>CM046664.1:153119512-154424320 GCA_025594165.1 Tamias sibiricus
TAAACAGGGGACTAGCAGCACTCCTTCCAAGGATCGCACTCAAATATTTAGCAACTGACGTCACAGGAGCACTGTCCCATCAGAGCAGGCCTCAGCTGGACACTGTGCTGAATGCCACTCTGCATAGCAGCCCTGCTTTTCCCGCAGGATGGCTGTGAGGAGCAAGAGGACAGCATTTAGGACCTGTCTAGCTCCTTGGCTAGGCACTGCCCATGTTTTTACTATTATTATATTATTATTCCCCCCATAAAATTAATGGGATTAGCCAGACATGGTGGCGCATGCCTGCAATCCCAGCGGCTCAGGATGCTGAGGCAGGAGGATCACGAGTTCAAAGCCAATATCAGAAAAAGTGAGGCACTAAGCAACCCAGTGAGACCCTGTCTCTAAATAAAATGTAAAAATAAATAAATAAAATAAAATAAAATAAAATAAAGGACTGGGCTGTGTGGCTCAGTGGTGAAGTGCCTCTGAGTTCAATCCCCAGGACCCAAAAGTAAATAAATAAATAATGGGATTGGACCAAGTTGTAGATAGGCAAGCCTTTTTTTTTTTTTTTTATTTTTCATCCTAGAAACTTTTCTTCAACTGAAATCGGATGTGGAAGTTGAGCACTATTAGTTCCCTGAGGCCTTGGAGGAAAAGGGATGGGTCTGTGTTGGATGTGTTCTGCCTGAGCATTGGAGCGGGCTTCTCTTAATATTCAAATGTTTTAGCGTACTTTAGAGACTTGGACCTTGGGCTGGGGGTCACCCAGGTTCTATGATTTGTGCCTCTTCTCCCCTGTGCCCAGGTGCCTGTCCTGTGTGGAGAGCCCATACCGCTGCCACTGGTGTAAATACAGGCACGTCTGCACCCACGACCCCAAGACTTGCTCCTTCCAGGAAGGCCGCGTGAAGCTGCCCGAGGTAGGTTTCTGGCAGCCGGAGGGGTGAGTGCCACTTGCTGTGAGCCCGGGATACACAAGGCAGGCCTTCCTTTAGGAGGAAGAACCAGAGGAAAACCCCCAGCACCTCCCTGTCCCTCTCCAGGCCTGGCTTTCAAGGGGCACTTCAGGAAAGCAGAGAACAAGACAAGCTCTGTGAGGGCACTGGGTGGGGATCCGCCCTGGATATTTTGTTACAAAAATGTCACTCTAACCAGGAGGATCCCCACACATCAGGAAAGTTCTAGAACAATTCCAGAGAGATGCAGGATTTTCCTGAAAATAACTGCGAGGACTGTGTACAGCACTGTGTACGGGCTCGCCCCCACCCCACCCCACCCCCCACTCCCCTGTTCCTCAGAACACTGGTCTCAGGGAACAACTGAGAACAAAGAGGACCGTGAGTGAACGGGGGAAGGAGAAGGAATGGTTGGTAGAGCAGCCGTGCAGTGGTTCTTAGTGTGCTTCCCAGACCAGCATGGCCCGTTGACCTGAGAGCGTGGGAGAAAGGCGCAGCAGACCACAAGGCCTCCTGGAGAGAGTCCCGGAGGTAGAGGTGGGCTCTCTGGCCCGATGCCTTTCTCTCGCCTCTTTATTCTTATTCTTCTCCTTGAAAACTCTTCATCACCAAAATAGAAATACTTTCTGCCCAGGCTGTTGCCTCTGTCAGAATGTCAGCTCTGATCTCAAAGATGGTGAGTCCAAGATCTCAAAGATGGCGAGCGGAAGCACACTTGGGAAAAGTATGTCGTTCAGACGTCATGGTGTTTCTTACCAGCTCGGGTGACTCCTGTTGCTGGGCCCCCGTTCTAAACAAAGTGGGTGCTTTAGAGAGCTGCTAGTTGGAATTGAGAGAGAGATGATTACATGTAAGTAGGGACATACACAGTGTTGGTTGGACTCCTCTGACTTCTCCAGCAATGTCACGCAGCCGCCCTGCCAGCCGTCCTCCACTCTCTCAGCCAGTGCTGACTCCAACAGTCCCCAGCGCCTTCAGCCCCCAGCCCAGACTTGGACGTGACTTCTAGCCCCCTTCACACACCTGCACAGGTGCTGTGACCCTGCAGCAAGCCCCTCGGCGGTGAGAGCAGTGCACTGTCCTGATGCAGAAAGCACGGGGGGCACCCAGGGAACAGGTGAGGGCACTGAGACAACAGAGAGGCCCACCACGGTTTTCACCCCCTCTTCCAGACTAGGACTCAGCCAGGAACCCCAACTTAGGCAGACCCTTAATGGCAGGAGGGAAGCTATCTTTTACCTGTGGCCTAGAGGAAAGATGGGTACACAGCTCATCCCCATACCTGCTGATGCTACACCTGTCCCGGGGACCGTGACTAAATTGTCCAGAGCTCTCAGAAATTCTAAGCCCAAGGTCCATTTTGCCTGGGCCCTGATGGCTGAGTGGAGGCCTCTGGGGGCTGAGGGAGGGACAGAGCAGCTCACTTTAGAGATAAAGGCAAGGAGTGGTGAGGGCGTCAGGGGACAGAATGATCCAACTGAGTGGGGAAGGAGGAGAACAAACAGAGGAAAAGCAGAAATCTGAGAACCTCCACCAATTAAATGACAAGAGGCCTTTGGAATCCCCCCACTCATTGCTTTTTATTTCATTTTTTCTTTGGGTCTCTCCACATATACAACCCCTGCCGGATACACCCCTCTCCCTGTGCAATGGAATCTGTCTGGCTGAAAGTGGCTCCCCTGATTCATAATCAGGAAAAGGGAAGGAAGTGGCTTTAAGAAGGAGTAGGACTGGTGTGGTGTGTGTGTGTGTGTGTGTGTGTGTGTGTGTGTGCTCTCTACTGCTCTTTAACAAAGACAGGACGGATCTAAAGGTATTAGGAGAGTCGTGAATCAGACAGCAGCAGGCACACACTTGGCTTGAAAAGCTGGTAAAAGACTGCTCAGTCTCATCAGCCCAGCTGGGCTCTTATCTTGGGGACAGAAGCAGAAGGGCTTGTTGATCCCCCAAGGCTAGGGGACAGGGCCCCAGGAAGCACCTTCTTCTTTCCACTTGAAATTGGCACAGAACTTGGTGGGAGTTGAATCAAAACAGCTGCAGCTTCTCTCCATCTTTCCAGACTGGTGCATCTGCTGGAGGTGCTATGTGTGGAGAGACGCAAGGCTAAAATAAAAACAGAAACAATTGAGCTATTGGGTGGACTTCAGAAACCTCTGGTCACTTAATTACCTGAAAGTGGTCAGCAATTTCTGCTCTTTTTTTTTTTTTCCTCATTAGCTCCTTGTGTTCCAAGTCTCTTTCTTTTAAATGTACTAAAGGAGCCTGCATCTGCTGCTCAGAAAAAAAGAAAAAAACAAAAGAAGAGATCAAAACGATAGCCCACCATGTTTCCCAGCACAATACAGAGATCACTGTAGGAGAATGCTTCCTTCGGGGACCAAGACTGAATCAGGCACAATATTTCTTCCATATCTGGCACTGGCAAAAGCTGGGGGAACTCATAGGCCTCTCAGAGAATTGGATGCCAGGGTTCCCAAGAAAAGGACATGCCTGGAGAAGTATGGCCAGTAGAGGGACGTGGCGATGGGCTTCCCGCCCACTGCCTTCCATCAATCTCCTCCATTTTCCTGGAGCTGCGTCATGGAAGGCGGGCAGGCCATTGTAGTGAGAGGCTCCAGGGTAACTTGGAATCACCCATATCTCCCTTATCACATTGTCACACGGAAGGAACTTTAGCTCCTCTTTATCATGGGTGTTTATTTATTCTAAGAGGAAGGTCTACTTCTGGTCCAACCTTGGAGGTTACATTCTATCCAGTTCGACACCGGGGCCATTTTGAATGTGAACAAAGAGAAGCAAGAGCTGTCCACCTTACGTGGATGCTGTACATTGACTTTCCTGATGGGCTGCAGGGGAAATGAGCAAATGAATATTTGTAAACTGTTGACTAACTCTAGCCATTCTGAGTCAGAGGAAGGAGGTAATCGTCTTCCAAACTCAAAAGTCTCTGGCTGCTAGTAGAAGCGAAGAAATTTAAAAAAAAAAAAAAAAAATTTTTTTTCTTTTTTTGTTTTGTTTTGTTTTGTTTGGGGGCAGAGATAGAAGCAGGAATATGGGAAACAAAGAAAACTAAACAATCAAAAAGTTATTTTTGTGGAAGTTCACAGACACCAGTGTCCTCTCTTCGAACCAGGGGAAGAACATACTCACAACATGTTAAAAGTTTTGCTACTGTGTTAATCCTTTTTCTACTACTGCAGCAAATTCCTGAGATAAATCAGCTTAAAAATAGGAAATGTTTATTTTGGCTCACCATTTTGGAAGTTTCAGTCCCTGGTTGGATGGTTCAGGGCCCATCGTGGCCGGGAACACGTGGTAGAGCAAAGTGTTCACCTCACGGTGGCTGGGAGTGAAAAAGAAATGGCATCTCACAATCCCCTTCAAGTGCAGTAACCTAAAACTTGCCTCTCAAAGTTTCCACCACCATCTTCCAATACTGCCACACTGGGGAGCCAGCCTTTAGGTATGGGGGCCTGTGGAGGACATCCCAGATCCAAACTAGAGCAGCTATCATGGAACCCTTCATCCTTCATCACCCCGCGCATTTGCACGTGCAAGCCACCGAGGTTTCAAGGTGTATAGGGGATCTGTAGATCTGTATTTACAAATCCATAAAATGAGGCTGCTGGTCCACATGATCTCCAAATTTTTGCAATTATAAGTAGAAACAATCTGGAAAGCTCCTAAGAAAAATCAATGCCCAAGAAGTATTCTTATAGGACAAGTGCCAAGTCAAGGCTTCAGTCTCCCAGTTGTGCCTAATAAATAGGATGACTCACTCAGCCTTAGAGCCAGCAGCTCTTCTGGACATCCAGACCATGACCCAGCACCCATGGATGATTGATTGATTGATTGACTTTTTGCAGTACTGGGGCTTGAATCCAGGGGTGCTTTACCACTCCATCCCCAGCCTTTCTTTATATTTTATTCTGAGATAGTATCTTGCTAGGTTGCCCAGGCTGGCCTTAAACTTGCAATCCCCCTGCCTCAGTCTCCCAGGTCTTTGGGGTTACAGGCCCAGTGGATTTTTTGGAAGTCCCTAGGTTCTCATTTCTCTTTACCCTTTCAGTGGAGGCTGCAGACAGGGTCTTTTTGTTAGCCAAGAGTGAGCTGGCCAGGTGGCTTTCATCTACCCAGCACCTCATTTCCCCAGGAAAGCTTTTATCTGTGCATCTTCCAGTTTCAACATTGGCTTTGTTGACTGTCACCAGGGATGTTAAATTACGTCCTTTTTATTATTATTTTTTTCCCTGAACAAAGAGCACGTTCAGGCAAAGTTATTGGTCTGGAATGGAGAGCTGGTGGATCGTTGTTATTATATGAACAGCAAGTATTCCAGCATGATTACAATGATTAGAAATAGAGTACCCAATAGCAGACGGCATGTAGAGTGTCTATATTCCAGTTACAAGGAATGATTATGCTTCAACAAATGATGGCATTAGGATAACAATCTTTGAACTTCAAATCAGCTGCCCAGAGCCTGGGCACCAAATAGGAAATGGAGAGGAGAGATGAGATGAAACCCAAGTACGATGTCATTGTCTTCTTGCTCTCGGTCCTGTTCTCCCAGAATCCACCGAGGCTTCTTGCTGTCCCACATAATGGCCTTTCACTGGGCACCGTTGACAGAGCCACGGGTCTCCACATGGCATTGGAATTCCTGGTGCCTTCACCAGCTCACCTGAACCTCCCCATCTGGCCCACACACATAATGATAGTGATTCTTAGAGAACAAGGACAAACTTCTGTGGGAAAACAGATCTATTAAGAAGAATTTGTCCTGGGTGGACTGTTTTGATGCTATTGCTCATTCACACTGAAAAGCCAAGTGGGCTGCTGCTGAAGCGGTATCCTCTGGATAGATAGGCTTTGCCAGAAGGGCCACACACATCTGGCCCACAGGTGTATAGGCTTAGACAGGGGTTCCCAACAGCACCTTTCCTCTTGAAGTTCAACCGGCATGCTTACTCCTGAGAACAGTTGTAAGATCAGAGGAGGAAATGAATTCTATTTGATATGCAAAGCTGTGCTTGAAAGGTTCTCCCAACATCCCCTACTACTAAAGACTAACAGGACAGATATCCTGAACTCTGCTATCCTAAGGGTCAAGTTCACTCTAGGATTACAGAGCTAGCATGGAAGGCCCCCCGACTGCTGCTTGCCCCTGGTGCAAAAATAAACTCAATACCCTGAGACAGAGACAGACCATTTTCCCGCCAGCTGGGCTCTGGAGGGCACTCGGGCCAGCCTACCTTGTCAGCGATTCTGCCTCCTTTCCTGCAACGGGGCCATTCCTGTTTTCCAACCCAAGGGAACTGAATCTTGTCTTGCCATGCCCTTCACCCTCCTTTGGCAAACAAAGCCAAACTCAGTTCAAGAACTTGCTTCCAACCACACACCAACCCCCACTCCAGGTATTCAATTACCCAGTTGCCACTTCTCCAGACAACTGCACTTCCCATCAATCTCATCTGCCCCTCCCCCCTTGGGGTTATGGGTATTTCCTTTCTGTATTATTTCTTTGCTCTCTCCATAAACCAGCCCATCGTAGATCATGCTAATGGCATTATAAACTTGGGGAACAGCAGGAAAATATATGATGCGTTACATTTTTGTATTGGGCACCATGGGTCTGAGAAGGTGAGTATAAATTTGGGGTGGGGGGATGGTTAGAGCCAGGGCTGGCTTGTCTTTGGAATTGATGGGGGCTAAGGTGGTGTGGGGGGGAGGAGAAGTGACCTGCAAATCATTTATTCCTTAGCTGCCCCCAGGGTCCTGCTGTCCCCTAGAGCTTTGGATCCCCTCAGTTTTGCTGTAACAACTAGTAGAATTAGAGCTCTCATCTTGTAAACACACTGGGGGCTGTAAATCCACAGCCTAGGGTGCCGCCCCCCCTCCCCAGCAGCATAAGCCCTGAAGGCAGCCTTTTCTCTTCCAGCTTGGTGGCATTCTTTATGTCCTTGTTCAATTATTTAAATATGCAATGAAACCTCTGAATAAAGCAGCCACTGACACCCTGGTCCTGGTAGATGGAAAGGCATCTCTGGCTTTCAGACTTTGGCTTTGTGTTCCTGCTCTCTGCAATTAGCAGTGTTATCTTTGTTGTGTGCATAGTTAAGTAGAGGCCAAAATATGCATGGGGCTGGACAGTTGACCTGCAGTCACCTGGAACCACCTCCTGACTGCCAGACCATTAGAGGTTGGCTTGTGCCTCCAGCCACTGTCCCCCCTCATCCTCGGTCCATGCCTGCAACTGCAGAATGTCACCACAGGCAAAAAAGGGCCTCCAAGGGAGAGACTGGTTCTTATTGCATGCATTCATCTTCAGATAATCTTGTTAAATACAGGTGTTTGCCATTTGCCACAAACTGGCCCTTTCAAATGACAGTTTGGAGAAATACCTCCTTGAAAAGAGAAGAGTAGTATGTTTATGTTTGGAAGGAAATCTGTATGGGGGTGGATCATTAATCATCTGTGGATTAAAGTAAAATAATTGGATGAAAATATTGTGCTCATCATGAGTGTGGGCACTAAATGAGGTGACTGCTGTCCTAATCTCCACTGAGACAGGGTGGTGAACATACATGTTTTGCTATGAAACAAGATCACATGTGGAAAAGATATTTGTAAGGCCATGGAGGTGGTGGAATGCACACTGAATGAAATCATTATCATGTTAATAATCATACCAATTGCACATACCCACCAGAGCCCCAACTATGTAAGCATGCCAGGTTGCAGCATACCAGTAATTCGATATCAAAATATGCCGGGCCTATAATCCCAGCGACTCAGGAAGCTGAGGCAGGAGAATCGCAAGTTCAAAGCCAGCCTCAACAATTCAGCAAGGTTCTAAGTAACTTAGCAAGACCCTGTCTCAAAATAAAACATACCAATGGCTCAGTAGTTAAGTGCCCCAGATTCAATCCCTGGTGCCAAAAAATAAAACAAAATGTAAGCCAGATGCTGTGGCACACGCCTGTAATCCCAGTGGCTCGGGAGGCTGAGGCAGGAGGATGGCCAGTTCAAAGCCAGCCTCAGCAAAAGTGAGGTGTTAATCAACTCAGTGAGACCCTGCCTCTAAATAAAATACAAAATAAGGCTAGGGATGTGGCTCATGGTTGAGTGCCCTGAGTTCAATTCCCAGTAACCCCCCAAAATAATAATAAAATGTAAATATAAATAAAAAAATAAACAAAATACTCCCCTCCTGACAGGTAAATAGCCATTTCCATGAGGCCTGCCTACTCTATAAAGTCCATTGTGGCCCTACTCCTTCCATTATTCATTCAGTTGATTGCCATTTTGAACACTTGTGGTTGAGCACTCTTTATTATGACCATTTTAACGATGGTGAAAACTGAGCTTCCAAGAGATTATGGAAGGATGTAGCCCACGTCATCTGTTAGGATAATAATAGTATTGGGACTGAAAGGAAAACAAACTGTTTCCTAGACTTCACACTTCTGACACCAAATGTTCTGCGTTTTTCCCATGCTAAGCAATCCTCCCATCCTCTGCAGAAACCAGCTAGGTAGCCCACAATTTGGTTCAGTTCTGACACTACCTACCTGGAGCTAGTGTCAGATGCCCCAAGTGAAAGGGCTCAGTCCCACCAGACTATCCCCACTTCAGATGCCAATCATGAGTCTGATATTGTCACCTGCACTTCTGACCAGCCAGTAGTTATAAGTCAGGGGTTCCCACAGACTCCTCTTCAGGTTTAATAGTTTGTCATATATATTTGGGTCACAAAACTAGAAAAACATTGGCTTACATTTCCTGACTTATTATAAAAGAGATTACGGAGGCTATGATCAACAACCAGATGAAGAGTATATAGAGCAAGGTTTGGAGGAAGAGTCCCAGTTCCACCCCCTTCCCAGCACCTCCACTTGTTCCCCAACTGGAAAGCTCTCTGAACACCTTCATGCAGGTTCCTTGATTAGATCATTGGTGATTGAACTCAATCTCCACCCCTCTCCCCCAGAAGCTAGGAAGAGGCATTGAAAATTCCAGCTGTGTAATCACCTGGTTGGTTTCCCTTCCTCCCTAAACTCAGGTGTGGCTGAAATGGCCTTATTGTGAACAACAACAATACTCAGGAAATTCCAATATTTATTTCTTATTATGTCACACTATCCCAGGGACCATACAGTTCATCTCATCCAAATCAACCTCTTCATTTTCTGGGTGAAGAGACCCAGAGGGTTTGAGAGACACGCTCTAGACCAACATGGCTGGCTGGTGTGGCTCTGTCAGGGCGTGTGTGATATGCGTCTCTGGGATGTCACCTTCCAGAATGGAGGGTGTCACGAGGGGAGCAGTAGACAGAAATGCTGCCTCCTTACCTGGGCCCTCTGGTGTTTGGGGCTCAGAGAGGTGTTGATATTAGTCAGGTTCAGCATAAAATGTGAAGCCTAGAAGGTTGCAATCTTTGACAACAGGACTGGTGGATTAATGGTTATGGAAAAGGCGTAGAGGCAGGCAGGACCTTTGGACCTGAGGTGGGGAATGGGGAGCAGATGGAGACCAAGCTGCAGCATGAGCTGGGGAAAGACAAGGAAAGAACCAACATTTGCTGAAGCTTGCTTGCTCTGTGCCGGACGCTTCGTACATGTTCGTTCATGGAATCCCCCAGAATGTGCCTTTGGGGGAATAATTTTCATTCTCACAGTGAGGCCAAGCAATGATGAGAAGGCTTTTCTTAGTCCTTAAACTAGCAGAAGCAAGACAGACTTCTTCTCATAGTTCTTCTCTTGCTCTCACATGGGATTCCCCAGCCTGGGTTTCTACAGTTGAGGAACCTCAAAGGTTGAAGACTGAGGTCTGAGGGGTGCAGGGGCTGCTGAGTCTGTGGACCATTAACAAGGCCTCAGGCGTGAGTCATGGAGGAGCTCGGGACACGTCTCTGAAATTTCCCATGAGTTTCAGATTCGTAGGTAGTTTTGCAAGAGACAGGTCAGAACATGGTAGGAGGGGTGGGAGGAGGGGCATGGTGGTGGACTTGGCCCCTTCACGCCTTGTTGCTCAGGGGAAAATGGCCATTTTACATTTCAATTAGGCAAGCCATGGGGTCAATCAGCAGCTCCACTAGAGGAAAACGAGTCCAGCCCAGCCCTAGGCCTCTCCAATTACCATTAATGAACTTACTCTCAGAGCTGCCAACCTTTTCATATGCAAACTAGGCTTTTATGGCGCTGGCTAATCAGGACTCATTAGAGAACACCTAAGAAATCCCAGTGAGACATACACAGGGCACAACAGAGAGGTGCTTTGGCTCCTGCCCATGTTCTGGATGGGAAGAGTTGAGCCCCAAGCAGGGTTGCAGCCTAGCAGGAGGGTCTCACGGCTCCCCACACAGGGACATCCTTGCTGACCAACCTCCCCATCCTGAGGGAGTCCTGCCCTCTGTAGAAAATTGCTCTTCTATAAGGAAGAAAGAAGGGGACTCAAGCCATCGGCACCCGAGTTCACCTGCTGATGCTGAACCACTGTTGTTCCTCTCGGTTTCTCCTTTGCAGAGTAGAAGGGGTCCATTAGGTAGGTCAGGGGACTCTCGGGTTCCAGGGTCCCTCCGTGCATGAACATGAGCAGCAGCATCGTGACGCAGGAGATGAGGATGGGGGGCACCAGCACTTCCTGGCTCTCACTCCAAGTGCTTGGGAGCCTAGTCCCAGCTCCCTGAAGGAAAGCTGCCTGCGGCTTAGCTGAGCTGGGCTCCCTACTCTTCCTCAGATCTGCTTCAGATTTGCTGTCGCTGATGCTCCGGGGTCACACACCTCCCGCTTCAGGCTGAATTTCAACTTTTTTTTTTTTTTTTTTTTTTTTACAAAAACCTTCCTCTTATGTGGTCCCACATTCCTGTCTTGCCAGAGCATGGGGTTCAGGTAGCAGCCAGGGGGAGCACAAGATGGAGACCTCAAGGTTCCCAGAGATCCATGAGCTTTAGGGACTTGGGAATAGGCACAAGGTCAAGGCCAAGGCCCCTACTCTCCCCACTGGCCTGCTTTCCTGCTACTTCTCCTTGTTTTATTGTTTTAAAATTGTGGCAAAATACACATGATACAAATCTACCCTTCTAACCAGCTTTAATGGTACAGTTCGGTGCCATCAGGGACACTCCCATCCCCGCCATCCCCAACTAAAACTCTGCCTATTAAACAACGCTTCACTCCCCTCCTTTCAGACACAGCCGTTCTCCTTTCTGTCCCCGACCCCCCGACTCCTCGTGCGTGGAAGAGGAATCACGTAGCAGTTGCCTTTCTGTGACTGGCTTATTTCGCTTAGCGTGATGCGCCCGGTGCCCATCCCTGCTGCAGTTCCCTTCCTTGGGTCAGAATCTCCTTCCTCTTTCAGGCTGGGCCATATCCCGTTGGGTGGCTATGCTGTTTTGTTCTGTTTGTCCACTCGCCCACCCGTGGACACTTGGGCCGCCTCTGCCTCTTGGCTACCGTGAGCAGAGCTGCTGGGAACAGGGGTAGACAAGCACCCGTTCCAGTCCCTGCTTTCTGTTCTTTGGGGGACATCCCCAAAAGAGGAACCGCTGGGTCTGCTGGTCACCCTTTAGCTGTCGTTCAGAGTGAAGGTGCGGACAGCCTGGAGGGGAGGAAAGGGAGGGACTGGTGTGATGGGCCTGGCGCTGCCCCAAGCAAGCCTCCCCTGCTGGCCTGTCTGGACCGTGGTCTCCGTCCTCTGGCTCCCTCCTTTTTCCTGACTTCCCTTATAGCATTCTCCTCTGTCCCCTCTTCCTTTCCTGCTTCCGTGTCCCCTGCTTCTCTTTTCCTCCTCTGTTCTTGTTGAGTGACCAGGAAGGACAAAGGGGTGATCACCCCAAGTCATGGAACCATGACTGATTAAGATGGATGGGCTTTGGAGTCCCACCTGACTCTCAAAGTGGGGAGGTGCCCAGGGCGCCCTAGCTCATCAGAAGCTTGTTGGTGCTGGAGCTAGCTTAGGTCCCACCCCCCACCCCACCCCCACCACGCCCAGCCTCATCCTGCTGCCGCTTTCAGCCACGCAGGGAACGATTGGCTCACCTTTGCTTTGGGTCCCAGCAGTGACAGTTGCCAGTTTCTTGATTGCCCCTGACCTCCCTGGTCTGCATGCCCCCCTGTGACTTTCTTTCTGCCTCGCTCTGCTGGGAACCTGAATGGGGGAGAGGAACAGCAGTGAGCCCGTGGTGAGGCCTCCTCGGGAAGGATGCGGGTGCCATGGTTTTAATGGTCAGTCTGCCCACGGACCTCGGTCTTGGCCTGCACCAAGATGGTGCCACAGAGGAAGGAACCCAGCTGAAACCTGCACACCCTGCTGTGTCACAGAGACCTCCCTCCTACCCTTGCCATCAGACTGTGCCACCCAGCTCCAGAGAAGGCAGTGACACACCAGCTTCCGAGTCTCAACTGGGCAGACACACACCCTCCTTCCTCAGACCCCACTCTCCCCCAGTCCTCCCTGGACAGAGCTGATTGTCCCAGGAAAGGGGACCTTGCGATTCATTTTCTCCATCTGCAAAGGCCCCCCGGGCACCCTGTGGCTCCAGGGAGAAGCACGCCCGCTGCAGGCCTCTAAGAACAGCTCCGTGTGTATCTTCTCAGGGGGGCATTTCTTTGGGTCAGTCAGAAGCTTCTGAATTGAAAAGGTCACTGGAACCTGTTCCAGAACATTCCCGAATGCCAGACAGCCTCCATATGGATGTCCGCTGCCCTCTTTAGTTGTGGTCCAGACTTGTGTTCCAGAGGCAGAGCCAAGGTCCAGGTCTGCTGCCCCTCTGGTCCGACTCTTGGCTGCCTGGACCTTGTCAGACAAAGAGGCCATCAGTCCCCAGTGGACAGGATGCCCAGGCAACAGGCCAGTCTTTCCTGGGGAGGAGGGATCCCAGGAGGGGACCACAGGCATGTCAAAGAATCTGGGTCACAGGGGAGGCATTCTGATGACCCTGAAGAGGCTGCCTCCGTGGGGAGTGGCCTCAAGATGGTAGCCCCAGGACCCGGCTTTGCTCAGCCCGGTTCCTTCCCCACAGTGCCCAGCTAGGAGTGAGGTGGCCTTCTGGGGAGGGGTCTGTGGAGCAGGTGACCATCTGAGTACTGTCTGCAGAGGTCCCCGTCCCTTTGGCTCCTTGGCTGCCCTACCTAAGCCGTGCCCTCTGTCTCCAGGACTGCCCCCAGCTGCTGCGCGTGGACAAGATCCTGGTGCCCGTGGAGGTGATCAAGCCCATCACTCTGAAGGCCAAGAACCTCCCGCAGCCGCAGTCGGGGCAGCGCGGCTACGAGTGCATCCTGAACATCCAGGGCAGCGAGCAGAGGGTGCCCGCCCTACGCTTCAACAGCTCCAGCGTGCAGTGCCAGAACACCTCCGTGAGTGCCCGCCGCCGCCACCGTCACCACGCTCTTCCTGGGGCCCAGCTCTGCAGGCTCCCCACACCCACAGACCCGGCTCCCCGCCCACCCTCTTCCCCCATGCTGCTCATCCACCCCGCCCCCCACACCCACCCCAACAGGTGCTGGGTCTGAGGCCACTAAAGAGGTCAGCCCATATGTTGTGACAAGGGCCGTGTGCCCAAGACAGAGTGAGAGGGGCTCTGTGGCCACTGACCCTGGTTGCGGGCAGATGTGGGTGCAGGGCACGGGCTCCAGGAGCCTGCCTGTCCGGCCCCTTCCCTGGGCCATTCTGGAAGGCCAGGCCCTGCCTTCTCGCCGGGTCTGGCCTGAGCATATCATTGGAGTCTGCAAAGAGCTCACCACTCCCAAACCTGCGCGAGGCTGTGTCCCAGCAAGGATGCTCCTAGACAGACCCGGTGCCAGCCAAGGGGACTGCTGCACAGGAGGGAGCTGGCCGGAAGGGTGCAGCTCAGAGCAGCTCAAACGCTGCCCCAGGTTCACAGCTCCACAGTGAGGCCAAGTTCTGCCCACGAGCAGTCAGCAGGCCCCAGGCTGCCCACAGCAGCCCCCGAGTCCTAGGAAGTACATGGCGTCCCCAACCACAGGGCGGGCGCCTTTCCTGAACACCTGCTCCTCTCCTGGCCTTGTGCCTTCCAGCCATGGCTATGCTCTGTCCCTCCCTCCCTCCCTCCCTCCATCCCTCCCTCTCTCCCTCCCTCTCCCTCACTCCATACCTTCCTCCATCCCTCCCTCCCTCTCCCTCCTTCCCTCTCTCACTCCCTCCCTCTCACTTCCTCCCTCTCTCTCCCTCCCTCTCACTCTCCCTCCCTCCCTCCTTCTCTCACTTCCTCCCTCTCCCTCCCTCCTTCCCTCTCTCTTGCTCCCTCTCTCTCCCTCCCTCTTTCCCTCACTCCCTCTCTCTCTCCCTCCCTCACTCCCTCTCCTTCCCTCTCTCTCTCCCTCCCTCTCTCCCCCCTCCCTCCCTCTCTTTCTCCCTCCCTCTCTCCTCCTCCTTCTCTCTCCCTCCCTCTCTCTCTCTCTCTCCCCCTCACTTCTCTGCACCCAGATGCTCAGAGACCAGCATTAGACTCACCAGGCGTTTTGTTTTGTTTTTATATTTATTTGTTTGTTTTAGTTGTACACAATGCCTTTATTTTTCTGTGGTGCTGAGGATTGAACCCGGGCAGCGCACGTGCTAGGCGAGCGCTCTACCGCTGAGCCACAACCCCAGCCCCTCACCAGGCGTTTTCAAGGTGTGAGAAGCCCTATGGCCCTTCCCTGTGCAAAAGAGCAGACAGAGGCCCAGAAGCAGGGGCAGATCCAGGGGGAGCCGAGACACGTACAATTTGGAGACCTTGTTTAAGATCAAAATATAATAAATACAAATTAAATTCACAGGCAGGCCTTAGCAAGGGTCCCCAAGACAAGTGTAGGCCCTGAGCTGAGGCTCCATTTGCTTTGGGGAAACCTGCCCCTGTGCAGACGGTAAGTGTAGATAGCGAGTGGCAGGGTTGGCTGGATTCAGGGTCCCCGTGTCACATGTCTCCCCGTGTCACACCGTCTCCCCCTCGCCCCCTGGCTGCTACTGTCATAACTGTACTTGGGGGTGTGATATGGGACTTCATAGAAACACCCCACACTTCCAGTGCTCTAGGGGGGAATAGGGCTCAGGAAGGCCCAGATGCTCTCCCGAGTTTGCTCAGCATTAAAGGGGCTGAACGTGTACACCTCCTGCACCTCTCTGGCAGCCAGGCTATTTTTCTTGCTTGTGCCACATTCTACATTAAACCTCCAAGCACAGGGGATATTAAACATCTCCTGCTTCCTCATAAATCCTGAGGCTCAGCAGACCAGCCCCAAGGGTTTGGCCAAGTAATTCCCCCCCAAACAAGAAAGGCCCAGTGGCGAGAGCAGCCTGGGCCCCACGTTCCATTCAGCGGGTGCAGGAGGCGGTTTCAGACTATGGGGAAAATAGCCGCATTTCCTGGGAGATCTGCCCCAGGGATCTGGGAGGGGTCAGGACGAAGGATAGAGTCTGAGGCCACAGTTCCCAGAGAGACGGGCACAAGTGTCCCAAGATGCCTCGTGGGCCCTGGGCTGAGGCTGAGTTGGTTAAATAGATGAAGGTAACCAGACAAAGGCGTGAGTTAGTCCTGTCAACGGTGTGGCCAGAATTCCCTTGGTGCCCTGGAGACTAACTTAGCTACCAGGGAGCTGGCTGGGACCCGCTGCCATCCTAGTTACTGTGGAATCAGAAGCAGTTTGGGAATATGCTCAGCATTCCCTCAGCAGACAGCTGCCTGACCCAGTAAACCCTGGGGAGGCGTGGGGGGGGGGTCACAGGAGACTCCTCAAATGTAAGGGGTAAAACCAGAACCTGCTAAGAACAAGGGCACAAAATTTATCTCCGTGTCCCCAGACAGGCAAGCACCATCTCCTCCTCCTTCATGGTATGCCATGGGGTTTGTGGTGCAGGTGCCCCAGTCAGCACCTGTGGGAACAGGGACAGGGATAATGTGGCATCATGTATTTATACAGCGCATCATATCATCAGGCAGAAATAGGCCTGGCAGAGTATCTTCTGGGTCCTGTTAACAGAGGGGGTTCCAAGACGTAAGGTGCAAATTCAGAATTTGAACCCAGCTTTCTAAGACACCTCTTCATCAAAGCTTAAGGAAAAAATAAAATGAAAACAACAACAATGGAGAACTTCATACCCAGCTTTGGCATTAACCCTGGTGAGCTCTGATCAGCCCCAGGGAGGATTGTGTAGACTGGATTTTTCTGTGTTTTAAATCCATGAGCAATCTGGAGTGGCTCTGTGAGTGGGGGTGGGTGGAGAGAAATCCCTGGGTTTATGATGGCAGGAGGAGGGTGGTGACAGAGGTCTCAGAGGACAACAAAGGAAGAAGGGTACAATGCAATGTGAAAGTGTGGGCATTATGCTGGGCAGCATGGGCCAGGACATGGCTTCCAGCCCCACTATTTAGGGACAGGCCCTGGGCCAGTGGCTGCAGCCCCCGGGGGCAGTGGGAGGAGAATTGGGCGGGCCACTGCAGCTGAGCCGCTGGGGGTGTGCGTGGCCTACTTTAGACCAAGGCTCCTGGAAAAGGTCAAGTGCTGCTAATAATAGAGCCTGCAGCCTCCTCTAAGGCCCGGCAAGCAGGATTGAGGGGCTGCAGTGCGGTCCTGCAGGCCTAGAGCTCCAGGCCCGGCTTCCACCTGACAGAGGCCTCACCTTCTCCAGGCTCTTTAATTAACCATGTGCCAAACAGAGGTGGGGAAGAGAGCTTGTCCCCTTTCTGCTTTCTGGGGCCTCAACTGAGACCCACTGAGCCTTGAGGAGTCTGAGAGAGGGACACAGTGCCCAGACTGGCTTCTTGTATACTGTTATGTTGTTCAGTCTTGTTCAGAAATTTCCAGAAAGGTATCTCAGAGCTCAGGACAAAGGAATGCTTAGAAGCAAGAATGTCTCGATTATGTAGAGTCCTCCTCTGCTTTAGACGGAAGAGAAGCTGAGGGTCACACTTCCCTGAGGTAATGGGTAAAGTCATCCATTAGCCTGGCCTTGGTGTACCAGACCTTGATTGAGACACTTAACCTCCTGGCCTCCAGGAGCCTGTGACCTGTCCTGCCCTGAGCAGCGCTGGGCTTTGTGCAGATTAACTGTCTGCTGATTACAGAGAGCTATATAAATGCTAAGTGGAGTGGAGGGGAGCCCCTCCTGGGGAGATGGGGACGGGTGCTCCAAGCTCTTCAGCTGTTGGAAGAGACAGCGCCCCGCCCGCACCCGCAGGGTTGCAGGTCATGCTGGGAGAGAGGGCCTCCAGAATGACAGTGACTTCCCTAGAGACTAAGGAGGCGGTGGGGAGCACCTGGAGTTAATGACTTCTACAATATTTCATAGTCGTGATCCCAGAAATGGGAGAGAGACTGAGAAAGCCATGCCCAACATAGCTGATCCTTTAAGTCTATGCTATTTTCAATTTTCTTTGGAAGGCAAATGCATCCACACGTGCACACACATGCGTGCCAGAACACACGCGCACCCTCACACGCACACGGCCCCATCTGTACCCAGTGTCTGGCACGTGCCCACCCTACGTGCGGGTGCTGTTATTAATCCACAGACGCATAAACACAGGCGGCGTGAACACCATTCTACACAGCATCCCCAAGGTGTGGACATGCAGGTTCAAGTACACAATCATATCTGGGAGCCCAGACCGTGTCATAGGCGCTGTGCTTAGAGCATCGTACACATCATGGCCAATGCTCAGGGTAATTCTTGGAGGTGCGTACTATTTCTTAATTCTCACTCCACAAATGGAGAACCTGGAGCTGGGATGATTTACTCACATTCACGCAGCCAGTTACAGCCAGAACCACTTTGTGGCTTTGTGTGTGTGTGTGTGTGTGTGTGTGTGAGAGAGAGAGAGAGAGAGAGAGAGAGAGCGCACATTTATGGGCATACAGATAACACAGCTACAGGCACTGAGCCTTTCCCAGGTCAGCAGGTGCATATACACATTTCTGTGCGCAGATGCTGGCGCGCATGCCCATGCAGTTTCTTTCCTTCCTCCGGGGGGATTTCATCCTTCCTGAGAGGAGTCTGAAGGGTTCGTTCATAGTGGACTGACTTGTCCCCAGTCATCACCTGCTGCTTCTAGTTTGGGTCCCAGTCAGACCAGGTCCAAGGGGCAGAGGTGGGCTCCAGTCCTGGCCTAGCTACCTGCAGCATCCCTCCAAAGGCCAGCGCCCCACTGCTCCTCTACCCAGGATCCTGAGGCCATGACCACCTCTCCCACGGGGGCCTTGGGCTGGGGGGAGATGGGAAGGGTGGGAAGGGTAGAACCTGGCTGGAGGAGGACATGAGGAAGCAGGCCTGCAAGTCTTCTGGCTCTTTCTCCAACACAAGGGAGGGCACCTTCTCCCCCACACCTCCCCTCCCCTGGGCCAGTCTCCTGCCTCCCTGCTTTTTGCAGATGGGATTCTTGAACTTTAGTCAGCACCAGAACCACATAGGTACTCTTTTGGGTTTGTTTTTGGTTTTGTTTGTTTGTTTGTACACTGTTTAAGTCTACATAACAGCTTGTCTCATGGAGGAAGGAACACCGGAATATGTTACAATTTCTTGCTATAGCAAGCTCAGATTGTGTCAGACAGTTTTGATCGTCTGCCACAGAATGCTGCTTGCAATAGGTGCTTTTTTGAAATGTTCTCCATCTCCAGAGAGTCAAATTTAGCAGATCTACAGTGGAACCTTGGAATCTGCATCTCCACCCAGATTCCAATGGAGTCCTTACTCTACTCTGTGTGGTCAGAGTGGGAGAGGTTTATGAGAAAACTGAGAGCAACTTGGGATGACCCAGCTTGGCCCAGATGTGGAGAGTTAACCTCTGGAGAGTTGATGACAGCAGTCCCCCCTTATACATAGTTTCTCTTTCCATGGTATCTGTTTCCTGTGGTCAACTACAGTCTAAAATATTATATGGAAAGCTTCAAAAATAAACGATTTATAAGTTTTAAATTGTATGCCTCTCTGAATAGCTTGATAAAATCTCAAGTTCTTCCTCTCCATCTCACTTGGGATATAAATCATCCCTTTGACTAGTGTATCCATGCTGTATATGCTACCTGCCTGGCAGTCACTTAGTATCCCTCTTTGTTTTCAGTTTGACTGATGAATGAGTTATCGGTTGCATTATTGAGAGATAGATGAGAGAGAGAGAGAGAGAGAGAGATATCACATTAATATGTCTTTTATTATAATAAATTGTTATCTGTTCTATTTTATTAGTTAATATTGTTAATTTATTGCTGTGCCTGATTTATAAATTAAACTTCATTAGAGGTGTGTATCCATGGGGGGGGAATATATATATATATATATATTTCATGTTTGATGCTATCTAAGGTTTCAGACAACCCCTGGGGCCCTTGGAATGCATCCCCTGTGATAAGGGGGACTGGACTGAGTTATATAATGATCAAAGGCCCTGCTGTTGCTTCTGCAGGACTGAGGGGCCTTGCTTTATTCTGTGGGCCCCGGGTGGCCTCCGTCACAAGAGGAGATTTGTGGCAGTGTGGATGGTACACTGCAGACCACCACCATTGTGCAAAAAACCGAACGTGGCTCCTGGTGTGGGCATGTCACCAGGGCATTTTGGACACAAGGATAGAGGCTGAGGAAACCTAGACATGCATCTGACTTACGTGTTGTTTAGGAGAATGTCACAGCACATTCACATTGTGGAACATTTTGTAATTCAGGGACTCGGAGATTTCTACCATCTCGGGGAGACTATGCCATCTCCTTTAGAAGTTTTTTTCAAATAGACTGTAGACCTATTCTTGGCCAGAGGTGGAAGCATTGGTCCAGGCCCCCGAGACTCTCCCCAGGCTGCGTTCCCGGTGCCTGTGGCTCTCCCCCTCCCGCCCAGAGAAGGTCTGCAGCCAGCTTGAGGAGGGAGAGCATCAGTCACTTCCCCTGGTGTGCCCCGGCACCCTCACCAGCCCAGCCCCTCCAAACCCCAACTCTTGAGTTTAATAAGTCCATTGGCTTTTCAAAATAAGCCCCCTGGCTGAACCCCTTCCAACAAATTGCCAGCCCCTCTTGTACAGAAAATCTGTCTCCATTCCATTCCTGCATCCCACCACCTGTGGCGAGCAAAGTCTGGTGGAATAATGAGAAAATCACCAGGTAGGATTGGAAATGCTGCCCAGAGCAGGCTCTGCCCCCTCTCCCCCCACCTTTTGCTTACCTCCTTTCTTTGGGCCCTGAGCAATGCATGGTGACAGAGGGCAGGGCAGGGGCAGGCCTGTCTGGGGCTGCCCTGTGACTTCACCCCTGAGCCAGCCCCACCCCTCCCGCACTCTTAGCCATCACCAAGCCAGGTCCTGAGGAGAGGCAGGGAGGGGACAGGACGAGGAGCCCCTTGCAGGCCCAGGAAGCTGGGCCGTGCCTGGCTTTGAGTCAGAGAATGAATGCCTTTAGAGTATCGCCCAGATTCCGGGGTCCCTGCAGGAATTTCAACCCTCCCACTCTCTGAAGCTCCCATGGGGTCCTCTTCTGTCATAATCCCAGACTCTTGTGCCCTTAAGAGTGCGACCCCCTCACTCCGGCTCTCTGCAGCTACTCCCCCTTCCTGGTTAGACTTCCTGGGAAGAGCCCAGCTGGGCTGGACCCTTGGGGGTGAAGATTCAGCCTTCTCCTTGAGCCAGCCGCACAGGTCGGCTGCAGAGGCCTGGCCGGCTCCCTGCTCTATCTTCCCAAACCTTTGCTTCCCCCACTGCCCGTTGAGGCCTGTGCCTGTGAGTCACACACATACTCACGTGTACACAAACAGGGCCCTGGCCAGTTCTTCCCCTGTGGGCCCTTGAGAGCTCCGGGATGAGCATTCAGGCCTGCCTAGAGGTGTCTGTGACCAGCTCCCTCCTCTCCTCCCGGCCTGGCTGCAGTATTCCTACGAAGGGATGGAGATCAACAACCTGCCGGTGGAGCTGACGGTCGTGTGGAATGGGCACTTCAACATCGACAACCCGGCTCAGAATAAAGGTGTGGCGGGGCTGGGACCCAGCGGGCGGAAGCAGGGCCGTCCGGGGTTGTTGGCATGACACCCCCGGCTCCTGGCAGCTGTCTGTGTCCCTAGGGCTCTGAGCCCCTCCTCGGTGGCCTCTCCACCACCCACACTTCCCTGTTACTTCCCTGTTCCCTCTTGGGCACTGGCTGGTGGCTCAGGGCAGGAGGGGGTGAGTGGGACTTGCTGAGCAGAGCTGCTGAGGGAATGGGGGCCCCGCAACGCCCCCGTTGAGTTCCTCTGCAGGCCTGGGGTTCCTGTTCCTCTTCTCTGTGTGGCTAATAGGGCAAAGCTGCCCTTGGGTCCCCTCACTCCGTCCCAGGCTGGGACTGTGCTTCTTGACCTGCTCCCCGGCCGTCCCTCCCTTCCCCCAACCGAAGCCCTCTTGCCCCTGCCCTCCGCAGTCTACCTCTACAAGTGCGGGGCCATGCGGGAGAGCTGCGGGCTGTGCCTCAAGGCCGACCCAGACTTCGAGTGTGGCTGGTGCCAGAGCCCAGGCCAGTGCACCCTGCGCCAGCACTGCCCGGCCCACGAGAGCCGCTGGCTGGAGCTGTCAGGGCCCAACAGCAAGTGCACGAACCCCCGCATCACAGAGGTAAGCCTGAGTGGGCACGCGCCAGGCCGCGGAGCCGCACCCTTGCAGGGGTGGGGGGGAGCCCTGATGACCCTGCCTGGACATGGTGCCAGTCACTGCAGTCACCAGGTGGACACGGATGCTCTTGATGGCTGGGTGCATCCTCAGTTTCCTTCATAGCTTCCCAGAACTTGGTTCAAAGCCCCTTCCCTTATCAAGGGAGGTCAAGGGGCCTCGTTGTCCTGTTGGAGTCTCCACAGGAAATGTGTTGAAAAGCACTCACAGTCCTTGTCACCTCCTCCCTGAGTCTCTGAGAGTCTCAGTGGCGAGGCTGGAAAATTTCTAAATCGGAGCCAGTGAGCAGAGGCTGCATAGGATTCCGGGGGGGCAGAGCCCAGCCCTGGGGAAGGGGAGAGGCCGCCTTGGAGAAGACTCGGGACTCAAGCGAAGCAAGATAGGAGCTATAGGAACAAAAGTAGATTTGGGCACAGTTCAGGAGGACCTGGGGGTGCAGGCTTTGGAGCCCAGACCCAGGGAGGGAGGACGGGGCCGGGCTAGATGTGAGGGCAGTTGGGCACAGGCTGTGGCTCTGGGCTGCCAGGTGACCGCTGGGTGCCTTGGGGCTAGGCGTCAGTGCCTCCATGCCCGTCCTTCCTCTCCTGGGCCACCACAGGACAGTTACAAGGAGCGCTGAGCACACACTGTGCATGTACAGTGCTTCCCAGCTCCAGGCAGGGCCCTTGGGATCTCTGGCTTCTCCCTCCCCCTCCACCATCACCATCATCTGGAAATCACTGCAAGGATGTCCAAGCCAAGGAAATCGCTGGCCCTGTGGTTTATGTAGATGGCTATGTCTCCTTACCTCCCCACTCAGGCCCTGGGCAGAAAGACAGCCTAAGGTCCCCCTTCCTGCTTGAAGGGCAAAAATCACACCAGAGACCACCATGCAGCCAAGAGATTTATTCACCAGCCTTTATGGGTGGTCGGAGGTAGAAGAGGTGCGGGGAGAGCGGAGTTGGGGGCGAGCTCTGGACGGAAGGTGGGTGCCCGGACGCTCTGGCTGTGGTCTCTGGAGCTGTCGGCGGGGGCAGCTGCCATCAGACTGGAGACGGTGGGCCTCCTAAGGTTGGTGTGGTGGCTGCCTCCTCTCAGCAGGGAACAGCTGTTATGTCTGAGCTCCAGATGGGTGGGAGCTTAAGTAAGGATTTCTGGTGGGGGGTGGGGGTGTACCAGAGCGACCTTTAAAGCTATTGGCTCTTTGCCTGGGGAATAGAGTGACCTTTAAGCCTATTGGCTCCTGCCCGGGGAACATGAAACAAGGTCTCAGGACACAGACATTTCCATGGGGGAGGTGGCCCATCAGCCCAAGCCCATCCATCACTGCTGAGGCTGGAGTTTCTTATACCTCCCTTAAAATAAGGAGAGGTGCACGTCTACATTCCTGAACGCTGGGACCAGGTCTCACCTCCGCGTTTCTAGCCCAGGACTCATGCCCGATACTTCTCTGCTCTTATGGATGCTGGTTATGACAGTGAGGCAGTTGAGGAAGAGGGAAAGAAAGCAACCCCCTTTCTGCCTCAACAAACAGTGAGGACAAACTGGCACCCAGCTTTATGCCATTGCACAAATGTACACATTACCCAAGAACAAAATAACAGTGATGTCACAGTTGCGGGCCATGTATGTGTGCAGCGCTTTGGAGTTTGCACAATTCCTTCATAGTCCCTGTCATGTTGGGTTCCTCAGGCTGCTGTGATGGGGCACCTCAAACTAAGTGGCTTAAACAACAGCAATCTAGATTCTCACAGTGATGGAGGCAGAAGCCCAAGGTCAAGGTGTCATTCGAGGTTGTTCCTTCTGAAAACCCTGAGGAAGCATCTTCCCCAGCCCAGCTCCTTGGCTTGTGGGTGGCTGTCTTCTCCCTATATACCTTATCATTATTCTTCTACTCATGTCCCTGTCCCTGCTCCCCCTTTTGATGAGGACACCAATCAAATTGGACTGAAGTCTACCCTTATGACCCTCCCCCACTTTTAAACTTGATGGCCTCTATGAAAACCTTACTAAGGATTATTAGGATTATTCCTCATATGAATTTGTGAGGGAGGTGGGGGACACAAATTAGCCCATCACACTTGCCAAGGCCAGGGCTATTATCACCCTTTCCCAGACAAAGAGACCAGTGCTCAGAGGTGCGTGTTTACTGTGGCCAGAATGTAAAGAGAATGGCCCTGCTCCCTGGTCTCCGGGGTGCTGGGTTACTACCCTCCACTGCAGTGGCAGGGCTGTGCACAAGCGCTCACAATCCACGCACACCAGAGATGTGTCAGAACACCAAGGGTCTCGGCTTTTGTGAATGAACGGCCTCACCCAGCAAAGAGGCCCTTCAGGGTGGCCTTCAAAATGTGCCCGTTACTTTCCACCTTCCTGGTCTGCACACTGGGATTTGCTCTCAGCTCCTGCCTCAATTTCCTGAGTGGGGAGGAATCTAAAGAATGCAGCCGGGTGAGGGATGAGCATATTGGCACATTTAGTCTGCAGACCTGGAGCAGGAGGGCAGGTGGACACCCCTTCTACCGGCTGCCCCTAGCCCCATACCCAGGCCGTGTTGTCCACTCAGCCCACCCCACCCTGCACCGCCTCCGTGGAACCGCGGCTCCCATTCCCTTAATGGGGCTGTGATATGTGGCAACTCATGGTGTGTTGGGCCCAATTGGTGTGACTAGCTTTCTTCTTGGCCTGGGTCCAAGAAAATCACAGGGAAGAGGCAGCAAATTAAACAAATCTCCTGCGAGCGAGGTTGTTTGCTTCTTCCATCCTCCTGGTATCCACCCTCCAGGGAACCCGCATGGGGCCAGAGATAAGCCTCCTTTTACAGGATGACAGGCCAGGGTGGACAGTCTGTGGACAATGCTGCCAGGCACCAGGGGTGGATTGGGGACCCACCATCTGGGCAGGCACTGGGGGAGAACCTAGATGCCCCCACCACCTTCCCCACGTCTACCCACCTTTCTCACAGAGAAATGGGCCTGTGTCTCCCAGAAGGCTGTTTTCCCACTCCAATGGGAACACGCTATGGGAACTGTCACGTCGTATGTAAGCTCACACACAAACACGCGTGCCTGCTCAGGGGATGCACCAGAAGCAGGAAGTGGCCTGTCCCCACAAAGCTGCTGCTCAGGGGCAGCCCAGCCTGGGGTCTTCTGCTTCCCCAACTTTACTCCCGCCCCAAGACGGAGCATCAGTTGAGATCTTTGCCTGGTGGGAACAGGAGAATGTGCTGGAGAGGGCTAGAGGCTCCCACTGTTCTGCTGGGCCATGACCCACACAGAACTCCGAGGCCCTGGGAGTGGGAAGGAGTCTGCTCTGGTGTATGAAACACGGAGGTCACAGTGACCCGGGTTAACTGCACTTTAGCCCCTGCCTCGACGCAGGCCATTGGTGGTTGAATCCTCACCTTCGATCGTGGGTTTTAACACCAATGGTGACATCAGTGGGAAAGCCAGCTGTTTTGACCAGGGTACCAGGTAATGTCTAAATTAAACCCATCTCCAAGAGAAACCAAGCCAAACAGCGAGGGCAAGCAGTAACAAATGCTCCTGTAATTCCAGAAAGATGCTTGACTTGGCGTGGTTTTCAATACAGTGATAACCCACAATAAGAACAGGGTGTTGCCAGTGACAAGGCCACCCACAGGGTCTGAAGAGGACGGACGGGGGATAGAAAGGATGAGGAGCCAGACACAAATAATTGTTGTCATGAAATAGCAAAAGGTGCCTTGGAATTTCAGGGGAGAGTGAGGGGGGACATCTGGGTATGGGAAGGTGGCATTTGAGAAGGACCCTGGAAAGGTGGGTGAAATGATCCTAGGTGGGATGGCTGTGGGTTGATAGGAGTGGAACCAATATGAGAACATTCTAGAAGGCTTCAGTTCTGATTTTTTGTGAATTACCCAGTGACATTGTAGTCGCTTTCCATCCCCTCCTCTCTTCTGTGGGATAGGAAGGTGCACCAGTGGCTTTGAACCAGCTCCTAAGACCATACACAAACCCTGACTGTTTGTCCAGAGCTACGGCCCGTCAATAGCCCCAGACCTCAGGTGCCTCTATGGATTGGACCCATCAAGGAATCGGGTACCACTGAGAGAAGAGCTGGGCATGTCCCCCAAGGGGACATGTCAGCAAGGGAGTGGCAGTGCTCTTAGGGCCTTACGAGCATCTCTCTTCCTCCCTGCAGATAATCCCAGTGACAGGTCCCCGAGAAGGTGGCACCAAGGTCACCATTCGAGGGGAGAACCTGGGCCTGGAATTCCGGGACATCGCCTCCCATGTCAAAGTGGCTGGCGTGGAGTGCAACCCCTTGGTGGATGGCTACATCCCTGCAGAACAGTGAGTGACAGCCACCTGAGTGTGGGGACAAGCAGGAGGGGAGGGAGGATCAGTCAGTGCAGACCCAGCACCCCTCGTCCAAAATGTTTGGAGCCAGAGTGTTTCAAATTTGGATTTTTCGTGTTGTGGGAATAGTTGCATGTACATAATGGGATATCCTGGGAGTGGGACCCACATCTCCACAGGAAATTTATTTATGTTTTACATGCAGCTTACTCACATAGGCTGAAGGTTTATGTGGTACTTTAAATAATTTTATGCATGAGACAAATTTCATGGTGTGGAATTTTCTACTTAATGGCATCATCTCAGCGGTCAAAATTTTTCAGATGTTGGAGCATTTCAGAATTTGGATTTTCAGATTAGGGATGCTGCCTTAGGAACAACCTGTTCATCAATTGACAGTCTCACAGCTGTGGCAGAAGAAAAGGAGGACCCCCTAATATTCTAGGGTGCAGGGTAGCTCCCCAACTCCCCACCACCTGCAATAGCTAGCTGCCGCACCAGCCCAGCAGGCACAACTATGAAATGTGGACCAGCACAGTGGAATCTGCATGCCATACCATCTTGCTGCCCCTCTTGGAGGGTGACCTTAGCACCCATCCTATATGCATAAGTTATTGGCTCTTGGCAAGATCAGTGCAGTTTGCATTTGCACAGGCTGGATCTTGCCTGGATTTAGTGATTCCCAACCACCAGTGCTGCTATCCTTGATTCCTCCTGATTTCCATCAGAGGCTTCTCAAGGTTCCCAGAGCAGACAGGATGATTTAACACTTCAGTTCTGAGAGGACTCACCTCCTGGACTATCCTTGCTCAGTTATCATACGATCTTTCTATGACTCCTACAACTTTGAGACTTTCCTAGAACCAAACCGAAGCAAGTTCCTACCAACATATTGGGAC
Organism: Tamias sibiricus; assembly: GCA_025594165.1. NCBI lineage: Eukaryota > Metazoa > Chordata > Mammalia > Rodentia > Sciuridae > Tamias > Tamias sibiricus. The sequence goes on from CM046664.1 coordinate 153,146,287, forward strand.
TTGGGAAAGTGTCATCTACCCTACTCTGGGCCTACATAGCCAGGTATCAAAAATATTATTATCAAGTCACATGATTAAAATGCTGTGATAATAGTTAAATCCATGGAATAAGATAAAAGACCCAAGGAAAGAATCCTGATACATACAAATTTAGTATGTGATAAAGGTGACATTTCAAACTGGCAAGATCGTTCAATAAATGATGCTGATTAACTCCTTGGAAAAAGTACAATATCAGGTGCTTATTTCACAGTACACATCAAAACAAATTCCAGATGGATTAAAGAATTAAGCATAAAAAAATGTAACTGTGAAAGGATTAGAAGAAAATACAGGTGAGAATTTTTTTTATTTCAGGAAGGGAAAGATGATCTAACTATAGCTGCAAAAGAAGACATTTTACAGGAAAAGGTTAGAAGATTTGAGTACATAAAACTTTTAAATTGCACATTAAAAATTATTGTAAGCAAAATTAAAATGTAAATGATACATTGGAAATATGGTCTAGTATACCCTATCATGATTAAGAGAGTTTTCTCAACATATAAAAAAAGCTTTATAAATAAGAAGACAAATATCAGAAAATGAGCAAAGAACGTGAGTGTACATTTTTAAGATGTACAAAGAACCAAAGAACAAATGAAATGCATATTAAAACAATGGGAAACGATTGTAAAAGGTCGGTATTCATTGTAAATTCAAGGCATGGGAAGTGACAGGCTGTTGTACTCCTAGTAGGAGGGTAAATCAGGACACAATTTCTAAAAGGCATTTGGAAATATGGGTCAAAAATCTTCAGGCTGCCACCACACTTCTAGAGCTTTCTGTAAGTAACCAGACTGCACAAATGCTTATTAGCAAGAGCACTCATTTCCAACTTGCAGTAGTCCAGATTCAAGAGTAATCCGAATTCAGAAGCAATTTGTGTGTCTAAAAATAGGAAATTTGTCTATCCAATCCATCATTGTACAGGTGCCTTTCAACTTACAATGGGGCCGCAGGCGGATACACCTGTCATAAGTTGAAAATGCTGGGAGTTGGGACTGTGCTTAGTGTGCCTAACCTACCCAACATCCTAGCTGAGTAGCACCGCACATGGTGGAGGGTCAGCTGTTCCCTTGGTGGCCCTGGATGACTGGGAACTCATCTCACTGCTGCTGTTCAGCATGGTAAAGCAATATGGTAGGGCACCTTGCTAGCTCAGGAAAAGCACAACATTCAGAGTTCAAGTACAGCTTCTACTGGGTGGGTATCATGTTCCCACCATCGCAAAGCTGAAAGACTTTAAGATGGGACATCATAAGTCAGGGACCATGCAGAAGATAGCCAACTACACCACCATCCGATACAATAGCATAGAAGAATGGTTTCCAGGTATATGTTGAAGGTATGTTAAGCAAAAGCACAGGTTACCAAGCAGATTACAGAGTTTCTAATTAATGTTATAAAAGAGAAGATTGGACATGTACAACAAAACCTTGACGATGGATAGCTCTGAGTGGTGCAACTGAGGGGAAGGGTTGTGTACACATAACAAATGCTTTTATGTATTTGCCATATATTTTCTTACACCAAGAAAATATTAATTATGTTATCAGGACAGAAAGGGATGTGTTTTTGCCAGACATTTCTTCAGAAGTTCTTTCTAAGACAAATATAAAACTTAGAAACTATAAATTAAAAAAAAAAAATTTAACCACATGGGTACTTTGAAACTTTAGCGTGGCCAATGATATTGGGAACAAAGGTGAAAAATGACACGACAGCAGAAAATAATCGCAATATTCATAATAGACAAAAGTTAATACTCTTAGTTCAGAAGTTTCTACAAAAGATAATTCAGCTGTAAAAAAACAGTGCTTCCACAGAAAAAAATCAAAGGGAAGGCCATATAAGATCAAAACCAGACAAAAATATGTGCAGCCTAACTAGTAATCAGGGACATTAAAATTAAAATGAGATATTTCTTCCCTAGCATATTGGAAAAACTTTCAAAGGATTGCTAATATCTAGCAATGGCTAAAAAAGTGGACCACTGACAGCAGTGCAAATTGGCATAGCCTTTCTGGAGCATCATTTGACTCTACCATCAATGTTTCTTGTATAAATCATTTAACCCAGCAAGCTTACTCCTGAGAAGTCTATTCTAATAAATATGACACATACGAATACAGATATAAGTTCATTTACTTTGCAGTGTTATTTGAAGCAGGAGAAAAATCAGGATAATTAAATATCCATCAATAGGAAGAAGGTTACATAAATGATAGCGCATCCATACAAAATACCACAAAGCTATTAAAAAATAAAGCATAGCTATGCTTATAGGGACATGAGGGGAAAAAAATCTATGCTGTGCTATTGGGTAAAAACAGAGGTATACAGAAGAGTGAGCATACCATGTTTTGCTCTTAACTTTAAAAGCATGTTTCCATATATATTATATATATACATGTATATAATTGTGTGTGTGTATATATACTACTTATGTTTGTGTGTGTATGCATATAAAATATGCACATTTACACACCAAGTATATGTAAATGCATGTTTCTCAGGGTTCATGCCATGTTGGTTCCAAGACTTCCTGCAGAGACCTGAGTCTGTGGATATTCAACTCCCTTCTGTAAAAAGGCATGGTCTTTGCACGGGCATCCTCCTTTTTACTTTAAATCTCCTTTAGATTACTTATAGTACCTAAAAACAATGGAAATACTATGTAAATAATTGTTCTACTGTATAGTTTAAGGAAAAGACAGAAAAAAAAGTCTGCACATGTCCCGTTCAGATGCAGTTTTGGGGGGAATATTTTTGATCCATAGTTGGTTGAATCCACAGATGTGGTCCCGTGGATACAAAGGGCTAACTATACATATCTGAGCAAGTGACCTAGTTTTCCCTTTATTTTTTTTTTTTGGGGGGGGGGTACCAAGGATTAAACTCAGGCACTCGACCACTAAACCACATCCCCAGCCTTATTTTGTATTTTATTTAGCGACAGGGTCTCACTAAGTTGCTTAGCACCTCACTTTTGCTGAGGCTGGCTTTGAACTCATGATTCTCCTACCTCAGCTTCCTGAGCTACTGGGATTACAGGCATGTGCCACTGCACCCAGCCATGACCTAGTTTTTCTGTGCCTCAGTTTCTTCACTTATAAAATAGGGAATATGTATGTGTGTGTGTGTGTATACATAAGTATAATATAATGTAAGTTATATAAGTTATATATATAAGTATATATTATATAAATATAAATATAAATATAAGATACTTAAGTATATATAAGATCTATAAGATACAAGTATAAATAAGGTATAAGTATAAATATGTGTGTCTCAAGGATTCATATATACACACACCCACGTACATAAACACAGAGGTATATTTGCATCTATACTCCCAACATACACACAATTACATATCTCTTTGCCCAGCCTGGGAGTCGGGCTGGCTGGGAGCAGAACTGCATCACCGAGGCAGCCCGAGCCCTGGGCCTAAGGAGCTCCCAGACGAGGACTTGAGAACCTTAGGTCAGCACCAAGGTCTATGTCTGACCTGCTGGGGACTCGTGGGTCGGTCATTGCACCTCTCTGGGCTCTGCCAGCTCTGTTTCCTCAACTGTTTGAAACTTTGCCAAGACGCTCTGACCTACTGAGTGGCCAGTCATGAATGGAGGGCTCAATGTCTGGTCAGTGTTACTCAGAGCCTTTCTGAGGATTCCCCCAAAGATTTCCCAGTTCCTGAGAGCCAGGAGGGAGCCAGCCGTCTCCCACTCCCTCCCTGCTGGTCCCTGAGATCCCACTGCCAGGCGAGTAGCTCTGCAGGGGCAGCGGGGCCTAGGGTCAGGGCCCGGGCCCCCGAGGTTCATGGGGTCTCTCCTGTCCTCCGCAGGATCGTGTGTGAGATGGGGGAGGCCAAGCCCAGCCAGCACGCGGGCTTCGTGGAGATCTGCGTGGCTGTGTGCCGGCCCGAGTTCATGGCCCGCTCCTCGCAGCTCTATTACTTCATGGTGAGTGCTGCCACCAGCGTTGGGAGCCGGCCACACAAATTTCACAACCATCATGGCTGGGCCCTCCAAAACGCTCTAGAACTCTGGGCAAATGTGCGACAAGGGATGCAAACCCCCCTGCATTCCCATAGCAAGTGGGAGCCCAGACTTGGTGTCCCAGTCTGAAGCCCCGCTGAGCCCGGTGCCTGGCTCCTCGCTCCAGGTAAGCTGCTAGAGCCCTTGGGGTCCCCCGGGGTTCCTGTGTGGCTGAATGGCTGGGTCACACTGTAGGTGGCACCATCTGCACATGGCCACTCAGTCTCTTCACTTGTAAAATGGGGACAATAATAGCATCTGTGAAAATTGCATCCAATCTTCTTATTCCTTCTAGTGTCATTTCCTTGATTATTATCATCCATGATTGCCGCCATTACTGCTGTGCCCTGGCCTACCCCTGTCCACCCCGGCCCCATCACGCCCAGCCCTCTGCCCTCACTCACCGTCACCTCCTTCCCCAGCCCTGCAGCTCCTCTCTCCACATCCCACCGGCACACCCACTCCACCTCCCTCCCCACACAGCACCCCTCTGGGAAACTGGAAGGCTGGGTGGGGTGATGGGTTTAATGTCTGGGCACCAGATGCCCTGAAATGCTCCTTCCTTCCCTCCTCCCTCCTTCCCATCCTCTCTTCCTTCCCCTCCTTCCTTATTCCTGGTGCTTCTTCCTTCTGCTTTAACTGGCAGCCGTTTCTCACCTTGCACAATGCCTCTTGCGAGACCTTTGGATAGATACTTGTTTGATTCAGTTAATGTTCTCATAACTGGATGGTCCTGGCTATAGGGGTTTCAGGGGTGCTTGAGCCCGGCACAGCCGGACCCCCAGAAGGCCCAGTCTAGAGGGGACAAGACCCTTCATGCACTAGGACTTGAGGACAGGCTCCAATGTGATGGGACAGGACCTCAGATAAAGGTGGCCCAGACGCCCTCCATTGCCTGGCCTGCTACAGCTCCTCCCCAAACCCCGCTCTGGGAGACAAACGTCCCTCCTGGACACCAGTGGTTGTCTCTTAATACACACAGGTGACACTTGCCAGGTATTGGACATGAAATGTGGCTCTGACTGCTACCTGGCAGCCAGGGGAAGGAGGGAGGGAGCCACTGTAGGCCATGTGAGCCTGGGCTTCCCCAGCCAGTAAGCTGGCGGGGTCCTTCCTGTCCTGTCCCCCTTGTCAGTGGCCCTGGATGGCAGAGACGGGACCAGGGCAGCCTCCACCTCACTAGGCCCGTGTTTCCTTTGGCCTTCTGCTGCCCGTGCAGTGTGCCGCCTAGGGGTCTCTCACCTCGGTGACCTGCTCAAAGGACACAGCAGCTCTCGTGTCCCTGTAGCCCAGACGGGCTGACGTGCCCCGTGGACGGTGCGTCCTCTGTTCTTGGCTGTTTCTGCTGGCGGCCTCGCCTGCCAGCCCACACTCTTGGCATACCTGGTCCAGCTTCCTGCTGGCACGGATCCTCACCATGTCCCGGAGTCTTACTCTTGCTGGTCTCTTTGTCCCCATGTGACCTCCTTAAATCTTTCCCCTGCCTTTGGTCTGAGCCCATGGGAACCCATCTTCCCCCATGAAAGAGCATCTTCATCCTGAGAGCCTCGAGGCTCCTGCTGCCTGGCACCGCTGCCCTGGTGCCTCCACCTGTGCCCCTGCCTCAGCATGGCCTGAACCCTCCCCTTCCCAGCTCCTTTCCTGGTGGCACCAAGCCACCTCGTCCACCTTTTTCAGAGGCTGCCTGTGTCCCACTCCTTGGCCTCTGAATTTGTTGGCCGGTGCTGGGTCCTGGGCATCTCCTGCACAGCACTCCAGTGGCTCCCCTTCTGGCCAGTGAGCATTTGCAGGTGAAGCTGGGACCTTTATTTCTTTGCTAGCACCTGGAGTGCTGGGCACTTCTTTCTTTCTTTCTCTCTCTTTTTTTTTTTTTTTTTTTTTTGTACCAGGGATTGAACCCAGGGTGCTTAACCACTGAGCCACATGCCCAGCCTTTTTAGTATTTTATTTAGAGACAGTGTCTCACTGAGTTGCTTAGGGCCTCGCTAAGTTGCTAAGGCTGGCTTTGAACTTGAGATCCTCCTGCCTCAGCCTCCCAAGCCACAGAGATTGCAGGCGTGCGCTTGGCAGTACGTGGGCACTCTGACTTGATCGTGCACATTACGCTCCTGGGCCCTAACCCAGATGTCCTAGAGCCCTCACCCCTCCTAATTAAGTCAGACTGCAGGCAGGACACAAGCATTCCTTGGTCAGAAAGCTCCCCAGTGGCTCTAACCTGTAGCCCAGGCCAAGGATCAGGCCAGGAGGGACCATGTTCATTGAGTAGCTACCACATTTCCTATTGCTCTCCTCTCTTTGTTTTAATTCTTACAAAGAACATGCGTGATAGGCTTTGGAAGTCCCACCTGCCCCTGGGAAGCCCAGTCCTGCCTACAGATTGTCTCTGACCTGGAGTAGGATGTCGTTGAATCTAGGGTATGAAATGAAGCTTCGAGAGGCAGGATTTGTCCAAGGCAGACCCGGATTCCCATGTGGATCTTGGGCAGCGGGCTTTCCCAGCACAAGGTTGACATCACGTACCAGAAGATGGTGAAGGGCAAAGATCACACCAGAGACAACCGTGCAGCCAAGAGATTTATTCACCAGCCTTTATGGCTGGTTGGAGGTAGAAGAAGTATGGGGAGAGAGGAGTCAGGGAGAGGGGAGTGTGCAAGCTCTGGTGGGAGAGAGGGGTCAGGGAGAGGGGAGTGTGCGAGCTCTGAATGGAAGGTGGGTGCCTGGTCATGCTGGCTGTGGTCTCTGGAGCTGTCGGCTGGGGCAGCTGCCGTAGGGCTGGAGATGGTGAGTCTGGAGCTGTGGCAGTGGCTGCCTCCTCTCAGCAGGGAGGAGCTGTTGTGTCTGAGCTCTGGATTTCTGGTGGGGGGGGGTGTACCAGAGTGACCTTTAATTCTATTGGCTCTTTGCCCAGGGAACAGGGCGACCTTTAAGCCGATTGGCTCCTGCCCAGGGAAAATGAAACCAGGTTGCTTCTCATGGAAATTTCCATGGGGGAGGTGGCCCATTGGCCCAAGCCTATCTACCAGATGGGACTAGAGGGAGGGAAAGAGAAGGGGATGAAGAGGAGAGATGGAGCAGGGAGGCCACCAGGAGAGCCACGAGCAGCTCCCACAAGACAAATAAAAATAGGCACTGGTCCATTGGATCCTGGCTGCAAAGACGCACGTCACTTTTCTACGGAAGGGATTCCTCTGAGGACTTGCCCTGGTGCCACATGTCCCCTTGGGAAGACTTCCAGGGAGGACAATGATGCTAGAGACTCAAGCCTTCTGGAGTTGAGTCATGGAGGCCCCCTGTTGTGAGCTCGGAGGGTCCCAGGGGGAATGAGGTGCCCAGGTCCCCCTGAGTCTCCTCAGATGGGCAAGAAGGGACAGAATCTCCCTCTGTCATGCTTCCAGGCACTCTGGAGTTCCCGGCACTCGTGGCTCTGCTAAATGGCTTGCAGGGAGCTCTTCTTGGACCCCATGCAGAAGCCCCCCTCCTCTGGAGGCCTGGGACAGCTGGAACGCCCCTTCCCCAGGTCCCTGTAGGGACAGGGGCATGCCAGGGCCACCTTCTCAGGGCTCTCCCTCAGTTTCCCTGCATGGTCTGGCTAGTCTTTGATGTGTCATTCATTCACCCAAAATGCAAACAGAAAGGCTGCGGGCCCCCGGCGCCAGCCCCGTCCCCCAGGTCTCCAGGCGGAGCACGCATCTCCCTTCTGCCTCTGCCTGCGTTCACGGAGCCCAGTGAGGAGGTGGCAAATGAGGCCGGATTTGATTTCCCGTGCAAACCCACCGTGAAATATTTATGAAGCACGACTTGAATAATTAATAGTTTCTCACAACTCTAAAGGTGTCTCCATAACAGCCTCTCCCCAGGCCCGGAGCAACTCCCCCTCCAGACAGCCCACAGGGAGACCTGTGGGGGTGACTCGCTCTGCCCCCTGGGGGGCACCAACCCCAGGCAGCCAGGGAGGGTGCACCTCCAGCCCAGCTGAACTTTCCTGGCAGGTACTGTCTGTTCAGGACCCCCCTACCTGGAAGTCACGTGCACAGATAGACAACCAGAGGTGTCTCTCTCCCTCCTTCCCCTCCCCTCTCTGGGGAGGCTAGCGGGGGCCCTTTTGCAGAGAGACCAAGTCCCCATTTGGAAGGGTGGAAGCTACCGCCAGTTACAGAGCAAGAAAACCTTCAGGGGCCTCTTTGTGGCCCAGCCCCCTGGTTTTGTGATCAGAGAGGTTAGATGTCTTAGCTCAGCTCACACAGCAGGATCCAGGCAGAGCTGAGAAAAAGAGAGAGCTCTTTCCACAGCCTTATCCACCACTCACCTTTGTCCTTTCAAACCAAGCCTAGGAAGACTAGGGACAGGAAGGGCTGGGGAGGACCTGGCCTAGGTCCGTGGGTGACCCCAGCTGTGCCCAGCCCTGGGACAAGGCGCAGGCCAGGCAGTGGCCCAGAGAGCTCCCCCTGAGGTGTTACCAGTTGGAGGCCCCCCCAGGAGAGGCTGCCAGCCAGAAGGGCCCAGCGGGTTCAACTTTGGTGTTGAATTCTGGAAGAGGGAGATGGTTGGGGAAGGGAGAGGGAAATCTTCATTTAAATGCAGATACAGGCCTCTCACCTGGGACTGGGAAAAGTTTTTCCATTAAAATGCTAATGAAAGAACAAACTGCAACTCCAAATCCCCAGCTGTCGTGGGCTCCATTCCCAGCCCCCATTCCCAGCCCAGCTCCACAGTTCCCTTCAGCAGGGGGCTGTGGGCAGGCCTTAGAAATTGCTGACCCTTCTCTGTGTCTTTCTCTCAAGTCCCATTTCTCTGACCACTGAATGGTTGGGCAGCTCTCTGGAGATGCCTGTGGAAGGGACAAGTCACCTTCCCCAAAGCAACAGAGACTGCAGATTGGAGAAGTGGTTGGAAACCAGAGCTCTGGAGTCCTATCTCACTTATGCTGCTTGTTAGCTGTGTGACCTTGGAAAACTTACTTAACATCTCTGAATACAAAGGTAAAGACATAAAAAAGCCTGGCGCATCACATGACGGCTGTAATTATTGCTGTTATTAATATAGAGACGCAAATTCAGGGTCCAAACAGCGCCTATTTGTACAAGGATAAGAAGATCAGCTCTCTTAGAGGCCACAGATCACCCAAGACTCCAGAAGGCAGCACTGGCAGGCACGGGGCCCTGGGAGGGTCTAGAGCCACCTCCACCACCCCCGTGTCTGAGGCCCCGCCTGCCGTCCTTTCCTACACAGACGCTGACTCTCTCAGACCTTAAGCCCAGCCGGGGGCCCATGTCCGGGGGCACCCAGGTGACCATCACGGGCACCAACCTGAACGCAGGCAGTGATGTGGTGGTGATGTTTGGAAAGCAGCCCTGCCTCTTCCACAGGTAAGCCCGGGGGCCCTGGGGGATGCGGTCAGGTAACCCAGCCCCCACACCCAGCCCCAGAGAGTGGGGAGGGGCTGCCCAAGGCAGGGACTTCAGGACTCAATCTTGGAAGTTCTTGCTCCCTCCTAAGGAAGGGAGAGGAAGGTGGCACAGAGGAAGGTGCCAGGCATCGATTTCCTGGATGGCCAATCATGCTGCTGCCCACCACTCGGCCCGGGCCCACGGCCCCCTCTGCAGAGGCCTGGGCTGCCACAGAGCCCACGTAGGAACCACCCCAGGGGCAGTGCCTCCCCAGCTGCTCTGACTGGAGTAGCACCGAGGCTGAGCCTCCAAAAGCAGGTGACTGTCCCCCTCCTGTGTCACTCTCCAGCCCAGAAGGGCATGCCCTCCCTGGAGCAGGTGCCAAGGCAGTACAAAGGGGGCAGGAGTGCATCTTGGGAAGGACTGTGGAGACATGGGCTGGGCGGAGGCAGATGGGAAGACAGAGAGGCCAGAGGCCTCCGTCCAGGAGGCTGCGGAAGCCGTGGACCCACAGCCCACCAGCAGAGCCAGGGAGTCAGGTAGAGGTGACGTGGGGGGTCTCGCTGAACCGACCTAACAGGCTTCTTGCTGAAGACCCGCCACTGTGACCAGTATAAAGGGGACAGGGACTCTCACCAGACCGGAGGACAAGGCCTACTGAAAAGTGGGCTGAAGCCTAAGGGTCAAGGGCAGCTCCGTCCCCGGTTCCTGAGCTTTACATCGGAAGCAGTGCTCAGCCCTTGCCTCCCCCGAGGAGCCAGCCATACCCCGGGGAGGCTGACCCGGGACCACTGTCCCCCCAACACCGGGGAGCCCAGAGCCCTGCCTTCTCCCCTCCAGGCGATCTCCATCCTACATCGTCTGCAACACCACGTCCTCGGAGGAGGTGCTGGAGACGGAGGTGACGGTGCAGGTGGACAGGGCCAGGATCCGCCGGGACCTGGTCTTCCAGTACGTGGAGGACCCCACCATCGTGCGCATCGAGCCCGAGTGGAGCATCGTGAGGTAGGGCTGCCCTGAGCTGCCTCCGTGCCTCTGGCCTCCGTCTCCCTCCCCCATCCTCAGGAGCCAAGGAGAGTTCAGGGGCCCCTCCTTGTGCCACAGACTCCCCGCGCACAGGGTCGGGGCCTTGCTTGTCCCTGCCTTTCCTCAACATCCGACACGCGTGCACTGAAGGGGTGACCCGGGAAGCGGGGAGATGATGCTGCTACAGAAAGACCCGGGGCATGGCGTGGGGGCCCTTCAGCCGTGCACCCTGGGCGAGCCTCCCTTCCTGCGCCTCTACCCCTTGAGGGGTTGGCCTGGGGATTTGGAGACGTTGGGGTCTCTAGCGTCTCGAGGGGCACATCCCACATCAGAGTGGAGCTGCAGGCGGACAGCGCGTCTGCTTTTCCAGGCCTGGAGGACGGGAGGGAAGCACTGCGGGAGCTTCGTCTCTGCCCGGGCCGCTGAGATCCCTGGGGAAGCTGCAGGGGGTGGGGACAGCAGTGTGGGGAACAGAACCAGGGCGTGGGGTCCGGAGGGGTGGGCCCAACCCAGCTCTGCTGCTTGGCAAACAAGTGGCCTGAACAGTCCCACCCCGGGGCCGAGGTGCCTGTCGTCTCGGCTTCCTCCCGAGGCAGCTGGAGAATGAAATGCGACGCAAACTCACGTGGCCCACGGTGCCCAGCCCAGCTTCCCCTCTGCCCCTGCTCAGGGGTCATCCTCCCCCTGCCTGCCCCAGCTTGCAGGGGCCCCGGGGCTGGAGGAATGAGTGGGGACAGAGGTGTTCCGCCAGGGTTGGGGCAGGGGCAGGGCAGCGATGACGCCCATCCAGAGAGCAATCTTTAAGCCAGGGGTCCCCGGGGCCAAATCTGGCTGGCCACCTGCTTTTGGGAATCAAGTTCTGTTGGGACACAGCCACCCACCTGCAGTGTCTGCTGCTGCTTTCTCACGACGAGGGCACAACTGAGTGAGTGCCAGGGGGCCCGTGGGGCCCGTGGAGTCTGGACTATCTGCTGTCTGGCCCTCCACCAATAGAGCTCACCACCCACTGCCTTAGTGGCCGAGACGTGGCCGTCCCTGCAGTCCCTCTGTGAGGCCCAGACCGTAACGCCACGATGGTGAAGCAGATAAAGAAGATGAGGCACGTTGAGAAGGGAGCAGCCCGTAGACGCCATGCAGGGCTGTCACCCAGGGCCCAGCGAGGCAGGAGTCGTGCAGCCTCCTGCTGCCTCGGAAGCTCCGCAGCCCTCAGGGATTCCCAGACGGGTCCAATTCAATTCTGCCTCACGTCATCGTCCCCGAAGTAGAAGTGCCCTCCTCCCTGGCGGTCAGCAGCCGTCCCCACATCACACGCCTATCAAGAGGGAGGTTGGAGACGTGTCCTGGGACTGCCAGCTCCCCCGACGTGACTCGGGTCAGGGGAGTCTGAGGATGGGGTGTGGCTCTGCGCTAGGCGTGATGTGGCCCTGGGTCACTCGGGGACGTGATGGGGACTTGTTCAGCTGCATGTGGAACTGGTGACCGAGAAGACTGGAGAGATGGCTGGACACCAGCCCCTCCAGTGGACCACAGCACAGGAGAGGGGTGTGTGTGTCTGTCTGTCTGTCTGGAAGTTCAGCTGGGGCAGAAACCAGTGTGGGCGTGGGTGCTGAGCATTCTCACCCACCAAGTGTACACCTGATGCACTTGATACACCCTGCTTTAGGCAGCAGAGTTCTCAAAGATGCGCCCATGGCTGGGAATCAGGCTTCCTTGCTCCCCTCTGAGTGAGCCCACCCTGGTCAGCCTCCTGGCCTCCTGGGGATGGGCAGTGGCATCTGTCAGAGGTTACACCTGGATGAATAGCCTGAGTCCTCCCCATCCACGGCCCGGTGCCACCCAGGGTGTAGGCCTGTGTCCCAGGTCATCTCATGTGTGCATTCCTAGGGAGGTTTTTGTGCCCTGCCGCTGCCTCCCCGGCCTCAGCCTCCCTGATCTCAGCCTCCCAGACCTCAGCCTCCCTGACCTCAGCTCCCTGACCTCAGCCTCCCAGGTCTCAGCCTCCCAGACCTCAGCCTCCCTGACCTCAGCCTCCCAGGCCTCAGCCTCCCTGAAGCCTCTGAGGTGGAAAGCTCTAGTACGCATGTCCTGGGGTGGGGTGGAGGGGGCTGTGCTCAGACCCTGGGGCCTGGGGGATGGTCTGAAAGGAGGCTTCCATTGACCAAGGCCAATGCAAGGAGTCCCAGGTGTGCTGCAGGCTGGAGGAAGAGACTTGGGGTTGCAGAAAACCAGGTTCAGGTCAGGGTCCTTAGAGAGCCAAGGGGATGTGCTGTCACCTGGGCCTCCACAGGTGTCCCTGTTCCAAATGAGCTTTGCTGAGGACATCCAGGCCATCTGGTCATCTCTGTCTTCCCCTGGGCTGCTGAGACATTGCTACCACACAGCTTGTCATCTTCGCCCTCAGGGACGCTGTTGCGCTGCCTGGTTGTCATTGTTCTTATTGTCATAGCTCCTCCTCCCCTATCACCATCACCATCACCAACATCATCATCATCATCACCAACATCACCATCACCACCATCACCACTATCACCACCATCACCATCACCACCACCACCATCACCCATCACCATCACCACCATTGCCATCATCATCATCACCATCACCAACATCACCATCACCATCACCACCACCACCACCACTTATCACCACCATCACCACCATCACCACTATCACCACCACCACCATCACCATCACCATCACCACCATCACCATCACCATCACCATCACCACCACCACCACCACTATCACCACCATCACCACCATCACCACTATCACCACCACCACCATCACCATCACCATCACCACCATCACCATCACCATCACCACCATTGCCATCATCATCATCACCATTGCCATCATCATCATCACCCATCACCAACATCACCATCACCATCACCACCACCACCACCACCATCACCACCATCACCACCATCACCACTATCACCACCATCACCATCACCATCACCACCATCACCATCACCATTACCACCATTGCCATCATCATCATCACCATTGCCATCATCATCATCACCATCACCAACAACCATCACCATCACCATCACCACCACCACCATCACCACCATCACCACCATCACCACTATCACCACTATCACCATCACCATCACCACCACCACCATCACCATCACCACCATTGCCATCACCACCATCACCATCACCATCACCAACATCACCATCACCATCACCACCACCACCATCACCAACATCACCATCACCACCATCACCACCATCACCACCATCACCACTATCACCAACATCACCATCACCATCACCACCACCACCATCACCAACATCACCATCACCACCATCACCACCATCACCACCATCACCACCATCACCACTATCACCACCATCACCCACTATCACCAACATCACCATCACCATCACCACCACCACCATCACCAACATCACCATCACCACCATCACCACCATCACCATCACCATCACCACCATTGCCATCATCATCATCACCATTGCCATCATCATCATCACCGTCACCAACATCACCACCATCACCACTATCACCACCATCACCATCACCATCACCATCACCACCACCACCATCACCAACATCACCATCACCACCATCACCACCATCACCACCATCACCACTATCACCATCACCATCACCAACATCACCATCACCATCACCACCACCACCATCACCAACATCACCATCACCACCATCACCACCATCACCACTATCACCACCATCACTACCATCATCACCATCACCATCACCACCATCGCCATCACCATCACCAACATCACCATCATCACCATCACCACCATCACCACCATCACCATCACCACCACCACCATCACCATCACCATCACCACCATTGCCATCACCATCACCACCATTGCCATCACCACCATCACCATCACCAACATCACCATCACCATCACCACCACCACCATCACCAACATCACCATCACCACCATCACCACCATCACCACTATCACCACCATCACCATCACCATCACCACCATTGCCATCATCATCATCACCACCACCACCATCACTAGGTGCCATTGCCTTTCCTATGCTGGTGACTCACATGCCCCTTTCTCTCTCCTGGGCAGTGGAAACACACCCATCGCTGTCTGGGGGACTCACCTGGACCTCATACAGAACCCCCAGATCCGTGCCAAGCATGGCGGGAAGGAGCACATCAATGTGAGTCTGGGACTGGTAGGGGCTGCCCCTGGCACGTGGCCTCCCGGAGGGTGGGGGCTTCCTTCCCAAGCACACACGCAGCTCCTGCCCATACACAGATGACCTACAGCGTGCGACACCCCTGAGTCCTGGGGTGGCGGGGGGGTAGACATGAGGCTATTTTCAGTCCTTGGGGTACAGGCCTGGAGGACCGGCCACTGCTGGGAGTTTCTGGGGATTCCAGCCCTTACTCTTGCTGCTTCCTGAGTCATTGCCGTAGGCCAAGCCAGGGCTGGGTGACAGCCTCAGAGGGCAGTCCTGAGTGCCCAAGCATGGGGTCCCGTTCTTCATCCCTGTCCTCCTGTGTGAGCCCACGCTGTGTTCACAGCGCCCCCAGAGGCCAGGGCCAAGCTCGGGGTGCATTCCCTCCCCTCTCGGGCTCCTCCCCCAGATCTGTGAGGTTCTGAATGCCACCGAGATGACCTGCCAGGCTCCAGCCCTCGCCCTGGGTCCCGACCACCAGTCGGACCTCACCGAGAGGCCTGAGGAATTTGGCTTCATCCTGGACAACGTCCAGTCCCTGCTCATCCTCAACAAGACCAACTTCACCTACTACCCCAACCCCGTGTTTGAGGCCTTTGGTCCCTCAGGGATCCTGGAGCTCAAGCCCGGCACCCCCATCATCCTGAAGGTAGGGCCAGCACGGGGAGGAAGGGGGCCGCTGCAGGGCGGCGTGGGATTCGGCCACAGGGAATTGCTGCAAGTCACAGGCTCCTGCCAGATGTTGTGACTGGATTCCTTGCAGAGGTTGCTTAGGGTCCAGACCTGTCCTTATGGGCTTGATCCATCCAGGACAGGCAGACCCACCCAGGTCATTGGATTCGGAGGGTTTTGTCTTTGGAGTCTAGAAACTAGACAGTCAGGTCCACACCACATCCTCCTGTGAAGCCCTTTGCTAAGCACAGTTGAGTTTCTTTGAAGTATGAATTATAAGTTCATTTTAACTCATATGACAATTTGAGTGAATGGGTAGTGATGGACTACAACTCTGTTGAGAAGGATTCTAAGGCTACCTTAGGAATAAGCTGAAAAGAGTGCTTTGATTATTGATTTCTCACCAGGAGGAAGGGAGAATGGTAATGTCCATGCTGTATTAGTCAGTTTTCTGTTACTATCACAAAATACTTGAGGCTGAGTACTTACAAAGAAAAGAGATTTATTTAATTCAAACTTTTGGAGACTGAAAATCAAAATAACATAGTATGCCCATGAGGGCATCATAGTGGGAGGATGTGTGAGAGGAAGAGATTATGTGATGAGACCGGAAGCCAGAGGTCAGGGAGGTAATGCTCTCCCTCTAGGCCCCACAGCTTAAAGGCCCCACCCCCTCTTAACATTGCTGCACCAGGGACCAAGCTCCACACATGGACCCTGGGGGGACAAACCAGAGGACAGGAGGTGCTGTAGATTGTTTGGATTTACCACTGAGGGTGGACTCTCCACCTACTCACCACCATGACGGGATGTCCGGTGGCCAGTCAGTGTGGTCCTGACTCTGGGGTGGGAACTGGGGCCTCCTGTCTGTCCAGGGCAAGAACCTGATCCCGCCGGTGGCTGGGGGCAACGTGAAGCTGAACTACACCGTGCTGGTTGGGGAGAAGCCGTGCACCGTGACCGTGTCAGACGTCCAGCTGCTCTGCGAGTCCCCCAACCTCATTGGGAGGCACAAAGTGATGGTGAGGCCGTGGGACCCTTCCCCGAGTGGAGCGGGCATGAGGGATGCTGGGTGCAAGCGGTCCTCTACATCTGCGCCTTTCCGAGGGTTCCCGTTCCGGCTCACTGTGAGCTTTCCACCCAGTGCCCTACACCCTACTTCCTGCTTCCCGTCCCACTTCTCAGCGTCTCCCTCTGGCCCCGTGTGCCCGCAGGCGCGCGTCGGCGGCATGGAGTACTCGCCGGGCATGGTGTACATCGCCCCGGACAGCCCGCTCAGCCTGCCGGCCATCGTGAGCATCGCGGTGGCCGGCGGCCTGCTCATCGTCTTCATCGTGGCCGTGCTCATCGCCTACAAGCGCAAGTCCCGCGAGAGCGACCTCACGCTGAAGCGGCTGCAGATGCAGATGGACAACCTGGAGTCCCGCGTGGCTCTGGAGTGCAAGGAAGGTAACCGGATGACCGGAGGCAGGTGGCAGAGCTGGAGGCTGTGCGTGCGTGTGCATGCGCGTGCGTGTTTGCGTGCGTGTGTGTGCGCGCGCGCGCACGCACGTGGCTGCACCTGCCGCTCATGCCCAAGCCAGCAGCGTGGGCACCGGTGGGCGTGCAGGGCCAGGCACCCTCCAGCAGAGCCTTGGCCCAGCTCAGAGCGCACGTTCCAGACCACAGCCCTCTCCTAGCAGTCCTGCTCTGGTGGCCTCGGGCGAGGTAAGGCCACCTCCCAGGATCCTTCCCGGTCTCAGGCAGGGCTCCCTGACGCCTCACAGGAGCAGCCTCTAGGCCCAGCTTCCTGGCTGAGTGGGGTTCGCTCTCTCCTCCAGGGGAGACCTGGGGGTGTCTCCCATGACACAGTCCAGCAGTCCTCGGCTCCCTTCCGCCAGCAGGAAGGAAAGGCTGCAGGGCTGATCCGCGGTTTGGAAGGAAGAGCGTTTCACAGCTTGTATTTATGAAAATCACAAACACTGCTACCAAGTGGAGTCAGCTACACGAAACCCAAGGAGGAAGCTTAGCTGTCAGACGCTTGTGTCCCCAGGACCTCCTTGCATGAGCCTCCCTGGGAGGAAGGCTCCCAGCCGGGTCTGTGCGTCAGTGAGCGCGGAGTGACCCTGGCCGTGGACCTGGGCGCCGCAGCACCGCCTCCACCAGGGGAGCGGGCCCTCTCCACGGGGAAGTGTGCTCTCTCGCTTCCTTCAGCTGTCAACGCGGCATCCATCCGCCCGTGGGACTGTTAATTACCGCCTTTTATTATATTTACGCTGCTTAATTTTTTTTCTCCGCAAAGTACTCTTCCCTCTAATTAGGTGTAGTGATTAGAATCTCTTTTATGTGTGGCAGGCACGAGCCTTTGAATGTTGGAGGCGCTGGGTGACTTGAAGGAAAGCTGCAGACCCATCAAAAGCCCACTCCCTCCTTCTCCTCGGGGTCCTGAGGGGCGGGTGAAGCTAGGCTCTGCCCCCAAGGTCCCTGGGGAGGGAGGCTCAGCAGGCAGAGGGGAATCCAGCCCAAGAGAGGAGGCAGGAAGGGAACCGAGGCTTCTGACTTGGGGGACAGCTGTGCTACCAGGGTGGCAAGACGGATTCTCACAGCAAAGGACACATAGGGCTGGTGGTGGCTGGTGTCACCCACACCCAAGCTCAGAAGATGCCCAGCCTGGCCCTGCCTGGGCCTGGGCTTTGGATGTGTAAGCACACACCCGTGTGCACACACACTCCCACTCCCCATACTCACCTACGTGCTTGCACGCTTAGACTCAGACACCTCAACTCCTGTTGGTGCACACATTCCTACACCCCCTGCAAACCCTCAGATGCATGTTCCACCCTCAGAACCTATGTGAGTGTTTGTTGGGCTTGTGGTGACAGTGCGTGCCCAAAAGGCCTGCTGACTCCCCCTTATGCACACGCACGCCTGCACACGCATGCTCACGGTGGAGTAAGTTCTGCTTGGCTGCCTTAGGGCTCTCCGCCTTCGGGGTCGCTGCATGACAAGAACAGTGTCCCTGTAGACAGCAGAGGTGGGACGTGCGGGAGGAGAGGCACAGTGGAGGGCCCTGGGGGCATCTCCAGACCTGGCCCAGGTCCTCTCTGTCAAGCCTTGGTTCCCTCCTGGGACCAGGGCCCGCTGAGAGCTGTGGGCCTGAGATCTGCAGGGCAGCACTCCACCAAGGTCAGTGAGGAGACAGGGCCCTGTCCACCGCTCCTGAGGTGCCTCGTCATGCCCCGTGGGACACTGGGCTTGCTTTTCAAGGCCCTAGAAACACACTGGGCTGTGAATCCCTTCTGGGCCCACAAAGTATTTATTTTCCTGTTCCTTAAATGTCTATAAATAGGAAAGATGGTTAGTCAATGTCCCTGGCTATTCTTCTGTGCCAACATGTGTTGATCCATCCTGGGTGCGTGTGTACATATGCGTGCGTGTGTGTGCGTGTGTGCATGTGTGTGTGTGTGTGTGTGTACATGTACCAAAGAGCAGGAAGCTCCTCATTTAAGTGGTGGCAGAGGTTGATCCCCCAAGAAGGGCCTCTGGTGGCAGAGGGTGACCCCCCGCACCAAGAAGATGGTGACTTTGGTGCTGTGCAACAGATTTTTCTGGGAGTCAGCTAGGGTCCGGCGACTCTGTCCATCTGGAGGCCCGAGCTGCCTCTGCAGGCAGCAGGCCCCCACTGGGATCATAATTCATCCTAGTGGCACACCCTTGAAGCAGTAGGGACAAGGCTCACCCCTGCATACCCACGGGGAACCGCCCGGTCCAGAACTGGACCCTCAGATGTTTTTCCTTGATCAGAAGAAATTGTTCTTTAATTTCCTGAGGAAGCCCCGTACAAAACACAGCACCAGGAACAGCCTCACCCCTGTGCCCTCTCTGTTCTCCTGTCCCTCCTCTGCTCCTCTCCCCCTCTCCCCACCCGCCACCCCCAGCACATTTTGCAAAGCAAAGCCCTTCATCTCCAGAGGGGGCGTCCCTTCCGGCCCCAGCACAGGTCTGCAGGCACCTTGCCACCCTCCCCCCCCATGCTCACGCCACTCACCCTGTCCTACACACCCAAGGTCCATTGCTTACACCTCTGAGGGGCCTGGGTGAGGGCTCTGAGCTGGGGCAACTCCTGGGCCCGCCCCATCCTGCCCTCACGGGCTTCTCTCCTCGTCAGCTTTCGCCGAGTTACAGACAGACATCCACGAGTTGACCAGTGACCTGGACGGAGCTGGGATTCCCTTCCTGGACTACAGAACCTACACCATGCGAGTGCTGTTCCCAGGAATTGAAGACCACCCTGTGCTCCGGGACCTCGAGGTAAGAGGTGGCAGCCCGAGCTGCAGCGAGATCAGGAGTGTGAGTTGGCAGCCCGCAAGTTTAGCCCCCTCATTTGGAGATGAGACAGCGGAGATCGGGGAGGGGATGTACCTTGCCTGAGGTCCTCCAGCTTGTGGGCACCAGCTGGGCCTCTGGAGGAGATGAGGCCAAGCCCAGGGAACCTCAGAGCAGGTATGAACAGTGCTTTGGGTCCTAGGGGGTCATGAGCCCTTGGGGAATTGAATGGACATTAAGAACTCTCTCCCCAGAAAAGCTGAACCTGTCTAGAGAAATAAGAAATATGGCTGATAAGTTGAGGGAGTTCATGAACCCCTGTTTAAAAAACCACAATATAAAGGATTTTCATCACTTAGTTGGTGCTCAATAAATGTGTAAGGGATTTTACCACTTGGTGCTTAGTTGGGAATGATAAATGATGCGTAAAGAAGGGAGGGGAAAATGTGAATGATAAAATCCTAGCCATCTTTCTACCAGCGGGGACCTCATCTTCTGAACACTTTATCCCACTTACTGTCTAGCGTGGTATCCGGCTTATGCATATATTCATATTATGCTTTGTTCCAAAAGGGCTTTGGAATGGCTTATAAAGATAAATACCAGAGAAGACTGAAAAATATAAATGAGGAAACCAGGGCATAATCATACTCCTAAGGAATGATCACTATTAGTTGACTCTTAGTAAGTCCCACGCAGCTTTAAGCACTTTGTATGGATCCTTTCATCTAACCACCCAGAAACCCTCCGAGTGGGTGAGCCCATTTCACAGGTGACAAAACTAAGGGAACAGGGAAAGCCAGTGGTTGTCTGGAGCCATGCAGCTGCTGGGGACAGAGGCAGAGGTGGAGCGTGGGCAGTTAGTCCAGCACGCTTGCTCCCTATCCCAAGCCTGGACACTTGACCTTGAAGGTGCCACAGCAGTAACCTGCCTGGGACCTCTGGATACTTAACTAGGGTGGAAGGAAAATCTGCAACCAAAGCCACAATGGGAAAGAAGATTAACCCCAAGATTGACAGAGTCCTTAAAATAAACATGGACCCTTTTCTCGGGGTTTAGGAGATGTTGCCTATATTGGTGCCTGAGGAGTGTCACTTGGGCTCTACAAGGGTTGTGGCGGGCAGCGGCCTTGGAAGCACAGGCACTGCCACAGCTGTGCTTGTGGCACACGGTTTTTTTTTCCATGCTGGTGGCTAAATGGAGCACACGTGTGTGTTTCTATGGTGAGGCCCTGGGCCTGGTGTCTGGGGAGGGGCTCCCATTGGCTCCTCAGCTGTCCGGCACCATTAGGCATTTTCAGAGGCTATAGGCAGTGGGCTCTCTGTCCTGGCTGGTGATGCACCTTTTCTGTCCCCACACGTATACGCATGGATTTACACGTGAGTCACCTATCACATAAAAATGCCCAGTGTCTCATGACACCTGTATCCAGGGCAGCCCTGGTCTGGCTCCTGGACTGTGCTTCTTTCTCTGTCCCCTCCTCTCTCTCCTGGCCTTTCCCCTTTCCTCCAGCCTCTCCTTTCTTTGCATCAAAGCACCAGGCTTCCTGGGGGCCCTGAAGTGTGTGCAAGTTCCAGTTAAAGTGGGAAAGGGGAGCAGGGCACAGTGGTAACACGCCTGTCATTCCAGCTACTCCCGAGGCTGAGGCTGAAGGAGGACAAGTTCACGGTCAGCCTGGGCAATTTAGGGAGAGCGCTGTCTCAAAATAAATAAGTAAGTGAATAAAAAGCGTTGCGAGTGTAGCTCAGTGGGAGAGCGCTTGCCTAGCATGAGCAAGGCCCTGGGTTCAATCCTGAACATTGTGCAAGGGGAAAAAAAAAAAAAAAGCCATGGAGTGGTGGCTGTGTGTCGTCTGTGGACGTGCACAGACTGTGCTCCGCGTTATTAATCTTCGTCATTCCACCTTGCCGCCTAGTAGGGTGCCCGGCAGAGTAGACACGCGGGACACCGCGAGCAGCCCCAGAACCGAGCATCTGCCTGTCTATCTTCGGGAGGGTAGAGTCGGCAGTCTGGGAAGGGAGTTATGCCCCCTCTGGGTGAAAACTCTAAGAATTCAACTAGGATGAGTATCTGCACTTACTCTCCTTTTTTCACTAGTTCAGAACTCTAAAGAGTCAGCAGGTTTCCTTTAAGGATGGAACTGCTTAATTGTATTTTCTAAGACTGTGCCAGCGTGTACTTTGGGGCAGGACAGTCACCTCCCACATGGTTTTTTCTTGGTGGACACACACGCACTCCCCCCACGTTTTTCATCCAGACTGTCCTCACGGCCCACATGAGCTCTGCTCTCACCCCTCACTTGGTCCCTTCTGTCTTATGGCTTTCCTACATCCTCTCGCCTCTTTATGGAGTCTCGGACTCTCAGATCTGGCTTGGCACTGGTTTGGCCTATACTCAAGGGACTGTCAAGGGTGATGTCCCTCAGAGGGTCATTGTCCCTCAGGACCTGATGGGGGGCCGTGCAGGTGGACACTGCCCTGCTCCAATGGAACCATTCATTTGTGGGATACCCAGAGTGGTTCAGTGCACAAACTTCTTCACTGTACATGTTCACACCAGGACCTGCATGCAAAAGACTCCCTCTCACTGCCCTTCTGCACCGTGCCAGGCCCTGGCTGAAAGCTGAGGGGACTCCTACCCAATCGCACTTCTCCGGGATTTCTCTCTAAGGCCCGTTTTCTCAGAGAAGCAAGATGGGGATGACAGTGAACTTTACCTCTGGTGAGATGCACTGCCCAGTGAGAAAGGAAGGCCCGAGCACCCTGCACGTCCTCTCCTCTCACCCTGCCCTGCCCCCGGCCTTACCCTCCAGCAGTAGCTGAGTCCCCTCCCCAAACAGAAGGAACACCATACACGCCTCTTTCTGCCCAGAAAGCTTGCAGATCCTTGTCAGCATGGTCTCAGGTTCATTGAGTCTCACCCTGTGGACTCACCACCCACCCCAAAAGAGCCTACAGCACACAAGGCACCCCCAGAGCTGCCCCACCAACCACAAGTCCCCAGCTCACCACCATCCGGCACGGAAGATAGAGAGGGACTCTGAGACTCAGGTCTGCAGGGTTCTGGTAATGACCCTGCCAGTCTGTGTTCCCCCGCAAGGTGCTTCCGGTGGACACGCCCCACCCAGGCTCCAAACCCACGGTGAGGTCACACCCTGTCCCATCCTGGCCTGGTTCCTCCTCTGGCACCTTCCGATCTCCCTGCAAACATGACTACTTTCCATTTTCTTTGACTTTGTCAGAAAGGGAGCCTTTCTGATGCCAGCTTCCTGCTCTCAAGGAGCTGACCACCAGCTTCACTCCTGTCCCTGTGTAAGGAGCCCACAGGTTGGCTGATCATCAGGCCTGGGCAGTCTCAGACAGGTCATGTGACTGTAAAACTTGTAGTAAAATATACATAACATGACATTCACCATTCCGACCATTTTTAGACCATTTTTACGCTCATAGCTGAGTGTCTAAAAATAACCACCACCCATCTCCTGAACCTCTGCCTCTTTCCAAACTGAACCATTGACTCCCGGTGCCCCCTCCAACCACCCATGGGCAGCCGCCCTTCTACTTCCTGTCTGTGAATCTGTCTACTCTGGAGACTTTGTATGGGTGGAGTCACGCAGTATTTGTCCTTCTCTGCCTGGCTTATTTCACTTAGCGCATTTTCAGGGTCCATCCGTGTGGTCGCGTGTATCAGAATGTTTTTCTTTTTTAAGGCTAAGATTTCATTGTATCCATGTAGCATGCTTTGCTCACCATTCATCCGTTGATTGACACTTCAGTTGCTTCCACTTTCTGGCCATTGTCATCATGCTGTTGTGACCATGGGTGTGCGAGTAGTGTTCAAGTCCCTGCTTCCAGTTCTTTTGGTTACATGCCCAGAGCAGTGTCTTCATTCTCAAAAAAAAAAAAAAAAAAAAAACCCAAATTAACTGCTTATGGACAAAACTCCACTTTTACTGCCCTGTCTTCAACTTCTACATAGCCTGAGATGATGTAAGACCCAGGAATCTTCTGTGGCTCATGGTTTTATGCTTATTTCTAACCCATTCTGGCCACTGGAGTGGTTTCTCCCTCTTGGTATGGAAACATTCCAGGGGAAACTTCTAGCTGGTCTAGAGCAGTATTGCTCACCCCTTGAGTCACTGGTTGGAGGTGTGAAGAGGGAGGTGTCCTCTTGCAGACTGTCCTGAAGAGTAGATCACCAGGCCCTCTCTTACCCGCCGGGTCAGACCAGTTAAAACATGGAGCCATCAATCACAGTCTCCCAATTTCAACCTATCACCGGCTCTAAACTCTAACCTGTTGGGTTACAATTAAAGTTTACTATCCAGTTTTATATTCACAGACTTCAACTAAATTAGAGAACCATCTGGTGAATAAAGGAAGTCTTGTTTCAGAGTGGCCTTGGCCTGGGGGGAAGGGTGGTAGGCTACTTAGTAAATGGTTCTGGATAATCCTGACCAAGATACTTCTCTTCCATCTCCTCTGTCCAGAAAATGGGGAGAAGGCCTCAACCTTGTGCACTCCAAGACAAGGGGTGCCGTGCATTAGACGTCACAGAAACTCCTGGGCAAGGGGGATCTGTGAAATGCAGTCAGTGGAGCGGGTGATGAAGCTGCTGCTGTTAATGTGCACCCGGCACCCTCCAAGCACTCGACATACATTATCTTATTTAATGTTCATAAAACATTATGACATCGGCTCTCATATTCTCATTTTACGGATGAGGCAGTAGACCCCAGAGGTGATGGAATTTTCCTCCACACACACGTCACTGTGGTCTCCCGATTCCGAAGCCCAGGCTGCTGGCCTGGATGCTATTTCCTGCAGGTGGCTGTGCTAAAACCCTCCTGCCCAGGGCCCCAGGCACTTGCTGCCCAGGTGGCATCTGTGTTTTGCAGAAAGTGCAGCCGAGGCAGGAAGCCCAGCCTGCATGTCAGGGCCAGTATGCCATCTAGCTGTCCCTGTGACCTCTTCTGCCTCTCCAGGGGCCACGGTGCCAAACCTGCCCATGGCTGCCCTCCCTTGACAGCCAGTCCAAGCTGCTAGAAGGCCTGGCATAGGAAAGCTCCAGGGAGAAGCGGGGACGGGGGCTCCACGTGGTGAAAGGGGGCATGGCCTGGTGCCGGGAAGCCAGACAAGCGTGGGTTTGGAAATCCAGCTCCGCCCTTCACCAGCTGGGTGGCCTTGGAAGGAGTGTGGTAGCTTCCCGAGAGATCATTAAAAGATCCCATCTCTTCCCTGCGAGGTCACTACAAGACTTCATTGAGATAATGTACGTCTGGGCCCGGCACTGTGTGCTACACATGGTAGGGGCCTGACCAGTGGCACTTTCTGCTTTTATTAGGGTACCTTGTAGCAATGCTGCTTGGAGTGGGTTGAAGGAAGTCAAACGTGTGCATCTGTGTAAGCGGGTCACGAGATTGGGGGGAGGTCAGTGGGTGGCAGACAGGTGGCAGACAGGCCTGGCTGTGGCAGGTGACGCTGCCACATGTCCCTTGCCATTTCCTCCTCAGCTCCCAGGGGGAGTGGGAAATGAGGGGGCCAGGCATGAAGCAAGCAGGGACTGGGCCCCCCTTGGGGAGCGAGGGACTCTGGCGGGTCAGAGAGCCAGGATGGGCTGCAGCATGGCCCTGGCCAGCACCTGCAGTACCTGTTGGCTCTGGCTGGTTCCCATCTCTCTCCTGAGAACTGGCCTTCCAGGTACCCACACCGCAGCAAGAGAAAGGAAAAGGGGCCTGCTCTGGGAGCATGCATGCTTTCCACCAGCTTCCAGACCCACGGGCGCTGCCGATGCCGGGCAACCAGAACATTCCATGAGGGCACTGCTCTGCAGGGCGCAGGGCGGGCCCACAGTGCCCTCTACGGAAGGCCTCAGGTGGCCTCAGGCAGCCCTAGGGCCTGTGCAGCAGCACCCTCCGGCCCGCATCCTACCGTGGCCCTGGAACGCGCGTGAATGCCAGGAATCTTTCTGCCACCTCCCGTGACCCCAGGCAGATAGGCTTTCTCTGGCAACCTCTGTCTTTGCCAGATTGAACCTCAGGAGCACACACTGTCTCTTAGCACCACCTGCCGGGCTCATGGCCTGGCCTGGACGCCTCTGCCTTGGGGTCTTGGGAAAGCTCCCTACCCTCCCAGGGTCCTTAGGGTCATAACAAGACCTGCCTCCTAGTGTGTCTTGTGGATTAAATGGGTCAATTATCCCTAAAGCACGAGGAACGGTATTGGGCATAGAATAACATCGAGATACGTGTTGTGTGTTGCTTATTATCTTCATTTTGCTGGTGAAATTAAGCTAGTGAATGATGGTGAAAGAAGTAAAGCCAAGTTCCCCTGACTCTGAAACCCTGCTGCCTATGTGACAGTCCTTCTCAAAAACTGGATGTATCTTCCCATGGGGGTCTGAGGGCTCCCCTGGGGTGATTTTGTAAGTCACCTTTTCTTTGCTCAGATGCAGACACAAGGAGCAACACGCGAGTTGTCAGTACGCGGGTCAATGACCTTCCCCCAAGTTAGTCCGCCTGGCAAACCAGCATCCAGGGGAAGAAGCATAGTGCTAGCCCTCCAGGGGTCCCTCATGCTCTTCCAGACACAGCCACCCCCCAAAAAACCATTTTCCTCCTGCCACTCGTTCATTTTACCTGACTTAAGTCTATTTAAATGGAGTTATGTAAAGAGCGCGTCTGACCTTTCTCATTCAGTATGTTTGAGAAGCTCGTTTCTGAGCCTGGCATGATGGCGCACGCCTGTAATCCCAGCACTTGGGAGGCTGAGGCAGGAGGATCATGAGTTCAAAGCCAGCCTCAGCAATGGCGAGGCACTTAGCAACTCAGTGAGACCCTGTCTCTAATAAAATACAAAAAAGGGCTGGGGATGTGGCCCAGGGGTCGAGTGCCCCCGAGTTCAATCCCTGGTACCAAAAATAAAAAAGAGAAGCTCATCCCTGTGTTGTGGGCAGTAGTAGGCCATTCCTGTCGTTGCGGGACCCCCAAGACCTCCCGGTTCGGGGATATTATGGACAGTGCTGCTGTGCATGTTGGTGGCTGGCGGGGTCTGCAGAGAGGACAGCGCACCCTCGCTGGGCCCTCCCAGGACCAGACCCTGCAGGCAGGAAGGCAGGAAGCTCTCGTGCCCCTCCCCTGGGTGGAGTGGGTCTCAGAAGGTGTCCGTCACAGGCCAAAGTCAGTGAGCTCCTCAGAGACCGTCGGGCTCCATCTTCCCCTTTTCTTGGGCTAAACTTAGGCCCCAGAGAAGTGAAGGGGCTTGTCCATGGTTACTAGCAGAGTGGTGGCAGAGTCCACGTGGAACCCAGAAGTCTTGACTCGGACCACTCACCTGTCCCCAGCACCCACGGGGCAGGGAGGGGAGGGTGCTGGGTTAGCTGAGGCTCAGTCCTGGTGACCCATCAGCAGGTGCCAGCCCTGAGCTCCAGGAGCTCCCCACAGGAGCACCGGCATCTTGTCAGCCTGCACCACCATCAGGGCGGAGCTCGGGCCCCAGAGTCCAGCAGATGTGGGTGCAAATCCCAGAAGCGCCATTTATGAACTGTGGCTAGTTCTCTCTGTCCTCAGCTGGGTGGTCTCTAAACTGGAGGTAACCACCTATCATGGCTGAGTACAGTGCCAGGGCTCCTGAGGGCTGGGTGGCATGAGCCAGGTGGGCTACGGCCATAGCGGTGGGTGAGAGGTGGGGGGACCTGCCAGCTCCCTGCAGGAGGTCGCCAGGGCATCCTTGGCCTTCCCTGCAGGTCCCAGGCTACCGGCAGGAGCGTGTGGAGAAAGGCCTGAAGCTGTTTGCGCAGCTCATCAACAACAAGGTGTTCCTGCTGTCCTTCATCCGCACGCTTGAGTCCCAGCGCAGCTTCTCCATGCGTGACCGCGGCAACGTGGCCTCGCTCATCATGACCGTGCTGCAGAGCAAGCTGGAGTACGCCACCGACGTGCTGAAGCAGCTGCTGGCCGACCTCATCGACAAGAACCTGGAGAGCAAGAACCACCCCAAGCTGCTGCTCAGGAGGTGAGCGCGTGGCCCAGGGTGGCAGCCGGGCAGGCGGCTGAACGTCCCCTCTGGGCCTCCTCCAGAGACCGGACGGGGATGTCCAAAGAGCAGCCAGGCTCCCTGAGGGTGAGGCTGTGTGCTGCCAGAGGCTGAGCTGCATCCCTACAAGACCCTGCCCACCACCCACCATCCAGCGCCCTCCTAGAAGACCCTGTCCATCACACGGGGGCCTGTGTGCCAGCGTGGCTCTTGGGCTCACTGTCTGGTTTTCTTCCGCCTGTATCTGCCTTCCACTTGACTTTATCTGCCCTTCCTCTCCCTGGATTTGAATGCTTTCTGCTGGAATTCTTCTCTTGTGGG
This sequence comes from Tamias sibiricus, assembly GCA_025594165.1. Lineage (NCBI taxonomy): Eukaryota > Metazoa > Chordata > Mammalia > Rodentia > Sciuridae > Tamias > Tamias sibiricus. The sequence goes on from CM046664.1 coordinate 153,174,336, forward strand.
CACTTCAGAGGTCATTTAGGCCATGCTCTGGCCTCCTTTAAGCCAGAGCTGGAACTAGGAGAGACCGGCAGCGGGAACGGCATCTAGGAGCTAGTTAGAAATGCCGAATCTGAGGTCCCCCCTAGACCCTGAATCAGAATCTGCATTTAACAAGGAACCCAGGTGGTTGGCATGCACAGTAGAGTTGGAGAAGTACTCAGTCCAAACCTTTTGGTGACCACTTACCCAATGCAGCCCAGCAAGTATTTCCTGATTTTTGCTAAAGGCGCTGAATAGGTCCACGGTCACCTGCAGCTCCCACGGCATGCTGTTCAGACCTGAAAGGGCAGATGTGAACAGGTGACCATGCACTGGCCATGGCTGTGGCCTTGACCTCTGTCTACCCTTGCTCCCATTCGAGGGAAGGCCATTTCTCCTCCAGGCTACGTGATTCCAATGTCTGTCGCCTTGGTCTATCTAAAGTTAGGAAACTCCCACGTGAAGTTGTCACGGCCAGCCCTCTGCCCAGACCAGCTGTTGATCTCTGCCTCTGTCTACCTGGCCCTTGACTTTCACCTTGGTCTCTGGGTCTGAGGCTATGCCTCAATGGCCCCTGCTTGGTCCTGTGGATAGATCTGGCTTTAGAAGTGTTTGCTTCAGGCTTTTTCCTGGTACAGCGGGCACTCACTGGCACAGCTGCAAAAGGTAGCTATGCAGAGAGGCATTCATCCAGCTTTGGAAACAGCAAGGTAGATCATTTTGATTTTTGTTTTAGTTTTGCCACCGAGCCACCCACCGGCATAATTCTAGGTTGCTGCTGCCTGCCAGAGCTCCCTCCGACAATTTCCTGGTGTGGTCTCGCGGTCTTGCCCTGGGTCTGTCTCCCCGTCTTGTTTACCTCTCCCACTCCCCATGCCCCTGCTCCTTCTCCTCTCCTCCTCCTTTCTCTCCCTCTTGCCCCTGGCTGCCCACTCCTTTGAATATTCTTCTTGTTTTCTCCCCACCTTCACTTTCTGCTGGCAGATGCCCAGATGCCTTGGACTTTTAGTTACTAAGTATTTCCTGCCAACTGCAACTTTAAACTCTGTACAAATATCCATGCAAGGAAAACGTACCTGGATGGGCTAGTTTTTCTCCTGAGCTAGCCATGCAACTTAGCACAAGTTTGAATGTAAACTGTATTCTCTAAATGGATGCAACCAGAAACAGTAACATTGCTGTTGAATCTTTACTTACAAAGTAAAAGAATAAGTGAGCTTGGATCTTAGCATGAAAGACAAACATTAGGCTCAGAAAAACACTTCCTCTCATTGCAAATGAAACACTAGAAGGGTTCCCAGAGGAAGTTCCAGGTTATGTGGAAGCCTTCAAAATAGGATGATTTTGATATTTCTTGGGATGAACTATGTCTGCAGCTACACGTGGCCCTCAGTGCGTGGAGTCTTTAACGTGCGTATGAGCTCCATCTGGATTATCTGACCTTTCTGCCATGATTCTCTTCCCCTCTGACTTTCTTTCCTTTTCTGTGCCAAATTAGCATCTCCCCTGATTTTGTTTGCTCAAAGTTCTCTAAGGCTGAACTACCCGCTGGGGAGCTGTCAGCCAGCCGCAGGTGACTATTTAAATCTAAATTCGTTAAAGTGAATAACATGAAAAATTTCCCCTCCTCAGACACACCAGCCACAATTTGCATTTTGGGCGGTCACGTGAGGTCAGTGGCTACCACGCTGGGTGGCAGATGGAGAACCCTGCCATCTTCCAGGAAAAGCACTAGACAGCCTACCCTAAGCAGGCCCAGAAAACACCCGCCTGTGACGTCACTCCAGCTTTGTAGAAAAAGCTCCTCTGACCACCCTGGGAGCTGGGAGTCCACAAAAATCTCCTGCTGGATAGGATCTCAAGCCTGGGGACCCCAAGCCCTGCACTGCAGGAGGGAGGCAGATTCCTTGCCCTGCCTACCCCGCCTGCAGGTTCTGACCAGTTGCTTCTTGTTTTGTTGTTCTGGTGACAGGACGGAGTCGGTGGCTGAGAAGATGCTGACCAATTGGTTCACTTTCCTCCTCTACAAGTTCCTCAAGGTAGGATGGGATGAGGCCCTATTTTTGGCCCTGCCGTGGTTCCTGTCTTTGGGACCAGCGTGCCCCATTCCATGCCACACCCCCAAGTCCACCCCGGCCCGGCTCGCCACTTCCAACCCACCTACAAGAAATGGACTCGCCCCTCATCGCTATCTTGAAAGACAGGGATCCCATGTGGCCCTGGTTTCTGGGACAAAATCCCTCGCGGCTGGTTTCCTCCCAGGTGAGGGGCAGAGGAGCCCCTGAGAGGGCCCTGCATGGACCTTCAAGCTAAGTCCCCACTTAAGCTGAACCTAGTGCATCCGCTGCTTCTTCACAGACTCCTCTTCCCTCTCCCAGCCCCAGATTGAGAGAGGCTGATGAGGGTCCTGCGTAGGTGCAGAAGCCACATGTCACAGCAGATAAGCCAAGGATGTGCCTGGGAGGCGGACGAACTGCTGGGCTGCCAATCACTGACCAGTTGTCTAAGAGTTCACACCATAGAGGACGGAGCTCTGCCTCTTTGTGGGGCCTCAGTGGGTGGGAGACAGGGAGGAAGGAAGAGGCCGGCTCTAGCCAGGTGGCAGGAGAGGGCGGCATGGGGAAGGCCCTGTGTCCAGAGAGCCAAGAGCCCCCCAGATCTGAAGGGTAGGGAGTTGCAGAAGAGGAAATCGGAAAACTGATCAAAGAAGCAGGTGGGCCCAGGAGGACGGCGGGACAGGAGGCACGGGCTGGGCTCCGCACCTCTGCGGTCCTGAAGCTCACGGCGTGTCTCTTGTCACATCCAGGAGTGTGCGGGGGAACCCCTCTTCTCCCTGTTCTGTGCCATCAAGCAGCAGATGGAGAAGGGCCCCATCGATGCCATCACAGGAGAGGCCCGCTACTCCCTGAGCGAGGACAAGCTCATCCGGCAGCAGATCGAGTACAAGACCCTGGTGAGCCGCCCTCTCCGCTCCGCCGAGGCTGTGGCACGTGGGGCAGGAAGGGGAGGGCACTAGCAAGAGTCCCTGGTGGTTCTGCAAAGTTCAAGTACAACTGTGCCCCAGCTGTGTGCTGGGAGGCCAGGGGGCCTAGTGTGAGGCGTTCGTCCAAGAAACTCGGAGATGCCCTCTGTCAAGGTCAGGACCGCCCTCTCCTCGGGCAGCAGTTGTCCTAGGAAGCAGCAGAGCTCAGTGTTTAATATCATGGCTTTTTAAAAATTTTATTTTAATTCTTCTTAGGTATGTATGACAGTGGAGTGTATTTTGACTTATTATACAAACATGGAGTATAACTTCCCACTGTGTGGTTGTACATGATGTAGTCAGATAGAGCACTCATCTCCAGGATATATAAAAAACTCAAAAATCTTAACATCCAAAAAACAAATAACCCAATTAATAAATGGGCCAAAGAACTGAATAGGCACTTCACAGAAGAACAAATTGGAACAGTCAACCATTATGTGTTCAGCCGGGCACGGTGGCGCATGCCTATAATCCCAGCACTTGGGAGGCTGAGGCAGGAGGATCACGAGCTCAAAGCCAGCCTCAGCAATGGTGAGGCACTTAGCAACTCAGTGAGACCCTGTCTCTAATAAAAATACAAAAAAGGGCTGGGGATGTGGCCAGTGGTCGAGTGCCTCTGAGCTCAATCCCTGGTACAAAAAAAAAAAAAAAAAAAAAAAATTCAATGTCTCTAGCAGTTAGAGAAATGCAAATTAAAACCAAACTGAGATTTTATCTCACTCCAGTCAGAATGGCAATTATCTAGAATACAAGCAACAATAAGTATTAGTAAGGATGTGTGGGGAAAAGATACACTCATACATTTCTGGTGGGACTGCAGATTGGTGCAACCACTCTGGAAAGCAGTGTGGAGATTCCTCATTAAACTTGGAATGGAACCACCATTTGAAACACTTATCCCACTCCTCAGTATTTATCCAAAGAACTTAAAATCAGCATACTACAGTGACACAGCCACATCAGTGTTTGTTTGTAGCAGCTCAATTCACAATAGCTGAGCTATGAAACCAATCTAGGTGCCCTTCAACAGATGAATGGATAAAGATTGTGGCTTTGAAATCAGACACACTCAGATCTGAACCCTGACTGGGTATGCTGAGGCAGGTCCCTAACCTCCCTGAGTTTATGTTTCTTCATCTGCAAAAAAGGGGGTTGTAGCATCTATTGGAATGGGAATAATGACAGCTGTACTGACTGGAACTGTGCAGAGGGTTGACGGGAGCCCAGTGCCCGGGTGAGGAGGGCAGGTGGGCATTCGCTCCTGCTCACTCAGGCCAGTCCTTCCAGCACGGCTAGCCATCCTTCTCTGTCCAGGGAGACCCTCAGGCTTTTTTTGGAGAGAACAGTGATGTCCCACCAGGTCTTTTTTCTCCAAGAAAGAGGAGAGGAAGTGGAGGGAGGAAAGAGTATACAAAGCGTGTTGGGGCCAAAGCCCAGCTGACACCCCAGAGTGATGGCAAAAGAGACAGCCAGGAGTGAAGGGGACAGGGAATGGATGGAATTAAAATGGAATCAGCAGGACGCCAGACAATGGTGGCTGAAGGGAGGGGTTGTAGCAGAGCTAGGAGAGATGGATGCTCAGACACCCCCAGTTGCTCTGAGCCCAGGGTTGGGGTGAGCCCCACAGCCTGGGCGCAGCTGGGGGCATGGTCCCCACCTCTGGACAAAGCCGTCCCTCCTGGCTGGAGGGCTGTGACCACATCCACTGCCCCGACTCCCATCTTCTGAGAGCCCTGCGGTATCCCAAAAGATTTCTGGACAGATTCACCAGAATTGGCTCCCTGAAGATTCAAAGGCACGGCCCGCCAGGGAGGCCCCTCACCCACCGCTGCCTCTGCTCCTGAGGACAGTTAGAGGTGCCCACAAAACTGGAAAAGCAGGGGGGAAAAAACCTTCCAAACGACAGAGACCTGAGGGCTGGGGCTATAGGCTCAGTTGGTGGAGTGCTTGCCTCGCATGCACAAGGCCCTGGGTTCAATCCCCAGCACACCACCAAAAAATAAAAAATTAAAAAAATAAATAAATAGAGACCTGAGCAGATTTCTTAGTAGAAAAAACTCCATTTGAATGGCTCTCGCTCCCTGCTCTCCCCCACAACGCCCCTTTCCCTCCTGCTTCCCAATATTCAGCACAGCACAAAGAGTGATAATGCTCCCCCCCACAAGTGGCAGCAGCCTTTGTTCCAGGGGTCACCGGATTGTTAGCTTCCCCAGCTGGTTTCAGGTGACTGACTCAAAGAGAATGTGAGGAAATTGGAGTGGGTCAGGGCCGAGTATCCATTAAGGTGGAAACACAGACAGGCAGGGAGAACGGGGGAAAGAAACTGCGACTGTTGTGCCTGGAGTGGGCCCGGCTGGGCTGCGGCGAGGTGGACTAGGTCCCTGGGCAGGCTGGACAAGTCCAGGTGAGCTGCTGTGGTACGAAGATGGGGCCCTGGGGCTCTGCAGCGGGGGGAGGAGCCCTGGTTCCTTGGGGGAACCTTGAATAGGAACCTTGCCCTGAGCAGGAGGGACAACCACAGGGCAGCTCTGAGAGGCTCGTGGGGACCCCAAAGTGCACTCTTTCTAGCCAGGTGCACCTCCTAAGTGTTCAATTAGATCGATGCTCTAGAACTTGGACTGGCAGGACCCAGGGCCCACCCCTGGGGTGCCTCAGGCCCAGCATCAGTAGTGTCCTGGAGCCTGCTAGAAACTAGGTACCCTCCCAGGAGTCCACCGTCGTGCCGGGTGCCCCCTGAGAGTCTGCTGGGGTGTTAGATGTCCTCCTGGGAACCTGCTAGAACACTGGGTGTCCCCTGGGGACGCACTAGATGGCTCCATGCCCACCTGGGAGCTTGCAGGACACCATACAGTCACCTGGAACCCTGCTGGGGTGCGAGGTGCCTCCTGGGAGCCTGCTAGAATGCAGAATCCTAGGCCCCACCTCCTGGACCAGGCTCTGTGCCCTGCCCAGGTGATTCTACCCACAGGAAGGGTCACGGCCTGGCCTCGCCCAGAGAGCCCCGGGGCATTTGCTCAGTAAGTGGCCAAGGAGCGCAGGGGCTGGGGGCTTCTGCGAGAGCTGGGGTGCAGCCGTGGGCAGGGGCCAAGGCTTCCTCTCTGGGAGGCCAGTTCCTGCCCTGAAGTACGCTGTCAGCTGTTCCCTTGAGGCCACCCTGAACCTCTGCGGCAGGAAAGGTGCCCGGAGCTCGGACAGCAGCGACAGGCAGAGCAGCAGGAAGGCTCAGGCTAGGCCGGCCCCTGGGCAGGAGGGAGGCTGCTGGGAGGCTCCAGAGGAGGGAGTGGCCGGGCGAAGGCGCCCGTGGACACGGGGCCCAGACGTCCCGCCCCAGTGTCTCCAGCTCCGGGCACACTGAGGGTGAGTGTGCTTCTGTAGATTCAGGGAATTTTTTTTTTCCATGATGGAATAAGCGTGTTCCCCACGTGAGCTCGCAGCAGGCCCTTGCTAATGAAAGGCAGGCGTCCAGCGCCAGGGAGCTGATGGCCAGCATGGAGCACGAGGGGCTGGCGTCTGGTGCTGCGAGCCAGATGGGGCCCTTGGGAAAGGGGGCCGGGGAGGGGCAGGGGAGCGGAAGTCCCCAGCAGGAGAACGGCACGCAGAGGGCACGGGCTCCGGGGCCGGGGAGAGTCTGCAGCCCCGAGTGGCCTGGCAGCACCCCCGGGGAGACCCCCAGCCCCTCAGTCTGGCCGTCAATGCAGAAAGAGCCCACTGCACAAAAGGTGGGGAAAGAAAAACCTAGAACTTCTCAAAGGAAAACTCTAGAACTTCTTAAAAAACTAAAACACAGTTTAGCAAAGTCGAGTTTTAACTTTTTCTACCTTGTTCCAAAAAGAGAACGAGCCAGGCAGTGGCCTCAACTCCTACCAGGTTCAGGTTCAGAGCCAGAAAGGAATCTCAGGTGGCCCTGACCTGTGATGGTTCAAAGGGCACCTTTTTATTTGTGAAGAATGCATTAAGCCTCTCGTACATTCTCCAACCTTCCTTCAGCCCCAAGCCCTTCCCACATTCAAGTTATTAAAGCTTTTGGGACAGGAGTCCTAATGCCACTAGAACTGAGTGTGCCCGTGTCTGGGAGGGAGCCATGAGAAACAGGGTGACACAGAGGGATGGGGGTCGAGGGTCTGAGTGTGCTGCCAGGATTGTGGGACTGGCATGTTTTGAGACAGGGCCTCACTAAGTTGCTGAGGCTGGCCTCAAACATGCAATCCTCCTGCCTCAGCCTCCCCAGTAGCTGAGAGTACAGGCGTGTGCCACTGCACCAGGTGCAAAAACAGTTCTCATGAAGTTTGTCCCGACAGGCAGTGAAGCCCATGCTTGTACTCCTGCAGTGACCCTGAGCCTGGGAGTTGCCCTGCTTGTCTGAACAGGTGGGGCCCCGGGGCTGGCGCTGGAGAGGACAAGCTATAAAGGATCCCAGGATGCTGCTGGGGACCCCGGAGCTCTTCCTGCTGCCTCACCCTGTGACCTCCCCTGCCACCCCCAGGTCTTGAGTTGCGTCAGTCCAGACAACGCCAACAGCGCTGAGGTCCCCGTGAAGACCCTCAACTGTGACACCGTCACTCAGGTCAAGGAGAAGATTCTGGATGCCATCTTCAAGAACGTGCCCTGTTCCCACCGGCCCAAGGCCGCCGACATGGACCTCGGTGAGTAGGCTGTCCCCCATCCGGGCCTGTCCCCGTGACCAGTCCTAGGACCTCCTGCTCACTCAGGGCCGCGCTGGGACACAGGGGCTGGAAGGGACAGTCGGGGGTGGGGAGGGGCATGGCTGGGCCCCTGGGCACCCGCAGGGCTTGTCTTCATGGAGTGCTGGCACTGGCCAGAGCCGGTCAGTAGCAGTGGGCAGAGAACGGGACCAGGGGTCGCTGGCCGTCTGGCAGTGATCTGGCCTAGCAGGTTACGCCTCTGGGGACCTTTGAGTGACTGAAGGCCGGGAGTAGAGGTGTTGCATCCAAGTGAAGGGACTTAAGGCAAAACCTGCCAGTCTGGTCCCTGAGGCCGAGGTCTGGCTTCTGCCTCTGCTGGCCCCTGGCTTGTCCCCTCCCCTCTGTTCTGTGCCTGCATTTTTTGCTACTGCTCCAGAGATCTGGGTCAGCCACAGAGAATGGAGAGTAAGAATAGAGGAGGAGGCGGTGTGACAGCCAGCCGAGGAGCAGGATGACACTGTGTCCAAGTGTCCCTGAACAGATGGCCCCAGGCTGGCTGCCAAGGGCCAGCTATGCTCAGATCCAGTTCTGGCTTGCCCAAGGGTGTCACAGGATGCCATCCAGGGGGAAGCCCCCTGGGGAGTCCCAGGCTCTGAAGAGGCCACAGTGGAAGAGAGACAGTCCAGCATTGTGGCACACCCAGATTTGAGTCCTGGTGCCCCTCGGTCCTCACTGTGTGACCTTGGCCATGTTACTTAACCTCTCTGTTCCTTAATTTCCTTGCCTATAAAGTGGATATAATAATAATAATAATTTGTCTTATAGTGAAAATTCAGGGGGATGATGCATGGAAAAACAATGTCTGGCCTACAGTCCCCTCTAAGTATTGGTTGCTATCACTGATGATGACGATGATGATAAGATTGGTAAGGACAGTGGTTGTGCCTGACTGTTGGTGCTAGACAGGAGACAAGGCCAAGGATTCCTGGCAGCATGGGGTGGAGACCCCTGACCCACCCATCTGGCTTCTAAGCCGGCTTCCGCTAAGCCCTCCAGGCCAGATGGGCGTCTGGGCTATTTGCTGAAATCCAGAGGGAATTTCCATCCTGCGGCTCCACCCCCACCCAGATCCTGATGCCCAGACAGTCGCAGCAGCTGGGAGTTCTGCTCAGGGCCTGTGGGCTGCACCTCTCCACTTAACCCTGTCCCCTCCTGCCCGGCTCTTGGCTGGACGCGGGTGGACCTAGGCCCTGTGCTAGGGAAGAGAGATGGGTGGTTTGGGGGACGTGGATGAGTGTGCCCGTGTGTCCAGGGCACTGGCCCCTGGGGGGAGTGGACGGCGTGCCCAAATGAGCTTGGTGACATAAGGAGCCCCAGACTTAGGAGGTCAGGGGCTTGCTGTGGAGTCTGTGCTGGGAAGACCTGGGGCTCCTCTCCCGGCAATTCATGGGGTGCCCCCTCACGGGATCCAGGAGCTGAAGAGGGCTACCAGGTTGTCACGGCAACCACCATTCTCTTTGGTTATGTGAGGGGCCAGGGCAGAGGCCACCAGCACCACATTACCTGCACCACATTACCTGCACCTCGAGTGCAGGATCCCCCTGAGAGAGGGGCCGAGAGCCGGTATCAGAACTGGCCTCTTCCCACGGGCAGTGGTCTGCCAAGGTCCTGCTGGGATGCAGAAGGACACGGGGGCGGGTGTGCACGGTGCTTGGGGATCGGTGACTTCCCATGCAGGGAGCAGCAGGTGGCTCCACTTTGGATGGGGACAGCTTTTCTGCCTTATGAGGAAAGGCCGGGAACCGGAGACTGCTGGGGGCTGCGGTGGCTTAAACCCTTGAAGCGCAGAGATGGGCAGCGGGCATTCCTTAGCTCCCCGTGGAGGGCGCGTCCCCTGGGAGCACAATCAGGGCCCAGCCCTTCTCTGTCTGCGTGTCCTGGAGAGAAACCACACGCCGCCAGCAGCCCCTGCTCAGGACCAGTTTCCCCTCCTGGCCTTCTCTGTGCCTAGGAGGGCGAGAAGCCGCTTGTTAGCTTTTTGTTGCAGGGGGTGGTCCTGGGGATTGAACTCAGGGGCACTCGACCACTGAGACACATCCCCAGCCCTATTTTGTATTTTATTTAGAGACAGGGTCTCACTGAGTTGCTTCGCACTTTGAACTCGCGATCCTCCTGCCTCAGCCTCCTGAGTCGGGGTAATTAACAGGCGTGGGCCACCCACCGCGCCTGGCTTGCTTGTTAGCTCCCTCGCCAGATTTGGGGGTTCAAACCCAGCAAAGCAAGTCTGCAATGGGAAGACGTCGCCCCTCTTGCGGCCGCAGTCGGCCAGGAACGGCCTACTTCCCGCCATCCACCAGGAGGGCTGCTCCGCCGCCAGGGCCTGCCTGAGGGTGGCCGCTCTCTCAAGTCAGAGGCTGCTCAGGCCAGAAAAAGGCCACCTCCACCTGCTTCCCAGGGCACAGTCTCCAGGGACACGGTGCTCACCATGCTTCCCAGGGCACGGGACACGGTGCTCACCATGGCCACCCCTGCTTCCGGTGCAGGGTCACAGAGGGGCCTCGCTCGTATTGCACGGGCTGCTGGGTCAGAGCAAGGCCCCAGAGCAGGGCTGACACAGGGAGAAGCCAAAGAGCAGAGGGCTCGGAGCGGACCTCGGGTTCACCAAAGGGCCTCCCTCAGAGCGTCCCTTCTCTCCTAGGGAAGCAGAGTTTGGAGCCGTCCCCCGACTCTGGCCTTCTTCCTGCCAGTTAGTTTACATACAAGGAAAACGGGGCCTCCCCGGAGGCCCAAATGCCTTTGCCACACACGTCCACCCCTGGCCCTGTGGGGAGAGCGAGCGGGTCCCACCAGGGAGGGACTGTCCAACCATCCTGCGTCACCCTCCCAAGAGAGCATTCAACAAATCACAGGACGTAGTCAACACACTAGTCTGACATAGGCCCTGTGTCAGGTAGCTAACGTAAGTGTTGTGCGCACGTTTAACGGACGCCAGGCTAAGCCGTGATGCCCAGTAGTTCAGGTGTACTGACTTGCCATATTTATCAAGAAGTATCTGTAAGAATGAGAGAGAGATGTATTTTAAGGAATTAGCCATACAGTGATGGAGGCCCACCAGCCCAAAATCCGCAAGGTGAGCCGGCAGGCTGGAGAGACCCAGGGAAAAACTGAAGGCCACCTGCGGGCAGGTTCCCCCTGTTGCTCAGGGAAGGTCAGTCTTCTCTTCTGTGTAGGCCTTCGACTGATTGGACGAGGCCCTCCCACAGCATGAGGTTGATCTGTTTTGCTCCAAGTGCACTGATTTAGATGTCAATCGCATAGACGGACACCTCCACAGGAATATCCAGAATAATGTATAACCAAATATCTGGGCACTCTCGCCAACCAAGTATGAACAAATAAAGTCCACAGAACCCAAACGGGGCCAGGGTCTATCGCAGTCTTTCGGAATTTATGGAAGGAAAGCTAGTCACAGGGCAAAGGTTGAGACGGCGCTGAGGTCTCAAAGCTCAGTATCCAGGTGAACACGTGAGCTGTCCTCACCTGTTCAGGCTTATGTCCCTTTCCACCCACAGGTATCGGGGCAGGGCTCAGACATACCTTAAGGGCTCATCTGTGTCAACCTGTGTGCCCAGCTCAGTGGTACCCATGAGGTCTAGGTTGTCACTTCTGAGCACATGACATTTTTCTAAGTTAAGAGATTCTTTGTCTCCTCCTTTCACTCCCCAGAGGAAATAACTGATGCCATTCTACCCCTCCTCCCTGGATGGAGAGTCTGCAGCTCAGAGAGGCATAGTGCCCAGGCCCAGGTCACACAGCAGGCAGAGGAGAGCACACCATCCCCTCCCAGCCCATCTCCTCCACAGGCCTTTCTTCTCCTGCGACTACTGCCCATGACCTCCAGAGATTCCTCTAGTTTAATGCAAATGCTCTATCAATAACCCCCGGAACACCACCACCCCCCCTCTCTGTCTTGCGGCTCAGGTCGCGCTGAAAGGATATATTTTTTCAAATAAGTAATTCCTGTATGCAATAAAAAGATACACTATCTTCTGAGTGAAATATAAAGAGTTCACAGCAGCTGTCTCCCCCGTTTGCATTTTCCACTGCACCTGATGGGAAGGACAGATAAAGATAATGGGATTTTTTTTCTTCTTTTTTTTTTTATTTCACCTCCCTCTCTCCCTGGAAGGTGGAAGTGTGACAAATTGGATCGAGAGTGTGTCTGTCCTTTGTGCTTGGAGCCTGGAGCAGGGCACAGTGGTTGCCGGGCTGGAGACGCTGCGAGAGAGGTCACAGCTAGCAGTTTTCTCTTGGTGCCATGCATATGAATACCAGGGTCACCATCGCTCTCCCCATGGCCACCTGCCTCTTTAATGCCTGTTTGACCCGATGAACTGCTGGGAGGGACACCACTTCCAGATTCAGGAAGATCCAGGGACTCTGGCTCATCTCATGTCCGCCCTGCCTGTCCCCCCAAAAATCCCAGCCAGCGGGGGCAGGCACTTCCCAGTGTACAAAGACCCAGTGCCTTAAATGCAGGTGATGTTCTTCCATTGCGGAATTTTTTCTTTTAAGCACCAAGTTTCATGTTCAACCATTTTCTACTGGGGAGCAGCTCACCACAATAAATAATATACATACATACATACATATATTTTTTAACTTAAAACCTTTATTTTATTCATGTGGTGCTGAGGATCGAACCCAGGGCTTCATACCTGCGAGACAAGTGCTCTACTGCTGAGCCACAGCCCCAACCCCAACCCTTTTTTTTTTAAACAAAACTTTGGCAGACACTCCTCTCTCCCTCTTCCAGCTCAATTTTCTGACCTTTCGGGTGGTCACTCGGTCCTCTCGTGGCCTCTCCCAGCTCTCCTGTGGTCCACGCTCCTGGCATTTCAGGGTGACAGGGTACTGGGGGTGTCGGGGCTCTTGACCAGTGTCTTCTGGGGGTGCACCTGCTGAAAGGTGCGTGGGGCCGTAGAGTCATCTCCTCCCAGCCTGCGACGTGGGGTGCTGTGTGTTGGGATGCAGTGGGGTCTTGGGAGAGCGGGCTTGCAGGGCCCCAGTGGGGACAAAGACAGGCTGGGACAAAGCCCCGGTGCTGGGCCGTGAGGTGGTCCCGAGTGGCCACGTTGGCGGTAGGGTCTCCTATCTCCCTGCCTGTCGGCAGCAGCCCCGGAGCCCCCGAGACGGGTGTCAGGAAGATGGCAATAGGCAGGTAGACACCATGGCCTCCGATGACGGCGTGTGCGGGTACTGGTGTGTCTACCTGCTCACTGCCACCGTGACGGCCACAGCTGCGGCCACGTCGAGTGTCCTGGGAGCGTTTGCCTCTCTGCACCAGGGGGCAGGGACCCCTCCGGGAGCCAGGCCGGTAGTGACGTCCTCAGAGGCAACGTCTCCTTCCAGGCTGGCTGCTGGAGATGTCTTCCCTTCCCTAGGCCCGGCTCCCACGGCCCACCACATCCCCGGGGCTCCCATGTGCCCCTGAAGCACTGCTGGGCACTTCTGGTCCACCACCTGAGCACCCCAAGTCTGACCGGCCCCCTCACCACCTCAGCCGGGCCCTCACTTTTCTACCATGGACAGAGGTGGCCATCTCCTGTGGTCACCCTGCGTCCTGCCCCCGATCCCTCAGCTCAAGTCCAGGAGCCTTGGCCTGGCACTCTGGGCCTTTCTGGGTTTACTTCCCGACCTCTGGGGAGGCCGCTCGGGTTTTCCTTCCAACCTTCCCCCGTGACGACACGACGGTCAAGTGCCGCCTTTGGACGGTCCACTTGCTCCCTGGCCACTCGGCCGGGTGTCTGCTCATCCGTCCTCCACAGATGAGCCCAAGCAGCCCCTCCTGCCCAGCTGCCGCACACAAGGGTTTTGTTGATCCCAGGTCCTGTTCAGCTCTGTCCTGTGTCCTGCGGTGCCACTCCCGGTACACCGAGGAACCCTGGTGAATTAAGTGTGGTTTAGTGAACGAGTGGAAAGGGGGCTCTGAGGCCTTCCGGATCCAGGAGAGGCCTCGTGGGGGTGGGACAGTAGATGTCCTCTTCTGGAGGAGATGTTGGGCCAGGATCCACGTCGGTTGTCGCTGATCTGGGCATCTCCCAGCATCAGGTACCTTGGAGGCATTTTGGGGTCCCTCTGTGGGCCCCCAGTGCAGCCAACCCTCTCTGGAAGCCTCAGCACTGAGCCAGGACATGCTGGCCACTGACCGGGTGGTCACGGTGCCCTTCAGCTCTTCTAGGGTGGCCACCTCACACAGAGCAAGGTGTGGGCATGAAAAGAAGTATTCTTGGTACTCTTTTTATAAGCAAGTCGGGAGTCTCTGGTGAAAAGAACGCAGGTCTGAGGATTGGGAGGCCGAGTTCCCTGTATTTCTCTCTTTTTTTTTTATGCTTAAATCAACAACTTTAATCGATCAGTTATTAGTTGATAAAAATTTGTTTAGAAGTCAGATTTTTGTCGCATATCAAGTGTGCATAATACAAAAGAAAATACAGGAAAAATGAATGAGTTCAATTGTTCCTCAACTTCTCATTCAGAGTCTAAGCTTTGGAAGTACATTTCACTTAAGAGTTGCATATAAAGCCAGGCGCGGTGGCGCACACCTGTAATCCCAGTACTTGGGAGGCTGAGGCAGGAGGATCGCGAGTTCAAAGCCAGCCTCAGCCATGGCAAGGCACTTAGCAACTCAGTGAGACCCTGTCTCTAGTAAAATACAAAAAAGGGCTGGGGATGTGGCCCAGTGGTCAGTGCCCCTGAGTCCAATCCCTGGTACCAAAAAAAAAAAAAAAAAAAAAGAGTTGCATATAAATGTTTCTCTCTTTCTTTCTTATTCTGCAGCTTCTCTTTTTTTAATTTATTTTTTTTAGATTCAAAGTTGTTGTATTTATAACAGTAGCATGTATTACAATTCATAATACACATATAGAGCATCTTTTTACACAACACTGTATGTGTTACTCTTATTAAATAAAACTAAGCAGACACTGAGTCTGTGACTCAGAGAGCACCGAGTAGGATGTGGCACTTGCTCGGGGGCCTCCTGAGGCTGGCTTAAGCCACTGTCCCCACTGCAGAGAGGACCAGGATGCTGTCCCTCATAGCTCAGGGACAGGCCTGCTCCCCCTCAACTGCCCTCGCCTGCCCTGGGGGCTTCCACCCTCCTGTGGTGGGAATGAGACCTCCTGGGAAGTTTGGGAGACTGGGCTGCTCCTGGGAGGGCAGCAGCCACCTGCTGTGGCCTTTGATCTTGAACTTCCCTGGTGTCTGCTTGACTCCACAGAGCCCAGTGGCTTGTACCTCTGTGGGGACAAGGTTGTGTGAAATAGGACAAAGGCTGCCAGAAAGCTGAGCCTGTGTTCACACTTGGGATTTTTTTTGTTTCTTTATTATTATTATTATTTTTATTATTATAAATTATTAGAAATTACAGCAGAATGCATTATAATTCATATTATACTTATAGAGCACATTTTTACATATCTCTGGTTGTATACAAAGTCTATTCACACCATTCGTGTCTTCATACATGCACTTAGGGTAATGATATCCATCTCATTCCACCATCTTATTTTTTCCTTCACCCTTTGACCCCTCCCACCCTCCCTCCCTTCCCGTTGACCTTTCTATTTTATTGTTCCTCTAATCCTCCTATGCTCCCAGTCCCAACCCCACCATGAATCGGCCTCCTTATATCAGAGAAAACATTCGGCATTTGGCTTTTTGGGATTGGCTAACTTCACTTAGCTTTATATTCTCCAACTCTATCCATTTACCTGCAAATGCCATGATTTTATTCTCCTTTATTGCTGAGTAATACTCCATTGTGTGTATATGCCACATTTTCTTTATCCACTCATCTACTGAGGGGCATCTAGGTTGGTGCCACAATCTAGCTATTGTGACTTGTGCTGCTATAAACACTGATGTGGCTGTGTCCCTGTAGTATGCTGTTTTTAAGTCCTTTGGGTATAGACCGAGGAGTGGGATAGCTGGGTCCTTTCTTGAGACAGTTCGTAAGGAGCCTGGGAAGATGGCGACCAGAGCTGGCGTGGGTGAGGGCTTCCAGGAAAGGAAGGAGAGTTGGTTCACGTGGACGTGAAGGTGTGCCACAGCCGACGGGTAGACGCAGGGACCCTGCAGAGGGAGCATCCGGCTCCAGTTATTCCAGTTGTGCCCCACGCTGTCCCGTGTTGGGGTTCAGCTGCTCAGGTGACTCATGGCCTCCTCTCCTGCAGGCCCCAGGGGAGGAGTGGCCAACACCAGCTGCCCGTCCCCTGGGCTTTCTGTCATCAAGACTGGATTGGGATGATGCGGGACTTCATTTTTCCTGATAGTTCAGAACAAAAGCACGTAGCATTTTTTCTGTGTACAAGGTAACAAAAATAACAGGCTTAAGAGATCCACAAGGCCAGCCAAGTGGTCCCCTTGATGCCGGCTCACGATCCTTATGTTGGTATTTGGGGAAACGATCCCAACTGTTTGACATGAAAAGACAAAAATTGCTACCTCGCGGAGGTCCTGCCCAAGGCGAGGAGCTGGGCTGGGGTGACCGCAGGACTGGGCAACCAGAAGGCCCCTTCCTGTATCCCTCGAACCTGTGACCAAGGGTTGGCGTCTGTAGCGACTGTGTGTTCTGCCTGCCCGCTGCCCAGCCTCCCTGCCTGGAGGCTCGGCCTGTGGGGGAAGCACGTGCCCCTCATCAGCACGCCGGGCATTGCAGGAGGGGAAGCACGTGGCCCAAGAAAACCGCTAGTGGCCTGCTGGGCCTCTGAGGCCCCAGAGTGAAGTTCAGTGGAGGTGGCCCCCTGCTAGCCTCATGGGCTGGCCACAGCTCAGGGCTCAAGTCCAGCCCTCACTCTCCCTTCCCCACCACCCCCACACCTGGTCAACCTCTGGGGCGGGTGACATAATCCAGTGCCCAAGCTGCATCCACATCTGGCCTCCCCACCAAGAAGACCCAGAGCCCGCGAACTCCTCTGTGGACCTGGGTATCCTCATGGCCCAGTCCAGTGCCCGTGGAAGCAGCCTTAGCCAGCCAGGGGCTGAGCAGTGGCCTGGCATGATGGCCTTAGGTCTGTCCTGCAGACCTCCTTACCATTTCCCAGTCGTCAAATTAGAGGAAAGAGTGACGATGACCTAAGAGCTCGCATTGCGACAATGGCCGTGCCTGGTCTTGTTTCTCAATTCAGATCCCCTTTCAACCCTGGGGGCTAACACCTGCCCCTAGCCCACTGTCCATCCGCTGGGGGGTATAAAAACACAGATGCCAGGGCCTCTTTGTACTGCTTGGACAATAGGCCAACGTCGCCCCGTCATTGGTCCCCTCCATTCGCCCGCTCATTCACTTGGTCATTCATTGAACAAATACTTCTTAAGTGCCTCCTGTGTCCCATACATGGGCTAGTACAGGCTAGTGGTCATCTAGAAGCGTTGTTTGGATAATCCAAGGACAATCTGTGCTCCTGCAGCTGCCTGGGGAGACAGGGCCATCCCCTGCCCTACTTATTTGAATGGGGACATGGAAGTCAACTGCCTGTCATTTGCTTACATAATTACTAGGCATGACTTAGAGCCAGCGTTGCCGAGTATGGGAGTACAGGCTGTGCCCTGCACAACTTCTGCAACAGAGAAGTCCCACGTTGGGGTCCAGAATCAGTCACCAACTGTCATGGCTCAAGTCCCCAGGCCATGTGACGTGTTCAGATCCCACGGAGATGTGTCGTGACTCCATCGTCAAGGGGTGCCAGGATGGTTGCTAAACTAGAGGCCGGGCCTTTGCTAGGGTCTTCTCCATCTAGACCTAGCAGGCCCCACGGCCACTGCAGTGGAGGGGACTCCCTTCAGGCTCAGCTGGTACGCAAAGGGAATGCAGAATGCTGGCCACGTTTGCGGCATGCCCCAGAGATGTCTCTGTGTCCCCCCAAGCAGCCCATTCTCCATGCAAGCTGGAGAGCCCCCTGCCCCACCCCTCAGCCCAGCCTGGTCTACACCAGGTCATGGCCCCACAATTCACCTGTCCACTGGGGGTGGCCGCACCGGCCACAGCATGCACAATGGAGACTGGATCAGTTCCTCTGTGCCACAAATATGGCCAGTAAGGGGACCCACAGCTGGCCTTGGCAGGAGGGAAACAAGGTAGGGAATATGAAAATATGTCTCTGTGGTTCTTGGGGAAAAAATCCTTGGCAGGTCGGGCAGAGTCGGTCAGACGGCTCAGGGCGGCACCCACCTGCATTCTGCCTGGTGTTTTCTTTTCTTTTTTTTTTTTTTTTCCCCATTAAATTTGGACTTCCATTATTACACGACATTCAGCAGAACAAATAATTTGAACATTTCAAATCTCAATTTCTGCACATCTCAGGCGCGTCTTAGCTGCCAGCCAGTGAGCCCGGCCTGGGCTGTCCGGGAACCAGACTGCTGGCTCTCAGCTGGAACACATGTTGTGTTTGAACTTAAGAGACCGTCTTTCCCGTTGGGTGTGTGCTAGTGAGAAGGGGGTGTGTGCGTGTGCCATGCTCGAGAACTGGCATGCACGTGGATTTCCATGTGTGTTCATTTCAAGATGGGAACGTGCCCTTCTCCATCCGCACAGGATTTGTGCTAAGTAGGGTGCTGGGACCTGGTTGATGGGAAGCAGTCCCTTATTGTCCCGTGTGTGATCCATCAGAGAACACATGCGTTGCTGGTGCTGGGGCCCCTGGGGAGAAGGGGGCTGTGGGTGTAGAGCTACAGCATCGAAATAATTGGGTAGATGACAAGGTTATATTATCTGCATCAGCTCTGTGGGGGAGGGGTCCTTCTGGGCATGAGACTGGGTCTGCATGCTTTTGCCTAGTTCCCCTTCCAACGGGAACCCACCCACCTGCCAGCTTTAGCGTGCAGGACACACCTGGAACAGGTGTAAGTGACGGAGCCTGCCCCACTGATCTCAGCAGCTCTGGGAGTTTACAGTCGAGCAGACACACGGCGCTCCGTGACGACAGCACCTCGCTCCTGCTCCCTGCTCTGTTAGGCACTTGGCGTGCTGGGACGCGCTCATTCGTTCGGCCAATACCTACTGAGCACCTCCTTCTTGCACACGGGGCCCCTCCCAGCATACGGGTGGCCAGGGAGGACAGGGGCTGGTACCCCCGTTTTGGGCACATGGTTGTTGGGATTAGGACCACAACCGGAACTCGGGCCTGTCTGCTCTGAGAACCTCTGCACGGGTCCTCACAGGAGCGCGTCGGCCCTTGTCTGCCTGTGAGTGCTTCCTGGAGATGGCCCTCTGAGGGTGCCCACAGGGCAGCCCTCGGGATCCCCCAGGAGGGGCCAGAAGGCCTCTCTGAGATGCCACCTCTCCCCCTGCAGAGTGGCGACAGGGCAGCGGGGCGAGAATGATCCTGCAGGACGAAGACATCACCACCAAGATCGAGAACGACTGGAAGAGACTGAACACGCTGGCCCATTACCAGGTGAGGCGGTCGTGGACGACAGGAGGGGCCAGGTAGATACCATTTCCCTGGACGTCTCAGGCCTTCAGTTACAGGGCCATCCTAAGATGAGGCACCAAGCCCCCAACCCACTTCTTCACCAGCAGCCCAGGTTCCCTTGGGGACCCAGGGGAAGCCAATGCCACCCAGATAGGATGCCGACGTGCATGCTCCTGCAGGCGTGGGCCGAGTCCCCAAGACAAGGCCTTCCTTAGATGTCCCCCTGCCATTGAAGGCAGAGGCAAGGAAGGGTCCCCATAGTCCCCAGGCTCTTCATCAAGGTGCCGATTTCTCCTCGGGACTGAGTTAATCCTCATGTGCCCTGAGTTCCCAGGTGGCAGGGTTCCTGTGCCTAGGCCCTCAGAAGCCTTTTCCCCGTAGGTGCCGGATGGTTCCGTGGTAGCTCTAGTGTCCAAGCAGGTGACGGCCTATAACGCAGTGAACAACTCCACCGTCTCCAGGACTTCGGCGAGTAAATATGGTGAGATCTCAGACGTCCAGGGCAGCTTTGTAATGGCAGCAGCCCAGCTGGAGGGCAGCTGGCTTCCGGGGGCAGGAGCCGGGGGTGAGTTGAGCAGGCTGGCCACAGGGGGCAGAGGTGTCGGGCAGAGACGCCTGGTGGCAGTCAGCAACTGTTGCATAAGCAGGACCTTCCTCTGTGAGCCAAGGTGGGGGGGGGAGCTACCCTCCACAAGAGTCTTGTAGCCCACAAGACGCCTTTGTGGTGCTCATTATCTCGCAACACGTTCATAGCAATCCAGTGAATTAAATAATTATTATTTCTCCCTATTATGCAGATTAGTAAATTATAACTCAGATGCAAAGAGGCTAAATGACTGGTAAAGGTCACCCCATCATTATGCAGTACAGGGAGGAGGCAGCACCCCTACCCCGTCTGAGGCTCTGTGGTGGAGGAGAAAGGCTGCTGGGTGTGGGGTCGCAGCCTCAAAGACAGTGCCGTTCTGCCACCACCTCTGTGCTTGAACTGGACTGGCCACCTGACCACCATGGGCCTCGTGTCCTCATCAGTTAAACAGAGATCAAGAAAACATTCAAGTTCAGCGGCTCATTCTGCATCATAAATAGATGAATACAGGGAATGGTGCCTGCACCCAGTAGGCCATCATCTTTAGTCCTCAGCGCACCGCATCTCACAAATACTGACAAGAGGCTCAGCCAATCAGGGGAAAGAACAAGAGGCTCAGCCAATCAGGGGAAAGAACAAGAGGCTCAGCCAATCAGGGGAAAGAACAAGAGGCTCAGCCAATCAGGGGAAAGAACAAGAGGCTCAGCCAATCAGGGGGAAGACTAGGGGAGCAGGAGGGGAGGACAGAGGCAGGCAGGTGCCCAGTGGTTCCTCAGCTGGCCACGCTTGTCAAGGAGACAGGCGACCTGCTCCTCGAGAGTGTAACTGGCTGCCTAGAGCACATCCCGAGATGGGCCTCGAGAATGCATACGAGGAAAAGTGTAAAAGAAGCACAAGCTTGTGTTTTTACAAATTGAATAATTGAGGGTTGAGGCTGGGCACGGTGGCACACACCTGTAATCCCAGCACTTGTGAGGCTGAGGCAGGAGGATCGCGAGTTCAAAGCCACCCTCAGCAATAGCGAGGCCCTAAGCAACTCAGTGAGACCCTGTCTCTAACAAAACACACAAAAAAAGGGCTGGGGATGTGGCCCAGTGGTTGAATGACCCTGAGTTCAATCCCCGGTACCAAAAAAAAAGAAAAAATTCAGGGTTGATTCGATGGAAATCACAGGAGGAACGGGTGAAGGATGACCTGAGTGGTGGATTCAGCCACAGTTTCCTGGAGGTGGCAGGGAAAAGCATCCCCATTTCAGGGAACGTACAAAAGTGGGACCAGAAGGCAGCACCTGCTAGTTGCAGGAAGGATCAGACAGTCCTTGGGGTTGGCTGGGACGAGGGGTGCGTTGGAGTCACTGGACACGGGGCTGTGTGGCCTCTCACATGTCGGGGTGTTGTCCTCACCTTGGCAGAAAATATGATCCGGTACACGGGAAGCCCCGACAGCCTCCGCTCGCGGACTCCCATGATCACCCCTGACCTGGAGAGCGGCGTCAAGATGTGGCATCTGGTGAAGAACCATGAGCACGGGGACCAGAAGGAGGGTGACCGGGGCAGTAAGATGGTTTCTGAAATCTATCTGACACGCCTGCTGGCCACGAAGGTATTGGACTTGAGGGTGGTGGGGCACGGAAAAGGACTTACCCACCTCAGAAATGCCAGGGCTGGCAAAACCTAGCAATGGTGCTCGTGCCCGCTCGATTACCACCCCCCCATGGTGGGCACCGTGGACCAGGACAGAGCCTCAGGATCCTGCTCGACCCAGTGCTCCAAGATGCCAGTGTTGGCATGCGTCTGCAGCTCTGTTCCCACCCCTTCTCTGAGCCTTTGCTCAAGCACAGAGCTGCTAACTGCGCCCATTCCTGTTCTTCCTCCGTGTCTGATGGAAGAATCGCTCCTCCTTGGGGTTAAGGAGACAGGCGACTAGAGATGGATGTTGGGGCTCCTGGAGCCACTTCCCAGCCGCCGTTTCTAATCTGGGATGTTTCAGGCCTGTCGTTTCACTGTTTCTCTCCTGGGCTCTGCTCAGCGCTCTGCAGGGCCAGATGAGTAACTGTCCATTAGCTGGTGTGCATTAGGCCCAAGCAAAACCAGCAGATTGTGTTTGTCTGCTCGCCCAAGTGCACGTTCATTAGCATCTGTGGAAAGTGCTAAAGTGGCCCTGCCAGAGGGTGGGAAACCAAACGTGCGGTTGGCTCACTCGGGTCCAGCCATCCATGTCCTGTCCGCTTTCAGTGCGCAGGGGACATTGACAATTGTCAGAGGCAGGCGACGGTGGGGGTGGGGGAGAGAGCTAGACACAGCCTGTGGACTCGCGCCGTCTCACCCAAGCAGGGGAGCGTTGCACCGACCTCCCCGCACCCCCTGCGGGGCAGATTCTCAGACTCCTCAGAGCGGCAGGGGTGCAGCTGGGTGTCCCCTGTCCCCCTCCCCAGGGCACTCTGCAGAAGTTCGTGGACGACCTCTTCGAGACCATCTTCAGCACGGCCCACCGCGGCTCCGCCCTGCCCCTGGCCATCAAGTACATGTTCGACTTCCTGGACGAGCAGGCTGACAGGCACGGCATTCACGACCCGCACGTGCGCCACACCTGGAAGAGCAACTGGTGAGCCAGGGGAGGTGGGGGCCTCTGAGGGACCCCGGCCTTCAGAGACGAGCTGCCGTCCTCCGGCTTCAGCAGCGGGGCCCCGTGCAGCCTCATGCTCTGGTCCCCCATGTTCTGCCGTGCTCGCTTCCTTCTGGCCAAGTCTGTCTGCACGTCCTTCTTTCCAGTCAGTCAGTGGATCCGTATTGATTGAACCAGCTCAGTGAGCCAACACCGATGTCACAGCCAGGCCACCCTTACCTCCAGGGACCTCTGACACGAGGCTAGACACTGAGGGCTCTGAGTTAAGGTCAGCTGTGTAGACAGACAAATACTGCGAGAGCCGGGCGCGGTGGCGCACGCCTGTAATCCCAGCACTTGGGAGGCTGAGGCAGGAGGATCACGAGTTCAAAGCCAGCCTCAACAATGGCGACGCACTTAGCAACTCAGTGAGACCCCGTCTCTAATAAAATACAAAACAGGGCTGGGGATGTGGCCCAGTAGTTGAATGCCCCTGAGTTCAATCCCTGGTACCAAAAAAAAAAAAAAAAAAACTGCGAGAGACAGAGCCTGTGCTCACCTGGGAGGCAGAGGGGCAGCGTCTCCTGGCGACTTGTAAGTGGACTTTTGCAGCACACCCTGGAGCCACCTGGCGGGACAAGGGCATTTCCATTCTATTCTATGCGCTCCTCTCCTCTCTCTCCACGAACTCCTTTTCTAAGCTCTGGTAGGAGATGAGACCTGTCCACAACCACCTCGTTTTTCCCTGGAGATCACAGGATTCTCTAAGTGCGCAGGGCACTCTCGGAGTCTCCTCTCTCTCCTTTCAGCACACAGCATCCTCCTCTTCGTTGGTGTGTGGTGTGTGCGTCAGGCTGAAATCGCAAGGTCAGGCATCAGCATTCAGCACGCACTGCAGTGCTTTGCCCAGAGTGGGACTCGGTAAATATTGATGAGATGCAGGGCCAGGGTGGCCTCTGTTTGGGAGTTCTACCTCGGGCAAGGCTGGCTGATATTCAATCCCCTCCATTCCAGAATCGCCTCCCTGTAGCTTTGCATGGTCCGTGTTCCTGGTTGTTCTTCCCCAGATCGTTCTTCCAAGGCAGTGTGGACTTGATGCCTGGCACCTGCCACGGCTAGGCCTGGTGGTGCCTGAGCAGCCTGGGCCAAACGGAGCACAGAGAAAGTGGGAGTCAGGCTGGGGTGCCAAGCTTCTTCCCTGTGGCACGCTTTTGGCTTCCCCTGGAGAAGGGACTTCTTTCGGGGAGATCAGAACCCCAGGCCCCAGGGAGGTGTGGCCCACTGAACTGAAGAGAGAGTCTGTACTAACATGGATGGGAGAACTGTCATGGTGGAATTTTCCAACCCTTCCAACCAGCAATGCTGGGGCAACCTTTCCCTTTCTCTGTAAGTGCTGCCTCTCCCAAGCCTGCCTCGAGGTAGGTGGTGTTTCCTTCCCCCAGTCTTCTCGGCATGCCTAGGGGAGAGTCTGAGGCTCCCCGGCCTCCTCTCTCTATTGGTGAGTCCTCCTCCGGCTCCGATGTCTGGAACCTTCTGGCTGTACTAAGTGCACTGCCCACATCTTCTCTTGCATATACCCTGGGCTGGGGAGAGCTGGTCCAAGCACCCAGATGCTGTAACATAGAACTCCAGACCCAGGCAGAGGAAATCCCAGGGAAGAGACACAGCACCAGGTTCAAGGTCTCCCCTCCAAGGACATTCCCCACAACCCCGGGCCAGAAGCAGTTAGTTGAGATTCGTGAGAGCTACTGATGGACCTGACAAAGAAATTGTTTCTCTACTCCTGGCCCAAGGTGCAAGTCAGCCACTCCCACCCACTTCCTCCACCGTTCCCCACCTTTTCTCTTTTAAATAAACCTCCTGCTCATTTAGCATGAGTGGCTGCAATCAACCAGAGATTAGTGGCACCACTGATGTTAATAATATGCTAATATTTCATTAGGCAGGAGCCTCACGGCACCGTGGCATCCCCTGTTTGATGTGCCTGTCATCACAACCTGCTTCAGGGAGACCAGCAAGGGGTGAACCAGAGCAGCCCAGAGTCCCTCCTGACCAGGGTCCCACACTGACTCCTTCACATTGTGTGGTTCTGGTACCCATAGTTCCCAGCTGCACCCGGTTGAAGGTCCTGGGTGGGTCTTCTGGAAAACTAGGGAAAAACTGTGGAAGGGAGACTGTCAGCTGGGAAGCCACGAGCCCCTCATTCAGGGCTCTCAGCCCAGCGGTCAGGCTGGGTGGTGACAACGACCCCTCCTTCACCCACGTGCCCTGGCTCTCTGAGCTGCCCCAGCTGCCAGCCCATTACTTCCTGTTCTGGATTTCTAATGACAAAGCAAATGCCACGAAACATCGTCATGCCTCACTGTGCCTGCCCGCGCCCGTGCTGCCCCCTTTGCAGGGACTTACTAGACACTTGTGACTGGGCTGGCAGTCTCGGGTGTCAGGTCCTGCTGGATTCACGCGCTTGTCATCTCTGTGGACCGGCTGCTGGCAGATGCGAGTATAGAAATATTGTACTCGCTGCATTGAAGTGATGTCATTCAGAGGGTTTAGGTTCTAAGAGGCAAGGCAAACACGTACGAGCATTGTGACTCTCACCAACAGTGAGAGCAGCCACCAAAACCACAATAAAGCATCAGGGAGAGTGGCAGGAGGTGAAGGGTTGGGAGCAGAGGGAGGGAAATAGCAGCTGCTTGCTGGGTGCTTCTCGGCTTCCTCATCCCATCTCAGCAAGCTGGCGAGAAGCCACGGGCCCAGGGCCTGAGCCAGGGCAGGGGAGAGCTTCTCCCCACCTCCAGGTCCTCTCTAGCAACACACAGGGACTTAAGTGCCGGACCACACCATGCAATTTTCTCCTCTCCGTGCTGAGTGCACCGGAGGCCTGTCCCGCCCCTCATCCAGGCCTTGCCCAGGTAGGGAACACCTATGCATGTTGCTGAAACCCAGACCGCCACGCCTCACCTCTGCAAAGGCTTTGTGGACGCTGCCCTCTCGGTGTGCCCCCCGGGTCCCACGCTGACCCCTTCACATCGTGTGGTTCTGGCACCCAGAGTTCCCAGCATGCACCTGGGCGCAGGTCTGTCCCCCCCCCCCACGCCCACCGCCCACAGGCTTTGTGGGGTCCAAGATGTGTGGTTCATTGTGGTGTCCTCTGCAGCTGGCACGGTTCCTGGCAGGCAGCAGGTGCTATCTGGAAGGGGGCAGGGACACAGCGGGACATATGAGGGGCTGAACATGTCATGGAGAATCGCTGAGCCATACTCTCAGCCCCAGTGCCTTCACAGGCAGGAAGCAGCCAGTGGGACCAGGCAGGGGCGGGGAGGAAGGGTGTGGCAGGGGGTCAGGCACGAAGCCCGGGTTCCAGGAGATTCCAGAGGCCGCCAGCTGGATGCTCTTTGTAAGCAGACAGTGGAATAGAGTCTGAGATCCCACTTTCTAGCACACGCCATGGTGCCTCTTATGGCAAAGGGAAGATCAGGGGTCCTGCGTCACAGTTGGGTATCAGGTTGTCTCCAGCACCTTTCAGTATTGCATCTCTGCGTGAATGATTCACCTGGCTGATCTGCAGTTTCCTGGGAGGTCAACTGGAGCCCAGGAGAGCAGCCCCCCCACATCCCTGGCACACCCCCTCTCTGGCCTAGAGAAGGCACCTGAGCACCAGGAATTCCCTGGCCACCTCTCATTCTCCAGAGAACCCTCCGGCCACACCGCAGCTCGCTGCCCCATTGCCCCTGACCCTCTGCCTCTTCCTCCACACAGCCTCCCCCTGCGGTTTTGGGTCAACATGATCAAGAACCCGCAGTTCGTGTTTGACATCCATAAGAACAGCATCACCGACGCCTGCCTCTCCGTGGTGGCCCAGACCTTCATGGACTCCTGCTCCACGTCGGAGCACCGGCTGGGCAAGGACTCGCCCTCCAATAAGCTGTTGTACGCCAAGGACATCCCCAGCTACAAGAACTGGGTGGAGAGGTGAGTGTCGGGGCCAGGCAGCCGAGGGAGGGCCCCTGGCTAGAACGGGCAGCCCACGAGAGGCCCTCCCCCAAACCAGGCTGGCACCTCACAAGGCTGGTCCTGCAAATTGGCAGCCACACCCCGCATCCCCGGTGATGGCGTCCACTGGACAAGAACTGGGGAACTTGGCTGGGACTTGCCTCTGTGCTCTGCTGCCCTGTTTGAGCTTGATGACTGAAGTGTTTTCTGGGCCCAGGGAGGAGATGTAGTTCCCTGCAGTCCCTACATACGTGCATGCTATACACACATGTATGCTATGTGTGCTTACTACATGCCATACACACACAATCATATGCCACATATACTTGTATACACACATGCAATACATACATGCACATGCATCAAGCATAATCCATACATGAATGCTATACATGCATGCATGCCATATATACAGCCACACACACACACACACATACACACATACATGCCATACGTAATCCGTGCACATGCATATCCACATACAAACACACACGTGGTGCATATACCTATACATGCATGCTCTACACACACATACATGACACTGCCCATGCGTGTATACGGGCCTCACATGCACACACACTCTGATCATAAGTGTGTAAAGTTCCAAGTGATGTCTCGCCACAGAAAGGCTGGAGGCCTCCGCCCGTCTGTCTTCCTGTCCATCTGTCAGTTCTCCCAGCATTCTGTGGGCATGGCGACCCTACCCTGTGGACAGTCTCCCACTGTCCCAGCCCCTTCACCATCACCTGGCCAGCTCTTTGTGCTCTGGGCATGTCAATCTCAACCATCATGCCCCACCGGGTCACCGTGTCTGGCAGTCACCTGTCTGCCATGGCGCAGACGCACCTGTCAGCTGCAGCTTGCAGGGCTCAGTCCCCGCCAGCCCCTGGTAGAGACTGTGATGGTTCATCTGTGCTGCGTCGGCTCCGTATGGCGAGCACCTGAGCTGTGACCAGCTGGGGCTGGATGCGTCACAGTAGTCCCCTAACGTGAGAGGACAGGAATTGTGATTCCCTTTCTTGCTGATCAAGGTGAAGAAATATACACAGAGGATGACCAAGCCATTAGCCCAAGATGACTTAAGTGGCCAAGATGAAACTAGATCCCGAGCCTCTTAACTGACTCCCAAATCTTACTCCTTGTGAAGTTCAAACAGAATCTCTGCCAACCCGTGCGGTATTCTGGGTAGGTCAAGGAGTGTGCTCCCCCCTTAGGCGGATGTAACCCCATCCTAGGGCGTGGGGCTTGCTGAATGAGGAGTTGGCTGTCGGTCACGGCTCTCGTACAAGTGTCTCTGTGCAGTGAACCACCTGCTCCTCTCCACGTGGCCGTTTTACTCTTAGACTACTTTTCTCTTTTTTTCCAAGTCACTTAAAGATAAGAAACCTGGATGGAAGCTCACTTTTGGTGCCCTTTGGAAGCATAAAAGAGACCAGAAATTGTTCTTGCCTTCGTGATTGAAGACAAAATGAGCAATATCATTTTACCCATGGCAGAGCAAGGCCATCTCCATCTTTATGGAGGGACTGAGAGGGGCAGAGTCCTGGCCACCTCAGCGACACAGTTTCACTAAAAGGGTTTAATTTCGTCTTCTGTTCTGTTTCTCAACACCCTCCCCTACTTTCCTACCGTGGCCTGGGATGGACGTGGCACCCTGGCTGCCAGGGAGAGAGCCACATCTTTGTCCTCATGTCAGATTATCCCGTCACCCAGGGAGGCTCTCTGCATAGACAGTGTTGCATTCTTCCCATAATAGGGCTGCCAGGAGCAAGCCCTCGTGTGTGGTCAGCCTGCTCTCTGCAAAGAAAGAGGAAGAGGCAGCAGCTGGACTCTGGGTCACCCCTGCACTAATGCAGGGCCACTGAGCCCGAGCCCTGGGTGGAGAGGAAGGAACGAGGGCAGGGAAGGACGGGGACATTTATAAGGCATCTGTGTAGAGGACACTTCCTGGACGTGGCTGGGTGGTCAGAGGTGAGACCAGTGCACTGCTGGGCTAGTTGTCTTCCTCTAGGTTGGTGCTAAGTGAGGCCGGGTCATGCAGCTACTGCAGGTCCCGAGGAGCCCCGTCTATTGAGCTCTTTGGGTAATGGCTTCCGTTTCTTATCCTACTAGTTTCTTAGCAACCACGGGAAGTCATCCTTCTCTTTCTCCTCCCATTTGGGAGCAGGGGCAGAAAGACAGAGGGATTGAGAAAGAGCATGGGCAGGTCCGGGAGATGGAGCTGAAGGCCTCTTCACTTGGTGAGGACAGACAGGCCCATTCCTTCCTCCCACTCCTCCTCCGCACACCCCATGATGCTGACGGACTTGGGCCCATCGCAGACCCTCGTGTCCACAGCCCTGTTGGGCTATTGCTTGTGGCCAAATCTAGAAACAGGAAGGAGGCTCTTGGTTTCCCGTGAACAGTGAACTGCTCTCTCAGAGCAGAACTCCGGGTTTGTCACCATGAGCTCCCGTGTCCCAATCGGTTGCAATCTCTAATTTCATAACCAACAGCAGTAAACGCTGCCGAGTTTGGTCGTGACTTCACCTAACTTTAACTTGAAGAGCTTCAGAGTTACCCCTGGGGAAGCGTTGGCCTCACTCACTCGCCGTCAGGAGGTTTCCCTGTAGGCAGTGAGGGGAATGGAGTCCCAGTTGGCCCACCAGCACTGGACGAGGGTCGGCCACACATTGGCATGCTATCTGTCATGTGTCACAGCATGAAGAAGGTTAAGGTTTTAGATACTTAAATATGCCTCCTATGGATGCCATCCAGCCGAGCTTATAGACGGTGACAGCTCACCTGGGAGCAGCACCAAAGGTGAGGCGCAGACATTCCACTGACCCATGCGTGCATCCACTGACCAAACATGGATTCGCCACGGGTGTGGTGGGCACTTGGAACGTTGGACTGGATCTTCCTCTGCAGCTCATAGTTGAGGAGGACGTAGAGGCGGGTTCTCAGCCAGGCCCGCGAGCTGCCACAGCTGGGCCTCTGGGAGCGAGGCCCTCATTCCTCTGGACCTGGAGACAGCAGCCAACACTTCCCAGGGGGAGACTTAGGCCGGGCCTTGAAAGCTGAGTTTGGGGGTATCCGAGTGTCTTCTACATCCCCATCTCCATCCTTGAGGTATTTGGAGGGACGTCAATGCTGTTTTCTTCTTGAAGAATTTGGAGTGTTGGAAGCCATCTCTCTGTCACTAGAGAGCTTTCCTACAGGCAGAGATGAGACCTGCCCTCCCACGTGCCCCAGGATTTCTGCTGGGATGCCCTCCTCCCACTGCAGCCTGGTCAGCAGTGGAGAATCCAACTTCCCGGGTCCTGCCTCGTGCACCTCCCTGAGAGGAAATAGCAAGGACAGCTGGCTGACACCGCTGGTGAGACCCAGACCCACCTCAGGAGGCCAGTTCTTGGCCAGCCTGCCAGGCCCTGGCTGGCTCCAGGGGACCCCATGGGACTTTTCAGAGCACCAGTCCCTTCTGAAAAAGGGTGCGTAGGGTTCAAGTGCAAGGGCCCAGGCTGACCTTTCCCTTCCCCACTGCACAGCCAGCTGATGAGAACACTTGTTTGAAGTTCATTAATGAGGCTTAATTGCATTCCTCGCAATCGATGGGGCATCTCTGTGGAGGATCCCAGGACAGGAGCCAGTGCAGCAAAAGTGAGAAGGAAGCAATTGCACACACGGCGGAGAAGGTGCCGCTGGGGTCACTGTCAGGCCCCGGGCTGGCTAGGGGGTGGGCCGGGAAGAGCCCTGGAGGGGACTGGGGAGTGTTCAAGGCATTAGCCAAAGCCGGCAGAGAGGCTGGGGCTGTAAACAGGGTTAGAAAGGCAGCAGGACCCCCACACCCACCAGGGCACGAGCTGCCACTGAGCTCAGCCCATCCAGAACTCGCTGAAGATGCAGTCCTGTGGCTGGTCCACCTGGGGGCTGGTGGGGGGCCACAGACAGGCACTGGCCCAACCCAGTGTCCCAGGGCAATGGCAAGTGAGGGAGATGGAGCTACTCAGTGGGGACCTGACCTCCTGTGAGGCAGACAACACAAGGCACATCCAGGACAGTATGTCACCTGTCAGCTTTAGATGGGAAGGTTCGAGCCCGGCCCTGGCCCTGCTCCATTCTCAATTTCTCTCCCCCCCCCATATGTTCATACTTCCAAATGTTCTCTTTGAAGGAGTGAACTGGGCTTTAGAGCCTGTACCAGGTAAGCCATTGTAAGGGAGAGCGCTGGGATCTCTTGTTTCCTGTGGGGTGGGGTCCCTGCACTGTGGAGGCTGTGCTCCCCACCTTGGCCTCCCCTATACCTTGGAGGCCATAGAGGCAGCAATAGGAGCCCTGGTGCTGTGTGCAAAAAAAGCCTGGCAGAGCTGGCCGTTTATTTGCAAAAGGTTTCACAGGCAGAGAAGAGAAGCGGCAGTCCCTCAGCTGTTGAAGGCAGTTGTGTCCCCTCAGGGGGAGCTGTGTTTTCATCCCAGTCGGAGGCTCTGGTTGTCTACAGGTGACAGTAGAACTGTCTGACGGAGCTTTGGACCTGGCGGTGTTATCAGAGCTGCGCTGTGGCTGCCGGCCATGGTTCCAAAAGCCAGAGAAAGCATGGCTTAGCCTTTCCCCAAGGAGACGTGTAGCGTTGCCCCTGGGCTTGGCAAACCTATCTTGCTTGGTGGGTGTGGGACGCCGGAGGGAATAGTGACACACACATCTCCCTGGGAATGGCAAGGATGGGCGCCGCCCCCCTGCCCCGGTCTCCTGCTGTGAAATGGGACATTGGCATTTGCCGTCTTCCAGAAATAGAGGTAATGAACGGAGACTCTTGCTGGAACTTTTGCACCTGGAATGCCATCGAATCACCCCAAACCCTGTGTCTTGGGGCACCTGGGGAGATGCGTTGGGGAGGCTCAGGCCTTGAAGAGAGCAGGCTCTGCTAGAGATGGAGCACAGGAGCTGAAAGGATTCAGGACAAGAAAGTGAGGGCTGCTGGCTCTGCAGACAGGAAGGGACAGGGATAGAGTGTGGTGACGGATGGCACCAGGTCATCGTAAGGGCCCTCAGGCTGCTCTGAGAAAGGCCATATTGTTATGGCAATGTCCTATTGCCTGTCTCAGCAGCATGTCATGAGCCAAGGCTTCCTGGCCAGCCCAAAGGTGACCTGTTCCACAAGGCAGGTGGCACTGTGTGTGGTGTGAGTCTGGGTCCCCCCAACCAGCCCCTTTCCTCACAGAGAGCAGGCCTCGTGTCCCTACCCGTGCCTTCCCGGTTTCCCAGCTGGCGACGGGTCTGCAAACCCCGAGGGCTGCGGCTCAGGCAGGGTGCTGTCCCATCCCAGCCTGCCCAGGAAGGTTCTGGTGGCAAATGGAGCTGTCATTCTAATGCTGGTCCTTGAGCTGACAGCTGGAGGAGCCCGGGAGTGTCATTTCTGCCAGCTTGTCACCCAACTCCTGGGAACTGCTGGGGACAGGTGGAAGTTAGAGTCACAGCACAGGGCTGAGGGGTCCTGGTCAGAGCAGCGAGGGGCGTGGGCTGGGAAAGACACAGGGTCAGGACACAGGATAAGAATGTCCCCAAGTCTCTGAGAATGTCCCCCTTGCTCATCTGACCCAGCCTTCACCAGCCCTTGCATGACCCCAAGAGCGAATGCCTCTCCTTAACCTCAGTGCCCAGGTGCCTGGCTTGCCACACCTAGCCCGCCCGGGCCACCTTCCTCCTGGCTCCTGATTCTAGGGTCTCACAATAGCCTTCTCCAGCCCAGCAGCCCCGGGGACTCAGAGTGGGCTGGGCTGGGTGACCACAAGGCCCCTGGGCCAGCCATGCCTTCATGTCTTTGCAGTTACCTGTTCTCATTTTTACAATCTATGGTCCCAAAAGCCCGCAGGAAAAGGGGAGAAGTAGCCGTCTTCGGTTCCTCATTAGGAAACCACGTGGCTCCCCTCTGGCGGGGGAGTTGGGGTCTGGTGCATAAAATGTCAAATTGCAGAAATTAAAAATGTAAATGCTGGCATCTAATTAACCAGTTGACAGCAGTGCACAGCTGCAAGTGACAGTGACTGATTGCCTTCTGCCAGCCTCTCTTTCTGAGCAGCCCTCAGCCCCGCCCCTCTCTCACTTAACCCCCAGAGAGCGGAGGACATCGGAGAAGAGCAACTGTTGGAGAAAGCCTCCGGGCCACTGGAGGAGACCCGCGCCTGCAGGAGGGAACATGGCAGGGACACCAGGCAGGCTGCACCGCTGGCAGGCAGCTGGAAGCTGAGCACATGCCCCTCTTCCTCCTGGTTCATTCACTGACACTCTGTCAGTGTCTTGGCCACTCTCCAGGTCCCCTCTCTCAGTTCCTCCAGGGCTGCAGAGGGCTCCTCCTGGATCTGACACAGAAGCCCCGCCAGCAGAGACCACTGTGGTTGCCACATGACTCCAGCGTCTCTCCCTTCCCATCCCTCGGCAGGTATTACTCGGACATCGGGAAGATGCCGGCCATCAGTGACCAGGACATGAACGCGTACCTGGCGGAGCAGTCCCGGCTGCACATGAGCGAGTTCAACACTATGAGCGCGCTCTCGGAGATCTTCTCCTACGTGGGCAAGTACAGCGAGGAGGTGAGCCCCCCTGCCCTGCTCAGGCCTGGTGGGGAGAAGAGGGCAGAGTATGCCTCCGTGTAGATGACCACTCCCAAGACACACCCCCTCGGCATCTGCTGGGAAACTCTACCCCCAGGGTGCAAAGACTGAGATGGAGAGTCACGCCATTGCATACATTCTCCATTAGTCCCTGATCTTCCCAGAGATCTACATACCTGTCTCTTGCATTGATTCTTATTTTCTTCCTAATATTCCTCCTATTTTTCCCATTTCTCTAATTCTCATTGGACGGCGCCTTCTCATTCCCATGGACAGACCACATGGTATGGTACAGTATTGTACAGAACAGAACAGACTAGAAACAGAACAGAATATGGTAGAATAGAATGAGTGGAATGGAATGGAAGAGAAAGAACTGAACAGAACAGAGATAGAATAGAATGGGATAGAATAGAAAGGAATGGAATAGAATGAGTAGTGACCCAAGACAGCAGAATAGGAGCAGAATGGAATGGAATGGAAGGCGCTTTTAGTTGGGTTCCCTTATTGGAAAACTCCAGCGGAGATAATCATCACCTTAGATTCTGCCTTCTTTCTGGTCAGTATAAAGGTGCTATTGGCCACACAAGTGTAGACCAAGTGGACTGGATCCAGATTCCCTGCATTGGAGCACAGCATAACTGTGGAAGATCATAATAAGTGTGAAAGCCAGTGCTCCAGGGTCTCTACTTCGTCCCAGCCTTGTCACCCAGAGAGGGTCCAGCAGGGTCTAGGAAACCCTGGCAGGCCTAGGGCCCGGTGTCCTACAGGCCATGAGCAGTATATTTTGTGAACCTCAATCAAAGAAAAACCAGCAGAGTCTCCTAGGGGACAGACCCCAGAAACCAGTCCACAGGAGAAAGTGTCCCCCTGCTGTGGCCAGGCCTGAGAGTAAGGACGGTGTGTGATGCATCAGAGTAAGTGTGCCACTCCCTCGTCTTGACAAGGACTGTCCCTTAACCAGGCACCAGAACCACTGTCACTGTCCTCCACCAACCACCTGACCCCAGGAAAGGCTTGGGCAGACGCGGTCCATTAGGCGCTAATGGCCAGTAGAGCTTACAGCCTTACCCTTCCAGGGATCTCTGTTTCTTAACAGGCAGAGTTAAGCCAAATAATTTTCAAAATGTGGACATTCAGCCTCAGGCAGCTGATGGGGAAGATTTTCCTTTTTAAGAAGGAGGGGTGAAATCACAGGCCTGTGAAATCCCATTCCCGCCGGACCTGGAGCACACGCTTCCCATCAGACACGGGGCTCTCCTGCTCTTGAACCTGTTGTAACCGTGGCCTCCGGCCCTGGGCATCTTCAACAGAGCCTCTGCCTCCTGTCGGCTGCCTCTCATGAACAGTGGAATGCACACAGTTGTTCAGACGTGACGATGTGTGTTGGCATCCTGGGCTCCTGGGCCTGTGGGCGCCCCCATGCTGTGTCCTGTGTCCTGTGTCTGCGCCTCCCCACCCATGCCGCCCAGGCTGCCGCTACCCAGCAGTGTCGTGTGTGCATCTGCAAGTACACGACTTCCCAACCGTAGGACCGTGTCCACCTGGTCTGTGTGTACCCTAAGCACACAGATGTGCACACCCCATCTAGTAACCCTCCCGTTCTTGTCCCTTTCACAGATCCTTGGACCTCTGGACCATGATGACCAGTGTGGCAAACAGAAATTGGCCTACAAACTAGAACAAGTCATAACCCTCATGAGCTTAGACAGCTGAGAACCGTCCTTCCAGGCCCCTGGAGGGAGGGACACACCAAGCCGTGCCTCAGTCTAGATTTCATCTTTACCAAGTGCAAGTTCCGACTGGCATCAGCAGCATCCCCTGAGCAGCACCGTCCCCCCGCCCTCTCTGCCTCTCCCTGTCTCTCCCTCCTTCCTGGATCCCTTCTCTCCAGTTGCTCTGCAACACGCTTGGACCAAGCCGCCAACCCTCAGTCCATCCAGGGGTGGCCAGGCCCACGGTGAGGGACCTGTCCAAAAGACGTCAGATCGGGGCTCTCTTTCCAGCTGCTCCTGACTCCACGCAGCCGCAGCAGGGCCCAAATGTGGATGAGGAGCTGGGGACAGAGGACGTTTCTATGCTGCTACTTCACCTTCCGCTCGAGAGCCCCAGCTTCGGTCCTCAAGTTGGCTGAGGGAAGAGCAGTGGGCTCAGTATTATCTTCACGGAAGACATCACACGGCTCACCCTTCCCACAGTCCCTCTCCACGAGGTCGGTCAGTGGTCAGGGCGCTTCCCGACTGTGAGAAGATAGGCCTCACCTCCTCCATGTGGCTGGACCGGGCAACGCGTGAGGCAAGGGACCTCCTGGGGGCTGCCTCCCACCTGTTGGGTCGACCCCAGAGGCCTCCTGTCCCTTTCCAGTCTCCTTGAAGCCCTTCCAAGTGTCCACGCGGACCTGCCTGCCCTGCCTCCTCCCCTGCCTGTGGCAAGCCAGGCAGGAGAAAGAAGAGCATTTACATTCCACCATGGAGACGCTCCTAACCTTCAAATCTGGCTCCTAGCAGCAGAAATGTAACATGGAGGGGGAGAAAAGGAGAGAGAGTGGCATCCACCATGGAAGCAGCATCTGTTGTTCTCCATTCACCCCAAAATTCGAATGTGTCACCGCCATCGTCATAGGTCTAGTCCATTGCCAGAGCCTTAAGTGCTGTCTAGAGAAGGCATCTCCACCCTCCTTGGTCACCCTTCATCAAGGGTCAGCGTGAAATGCAGCGTGCATCCAGGAGATTCTACCTCCAGCCGTCTCCGAGGCTCCATCCCCACCATCCTTGAGAACTCCCTAGAAGGCTGGGGCGGACAGTCTTGTTCCTGTCCCCCCTGCAGAATCTGGTGCCATTGCTATGCAGATGACTTTGTCACTGGGCTGTCCAGACCTCCTTGGGAATCATTTCATGACCACCTCGGCTGTGTCTTCAGTCATTCTCCTTCCTGATCCCTTCACTCGTCCTCACAGAAGAAACACACTCCAGCACAGCCTCACCATGACAACCAGTGCCAGCCAGCCCTGGCCCCAGCTTGTGTGTCTGGGAGGGACTGGAAAATGAAGCTAAGGGACCTGAATGGAAATGGAAGGAGGGACATGCAACTGACCACG
This sequence comes from Tamias sibiricus, assembly GCA_025594165.1. Lineage (NCBI taxonomy): Eukaryota > Metazoa > Chordata > Mammalia > Rodentia > Sciuridae > Tamias > Tamias sibiricus. The sequence continues at coordinate 153,210,363 of CM046664.1, forward strand.
GCCCTGGCATCCATCTCTCCACTCATCCATGCATCCATGGATACCCCATTTTAGCCAGTCAGGCAAACGTGTGCTCAGAAATGTGTACTAGGTAAGCAGGGGCCATGGCGAGAAGTATTCTAGTGGTGGGTCCTGGGAACTTATCACCTTGAAGGGACCTTGGGTGCTGTGTGGTCCAGTCTCCACCATAAGCAGGAATCTCTTCTGGCAGCTGTAGTTGTCCGCCACTCTGGGAGACCAGGAGACGCATCCTGGAAGGTGGCATTGATAAGGATCCCACGGTCGCTCGCTGAGCATCAGACGTCCTTCCTTGTCACCCATCCAAGTGAGGACGGAGCCACACCATGTCCAGCCAAGTCCATGCAGCATTCTGCGCTTGAAGTCCCTTGCTCCTTTGGATATGAATAAATGCGCGCGAGTGTGAGCGCATGCGCTGGCACGTGCGTCCACAGGAGTAGGCGGAGCGCCGGGAGATTGTTTGTCCTATGTAAGAGGAAGTTGAAGTGTTTTCCTTCTCTGTCCCTTGGTCATCCGTTCATCCTGCAGCTTCAGGACATTTCGACACTTGCTTTCTGTGCTGAGTGCTGGTGGGTGGGTGGGGAGGGGACCCGTGCGTAGGCGATCAGGGTGGTCACCTGCTGAGGCCTGGACTTTAGTGGCCTGGAGCAGGGCATCTCGTGGCATTTCAGAGGACAAATGGGAACAGACACAAGCAACCTAACAAACAGGAAGAGGAGAATGGAAAAAGATGCATTTGAAAGGAAAAATAAATAACCAAAGGTTTTGTCACATGGCCAGGTGGGGAGCGAGGAATTTTCTTGATCATCTTATTTCCTCCCAAGAAGTCACGGGACCTGACAGGCCAGAAAGGGTGCATGTGGGAGGCAGGCTGAGGAGGCAGCTCAGCCCCTGAAATAGTTTTGCACATAGGATAGGTCGGGAGGAGAGAGACATGAACCTATTTAACACAGATTTACTGGATGGGAGCAATGAGTGAGTGCGTGTGTGTATGGATACATTTTGATTTATTTTTTAAGTTTTGCACAGTTAGAGGAAATACGTGAACAAGTAGGGGAAAAAAAGACTGTTATGGTTTTGCTGAAGCTTTTATTTTTTACCTGATGATTATTATTATTATTATTACGTTGTCGGTACAGGACACCCCCACCCCCTTGTTTTTGTAATAAGCAAACCTTCGAACACCTCAGAGAAACATAAATGTTGGGGAGAAAGCAGAGAGAAGGACAGATGAGGATCCTGGCTTCCTTCATTTCTCCCAGGGCAGGGCTTTGGGGAAGATGTTCACTTTAATCAACAGTGCGGGTTGTGACTGGTGCTTCGTTCTCTTGCGGTCTCTGTGGCCTGCTTGGGGACAGAGAAATTGGGTGGTCACCCAGAGCCACGACCCATCTTGCCCATAAAGAGTCTTCTTTGCTTTGTTTTCCATTTCTTCTGTTGGGCTTCTTGATGCAAGTGTGAGAGGTTTAAAAGCAAAGATAGGCAATGTTGTCCAAAAGCTGATCTTTTCCCTCCAAATCTTCTTTCTCAGCTCTCTGTGGGATTCTCTAGCTCTTCTTGCAAGACCACCAGACACTCAAGAGAGCTGCCCAGCAGGGCACAGGGGCTCCCAGAGAGAGTGGTCCTGTGGAACAGGTGTCCTCGCAACCTCCCTCCACATCAAAGTCAATTTGCAGGGTCGCAGTTCTGTAGAAGGTGGAACCGGGGACAAAGGCAATCCCCTGACCTGCCCCTTTACCCAGCCCCTGAGCCCTCCTTCCCTTGAGATCACAGGGTCAAAATAACCAAGCCAGGCGGAGATGTTGAATGTCAGAGGGAGAGGGGCTGGCGTCTGGGAGGGACGGGGAACAGGGGAGCTCAAAGGGGTCCTGAATTTGAAAGAGTGGGTAGAGGAAGTGGAGAAAGATAGCTGCAGGCTGTTCACTCCTCCTGGGTCACATGTGTTCCCAGGCGTGGACTTGGCCCCTGTGTCCTTCCCTGTAAGGAGAGTCCCTGACATTTGTTGGTAACTGCAAATAGTGCATTAGGTGAAATCCGCTACGTATCAGTTACTTCCTCAGGAAAATACTTTCTTGCCTTCATCTTTCAATATGGTTTTAAGTTTGGGGACAGAGAATAACCCAAGTGTCCCCCAGGCCAAGGTACGTTATAACCCAGGTAACACAGCCAGAGCCAGCCCCTGGCACCTCCCGCATGCAAGCTAGGGTGCCTCTGGGGGTGAGCTCAGGGTGCTCAAATGGGGCCACACCTAGGAAGAGAAGTCCTTTCAATAAATCCCAAAGTTTGAGGCGGACCGTCCAGGACTGTTCCCAGGGAGAAGCAGGAGTTGCTGATTGGTCATTTCCCACCCGTGTCCCCCTCAGGCCCAAACGCACTCTCCCAGCTGGGGGTTAAGGACACACTCTCCCTGTCTCCAAGGTTTCTGGTGCTCACGTGTCCCCTTGCATGTCTGGCTTCTGACCATGCCCCTCCCCTGGTAGCAAGCATCCTCCCTGTCCCTCTTTGTCCCTCCTGTACATGGAGCCACCATCCCCAAGGCTATTTATCAGTTCTAGGACAGGAGCAGATCAGCCATCACAGTCCTGTCCTCTGGGACTGCCCCAGCCCCAGTTCCCCCCAAAATTGCCTCCCTGAGTGATAGGGGCTCCCCCATCCAGCCCTGTGAGGCCCCGATCCGAGGGGCCACAGCAATGATGTTCCAAATGACCTCCACTCTAAGAGGCAAGCCTCTGTCACAGAGCTGTCGCTAGGGTCCTGGATGGTGCTGTGATCCCTCCTGGTCTAGACACCTCTCGCTTTGCTCCGAAAAGGAAAGCCCATTTCCAGCTGTTTTCTTTCCCAAGACTGAGGGGACACTGCCTTTGACTGCACAGGATGCCACCACATGTTCAGCTGGGTGGAGCCAGAACTGCTTTCATCAAGAAGTGCCGTTGCCACCTCCTCAAGCAAGCCACGAGTAAGGGGGACATGGCTGTAGGAGGCACTCTTCAGCAGAGGGCCCAGAGATGCCCCTCCCCTCTCCACCCAGGACCAGCACCTGGCCAGCAGTCTGAGCCAGTTCCTGAAGCTTCCGAGGGGCATTTCTGGAGTGAGTGAGTAACCTCCAGGGACCACGCTGCCCAGGAGGAGGCCACCCAGCTAGGCCACTGTCCTGACTCCTCCCTGACCTTCTGTCTTGTTCCTCCCAGTCCCTCAGGACAGATGACTGAGGGGCCCTGACCTGTTCCTTTTAGAAAAGCTGTGGACTGTTTATTTGGGGTTTTGTAGTTGATTATTTGTATATTTTAGGAGTTTGAGAGTTAGGAGGGGGCCCAGTGTGAATGAAAAGTCCAAATTACCGGGGGTGGGAGAAGGACACAGGAAACGCCACCTGTGACTTCCAAGAGGAGGAGGAGAGCCTCGGGGGTCGGGGGCAGCCTCCCCTGCTATTAAAGAAAGGGCCCGGAAGTTCCCCAGTGCGGGGGTGCAGGGGTGGGGGGGGAGCGACCTCCATGGCTGCTAATGCTCTCCCTGCTTCCCTGGCACTTTGATGGACAGAGTCGCGGTGCCGCCCCTTCTCCTCCCGCCTCCTGCCACCTCGCCCCGAGGCACCCTGCATGTAGCAAACAGAGCCTTATTTTACAAGTGGGCAGCCGAGGTACAGCCACAGGTGACAGTGAAGAGCACTTCCCGAGCAAGGCTGGGGTCCCAAGAGCTTCTTCTCTCACGGTGCTCCAAGGGTAGCAAAACCCTCAGCGGGAACATCAAATGACCATTCCCCCCATTGGGAAAGTAGTTGCTACAGGAAACGGTTCAAACATTAGCAGAGACTTTTATTTTTTAAATTTTCCTACAAATCATTGCTCCCCAATAAAATTACTTTTTTGTTTGGGGGTGTGTCCAAGTTTAAAAATCATGTGAGATTTTTTTTGGTTGTAAAAGTAATACATACTCATTAGAGCCTCAATTAAATTCTTTGAGTAGACTGATGACTACCAGAAAGCAAAGGCAGAAAAATCAAAACAAAGTCCTTAACAAAAAGAACTTTCTGGGGGGGAAAAAAAAGAAAGAACTTTCTGGAAAAAAAAGAACTTTCTGTTCATATTGGCAGAGATAGAGAGGTGGTCCTTGGTTGGAGAGCCTCCTCTGGCTTCCACTCCTTCCTCCTTAGTCTTTTGTCTGGTCCTGGCTCTCCAAATGCCCCCAGAATTGCTGAATCCCATACCTTCTTGTCCCTCAAACTGCAGGGAGCCCCTCTGCTTAGGGGACCCTAGTTCTCCCTCCCCAAGAACGCAAAAGCAAATCGAGTCCGGCTACGCAGCTCACCTTCCTCTGGTTTCTCTAGTTAGTAACTTTGAACTTACGACTCAAGCACATTTTGGAAGGGTTCCTTATGAGAGTAGAATTCAAAACAGAGGATACAGTTGAAGAACAACCCAAAGGACACTTCAGAAACCAAGACCACTTTACAAACGAGACCAACGAGCGCCTCCGGGTGCAGAAGTCAGCGTGATGCAGGCAGAGGACGGAGACGGGCCGCGTGTCCTCACCTGTCCTTCCCGCTCCCTTCCCTGATATTCCTGTCAGCTTGTTAAACCTTATGTTCTTTAAAGAGAAAAAGCTAGTTTACCTCAAAGAATCTTGTTTCCATTTGGAAACCAACACCTTCGTGTTTTAGAGAGGACGCTCCTCCCCTCCACTGCTCCCCACCTGGGTCTGGGGTCCTTGGGGCACTGAAGTCTTGGCTTCCTCTTGCCTCAGCTGCTCTGAGTGAGAACAAGGCCTCCAGGCCCTGAGATGGGAGTGAGGGATTGGATGCAGCTGCTCTCCTCCCCATTTCAGAGTGTAGGGACCAGCCTCCTTCTTTCAGCAGGGTCCTGCCAAGTTACCATAGCAACCAGCAACTCCAAGGTACCACAACAGTGGCTCAGCAAGCTGAGGTATGAGGGGAGAGAAGGGGTACTGGCCTGTTCAGGTGACCCAGAATTAAGCCCCCAATGACATAGGGGAAGAGAAGAAGCAGGGATGGATGCATGGGTGGCTTAAGGAACTGGCAGAGGTCTTTGAGTCTCAAGAGAGGCTACCGAAGGAGGTAGGGCAGGATGCTTCTGTTCCAGTTACCCCCTTCCAGCCACACCCCACTTCTGTTCCAAAATCAAGCTCCCACCTTGAACACTGATCTTTTCGTTAGAACAAAGCAAAACAAACCTTTAGACAGCAGTGTTATAATGAGCCTCAAAGACAGGTGGATGAGATCCGTGTGAATGGAGAAGAGGGTCTTCTGGTTTGATTTTTAAAGAAGAGTATCCTAGTAAGATTAAAGAAAAAAAGATTTTAAAAGAAGTTTTTAAAAAGAAAACCTATGCTATTTAAATTGGAGCCCAGTTGTAACTTGGTAAAGGCAAGCTTCTGTACCTTTGTTATAATTAATTGTATACCTGTGTATGTAAATATAAGGCATTCCTATTTTGCAGTTCAGAACAAAAAAAAAACTTATTTGTAATATAGAATAAAGTTTATTAAAAAATAATAAAAATTCAGTTTGAGATTTGGGTTCTTTCCGTGACTGGCCAAGAGGAGGCTGGGGAGAAGGTGGGCCCTAAGTAGGTGGCAGTCCCGTCCATTTCCAGCTGTGGCATTACACCTGAACTCAACCCCCAGAGAAGGATCCTTTCACCCAAGGCTCCGTTCTGGGGGGCCAGCGCCCTCTGACGCGAGGCAGAGTGAACGTGCGACCAGAGGCGTGGTCAGCAGACACTTCCCCGAGGAGGCCACTCAGCCTCTGGGTCCATGGTAACACAGCCCTGCAGCCCTCAGCAGCCCAGCAGAGCTGGCTCAGAGGGGACACAAGGGTTTCCACCCCTCCCTGCTTCACGTTTTCCTTGGCAAGCTACGCCTTAGTGTAAGAGATTTTATAGCACCATATTTTGATAGGGGGTAAAGATCTTGAACCCAGTGGTGCCCCTGGAAATAGAAGAAAGATAGGGAGAAAAAAAAAAGAGTCTCACCCGTGGGCGTGGAAGTCAGGAGGAGGGAAGAAGGCCTCACCTCTGCCCACTTCCCATGTCGATCTGTGGCCCATATTGTTTGGAGGTGGCAGGTGCAGGGAAAGGGAAGCCAGAGTAGATGGCACAGCATAGAGGTGGCCTAGGCACAAGGACATCTTTGTAATATAGAATAATATATTTGTAATATAGAACATTAGTTCACATGCAACTGACTGCCTTGATCATACCCATTCACCTCCAAGCCGTAGGTCCGCAGGTAGACAAGGCAGAACAGGCGAACCCCATGAAATGCCAATGTTCTTATCAGTTGGAGTGAAATGATAAAAGAAAGCAAGGGGCAGAAGCAAGAAGAAGCAGTCAGAGGGAAAGGGGGAGGTTAAGAAGGAAAGGAAGTTAGGAAAGACAAGTGCACAGGAGAGGTAAGGAGGACCCTGGTGGCACCCAGCTGTTGATAATATTTTATGCAAATTCCTCCCTCCCCTGTCTCCCTGCTGCTCCCAGCCCCAACCCCCAGGTCCTTCCAGCCTTCAAAGTAGGACCCTCAGCCGGGCGCGGTGGCGCACGCCTGTTAGAGCAGGTAGAACAGAATGGAGACAAGCTAATTCAAGACCCCCACCAAACAGCTGGGACCCCATTCCCCTTGGCTCTCTAGGAACTAGAGAATGCACCTCGGAATGTGTCCCCTGGCTCCATTCTCCTTTGCCAAAGACTGCCTAGTGGGCCTTCATCCTCTTTATTGGAATAGCTGAGCGGCTCCCCTAGGTGCCCCAACTGGTAGATCACAAGGTGAAAAGCAAGGGAGTAGACAACTCTTTAAAGTCCCTAATTAATTCTATAAAAGCAGGATGAAAGTCATTTTAAATAGTATTTTCCTGATAAGAACCCCCCTCAATTTTTTTCGATCTCTTCATTTTTTTTCCATTATTTCCACCACTACGTACAGCTGCTGCTTTTTCTCCTTCTTTCCATCACTCATAGTGAACCAAGTTTTTATTCCACCTTGAAAGTATTGAGATAAGTGTGGCTGAGGTTGTGGCTCAGTAGTGGAGTGCTTCCCTAGCATGTGTGAGGCACTGGGTTCAATCCTCAGCACCACACAAAAATGAATAAATAAAATAAAGGTATAGGTAAAATAAAGATATATATTTTTTTTTAAAAAAAAAAGTATTGAGATAAGTAAGGAAATCAAAAGGACACTGAGTCATGGTGTGGGTGAGGGCTGAACAAACCCACTGGGTTTGTGGCTCATCAAATGCACAGAAGAAGCCAGGCGTGGTGGCACACGCCTGTAATCCCAGCACTTGGGAGGCTGAGGCAGGAGGATTGCGAGTTCAAAGCCAGCCTCAGCAATGGTGAGGCACTTAGCAACTCAGTGAGACCCTGTCTCTAATAAAATACAAAAAAGGGCTGGGGATGTGGCCCAGTGGTCAAATGCCCCTGAGTTCAATCCTCAGTACCAAAAAAAAAAAAAAAAAAAAAAAAAAAAAAAAAAAAAAAAAAAAAAAAAAATGCACAGAAGACCTGGAGAAGTACTTCCCAGCACCTCCTGCCTTTTCCGTCCTCACTGCACAAGTAGCACTTTCTCCTGAAGGGTGACAGCCTCTGGTCACCTATAATGCATCACCTGGCACTTTATTTTAGCAGCATCAATGCTGGTATGTACATGACAATGTTATCCCCTAATAATTTCACCCTTTTATATCCTGTCTTCTCAACTCAGATGAGTTGTAAGACTCAGGTCTTTCATGGCTTTGATCCTGAACTCCATGTCGGACACACAGTAATGAGACAAATGATTGGCGTCCCCTCTACCGCGCTGGACCACAAGACGGGATCCTGAAGAAGAGCATCTCATGAAACTAAACTGATACTGAAGGCGCAGTTTTCTAAATGATCTTTGTGTGCCATAGCCTGTCAATTAAACAAAATAGGTGGCTTAGGAAAATAGATAATTGGGGGTAGAGACTGGAAGTACTAGGTAGAATGGTAACCCTGATTTCCAGTGCCCTATGATCAGGGTTCATGTCCTCCCAAACCCAAAGGACATCCTCAGAGGGATGAGTCCATGAAGTGAGTTGACATATACTCATCACTCAAATACACCACCTCATTCAGTTCTCAGGATTAAGCTAGATACAGTAGTTACAATTTTATACCCATTTTTCAGATGAGTACACAAAACCTTAAAGCAATAACAACTCCAGTTCTACAAAAGGTGAGTGACAGAGCTACAGAGTTGGGATGAGAACCCAGTTTCCCAGGTTTTTTGATTCCAGAGCCTATGCTTTTAATGATTGCATGGTATACAACAAACAAAATATAAATGAGTCTCAGTCTCTTTCTCTCTTTCTCTCCCTCTCTCTCTCTCTCTCTCTCTCTCTCTCTCTCTCTCTCTTTTGTGCTGGGGATTGAACCCAGGGCCTGTGCATGCAAGGCAAGCACTCTACCAACTGAGGTATATCCCCAGCCCCTCCTTTTCTCTCTCTTTAATGAGTGGACGGATTCTCATCACACTATTGGAAATGCAAAGGACATCGCAGAAAACAAGAGCAAGAGCAGGCACTGGGCCCTAAGCTAAAACAGAGGTGAAGAATAGACCTTGAGGAGATTTATCCAGAAGACTTCAGAATGGGTAGCCTTTTTGTGGGATGCACCATGGTCACAGAAGGACCTGGGTTCAAATCTCCAGTACTGCACTTAGCTGTGTACGCGACACTGATGGGATCGCATCCTGCGCTTCACTTCCCTCATCAGTGAAATGGGAATCATCTGTGAGAAAGTTGTGGGACTACCTGTGACATGTGCACGGTACCTGAGACACAGTAAGAGCCCCTCTGGAGGAGGAGTAATTTTCAAGAGTGCTTCACTCGCACTGGAAACCTGCTTTCTGGAACCTTCTTTTTCCATGTTGAACATGACGGAGGCCATGACTAGAGCCAAGGGAAGGTGGGCATGTTGATGACCGTGCCTCCTCCTCAGCAGACACATCTCCCCAGCCAGAGAGGAAGGTCATCGGACCCAGTGCCTCAGCAGACAGTCTGTCCTCAGGCGGGGGACTCCTCTGAGGCCCAGTGAGTATTTGCTTCCTGGTGAGAGGCTGGTGGTCACCATTTTGTAAGGTACAGACTGGAGACAACTTGACAAACAGGAAGAAGTCAGCTTCCTGCCACTGCCCACATCCAGAGAGAGGTCCACAGTGTGGAATATGGCAGCCCCCAATGAACCCTAGGAAACACCCTGGGATCCTTTCTGTCTCGTATTTGGGCCTGTAGCTAGGCTTGCCTCTGCACTGCAGTTTCCTGGAGTTCACTCTGAAACAGCCCCACGGCTGCAGCACCTAGCTCCTAACCGTCCTCTGGCCGTTTCCCCCCCCTGCCTTCCCGGGGGCCTGTGGGGCTCTGCCTGAGGCCCCCACCACACAGGCCTCTCATCCCTGGCACCCAGATCAGCCTTCCCCCGGGGTCCCTAAGTAAGGGCTGAGATGAGGCTGGAGCAAAGGGCAGGCCCCAGTGAGTTACGAGGCTGTAATTCCATCAAGGGCTTCTGGAGAGATCGTAAACTCACATCCCAAGTCTCCCCAGTCCCCTTCTCTCCTCAGAATGATTTACAAGCCTATAATCCTGAGGCGGGACTGTTTCTTATATCACATAATCCAAATATTTTCATAAAGCAACGTCACCCTTTCCCTTTGGCTTTCCAGTTTCCTCCCTCAGAACTAGCAAGTGTCAACAGCGTCGTCTAGCGGCCTGGTCCCAAGGCGGGAGCCTGGGTGTGATCACCCTCGTGCTTTGTGACATCTGCCCAGAGATGGCGTGTGGAAACCCAGGGCACGCCTGAAACCAAGCAGCCAGACAGGGCCCCTCTGGGGGTTCAGGGACATGCAGATGTGGACCGAGAGGGACTAGCAAAGCCTTGCTCTCTGTGACTCTGTCATTGTGTTGACACCCACTGGAGGGGTGCCCTGCAGACCCTGTGAGTCACGTTGCCCAGCCTCGTGTTCTTTCTGGGTCTGCGTTTCTGCCCTTCACCTCCTTTCACATGCTGAACTTGACCCTTCCTGACGCCAACGGAGTGAACGTGATATCCCCCGACGTCACACTTGAGATTCACACTTTCCTGATCTGTCTCTCCCGCTCGAATTCAAACCCCATGAAAACAGGAACGTGCTCTGGTGGGGGCCTTGGCTGCGCTGTGAGGCCCTGAACAGGAAGGAGTGTCAAGCTCAGAAGGATGGAAGGAAGAAAGGAGCGAAGGCGTGATCAGGGAGGCAGCTGGAGGGTCAGCCCCGATCTCAACAGACGTAGAAGCACAGGATTGCTGGGACCGTCCTAGCCCCAGACTGGAGCGTGCAGGACGGCTAGGCAGGTGCTGAAAGCTTGCTGCCATTTCCCTTCATCCCCAGCACTGCTTTGAGTGGAGGTCCATAGTCAATGGATTGGGTGGCATGAGAAAGAGCATGAAATTCTTTTTTTTTTTTTTTTTTTTTTTTTTTTTTTGGTACCAGGGATTGAACTCAGGGGCACTCGACTACTGGGCCACACCCCAGCCCTTTTTTGTATTTTATTAGACAGTGTCTCACTGAGTTGCTAAGTGCCTCGCCATGGCTGAGGCTGGCTTTGAACTCACGATCCTCCTGCCTCAGCCTCCCAGGTGCTGGGATTACAGGCGTGTGCCACCGCGCCTGGCAAGAGCATGAAATTCTTAAAGCTGGGACTGGGATAGGATCAGAGAGGGACCCATGAGTGGGAACCCATCCTGCCAACTGCACTGAAGGCCCCTTGTCATTCCCCCCCAGTGTCCTTCATGGGACACTCCCCGTGGTGAGGTGCCATCATTGAGTCCCTGGGAAAGAGACAACAACTAGTGACCCCAGCAGTGTAGAGTACCGGCCCCCCCTCCAGCCCAGACCCCACCCAGGCCTGCATTCTCCCTCCCTCCCCACCTTTGTGACTTCTTCCTGTGCCTGGCTTTTCCTTTTAAGATCTGCTCCTGTTCTTGACGGTGGTGGCTGGTAACTATGGAAACTACAATTAGGCTGTTTTGCTCAAAGTCTCTAAAAATTGCCAAGTGCAGGCAGCAGCAGCCCCTGACTTCTCAGAGACCCCGCCTGAGCTCTTCCATATGTTCTCCCAGGACACGCCCTTGGCGGGGCTGAGACAATGCTCCCAATGGTGACAGTGAGGAAGGACCAGTTTCTCTTTAAAAAAATTTCCGATTCATTGCAGTCCAATGTTTTTGCAACATATAATAAAAACAAATTAGGAAGGAAATGGAAAAGAAGATACACAGCACAGAAGCCCCCATTTTTTAATGGGAAATTCAATAGACACAAGATCATTCCTTCAAAACCTGCGTTTCTCAGATGCTAAGTCTCAATTTCTGCACTGTGTCATCACGGGTCAGCAGCAGTTTGTACCCAGGCTCTGGTCCTGAATATCTTTGTCCTGAAGCTCTGGGGGGCCACTGACAATCCAAGGAAAGGCCTGCACTTGACCTTGAGCAAATGTGTGCGAGGGAAACAGCAACAGGATCCTGATCACGTGCTTCCCAACAGCCGGGAATCTGCGTAGGATCTCCTGGCACAGGCTAGGGGTCACCAGAGGGGAATCTCATGGAGTTTACACTACCCAAGATTTGCCGGATAATTCACCCCTTTCTCCACGCATTCTGCTAGAACAGAGATTATCATTTCCATAACATTCATCATTTATTTTCTGCCTGACCTCTAAGCCCCTTCCCATTTTATAAAATCGAAGTATACTTTTTATACAGTAAAGTGCATAAATATTAAGAGACCAGCTCTAGGAAGTTTTATGTCTGTATATACTCAGATCAAGATATAGAATACATCCATCACCCCAGACAAGGCCCTTCTTGGTAAATACAGTTGGCCTTCCACATCTAAATCTAAGGGTTCTTTGTCCCTGAATTCACCAACTGTGGATCAAAAATATTTAAGAATTGTGTCTTACTGAACACGTTCAGACTTTTTTTCTCTTCATTACTCCCCAACCAATGTAGTACAACTATTTACACAGCGTTTACATTGTATTAGCTATTACAAGTAATCTATAGATATTTATATGCAAATACTATGTCACTGTATAGAAGGGACTCGAGCAGGCACAGATTTGGAGGGTCCTGGAACTATGGCTATAGAGGAAACTGTAGCTCCACATTTTACATGTGCATACCCCCCAGACCAGCCTATAGAATACATCCAATGCCCCCCAATTTCCCTCATATCTCTTCCTAGTAAATACTTTCCCCATACCTACTCTTGGAGCTAACTACTATTTTGTTTTCTATCACCACCAATTAGTTTATCGTGGATTGCATATAAATGGGGTCACTGTGCACCCTCGTTTCTCACTTCTCTGGCTCAGGACGCAGACCGTGAGATCCTTTCAGGTTGTGATCCTTCGGGCTCTGTGTTATTGCCTGTTGTGTTCCACTGTGGCCGTGAACCCTTTGTTCCGTTATTTCTGTGCACACGTATTTCATTTCCTTCAGATAAATATAGGATAGGGGAACTGCTCAACCTTACAGTAGGTATGTGTTTAGGTTTTTAAGCAGACACTCACGAATAGTTTTCCAAAGTAATCGAACAAATTTGCACTTCCACTGGCAACGTAGGAGAATTCAGGTTGCTTTTCGTCTTTGTAACACTTGACTTCCTCGGTCGTTTCAGGCTAGCCACTCTTGTGGAGGTCTAATGGTAACTCATTGTGACTTTAATTTAAATTACTCTGGTGAATGATTCCGAGGACCTGATCACAGGGTCATTATCCATCTGGATGTACTCTTTTGTAAAGTACCTTGTTAAGTGCTTTCATCCTTTAAAAAAAAAAAATTAGATTCCTCATCAGATGTACTATTATCTTCTAATAGGTAGCTTGACTGTTTGCTTCTTAAATGATGCCTTTTATTGCAAAAGGGTCCTAGTCTTAATGTAGTCCAATGTATCACTGTCCTTCTAGGGTTAGTATTTTGGGGTACTACTTAGGAAATTTGGATATGAAGATATTCTGTCACATATATCCATAATCCACCTAAAATTAATTTTTGTGTGTGGTGTGGAGGTAGAGGGCAAAGCTAATTTTTTTTCTCCTGTGGATATCAATTGTTCCAGTATCATTTTTTAAAAAAGACCATCTTGTTCCTACTTGATTTCAGTAGAGTCTTTTGTGTTTTAAAAAAAAAAAAACAAAAAAAAATTTTTAGTTGTAAATCTCATGACCATGTATGTGTGGATAGATTTCTGGATTCTTCATTCTATTTCATTAATTGGGCCTATTTGTCTCTCCTTACCCCTGGACAACACTGTCTTAATTACTGTAGCCGTACAGTAAGCCTCAAAAAATCTTTTCTACAATTTTTCCCCAGTATTTGTTTTTACAGTTTTCAGTGTAGAGGTCTTAAACATTTTTATTGGACTTATTATTATTTAAAAACACAATATAATAGCCATTTTAAGTGTATAACACAGTAGTGTTAAATACATGCTTTTTGTTGTATAACAGATCTCTCACACTTTTTCATCTTGCAAAACTAAAATTCTACTACACCCATTGAACAATAACTCAATTTCATGCCCTTCATTCCTTGTACCCACTTTCTACTCTTCTGTTTCTATGGGTTTCACTACTTTGGATTCTAGCATAATGTGGACTCATGCAGTATTTGCCTTGTTACAACTGGTCCATTTCACTTAGCATCATGTGCTCTAGGTTCATCCATGATGTAGTATATAACAAGATTTCCTTCTCCTTGGAGGCTGAGTAATATTCCACCCCATGTGTGTGCCACATTTTCTTTGTCCATTGATCCATCAATGCACGTTTGGTTTGCTTCAACCTCTTAGCCTTTGTAAACAATGCCACAGTGAAACAGTTGTGCATATGCTTCTATGAGACCCTGTTTTCAATTCTTTTGAATACTTACCCAAAGGTGGGATTCTGAAATCCTATGGTAATTTTATTTTTAAAATTTTTTTGAGGAAACTTCAGAATGTTTGTTATATCAACAGCACCATTTTATGTTTCCTGTGAGTAGCAATTTAATAACCTCATTGTCCAATTATTTGTTGTAATATTTATAAGTAGAATTAATATTTTGCATATCAACCTTGTTTACACTGACACTTGCTAAATTCAGTTATTAATTTTAACAGGTTGAAGATTCTTTCGGATTGTCTATGTACATAATCATGACATCTATGAAGGAAGATGGCCTTACCTGTTCCTCTGGAAAATTTACGTCTTTTATTTTTCTTGACTTATTAAAGTAGTGAGGACCCCCAGCACAGTGTTGGATGGAAGTGGTGACCGTATATTTCTGTCTTCTTTGGTGTTGAAGAAATCTCCCACCTCATGGTCCTTGTTAGGAAGCAGAGCCTGACCCCCACCCAGAAGCTGAAATGCCGGGTACTTATTCTCCCAGCTTCCTTTGCAGCTGGGGCATTGACTCCGTCAGAATCCCCATGGAAAACAGAAGGCACACCCAGACACAGAGGTGGGATTCTGAAGAGTTATGAAGACTATCTATAGAGATGTGGGTGGGGTTACATGAACCAATAAAGGATGCGGAGGCATTCAGAGAACAACAGCAGTAGGAAGTCATTTCCACGACCAGATCTGGAAGGGGCAGGGAATAAATAGTTTTACTCCCGTGTAACGAGTTTGGATCCCTGGAATAGAGGCCTCTCATGGGGAGCTGAAGCCTCAGAAGGATGCATCTACTTTCAGAAAGCTACGCTGAAGGGAGAAAGGAGGAAGCAGGAGTGGAAACTCTCTGGCTTCTCTCTTCTCTCTTCTCTTGCCCTCCAGAGCTGGTGCCAGGAAGGTCACACATGCTTGGGAAGAGCCGTGTGTGGGGATCAGCCCCTGGGCACAAGAGGGCTAGAGAAAAGGGAAGCAAAGAAGCAGGGGTGGGGAGAATGTGTTTAAATCATGGCAATGAGGGGAGCGCAGAGTCCAAGATCAGGGCCAATAGTGCCACTGGGGCAAGGGGGAGCATGTGCTGTGGCAATTGTGCAAGCTACTCAATATCTGATCAACGATTTTTTCTTTAAGCCAGTGTTGAGTCAGCTTAGTCAAGACTAAGGACCTGAGTCAACTATTCCTCAAATGATGGGCAACCTAAATCCATTCCAGAAACATCTTAGAACCATCACACTCTACCCACCACCTGATTCAGTCCACAGACATTTCCTGGTTACCCCACGTGCCCCACATGGTGAATCTCCATGTTCCTCACTACACGCCAGCAACAGGCTGGGGAAATGCACTTCAGGTATAGTGAAGGCCTTAGGATTAACATGGAAGGTCTTCAGGGATGGTGAAGGCCTTAGGATTAACATGGAAGGTCTTCAGGGATAGTGAAGGCCTTAGGATTAACATGAGAAGGTCTTTCTCAAGCACAGATTTTACTTCAAAATATTTCAGAGAAAAATTAAGTGCTTTTATTAATGAATAGATAATTTTTACATCGAAGCAATCCCATATGTTAAGAGTTGAATGCAAAATATGCTGGGCTTCTCAAAGCAAACTCAAGTTTTCAAGGCAACTCCAGGCTTGACACATGACATTAAGGAAAAGCTCATCAGAATCTCTGATTCCTTTACCTGTGTTGTGGAAGGTCCCTCCAAACATCAGTTTGCTCTGGGGGCCTGGGCTGCCCAAGGGCTACTGTCACTATATAGCAATGACCAGCTGAAGGGACAGCTAGGTACAATCTGCCATTAGAATTTCACTACACGTGCCATGTTAGAAATGAAAGAATGCAATTGATTTCCATTAATATATTATAGAAGTTTCCATAAGAGTCTTGTGCTGAACAGCCTGACCCTTTGAATGCTGGGCTTCTACCAATATGGTAATAACAATTGCTTGCTTCCAGTGGGGCCATGCCCACCTGCCCCTGTGTTAGGGCTCTCCAGAGAAACAGAACCAATAGCTATATCCAAAAAAAGTTGGCTCTCATGACCATGGAAACCAAAATGTTCCAAGATCTGTAGTTGGCAAGTTAGGGACCCAGGAGAGCTGGTTTTATATGTATATGAGTGCATGTGGTTGCAGCTCAAGAACCAGCAGGCTTGGAACCCAAGAAGGGCAGATGTTTCCGTTCCAGTCCCAAGGTCACAAAAGACAAATGTCCCAGTTCATGGCAGTCAGGCAAGCAGTGGCAACCCCCTCTTACTAAGCCTTTTTGTTTTATTCAAGTCTTCAGTTGATTACATGAGGCCCTCCCACAATCTACTTCACTCAGTCTACAGATTCAAATGTCAATTTCACCCAGAAACACACTCACAGACACACACAAAATAATTCTTGACTAAACATCTGGGCGCCCTGTAGCCCAGACACGTTGTTACATAAAATTAACAATCACAGCCCCCTAATCACAGAAGTCTCATTGGTCCCTTCACCCATGCAGCATGGAGATGCAACAAGACACAGCTGGATGAGTCAGTCCTTAGTGCACCTGCAGTAAACCCCAGCTGCTCTTTTTTTTTTCCTGATCTCATGAGGTCAAAGCTTCCACAAGGACTGTGGGCTGCATATCCAAGCTCACCCCTTTATCTGCATCACCAAGGGGCCATCCTGGTTTGTCTAGGACTTTCCTGGTTTAAAGCAATGAAAGTGTCACATCCTGGTAATTCCAGCAAGCTGAATGTTTGGCCACCCTAATGCAACCTGACCTTGGAGGTGAGAAGCTGTTAACTGCTATGCATCTTTGGGCTACTGTTATGGTTTAGATCTAGAAATGTGCCCTGAAAAGCACACTTTTTGAAAGCAGAATCTTTAATGCAGCAAGGTTCAGAGGTGGGGTTTGTAGGTAATGATTAGGGCTATAGCCTCATCAGTGGGTTAATCAATTCAATTAATGAATAATTTGAAAGGACTACTGGTGGGCTAGTAAGCATGGCTGGAGGAAGTAAGTCACTGGAGGCATGCATCTGGGGGACTATATCCTTTCCCTAGTTGGTTTTCTCTTTCTCTGTGCTTCCTGGCTGCCATGAACTGAGATGTTTTCCTCTGCCATGCCCCCAACCATGATGTTCTGCCTCACCTCAGTCCCAGAGCAAGGAGTCAACCAACCATGGACTGAAACCTTTGAAACCATGAGTCAAAATAAACTTTTTCTCATTTAAATTGTTGTTGTCTGGTATTTTGGGCACAGAAACAAAAAAACTGATTTACACAGCTACACATCCTGCCCTCTTTTGCTCTTAGATGTCAGGAAGGAAGTGATAGATAGGCTTCAGCCGATGGGCCACCTCCCCCATGGAAATTTCCATGAGAAGCAACCTGGTTTCATTTTCCCTGGGCAGGAGCCAATCAGCTTAAAGGTTTCTCTGTTCCCCGAGCAGGAGCCAATAGGCTTAAAGGTTGCCCTGTTCCCTGGGCAAAGAGCCAATAGCATTAAAGGTCACTCTGGTACACCCCCCACCAGAAATCCCTACTTAAAGCTCCTGCCTGCCCAGAGCTCAGACACAACAGCTCATCCCTGCTGAGAGGAGGCAGCCACTGCGACAGCTCCAGACTCACTGTCTCCAACCTTATGGCAGCTGCCCCAGCCGACAGCTCCAGAGACCACAGCCAGTGCGACCAGGCACCCACCTTCCATTTAGAGCTTGCACACTCCCCTTTCCCTGACTCCTCTCTCCCCGTACTTCTTCTACCTCCAACCAGCCATAAAGGCTGGTGAATAAATCTCTTGGCTGCACAGTTGTCTCTGGTGTGATTTTTGCCCTTCAGGAGGGACAGTAAAGCTTGCTTTCTTGCCTTTTATTCCATTTTCTAATGAAAGCCCACTCATTTACAGGAAAAAGAATATGCTTTGAGTCCTACCTTTATATCTAAAAAATTAGTTCTCAAACAAGCACAATCAACAAGGTGGTATATGTGCTATAGCACCCTAACTGTCTTTCCCAAGGACAAAAAAAGATGCAGGGTTTGCCTGGGCAACAGGTGGCATGGCTATTGTTCCCCAGGATCCTCCTAAGGGCTTACTGATTTGGGGGATAGCTTTTTGTTTGTTTTGCTTTGGGTTGTTTTGTTTTTGCAGTACTGATGTGTGAAACCAGCAGTGTTCTACCTCTGGGTTATATCCCTGGCCCTTTTTATTTTTTATTTTGAGACAGGGTCTACAGTAAGTTGCCCAGGCTGTCCTCGAACCTATGATCCTCTTGCCTCAGCCTTCTAAGTATCTAGGATTACAAGAGTGTGCTACCACACCCAGCTAGTTTTTGTGTTTCTCAAAAGACTCTCATATTGATACCCGCTTACTGGTTCCCCCCCCAGCCTAATACAGCTCCACAGAGTTCAGTTCTGACATCTTCATCTGTCCTGTGCCAAAGGGGCTTCAGAGCCATGCAGCCTTTATCAGGAAACCTTTGGTTCCTGGCCACCCTGGGAGCCTGCACACACCCCAGCCCTCACCCCAGGGTGACAATACCACCAGAAATGCGCTGAATGAGACTCTGAGCAAAGAAGGGGGAGGGGAAACTCAACGAACAGAAGAATGATGAGACTCTTTTCCACGTTCTTGTCTTTCTCAGATAATTTGGAGCTGCTATATCATTGCTGTTGGTCTCTGTGCTTTCACAGGCAGGATGCTGCCTGCTTGCACTCCTCCCCTCTCAACAAAGGAAACAGAAACCTCAGAACACACAGCAAAGACAGAAATGAAGCTGCCTTGTGCCTCTGGTGGCCCACTGTGGTGGAGTTCACCCTGGGCCTGAGGGAGCTCGATGGCCTGAAGGCCCCCACACCCGGCATGCCCAGCCACCCTGCCCAGATGGGACTGCATCTCCCCCTGTCCTGGACCTGTGCCACCCATTGGGGTGATGCAACTGATCATTAATTGTCGCTGTTGTTAACAGATAATATATGTACAGGGGATCCAATTCAAGAGGCACACAAAGGGTCTCTATTTACCCATGTCCCCCGTCATCAGTTCCCTTTCCCAAAGGCAGCCACTGCCTTTGTCTGTCTTTTCTCTTCCCGGAGAGAGCCCTGGAGAATTTCCTGATGCAATTATCCAGTTTGATGTTTGCAGGAAACACCGGCTTGGGCTCAATGAACAATAGCTTGAGGAACCCGAGTCTGTCTAGCTAATTGACAAAGCCCTAGAAGCAGGGCCTTTGTTCATTTGTTTGTTGGAGGGAGGGGAGAGGAGGAGTTTATTTTCTTCAAGGAAAGTATGACATGTTGTAGGGAGAGAGAGAGAGATAGAGAGAGAGAGAGAGAGAGAGAGAGACAGTGGGGAGGAGAGGAGGAGGAGGCTGCTCTGTATTGAAGCCATCCATCTTCCCAGCTCTCTCCAGCCCAGTTCCAGACTGTAGCTGGTTCTCAGGGACTGAGCAGGACCTGGCTAGTGATGTGTGGGAACCACCCTGCAGGCCTGGGTCCCCTCTACTCTGCCAGTGGCTTTCCCACCTCTGTCCGCAGGAGCTCGCTTGCTAGTTCAGAGTGCTCTAGGAAAACTTGGAATTGTCTGAGCTGCTTTTTTTTGTATTCCCTTAAATATAAAATGCACTATCCATCGGAATCTCTCTCCACACTACTTTATGGAAAGGCTAACTTGGCCTTCTGGAAATGAGATAGCAGCCTGCCCTTGCAGGCAGGAGATAGAAGAGATGACAAAATGAAGCCAACTTTCCAATCGTGGTGCAGAAGAAAGCAAGGGGCCTCTGGCAGCACAGCCTGTGGGAGAGGGCCCATCCAGCCCTGGTCCCTGGAAAGTGTGGAACTGCAGGATGGGGTACAAGAGGCCCAAGCTGTGGTGCACACAGGCCAGTCCTGCCCTTGTGGCCAGCCCGAGGCAGTCTGCTAGTGGAGATGATCTTAGAGGCAAGACCATCTTGTCCCCCAACTCAGTTTCCAATTAATCTGGTAAGAACAAAGATTGCCTGTGCTCCTCTGCCACCCAGTTGAGGGTTTTCTGAGGCCACCAGAGAACAGAGAGCATGTGATGTGCCCTGCACTGACTATAAGATCTCCAGACTTTGGGGCATCCAGGGGGGTGCTGGACCATAGAAGGCCTGGGCATGGCCTTCAGGGAACACGGCATGGCCTTCAGGGAACACAGCATAACCAACTAGACCATGAACAGGGCAAAAGGTACACAGATGACCTAGCTGCACATTGACGGTGGTGGGAAAGACACCGAAGACAGTCGGTGGGGAATTGCTACTCTAACAGGAAGAGGGTCACTGCTAGACCAGCTCCGTGGTGGAGCTGATGGCAAAGGATTCCCAGAGAAGCTGCCTGTCGGGGTACAAGAGATGATTGTGGCACATCAGAGACCAGCAGCAGTCACCCCAGGACTCGGGGCTCATGTTCCTGCCCGGCCATAGACACACCGGCGCTGCCATCTGGGAGAGTCTGGACACTGCCCACGGCCAGGAGTGGGGCAGGCCTGATGTTAGAACTCTGTTCTCTGTGTGTCACCCACTTGTGGCCTGTGGAGTCCGTCCCCTCCTGGTCCCCTCAGGAGGCTCTGTCACCCGCCCCCTGCAGTAGCCTGGTGGTGGGGATGTCACAGTGTAAGTCTGTGGTCCTCCCATCGAGTTCTCTCCATCTGCCGCCCTTTGGCCCTCACCCCATTCGCCCACAGCTAAGTGACATAAACTATCTTCCCTGCTCCTTTTTCCTTCTTGTGCCCCGTCGCTTACAGAAGGGGAAAAAAAAAAATAAAAAGCAAGAGACACAGAAGAAAATCGCTGCTAATGTTCCGCCCCTCCCTCCATTAGAGCTGTCATTTATAAATATTGAAGAGCCAAGTGCTGCCAAGCTCCCAAGTCCCATTGTCTGGGGGCTGCGTCTCCCGGGGCAACCCCTCCTGGAGGTGTGAGGGGAGGCACCCTCCTCAGAGCCAGGGAGGCAGGCCAGGCAGGATCCCAGCCAGCTGGTCACCACAGGGCCGAGATTCTCCTCCTACTAGGGTAGCTGGGAGCCCAAGGAGGAGTGATGGGAGGAGGCTTCTGCAGGAAGACCAGCCTTGGGGGAGAAAAAGGCAGGCGCAGAACCTTCAAAGGGAACCAGGGTTCTCTGGAGGACATTTTGGGAAACAGGTCTGGTACAAGGAACAAATAAAATTTGTTCATACCAACCTCTCCCATTGGCTCCAAGTAAGATCTCTAGCTAAGAAGTGAGAGGGCTCACAGCAGGGCGTGGTGGTGCACGCCTGTAATCCCAGCACTTGGGAGGCTGAGGCAGGAGGATTGCGAGTTCAAAGCCAGCCTCAGCAATGGCGAGGCACTTAGCAACTCAGTGAGACCCTGTCTCTACTAAAATACAAAAAGGACTGGGGATGTGGCCCAGTGGTCCAGTGCCCCTGAGGTCAATCCCTGGTACCAAAAAAAAAAAAAAAAGAAGAAGTGAGAGGGCTCATGAGCTCTACTGTGTACTGTGTTGACGTCATAAGCAAGGACACCCCAATTCCTGGGAACAAGCTATGCCCAGCTATTGTCACTCAAGCCTCCCTGATTCATACACCCAAACAGAAGAGAGGCCAGAGCAGGAGGGGCCCCGCAGTGGCCTTGCTCTCCATCTTAGAGGTGGGGCTGGGATGGGTGGGCTTCTGGTGACTGGACCATGTCAACCCCACCACGAGTCTCTCCATCCTGGCCTCACTTTCCAGTCCTTCTGTGTCAGGAGTTCCTGGCCCTGGAACCCAGTGCCCTCCCCCAGCCCCTCTCCAGGGGTGCTCCTGTGCCTGGTGTTGGAGCCATACTCTGGACTGTATTTTGCAAGGGAAGGGGTGGCCCTGTCAGGGCACGTGCTAAAACCCAGCCAATCAGTGGTTCCAGCCCAGACTTGTGCCCACATGAGCCTGGCACGAATTTCCACGTATTACCACCATTTTTATCCCGCCATTACCAGATTTTATTGCCACGCTCAGCTTCCCCTTCTTAATTTCCGTTCTACTTCCCCCAACCTGGTATACCTGAAAATTTTTCTATCTCCAGAGGAAGAGCAGCCCTTTCTCTCCGGACTCCAGGTCTGCCCCACCCAGTCATAACTGTCATTTCTCATGGACCTGATCCAAAACAGTGACCCCTCGTGCTGGGCGACAGGATTTCTCTGAGTTAGGCTGCTCGTTGTTCCCGATGCCTTTGTATTTTCTGAAGCAGCTCCTCTAAGACAAGCTGGTCTATAGTTCCATCGACGTCTGTGGTCCAGTTTGGCTTTGCCATCCTACCAGGCTTGAGGAGGAAATGAACAAAAAGTACCGTCTAGTGAGCCCAGGACTCCCGTGAGTCCCACTCAATTCCTTGTCTTTTCCAGCTGCCCAGGGCTTTCACTTTTGCACCAAAAGATTGGCAACTGATGCGCAGACCGAGCCCTCAGCTTGGTTCAGAACAAGCAAGACGCTTCCCTACTCTGTCAGCTGTCGGATGCCCAACGTTGGGCCTGAGAGTCCAGGTCCACGAAGGGAATTCCAGCCCCGATCGAAAGACTGCTGAACTCTCAAGTTAGTGGCTTTTCATCCTGCTCTCGATTTGACAGCAGATCGATACTTCCTTTTTTTGCAGCAACTTCTGCTCTCGCCCTGGTCAGCTCAAAGCTGGCGGAGGGACTTTCTCTTAAAGCCACCACCATGTGCTTGATTCAGTTTCTTTGAAAGAGGAGGGGAGGAGCCCAACCGTTAGTGGTCCTTTGGGCCTTGGGAGTTATGATGGTGTGAACCCAGTGAAGCAACCTGTTTTAGTCAGCTTTTTCACTGCTGTGACTAAAACACCCACCAGAACAACTGTAGAAGAGGAAAAGTTTATTTGAGGGTTTACAGTTTCAGAAGGCCGGCTCCATTCCTCAGGGCTCAAGGTGAGGCAGGACATCATGGCGGAAGAGTGGGGCAGAGGGAAGCAGCTCACGTGATGATCAGGAAGCAGAGAGAGAGAGAGAGAGAGAGAGAGAGAGAGAGAGAGAGAGAGAGAGAGAGAATTCTCCACTTGCCAGATACAAAATATATTCCCCAAAGCCACACCCCATGCCCACCTCCTCCAGCCACACCCTACCACTTCAGTTACCACTCAGTTAATCCCTATCAGGGGATTAACTCACTGGGTTAAGGCTCTCACAACCCAATCATTTTTTTTTTCTCTGAACCTTCTTGCGTTCTTTCACACGTGAGCTTTTGGGGGACACCTCATATCCAAACCATAACACCATCTGACCAAAAATAAAATCCTGAACAATTAATACATTCTAGGAGAGACTTTCACCTTCTAATTAAAAAAGACAAAAGAAGAGGCTGGTAGGAAGGAACTCTGTGTGTCGACCATGGGCAAAGGGGTTAGGAAACGCAACTTACACATCAAAAATAATAAAATTTATTAATCTATTGATTTTCTACCTCTCTTTCCCTTCAACCATCTGTTCACCCATATTTTCCTTTATCTATCCCCCTTACTGTCCTCCAACATCATGCCCCCACCTCACAGACACACACATAAAAAACAAGGAGAAATTTCCAGCCAGTATCTTGGATTTTTTTTTTTTTTAATGCAATTAGTAGAATGGATAGGTATAATCAGAGACACTAAATGCAGGGGGAGAACAAAAGTATTTAGCCAGAAAGACAAAGATCCCAGGAATAACAACAACTAGAAAAGAGGAAGAAAGCCAGGGAGAGTGGGAGCTAAAAGGAGAGATGGCGGGGGGCGGGGGGTCCAGTGGAAGGTTCTGGAGAGCTACAAGAGACGAGAACGGAACAGAACAGGAAGAGCTCTTCGTGGCTGCTAGGGGTCTGGGCTGATAGTCTCTTTAATTTTGTTCAAAAGGTACAAGTAACATTTGGAAGTCTTTTTATATGGCCATTTGGCCAATATCTATCTGTGTCTCCTTAAATGCAATTCTATACCAAAATGAAGCTGAGAGTGCACAACAATTCAACTACTACAGATCCAGAATCTTTTGAACCTAAAAGACTTTTCACATGTACAATTTTTTTTTGGTGGGGGGGAAGGGGGGTACAGGGGATTGAATCCAATGGCACTTAACTAATGAGCCACATCCCCAGCCCTTTTTGTATTTTATTTAGAGGGAGGGTCTCACTGAGTTGCTTAGGGCCTCACTGAGTTGCTGAGGCTGGCTTTGAACTCGAGATCCTCCTGCCTCAGCCTCCTGAGCCACTGGGATTACAGGCGTGTGCCACCACGCCTGGCTGCATGTACAATTTTAAAGTTTATCCTAGTCTTCTCTTCGTCTTCACAGAGAGCAAAGAGCACAACTCCACCATGGCTACACAACTACTCGAATCGCATCTGTGAAGGGGCAGAGATGGGCTGGGGCTTGCAAGGTGGGGCAGAGCAGTTACCTTGAATGACTCTGAACAGGTCAGACATTGGTATTTTCTCACCGCTAGAAGAGATTCCAGTTTCCCAAGAAAGTCAATTTTATTGAGGCAGGGATGGAAACAAATTTTTAGATTCGTAAGAGATTTTTTTTAAAGTCTCTTGATTCAGTGATCTCACATAATGCCACCTGGAACATCATGTTCAAACCCTGCCTTCTCCTGCAAATTGTAATTCTGGCTCCATATCATCGCCTTGATTTCTTCAGCTTTGAGGTTGCACTGAATGAGCCATATGGGGCCCTGGGATTTATTTTGGCTACAGATACGTTTATCCCATAATGAGATGAAGAAGCAGTTTTGTCTTAGGAGTCTATTGTTGGTACTTGATGCTTTAAAATAAAAGTGTCACATCTGACCTTTTTTAATCCAGTAAAGCTGGATAATCATGAACTTTAAAAGTGTCTGTAGTGATACCAAATTTTAAAAAAAAAAAAATTAAAAAGGAATCTTCTCTTACTTCAAGTTACCTCATCCTATTTTGTCCCAACATTTTATTACGAGAAAAGTCAAACATAACACAAAATTGACAGAATTTTACAGCAAATGCACATATACCACCCAACTTTTTCTATTAACATTTTACTAGACTTAGCCAAGGGTGGTGGTGCATACCTGTATAATCCCAGCAGTTTGAGAGGCTGAGGCAGGAGGATCCCAAGTTCATAGCCAGCCTCAGCAACTTAGTGAGGCTCTAAGCAACTGAACAAGAGCCTGTCTCAAAAAAGGGGGAAGCCAGGCGTGGTGGTGCATGCCTGTAATCCCATCAGCTTGGGAGGCTGAGGCAGGAGGATCGCAAGTTCAAAGCCAGCCTCAGCAATGGCAAGGCACTTAGCAACTCAGTGAGACCCTGTCTCTAATAAAATACAAAAAAGGGCTGGGGATGTGGCCCAGGAGTCCAGTGCCCCTGAGTTCAATCCCTGGTACCAAAAAAAAAAAAAAAAAAAAAAAGATTAAAAAAGGGGGATAGGGATGTGGCTCTGTGGTTAAGCACCCTTGGGTTCAACCCCTGGTACCAAAAAAAAAAATTTTTTTTTTTACTAGACTTGCATTATCACCTCTCTCCTCTATCCATCCATCAATGTAGCCTGTTTTTGATGCATTTCAAGGTGAATTGTGGATATCAGCATACTTTTCCCCAAGTACTTCAGTTTGGATGTCATTAACTAAATTTCAAAAATTCATTACAGATTTCTTTTATTTTGAAGTAAAGTTTACAAGTAATGAAATGCACATATCCCAAGTGCACTTTTGCTAACTGTTCACAAACGTGTATACCTGTCATAACCCATATTCACATGAAGAGATAGAACTTGGCCACCAACCCAGAAGATTCTCTATTGCCCCTTCCCCATCTTCTCCCTCATCTTACCAAAGCAACTACCTTTCTGATTGTGTGTGTGTGTGTGTGTGTGTGTGTGTGTGTAGCAAATCATCTTATTCTGTACTAGAACATCACATAAATGGAACCATGCAGTATACTTCATTCTATTTTAATTGAAAAAATAAACTAACTTTTAGCCACCTTCACTGTAAGGAATACCTGGCCTTTTTTTTTTTTTTTTTTTTTTTTTTTTTTTTTTTTTCTTGCATGGATCTAGGAAATGGGATTTGCTCACTTCCCCTAAAGCCTAAGGTTCTTGACCCATCCCTCATTCTGTATGGACTCTCCCTGTAGGCTGAAGTCATTTAGTAGAATTGTCCATTACAGGAAAGGCCAGTAGAACCCAAGGAAGCTGCAGGTCGTGTGAGCTTCGTGGTGAGCCCCGCAGTCCTACCTTAATTTATGGGCTTCATTAGTGCTTGGACCTTTCAGAGGCTCCAGGGTTTGCTTAGGTTGTGCTCAAGGTTGGGAAGAGAGGTGACAAGTACCTCATCGACTTGGCCCCACATGGACCCAGCCTGGATCCGCATTTGCCTCCTCTGTGTGACATGGAGGATTGCGGACGTCCCGTCAGAGCTAAAGAGCCGGGGCTCTGCAGCATTTGTGACTGGGGAGAGATGTCTTGTTTTCCTTCTGCGCTCTACAGGAGGGATCAGCCAAAGGAAGGAGCTGTCTGCCTTGCCTGTGGTGTAAGACCACCCGCCAGCACAAAACAGGAAGCCGAAGACAGTAAACAGACCAGATTCTGAAATGCTCTCATCAGCTCAATCTGTCCTCTGAACGTATTTTTTTTGCAACAAGACAACGTCGGGACGCAACTCAGCGGAAGGAACTAATCAGCTAGCCCCCGATGACAGCATTAAAGGGGGAGAAGAGGCAACCAGATGGTGGCAGGTCCTCACAGACGTGTCAGGGCAGGATGCCCTGTCTTAGATACAGCACTGTCAGCTCAGATAGTCACATTACTTCCCTGTACGTGGATTTCTTTCTTTTTTTTCCATCAGTCACTGTTACCACAAGTTCTGGGCTATGGAACTCCACAAGGACAGTGACTTGGTAGAGGTGGTGATGATGATGTTGATATGGGGATTGAGGAGAGAAAGGGTGTCAAGTCTCGCAGGGCAGCCAAAGGCAGACCTTCCTCAACTTGTGATGGGAAGCCTTTTGCAAGTTGAAAATATCAGGAGTCAAAAATGCATTTAAGTCTGGCATGCTCATGTGCGCCTGTGATCTCAGCTACTATGGAGGCTGAGACAGGAGGATAGCAAGTTCAAGGCCAGCCTGGGCAACTTAGTGAGACCCCATCTCAAAATTGAAAAACTAATCATGATAAAAGACTGGGGATGTAGAACGCTTGCCTATCACATGTGAGGCCCTGGGTTCAATCCCCAGTACCACACACACACACACACACACACACACACACACACACATACACACACATGCACTCACACGTGCATTTAATATATCTAACCTATGAACTATCAGAGCTCAGCCACACAGCACGTTGTACAGTGTCAGCTACTTCCACCTGTGATCATGTGGCTGACTGGGAGCTGTGGCTTGAGGTTGCTACAGACCATCCCCAAAGAGAGTCTCACCACATATTGTAGCCCAGGAAAAGATCCAAATTCAAAGTCGGAAGTAGAATTTCTGCTGAATGCGTATCAACTTTTGAACCACTGTAAAGTTCAAAAGTCATAAGTCAAACCATTGTAAGTTGGGACCACCTGTATTTATTGAGCATTTACTATGTTGTTAAATAGGGTTCGACACTATGGATTCTAAGAGTGAAAGACTCAAAAGCTTGCTGATTGAAGGTACTCTGTCCACATGAGCCCAGCCAGCCCAAGTGGTCTTGAGTCTTCATTGTCGGGATTCTTTTGAAATTCCTGCCTAATCTCAGGGGAAGGTGAGGCTAGATATTTATGGCAGAAGCTAACCTGGAGAAGAATAAGTGCTAATACACAGGGGACAAAAAGAGGGAAGTAGGGAGAAAAGGGGGGGAGGCATAGGAGGAGGAGAGGGAGAGAGTTCCTTTCCCTCATGTGGCTAATTGAAATTAGCTTAATGTTCACAAATCTTGAGGTCCAGATCCTGCCTTGGTAGGGACACAGGGGCAGAGATGGCCAAAGGGCAACATCTACAGATTCAGAGTTTCTGGTCTGGAGCTAATCAAAATGCTGGTGGAGTATGGAGATTTCTTGGAAAACTGGGAATGGAACCACCCTATGACCCAGCCATCCCACTCCTGGGTCTATTCCCAAAGGACTTAAAAACAGCATATTACAGTGACACGGCCACTTCAATGTTTATAGCAGCACAATTCACAATAGCTAGGTTGTGGAACCAACCTAGATGTCCCTCAGTAGATGAGTGGATAAAGAAAATGTGGTATATATACAAAATGGAATTTTACTCAGCAATAAAAGAGAATAAAATAATGGCATTTGCAGGTAAATGGACGAAGTTGGAGAATATAATGCTAAGTGAAATTAGTCAATCTCAAAAATCCAAATACCGAATGTTTTCTCTGATATAAGGAGGCTAGTTCACAGTGTTGTTGGATGGGGGTACATAGGAGGATTAGAGGAACACTAGAATGGTCAAAGGAAAGGGAGAGGAAGGGAGGGAGCAAGGGGGGGAGGAAGGGGAAAAAAGAAAATAATAAATAAAAAAGAAAAGGTGGTTGAATGAGATGGATATCATTATCCTACATGCATGATTGAAGACCTGAATGGCACGAAAATACTTTGTAAACAAACAGTTGTATGTAAAAAGATTCTATATATGTGCATTATGAATTGTAATACACACTACTATTATAAATAAAAATTTTTAAAAAATACTGGTGGAGGTAATTAGAGACCAATTGATTACCTAGGATGGATTGAGGGGTGTCGGGGTTGGATATGTTAGCGCTCCAGGATCATGTGTCCTGGAGGCCTGAACCAAACTGTGAAACCCCCAGCTTCTCAGGCTAGCCTCAGAGGCCTGCACGCCCAGCTCTTGTGCAAAACCACCACAGCTGTTGGCCATTGAGGAGACCCCGGCAGCCTTACTGATAGACCAAGGTTCAGCCAGTTCAAAAGCATGAGAAATACTTTTTTTCCATGTCTTCCTGGCAGCAAAGGCCCAATTTTGATCCTTGGTTCGCCTCAGATGCTTCATTCACAAGCGTGCAATGCCATATGTACTGTCGCAGAAAATACTTGTCCTGATAGAACTCAAGGACAGCAATTTATTCTCTTTCTTCATTCTTACGGACTTTGTGACCTCCTTCTCTTTTGACACAAACAAGGAAAGAGAAAAGTCCTAAATATTTATTTCTTTGTTTTAAATGGTACTGAGGATGGAACTCAGGGCCTCCCATATGCTAGGCAAGTGCTCTGCCACGGAGCTACATCTTCAGCCCTTTCGATTTTTATTTTGAGACGTGGTCTCTCACTAGGTTGCTGAGGCGGGCCTTGAAACTGTGATGCCCCCTCCTCAGCTTTCCTAGTTGCGGGGATTACAGGTAGGCACCACTGTGCTGGGCAAGACTTGTGGATTTAAAAATTAAGGCGAGAGGAAGTGAAGCAGCACAGCCCTACCTCCTGAACGCTCTGTGTGATAAAAACACACACGATTACTGTCCTCAGGAACCCACTCTCCAAGGTCATGCCCAGAATCAAAAGTGTTCCAGATGGAGAATTGGAGTAGGCAGTTGTGACTGCTCTGAGCTCCGAGGGAAAAACGTCCAAGCCAAGAACCGACCCACAGTTCCACGGTGCTATGGTTTGACTGTGTCCCCTGAAGTCCGTGGACTGCGACCTCAGCTTGTCTGGGTGGCAGTGTTGGGAGCAGGGTCTCCTGGGAGGCATCTGGGTCATGGTGGGGAGCCCTCTTGAGAAGACCCCTTACCATGGGAAAGGGGGGGCTATTCCAGAGAGCAGCTCAGCCCCCTTCTCTCTTCCACAAGCGCCTGTCTGCCCTTCCTCTCCCCACCATGAGCAGAAGCAGCACAAGGCGCTCACTAGAAGCTGAGCAGATGCTGGCACCATGCTCTGGGACCCCCAGTCTTTAGAACCAGGATCCAAAATAAACCCCTGTTCTACCGGGGCACAGTGGCGCCGCAGCCTGTAATCCCAGTGGCTCGGGAGTCTGAGGCAGGAGGATCGCAAGTTCAAAGCTAGCCTCAGCAACTTAGCGAGGCCCTAAATGACCCTGTGAGACTCTAAATAAAATACGAAAAAGGCTGGGGATGTGGCTGAGTGGTTGAGTAACCCTGGGCTAAATCCTTGGTTAAAAAAAAAAAAAAAAAAAATTCTATAGACTCAGGTCTCCTCCTCCTCCTCTTCCTCCTCCTCCCCTTCTCCTCCTTCTTCTCCTTCATAGTAATAGGGGTTGAACCCAGGGCCTTGTGCATGCTAGGCAAGTGCTATACCACTGAGCGACATGTCCAGTCCTGGGCAGCTCGCTTCCTGCTATCTCAGCCCTGGGACAGCTGCCAGCACCAGGGAGAGGCCCAAATCACCAATGCTTGGATCACCAGATGACACCACCACATGCCTCAAGGGCAAAGTCATGGAGAAACAACCTCACCAGGGCTGGGCCCCAAGGCACCCACACAGAGTCAGCTGCCCCAAGGATGCAGCCAGATTTACCTCCCCAGGTGTCTCATAGCCTGCCATTAAGTGACCTGTTGAGCCCAAGGTGGGCCTGTGCCTCACCTACCTGATAGCCCCCCTGTTGCTTCTTCATGCTCCCTGGTAACGCTAAGTGGGGTCCCCTGCCCTCCCAGAAGCTGCAGTTCAAAGCACCTTGCCTTTCTTGACAATTTAAAGAGCAAGAGCTGTCATATCAGCGCTCAGTGAAGCATTGCCAATTAAATCTCTGGAAACGCGGCATCTTTGGGGAGCCGCTCGCGGGAGGACTGCATCTTCAGGGCTGAAAGCAAGCAGCCTCCCCCTGGGGATGCTAAGGGGCCACCTCCGAAGAAGGGATACTGGGTCGCCGATTGTGATGGTTTAGATATAATGTGTCCCCCAAAAGCTCATGTGTGAGACAATGCAAGAATGTTCAGAGGTGGAACGGTTGGGTTATGAGAGCCTAAACCTCATCAGTGTATTAATCCCCTGATGTGAATTTACTATCAGCAGGGAGGGCATGGCTAGAAGTAGGTCCTGGTGAACAGAACCCTCTCTGCTTCCGGCCGCCATGTCCAGAGCTGCTCTCCTCTGCCACACCCTTCTGCCATGATGGTCTGCCTCACCTCGGGCCCAGAGCTATGGAGTTGGCCAACGGTGGTGGACTGAACCTCTGAAACCAGGAGCCAAAAGAAACCTTTCCTCCTCTACATTGTTCTTGTCAGGCCTTTTGGTCACAGCAATGACAAAGCTAGCTAAAACACCAATGTTTACCCTTGGGCCATCCTATATAAATATGCTAGGACTAATGTAAAATCCCACCTAATTCCAGGCAATTGAGCCCCTAACCAGCCACATCCTTTTTTAACATTAAACACACACACACACACACACACACACACACACACACACACACACCTGTCTCCACTATGACAGTTTGTACCATTATTCTCAATCCCACCTCTCTACCTGAGACAACTCACAACATTGCCCAATAAAAAGCTGCAAAGTAACTAATTTGAACCCCTAGGTGGGCCACCATGTCTGGGTTACACTTTGCTCATCTTCATCCACATCATCCGTCTCATCAGAGACCCTCCTAAAGGCCCTCACGGTGTTTTACGTTGGGGAACTTGGTGGTCATTTAAGGCAAACGGCAGTTCTTCCAATGGAGCAGACAGGGGACCTGCTCCCAAGAAGAACATTCTCAAATGCTACTAACTAGATCTGAAAGGTGTGATGGGGTTTGCTTTACCTAATACAAAACTAGGTTCTGTTCCCTGAAGCACAGGTGGCTCTTGGGATGCAAGGTGGGGAAAGCAAACCTGTTTACAAGTGGGCCAGGGGAGGGCAGGAAGCTGGGCCAGGGTGAGGACCAGCCGCAGGGGGACCACTTACCAGAGCCAGTCCCTCCCCCACTAAGCCAGAGAAGGATCCTCCCACAGAGAAGAGAGACTTGGAGACTAGGGAGCAGGCCGGGAGGGCTTCTGCCACATGTGGAGTTGAGAGCTCACGGGTGAGCAGAGTTTGGGGAGACACAGTAGGAGATCTGGAGGGCACCTCAAAAGTGAGCTCTTCCAGCCCCTCCACATCCAACGGGAAGAGGCCAGAACTCCACAGAGCCTGTGAGGTTGGCAAGGCTGGGTCCTAGACCTCTCGGCTCCATTGGTGACCCTTTCACCACAGCACAGGGAGGTGCTGCCGTGACAGTCCAGCCCCCATAAAATGCTGCGGCAGAAGTCTCCCCCAGTGTGACAGTGGCAAAGGCAGTCACAGTTGTGTCTCCAGCCCTGGGACAACGAGTGAGCTTCTTTTTTCTCCTTTGAAAACAGAATCCTACGAGGTCCTACCCATACACCCAGGGGACATTCAGTTCTCCAGAAAAACCTGTCTCCATAGCCAGCAGAGCCAGTGGGAGTGTGACCATTGTGAAATGTTGGGAAAGATGACCCTGGAATTAAGGCCATCTGTGCATTCGACTCATTTCCTCCCACATACCACCTCTGTCACCCTCCAATCCCCACTAGACTGTGAGCTCAAGGGCAGGAACCGTGTACAGTGTGCTAAGTCCACGCCTGATCTGGCCGATTCCAGGGTACGTTTGCAGCCCACCTGGGTTGAATCACCTGGTCAACAGCAGGTGGCTCAGTAGAGACCTGGATACAGCAACAATGGCAGTAGCCCCCAACATGGGGAGACAGCCCTTTGGCCAGCGACAAGGACAGAGAAACCAATTTGAGGGCTGAGTCAGTAGTGGGACAGTGGCCTCTTTTAAGGGACAAGGCCAGCTTGAAATAAATACAATTTCAAAAGCCTTCAGGGATTTCTAGGATACCTAGTAGCCCATGTGTAGTTTAGAGGGGCTACAGCTGAGTTACAAAATCAGGTCAAACTGGACTATAGCTTTGGGGAGTTATGTAGCCTAAACCAAATAAATGCAAGGGCTATGGAGCAGATCTCGAGGAAGTTCAAAACTCAGAAGGTCCTTAGAACTGCCTTCCTCAGAAGCAGCTACTGACCTCGACTCTGCTCATGGCTCCATCCAAACCCAGCTGGACTCCAAGGTCACAGACAGCAACAGGAGCCCTAACCTAAGGCCAACAGGTGTGGCCAGCTGCACATCCTCCTAGGACACCCCCAGGCAAGACAGCAGATGGGACTCCACGGGGAGGGGCACAGGCTGCCGAGGCATGTCAGAGAGGAGCAGGCAGGGTTATCCATTTCTCCTCCTCTCCCCCAGGGGATGCACAAAGTGTACTACAAAGAACTGGGTTCTGATCCCAGCTCTACCCCACACCGTCCCCAGCTGTGTGACCTTGAACAAGGCTCCCAAACTCTGTAAGCCTCCTCTTTTTCATCTGCAAAAGGAAGATAATACCTTCTCTCTCAGGTTCCTTAGGAGGCTAAAAGGAGCTACTAAAACAGATGTGACCTTGGCCCATAAGAGGTGCTCAGTGAGTGCTTTATCTCCTATGTCTTCCTTTGATGGCTTCTGGAAGGCTTAGCGTTGCCTGTGGGAGCCCCGTTCCCAACCTATGACATGATGAGGAACGACGGGAGGAAGCAAATAACATTTACCAAGAATTCGCAAGACTGGTATCATCTGCATGTTTTTAAGGCTGTCCTGTAACTCTCTTGACACAGTTTGCAAGCAGGGAGCTTAGAAGCTGCTTTCAGTCATTAGGAAGGGGAGGAAGATAATGGGTAGATAGAAGAAGAAATGGGGCACAAGTAGAAAGGAGACCACAGCACCTGACCCAGCCCTGTGCCTGGTGGACCCTGTGTGTGAACAGAGAGCAGGGGGTCCAGTGAGGTACCTTCTGGTCACCTCTGTACCTCCATGGCCAAGCTGCCATTAAGCATGTTGAACAACATGTTTGTCGTGGAAATTACCTAATGAGCTACAAGATTATTTCCTAGCACTAAAACAGTATTATCATAAATATTACAAATTAAAATTAGGCCACCTTTGCTAAATCAAAGAGATAATAAGCATAATTGAAATTCTAATATACTAACAGATTCCAGCCCACTTGGTTCCTCAAGATGTTCTTGTTGATTCGTGTATTTGCTTTGGACCTTGTGGGTTGGAGAGGAGAAAGCTTATCTGGTCATCTGTCAATCCAATTGTCTTAATGATGCTCTCCCCAGGAGCAAAGTGGATCTACATGTATAATGTGGTGTATATAGTCATGTAAATTAGGGGGAGCTACTGGATGGATGAGTCTCCATTTCAAAGTGACTCCCAGCTTTGGTTCTTTGGCAAAATTACAGCATTCCCTTTAACTAGCAGACTGAGATGGATTTTCACTTTTGACATTTTTATCTACAGTTTGAAGGAAGAACGTTTTCTGTGGGAACTGGCCAGAGCAAACGAGATGGTTTTCTTGATCATCATTAAAATGTTGGAGCCCTACTTCAAATAATTTATTACAGAAAAAAGAAAAAAAGAAAAAAAAAACTTGGTCTTCTCTCTTTCAATTACTGGAGAACGCCCTCCCTTAGCTTTTCAATCCAGCCAGTATTTGAAAGAATCAATATTTTGTTTTCAAATAAATGCACTTAGACAATTTCATTTTCACTCACACAGAATGGGATGGAGTTGGGTGGAAAATCATTTTTGAAACTGCAGGCTTTTGCTAGGGTGATGGTGTGGGGACTCTTCTGGGTGCTCATTGCTCTGCCTCCTCTTCCCCGGCACAGAGGAAAACCGTCTCTCCCAGGCTGCCTTGCAAGAAAGCTCTGGCCACAGGAATGAGCTCTCCCAGGAGGCTGTCATTTCCAAGCCTGGTCCTCTGCCATGGGGACTTAGGGCTCCCGCGGTCCAGATGTTATATGCAAGATGGAGACCTTGGCGAAATGCTTTGTTGAACTAAACACCAATAACTCACTAACGCCATTTTGCAATGGTGCTTCAGATTCGGCTAACATCTGTAGAGCTTCTCCCACGTCACACACTGTACCCTAGCTGAGGATGAAGAGTGATCTGTCTCCCCTCATCCCCAATCATCGGATCTCCCACCCAATTCTGGTGACACATTTTGGTCAAAAAAGCAGTCGCTTCCTGTTTGTTTTTCTAAAACCTCATCAAGAACTTTTTTCTTTGGTGAATCACTCAGCAATAAAGAAAGAAGGCCTTTTTTTTTTTTTTTTTTTTTTTTTTTTTTTTAACATAATGAGAGAGCTATTGTTGGTTTAGTATACCCCTGACTCCAATTCGTGGATAACCTAACAGATAAATATGATCATCTCCATTTTACAGATGAGGATGTTGAGACTCCAAGAAGCTAAGGAACCTATCTGAGGCATATAACTGGGTAAAAATAGAAGCCAGAGTTTAAACCCAGAACTTTCCAATTTCAGCCTCTTTTTTTCCCTTTTGTCTCTTGACAGTCATATTAAAATAAAGTAGAATTCACAGCATGATGTGATGAAGGGTCTTCTTTATGTATCTTCAAACCAGACAAGCCTCAGGCTGAGGATAAAGAAATGAACAAGACATAATCCCTGCCTTGAAGGAGCTCACACAAAGATGTCAGGTTTTCCCCCCTTTAATTAATAGACTCTATTTTTTAGAGTCGTTCTAGGTTTACAGAAAAATTGAGCGAAAAGTATAGAGAGTTTTCATATAGTCCCACTTGAATTGGTGTAGCATATTTGTTGTTACTGATGGACCAATATTGATACATTCTTTTTCCTTTTACATAAATTTATTTCTATACAATGTTCTAAAGATATCCCTTTGTTTCCATATAAGATCGTTTCATTTCTTCTCTTTGTTTTTAAATTATAACAATCAGTTTCCTCAATTATTTCTTCATTTATTTTCTCTGAAATTGGCCATGATTTAAAGAAAAAAAGAAGAGGGAAACAAAATGTGATGCCCAAAGGACAGGGTGGAGGGGGAAAAAAAGAAACCAAAATAAAACATTAAATATGAAAATTCTCAGAGATAATGCATCTATGCACACAGAAATGGTTATAACAAAGCTGGCCGCCCCGGGTGGGCATGCACGCACACGTGTGTAGAGCCTTACGC
This sequence comes from Tamias sibiricus, assembly GCA_025594165.1. Classification (NCBI taxonomy): domain Eukaryota; kingdom Metazoa; phylum Chordata; class Mammalia; order Rodentia; family Sciuridae; genus Tamias; species Tamias sibiricus. The sequence goes on from CM046664.1 coordinate 153,246,285, forward strand.
AAGTGTATGTCTTGTCCAGCAACGGACACCATGACACCTAGGTAGCTTCATTCTCAGCTAGGGTACCTCCCTGGGGAGGTCAGGGCCACCTGCATGGCCTGTGAGCCACGGAAGGAGATGAGCAGTGATGGGAGCCCGCCTGGGGGAAGGTTCAGGGTGGTGAGGCTGTGGGAGGGCCATGGACCAGCCGTGGTCAGTCTGTCTTGTACAAGCACAGGGACCACCATGGTGTCTGGGAAGCAAGTGTGTGGGGTCGGCTGGGTTGACTTGAGGCTCTGTCCACATGATGCCCGAGGCCAGGGGTCAGCAAGGTGGGGTGGCCAGGGAGAGCTGCCCATAGCCCACGGTCGGCAACAGCTCATCCTTCATCTTGATGTTCTCTGTGTTCTGACTCGGTCCCGAGACTGTGGTGCTAGAAGGCCAGAGTGCAAGTTGGAACTGATGGTCTTCCTTTCTATCCTCTTTCTCTTCCCCCATCACCTCATTCCTTCTGCTTCCCAGGATCCCAGAGCTTTCCAACAGTGATGGCAACATGGCACTGTTAGATGAAAGTGGGCCAGCAGGCCATACCCCCGGGTGCGTCAGGATCATCCAGTGAGCTTGAGCTTAACTTCCCGGAAGTGCCCATCTCTCGCGAGAATCCACCTTTGGTGGGCTCCGAGTCCCCGCCCTTTCTGATCCCGGGAATACTTGCCTCTCGTGGGAATTCACCCCAGGGCGGGATCTCCCTTTCTGAGCCAATCCCGACCATACAAGTCACACTTCCACCCCTCTGTAGTTAAGCCCCTGCTGGTCCAGAACTCCTCCATTTTCGCCGCCCTCTTCTCACCAGCTCTCCCCTTCTTCCCTTCCCCTTCCCCCCTTCTTCCCTTCTCCCCGTCCCTTCCCCTCCACATGCCCCTTTGGTCCCGACCAGCCATTAGGGGCCAGTTAATAACCCCTTTTACTACACGGTGGTCTCCGGCGTGGGTTTTTGCCCTTCAGGCACCAGAGCCACAGTGTCACAAAGGAAGGGTTTTCCAGACATCCTGCTCCAGCTTCTGCTCTGAGAACCCCAATTCCTGCACACTTCCTCCCTCAGAAACCCCAGAGACACCGAAGAAAGGAGGAGTTTGATACATTATGACCAACTAAAGCCCACTCTTCACATTAGAGCGCATTTCTTTGTGCCTTACACTCTAAGGGTTTGGACAAATGCATACTGACCCATATCCACCATTACAGCAGAAATCAGAAAAAGGTTTCATGGAAGGATTAGACTACACAGTGGACTTTCACATAGACCAAGAACAAAACCAGAGAGGAAGGAATGCACAGGTGTTATTCAAGAGAGAGCGGGAATGTCTTTTTGTCTTAAGCTGAGGGTACATATTTGGAAATCCTATGAATGTCAACATTTATTTGGCACTGTCACATGTCAGGCCATTGCTAATCATTCTACATGAATAGTTCATTTAATCCATGGAACAATTTATAATATAGATGTTATTGTTCACATTTCTAATCAGTAAGTGTGCAAATTCAGATTTGGAAGGGGATTTTAAAACTTCTCCAAAGTGACACAGCAGGGATTTGGAAGGTCTGGGATGCACACACAGGCAGGATGGGTCCTGGTGCCTTTGTCTTAGGTGCTCCATTGCACGGAAAACCAAAAACAGAGCAGATATGTGGAAAAGGTGAATTTGGGGCCATCTGAGATTGACCTGGCTATCAGACAAAAACAAACAAACAAAAAAAGATTGTTCTCTTTCTGCAATGTAGTTTTCAAGAAAAATACGGGTTTGGACAAATGTATACTGACTAGTACTTCCTTCTAGTAGTTGATACCAGAAAAAAAGGAGAGGTAGGGATCTGCAGAATTATTCCTACTTTGCAACAGCTTATCTAGGCCACAAAAACACCAAACTCAGAGCTGGGCGCGGTGGCGCATGCCTGTAATCCCAACACTTGGGAGGCTGAGGCAGGAAGATCACGAGTTCAAAGCCAGCCTCAGCAATGGCGAGGCACTTAGCAACTCAGTGAGACCCTGTCTCTAAAAAAGTACAAAAAAGGGCTGGGGATGTGGCCCAGTGGTCGAGTGCCCCTGAGTTCAATCCCCAGTACAAAAAAAAAAAAAAAAAAAAAAAAGCCAACAACAACAAAAACAAACTCAGATCAGGAGAAGGACGTGATAATATCCTATTTGGGGACGTTACCCTGAAGATGACATGTCAGAAAGATTGGGGAGAAAAGCAGAAAGCTAACAGAAGTTAGAAGGGAACTGGCGTCCCTCACGTACTGGCCAGGAGAGGTTTGGAGGAGTGATGGCAGCTGTAGGAATCAAAATAAATGAGAGGCTAATGTAGGAAACATGATGGAAGAATTAACCAGTTTGGGGATAAGGAGGCTGCCTGGAGGACTCACTGGTAACTATAAGAATGATGGAATTTTTTTTTTTTTTTTTAATAATAGAGAGAGGAGAGTATCAGAGGAAGAACACAGGCTCGAATAGAGAGCTCTCGGATTTCAACTGACCGGGGGCAACAGTGGAAGGTTCTAGAAGGGCTGGAAGTAAAGTCTGGAGTTCAGTGAAGGGATCCAGGTAGAGCTCCAGATCTGTATCACCTTTGTCATAGAGAATGAATGACCACAGGCCGAGAGGAGAAGAGATGGGATTGGCGTCCCCATGACCGGCCCATGCATGGGGACAGAAAGATGGTGGGCAGAGGCAGCGGAGGGATATTGGGGAGAAGCAGAGGAACCCTCCTGCAGAGGTGCCAGGCCTGGGATGGTGAAGAGGTTGACAAGGACACTGAGACAAAATTGTCAGCTACTGCATCAGCATGAGACCAAGGGAGATGAAAGGTGGGAAAGGCCCTTCAGAGTCCTTTAACGCGAACTGAAGAAGAAGAGATGAGGGAAGGAGAGCACCGTGGGCGACGGGCACGGGGGCAGCAGCCAAGGGTCCTTGAAGCAATGCAGGATGTGCCTTTTCTCAGGGACCAAAGGCCCAGACAGATAGATTTGCTGAAAGCTGCTGTCCAGATACCAAGGGAAGCAGCAGCATCAGGGCTCAAGTGACGGTGAGGATGAGATGGAGCAGCTGGCGCTCACGAGGCCACAAGAAGGGCCTGGTTCCCGGAACACTCCAGAAAGTGCTGCAGTGGTGTGGGCCGTCACCCTGGAAAGAAGCAGGTCAGGGGACAGCGCAGTGCATTGGGGGAGGAGGGGACCGAAGTTTTACTGTGTTATATATTTTGAATTTCATGCCAAGTGCAATTATTAACTATTTGAACGAATTAAGTATTAAAACTAAGATGTAGAGAAATACTGATCAGGACCAAACACGGAGACTAAAAGGAGTCAGGAAGCTCCAGGGGAAGTGGGTTTGAACTCTCACGGCATCCTTACGTACACACTGCATCAGGCTGTATGCACTACACACACACACACACACACACACACACACACACACGCACACACCACACACGCACATTTAATATGGAGTTTGTTTTTCCTCTGAGCAGAAAATATGCTTAGGAGGCTCAGATCCCAAGGTCCAACTCCACTTTTAACTCCTTCCTGAGTTGTGACAAGAAAAAGCAGTCAGAAGCAAAGATTGAATCTCCTTCTTCTCCACCACCTTGTCCTCCCCCTCCTCCTCTTCTTCTCCCTCCTCTTCTTTATATTTGGTCTTTTTCATCCTTTTTTGAAGGCCTTTGTATCATATGCAATACTTTAACAATGTATTAGAAGCAGATTTTATTTTCCACTGGGATGAAATGCTAGTTTCAACAATAGTCCAAGGAGACCACAATTAGGAAAGTCAATCATCTCCCAGGAATGATCAAATGGAAAGCTGTAAAACCTGATGGCAAAGATCTAGGAATTGTCCACTGACCTTGGTTGCCCCTGCTTCCGCTCACCAACCTCAGTCCTGCCAACCATGAGATACATAAAATCCTTGAACAACTCCAGAACTCCTAGGAGCCACCCAAAGCCTGGCTTTCCCGCTGGGACTGTGTTTAGACTGTTGCCAATTGTTTGTAAACTCAGGAAGAGTTAGAGACAGGACTCAGCAACAGGGCTTCAGAATGTAGGGATGTCTTGCTTTAAAATACATAATGTACTCTCTGTCACCGTATATGCATGGGTGTGTGTGTGTGTACGCACACCCACTACACATGTAGAAATATCTAGGGTCGCATCATCACTGAGTACTTGTGTGCACAATTCTATTACTCTTCAACCTGAAGTCCATGTATCAGAGCATCCCTGGGTCCTGGGGCCCCCAAGGGAAAGCCACTTCTGTTGGTAAGGATTTTATGGTTCTTTTGCGACTTTAGGTGCCAGAAGTCTTTTGAGCTCTAGAGTCAAGTCTTTAAAACAAGAAAAAAGGCCAGTGACTGAAAAGGGAACCAATGTGTTCCATTCTGCCAGAAGGTCAGATCTGGAAAGCGGAACTCGGTGGGAGACAGCATCTAACTCATTGGCTTCCTGTTCTGGTACCAACGTGGCAGCCTCACAGAGAGAGGAAGGTGGACTGGCCAAAGCCCAGGGCAGACTGGGGCTATAGGAAGACAGGGCAGTGGGCTGAGCCAAGGACACCAGGACCAAGACCCCAAGTCACACACAGGCTTGTGCTCAGGCAAAGACTTTGTGCCTTCTTGGCATGAGAGGCAGTCTCAAAGACAGAGTTATGAGGTGGGAAATTTCAGATCTTCAGGAACATTTCGAAGATTTGTAGAAACAATCCAGAAACCCATTTGACAGAGCAGTCCTGTCCTGAATGCTTTAAGATGTTTGTTCATCTTCTGCACTAAATTCCCTTCTCACCCACCAGATTTGTCTTTGACCTTCTGGTTCCTGAAGGAGATTCCGACAGCCGGGACCAGTGTCTGCCAATTACCTTCAGAAGTGAGCTCAGAAGCCCAGAAGGAAGCCTTTATCTTGACAATTAAGCCTCATTTGGGCATAATTAGGCTCCTATGTTTGGACTTGTAGGGCTGGTGTAGGACAATCTGCTCCTTTGGATGGCTTCACCAACTGGAAAGAAACCAAGCACCCTTCCTGACCCAGGCAGAGGAATTGGGATTTGGAATGTTTTGCACATTCTGGGAACCCTTTTGGCATAAAAACACTGGAGAGAGAAAATTACTAGTATTCATGTTTAAGACTCTGACATCCAAACAGGATCTTGAACTCAGAAAGTGCCAGCCCACCATGAAAGTAGGCAATAAGTGGAAGTGGGTCAGAGACAGTGATTTATTTTTCTCCCCAACTAGCCAGAAAAGCATCACAATGCTTATCTCTCTAGGTTGTCCTGGGGCACAGAGTCCTGGATTCCAAGATGGCCCTATATATCCAATCCAGGAGAAGAAGCTCTACTAGGAGCCCTGGGATTTGAGCTTTAACTCTCCTGCTAAACCTTGCCATCTGTCTGCTCCCCAGAGGATCATGTTCCTCTCCGCAAAAGAAGAGAGTTGCAGACTCTCCTTTCAGCAAAGGGATCATAGTGACCGTTAGCACACACTTCCACCCTGGCTTCTTATGTCATCAAGGTAAAACCACCTTTCCTGCTAGACTAGATAGTATTGGGATAAGCCAAACCAGGATGACTGGGGTCCAGCTGTAGAAATGACGTAGACCCAAGAAGACCAGGAAAGCCATCTCAGAGGGCAGGAGCATCTGGAAGGTCCACACCGCCCTTGATGGCTTTGGGGGATGGGGCCGTCCTTTCTGAAATAGGCAGCAGGGGGCGCATCTAAGAGCCTCAGGGATTGGGTACAGAACTGTCAGGTGCAGCAGCATTGAGAATAATCAGAGAGGACCTCAGTGACAAAGGGCAGAAGAACAGGCCTGGGGGAAGGAAGAGGACTGGAACCGCAGCCCAGCAAGAGGGTCCAAGTCAGGAACTTGAGTGGACCAGGACCAGAGACCTGTAACAGGAGCCAGGGAATAAAGTCCAAGTGGATCAGAAAGGGCAGGCCAATGCTGGCCTAGGACCGAGATGACAACCAGCAGTCAAATACACCAATGGCAAGAATAGGCCCAACAGCCCTTGCTGTGCTGGGATAGAAATGAGCAAGAGGGTTCCCTGACACCAGAAAGCTCACAACAAGACACGACCAGGAAGGAAAAAAGCCACACCTCTGTCTGGGAAGGGTGGGAAAGGCTTGACAGAGGTGGTGACTTCTTTGGGTTTGTTTTTATTTATTCATGTGTTTATTTATTTATTGTCTGCTGGGGATTGAATCCAGGAACTTGCACATGCCAGGCAAGCGCCCTTTTTGTTTTATTTTGAAACAAGCTCTCACTATGCTGCTGAGGCTGGCCTCAAATTTGCAATCCACATGCCTCGGCTTTCTGAGGACCTGTGATTACAGGGGTGCTCCACTGCCCCTGGCTGAGATGCCATTTGAATCGTGTCTTGAGTAGGGTCTTGGTAGTGAAGAGGGAAAGGCGTGCTGACAGAGGGGTTACTGGAGCGAAGGGGAGGCCCCGTGAAGGCTGCAGCTCACCCTCAGCTCACTCACTGCTACAGGCAGATTTTAGGAAAGGCATGGAGGGCGGGGAGGCCGGAAGAGGAGTCAGAGAGTGTGTGTAGAGCCGGACTGAGTCTGTGCCTGACCCCAAGACAGCGAGGGGCCCTGGAGAGGCTGCGAACAGGCATCAGGAGTCTTTGGTCACAAGCAACAGAAACCAGCTCTCACCGACCTAAGCAAGGAGAAACTCGTGATGGAAGTCCACGTACCACACCCTGCAGTCTAGGAAAGGGAGTGGCCGCAGGACTGCTCTTTGCAGCAGACAGTGGGAACGCTGAACAGTAGGGCTGTGGCCCAGGACAAACCAACTCCACCCTGTCCGGGGGAGGAAGCTGACACCAAGCTGGGCCTGCGTGCTCCCATCTTGATTGCCACCAAGACCATATAGTGTGGGTGGTCCTTCCCCAAAAGGAAATCAGGGTTCTAGAGCCAAAAGAATGGGATAAACTCATCGTCTGCCAAAATGTACAGACACCTATCCCTCAGGTGTTTAAGATGGGAGTGATGTAAACATAGAATAGCATCCACCAACCTTTCCTACAAAGGGTCAGATAGTCAATATTTTCAGCCCTGTGGGCCCTACAGTCTCCAAGGCAACCACTCAACTCTGCTGTTGTAGCACCAAAGCAAATACAGGGGGTTGCTGGGTTCCAATAACACTTTACAAATAAACACAGACAGCAGACTGGATTGACCACAGGTTTAGAGCCATATTGGAGTAGAAATGTTTTTAGTCAGCGTTTGTTTGGTTTTGTTTTGTTTTTTGTTTTGTTTTGTTTTGCTGCTGTGACAAAAAGGACCCAACCAGAACCATTTTAGGGAAGGAAAAGTTTATTAGAGGGCTCACAGTTTTAGAGGTCTTAGTCCATAGAAGGCTGGCTCCATTCCTCAGGGCTCGAGGTGAGGCAGAACATCCTGGCAGAAGGAAGTGGCTCATGTCATGATCAGAAAGCTGAGGGAGACAGAGAGAGAGAGAGAGAGACTTCACTTGCCAGATAGAAAATATATACCCCATAGCCACGCCCCCAATGAACTAGCCACACCCCACCTTCTCCAGTTACCCACTCAGTTAATCCCATCAGGGTTAAGGCTATGACCCAATCATTTCTCCTCCAACCTTCTTGCATGGTCTCACACGTGAGTTTTTGGGGGACACCTCACATCCAAACCATAAAAAGAAGAGAGATACAGAAAGAGAGAGACTGGAAGCAAAGACACCAAATAAGAAATCGTCCTCTTTAAGAAAACTCATTCTATGGGGTACCCAACTAAATGCTGCCTGTTGGGAAAACAAAACAAAACTAAAAAACCAAACGAAAACAAAAACAATTCACTCCCTTAGGGAGGGAGTCCCTTTTGCACACTTTCTTCTCATTCTGGCAAAGAAAGGTATCAGTCTTCTTCCTCAGCAGGACACCAGGATGCATTGCTCATTGTTGTTGTTGTTTTGTTTTGTTTTGCTTTTTAATTGCACTGCCACACTGAGGTGCCAAGTGTAACCCACCTGTATTTATTGGAGTCGATTTTTAAAATACAACAGCACAATTGCATCCACACCTTTCCAGGTTGCCATTTGGCTTGCTGCTGGCAACCCCGGGAGCCTTCCTCTGCGTTGCTCCTGAGTCATTACAGATCCGACAAGAAGGGGCTGGGAACTTGGAGACGGCACGGATGCCGGAGACAGCAAGGATGCTGGTGGCTGCAGAGACCTTGCTCTCTTTTATAATCCCCTCTGCGGCGTGAGGCAGTATACTGTGAATTAGTGTGTTCCAGGCCCGGAGTGGTAACATATGGTGTATCTCTGCTCATTCTACATTAAATCCTGACATTTTGCAGCTGTCAAGATAAAGTTGTTTATATGAGTAACATTGTAGTTTGTTTACAGGAAAATAATGTGTAGCAAGTTATGATTAATCAAGGTGTCTGGAATCTGCTGGAGGCTTCTATAAGAGATTTGTTTTCTCTGCCGTACTTTTTGTCTCTTAAATTAGGGGTGTAATCACCCCCCCAACCCCTTCATACTTTGATCATGTCTCCTGAGAAGGGGTGGAGAGTGAGGCTAGGCCACAGAGGGGACAGGAGGGCCAGGATAGGGTGCAGAGCGAGCGACAGGAGGAACTGGCCTGTCTTCTGAATCCCAGAGAGCTCCCCGCAAAGGGAGCAGATGACCCAGGATGGGGTCCTGGGAGATGCCCCCAGGTCAGCATGGAATAAGGAAGTGAAGACAGCAGAGGAGCCCGGGCAGGACCTGGCTGGTGGGCAGGCGGAGAACGTAGGGACAGCCCAGAGGGGTGGGGACCAAGTTGCCAGGGCCTAGGAGCTGAGCTCAGGTTGGAAGATACTGAGTTCGGCACCACCAAGCCTTCCTCCCTGAGGTCTGAAGACACTGCAAGTCAGCCTTCATGATCCTGGCATCCCGACATTTAGAACCCAAATCTGCGGTGGACGGTCATCCTGAAGAGCTGTGAGTAGGTGTCTGAGCCTCCAGGGGACATAGAGTGACTTCGTTGTCCTGATTGTCCAGGATTCCAGAGGTTGTGCGGCCTTGAGGCATTAGATTTGAGGAGCCTGAAGTTCTAGAGGTGGTATGAACCTGCCCTCAGGTCTGTGGTCCGGGGTTCAACCTTCCCTTTGAGGGATGATTGATTAGAACTCAAGACATCCACAAGGAGGAGAGACCCTAACAAATCACCTTGCTCAGTTTGCTCCCGGTGCAGGAATCCTTCAACGTGGCTCCCATCCTTTGGCTATGATGTGAGTATGTCCCCCAGGGCTCATGGGATGGGAGCTCGGTCCTCAGTGTGCCAATGCTGAGAGGCAGTAGAATCCGAAAGGCGGGTCCTAGTAGGAGGTCGCAAGACTGAACTGTCCCCCTCACTCTGGCTCCCTGTCTTGCCCTGGGATCTCTTCTCTTCGCATGCCCTCAGCCATTTTGGTGCCATCTGCTATGATGTGATTCAGCACAGGGGCACCCTTGCCAGAGTTGGTTCTCTGCTACTTGGACTCTCAGCCTTCAAATCTTTGAACTAATTAAACCTCTTTTCTTTATAAGTACCCAGCCTCAGGCATTTCATTATAGTAATGAAAAATGGATGAATACAATTGCTGACAGATGGTCTCAAGACCCTGCCTGATCCCTCTTGTCGGGTGGAAGTAAGACAACTTATAAGATTGTGAGAGGATAAGAGTTGAGAGAAAATCTGCCTCTGATACTGGATACAACTGTCCTGGTTTTGTCCTCTGGCGCTATGCGGAGCCGACTGATGGCTTTTCCACGCGAAAACCCTTCAGATAGTGGTCGATAGCCACCGTCTCCTCTGCAGACCAAACCCCACAGCTCTTGAGGGCAATCCTTTAAGAGTCCAGCTCCTTTACACAATGGCCACAATTCCCCAGCATCACTGACCTTTCTATTTCCCATAAACATTGGCTCCAGCACGGACCCAACTCTGGTGTCCATGCTTGCTGGAAGCCACAGCTGATCTCTCTTTTCCTTTTTACTCCTTTCTAAGGCTCTCCAGGGAGGTGTGGTCTAATGCCACGGTGAGTAATAGGAACCTTAGAAGAATAATCATTGCCATTACCAGCCCTGACATTTCTATAGAACTTCTTAACATTTTCAAAGGACTTTTCCTTTGTTCGGATACAATTACCCTCCCTAAACAGCTTCCCGACACCAGAGTCTATCTTGAGTAGAGGTATATTTATTCTGGGCCTGGAAGCCAAACGTGCAGGGTTTGCTCTACAGTGACTATCTCCGTGCATGGGTGCACGCGCGGGCCAGGTCTGCACATAGATGTGCATCTCCCTGTGCAGGGCGGGCAGTGACCCCTCGGCTGAGTGGTGAGGAGGTCAGCAGCCCTGCCAAAGGAGCTCCCCTCGGTCTAGGCCAGCATGCAAAGCCGCGATCCACAGACCAAAGACGTCAAGCACATGCACACTCTCCCTGCCCTACCAGGGTGCCATCAAGGACCAGGGGCCTCTTGGGCCATGTTGAGCTGAGCCAGCAGCAGCAGCAGAAGAGGGTGTAAGCGGATTCTGAGCCACCCCACTGCTGCCCCTGCTCCCTCACGCAGGAGGCAGCCAGTAGGGAGGTGGGCAGAGGAAGGGGCAGGGAAGTTAGGGATTTGCCATCTGAGGGAGCAGGGCAGACCCACGGACGCAAAGGGACATCTCGTCACCACAAAACTCCTTTGGAGCAAATCGCCTCCCCTCCTCTCGCTCTGTGGACGTGCTTTTCTATCTGTCCACTGTCAGTGCTTATAGAAAAGGGCAGATACGTTCAATATTTCTTAGCAATTAGAGAAATGCGAATCAAAACCACTCTAAGATTTCATCTTACTCCAGTCAGAATGGCAGCTATCAATAAAACAAACAACAATAAATGCTGGCGAGGATGTGGGGGAAAAAGGCACACTCTGACATTGCTGGTGGAACTGCAAATTGGTGAAGCCAATCTGGAAAGTAGTATGGAGATTCCTAGGAAAACTGGGAATGGAACCACCATTTGACCCAGCTATCCCACTCCTTGGTCTATTCCCAAAGGACTTAAGAACAGCTTACTACAGGGACACAGCCACATCAATGTTCATAGCAGCACAATCCACAATAGCTAGACTGTGGAACCAACTCCGATGCCCATCAGCAGATGAATGGATAGGGAAACTTTGGTGTATATACACAATGGAACACTACTCAGCACTAAAAGAGAATAAAATCATGGCATTTTCAGGCAAATGGATGGAGTTGGAGAAAATAATGCTAAGTGAAGTTAGCCAATCCCAAAAAACCAAAGGTCAAATGATCTCTTTAATATGAAGATACTAACTTATAAAGGCAAGAGAGAGGGGATGAGAGGAATGAAAGAGCTTTAAATAGAACAAAGAGGGTGAAGGGAGGGGAGGAGGGAAGAGGATAGGAATAAGGGCAGACTGAGTTATCCATGTTTACTCTAAATACATGTATGAAGACACAATTGTTGTAAAAATAATTTATATAAAACCAGCGACTTGAAAAATTGTGCTCTTTATATGTAATATGAAATGAAATGTACTCTGCAAACATGTAGAACAAATTAGAGTAATAAAAAGAAAAAGAAAGAAAAGGGCAGAGGACCCCGCTGGAGTCCTAGGAGATGCCCTTGGCTCATCATGGAGCACGGGAAGAGACGCTAATGGAGGAACCTGGGCAGGACCAGCTTGGGGGTGCAGGGGAATGTGGGGGCAGCCCAGAGGTGTGCGTACCAGGAGCTGAGCTTGGACTGGAAGATTCTGAGTCCCGTCTCTCTGAGTCCTCCCTCCTAGGGTCTGAAGAGTCCCCTCGGCAGCTCAGGTGTTGTCTAGTCTCCTTAATCAAATTGCTCAGAGACCCCTCCAATTTTGTCACAGAGCAAAGAGAGGGCAACATGGACGCTGAGCCTGCCCCTGCAGAGCCCAAGTGAAAGGCCTAGCAAGGGACAGCGGACGCAGGAGGAACAGGTTCCTGTGGGAGGCAGAGGCTTCTGAAAAACGGGAGCCTTCAGGATCCCGCCTCCCCTGCCGCCCTCCTCCTGCAGAGCCAGCGCAGCCAGACTCTTGTCGGGAATTAATATTGCTAGGGACACTTAATCAAAATGGAGCCACCCCCACCCCAGTGAGTGAGTGGTGTTTGGAGCAGAGCTGACAGCCCAGGCGGGCGAGGGAGTGGAGACGACCCCTCCCTCCGCCATAGTCCACCTGCAGATGGGGAGGGGGGCGGCGGGGGAAGCACAAAGCCAATTTCTTCCCATAAAAAATGATAGGAGGTGCAAAACCGTTTACTGCACATTAGGATCCACGGTTGGACCATTTGTATGTTTTACTGGGATGGTTATGTCACTAAATGAAGCCTAAAAAATCCATCATGGGCAGGAAGCCTGACAATGCCTTGGTCAGGGAAGGGAAGTGGAGGGTGGGCGGCTGGGGAGAGGAACGGGAATGGGAGAGGACAGGGGCTGGTGTCCAGGGGAACCCACCTCCATGCACTGTCCCCCAGATCACTCAGTTTTACATCACATGATTCTCCCATCACCCCGGCCGCTGGTTGTCTTCTTAAATAGGAATCTCAGAGGGTCCCTCCACGCCTGTCCTTTGTTTTACTGTGGATGCACTAATCTGCCACCCCCAATTCAATGAGTGACTTTTAATTAAATGCTTCCGTGTTGGCCACTAGTTCCCTGGGGATCTTCCCCCTCCGTGCTTGGAGCCTCAAGCAAGCCACCCTTGTGGTGGACAAAGAAGTGACCAAGAAGCACCTTGAAGGTTGGGGGGCACAGGCGGAAGCCATGTAACACGTAGCAAGCAAGCGTGGAAATGTCATTGAGTAGATGCCATTAATCAAGAGCCTCGTTAATGAATGCCAGAGCCGGCCACCAGAAATGCCAGTCCTAACTGTAAGGGCCTGTCTGCATCTGTCCCCTGCCTCTGAGCACAGGAGAGGTCTCGGCAGCGTCTGGTTCTAGCACACTGGTCAGCCCCAGGTTGTGTGATTTGGCAAGGGGTGGGAGGGACTTCCCTGACCTCCTGGTCATGCTACTGACTCCTGCCACATGTAACCCAACAATGTCAAAGTTCCAGCAGCCACACCTGAATGTCTGGCCTGAGACCTTGGTTGTTCAGATGAGGAGACTGAGGCCCGGTGCCGGAACTCTGTTCTCCTGATTCCCAGCTGGTTCTCCATGCGCTGCTGCAGCTGTAGCCCGAGGTTCGCAGGCACAGGGAGCCCTGACGCACCAATGGTCATCTTCCCTGACCAGGCGAGGTTCCAACCCACCGTCTGTCAGTCACAAGCAGCGAGGGAGGGCTCTGGGCACACGTGGGGAAGCAAAGTGATCTGATCCCAGCCTCCTGCCTCGTTTCATCTTCCCTTTTCTTACGTCGTGGTCCCTTGGTACCACCAAATAGAGAAACACGGACACAACTGGGGAACCAGTAAAGTCTAAGGAAATGTCACCAGATGTCAGGGGAGTGGATGCACTGACGAGACGGCCGCCTGGATCCCAGAGTCACAAACAGCCACGAGGTAGATCCAGGACAAGATGAAGAGAACGGTCGAGGACGCCCTTTGACCAGAACCGGAGCCTCTGCGTGGCAGCCAAGAGACTGGCGTGATGCTGATTTCGTCACCAGTTTATCTGAGGACACACCGGAGTCCGCACCACACAGAATTCATCCTTCCAGGGTGAAGTTGCCAGGAGGGAAAAATCCTCCCTGCCGGGCAGCCAAGATGCTGTGTGTCCAGTACTGACATGTGCCACGTCCCGTGGGGCGAGATGAGGCAAGACCATCTGGAGGGCTGAGTCCAAGAGAAGTCCATGCCCAGCTCAGGAGGCAGGACGCCTGTGTGGGGGACAGCTGCAGGAGTGGCCACGCAGACCCCGGCTCAGGCCGCTGGCTTTTCATCTCATTTCTGCTGCTTCCTAGATGTGTGACCTTGAGCAGGTCATCAGCCTCTCTCTCCCTCAGTGTCCCCCTCTGTGAAATGGGGAGAATAACAGCACCAGCTCATAAAACTAAGGATCGAATCTGTTAAGACTTGTGTATGTTTATAACAGTGCCTGGCCCAGGACAATATCAGGGAAGTGGGGCTGGGGTTGTGGCTCAGCGGCAGAGCGCTCACCTCGCACGTGCGCGGCCCGGGTTCGATCCTCAGCACCACGTAAACATAAATGCGTTGCATTGTGTACAACTAAAAGTAAATAAATAAATATTAAAAATATATATATATATATCAGGGAAGTATTCGATGAAAGTAAACCTGGGAGGGAGTGGGGGGGACACTAACCACCCACGCAGTGACTAACACCGATACCCTGGTATCCCTCACCTCCTCTGCGTACGCCCAGGTGTACTCTGCAACCTAAGGATGTTGCCTCTGAAATAAGCTCCGAAGGCACGCATCTTATTTTCTTATTCAATTTCAAGATAAAATTAGGGTTGTGCCCCTGAGGGGGACCACCCCCGTGCAAGACACTCCCTAGAGAATGCCTGTTAAAATTCCATGCTTAAAGGGACATCAATATTTTTCTGACAGAGTATTAGTAACAATAAATAAATTGTCAAATGGGACTGCAGACTAGCAGGTAGTTGAGTGACAGTTAAATGTCTCCTGAGAAACGGCAGTGACAGCTGAACGTGTCACCAGTGACACGGCCTCCACTACACAGTATACAAGGGGCTCCTGCTAGGAGAGGGGCCAGGCAGGATGGGTTGGGTTTGGGAGGGTGGGGGGCCCCTGCAGGGACTGCCTGCAGCCCACAGCCCAGTGTCCTGGGGACAGAGGGCAGGATCCAGGACTGGGGAAGTGGGACCAGGTCAGGGGTCTCTCTCTCCAGCCTGGTCTCAATAAGCTGGGCTCTGATGAGTGGGAGGCAGGACACCAAGACTGGACTTCTGGAACTGATGGCATCTGCATCAGGTGGACAGTCTGGCCACTTAGTTGGGCCAAGGTGGAAAGTTCCAGAAACTGAATCTAGGTAAGGGGATCCACAGGGGTTCAGGGACAGTCTAATCCCTGCGACGGGGAGAGAAAAGGGCGAAAAGAGCGTGAGGAGAAAGTGTAGGCACAGGACACACAGGAGGAAGACCAGACAGTAGGACTTGGTTAAGGATGCCCCAGTCCACATGCTCCAGGGATAAATCCAGCCCCGGGGGACCAGGACCGCAGGACGATCCCAGCCCCGCCCAGGCAGCGAGGTAAAGGGCCTGTCTTCTTCCCAAACTCAACCCGTGGCGGCAGAGTAGACGGGACTGCAGTAGTCGGGAGAGAGATGCGTTGAGTGAACCTTCTCGTCTTGGACCAGATTTTCACAGTGGCTACCGTGCAGCCCTCGCCATAGCTTAAAGCCTGCCTCTGCGACTCCCTGGAATGTGCTGTGCAGGTCACCCCTGAGATGCAGAAATCCAGCTGGCACCAAACATTCCTAAGACTGCAAGGAGAAAATAGGGGAGCACCAAACCTGGGACCCCACTGTGGAAGAAGTGGGGCATGAATTCCTGGACCACGTGGCTTGGGGCACTTGAAATGATCTTGTATATCACATTGAGTTAGCAAGCACGTGTGGCGTAATGAACATACACTTCGATCCACGCGCCTTGCTTCTGTGCATTGGTTTAAAATGTTCTGTGAGCACAAACTGCCCGTGGATTTTTTGCTGGGGAGAGAGATAGAGGGCAGGGATTACACAGTGCAGGGACCCTTCACCCTGTATATTATATATTGCCTTCACGTTTCAATTTTTCACAATAATTATGTTATTTTATGATAAAAGATATATTAAACTAGAAGGTTTTACGGGAAGATAGACAAGACATTTTGGAAATACCTTCTGGAAGCTTCTGGAACAGTCAGTTTTATTTTGTTTTTTGTTATTTTTTTTTTAGTACTGAGGATTGAACCCAGGGGTACTTAACTACTGAGCCACATCCCCATCCCTTTTTAATATTTTATTTAGAGACAGGGTCTCACTGAATTGCGTAGGGCCTCACTAAGTTGCTGAGGCTGTCCTTGAACTCGCAATTCTCCTGCCTCAGCTTCCCAAGCCGCTGAGATTACAGGCATGCGCCACCACACCCAGCTTGAAGAGTCAGTTTCTAAGAGTTTCTGGTGACTTTGCACCATTGGAACACTTGCTATATGAAGAAATGAGATTTTTTTTTAATAGGAAGTTGTAATGGGAACCATACTCTTCCATCCTACTTTCTACCTCACCCCAGGAACGGGGACCCTCCATCCTTGCTGAGGTGTTGGGAAGAAACTTTCTGTCCCGTTCTGCTCTGCCCTTCCAATCAGTCCCCTCCACAGTGACAGGAGGGTGATTAAGGACCTGATCGGCAGGCTGCTAATCCCAGAAGCTGCTCTCGCCTGCCCAGCTGTGTCCAAGGTGGCGCCCACTGGTACACCTCGGCCTCTCTGAGTCCTCTGCTGGTTTCTTGCTCTCCTCCAGAGCAGTTCAAGGTCCAGAATTGGGGGAAAGTTTCTGGAAGTGAGGTCCTTGGTCTAATTTTCTTTTCCTAATCCAATGTCACCAGATGACTTTTTAAAAACTTTATCTGACTTCTGGTCTATTTCTAAAAGGATTCAGAACTTATAGAGGGAGGGATGTAACTAAATACCATTTTTCTAGTCTCACAAAAGGGAAAAAAAAAATACCATTGAAGTAGATGAGCAAAGAAAGCTTCTGATTGGAGGAAAAGGGTCAAAGGATTCATCACCAATAGAAACATCAACACAACACTACTAACCTTTACTCACTGCTTACCAGACTGGGTCAGGAAGGTGCTAAGTATGTCACAGAGGTGTTTTTCCCTCCTATTAAATTCTTACCACACTTTCCAGATGAGGAAACTGGCACTGAGAGACACCAGGATAATAGCTGGTGACAGCACAGCTGGATCCCACACCTAGGATGGTTCTATAATCTCAGCCTCAAGCGCCCCACACTACACCCAGTGAGTTCACTCCTGGTCCTCCTACTGCATGGTAGGGTGGTCAGGCTGTGTCCCAGGATGGCTGAGCTAGCCAGAGCAGGCAGGGTTCACATGGGCAGTGCTCCGAGCAACAGCAGACCGTGGAGCGGGACAAGAGCAGGATAAATAAAGGCCAGGACAGACTATTCAAATAGCCAGAGGTGAGATTTGCCACAGACTGAAGCAGAAAAGGCCAGGACAATGATTCTCAAGGGAATCACACAGAGGCGGCCCTTAGGAAAATAAGTTTGCAGACATTCCACAGGGATCTCTCAAATGAGGACCTGAGACTCTCTTTGTTGGCTTTGTCCATTCCTGCTCCACAAAGTTCATTACAACACTTCATGTCCTCACTTGGTCATAAAACCATAGACATTAGAACCAGGACAACTCTCAGAGAGGTATTCAATTCCCACATCCTAGAGATGAGTTGAAGGGGCTTCGAGAGGTGAACGAATTGCCCGAAGGAGTGACAGAATCTGGATGGAAATCCAAGAGTTCTGACTCTCATCCCAGGACTCCTTCCATGATGCCACGTGACGCCTGGGATTCGGCTCCAATTCTGGTTCCTGAAGGGCAAAAATCACACCGGAGACAACCGTGCAGCCAAGAGATTTATTCACAAGCCTTTATGGCTGGTTGGAGGTAGAAGAAGTACGGGGAGAGAGGAGTCAGGGAGAGGGGAGTGTGCAAGCTCTGAATGGAAGGTGGGTGCCTGGTCGTGCTGGCTGTGGTCTCTGGAGCTGTCGGCTAAGGCAGCTGCCATCAGGGTGGAGACAGTGAGTCTAGAGCTGTCGCAGTGGCTGCCTCCTCTCAGCAGGGACGAGCTGTTGTGTCTGAGCTCTGGGCAGGCAGGGACTTAAGTAGGGATTTCTGGTGGGGGGTGTACCAGAGAGACCTTTAACACTATTGGCTCTTTGCCCAGGGAACAGGGCAAACTTTAAGCCTATTGGCTCCTTCCTGGGGAACAGAGCAACCTTTAAGCCGATTGGTTCCTGCCCAGGGAAAATGAAACCAGGTTGCTCCTCATGGAAATTTCCATGGGGGAGGTGGCCCATGGGCCCAAGCCTATCTATCAGTTCCTATCAACACTGACAGAACACCACTTTGGATCAGGCACTGTGCAGAACCTGAGTGTACAGAAAACCCAGAGCTGATTTCCAGTCCAGCTGGAGACCTGGAACGGGGTTCATAATTGAATCCATCTTGGAGGGTTCCCAAAGTGCACGTTCAGCTCTTTGGAGGGGTAAACATGCCTTTCAAAACTTGCAGGTTATACACACTATGACAGCAGTGTGACAGAGGAATAGAGATTGATTTTCTATTTCAAGAGTGACTTCTAATTTATATACTCAACAATAGCCAATATTCCATATCTTGAGAGACATCTATTCTAGCAGCTTACAGTAGGCTGTCACCTCTCTCCCCCCTTCTCTACCCTAAAACACAGTGCTTACACTGCAAAGGGGCCTTGGAGGGCTTGATCACTGTTCCAAGGTCACAGAGAAAGTCAAAGGCAGGGCCGATGTGCAACACCATGCCCCAGCTCCCCAGGCCTCCTGTGCTGAGTTCCCTCTCACGGGACCTCGTCCTCCTGCCTCTCAGAGTAGGAAAGTCCCCAGATCAGGAACTTCATGTCACTGGAACAAGGAGACCTGGGTCTCAGCCCCGAACAGGCGAGACAAGGAGAAGCAGAGGAGCTAGTGTCCCTAGCCAGGTGACACGGATTTCACCAAGGCTGCAGTTGCAGGGACAAAAGAAGACTCCAAACTCTGCCCCTCCTGCATCCCAGCCTCCCTGCTGCTCTTTTAATAGAAGCATTTTCCCTGCCTTCCCCCCACCCTCCAGAAAACCTCACAAATATGTTGTGTGAAATATCAGAACTAATTAGACCAAATGGTGCTCATATCTGTCACAGCCTTTTCTGGGGGAGAGCAGCCTGTGTCATGGAGGAAATTTTATTAACTAATTAAGGGCAGTTTTGGGGGGAGAATGGCCTGTTCCTGGGGAAAGAGGGATGGGAGGATTAGACAGGGCGCTTGGATTGATCAATGAAGGAAAACTAAGAATAGAGATAAAAGACAGTGACAGCAGATGTCCCAGAAGATGGGGTGGGAGAGACAGAGGGATAGGATTGAGTTAACCTGGTGGGCAAAGTTCTTCTTAGTCTAAAGAGGACACCATTTGCACCTAAGTGTGAATGTATTTACAGCACTAATGTTTAAAAAAGAGAGGAAGGAGGAGGGCAGTGTGTTCAAAGTTGGTCTTTAGTGGTTGTTAATGCGACTGTTACACAACCAAAAGTGGAGACTTATTTGCTTGATATTCTCCAACTCTCAATATGTGGTATTGGTTGTTTCTACAAATTTTGACTGGAACATGGTGCAGGAAGAAGAAACAAACATTTGTAGGAGCCTAGTTTAGGCTGGAGACAATCTAAGACCTTTTGATAGTTTCTTTTTTTCTTTTCTCTTTGAGGAATATCTAAATAGAAGTAATAGAAAAAGTACCTAAGGATATTGAACCTGAAGAAAACTCAGGAGGAACTTTGAGCTACCTTCACAAATTCAACATACTATTTTATAAGAAAGGGAATGGATTAATTCCAGGAGATCAAATTAGGACTATCTGGGGAAAATTTGATCCAAGAAAAGGAAGAACTTCTTACCAACTAGAATTGTTCAAGAAATGAACCATGCTGTCTGGTGCGATGGGCAGGGTAGTAGCACTGTTTTCCTATGAATGAGACCTGAGGCGAGGCGCACCAGTAGGAAGGCTCTGGAAGCCAGTGCCCTTAGGTCCCTTAAACATCAGACCCCCCATGTCTGTAGATTTGAGGTGCAACAGGCTGCATTTCATTTGCTGCATTGAAGACTATTTTCTCTCTGCAGTGATAGGGTAAGGCACTGAGAAATTCCAGGCCCTCTCCATGTGGAAGTCTTTAAAGATGGAGCCAAGTCAACAGGAATCCTTCTGGAATATCTGGGTGTTGCCTGGCTCAGGCACAAGGTAGGGATACTAGTAGGGGTACCAGTGCATAGGAACATTAAGAATTCCCTTTATTCTCCTCCCCCTTGTGACACCTGCAGTAACAAGGCAAAGGAATAACTGGGCAAGAACTGAGGGCCTAAAAGACACGATTTGTTCAATGGCCTCAGGTCTTGCTTATCCCAGCCTCTGCCCTGGTCCCCTCCACATGTCGCCCGGGCCTGTGTGCTCTGAGCTTAGAGACAACTCCGATTCTTCACTGACCTCCTTCTGAGTCCAAGGCAAGTCTGAATCCGGGGCTGAACTCTGGAGCAGCATGGGAAACTGACCACCCCCAGGGGCCGAGGAAGCAGAGAGGTAGGACAGGAGCCAGGAGCAGGCCTGAGAGCCCATGTTCCCACTATGCCTCTGCCACCCACTGGTCACATGGGCAAATTAGTAGCCCTTACGAGCTCTGCAGGCCCCTGTTTCTATCTAAACAGGGGACGACTGACACTTGATGTCACAGGAACTACAGGAACTCGTGCGGCGCATGATTACGGAGGAGAGAACACAGCTCATAGCGCTGGGTGAGGGGCATGGCCCCAGGTGACGCTGACACTCTGCCCTCCGGCTGATGCCCACTGCCCTTTGCGGGGATAAAAAGGAGAGGCCACCGTCATCAAGGATTGCAAGAAGGGACTAACATGGCCTGGCTCAAAGACCGAGCACTCAAATGAACCAAATACTGAAGAAGAAACCAGGACACAGATGAAGAGAGACCAGTGTGGAACTGTCCCTAGAATGGAGGGAGGGATCTGCAGGCCATGTAGCTGACTCCTGTCCCTGCCCTAGGTCACATGGCCCTTCTGCTGGGGGTGCTGGGTCCTCCAGCTGCCTCCCCGCCATCCCTCTGGAAGCCCCAGGGGCCTGGTACAGCCATCTCCCTGGGCGCTCGCCAGCGCTGGGTTTTCTCCTAAGAACTCTTCAGCACCTCCAAGACATAGTTTGCAACTTATCTAATGGAGAGGAGAACTTCCACTTGCTCAAAGTGACAGCATGAGTCTGTGTTGGGCCTGGGGCCAGAACCCCCCTCGCCCGGCTGTTCCGAGGATCCCCAGCCATGGCCCTCCTCCCTGCCTGCCTGCCTGCCCCCCACCCCACCCCGCCGTCCATTTCTCTGGTCTCATAGGACCGCCCCCTGCTCTTTGACTTCTGCTTACTTTAATATACACATAGGTTACAGCTACATTAAAGGAGCCTGAAAATACCAAAGCAGAACTAAAGCAATTATTATAATGCAGCCTTAACAGCAGCTGTAATGAGACAGAATTAAAAATGTGCCAGCATAATCACAATTCACTGTTCCCAACGACCTTCCAGCACTGCCTGCATTTGGAAAGAAACACAGAGTCCTGAACTGTCAGATGGAAGGAAAGAATTCAATTGACCAGACTCCCAGCGGGGTCTGGTCCCTGGCTACCAGATCTAGCTCTTCTGCATGGAGGCATCTGTCCCCTGGCTGCCGCTCTGGGGTATTAGCCATTTGCTCAGTGGGGGGCCAAGGGAAGGGATATGGGGGCCGGGTTTTCCTAATGTGGCTTCCAGGCTAGCTTTTCCCCTCTTCCCTTCCTTTGTCAGTGGGTCTACCTGTTCCATGCTCAGCCAATTCAAGTCCAAGCAATATCATCCCCGGCTCCCAGCACGTGCCTGCAATACCAGGGCACACCCCCACGTTATTCAGTCGATCCCCATAATACCCTGAGAGGCAGCCTCTATTTTCCCTTCCATTTTTTTTTTGGGGGGGGGGGGTACCAGGGATTGAACTCAGGGGCACTCTACCACTGGGCCACATCCCCAGCCCCTTTTTGCATTTTATTAGAGACAGAGTCTCACTGAGTTGCTAAGTGCCTCGCCATGTCTGAGGCTGGCTTTGAACTCGTGATCCTCCTGCCTCAGCCTCCCAAGTGCTGGGATTACAAGTGTGCACCTCCGCGCCCAGCTATTTTCCCCCTATTTTGTGAGCAAGGAAACAGAAACTTGACGAAGCAACTGCTCAATGCCACACCTCGCAGGTATGAAAGCCAGAACTCGAATCCTTGTCTTCAGACTCCAGGACCTGAATTCTCCCACGGACTGCATGCAGCTGATTGTCAGCAGAAGCAAGAGAGAAGGCTATCTGGATTGGCCTTGTGCTGCTTGGTTTTGATGCAAGGGCCCAGAAGGATGACGGAAAGCCAGCCAGCCCAAGAGACGTCCTGCAGGAGCTGCCTTTCCACGGCTGAGTCACAGGCAGCCATGTGACAGAGCATTTCCTCATCTCTCTTTCCCTGGTTTCATGTGAAAGAACAGAAATAAGGGGGGAAAGCCAGGTGATAAAGAAGCAGTGTGAAGGACACAGAGCAGGTATGGGCTCCTTCTCTAGGACGCTCGAAAGCGTCACTCAAACTCAATGACCCTCAACTCTGTGCCAACCCCAAATGGAGTTTCTTGTTCTTAAACCAAAGGTGAACTTGACTTCAGAGCAGGCTCAGTTTACTCAAGAGGCAGAAATGGGAGCCCCGTTGTTAGATGGGCAGGAACCAATAGGCTTAAAGGTCTCCAAAAGTTTGCCTGGTTCCACAGGCAGAGGGCCAAAAGGTTGCTATGTTCTCTGGGCAGGTTGTTTCATCATCCCCTGGCAGGAGCCAATAGGCATGAAGGCTGCCCTCACACCACGAGCAGGAGCCAATAGGCTTAAAGTTCACCCTCACCCCCACAGGCAAAAAGCCAATAACGTTAAAGTTCGCTCTGGTACACCCCCCACCAGTAATCCCTATATATAAGCTCTGGTCCATTCCAAGTTTGAGAGGGTCAACAAGAAGAGAGACACAACGAGAAGAGAGAGACGACAAGAGAAGAGGGAGTCAACAAGAGAAGTGGGAGACAACAAGACAGAAGACGACCAAGACAGAGAAAGAAGAAGACGGAGAAGAGGCAGCCACTGCACCAGCCTTAGACCCACCATCTCCAGCCTGACGGCAGCTGCCCCAGCCAATAGCTCCAGAGACCACAGCTGGCGCAACCAGACTCCCACCTTCCCTTCAGAGCTTGCACACTTCCTGAGCTTGCACACTTCCTGAGCTTGCACACTTCCCTCTCCCTGATTCTTCTCCCATTCCTTTTCTACCCTTAACTAGCCATAAAGGCTGGTGAATAAATCCCTTGGCTGCATGGCCGTCCCCGGTGTGATTTTTGCCCTTCACCCGTGGCCCTTTGTTTGCATTTGATCTTCACAGAGTTGCCTTGACATCCCTCCAGGGAGCTGGCTTCCAGCTGGTCAGCAGCAGGATCAAGAGAATAGAAAGAAGAGGAAAAGCCAGCTCCTCCAGCTCCCTCCTCACTGGGTCAGGCTATGATTTGGGGGCAGCTGGCCTTTTTACTTCCCCCAGTTTCATACAGGTGGAGCCCTACAGCACTGATGCTTGGGACTGTGTCCTGAGGTGCCCGGCTCAAGAAGCCCTATGGCCTTGAATGCGTCTGACTATGTCACACAAGGTCCCTCCAAATATGAGAGGTTCACACTGTGCAGAGCCTGTTTACCACCAAGTCTAATGAACTTTGGGATAAGTTTCCCCACCTATGATAAGCAGTGGTAACAGAGCACTTTGACAATGATTACACGGTGGTTTGTTGCCATTTCCAGAACCTAGTATTAAAAGGTCATTATAAGACTCAACCATTGGCCATTGTCAGGACTGCTGGTCCCCTGGTTGCACTAAGCCAGTGGGCCGGGCCTCAGAATCCAGCCCCAGAAGTTAGCATCACTGCTTGACTTTGCTGGAGAAAGAGAGTCACTGGGAGAAGCAACCTCTAACTCCTTTCTGCCGGCTGTCACCGCCCATCTCTGTGAAAGTCCCTCCTTCACTTCTCAGTCTCATTTTATATAGAGAGAAATGTGTGTGCATGCATTTGACTCTGAGTAGGATCCTGTTCATGAGGAGAAACTGGGAGGGAAAGTCTGGGAGAAGCTAGAAGGCAAGTCCCCAGTCCTGGTGGCTCCCACTGGCCTCAGTTTTTCTTGTCATGACAGGACAGGGAATGACCACAGCCATCTCACATCCCACGCTTAACTTCCAGGCCAAGATGCGCTTCCACAGAAGCCTAAGAACTTGGGAATATGAGCACGAAGAGATGAGGAATATGTGAGAAACAGTTGCAGAGATTTTCTTGTCTAATTTCCAGCTAGGATGATGGCGTGGGGCAGTGCAGCCTTTGTTGTGGCTGTGGGAAGGCCTGTCTCTGGACAGCACCCAGACTTGAGCTGACTGGCAGCCAACTGTGGCAAGACCATGGTGTCAGACCAACAGTCAATGAAAGGACTCTGTGGACTTGCCTTTCTTCATGGAAGTTATTCAAAACCCAAGTTACAAAGGTATGGGAGATGGGCTAGGGGATGTGGCTCAGTGGTAGAGCGCTTGCCTTGCATGCGTGAGGCACTGGGTTCCATCCTCCTCACCACATAAAAAAATAAATAGATAGATAAATAAATAAATAAATAAAAAAAGGAGTGGGAGAGATTTTAAGAGTTCTGACTATTTGGAGGAACAGAGATTAAAAAAAAAAAATGGTGTCCTGCATGAAAGGATTTAGGAATCTGATACCTTTTGTAAAAAATTCACACAGAAGGGAACAATAAACAAGAACAGCACCTGGAAGGCCTTCCATAGGCCAAGAGTGGGCTGCTCCGTGCTCCCACCCACCACCTCTGCTCTCCAGCCTGCATGGCTTCCCAGGGCACGTCTCTAGAGGCAATGCGCCAGTCCCCTCTCCTCCCACCTCCAGGCGCTAATGAGATGCAGGGAGGGGTCTGCAGCCCTGATGGAGTGGCTTACCATTTTTGTTGCTGTTGTTTTTGAAAATGTCTCTCTCCAGTCCTCTGCCAACAGCTCATTAGCACATGGCTTGGGTGAGCAAGAGGTTCGTTTCCCAAGATGGTATAAGGCCTTGCCTCAGCCCTGGGGACAGGGGCCGGGTATTCTCAGGACATTTATCCACGGTGCCCCTGGACGGATGCTGGAGCCTCTTTAACAGTCCCTGTCTCATGGGCACCAGAGCGCTCCACGTCCCATGCCCACGAGCCAGGTTTTAAAGTCTATCCCCCACCTAAGTGTCTTTTCCCATCTGTCTTGCAAAGGTGTGTGAACAGGTTTGACAAGGGATTAGGAAGGAGGGGAAAGGAGAAAAATTAATGGTACACCCCTGCTACCACATCACCACCACCACACACACACACACACACACACACACACACACTCACACACACACATACATATAGGCAGCCACATCTGCCGACATAGACCATGGCCAACATGCTAAGCAAAGCATCCCCACTATGGTGTGTGGTGTCTATAAAGAGTTGAGAGAGGGGCTGGTAAAGGGCAAAAATCACACCAGAGACAACCGTGCAGCCAAGAGATTTATTCACCAGCCTTTATGGCTGGTTGGAGGTAGAAGAAGTATGGAGAGAGAAGAGTCAGGGAGAGGGGAGTGTGCAAGCTCTGAACGGAAGGTGGGTGCCTGGTTGTGCCAGCTGTGGTCTCTGGAGCTGTTGGCTAAGGCCGCTGCTGTCGGGCTGGAGACGGTGAGTCTGGAGCTGTCACAGTGGCTGCCTCCTCTCAGCAAGGAGGAGCTGTTGTGTCTGAGCTCTGGTCAGGCAGGACTTAAGTAGGGATTTCTGGTGGGGGGTGTACGAGAGTGACCTTTAACACTATTGGCTCTTTGCCAGGGGAATAGGGCGACTTTAAGCCCATTGGCTCCTGCCTGGGGAACAAAATGACCTTTAAGCCCATTGGCTCCTGCCTGGGGAACAGAGTGACCATTAAGCCCATTGGCTCCTGCCCAGGGAAAATGAAACCAGGTTGCTTCTCATGGAAATTTCCATGGGGGAGGTGGCCCATTGGCCCAAGCCTATCTATCAGCTGTGGCTGTGGCTCAGTGGTGCAGCACTTGGCCTTGTACGTGTGAGGTACTGGGTCCAATCCTCAGCACCAAATAAAATAAATAAATAAAGGTATTGTATTTATCTACAACTAAAAAAAAAAAAAAAAGTAAAGAGATTTGTATTTTCTAGTTCTACCTCTGTCCCAGACTAGCTGTCTTTAGGTGGGGACCGTCATTCACTGAACATGAGTGTCCTTCTGGCCACTATTAGTTATCTGTGTTTTTCCAGAAAAGCGCCCTTACCTTACCGTTCAGGACACCCATATTCAACACCCAGGCCAATGCTGAAACCACCATTCCCGGGAAGCTCAATAGAGCTGGAATTCAGCATCAATTAGGGGAGCAGAGGAAAGCACCCAGGCTTTCCTAAGGGGGAGATTTCTCGCCTTAGCTGCCGGCCACTGAGACCATAAGAGGCCCAACCTCAGGGGTCCAAGCTGCATTATCTCCTCCCTTTGTTTACAAGGACCCCAATATTCATCTTTTGTCATCTCCAGCAAGCTGCAATGTCCTTGTTGCATGCCTGTGGGCACCTTCACGTGACAGGTGCCTAAAGCAGGGTGTCTCTTTTCCAGAGTCCATTTCTAGATTGCTTCAGTCAGACCATCCCCTCTCCTCTGGACTCACAGAACCTGCTGCTGGAACTCACCAGACACCCACCTCATGCTGCCTTGATTTGGTATTTGACTTTTCGTGCTTCCCCCAAGCTACGTTGTTCTGTTTGTCACAAAGTAATCATGTGCTTCATTCTGAATTAATGACGAGGTTGGGTTTGTTTTGGGGTTTTTTTTTGGGGGGGGGGTTGCCTTAAGTATATTTTTCTGATATTTACATTGCTTTGGTATTGGCACAGTGTGCCTTTCTTCTTCCCTTCCACTGTCAAATGTTCTGTGTCTGTCTTGCAAAGGTGTGAATGTACCTGACAAAAAATGGGGAAGGAAGGAAATGGAAAAAATTAACTGCACCCTGTACTTCAACGTCACAATCCTCCCTGCCTACACACACACACACACACACACACACACACACACACACATACACACACACACACTTATATTTTATAGGCAGCCAGACATCTGCCAAAACAGAATATGGCCAAAGTGCTAAGGCCAAACAAGCCAGCTATGTTTTAGGTGCTTCTTGTAGACTCTATATTTTTTAGACCCCAAACTTGGAGTTTCTATCTTTAAAAAGGCAAGTTTGGTGGTTTTTGTTTATGGTAATTGCTGATGTGCTTTAATTCATTTCTATCATCTTGTTTTGCGGTTTGTAGTTGTTTGGAAGAAATACTTCCATGTGCTTCTCTCTCTTCATCCCAGGCTGAGCAGACTAAGAAAGTAAGGCTCTGACTGCTCATTATGGGTCATTTCTTGGGATTGTATTTGCATCAATAAATCTTGCAGGATAAAATAATGTCTCTCTCTTTGGGATCTATAGCAGGTCCAAGGCCTGCTATAAAAGAGGCGGGTTCCCCAAGCTCAGCGTTCCTTGGCTGCAACACAAACCCGTTACATATGCATCACAAAGACTTCTCCATGTTACCCCATGAGACTTGGGAGGCCAGGGAAACTGGATCACACATCGTGCTCATGGTGTGTCTGTGTGTGTGTGATACAAAAATCCTTTGTGTCTGACCCAGAAGTCTCATGCATCTGACCAGTATCCAGGAAACAGTAACAGACCAACATAATAGCTTGTAAATAGTAGAAAATTAAATCCCAGGCCCTTCACAGACTTGACGATGATTGTCATGGTTATTTTCCATTTCTTCACATCATGCCTCCGATGGGACTGAGTTTGATTTCTTCATTTCATTTTTGGCCAGTACTTCTGTTTTAGTCAGCTTTTCATTGCTATGACCAAAAGACCTAACAAGAACAATTTTAGGAGGAAAAGTTTATTTGAGGGCTCACAGTTTCAGAGGTCTCAGTCCATAGGCAGCCGGCTCCATTGCTTTGGGTCCTAGATGAGGCTGACCATCATGGCAGCAGGGTATGGTAAAGGGAAGCAGCTCAAGACAAGATGATCAGGAAGCAGAGAGAGAGAGAGAGAGAGAGAGAGAGAGAGAGAGAGATCCTGAAGACATGGCCCCAAAGACCCACTTCCTCCAGCCACACCCTACCCCTCCTTAAGTACCACTCAGTTAATCCCATCAGGGGAATATATTCACTGATTGGATTACAGTTCTCATAACCCAATTATTTTTCTCCTCTCAACCTTATTTCATTGTCTTATACATGAGCTTTTAGGGAACACCTCACATCCAAACCATAACAACTTCTTTGAAAGTTAGGCATAGTATTTCTCTCCTTTTAGTGATTACCCTTACCATAAGCACATTTGATTTAACAAAGTTTAAAGTTAATCAAAATTTCTCCCCCACTTCTGAACAAGAAAACTGCTTCCCCCACCTCCTTCTCTCATCTTCCACATTACTTATTGCTATCCACTCCTTTAGTTTCATCTTATATTTACTCTACATATTTGTTGTTGTTAAAGTCACTGCTTATTTACAATTATCAAAGGTCTATGTTTCCATTGTTGTTATTTTACTCAACTTTGTTTCTGGCATTCTACTCCTTTCAAAAAGAGTTCATAACAAAAAGAGTTTATCACAACCTCAGGGTCTAATGATAGGGACTTTGTTAACTAAACTATGAATGTAATGGAATATGGTGTGGCTGTCTTAAAAGACATGGAAATTTTGTAAATGAAGCGGGAAATTTTAGTCCATGTCATTTTTTAATCATAAAAGACAGTGGAAAATAGTATGCATGGCTCTATTGCATAGAAAACAGACTGGAAGAAAACACACCACACTATGAATTTCTCCACAACACTCAGGGTACGAGTCCCTAGTCTTGTATCCTGTATGACTCTTAGGGTGTCACACTGTTTTGGACACTGCAATTATGTTAAATTCTGATAAAATCCAAGTACCATGTAAGTAGAAAATCCGTGACACTTTCCTGAGTTTCTCCTTCCCAGAACCTAACGGGTTTACGCTGTGTCAAGAAGCATCCATTTGACATCCACACCCAGGTTTGGAGGTTGCTGCTCTCTGAGCCATCTACATCTGCCCCACTCACCCACAGGGGTGTTCCTGAGCACTGGGCATGCCAAGGCTGACGGCTACCCATTGATCCCTTGTTATGATGCCAGCTTGACCCATATCCCCATGGTAGCCACCACTTGAGGATGACCCAAGTGTCTTCCATGTCTGGAGTCCCTCTTCAGTCTCCACACTGACCCTAGATACAGCCCCATAGGCTCCCAGGTCACAAGTGCTGCTGGGTCTAGCAGGGTTTCTGATATCAGCCACACACTGTTCACAACTTCCCCTCCACCCTGAGCACTTCCTCATTAGTTCTTTCTATGCTCAAGTTTATCTCTAAGCCTTCATTGCCCCTCCCTGACACCAGGGCTTATTGAGAAGCTTCCTATTCTATCCTTTTTTTTTTTTTTTTTTTTTTTTTTTTTTTTGTACCAGGGATTGAACTCAGGGGCACTCGACCACTGGGCCATATCCCCAGCCATTTTTTGTATTTTATTAGAGACAGGGTCTCACTGAGTTGCTAAGTACCTCGCCATTGCTGAGGCTGGCTTTGAACTCGCAATCCTCCTGCCTCAGCCTCCTAAGTGCTGGGATTACAGGCGTGCACTACTGCGCCCAGGTTCCTCTTCTACCCTTAACAGGGCTTCCTATCTTTGAATTTTAGGAAGTAGGGACTGGGACATCTGTCCTTCCCTATCCAGAAGGCCCTCTGTGCTACTTAAGGAAACTAAGTCAAGTTCTTCAGCAATCAGCTTTTCCACTTTCAGCCAAGGCAGCCTTGCTTGGGTCATAGGAGGTATTTTTATACCTGAACTTCAGAAGCATGACTTCCTACCATTCATAAAATTGCCCAATTTAGAAGGTAACTCGGGTTGCCTTGTGCTAGATAAAGAAAGACACAATTTCTCACGTATAAAAGGTTATTAAAATAATTAAGCATTACCTATTAGTTAACCAAGGTAAGAATTTGTACAGGATCCTGCAGACAAGGCTGGGGTTGCAGAACACAAGACCCAGAACCTGAGAGAGAAGCCAGGAGCTGTGGTCCTCCCCGTCCAACCCCTCAGCATCACCTCTGTTCAGTGCAGGCTGATGAGCTGGTGGAGGTTGGCTGGTTGTTCCCATTCTCCCGGTGGCAATCCCTCTGTTCCCAGCTCCATTTCTACCTGTTTTTGTTCCCTAAAGCATCCTCCAAGCACAGATCAATTAAAAGCAAAGGTGAGGACCACAGAAGGGACTAGGAAGGCGGTCTGCAGAAAGCTCCCCCCCCCCCCCCCCCCCCCCCGAGGCCCTTTGTCTGAGGAATCCTCCCGACCTCTTTCCACTCCCAGATCTTGCCTCTGGAAGTCAGAGAGGGGCAGACACTGAGCAGGTGGTCCTGGCTGGTGGCTGGGCTGGTGGCAGGTTGGGTGGGAAGAGGCCTGTCAGCATATGGGCTAAGGGAACACATGGTCCTGAGTTCCTGGGGACAGGAGGGGAACAGGCAGCAGCAGATGAACTGCTAAGCAACAGGGTTGGTAATTTCAGCCAGAGAACTTTTCGGCAATAAGAAATAAGGGAAGGCAGCCAGCGGGGGAGCCTGGGAAGGGAGGCTGCAGGACTCTGTCGCCCAACCTCGTGCAGTGATATCTGTGTTTATTTTGTTTTAAAAGTAAAAAGCTACTCTCCCCAGGAAGCTTTTTCTTTTCCCTGACTTGCAGAGGTGAAAACAATAGCAAACCCTCAGCACGTGTCTCCCGCCTCCCACAGGAAGCACCCACAACCTCTCATGCTCACATTTAAATCATTTCTGAGCTACAGGAGGCACAATGGCTGAACTTAAACATGGGATCACCACACCAGAATGGAGCCTTGACAGAATTTTAAAAATAGCACGGAAGGAAACACACCAGAGTGCTATCCACAATTGCCTCTGGGTGATGGGATTATGAGTTTGTTGTTTTTTTTTTTTTTAATGGATGACTTTTTCTCATCTTCATACTTTCCTGTACTGTTTTTATAATATGCATGTATTATTTTACAATTTCAAGACTATTTAAAGGCACAGTTGAAGGCAACACAGATTAATAAAAGAAGAAAGCATGAGGACTGGTGGTTCCAGAACCTACCATGTGGTGGAGTCCGGGGTAGATCTTTACATCTGTGCTTTGATTCGACCCTCACAGGGCATCCTTTGTACAGATGAGAAAACTGAGTCTGAGGGAAGGTCATTGACATTTGCAAAGCGACCTTGATGGCCACTGGCAGAATAAGATTTCAACCTAGGTGTGCCGGACATCAGGCTGTGTAAGTGACACACAGGGTCTCCACCGAGGTCTTTTTGCTTCTTCACACACATTAAAAAGGCCAGGGTGAAGAATCAAAGTGACATAGAGAAAAGCTCCTTTCTGAGCACCGGCAAGACGATGCTAATAATACCCAAGCATCCAAGGAGATTCATCACTTAAAGACAAAACGGTATTTTTCACCCACACATGGGTGAATTAGTTGGTAACCAATGTTCCATTAGTGAGAGAACTCATTTTATAGTCAAAATTGTGTTGCATTGTACATTTTAGCTCTTTCTCATCCATAGAGACGAAGATAATAGGTAGACACTCTATTTTTTTTTTTTTTTTTTTCGTACTAGGGATTGAACCCAGGGTGCCTAACCACTGGGCTACATCCCCAGCCCTTTTTTATATATATTTTATTTAGAGACAGGGTCTCACTGAGTTACTAAGTGTCTCACTAAGTTGCCGAGTCTGGCTTTAAACTTGCGATCTCCCTGCCTCAGCTTCCCAAGTCGCTGGGATTACAGCGTGCACCACTGCGCCCTGCTGATAATACACTCTTGAATGCAGGATATTGTGGGAACAGACTGGCGCATCCCACCTTGGAGCTCGGGCTCAGGGGACTCAGCACTGTAGACTCTCCACCCTCCTCTTCTGCAGCATGCACTGAGGCAGACAGCTGGGAAGGAGCAGGCTCCAAGATTCCTTCTCCTTCGCCATTCTTTCTTCCTACCAGGGATACGCTTTACTATTCTACTCTATTTCCCTCTTTTGCAGTTTTTAATCTGAGTTCCCTTGTCCATTCACTATGTTCCAGGAATGTATTCAATGACCCACCGAAATCCCGTGAACCTAATGAAATGTACACAACCTTCATACCTGGGCATGTTGGGGAGCGTGTGCGTGCGCATGCGCACACAGAGCACCCACGGCTTTTGTGAGGTGTTTGGAAGTGTAGATAACCCCTCCTTTATCCCTCTCCTCATCCTGGTCTGCTCTTTCCCACACCTCCTGCCTGCCAAGTTTTCCATTCCTCTATCATTTCCTCCTCCTTGGTCCTATCTCTTCACATCTCTTCCCCCTCGATCCTGCTCCCCTCCGGTCTCCCTCCCCCACCTCCTCTTCTTGCTTGAATCCCTCTCCCTTCTCCACTGCCTGGATTGGGTCTCCAGTCGGTCTGACCTTCACTTCTGCATCCAGCAAGAGCCAATCCTGGCCAGGCAATCTCTGGCCAGACATGGGGACCCAGAGCACCATCATCAGTCTGCTAATTTCCTTATTGTTTATTCCCAAGAAGGCAATTTGGCTGTGCAGCTCAGCTGCAGAGGCCCTGGGGCCTGGCCGCAGTCTCTCGTGTCAGCAGAAGGAATGAAGAGCGCCAGGCAGAGAAGCCAGGCCTTGCTGCTCGCCACACGCAAGCCCCGGCTCCTGAGGGGAGCAGTCGGTGGTTAGGAGCCACCCCCTATCCCCACCCACTGCGGAGAGGGCCCACAGCTTTCAGGAGCTGCACATGGCGTTGCCTGGACCTCTGTTTTAAAGCTTTAAATAGATAAGGCAGGACTGACTTAAAGTCATCATTTCAAACCACTCCACGGCTTCATGGCTACAAATATGCCTGTTCTTACCACGCCCTGCCAGGGTCGCAGCCCCATGGAGAAGAAGTAGAGAGGGGAGGAGGCAGTGGCGGCCCACATTGATTGAGATCATTTCAACCAACATTCCCTGGGCACCTCCTAGGTGCTGGGTGCTGGGGCAGCAACCAGCGATGAATACACACACCTCCGCATTAAACACACTTACTCTAGTGGTTGGACGACTGGCCAACTGAGGAAGAGTCCAGAGAAAAAGGCGGCCGGAGCAGAGGAAGCCAGTGATGGCTGGAAGTGATGACACCAGAGAGGCAGAGGTGAGGTTGGACCCTGCTAGACAGGTGGGTCTCAGGAAAGTTCTGGATGAACTCAGGGTTTGTGCTGCTGCTGTGATATGCCCGCATGGTTACCTCAACCCCTAGGTTTTCATGATTACAAATACCCTCCAACTAGAAAGTTCCTCTGCTTCTTTTAATTGAGATTACTACCATATTGAGTATAGTTGGCTGAGCCCAGCCTGGGGCCTGGCTTCATGACTTCAAGCTCTGCTCTGCTCAGCCAGGGGCATGGTGTGGGCTGGCAGCTACGTCCTGGGCTCTGGCTGGTTAGGAGGTCCATGAGAGGAAACTTGAAATGGGACCTGGATTGCAAATGGGATCCAGGCAGGAAATTCAGGACAGAATGAGAAAATCAAGTCAAAGGGAGAATGGAATCCCTTCCATTTTCCATTCTGCTGTTTCCCTTGAAATCACATTTAGGAGAGACGTGGGAGAGGGACAGAAAGTCTTTGTACCTTATCTGTGGGCATTTGGATCCTAATGAAGTATAATAGTCAGAACAGAAATCTGCATTTGTTGATATATTTGGAAGTGCAGCAAAGGTGAAAACACACCTGAT
This sequence comes from Tamias sibiricus, assembly GCA_025594165.1. Classification (NCBI taxonomy): domain Eukaryota; kingdom Metazoa; phylum Chordata; class Mammalia; order Rodentia; family Sciuridae; genus Tamias; species Tamias sibiricus. The sequence goes on from CM046664.1 coordinate 153,280,056, forward strand.
AAATGCTAAAGATTCAGACTCCAGATTGGCTCACTCTCAAAAAAAAAAAAAAAAAAAAAAAAAAAAAAATCAGTTCTGGTAACCTGGTCTCCAGGAATTTCTGATGCTGAGTTAGGTGATGTGACCCTGGTATTGTGTTTTCATCCTAATAGTTTCAGTTTGGAAATGGTACAGCTCCTGTCACTCATACCATGCCATCTGACTCCCATCACGGGTTAAAAACAGGAGATGGTCCCCTAGAGTAGAGCAATGGGCTTGTGGAGATCCAATGTGTGGCTCAGTCCCTCTTGCCACCCTGGCCCCGGCACTGGATAGGGCGTCCTTATCCTTGACCCCCACAGAGACCAGAGAGAGGAATCCTGAGCCAGCCAGCCATAGGGCAACTACCTGGTCTGTCCCCCTCCCTACCTGTGTCCTGTGTTCAATCCCAGAAAATCCATCACTTGCCGCTCTGATCTTCACCAGATCTTGATTTCCAAGTGTCCGGACGTTTCATCTTCTCCCTGATCCAGTCTGTGTCTCCTTTGTCTGGGGAGCTCAACTCGAGAATCAGAAATAGTGCCGTCTTTTTTGTCCAACATTGATTCTGTGTTTGCCTTTTCTCAAGAGCAACAGGAGGTAACGCTGGCTAAGCCCTGCTCAGATCTTTGCACTGGATATGGCACCCACCTTCTTCCTCCCACCTGTGCCTAACCCCACGCCACTGCTCTCTCCTCCTTGAATTCTTAGAGTCAAGCCCAGACATCAGAACACAGCTTCTGAGTGAGACACAGAGCGACAGAATAAGGAGGTAAAGAGGGAAGCGGCTCATAGGGCAGGACTGACTTTTGGGCACAGTTCCCTGAATGTCCAGTGGACAGATGCTAGCCTTCCTCTCTTGCACCCTTCCCAGTTGCTCCCTCATAACAAAGAAGGTTTGATTTTTTTTGTGACATCCAACCCTCCCCATCGCATCCTCATATAGCACACAACTTTGCTGGTTACTTGCATCTTAAATACATTGTCCTTGAGTATGTAAAGACCCAGTTTGTCTCTTACTAAAGGAACTATAGGAGAAGTCAGGGAGAAAAAGAGAAAACTACATTTTCCAAAGTGAGGTATTGGGTGATTGATAGGGGACCCCCAAAGAGGGCTGTCTTAGTCCCTTCATGCTGCTATCACAAAATACCTGAGACTGGGTAATTTATAATGAATGGAAGTTTATTTCTTAATAGTTGTGAGACTGGGAAGTCCAAGATCAAGGCTTTGGCACCTGATGAGGACCTTCTTGCTACCTTCATCCCATGGCAGAAGGCAGAAGGGCAAGAGATAAAAGGGGGCCAAACTCACTCTTTTATAATGGCAGTTATCCCACCCATGAGGGCTTTGCCTCATGACTCAATCCCTTCTTAAAGGTCCCACCTCTCAGGCTGGGGTTGTGGCTCAGCAGTACAGTGCTCGCCTAGCACGTGTGCGGCCCAGGTTCGATCCTCAGCACCACGTACAAAAAAAAAAAAAAAAAAAAAAAAAAAAAATTGTGTACAACTAAAGCAAATAAATAAATATTTTTTTTTTTTAAAAAAAAAAGGTCCCACCTCTCATCACTATGACAATGGTAGCTAAATCTCAACGTAGGTTCCAGAAGGAAAGAACACTCAAATTGTAGAAAGGAAGGTGAAGGGCAGGCCAAGGAATGGGTAAAACTGTATGGAAAACAGGGAACTCTGTCTCTAGGGAGCAAGGGGAGGAGAGGCTTGCCACACTGTGGTGATTAGGGGTCTGATTTCTTGGTTTTAAACAATCCTTTGGGATTTTTATAATAATGAGATGATTGTTGAGAATTATGAAGTATGTGATACTCTGCCTACTTTCAAGCTAACCAGGTAGGTAACCTGCCCCAAATTCACAGGTGCTGGCGCAAGGCAGAAGACTTCTGGTTGAAGAAAAAAGACTCTATTGTTCCCAGCAACAGCAGTCGCCACAATGTCAGCATCTGACTACATCCCCAAGCCCCATCTCCACAGTACTGCATAAAAGGAGCCACGCAACCCCTGCACACCCAATGGATTAAGTCACAGAAGAAAAACCCTGACACCTGAGGAGCTCGGCTCTGTCACCAGGGGTGATAGCAGCCCCCTTTACCTGCACAGGGAGATGGAAGTGCTCTGAGGTATTTGATAGTCTGCTTTTTCTACATCATACTTTGAAAACTCTATACCTCATTCCATCTTATTGATCATATATTTTTAAAAAATTATGTAACACTTAACAACTGATAGACAGTTAAGATGTTTCCAAGCTTTTTTATTATTTTATTTTATTTTATTTTTGAAGTTGTTATATAGGACATCAGAATGCATTACAATTCATAATATACATATAGAGCACATTTTTACATATTTCTGTAAGACATTTCCAAGCTTTTGATAGAATAAAATCCATGGTATCCAGAGCCCACCTCAGGAACGGCACAAGAGAATTCCTTTTGTTAGCAAGGAGAAATATATATTAGTACTTCTATTTGTTTTAATCTAATTCATCCTTTAACATATCTATTCATATGTTTTATAATGCATATATTATTATAATGCTATAAGTAAATAATTGATAAAAGATGGGTAGATATATTAGTACACATGTTCAATTTTACTGATTTAGTTATTTTTTTATGCAGAAGGGTGTACGATTTTTAAAGTTCAGGAGGTATTTGAATATGCATAATGATAGTGTGTGTATTTATGTATCTATATACACATATATATGCATAATACTGATTATTTGCTTAAGAGAAGATTCAGAAGTAGAATTGCTAGTTCAAATGGTATGCATTTTTTAAAGTTTCTGATTCATCTTTCCAATATTATCTAATAATTTTCCAGAGGAGTTGTACCAATTTACCCTCAAAGCAGAATATGAGCATACACAGTCATATCCACAGCCTGCTAACACTGACTGTAGTTGGTACAGGCTTTTTTTTCCCCATCTTTAAAGGTTTTATTGATGAAAAACAATATTTTGGCTTAATGAGAAAATCACCCATTACTCAAGGAGTTGAACATTTTTCATATATTCACTATATTAAATTTCTTTTTAAATCGCCTGTTTATTTCCCTTGCTTTTTCTATTAGGACGATTCATCTTTTATTTAAAAATTAATTTTAAGTGTTCTTTGTGTAAGAAGTATATTTGTTGTTTGATATGAATGTTACAAAAATTGTTTTTCAGTTTATCCTTTGTCTCTGCATTTATTGGTGATATTCTCATACACATGAATGTCATCAAATTTATCAGTTATTTTCTTCACAGTTGCTACCTTTTGAAATAAACACGGTAAGTCATTCCATACTTTAAGATTATATAACCACATCAGTTTTATAAGAATTCATACACTTGAATCAGTGTGTGTGTGTGTGTAGACACCTGAGACTGTTTCTGGGTTTTTACTGAATTCTATTGATCTGTGTAACTACTGTGTTGCTATTGCAATCTTCTAATCTTTATAGTTTAATAATACATTTTAACACAGGGCATTATATGTCAAGAATGACATTGACAATCCAGAAATCACTCAAAAGTGAAGCTAGAAAACCACATCCTATAATAAATATTTTAAAAACTAAGAATGTTTAACTTTGAGGAAAGAGGATTCAATTCTGGTCAAAAGTAGGAATTCAAAAAGTAACCTGCGGGGATACATCATAGCCATTTTTCAAATAGTTAAAGATCTGCTCTGTGGATTGGAATAGATCAGAGACACTCTAGGGAAAAGAACTAAGGAAAATAGGTGGAAATCACTAGAGGAAAATCTTGGCTCAATCAAAGAACTTTCCTAAAAAGTTGTTCATCAAGAGAGCAAGCTATCTTGAAGGAGGATGGGTTAGGAGTAGGTTTCTCCTCACTAGAAAAGTTAAGAAATAGGTAGCTAATTTTTCAAGGATACAATAAAGAAGACATGAACAACAGATGAGGGGCTAGGCTATTTGAGGGACATATGAAGTCTAAATTCCTGGCATCCACGATCTTGCTATCTTAAAAAATATCAATGTCATAATTTCATTAACATAAAGTGTTGGATAAATTCAGGCTGGCAGGCCATACCCCCAGGCGCCTTCCCGGAAGTGCCCATCTCTCCCGAGAATTCACCTTTGGTGGGCTCTGAGTCCCCACCCTTCCTGATCCTGGGAATACTCGCCTCTCGCAGGAATTCAACCCAGGGCAGGCTCTCCCTTTCTGAGCCAATCCGGACCATACAAGTCACGCTCCCATCCCTCTGTACTTAAGCCCCAGCTTGTCCAAAACTCTCTCTCTCTCTCTCTCTCTCTTTTCACCGTCATCTTCTCACCAGCTCTCCCCTTCCCCGTTCCCCTTTCCCTTTCTCCCCTTTCCCCCTCCCCCCTTTCTCCCCTTCCCTTAATAAACCTCTCCTTTTCTACAAGGCGGTCTCGGTGTGGTTTTTGCCCTTCATAAAGAGCATCAAGAATTAGCCACTCACGGATCAGCAGTGAAGGATCCTGACGGCGAGATGGCTGAGTCATTGGTTTCTGAAATCTGAGAAGCTGTTTTCCGCCATTTCTTTGACTATGAGGCAGTGTATGTGGGGATAGGGCTGGGACCCAGGCTATAAAGCAAACAGAAATGTATTGTATCCCTACGATACCACCGTTTACTGGTGACGAGTTCTTCTCCCCCAAATGTTGAAGTATGAACACTAGAGAAGCATGCTGAGGCAAGCATTAAAGCAGGGTTTAAAAAGGAGTAACATAACCTTCTCCAGGGAGGGAGAAGGGGGCCATTGCTGGTATCTTGATATCCCAAGAAGCAAGAGGCAGGTCTGCCTTTTTCATATGTCCCAGGGCTGACTTTGTTCTCCTACTCTCTTCCCCTCATCTCTCTCCTTCCTGCATACATGACCAGGCCCTGTAGGCTGGCCAAAAGGTGAGAAGCAGATGGGCTGAAGGGGGAAGGGCAGGATGGTGCAGCCCCCAACACCTGAATTAACAACTGTATAGCTCCCTGCAGGGAGGGGCAATTCCTGGGACAGGTTATCTTGGAAATAGTTTGGGGCAGGAGCAGGTTCTTGATAAGGGTGGAGGAAGGGCTCTGAAGGAATTAACATTCCAATCCCTCAGGGGACAGTCTCCCAACAGTCTCCAACTTCCCTGGACTCACTCAAAATTGGCTTTCTTGATCGGACCTGACTTGATTTACCTATCTATACTGACTGCCTATCAGATTCTGGCTTCACCTACACAGTCTTTGTTTTCATTTAAACTTTTAAATATGACTCAGGGTGCTCTGGGTCACAAAGAACTACCTACCCAAACAACAAGAAAAAGAAGTGGCAGGAATCTCAGGGTCTCATTTTCACTGTGCTTCCGCAGACACCAAAGCGCTGAGCAAAGGTGAGTCTGGTGCCCTATTCGCCGCCGCAGGGTATGGAGGTGAGGACTTCCTCCAGGGATTCAGTAACATATGCTGAGGTCCTGAGAGCCATTCAACTCAAATGGAAGATTTTATCTATTATTTATCTGGTGGCTTTTGGAGAGGGGCTTCAGTGTTGCTAAGAAGAAAGGTAGCACTTCAAAGCAGTCCGCTTTGGGTTTGTTTCCTTGGAAATGAGCAGTCACCAAAAACAGGACAGCAAAGGTGGTTTCCTTTGGGGCTTACATCTCGGCTACCTTAGTCTCTTTTGTGCGGCTAAAACCGAATACCTGAGAGTAGGTGATTTATACAGAAGAGAGGCTGATTTCTTTCAATTCAGGAGACTGGGAAGTCCAAGACTGAGGGCCACGAATCTGGTGAGGTCTTCTTTGTATATCATCCCATGGTAGAAGGCAGAAGGACAAGGGAGGTGTGCCCTGTCCCGCCCCCATGATGGAGAGGTGGGGGTGCAGAACCCATCCTTCTATCAAGAACCCACCTCCACAGTCCCCACCCTCTCCCACAATAATGGCATTAGTGCATTCCAGAGGGCAAAGGTCTCGTGACATAATCACCTCTTAAAGACCCCTCCTCTCAACACTGTTGCAGCAATGGATTAAGTTTCCCATACATGAACCCTGGGGACGTTTTCACACCATAGCTCCTGAGGAAGAGATCTCATAGCTGAGGACATTAGCTCAGCAGGTATCCAGTCACCTAAGCACTTTGGCTGTGGTCCTCGGAAGACCCACAGGTCTCATTCCATTAAAAGCCTAGGCAGAGGGGAAAAGTACCAAAGTTCATCACAAACACCGCGGGCCATCCGCTGTCAGCCTTAAAGGGGAAAAATAAACACTCTGTGGGCATAAAACATGAGGCCGAAAATGGACCCTACAAGATGCCACACGCTATTAAGATGGATGTAATCAAGCATTAAAACTTAAAGGGGGTGTGTGTGGGTCTTGAAATGTAGAGTGAGAAAAGCCAGACAGTGAAGAGTTCCGGATGCATCATTTATATAAAATTTCATGATAAGCAAACTAGCCTATCAGGTTTGATGTCTAGATGGTGGTGTCCTTCAGGAAGGGTGGTGGTAGAACCAGGAAATGAGACCCAGGGGCTTCTGGGATGCTGGAAATGTTTTGTTTCTTAAGCTAAGTGCTGGTTGCTTGGATGAACGCAATTTGTGAAAATTTCATTGAGTTACTTCACATTTATGATTAATGTTCTTAAAATTCAAAACAAGAAGAGGGTGGTAACTTGGCACTTAGCATCATTAAGGGGTCCCTCGTGTTCCTGCCACTTAGTTCTCCTGACATCCATGTGAACTTATTAAAGCTTGCTTCATTTTCTCCAGTAGAGGATACGGAAACCCTGAGAGAGTATATGATATAATAGAACCACAGCTGGCATGTCTGATCACACCTGAGTTTTCCTGACTCTAACTCGGGGCCCAAGTATTGACTAAACATTTACAATAGATAGCACAAATTTATACCCCCAAAACCAAGAAGGGGAAGACAGCTAGCTTTCTACCTCCCCAGGTATGGAAGCTGGAACCTGTGACTACAAGGAGACCGTGCAAGTCAGGGAAGAATCCAGGTGTCTCCAGGAGCCTGGTGGGTCCTGAGTCATGCAGGGGACCCTTGCAGGCTCCGTGCAACACGGAAGTTCATTTCTGAGTTCTCTATCATCACACTATAGGAATCCCTCTAACGAGAGCCATCAGGGTCATAGTGCTTCACAGATTCCTCCCAACGTCGGAAGATGGGGGAGTCAATGAAGACAGGTGGGTGACCTGCTCCCAATTCAGGACACTTGATCAGATCAGTCAGACAGAAGCACAGGCCTCAGACAAATTATATCCTCATTAAAAAGATTTTTGAGATAAAAAACACTCTACATGTGCCCTTGTTGATATTGCTCATTTCCTATACCCCAAAACATTCAGGGCTGGTCCCTTGGTACAACCACTGCTGCTGGTATATTCCAGAAGATGTTGCTTTTCTGGTCAGGGTCCATCTCCACAGCTCCTGCAGGTGCTGAGCAGGGGCGGGGCTGCAGCCCCTCAGCCTCCCAGAGACGTCTTCTTCTGAAGAAGCAAGAAAGGCCCTTTCTCTGCCCCAGCTGCTGTTGTCACCTGAGCCATAAGGTAGCACTGTTTGTGTCCTTCTTGGAAACGTTTCACTCAAGGGACCACATTCTGTCGCTGTCCTGGGAACAGGAGAGGACTGCCTGTCCAAGTTTTGATTCACTAACCGGGGCCTGTGGCTCTTTCGGGCCATGAGTCTATAAGGGAATTGAGGTGTGTGCAACTTCTGGACCGAATCCCCAGAGGGGCTGAGTTCCCCATGCCCTTTGCCCCGTTTCCATGGGGATGTGGGCCACAGCTGTTCCAGAGCACAGCATGGCGCAAGTGGCCTGCATTCCCAAGTCACCTTCCAGAGGGCCACAGCCTCAGAGGCAGGCAACCAACACGGATGTAGAGAAATAAGACTTGGGCTGGGGATATAGCTCAGTTGGTAGAGTGCACGCCTCCCATGCACAAGGCTCTGAGTTCAATCCTCAGCACCACAAAAACAAATAAGAGAAAGAAGACTTTAAGGGTAAAACCACTGAGACTTCTTTCCCCACCACATGCCTCAGCCCAGCCTGATGCAAAATTCCCTGTGCTGTGCTTATGGTCTACCCTCATGAGGTCCCAGACACACTTGGAAAATTGAAGGCTGCAAGTCCTCACCATCTATCTTTTCCCTCTTAACATATTTCCCTCCTGCTCTACACAAATATCATCTGCAGATAGGCCCAGGGCATGCGTCTCACTGGTCCACATGCTCAGGAGACCAATCTGATTTGAAGTCTCAGCTGAAGCTGGCGGTGGCAGAGTTTGCTTGTCATTTGAGTGAAGGAACAGTAGAGCGTCCATTTACAGACCATGCTATTTCCAGATAGACCTGAGAGCAGTCTAGATTGGAGGGGATTGCCTTTCCCCAGAGAGGGGATTGCTGATTGGTTGTATGGATTTCTTTTTTTTTTTTTTTTTTTTTTTTTTTTGGTACCAGGGATTGAACTCAGGGGCACTCAACCACTGGGCCACATCCCTAGCCCTTTTTTGTATTTTATTAGAGACAGGGTCTCACTGAGTTGCTAAGTGCCTCGCCATTGCTGAGGCTGGCTTTGAATTCACGACCCTCCTGCCTCAGCCTGCCAAGTCACTGGGATTAAAGGCGTGTGCCACCACGCCTGGCTGGTTGTATTGATATATTTGGGGACAATGCTACTAAAGATAGGACACATTGGTTCCCCTCAACCTGCTGTCTAGGAGGCAAGAAGAGGCACTGGGATTTTTCCTATGGTCACTTTCAACACACTTTGAATGAACTGCCCTTAGTTAGCATCCTGCTAATATTCTGGCCAATGTGCATAGATTATAATAGACTATTCTGGCTCTCCCCATAGTTGCTGGAGAAAAAAATATATATATATTTGGCAGGTGCCCAGCCAGGTAGTCCTGAAAGGAAAAAGAGAAAGCATGCATGGCCTAAGGGGTGAGATCTAAACCAAAGAAACCAGAGCTAATCTGGGGTGCTGTGGCCTAGCAGAAGAGGTAGGGCCAGGATGGAGGGAGTGGGTGGGAGGGCAGGTTTTCCAGAGCTGGAGCCTAACTTATGAGCAGACAAATTCATAATTTTCAGAAAAGGGTGACAGATACAACACAGTTGGGTCACCTATCTGCTCAGCTGTTCCTGAGGCCAAAGAAGGTGGCAGCATCCTTAAAACAGATAAACAGGTTACTGACAAGTTTTGCCTGGGGAGCAGAAACTATTTGTCATAATAATGCTTCACATTTTAAAATAGTCCTCTACCTTCCCTTAAAAAAAATTTTTTTTTTTTTGCACACCCTTATTATATCTTACCCTTACAGCTCTGCATCTGGTAGACACAGTGAAAATAAGGGACAAAATTGGAACTAGTGTTTACTGTGTTACCAGTATTGCCAGGCACCGTGCATAGGACAAATGAACTCATTGAATCCACACACTGGTTTTGTGAGAAATAGTATCTCTACTTGCAAATTAAGAAAAATATCCTTGACTCAGAAAGGATAAGTGATCCACTATCACTTAGGTAGGAATGGCAGTCCCCAGATTCCAACTGCTAGGTTTGACTATGTCCCCCACAAAAGCACACGTTGGAAACCTAATCCCCTGTGCGGCAGTGTTGGGAGGTGGGACCTGCAGAACAGAAGGGATCTGCCTGATAGATAGGCTTGGGCAGATGGGCCACCTCCCCCATGGATATTTCCATGAGACGCAACCTGGTTTCATTTTCCCCCCAGGCAGGAGCCAATGGGCTTAAAGGTCACCCTATTCCCCAGACAAAGAGCCAATAGTGTTAAAGGTCGCTCTGGTACACCCCCCACCAGAAATACCTACTTAAGTCCATGCCTGACTGGAGCTTAGACACAACAGCTCATCCCTGCTGAGAGGAGGCAGCCACTGCGACAGCTCCAGACTCACTGTCTCTAACCTGACAGCAACTGCCCCAGCCGACAGCTCCATCCTCCAGCCTGACAGCAGCTGCCTTAGCCGACAGCTCCAGAGACCACAGCCAGCGCGACCAGGCACCCACCTTCCATTCAGAGCTTGCACACTCCCTTCTCCCTGACTCCTCTCTCCCACCAGAGCTTGCACACTCCCCTCTCCCTGACTCCTCTCTCCCCGTACTTCTTCTACCTCCGGCCAGCCATAAAGGTTGGTAAATAAATATCTTGGCTGCACAGTTGTCTCCGGTGTGATTTTTGCCCTTCACCACCCTCTTTCCAGGGACACCATTATGTTCACTGAGCAATGTTGCAGAGCAAATCCACAATGTAATCAGGCCCAAGAGCAGGTCCTGCACACAAACTTGACACTGAGCTCTGAGCTCTATTTGGCATCCACACAACCCCTGTGGTACCCAGCAGTGGAGGGCAAGACCCTGCCCCTATCTCCACTCCTCCCGCCCCCCAACACACCACCTGTGTCCAGGTGTGAACAAGCTTCTGGGGCAAAGACATTGGAAGCACAGTAATTTACAACTGCATACCAGGGCCCCAATTTTTTAATTAATTAATTAATTATTTATTTATTTATTTTATTTGTTATACATGCTTTTAGAGTGCAATTTCTTTCATATTACATATAAAGAGCACAGTTTTCTAAGTCATTGGTTTTACACAAAGTATTTTCATACCATTTGAGTTTTTATACATGCACTTAGTATATTGATGTCCAACTCCTTCTGCCATTGTTTCTATCCCCTTGCCCCTTTCCCTCCCCTCCCCCCTTTTTTCTATTTAACATTCCTTCATTCCTCTCATCCCCCTCCCCTTGCCACTATAATTAAGTATCATCATAGCAAAGGAATTAATCAACCTTTGGTTTTCTGGGATTGGCTGACTTCACTTAGCATTATTTTCTCCAACTCCATCCATTTACCTGCAAATGCCATGATTTTATTCTCTTTTAGTGCTGAGTAGTGTTCCATTGTGTATATATACCAAAGTTTTCCTATCCATTCATCTATTGATGGGCATCGGGGTTGTTTCCACAATCTAGCTATTGTGAATTGTGCTGCTATGAACATTGATGTGGCTGTGTCCCTGTAGTATGCTATTTTTAAGTCCTTTGGGTATAGACCAAGGAGTGGGATAGCTGGGTCAAATGGTGGTTCCATTCCAAGTTTTCCTAGGAATCTCCATACTGCTCTCCAAATTGGCTGCACCAATTTGCAGTCCCACCAGCAATGTAAGAGTGTGCCCTTTTCCCCACATCCTTGCCAGCATTTATTGTTGTTTGTGTTTTTGATAGCTGCCAGGGCCCAAATTTTAAGATGAAATGTTCAAGTTCCAAATCATTAGACACTGATAGCAGAGTTGTTCATTTTCTTTTTCTTCTTCTTTTTTCTTTTTTTTTTTGGGGGGGGGGGGCGTTAAGGATTTGTACCCTGATTATGAGACAGCATAGAAAATAGGATAATGAAAATTTAAAAACACACACACACACACACACACACAAAAAAAAGACACCCAAAAGGATTAGATAAATAGAGATTATCAAGCACTTGAGATGAGTTAATTATCACTGCTGAGCCTGAAATTTAGCTGCACTTCCTAGCAGGTAATACATAAAAAGGAAACATGGTTCTCATTATCTAATGATAATAATTTTTTAAATAATTAATTAAATCGCTTTTTAAAAACTGTGTGTACGTAACTCCTTCTGTGTGGTTTGACTGATTTCAAGGATAAATCCATGCTTATTCACACCTGCCAGCTATTCATCTGTAAGGGACACAAGAATTTCAGGCTCTGTCCTTTCCCTGCCAGCCTATCTCCCTCCCTCCCTTTTTTCCTTCCTCTGCTACCTCCTCCTCCTCCTCTTTCTCCTCTGGTTTAAGAAACACAGAAAAGTACAAAGAATAAGAAATATCAGGCACCAAACACCCAGAAGCAATTCATGCCTTATTTTGTAAAATAAGATAAATAGAACAATTCTAGTAAAATGGAAGCTGCTTCTCTTATCATCCTCAATTCCATTTCCTATCTGCCCTTCCCAGGTATTATCACCAATTTAATGTACATTTTACCAATGTTGTTTTTATATAATGTATACATATATATGTATTATAGCATTAAGTTATATGTTTTATGTTTTTTTAACATGAATGGATGATATTGAACACATCATTCTGCAACTTACTGATTTTGCTCACAGTGTGAATATGTGGTATCCCCCAAAAGCTCATGTGTAAGGCAATGCAAGAATGTTCAGAATTGAAGTGATTAAATTATGAGTTGCAGCCTAATCAGTGGATTAATCCACTGATGTGGATTCACTAGGTGGTAACTGTAGGCAGGTGGGGAGTGGCTGGAGGAGGCATGCCTTTGGGCTTTGTATTTTGTCCCTGGTGAGGGGAGCTCTGTCTGCTTCCTGCTTGTTAAATCCTGAGCTGCTTTCCTCCACCATACGCTTCTGCCATGATGTTCTGTCTCACCTTGGGCCCAGAGTTGTTGAGTGGCCATCTTTGTAGGAGCCCTGTTTGGGGAGATGGCTTAAATTGCGGTTGACTACGGGTTTTGGACATGTTTGGGCATTGGCGCCTTCCGTAGTCTCACGGGACTTGGCCCGGGATCTTGCGAGACTTGGCCGGAGATCTCGAGGGACTTGAGTGAGATTGCGGAGGAGGTCTGCGCCATTTTGGAGGTTAGAGGAGCATGGACGGCGTGTCGGGGTGTAGTTAGAGACAGAGAGAAAAGTTATCAGAATAAAGGGCTGTTTGTTTCCAGTTCGTCTCTAAACTTCTTCCTGCAGCTTCTTTGCTCCAAGCGGCCATCGCTTCAGGCGGCTACAGGTGGTGGCCCATAAGGGGAATCGGCACGGCAGGTAAGAACTGAGGAACCTCGCAGGAGTCTCTAGTCAGAGCGGTTAAAATGGGTTCGAAAATAACTAAGACCCAAGTGTACAAGGCTCTTGATGAATTCTTTGATATAGCTGAGTCAGTTATTAGTGAGGAGAATTTGGAAAAAAGTGAAAGTGATCATGAAAGCTTGGCCTCGGCTGAGTCAGTTAGGGCCAGTAAGGATAGTATCAGTGCGGGCTCAAAAATGACAAAGATCCGAGCTGCTAAAGCTATTCAAGATTTATTAGAGATAGTTCAAGGATACATGCTCTCAATTAAATCCGAGACTCAGGATGTTACTGAGTCAGTTAGGACCAATGAGAGTAGTAGTGGTGAGGAGGAATTAAGTAAAAGTGATTCTGAGAAAATGAACAAAAGGAAATTAAGGAAGACCAAGGTAAGGGACCATCAAGTGGAGGAACCTATGTCCTCCACTCCCCCATGGGTGGAATCTATTACAGAAAATATGAAGGGTATCACTAGGCATTTGCATACCCTAAAAATAGAAATAAAAAGTCTTTCTGAGCGCTTATGCACTCTCGAGGGTAACTCACAGATACATTGGGAACTGCCAGTATTTAAATATAAAAATGGAAAGAGGGGCCACCAGTCAGTAGATTTCAAAACAATAAAAAATCTCAAAGAGGCAGTAATGACATATGGACCCCAAGCTCCTTTCACGTTAAGTATACTGGAGTCCCTTAACACCTTTAGCTTAACCCCCTCAGACTAGAAACATCTATGTTTGGGGAGATGGCTTAAATTGCGGTTGACTACGGGTTTTGGACATGTTTGGGCATTGGCGCCTTCCGTAGTCTCACGGGACTTGGCCCGGGATCTTGCGAGACTTGGCAGGAGATCTCGAGGGACTTGAGCGAGATTGCGGAGGAGGTCTGCGCCATTTTGGAGGTTAGAGGAGTGTTGACGGCGTGTCGGGGTGTAGTTAGAGCCAGAGAGAAAAGTTATCAGAATAAAGGGCTGTTTGTTTCCAGTTCGTCTCTAAACTTCTTCCCGCGGCTTCTTTGCTCCAAGCGGCCATCGCTTCAGGCGGCTACAGATCTTTCAGACCAAGACTGCTGAAACCATGAGCCAAAGTAAACTTTTCCTCCCCTACATTGTTCTCATCAGGTCCTTTGGTCACAAGGGTTAAAAAAAAAAAAAAAAAACTGACTAAAACAGAAATCGATCCATGCTGATATATAAAAATCTAGTTAATTCATATATGCTAAATAACATTCTGCCATGTAACTATATCACAATTTATATTTTCATCTACTAAACATGTTTGTTTCCAGTTTTTCAGCATTATGATCAAATTGCAAATGAATATTCTTGTATGTAAATGCTTGACACTTGCTGGAGAGTATTCCTTGGCATATATACCTGGATACGAAATCAACTGTCTTTTTCGAATTTTCTTAGATTGCTGACAACAGAATTCATAATAGCTTGTTTGAGCAAAAACATCTTAGTTACTTGTTCTTAGATGGTCTACAAAAATTTTAGGAAAGCCCGAAAAATAGGTTGAGACAATATTGTCTGGTATGTTTCGAATTGGAAAAATACTCCAATATACCACAGGATAGTTCTGAGAAACACCAGCACAGCATGGAGCACAAGCCTCTATGGCTGGGACACCAGAAACTGGAGTCTTGCTGCCCTAGAAGAGCCTGATGCCTTTCTTCCCTACCCCTTTGAATGCTTTCTTTACCAAATGTCAAAAGCTCATATATGCTTGGAGCTGTGTTTGAACTCTGTTATGTTCTGTTGATCTGTTTGTCTGTTCCTGCCGCAGTGCTACACTGATTTAATGGTTACAGCTTTATAACACCTCTTAATGTTTAGGAAGGCAAATCTCTTTTTTCATAATTATTTTGACTGTTTTTGTACATTATTTTATATGAATTTTAGAATCAAATTGTTAAGTCTGAAGATAAAGCATGTTAGACTTTTTATTATATTGAAACTGTGCAATTAAATTTATAACCTAATATTGAGAGAACCCAGGTCTTCATAACATCTTCATCCACAAACCTGGTTTATCTTCTAGCTATCCAATTCTTACATTTATTTTATTATTTGCCATTTCAGTTTTTAGTTTAGTCTTAGTTTTTCTTGTCATTGTGAACTGCATCTCTTTTACAATACATTTTATAATTTGGTTCATGCTGGTGGGTAATGCTATAAGCCTAGATATGTTGAGCTTCTATCTAACAAGACTGAACTTAAAAAAAAAAAAATATTTTGAAAGCCAAGATTCCATCTCACTCCAGTCAGAATGGCAACAATCAAGAATACAAGTAACAATAAATGTTGGCCAGGATGTAGAGAAAAGGGTATGCTCATACATTGTTGGTGGAACTGCAAATTGGTACAACCCTTCTAATAAAGCAGTATGGAGATTACTCAGCAAACTAGAAATGGAACCACCATCTGACTCAGTTATCCCACATATATCCAAGGATTTAAAATCCGCATACTACAGTGAAGCAGCCACATCAATGTTTATGGCAGTACAATTCACAATAGATAAGCTATGGAACCACCTAGGTATTTTTCAACAGATGAAAGGATATATAAATTATAATAATAAATTGTGATATATACATATATATATATATATATATATATATATAATATATGGAATGTTACTCAGCCACAAAGAAGAATGGCTTCATGACATTTACCAGTAAATGGATGAATCTAGAGACTATTGTGCTAAGTGAAATAAGCCAATCCCAAAAAAAAAAAAAATGGTCAAATGTTTTCACTGATCTGTGGAAGCTAGAGCACAATAAAGGGACAGGAGAGAAGTTCAGTAGGTTAGACAAAAAGGAATGAAAGGAAGGGAGGAGGGATAGGAAGGAATAGGAAAGACGGTAGAATAAATCCAACACGATCTTTCCTAGGTATACATATGAAAATACTTAAGTGAATTCCGTCATTATGCTCACCCACAAGAATGGGATGCAGGGCTGGGGTTGTGGCTCAGCAACAAAGCGCTCACCTAGTACATGCGAGGCCCTGGGTTCCATCCTCAGCACCACATGAAAATAACTAAATAAAATAAAGGTATTGTGTCCAACTACAACTGAAAATAAATATTAAAAAAAGAGAATGGGATCCAAATTAGAATAAGTTATTTCCCATGCTTGTAGAATTTTATCAAAATGGATTCTACTGTCATGTATAACTAAGAAGAACCAATAAAAAATACTGACAGCTTTCCATAAGTCATTGGTTTTATATTGAAAATCAAGTAATGAGTAAATAACAATTACATCTTTATCTTTTCAAATCTTATCCTCTCACTTTATTTTCATATTTAATTATGTTTGTTAGAAGCTAAAGCACAACGCTGACACAGGGTGATTGGTAGCGGGCATCCTTATCTTTTTCTTTCCTTTATGGGAATGTTTCCAGTATTTTATAAGTAATTATATTATTTTCTATAAATAATAGATAGCCATTGTCAACTAAAGAGATTTTTCAAATCATGAATATTGAATTTGGTCAAATACTTTTTCTGCATCTGTTGAGATGATCAGTTTTGTTCTCATTCTGTCTTTGTCACAAACAGGATGGAATTATAGACATTCGCTTACTAGAACTGGAGGAATCTTAAGATGTCATCCAGTGTTCTAAATGGGACAGGGTAGCTTTGGGAACCAGGAAAAGCCTTTATTGTTAAGGATTGTCCCACATATTACAGGAAGGTTAGCAAGCACGGTTTCCTCACTAGAAGCCAGATGCACCCTCCAAGACATATAGGAATCAAGAACTGTCCCCACAAATTTACGAAGGGTTCCCAAGGTGCCACCATGTGATGTCAGGGAACCAGAGAGAGCCCTGAAACCTACAGAGATTTGTCTTATGCCTGAGCATTACTAACTGCTTCCTTCAGCCTCTCCTTTTATAGCTATTTTGACTGTTCCCTGCTCCCACGCCTCCAACCCTTGCTAAAGAGTTCTACCGTTGCTCTGATTTCTTCTAATTTCTTTTGTTCCTGCCCTAAGCAATCCTTCGGGGGAATCCCTAATTTCCCTCATTGTGTATAACTATAAAATCCTCTCTCTTCTACCCACACCCGCTTGCTGTTCTCTGGAGACTCGTGCCTGACGTGACACCAACCAGAGGTCTTCTCAGACTCAGTGTCTCTCGGCAGGAACGGAGGGAGCTGTGCACCTGGCTGGCTGAAAAGTGAACCCGGATGTCCTCACAGCAGTGGGGACTGGCTAGAGATAGATCCTGAGTCCAGTGTGGGCTCCTGTAGGCTCTTGAAAGATATTCATTTGAATCCAGGAAGAAAGCAACTGGAAGACTTTCGAAAATAATTATTTCAATACTCCCTCTCTATAAAATCCTCCATGACAATATCCTAAGTTTCATCTCTCTCTCTCTCTCTCTCCCTCTCTCTCTCTCTCTCTCTCTCTCCCCTCCCTCCCTCTCTCTATTTAGTGCATTATAGTTATACATGACGTTGGGGTTCGTTTTGACATAATCATACATGCATGGAATGCAATTTCCTCCAATCCAGTCCCCAGTATTTCTTCCTTCCCTCCCCTTCTCCCTCCCCCTATTCCCTTTCCTCGACTCTATTGGTTTTCTTTCTATTTATTGATAGTTCCTTAAATATTGGTAATTTATAAATCTACACAGTGGTGAAAGTCATTGTGATATGTTCATATATGTACATAGAATAGTTTGGTCAACTTCATTCCACCATTCCCCCTTTTCCTGACCCTCCTCCTTTCCTCTCAATTTCCTTTCTCTACTCCACTGGTCTGTCTTCTATTTTCATGGTATTCCTTCCACAACACAAACACACGCATTTTCCCCCTTATTTTGGTGCAGCTTCCTCAAAAAGCTAGGAAGGAATGGAACCACAATATGACCCAGCTATCCCACTCCTCAGTATTTAGCCAAAAGAATTAAAATCAGCCACATCGATGTTTATGGCAGTGTAATTCACAACAGCAAGTTATAGAATCAGCCCAGGTGGCCATCAACAGATGCATGGATAAAAACAAATGTGATATATAACCACAGTGGAGTATTATTTAGCCATAAAGAAGAATTAAATAATGGCATTTTCTGGTAAATGGATGGAATTGGAGAATAGAATGCAGAAACAGCAGATTCAGAAAGTCAAGGGGCAAATGTTTTCTCTCAACTATATCATTTTTTGACATATAAGGATTGTCAATGAAGAAGAAAGGGAAAAGTAGGGTTCTTAAACCCCTTAATAATCTATGTTGATGATTAGTATGACACAGAAGACATCCTTCTGCCACTGACTAGCTGTGTGAGAGTCCCAAAACCCCCCGCACCTCATCTACTCATTTGTAGAGTGAGGATAAGGATGTGGAGCATTAATAATTGTGGTGAGGACAAAAACAATGTGCATTTGGCAGGTGCCCAACAAATGGTAGCTAGTGTCACTATTCCAAGGAACATGTAGTTAGCTCCTGTGTCTGCCATTCCTAAGAATAATTTCCAAGGCAGAGCCTTCAGATCAACCAGTCCCAGCAAAGAGTACATTCAAAGTAAATAAAAATGGAGCTTCTGTTCACAGAAGTCTTGCCTGGTCAATAAGGCAGAAGAGGAAGTTATCGTCAGTTTCCTTGATAAAGACCACCCAGAGAATACCCCAGGAAATGCAGCCCGTTCATTAATTCATCCACCCATCCGTCCATCCCATCCAGGAGGGGAATAGGAGCCAGGACACATAAATGCTAAGAGCTCCTGGATGTCAGAACCACACCCCACCCCAAAGGGCATGGACAGGAAAGCCAACAAAGAAGAAATACAAATTTGAAGGCCTACTGACATTTAAAAATGTTTATTTTGCCTTACTAGCAATTTAAAATGTGCAAATAAAAATAATACCATTTTCCACCCAAGAATCAAAAATGATTTCTTAAATGAGAATTCTTGGGGTTTGTAAGGATGCCAGGAAACCGTCACTCTCAAAATTGGTGGTAGAAATCCAAATGGATGGAAGCTTGTGGGTGGAGAGGAAAAGTGGGTATGGGGAGGAGAGGGGAGGGGTAGAGGGGGTGCCTCTCCCACAGTACTTCCACCTGCCCCCAAACAACCCTCTAACCCAGAAAAAAAAAATGTGCATTTGCTTTGACTTTGTGGCTTCATTTCTTAGGATTTAATGCTTGAAAATAACAATGGAGTGTGCTAAACATATAGCTCTAAAGACGTTCTTCACAGCTCTGTAATATTTGAAAATTGGAAACGACTAAATGCTAGCTGTGAGTGCTTAGCTAAGGTGACAGTCAGCATGGTGGGTTATAAACCAGAGCCAGAAACAGGGGAGTCAGGTTCAAATTCCAGCTCTTTCACTCTCACCCCAGGTGGACTTGCACAAAACATTGCCTCCAAACCTGTTTTCTTATCTATAAAAAGTGACACTATGTCTTTACCTCATAGAAATATGTGAAGGAATAAATTAGGTGATGTGTGTAAAGTGTAGCCCATAGGAAGTGCTTTATGATATGTTATTATTAAATAAATTATGCTATAACCATATGATGGAATTCATTGCAAACATAAAAAGGATGCTGTAGAAAACTATCTAATGATACTGGAAAATGTTTATGGATATTGTTAAGTGCAAGAAGCAGGCTGTATTATTATTTGATATCTGCTTTTGCTAAATATATATATATATCATCAGAGGGAAAAAAAGTGAAACACATCCAAATGTTAACCATAGTTATTTCTGACTGGCTGGGTTATAGGAGATTTCTATTTTCTTATTTGGGCTTTTCTATATTTGCCAGTTTTTCCTTAAAAGAAGGAAGATGGTGCCATCAATAATGTGACTTTCCTTGCTATCTAGGTTAATTAGAATTTTTAAACAGTAATTGTTTTTATCTGGACATGTTTTTATCTGGAAAATGGAAGTGGAGAAGGCTGTTCTACAAAATTCCCTGCCCCAACCCCTAGGAAAGAATAGCCTAAAAAAGCCCCTAACCCAGAGAACAGCAGCCCCCCCCCCATCCCATGAGCTCATCCCAAGGTTTTCACCAAGGCTGGGGGTGCCAGTGATCACTTCCAGCCCCATCTACCTAGAGCATGAATATAAGCCTAGAAGACTGCAAATGAACTTGGGGACAGGAGGAGGGAGGGGACAAACTAGGGGCAGAAAGGGAAGGGGAATGCAACTGGCCCTTGGTATGGGGGTACCAAAATCTGCAGATACCCAAATCTGCAGATGCTCCAGACTTTTATATTAAGTGGCACAGCATCAGCATATAACCTAGATACACCCTCCCACAGACCTTAAGTCATCTCTAGATTGCTTCTAACAGCTAATACAATGTAAATGCTATGTAATGGTTGTTCTACTAGATTGTTTAGGGAATAATGACAAGAAAAGAGGTCTGAACATGTTCAGTATAAATGTGCTTATTTCTGAATATTTTCAATCTGTGGATTACTAAATTTGTGCATATGGATCTCCCAGAAGTAGCACCAACTGTACTCCTTCTACCTACATACCACATCCTCACCTCTTTCCCTTGGACCTGGTGGTCTTCTTTGACTACTACATCTTTATCCAACTTGCTCAGGGTCCTCCATTTTCCTACCATGTAAAGTTTTCATGACGACTGAATCTTTCAGACTGAGCAATAAATCCATAATTCTCCGGGCGCGGTGGCGCACGCCTGTAATCCCAGCACTTGAGAGGCTGAGGCAGGAGGATTGCGAGTTCAAAGCCAGCCTCAGCAATGGCGAGGCACTTAGCAACTCAGTGAGACCCTGTCTCTAATAGAATACAAAAAAGGGCTGGGGATGTGTCCCAGTGGTCGAGTGCCCCTGAGTTCAATCCCTGGTACCAAAAAAAAAAAAAAAAAAAAAGTCCATAATCCCCTCTGTAGGTGATTTGGCCTCAGTATTCCATAAGAGAAGGCCCCAGGCAGACTGGCCATCTCCTGCCTGGCCTCTTCCAAGTCAGGCCAGAACAGAGGTAGAGAAAAGAAAAGACGAGAGGGAAAGAAAAAGAGGGAAAGAAAGACAAGAAGGGGATTGGTGGGCAAGCCCTTTTCAATCGACAAAGGAAGGAGAAGCTGGGCTTGGGCCCCCCGAGATGAAATCAGGGGCACTTCTCTGCCCTCCTATCCCCTCCCACTCCTACGTTTTCCAGGAACACAGAACCCAAGAGTTTTGCAGTTTTAGGCAGGAAGCCCTGGTAGGTGGAGAGGGCTGCTCATCTCTATGGACTCCATCATTGTTACTTAGCATTTATATTGCCTGGCTACAACCACAGAATGCCTTCCAATTACGTTTAAAAGGTATTTGTGGAGCCAACTACCTGCAATTACACTCGAGATTTCTCCTGGGTATTTGCACACTTTGGGATGGTTTTCTAAGGAGGTTTTTTTTTTTTTTTTTAGATGGTTAACCCTTGACTTGATGGAATACCTAAACAACTGTGATTTGGAGTGATGCTAGGAGAGGAAGAGAAAGTCTTTCTTCCCTGCCTATAAAACAAAAATGATAGGAAGATTGGCTGTCTTGCTGAAACCACAGGACTATTGGTAATGAGTAAATGGAACTGTCTGAGAAAGACTTTAAAGCTCCCTGGAAAAGAGGTATTTTAATGCAGAGAGACATTTGAGGCCTGGTCCTGTCTTGCTGAAAGCCACGTTCTTGTAGATGCCTTGGGAATAAACATGGGTTCCTGACTGAGCCAGCAGACAGGGCCCAGGCGACTCCAATGGGAATGACTGCATTATAGCCATCACCTCTACTTTTTTGGCTTTGACTATCTTAAAACATGTCCCTTCCTGTTCCATCCCCACTCAAGCCCTTTGACTCCCACCTGCCTGATCTTTGCAATTTCTTGATTTCAGGGAACTGAGTACCAGGGATGCTGTGGAATAAAGGATAAAGGTGGAAAAGAGGAGATAACATTCAGAACCTCAGAACCGAGCTGCATGGGAGCTGGCCCAGCTGTTCCCTCCCCGGGAAGAGCACTGTCACCTCTCCCTTGCTGACCCTACTCCCTGCCAGCATTAGCTGGATGCCAAGCAGACACTATCACATCCCACCTCTGACTTAGAAAAGACTCCTTCCTCCTGTGGCTTTTGTTCCTGAGAGACGAAGGCCAAAAGGTAATGGCAGGACTCTGAAGATGAGTCATAAGGGGCATTTGACTAACTGAGTCAGGACCTGTCAGTCATCAGTTATGCTAGAAATACACCAAGGGCTGGAAGAAGGTTTGGACTGCGCAAAGTGGATCCAGGGTTTTAAGACTGAAGGAAGGAGAGGTTGAAGGTGGAGTGGCAGGTGCCTGTCTGGCCCCCAGGGAAGCTGACAGATAGTTTCTATCCATTGTGACAAGGGTCTCTTCCTCCTTGCACCAGATTTTTCAAAAACCAGGCTAACGCTATTGTAAACATCAATTAAGGGAATGGAATGCATATAGATTGGTGTAGCAGAATGGGTGGATGGGTGGGGACCGGTTCTTGGACTAGTTTGATCCAAGGTGCCAATAGATATGACTCAAGAGCAAGCTCCCCTCCCTCAGAGACCCCATAACAGATTCCCTGCTGCCAGGAGAGGAATTTCCCATAATCCTCCCTTCCTCTTGTCAGGGCTGGCACTGTCTGAGCTTGAAGGCAGGCTGACAAGGTTAAGGGGAGAGAAGATCTGATATGCTATCAGGCTTCTCACGTCCGTGACAGGCAGGCTTGTGTGGAGTGGGCCCACAGCCTCCCTCTGTTTCCCTCTCCAAACAACCCACCAGTGTGCCTCACATGGTCCTGCCAATCAGAGACAAAGATAAGGCATGACTCGGAGTCCTCCTCCCAGAGTCCAAGCTTTGAAGGCAATTATTTATGGGAGCTCTTTGGTGTCTATCAACCTCAGGGCTGAGGCTTACAGTAGAACCACAGGGAAGCAGCCTCAGTAGCATGGACTGCATCCTGTAAAGTTCAAGGTGCCTCCTATGCATAACCTTTGCATTCTACCGGTCACCATCAGCCCCACTGTTGACAATGCACAGCCATGGAAAGGGCCGTGTCCACCACTGAAACTGCTGACTGTGAGACAGGCCTGCCTTCTGTAGACGGGTGGCCATAAAGTCTTCAAGATGAAGGTTACCACCCCAGGTCTTCCAGACGAAGGTTCCCACCCCAGGTCTTCCAGACCAGGCTACTCCAAGTGTGTATCAATCAGGGCCCGGCTGCAAATTGCTTGATACTGGTCCAGGAGAGATCAATGCAAAAAGTGAGAGAAAGCATTTTAAAACTTTTATAGTGACCTGATGGAGTAATCTGATGTTTTTATTCTGATAATAAAAAAGGAATTTACATTTTCATATTTTTTAATTCCATTTTCCTCAAAATATGCTCTAGAGAATATATTTTTAATAAAAATACACATTGTGTTAAATAGTCTGCAACACATAAACAAATATTTTATAAATTACCATTGAGTAACAAAGTAAATATTTTATAAAAATATCATTGAGCAACAAATTGTTTTTAAAAAATCCTGTTCCTTCATCCCAAGTAGATTGAGACATACAGATCTAGTTGTAATCTGCTGTTCCAAGAATATGGAACCAAAGATTCCAGCCCCCAGAAGATATAAGGAATTCAAACAAGTCAAACACACACACACACACACACAACACACAACACACACACACAAGCAAATGAGTAATCCAATGTAAAAAAAAAATGGGCAAATTAGTTAAATAAATAGTTCCCAAAAGAGGATAAACAGGGGGCTAGAGATATAGTTCAGTTGGTAGAGTGCTTGCCTTGCATGCACAAGGCCCTGGGTTCAATCCCCAGCACCACCAAAAACTAAAATAAAACAAAATAAAAAATAAAAAAGGATAAACAAATGGTCAACAAGTATATGAAAAAAATATTCAACATCAGGGAAATACAAATCAAAACTGCAATGAGATCTCATCTCACCCCTGTTGGAAAAACTACAATCAAGAAGACAAAGAATAACAAATACTGGTGAGGATGTAGAGAAAGGGAATTCTCATATCCTGTTTCCAGAAAGGTAAATTAGTACAACCATTATAGAAACTAGTATGGAAGTTTCTTGAAAACTAGAACTAGAACTACCATGTGATCCAGCAATCCTACTACTGGATATATAACCAAAGAAATTGAAATCAGTACATTGAAGAGACACCTCTACTTTCATGTTGACAATAGCTAAGATATGGCATCAACCTAGATGTCCATCAATGGATGAATGGCTAAAGAAAGTATGATCTATATACACACAATGGAATATTACTTGGCCATGAAAAGAATGGATTTCTGTCATTTTCTACAACATGGATGGAACTAGAAGATATTTTGTTAAGTGAAATATGTCAGACACAGAAAAGCAAATACCTCCATGTCTTCACTTATACACAGAAGCTAAAAAACTGATTTCATAGAAATACGGAAAAGAGTGGTGGTTACCAGAGTCTGGGAAAAGGGTCAGGAGAAGGGATGGAGAGACGATGGTTATGGGTACAGGAGTGCAACTGGATGGGAGGAATAACTTCAAATGTTCTAGAGCACCGTGGGATAACTATGGTTGACAATAATGAACTGAATAAAGTTGAAAAGAACTAGTAGAGAAAACTATGAGTGTTCCCAATACAAACAGAATAAACGTCTGATATTCCACAAACACTGATCTGAACATGACACATTGTACACATATATTGAATTGTCACGTGGTACCCCATGCATGTGTCAATTAAAGATAAAAAAATGTTAAAAAAAATATCAACAGACTGCAGACTATTTCTTTAAATGGCAGTTCTGAGAGAAAGCAAGAGTCAGAGCAGAGAGAGAGAGAGAGAGAGAGAGAGAGAGAGAGAGAGTAGCAGGGAGAGGGAGAGAGGCAGGCTGGTGGACAGTCCCTGCAGGCTATTCTACCTGAAAGTGGACAGTCCACATTCTTTTAAAGTGACACAGCACAACCAGTCCTTTCAGACACCCCTTCCTAAGCTATGTTTATGGAACAAGTCAAAATAAAGGCGAGCTGGGCGCGGTGGTGCACGCCTGTAATCCCAGCACGTGGGAGGCTGAAGCAGGAGGCTGGTGAGTTCAAAGCCAGCCTCAGCAATGATGAGGCACTTAACAACTCAGTGGGATCCTGTCTCTAATAAAATACAAAAAAGGGCTGGGATGTGGCCCAGTGGTCGAGTGCCCCTGAGTTCAATCCCCGGTACCAAATAAATAAATAAATAAATAAAGGTGATACTCCAATCATGGGCCTCCCTGGTTTCTCACCACTCGGCACCCGGATCAAAGACAGAGTCACACTGACAACACGTGCCCTGGGAGGCAGCCACTCTCCTGCAGAGCCTGGCTGCCCCAGCACCCTCTCCTCTACATTTCCAACCTAGAGATCCCTACTTCTTAAAGAACATGGAGACACCAGAACCCAACCTCTCCTGCCACCTGTGATTTAGAGCAAGGGCAGAACAGTCAATCACACTTGAGCTTGAGTGATGGCTCCTGTGCTCCCCACCTGAGCACACCACTGACTCTGCTGAGGCCTCCTCATATGCATCTGCAAAATGGGCATATCAACACCTAGAATTTACTGAGCATGACACTGTATGCTAGATACAGGCTCTGCAGGAGCCCTAATTAAGGAGATAGCTAAGATTGCGGTTAGCTGTGAGCCATAAGCATTACCACCTTCCATGGTCTCGTGAGACTTGGCCCGGGACATTGTGGATTGGGTCAGCGCCATTTGCATGATCTCGCGAGACTTGGCCCAGGGGATTGTGGATCGGGTCGGTGCCATTTTTGTGTGGTGTGATGGTGGTTGTAGGAGTGTGGATGGTGTTGGAGTTGTTGTTGGAGCCAGAGAGAGAAGCTAGCAGAATAAAGAGCCTGTTTGTTTCCAGTCCGCCTCTGAACTTATTCCCGTGGCGTTGTTGCACCAAGCGGCAATCGCTTCAGGCAGCAACAAGGCTTTATCTGGAAACTCCCAAAACAATGATCCTAGGCAATGGATACATTTATTTCCATTTTTTTTTCAGGTAAAGGAACAGGTTTAGAGAGGTGAAGAACTTGCCTAGCTCACACAGTGGATAAAA
This sequence comes from Tamias sibiricus, assembly GCA_025594165.1. Lineage (NCBI taxonomy): Eukaryota > Metazoa > Chordata > Mammalia > Rodentia > Sciuridae > Tamias > Tamias sibiricus. The sequence goes on from CM046664.1 coordinate 153,305,998, forward strand.
GTCAGGACTCGGTCTTAGGCACGGCACTACTCTTCCCAGAGGTGTTGAGTTTGACCAATACAGAATACCACCAGCGTGCCTGACCTGCAGGGTGGCCACAAAGGTAAGATAATACACTTAGCAGCAGGCCTTCCTAAATATTAGCTGCTATTGCTTTTGACATTATTTTTGCAGGGCTACCTTGGGGCCTCCGAATGTCCCTTGGCTTCAAGGCTACAACCTGGGGCAGCATAAGCTTGGCAAGCTCCAAAAGGAACTAAGCCAGGGATTCTCTGGCAGGTGGCCCAGCCGCACATCCCTTAATAGCCCAAGGTCTCCTATAAATATGCCAACAGCAAATCAAAGACTCAGAAGCAAATCTCAACAGTTACTCAATTTCAGGCTCGAAAGCATTTTCAGCCCTGCACCTCTCACATCAGCTAAAAAGTTCTCCCAGGTGCCCTGCGTCCCTCTATCTAATCTTTTTAAATGCTGAGGCCTTCTCTCCTGAATACTCCAGTGATCGCCTATGAAAAGAGGGAGCAGGGCCTGGAGGGTCGGGAAGAAATTTGGTGAGGTTGCATGGCGCTCAATAAATATTTATTCCCACTCGGTGTGTCAGTATTGGAGCCAGAACTCCTCTGCTGGGCTTCCCATGGGGGATTTTCAATGCCAGATGAGGAGAAAGCAGAAGGCCAACTTCTTTCCCTACCATGCCCTTGAAAACCCTGGAAAACCTCAGACCATGCTAATAGGTTCCTTCTGACCAGGGTCCATGCAATACTGAATAAGATGTCCTTGTTGTCTCTAATCTGTACAACACACTGTAGAGTGGGTATTATTATTCCCATTTTTCAGATAAGCAAACTGAGGCTAGAGGAAATGAGTTACTGGTCTAAGGTGATATTGCCAATAAATGGAGGAGCCGGGACTTGGCTCAGATCGGTATAGCATCAGCATCTAAGTTCTTTCCTTCCAAAAGTCCCTGGGTTTTCTCCCTCTGGGTTGGGACTCTAGACCTACTAGGATTTGGTTACCTTTCTTCCCTACCCCTCCTTGAGCACCAGGAGGGGCTTCCCTATACGACCAGTATGCTGATGGTTCCTCATAAACTCCAGTCTCCACAGACCACCATATTGGGTTTGGATATGCCTTCACGGCACCTTTTCAGTCTCGTTTGTTTTATTTCTCAGGTGGTGACATGGAGAGGAAAAGATAGTCTCATTGACTAGGCAGGGTGATCGGAGCCTTCGCTTACCAGGTGCTTAACAGTTTCTCAATTTTGTGGGAAGCACCCATGTCACAACCTCTTCTGGAGGTGCCCTTGACATAGCCTGGTTCCAGATTTATAGATATCTGGAGACACAGAGTAGAAAAATGTCATATCCCTTGTCCCCCAAAGGTCAGAGGAGGGCATAAGCAAACACAGCCAGTCTACATCTCTGGGTAACCATTTCCCACACCAAAGATGGCGCAGTGGCCAGGAGAGCTACAACATCAGAACCCCCTTAGAGACTTCTGTACCCTTGGGCCCCTCTAAATCACAGTGCCATCTGCAACAGAGTCCAGGAATAGTCTCAGGTTTCCAGGTGACTCTGATAGTCACTGAAATTGTAGAATCTGTGCCTGAGAGCATGGGTTTGGAAGTCAGAACAATCTAGATCCAAAGCCCTACTTCAGACAAGTTGCTCTGCCACTTTGCACTTCAGTTATCATAGATTGTAAAAATAAGAATGATAACACTAGCCAGGCATGGTTGCGCACGCCTGTAATCCCAGCTCTTGGGAGGCTGAGGCAGGAGGATCGCGAGTTCAAAGCCAGCCTCAGCAATGGCAAGGCACTTAGCAACTCAGTGAGACCCTGTCTCTAATAAAATACAAAAAAGGGCTGGGGATGTGGCCCAGTGGTCAAGTGCCCCTGAGTTCAATCCCCAGTACCAAAAAAAAAAAAAAAAAATGATAATGCTACCTGCCTCTTAGGACATTGGGAAGAGGCAGAGAGAAAGTGCTGAGCTGTAACAGCTGAAGAGTTCTTCCAAGTTTCCCTGCTTTGGGGTCCTTCTTCCATCTAAAATGGGAACACAGTTCCCAGTCACTGTAAGGACTCTAGAAATGATCAGGACTTGCTCTGTTAAGCCAGGGGAGATGGAGACAACACACTGACAGTATTATCACAGATGAAGGAGAGGGATTAGGGGGCTGAATTCCCTCTAATTCTAAGCAGTCAGTCAACAAATATGCATTGAGCACTCACTATGAGCCCAGCATCACCAAGCAACCAAGCATCTTACCTGTAGCAATTTAATGTATAGTTGAGGAGATAATGCAAAAACAAGAAGTTTAAATAAAACAAAAATTCATTAAAGAACAAGATAATCATAAATGGCCCTGGGTTCAATCCCTGGAACCAAAAAAAAAAAAAAAAAACAAAGTCCATGTGCATTTGTTCATTCAATTATAGATATTCATTCATTGCCTAGAGTGAGCCATGGATTTTGTAAACCAAAAATACAAGGTTGAATAACTGGCCCCGGCACTGAGGTATTTAAGGTCTAGAGAAGAAGACAAATGAGCAAATCTATGTTCCTGATTAATTTACTTTCTTCTGGCTGTGAGTATTGAAAAAGGATGAGTTTCCCAATATTTGAAATACTTCGTTCAGGGGATAAGAGGTCAGCTACAATACTTTTAGTAGAAAGGTATCCAAGGTCTGGTACCCAATCTCATAGAATTCACATCTTCAGATTTGAGGATAGAGTTAAATATACTAAGTGGACCACCGTCTAGGTTGTAATGGCAGACAGTTCTGAAATTCTTGTCTAAAGGTGGCTGTGAAGTCTGAAAACACAAATAAATCTGTTCAAAAATTGTTAACTGCAACCCAAGGGAGGGAAAACACAGAGAAGACCTAACCTACCTTTGATAACCCCAGTACAGTAACAAGGTGGAGATGAAAGCACCCAGTCAGGACCACACTGGCTGCAAAACTCACAGCATTGGTTCCTCCAGGGGGAGAAATAGTGTCTGTCTGCTGCTGGCTGCTATGTAGTCTGAACCTAGCAAAGGGCCCACACAATCACTGGTGTCTAATAAATATTCATAGAATTAATGAACCAATGGAAGAATTGACAACACAATTGTTTCTATGAGAGAATGCAAAGTGCCCAGGACGTAACCAACCATCCGACCAGCAGCTTGGTAGCAAACAGCTCTTTTTGGGAAGTTTAGACTTCTCTGAGCTCTAGACCTGTGTATCTAATTGTCTACTTGTCAACTCCCATTAGGTGTCTCAGAGTGACCTTGAACTACCAGAAGGAATAAACTTGTGGTCCTTCCTTACATGTGCTTCCCTGTGGCTGTGCATCTCAGTGAATGCCAGCCCTCAGCCCAGGTGCGTAAGCCAGAAACCATCGTTGCAGTCCTCGCTCCTCACTCCATATCACCAATCCATCCATCAGTGCTAAAATTCCCTCAGATCTATCCCCTGAAGTTGTTCGAATTCAAGACAGCATCTCTCTCCCAGGGCAGATGCGGTTGCCTCTGACCCTGTCTATCTGCATCCTGTTCCCCTCGGTAGGGAGCAGCTCTCCACCTTGCTTTTCCCTCCATCTGCATCACTCTTTTTGCCACCTTCGTACTATCGACACCTTCTCATTGCAGGCCCTCCCCTTCTTGCCTAGGCAAAGCTGTCTTCCTGAGCTCCAGCAAGCATCTCATTCATGACATTAGTCATACTTGCAAGTTTACAGGCCACTGTCCAGAGGATGATAAGTGGCTTCCTAACCCTCTTATTCATGCACCTGGTAGCAAGCAGGTTGGTAAAAAAAAAAAAAAAAAAAAAAAAAAGAGAGAGAGAGTTTCTGCAGCAAGACCTTGGCTTAAGCAAATCTCTGAGGCAGAAAAGGGAGAGAGAAAACAATCATTTTGTGCTGCAAAAATATTCTAGGTTAAGAAAAGAGTGAGTCCCTGGATCCTGGTCTGTTTGACTCATAGGAAATGGCCTGACTCAGAAATTGCAAGTTCAGATGCCCCAAAATCCAGGTAGGCTCTGAGGAAACAAGAGAGGGCTGGGACAAACCAGACACCACGTGCCTACCTGAAAGGCTGCCCAGGTGTTTGTTGTCCTGTGGGAAATCACACCAGGCCTGTGTGATCTGGCCTTGTTTTCTTTTTCTTTTTCTTTTTTTATTTATAATAGTAGTATGTATTACAATTCATAATGCACATATATAGCATCTTTTTACATACAACTGTTTGTATACAAAGTATATAAGTACCATTCAGATCTTCAATCATGCATTTAGGATAATGATATCCATCTCATTCGACCACCAATTTCTTTTTCTTTTCACCCCCCTCCTCCCTTGCTCCCTCCCCTCCCCTCCCTTTCCTTTGACCATTCTAGTGTTCCTCTAATCCTCCTATGTACCCCCATCCAACAACACTGTGAACTAGCCTCCTTATATCAGAGAAAACATTCGGTATTTGGATTTTTGAGATTGACTAATTTCACTTAGCCTTATATTCTCCAACTTCATCCATTTACCTGCAAATGCCATTATTTTATTCTCTTTTATTGCTGAGTAAAATTCCATTTTGTATATATACCACATTTTCTTTATCCACTCATCTACTGAGGGACCTAGGTTGGTTCCAAAACCTAGCTATTGTGAATTGTGCTGCTATAAACATTGAAGTGTCTGTGTCACTGTAATATGCTGTTTTTAAGTCCTTTGGGAATAGACCCAGGAGTGGGATGGCTGGGTCATAGAGTGGTTCCATGCCCAGTTTTCCAAGAAATCTCCATACTGCTTTCCATAGCGGTTGCACCATTTTCTTGTTTTGTTTTTTTTCAAGCAAAGTCTAAAACAAAAATTGTATGTAATGTCTCCTGACATTTAAATGCTGGCAATTGAAAAATTAGGAACAGTGCGACCATCAAACAAAACTCACCTGTCATTCTGGTTTCTGCATACAGACTCCAGTTTGCCACCTCTGCATTAGGTTATTTCTCTGTTTTCCCTAACCCAACCTGACACAGCCTCATTAATTCCCCTTCCACCCCTCCAAGGACTGCACGTAAACCAGACATGCGCTGGCTGCTGGTTAGCTCTGTGTTAAGCTCCTTAACTCATTCCTCAGTGGATTCCCTGCGACTCTCCCTTCCCAGCCCACTCCCTCCCAAATTTCATGCCTCCTTAGCAGGATATGCAGATCTCCTGAGTCTCCGTCATCCATTTAGACACGAATGTCTTTTCCTTTAAGACAAATTTTGGAAAAAGCCTTAGCAGAAGTGCTCAGAGGGCCCAGCGCCTGTCCTGGCCATCCTTTGTGCCTCTTCCTCCCTCCTCTATTCCCTACTTTTCTTCACCATCCTTCCTCCACGGAGCACGCTGGTCCAGACACCTAGGACTCTGAGAAGCACAGTTGGAGAACTGCTGTCCTGTTTATCCTCCAAGGACTAGCCCAGGAAAAGCGCTACCAAAGGACTGCCTGGTAGAAATGGCACCCTAACAGCTCAAAATCAGATATCTTCAAATACCACTGCCTAGCATCCTCTGTGCCTAGCGTTCTCAGGAGGAGAGCTACTGCTTAGAACAGGGTAGGCAGAGCCCCTGAGGGAGACTCGGGCAGAATCTGGACGGTCCCACCACCTGGGGAGGTGAGAGCTAACAGGGATAGAAAAGGGAGAAAAGGGAGAGGCTCTGACCAGCCCCCCACCCCCACTCCTGGATGTCTTATTGGCACCTCAAATTCCATAGCTCTTAATTCGTCCCCTCTGGAATGGAACCACCATTTGACCCAGCTATCCCACTCCTTGGTCTATACCCAAAGGACTTAAAAACAGCTTACTACAGGGACACTGCCACATCAATGTTTATAGCAGCACAATTCACAATAGCTAAACTGTGGAACCAACCTAGATGCCCTTCAGTAGATGAATGGATAGAGAAAATGTGATGTTTATACACAATGGAATATTATTCAGCATTAAAAGAGAATAAAATCATGGCATCTGCAGGTAAATGGATGGAGTTGGAGAACATAAAGTTAAGTGAAGTCAGCCAATCCCCAAAAACCAAATGCCAATGTTTTCTCTGATTTAAGGATGCTGATTCATAATGTGCTACTGGGGGCGGGGGGTGGGGGGGTGGGCATGGGAGGATTAGATGAACTCTAGATAGGGCAAAGGGGAAAAGGGGAGGGAGGGAGAGGAGGGGGCAGGGGGTAGGAAAGATGGTGGAATGCGATGGTCATCATTACCTTAAGTACATGTGTGAACACACGAATGATGTGACTATTTTGTATACAGCCAGAGATATGAAAAACTGTGCTCTATGTGTGTAATATGAATTGTAATGCATTCTGCTGTCACATATAACAAATTAAAATTTATAAATAAATCAATTTTTAAAAACTTTGTCCCCTCTGTACACACTAAGCCCTCCCCTCTTTCTTTATGTCCCCATCTCTGAAAATAGCACCACCTGGTCAACAGCCTTGCTCTCTGGACACATCACATTGAAACAGTCACTCCATCACCAAGACCATGGGTGTGATCACTTGCCATCTTCCCTGAGCCTTGTCCCCATCCACCCTGACAGAGCCTTGCTCAGGTCACAACCCCTCTGTCCAGAGATGATCCCGTCTTACAGATGGCCCCCCAGCCACCCCCACAATGCTGTCTGAGAAATCTTCCCCAATCCTATGTCTGATCAGGTCACGTTTTCTGCTTAAATCCCTTTCAAATATATGATTTTTCAAAATAGAATTCCGATGGCCCAGCCTAGGGTGACCCCACCCCGCCCGGGGGTTCTTCTCCCGGGGCTCACTCGGACACCAGGCAGGACTGCTGCTATTTCCCCAGAGCACGCGCAGGCTCTCTTCTGACACCGTGCTATCACGGCAGCTGGTCCAGCTGCCTCCAAAGGGGCTTCCCCCACTCTCTCTGTCAGCCTGGTAACTCCTCGCCAGCCAGGCTCAGTTAAGGTGTCTGATTCTCCAGCGGGTCCTTCCTGACTCCCCGTCCCCACTCCTTTCCCCCTGTTTCCTTCATTACCCTCTCTGGATACTGTCATCGGCTGATCCTGCGTGGCGCTCTTTATTTGTGCTTCTTCCACACTAGACTGTGAGCAGCTCTAAGGCGGGGACCGGGTCTGACTTACACCTAGCCCGTGCCTAGCACCGAGCAAGTGCTGATTGTGAGTGCGTGGCAGGAATGATTGAATCGTCCTACCCTCCCTGGGCACCTCGGCCCACTGATCTCAAGCAGTCCCTGCCTCCGCGCTCGTGGCTTATTTTTAGCATTAGTGGTTTATCTCCCAGAGAAATTTGGTGCCAGCTGTGGTCACCTGTTTGATTGCTCTCTGAGCTCTGCCTTTAACTAGAAATTAATTTGGATTACTTAAGCTTTCCTTGCCCAGCGGAGAAACTCTGGCTGTGTAAATCCGAAGCTGCTGGCGATTTTTCTTTTTCTGTTTAATCTCTTTCTCTCATGCGCCAACTCTAATTTTGTGCCTTTCTGGCTTCCTCTCCCCTCGGTGCCCATTTTTAATCTCCTGCATCTGACCCCTCACAGATGTTGATTCACCTCGGATCTTCAACCTTCCCGTCTGTGCCTTCATTTGGGGGAAACTGAGGCCAGCCTGGCCAAGGGACTCATGTCACTCAGGAAGTCCAGGGCAGCTCTGACAGTGGAAATCAGAAGTAAGGAAACCTAAAGCCAGGTCTGCTGCCCTTTCAACCCATGCCACACACCAAGGCTTAGGGAGGGCAGGGTTAAAGCCAATTCTTCCTCAGCCAGAAGTTCTGACCATCAGCAGTGAGGGGGCACAGAGCCTGGTGCTCACAAAGATCTTTTTTATAAGACTGGGGCCATTCAGTCCTACCTGCGGTCCCTATGGGCTCCTGATTGGTTTGTGGGAATTGGGGAACGTTCATGCTCCCCCGCTGACCTGAGTGTCAAAACAAGCTGTCTAGGAGTAAAAGAGGGTTCCTTCCCATTGTTAATCCCTACTCCTCCTCTACTTCTCCACCCTCTCTGCCTTCTGTCCTGTTCCTAGCAAGAGTCTATTCACATCCAAGGCAAGCTTCAAAAGCAAGATTGCCAGGTCTCTGCTGAGAAAGTTTGCCAAGACCTAAAGGAGGGCTACAATAGGGGGCACTGACCTTACAGGTCTAAGAAACCTGGTAGTAATTTTAGAGAAACCAAAGACAAAACATCTGGTGAGTGGTCAGGTGCTGGAAAGTATAATTGGGAAGTCGAGAATTTTCTGAGGAACCTTTTTTTGTTTGTTTGTTTTAAGATAACCTTAAATATCAGTGATTTTATTAGTATTGTGAACTGGAATCTACTGTCTGTGAAATGTCTATCAACTGGCTTTAATTTAGACACTAAACCCATTGAGTACATCTTTAAAAAAAAAAAAAAAAAAAAAAAAAGCATCCACATCACACAATTGACTCAGATTAAACTTCTATGGTGCTGGGTTGGCTGTTCTGTGTACCATAAATGTCTTAGAAGCTGAATGGAACCTGGATTTCTCCCTTTGGATTTCTCCCTCTTAGTTTGTATTCTGTTGTAGGAGCCCTAATTAAGGAGATAGCTAAGCTTAAGATAAAGATGTTCAAGCATTATCGGGTTAGCTGTGATGGTGGTGTTGATCTAAGACCAAACAAGTTGAAAAGACCACCAACTTTAATTTTAGATTAAAGCAAGTTTATATTGTATATATATAAAGAGAGCTGGCCAGGGCTGCCCCTCCCATTATGGGCTTGGGGTCAGCCCCGCTTGGGAAGACATGGTTTTTATAGTTCAAAGAGTTACAGAAAATCTTGGGAACTTACAGAGGTCACTTAATTTAAAGCAAGTAGCAAATTAATATCTACATGGCATTGGGGGGAGTAATAGTTAAACCCCACATCAAAAGTGAGGCACCGTTAGTTTGAGAGAGAGAGAGTTGTTATCTGGTCAAGGACGCCAGGCCTGAGCGAGCTCAAGGCCTGGGTATGAATGTGCTCAAGCCAAATAAGAATCCTAGCATTTCATAGAAAACTGAAGTGGGCTTTTCATAACTTTTTGACAGGATGGCTCCCAGTCTTAAGATGGAATTAGGCTGGTTTATCAGTGGATGCTGTTGGAGCCGGAGCCGGAGAAGCTAGCAAAATAAAGAGCCTGTTCGTTTCCAGTCTGCCTCTGAACTTATTCCCGCGGCGTCGTTGCGCCAAGCAGCAATCGCTTCAGGTGGCGACATTCTGTGTTCTAACATTTTGAAATTTTTTAAGCAAGTGTTTTTCTTCTCTTATGATGAAAGTATTATACATTGTAGAAATTTGGAAAATATACTGGAGTATACATTGGTAAATAAAAAGTACTATTACTCAAATACACTCCATTGACATTCTGTCCCACTTTCATTCCTTTATGTATTTTGGAGGGAGAAAAGGATGGATGAATGCATGAAAGAGAATATGGGAGGATCAATGCATCAATGGATCAAGAACTGATGGATTGATCAATCTCATAGTGGGTGATCTGTGGGATATAAATCTTTACTTCTTTGGTTTTGTCTCTTAACATTACATCATATAGTATTTTCTGAAGACATTATCTATTCTCCTTTATTTAAAGTTTTATCATAGCCCACCAATAGGGCATACCATAATTATTCTATTAAAGCTTTTGTTATTATATTTTTTTGCATGTTTTCAGTTATTGTTGTTTTGTTTGTTGTTGTTGTTGTTGTTGGTACTGGGGATTGAATTCAGAGGCACTCAACCACTGAGCCATATCCCCAGCCCTATTTTGTATTTTATTTAGAGACAGGGTATCACTGAGTTACTTAACACCTCACTTTTTTGCTGAGGCTGACTTTGAACTCGGATCCTCCTGCCTTAGCCTCCCGAGCTGCTGAGATCAGAGGCATGCACCACTGCCCAGGCTGTGTTCTCAGATCTTGACATTTAGTCCAAGCCATGAAACCTGCCCATCTTCACTATTACCAAAAGCAGAGTTGGGAGGAAAGTCTCCAATAAAGAGCTGGGATGGAAGCATGGTCAGCGAAGCTATGGCGCAGTCCCGAACCAAGACCTGTCTAAGTGCACAGCCAAGTCCATCCTTCAACTTAGGAGTTGGGTTAGCCAGCCAAGATGTGGCCCAAGACTGTCTGGCTGCAAACAAGCCTAGACAGAGGACTTGATGTGATACATACTCCAGTCAATGCAAGAGAACCATAAATAATTCCAAAAGATTTGACAGGCAAAAAATATATATATATATATTTTGCTTAAAATTTCTTTTCTTGGATTTCTTTGATTGATGGTGAGATGAAAAATGACATATTACATGTAGTCTTGTTTTCCATTTGTCTTTCTTCTTTCCTGAGTTGTGCATTACTTGCCTGTTTTTGTACTGGAGGGTTCCTTTTCTTTATTGATTTGTGAGAGTTCTCTACATATTCAATACATTAAGTCTTTGTCTTCTATTCTGCAAAATTTTCCTCAGTTTCTCTGCTTTTTTTTTATATATACACAGTTATTTTCACAGATGGAACGTAAAGTGTAGACCTAGATAAGCCTATGTGTTATCTCCTTTTAGGTTTCTTTTTCCATTACCTCCCAGCTAGCTCCCCTCCTGGTTAGCACTGGGGCCTCCTTGGGGTCTGCACACAAAGGTGAGCTGGCCATGGGGTCCTTCCTTAACCAACTATCATAGTCACATCCCAACCTCTTCTGTCCTCCCACATTAAAAGGTCATTTCCAGATAAGCAGAGATTCCGACCTGTCTTGCTTTGGGTTACAGTTCCTGGAGCAAATAAACGCCTGTTGAGTACTTGAGTGGGCAGATGTAAGGGAATCTCCCAGACTCTCCTGCCTCGGTTGTAACAGGGCTCTCTTCTCATCCATCCCTGCACCCAGTGCCTGGAGCATATACGGTTGCCACTACTGCTTTGCTCCTGACTGGTCTGCATCAGGGAATCATTGCCTAATGCAATTTGTAAGCTCAGGGTTACTGAATGCATAGAATATTGCTCTTACCTGGACACACGTGTGGGGTTTAGACACTGCAAAGTTATTCAGCCTCTCTTCCACTTGGCTCTGAGATTGATTTAAGACTTTGGCTCTGAGAGATTTGGGGAGCCACCATGAGGGTCCTTGCAGAGCTAGATCTTCATGCATCTCTCCCCTTAAAAGGACCTAGAGAAAATCGGGGAGTAGGAATCAGTTCCTTTTTGGTGGTTAGAAGAGAAATGGTGAGAGGGACCCAGCTTACTGGATTCTGTTTACTGTCGTACAGATCACAAAAATTATGCCCCAGATCCAATGAAAACTAATTCTGAGACCTCAGAAGGATTTCTTTTAAAAAGGAATTCTCTAGCTTAAAACAAACAGAGAGAAAGAGAGAGAGAGAGAGAGAGAGAGAGAGGGAATGTCCCGAACCATAGCTCCTGTTTAAAGTGATAGGATACAGGTCACAAAATTAGGCCCTAGCAGGTCATATTTGACAAGTGCTCCTAATGGTCCTTAAAGCACTCTCTCATATATGAGATCAACTGTCCTGTGAGGTACAGATGATCATTCTAATCTACATTTTATAGATGAGGATCAGAGCAGTTAAGGAATTTGCCCAAAGGCACACAGCAACTAAGGAGAAGAATCAGCCTCCTCTCTGTACTAACATCAAATGGCCTCTGGCACTGCACCCTGTAGTAAGTGCCTACAAAATGAATGCTTTTCTTTGGTGCATAAGGTTCAACTTCCTGCTTTCGGCTATCAATGGTTACAAGGCTCCCAGAGGAAATAATGCATGGTTATGCTTAGTGACTTGGCAAATATTTCTTTAGTCCCTATTTTAGCAGTGCACATACTCAGCACCATGAGTATACCATGGTCAATGGCAGGGTGAGCCTGCTCTCAGGAATTTAGTTTTGTTGGGAAGCTGGCATGCACTTAAATACCAGTGTGTGTGTTGATGCGAATGTTAAAGATTCATCCATTAAAATGAGTTTCTGGGTGTAAGATTATATAAGCTTTTGAGGTTTATAAAAAGGAATCATCAGGCAAATCAGCTACCCTGTCATTTTAACTAAACTGTCTACACTAATTTCAGTTCTGAAGATAGAGAAATTCTGGCTTTGCGCTCCTAAGTATGCAAGGCACTAAGCAATTTACCTTGGTAGAATTAGCAGCAATAGGATTCGTAGATTCTCCTTTCATTTGTATTTAGAAGAAAGAAATCCAACTTACTCCAAATTCATTATCCCCAAGTAGATAGAATTTCCCACTCATTCCAATCTAGTTTTAAAAGATTATGGGAAATCATAGAGGGATGCATAAAATGATCATGCACTCAAATAGCAGGAAAATGGAGAGGAAAGGGCCCCTCCTTGCTTGCTGATACAAAAGTCTCCATCAGTATGTACAAACCCAACTAGAAGTCAAGATTCTAGTTAATCCCCACCCCTACCCCCACCCCAGCAAACTATGCCAGGAGAAGCAAAAGCTAAGGAATAAAAGTGCTAACTTGGATTTGCACCTGTGATTAGGCCCTGTTCTCTTAAGGTACTTCTCCTGCCATGGGCCCCATTTCCTGTCACCCACTCCTTTTCAGCAACAGCATCACACTCTTCTGGGAGAAAAGAGCCATCTCTTTCTCTCTTTTCTTTTTTATTGGTGCATAATAGTCGTACTGAAGAGTGAGTTTCACTGTGGCATATTGGAACATGCACGTTAACATACTGTTTTAGCCAGCTTTTTCGCTGCTGTGTCTAAAAGGATCTGACCAGAACAATTTTAGAGGAGGAAAAGTTTGAGGGCTCACGGTTTCAGAGGCCTTGTCCATAGAAGGTCAGCGCCATTCCTTGGGGCTTGAGGTGAGGCAAACATCATGGTGGAAGAGGGTGGCAAAGGGAAGCAGCTCACATGATGATCAGGAAGCAGAGAGAGAAAGAGAGACTCCACTCTCCAGATACAAAATATATACCCCCTAGCCACGCCCCCAGTGAACTACTTCCTCTAGCCACACCCACCTGCCCCCAGTTACCCTTCAGTTAGTCCCATCAGGGGGATTAATTTGCTGGCTAGGTTAAGGTTATAACCCAATCATTTCTCCTCCAAACCTTCTTGCATTATCTCACACATGAGCTTTTGGGGGACACCACATCCAAACCATAACACATACCTTGATCAATTTCAGTCCCCAGTACCTTCCCTCCTCCCTCCCCTGGTCCCCTTCCTCTTCTCTACTAATCTCCCTTCTATTTTCATGAGATCCTTTTTTTTTTTTCTTTCTAGCTTCCACATACAACAGAAATAATATGACCCTTGACTGGCTGATTATCATTACGTTTAACTTGGTATCCCCCAGTTCCATCCACTTCCATGAAAATGACATAATTTCATTCTTTATGGCTGAACACACACATATACCACATTTTCTTTGCCCACCCATCTGTTGATGGACACCTAGGCTGGTTCATAACTTGGCTATTGTGAGTCGTGCCGCTATAAACTTGAGTATGCATATATCTCTATAGTACGGTGACTCTAATTCTTTTGGATAAATACTGAGGGTTGGTATACCTGGGTCACATGGCGTTTCCATGTCTAGTCTTTTGAGGAGCCTCCATACTGATTTCCATACTGTACTAATTTACAATCCCACCAACAGTATATAAATGTTCCTTTTTCTCCACATTCTCTGCAGCATGTGTTGTTATTTGTACTCTTGATGATTGCCATTCTAATTGGAGATAAAATATCGGTGTAGTTTTGATTTGCATTCTGTCAATGACCAAGGCGGCTGAGCATTTTTTCATATATTTGTTGGCCATTTGCACTTGTTCTTTTGGGAAGTGTCTGTTGAGTTGATTTGCCCATTTAATAATTGGGTTATCTGTGTGGGTATTTTTGTTGTGACTCTTTTTGAGTTCTCCCAATAGTCTGGATATTAATCTTCTACCAGAAGAGTAGCTTTAGTAGGTTTTCTCTCCACACTCTTGTTTGCTTTGCTCCGCAGAAGCTTGAAAAGCCATTTTTGCTGATGTGATAAATAAGTGGGCCCAAAAGAAAATGAAAATTGGTGGCTTTGACTCAACAGTACCTATCAAATGTTCAAAATTTTCATACTTTTTGATTCCTACATAATGCTTTTAGGAATTGGCCCAAAGAAGGTAGTCAACCAAGAAAAGGAATGTGTATCTGCAAGTGTTATTAAGATAATTTAAAAATTGAAAACAACTTATATGTTCATATATATTTTGACTTTAAGCATGCTATACCAATACATTGAAAGTGATAGATAAGATACATAAGAAAAGTTGATAGATTGGACTATTACAAAAATCCAAAAATTATGGCAACCCCCCCCCACATTTACAACATCTAGAGACAAATGGGTAAATCATTTGCAACATATATGACAGTCAAGCTAATTTATTTTTATAAAAGGACACTTTAAAGCCAATAAGAAAAATATCTAATAAAAAATGACCAATGGCCATGTGAAAAGACACTCAATCTCATGCACAACTGAAGAAATGTAAACTGTGTTAGTAGCACGATTCAACTTTTTGCCCATAAGCAAAGTAGCATCTATTGATGGCTGGGATTTAGAGAAAATTTGTTCTCAGGTGGTTTCCCACTATCAAGGGCAGTCACAGCTCTCAAAGAGCTTTAACTCTTGGGGATTTAAGAATGAAATAATCAAATATTCAAATAAATAAATAAAAGTTAAGTAATAGCTCTCATATGTTTTCAGAGAGAAATTGACTGCTGGGCCCTGAAGAGGCCATATTAAGTCCACAGTATGCTCCTAGCTTTGCAGTTTCAAAAAATTCATCTCTATCTGCCCTGGACCAGACAAGCAATCACTGCAGTAGAGCAGATGGCACTGAAATGGACCTGATTATGTACAAAGATGTAAGATTCATTACTGCTCAATGAGGGAAGGAAAGGATTACCCAGTGAATGGTATTGGGACAATTAAGTTGCAATTTGGAAAAACAGTAATTTTAGAATCGCACTTTATGTTATGCACAGAAATAAATTCCAGTTGGGTGGAAGAGTTAAATGTTTTCTTCTTAAACCTCAAAATCTCTGAAAGACAAAGATTCAAATAGTCTCCAAACCTCCAGGGGAGAAAGAACTTTATAGGCTTAGAAGTGATATGAGGAATAAAAAAAAAAAAAAAAAAAAAAAAAGTAAGATCTTAACAGGTTTGACTGCAAAAAAATGTAAAGTATAGAAGCAAGCAGCAAACAAACAACAACAAAAAAAATGTTCCTGAAAATGTAACAAAGAGGCATTTTGTTTTATACATAAGCCCTTAAATGTTGATCAGCAAAAGTTATGATTCCAACATAAAGAAGTGCAAAAATGTACTCTTGAAAAAAGCAATGTAATAGCAAACAAAGATTTAAGAAGATGGTTTGGTTCCTAGAGAATAAAAAAATATAAATTAAACACTAAGGTACCCTGCACCATTTCCTGCTGTTAAATTAGCATAAATTTTAAAATAATTCCTCTGGGGCGTATGTTTCTGGTTAAGATGAAGAAAGCCACAGTGACTAATGAAGCTGCCCTAGCAATAAGAAGGAGCTGCATAAGCCACAAAATCGTGATTTGAAAACCATCAGAGTGCTAAGGATGCAAAGAACCCTAAAGGAACTAAATTCCAGAAAGTGACAAGCTCTTCCTAAGATAAACTAGATCCATGGCTACTTCCGTTCATGAAGAGGTGGTAGGAAGGAGAGCAATATGCCATAAACTCCAAGAAAGAGCTACTCTTCATATGGGTAGCATCCTAATAGCTGGCTGTGACAGATCAGAATGCCAAAAGCCCCAGCCACAGAGCCAGTCTAACCCACCCATATGTCAGTACCTGCACATCCCTCTGCATCAGGTACAAAGGAGCACTAGACCAAAGGCTAAGGACAAGGGGGAGAACAGAGAGAATCCCTTTGAGACCGACAGTGCAGGAACCTCCTGCTGCAAGACAGTGGTTTGCTGAAGGCTAGGTGCAGGACAGCAGAGCAGAGAGAAGTCTCTTAAGAAACAGCTTCCACCAAGTGCAGTGTGGTGGTCCTCCTGAGATGGGGAGCTGGAGGGAGTTCTCCCGAGTTGCAAACTCCTGGGACATGGGATCCATAACCCAAGCTGGCAAGCTGGGCTGTGAAGTATCAGAGCTTTGGGGAGTTTACCAGTGCTCAGATCCCAGGCTCTGATGAAGGGAGGATCCTGATTCCACGCTAAAACAGGAAGCCAGTGGAGAGCTGGAGCAAATCAAAGCTGCAGCAAAGCCCGGGCTCTGCTCCAAGATGGCTTTAATAGACTCGGGCCTCCACGCGAGCAGTCTAATGGATGGGACATAACCTTTTCCCTGGAATTATTTACTTCAATTTCTGCTCTTCTTTAAACACAATGTCCTATGTAAATAAAGAATTAAGAGATCATCATAGAGCAAGAAAATGCAGACTAGGGTAAGGAGAGGAACAGTAAATAGAAGGAGGCCTAGATGTGAGATTTATCTAGACAGTGACTATAAAATAAACAGCATAAGTGCATATAATAGATTTTAATTAAATCTATTCTTTAGAATGCACCTACACATGGAATCTAAAAACAGTCGTATTCATAGATGCCCAGGATAAAGTGGCAGGAAGTCCGGGCTCAGATGGAGGTCAGGGTTCCTGGGGAGGTGTTGGTCACAGGATACAAGATTACAGTTAGACAGGAGGAACAAGTTTAAGGTATATATTGTAAAACATGGGGACTAAAGTGAAGAGCAATGTATTTCATAGTTGAAAATTGCATAGAGTAGATTTTAAATGTTCTCATCACCAGCACAACAACAAAAAAGTAAGTATGTGAGGTAAAACACGTTATTTAGCTTGATTTAGCCCTTCCACAATGTGTACATATTTTATTTGTATATGTATATGTAGCCATTTCATAATGTATACATGTTGTATGCCATAAATAAATATAATTTTGTCAGTTAAGAAATACTATTTTAAAAACCAAGGAAAAAGCTGCAATACATATGGGAAAAAAAAGGAAATTTTAGCAGTGAGCTGAAGACTATAAGAAAAATCAAATGGGCATATTATTCATTCTTCAGAAGACCATTGATTGTTTGAAATTAAAATTACAACAATGATCATAGAGTTTATAGCATATGTTACAGAAGAAAAAACACAACAAAAGGAACATAGAGAATAGGAATGCGTCAGGTGATGCTGTTGTGCTGTTCTTAGGTTGTTCAAAAAGTAGCTGTTGTTTGAAAACGATTCATGGTATTATCTACAGAATTTTTATAACAAAAATATGAATAGGTAAAAAGAAGATAAAATAATGTATAAAAAATATTCAGTTCACTTAAAGGAATGCAGCAAAGGAAGTACAGAGAAAAAAACGAACAGATGGAACAAATAGAAAACAAATACCAAGACAGTAGAGCTAAATTCAATCATACCAATAATTATTTTAGATGTAAATGAGTTAACTTCTATAATTTAAAAGCAGAGACAGGCAAACTCTAAGAAAATAAGAATCAAGTACCAGCATTCCTAAGAAAGACACTTGAAACATAATACTGATGAAAAATTTAAAAGGTGAGGAAAAATATACCATGCAAATACTAAATAAAATCAATGCTATACCAATAATAGTTAGAGTAGTTTCCAAGATAAAGGATATTCTTAAAGAAAATGAGAAATTTTGCGTTCATAAAGGTTAACTTCATTAGGATAACATAACAAATGTGAATGTCTATACCTCATAACGGAGAATCAAAGTACATGAGTCAAAAAGTGACAGAACCACAGGGAGAAACAGAGAAATTCACAGCCATAACTAGAGATTTTAATCTCTCAGTAATTCATAGAGTAAGTATAAGATAAAATAGGTAAGGATATGATAGATTTTAAAGAAGTTTATAGAGCACTGCACCTGAACATTTCAGAAAGGAGACATAAACAACCCTGAACACACATGAACTAATTGAAAACATACAATGCAGTCCATGTGCCCACAATATTGTTTAAAATCAACATTATGCTATGGTTTGAATATTTGTCCCTTTCACAATTCATGTTGAAATTTAATTGCCATTATAAAAGTATTGGGCCATGAGGATTTGCCCTGCCATTACTGAAGGGTGAGTTCAGGCCCCTCATGCCTCCTCACCTTCCACCATGTGATGACACAGCAAGAAGGCCATTGTCAAATGCCAGAGCCTTGATATTGGACTTCCTGATTTTCAGAATGGTGAACCAATAAATTTCTGTTCATTATTAATTACCCATGCTTAGGCATTCTATTATAACAGCACAACACAGACGGGGATATTTAGAAGATCTCCAAATATTTTGAAGTTAAACAACATACTTGTTAAGAAGTCATGAGCAGAGATGGGTGCAGTGGCACATGCCTGTGATCTCAGTAACTCAGGAGGCTGAAGCAGGAGGATCATAAGTTTAAGGCCAGTTTCAGCAATTTAGCAAGACCTTGTCTCAAAATAAAGAATAAAAAGAATTGGGAGGTAGCTCAATGGTAAAGTGTTCCTGAGTTCAATTCCCAATACGAAAAAAATAAATAAATAAATATTAAAATCATGGGCAGATAAGAGTCTCAGGAACTTAAAAACATATTAAACTGAGTGGTAATCAAAGTACAACACAGTATCATTTGTGGGATATAGTGAAAATCATGGGAATTCATAGCTTTTAATACCCATATTTTTTAAAAATTATAAAATCATTAAGCATCCACATTGAGAAGACTGATGAATGAGAACATCATATATTCAAATTGGGAAAAAGCAAATATTAAAAATAAGAGTGACGATCAAAGGATGAGTAAATGGACAGAGTAAACCTAATCATAATTAGGCCCTGAAAAAATCGATGAAATTAATACACTCATAGCATATCTGATCAAGGTATAAAAAGAACACAAACAGTCACCACAGACAGTTTCAATATTAAAAGGAAAATAAGGAACAATTACAAACATCTTAATGTGAAAAACTTGAAAATGGATATTAAATGGACAAATTTCTTTAAAAATTACTAGTTCGCAGAAACTGACACAAGACAACAAAGAAAATCTAGATAGTCCTAAAATCGTTTTTTGAAATTAAATTTGTAATTAAAAAATAAACCTTACATCAAAGAAAACTTTACTTCCTAATATCTTTATTGGCGAATTATGTGAAGCATGTAAATAATAGCCAACGATACACAAACTCATTTACAAACAGAGGAGGATGAAACACTCCCTTCTGTGTTTTATAAAGCAATAAAACAGAACCCTGGTACTGGATCCTGGAAAAGATATTATAGTGAAAGAATACAGAACAATATCTTTCATGAGCATTAACATAAAAGATCATAACAAAATATTTGTGAATCAAATCTATCAATGTATTAAAAGAACAATATGTCATAAACAACTGGGAATAATAGATCATGAACAAGTGGGATTTGTCCCAGGCATACAATGTTTACTACCCATTCAAAACATAACCAATGTAATTCGCTTAATTAATGGAATATAGGATAAAAACTCTGTTCTCATTTCAATAGATGCATTTGACAAAATTCAATATCCTTGAATAATTCAATACACCTGATGATGGAGCATCAAAGTACGTGAGGCAAAAAGGTTTTTTAAAGCCAGGAACAACACTTCCTCAATCTGATTTAAAAAAAAAAAAAAAAAAAAAACCTAACAACTAACATGCTACTTAAGGATGAAATAATATTAGCATCAGGGCAAAAATATCCATTTTCACCACTATGAAACATTAAACTGAAGTCCTAGCCAATGCAATAAGGAAAGATAAAGGAAAACAAATTTAAAAAAAAAATTTAAAAAGGAAAGTCATACAAATTGGAATAGAGGAAGTAAAGCTTTTTTTTTTTTATTTATAGACCACACAGTTTGTACAAATAGACATTAAGAAGCCAATGAAAAGTATTACAAGAAATAAATAGTAAGCATATTAATGTTGCAGGATACAAGATCCATCCACAAAAATCAGCTGTGTTTCTATACTCTCAGATAATATTGGGAAAAACTGTAAATGGTATTTACAACAACATCAAAAATATCCAGCAGCTAATGAAAGACAGGTCAGACCTATACACTGTAACTATAAAACACTGCTAAGAGAAATTAAAGATCTAACTAAATATCGTGTTCATTGATCGAATGACTATTGCTAAAATGTTCATTTTTCCAAAATTGATGTCTAAATTCACAAAATTCCTAGTCAAAATACTGAATAAATGATAATGAAAACACTACACATCAAAATCTCTGCTTTTTGCAGAAATTGGCAAGTATGTTCCAGTATTTATATAAACATACAAAGGGTACACAGTAGGTAAATAATATTAATCAAGATAAACAAATGAGTATAAATTATCCTTCCTTATTTCAAGATGTATTACAAAACCAGAGTGATTAATACCGTGATTAATTAATTAATACTTTATTGGTATATCTTCCCAACTTTGGAACAGCAAATATATCTTAGGATACAAAAAGAACTAACCTTAAGATTGAAAAATTGGTAAATTGGACTTGATAAAAATTAAAAATTTCAGCCAGCCACAGTGGTAACGCCTGTAATCTCAGCAACTCAGTAGCCTGAGGCAGGAGGATGGCAAATTCAAGGCCAGCTTGGGCAACTTAGTTAGCCCTTCAGCAACTTAGTGAGACCCTGTTTCAAAACAAATAATAAAAAGGACTTGAATGTAGTAGCTCAGTGGTAAAGCACCCATGGGTTCATTTCCCAGTACTCCACCCTCAAAAAATTAAAACTTCTATTCAGTGAAGGCACTATCAATAAAATACATAATCAAATCACAGACTGGGGAATATATACCCTATATATCTGACCAAGGGATTGTATCAAGGCCAAGTAACCTCCAGTCAAGACGAATGTCCCAGGCATGGGAGGTACTCTTGAGGAAGTATCTGGCAGGGTGTGATGGCCATGTTTGGTTACATGACAGACACTGGGTCTGTGGAGTCCTCCAAACGGCAGGAGTAGAAACGCGAGGAAATGACTTCCAGTCTCTTCTGTTTGATTTTGTAGATGAGTGACGATAAGTTCACTGCTGATAGTTTTTCAGACCTGGGGAAAAGAAAGTACTTAATATTATGAAACGTTAAATTACGGTCAGTTGGGCAGGGAGAAAATTTGTCATTATCCAAGCCCCAGAACAGAAATCAAAACAATAACACATTCAGCAATGCAGGTCTATAATGAAGAGAAGCCAGAAGTTTTTGTGACTGTCAACACTTAAGACATGAAAGAAAAGGGGGGGGGGATAGATAGAAAGGAAGCAAAAGGAAGGAGGGAAGGAAGGAATGATTCCTATGAAGAATTTTTTTCAAAGTCTCCTTTTGAGAAGATACAGTGATTTGATTTCTATGGCATTTTGATAAATGGCAATTTATAGAACAGAAATTTTTAACTTAAAGTATGGTTTACAGAAATGGAAATTCAGGGCATAGCGTTGGTCTGTGTTTCCCACTATTCAAACTTCAGAGGACCTTCAATTCTTGAGGGTAGTTATGTTCCCTCCTTTCTTAACCCCCTGCTGTGGCAGCAGGTACCCCAAACTCTTCCAATGCAATGAGAACCCCCCTAACTTGGTACCAGAAGGGATCACTGGTTTAGTAAGGAGCAGCTGGAATGAAATCCAGTTTGGAAAAAGAAAAAGAAGAAGAAGAAGAATTTGAGAAAATAAGATTCTGCACTTGGAAAAAAATAAAATAAGATAAATAAATAAAGGGCTAGAATTGTGGCTCAATGGAAGAGCACTTGCTTATAGCATGTGAGACACTGGGTTTGGTTCTCAGCACTACATATAAATAAATAAATAAAATAAAGGTCCATCAACAACTATAAAATATACATATATTTTTAAAAAATGTTTTAAAGATAAATAAATAAATAAATAAATAAAGCAAGTGAAACGTTCATCAACAGGAGAATGGACAGACTGATGTATTCATAGAATAGAAAACTACCCAGGCCAAGAAAGGCATGAACCACTGACACATCTAAAAACATGAATGGATCTCAAAACCACTGGGTTGAACAACAAAATCTAGACAAAAAGAAAGCATTCTATTGAATTCCTTTTATCAGAACTCCAGGAACAGCAGAAGAAATCTATGATGATAGAAGCCAAACGGTGGTTGTCCCAGGTGGAGACTGGGATGACACAAGGATGTGACCTTGGGTGGGGAAGATAGTCTGTCTTATTTGGGGTGGGAGCTTTACAGGTGGACATAACTATCAAATTCATACAGACCGAATTCTTAAAATATGTTCAGTTTATTTTGTGCAACTTATACCTCAATTAAAATTTTAATACTATCTTTGGCTGGTGACGGTCCAATGAAACCAGTCCTTCTATAAATGGACAATCATCTCATAAAGCATTTTGGCAGTATTAATCAAGAATTATTAAAATCTCCAACAATTTAACTATGATTTCACTTAGGCAAATCCACTTTTAAGAAATAATTCAAAATAACCAAAAGTGCTATGCACTAAAAGTTATCTTTGTAATAGTACAATCTGTAAGGCATCAAAATCCAACACTGGGTAATAATTAAATGAAGTGCAACAAATCTACTTTATAGAATATTTTAGCATTAAAATTATGTTCATGAAGACTACATAACAAGCTGAAAATATATTTATGCTATAATCTGTTATATTCTTATGAAAATTTACATATGCAAAAATACTAGAAATTAATCACAATGATAATTTGTGCTTCTATTGGGCTAGTATGTTTTTGTTGAGCTTGATTATCATTTGCTTTCTTTTAACAACATTTTTATTTTCATTGATATTTTTGCAATGATTCCTCTTTAATTATTTACATATCATTTATACTTTTCAGTCATTTTCTCCTTTGTTGAAACTGGCTTTTATTACATAAGAAACCTATGTATCTATCTATCCGAATATTCATTATTTTTCAGGTGTACAAAAGGAATTCATTTTTGCCCAGCAGTTCTTATTTTCTAGAAAATAAATTTTAAACTAAATTTAAGCCTAATAGGAATATTAATTTTTTTAATTTAATAGGAATAGTCTTTTTAAATGAATATTGTATTACTAACATTGTTTTACTAGTGTTAAAGATTAAATATATTTACTTTGAAAATATTAGCAGTGGTTAGTCTCTGCTTGGTGAGATAAGGCTATTTTTTTCCATGCCTGCTTTGGCTACAGTGAGCGTCTATTTGTGGTAAAGAGAAAGAGTAAAATTAAATCTCCACTTTGGGCTGAAACACCCTTCCCCCAAAGCCCTCAGGCAGCCCTGAGCCAGCCCTGAGCCAGCCCTGATGCCTCTCAGGGTTGGGGACCACAGAGCTCCCTCCTGCTCCAACTCCATGCTGCACTTCCGGTCACCAGACCTTGACTTCCTCTTCTGGTCACCAGACCTTGACTTCCTCTTTCTGTGCTCCTCCCCTGACCCTGACAACTCAATGCTCTGGGGCTTCCCCCAGCCCCTAACCTTGCTCCTACCAGGCCCTCTGTCCACACAGCCCTATGAGCAGCAGGTGCAGGAACTGGGGACCCTCAGGCTGACCTCTCACCTTTGGTCCCTGAGCTCGTTGGTGTCGCACATGTAGCTGCGCCAGTAGCTACTCTTACCTTCCCTCCCTGCTCATCACCAAAAGCCTGCGGAGCCATCATAGTTCCTGTTCCTGCCAGACCTTTATTAACCATGACAAGGGTTTGGAAAGCCCGCGAAACATCATAATCTCTCCTGTCTCCGTGTAGAAGCAGATAGAGTTGGAAGAGGCTGTGGAGGGTGGAGAGGTGGCAGGCACGTCCCTGGAGAGCCCATCTCCAGCCAGCCTTCCTCCCCTGAATGTGTCTCCCCGCTCAGCTAAGATCGTCTCTCAGGAGTCTGGCCAAGCTTGCTGAAGGGACGCTCAAGAGGTGCCTATAAATTGAAGTGAACATTCTGCTGAAAATGATAAATAGATTCGTGGGGCCCTGGCATAATACAGACAGCAGAGGACTCTCTCTCCCCATCTACCCTGGAGTATAAATTAGAGAGAGATGAGTTCCTCCCTCCTCCTAACCCCAACAGTTCTTAGAAAAATAGACAGTGACCAAAAGGAGGGGCAGGGATAGCTCAAATTAGAGGGAATCTCATTAAAATATGTCTCTTCACTAGCTATTCAATCATTAATTGACTTTCCCTCCTCACTTTAATTTTGACGCTGGTGTCTTGATTAATTAACTCTGTCACCAAAGCCCCAGGGTGCCACAGAAGGACTCACCAGGACTTTTTTCTCTGTAGGTTCCAGCCAATTTGACAGGTAGGCTCTGCCTGGCCAGCACCATGGGTAATGGCCTGAGCCCATCTTGGTCCCCTGAGGGGTATATCAAGACATACTGCAAATCTCTTACCGCTGGCCAGTCAGCAGGAAGAATCTGAAAGCCAGAATTGTTGCTCTCCTTCTCTGACAGCATAATAAATTCTCTTCTGTCTACATTCCCATATGCACAGGGAGTTCATCATGGAGACTGTGGCCAGTGGGAAGGTGGATCATCAACTCTGTTTTGAAACATGTCTCCTGGGAAGTCGTACAGGTATTCTACTTCTTTTGACTAGACTGTGCTAGACTCCTTGGGGGTGAATTCCAGATCAATATAAATATACACAGGTCCTGCTTGTCATACATGTGTGATTTTAGTTGAAAAGATGTGACATTCTCTTATACAAAGAAGATCCAAGATTTGGTGTTGTAAACACAATCTCCAGATGGGAAAAGTCAGTTATGCTGAATATTGGGGCTGTGTGTTCTCTCCTCGCTTCTAGAAACTTCCAGCATATTTCAAACATTCATTGAACCACAGTGGAGCCACCTGTCGCCAGGCAGAGCTTTGGCAAGAGAAAAATCAACCTCCAAGTTCTCTTCCTGTCTGCCTTTCTCCACTCCCTGTCCCAGAATAGATGGATCAGGTAACTGTAGATGGCGGAAAATGGAAGAAAACCTCCCATTCACCCCCACCCCACAGAGGAGGCCGACCAGTCCAGACTGGTCAGTTTGATGGCTTGGACCACATATGAATAAAGCCACTTGCTGTCACCTGGGCTGAGGGGGGT
The DNA here is from genome assembly GCA_025594165.1 of Tamias sibiricus. Classification (NCBI taxonomy): domain Eukaryota; kingdom Metazoa; phylum Chordata; class Mammalia; order Rodentia; family Sciuridae; genus Tamias; species Tamias sibiricus. The sequence goes on from CM046664.1 coordinate 153,331,139, forward strand.
CTGCTGTCTGGTCTGTACCCCTTTCTCTTCGGCATATGTGAACGGTGGACTGCCTCAGAGCCCACTGTCCCGGAGCAAGGCCCGCCATCTTGTTTCATCTCTCTCATCCTTCCACATGGGAAAGAAAGAAGATTCATGACCTAAGGTTGACTTGTTCCCCCTTGCCAAGGTTGGTGTTGAAATGGAGAAAAACATAAACTGCCATTATTTCGGCTTCCTTAAGTCTAACTTCTGAATTGGGGCTTGGAGCCCATATTCCTAAAAATAAGATGCTATTTTAATTTCCTTCACTAGTTTTTACCTGATACCTTTCTCTAGGAGACTCATAGGGAGGCGTTCCAGAGTCTCCTGTCCAAAGACCTCTGGGAGTTCCTGATGTCCCCAACGAATGGAGAACCCAGGAGGCCAGGCCAGGGCCAAGTCACCCACCCAGTGTGCCCCTTACAGAGGGCTGGTCCTGACGGTGTGCTCGAGTCTCCACACTGAAGGAGCTCTTGCCATGAGCTCAGTATCGGAGACATACTGTTCTAAATCCCCCAATTTCTTGTATCTCCCATTTTATTTTCATTATTGATCTGTTTTGTAACCTACCTTGGCAACCAGCATCAACACCCCTCTTTAAGAAAAACAAAACTCCTAATGGCTTGCTGCAGCATTGAGAATAGAATCTCATGTCCTTGCCGGGTCCTGTACGGCAGGTTGTACTGCTCATCTCAGCAGCTGCGGTTCTGACAGTGGGGATTACCTATCCCCACCCCAGTGACATCACACCTAGTTAGCCATGCAATTTGCTTTGGCCAATGGAAGTTGTACATCCACTTTAAAGCCATTACATGGCCCTCTACTTACTCTTTTCCCTCTTCCAGGAAACCAAAAATGTCCCAGATATGAGTTATTTCATCTACCTGTGTCCTGGAGCAGAGATATGCAACTGACCCTCGATGGACATGAAATGCAAGTGATATATAAACTTCTTTATTGAAAGCTATTGAGATTTAAGGGCCATTTGATATCATGCACTCCAGCCTGATCTGAAGGATGCATTTTACAATGCAGCCTAAGCCCTGACCCCTCTTTAACCTCATGTCATAACTTCCACTCTCCACCTACTGCCCACTGGTCACTCTGACCTTCTGTCTCTTCTTTAAACATGCCAAGCTTGCTCTTGCCTCAGAGCCCTTGCACATGCTGTTCCCTCTACCTGACATGCTTTTCCATGAGGTTATCACATGACTGTCCCTTTGTCATTATTCAGATCTTGGTTCAAACATTACCTTCTTAAGAAATGCCTTCCTTGAGTCCCTCTCTAAGGTTGCCCTCTACAGCATTATCCTGTTTATTTGCTTTTGTTTCCTATTTGTGCATTGTTTTCCCTCACTGGAAAGAACAGTCCATGGGGGTAGAGACCTGTCCATCATCTCACCAAGGTACCTCCAGACACTAGAAAGTCACCTGACACATCAACACTTACCAAGTATTTGCACAAAAAATAAACGAACCCTTTTCAACCTCCAACTGGACATCTCCTCCTGGAAACCCTCAAATTCAGTAGCCCCAAAGTAGAATTCATGATTCTGTCCTCACGCCACCTCCTCCCCTCTGATCCCTGATGGGCGCCACCATCTTTCAGCCTCTCAATCAAACCAGAAGCTCGAGGTAGCTTTCCACACCCGCCTCCCTTCCCTCGGCCGCAATCAGCCTCCAGACTGATTGTGCCCCTCGATCTCTCTAATCCACCTCGTCCCCACTCCCACACACCTGCCCTCCTCCAGACCCCCATCATCCCTCGTCTGGATTATCACAATCTTTGCAGAACAGGGCTCCCTGTTCCAGTCCCCCCCCTCCCATCTGTGCCACACGCTGCCACCAGAATTATCTTTCTAAAATCTGATCATGTCACTCCCGTGTTTAGAAGGATTGCGAAGGAGCTACAGCATCGAGTTTAACTCCTTCGAAGCGGCGTGGTAACTGCGCGCTCACTCCCACCAGCTCCCAGCCGTGCCCCTACCACGGTGAGCTCCGATCCCAGCCAGCCACGCAGAACCAGGACTGCAGCTCCCACACGGGGTGGTGCTCACTGCTCCCGTTCCCTGGAATGCCCTTCCACCTGCCACCCCCGCCCACCCCAGACACACACCCCACGTACCCGGCACCCACCTACTGCAAGCTGTCCCTGCTCCACGCTTGCTAGCTCAGCTCGAGTCTTCGCCACTCTCTGTGCAGCCTCTCCTGACTCCTCCCTGCCCTCCTCCTGTGCAAATTAAAAGAGCTCTAATGGTGAGCACCGCCTCCTTCCTCCCTTCAGGGCTTCATGCAGACCTAAGACGTCCCACGTGGTACTGCGTCTGCTCTGGGGGTACGAGGCCGTCTGTTTTGCTCCTTAAGGGTTTGCTCAACCTTTCCTGTTTGATCCCCAGTATGTCGGGGTGCCCGATGGACAGAGAGTATGTGATCCATAAATCTTGCCCAGGAAACCAGTAGGCAGAACAGCAGGTATTCAGTACCATGAGGAGTCCGTCATGCCCCAAGTGAGGGGCACAGGTCTGCAGGAGGACCAGGAGAGAGAGTGCAGAGGACGGTCAGTCTCAGGAACAGTTCTGTCCTAGAAAAGCTGCCCAACCGAGTGGACAGTCACCTGGTGCAGCAGGAAGAGGACCCAGGGCTTTAAGGCTTAGTCACGTCACCTCTGTCCTCGCCAGGTCTTCCACCTCAAGCTGTGGCCCAGGCCTTCTCGTCTGCTACCTGCCTGTAGAACTTTCTCCATGAGCATCTCGGGTGAAAGGGCTGTGCGAAGGTCGCCCCCATTTTTCACATTCTAAAGAGGAAAGCGAGCTCTCAGAACCATGGCTAGTACGTGGCAGGTGGGGACACGCAGGCAGAGTCCTGTTCCTCAGCTCAGTGCCCCTCCCCCAGCTTGGCTGGCTGTCCCTCAAGTGGGAGCGTTCCTGAGCACATTCCCCTGAAATGCTCCACCGGGTCCACCTGAGCCGCCCTTCCTCCTGCCTCTCCAAGTGCCACCAAGGCAGAGGCTGCAGGAGAGCCGGCCAGCGCACCCCGCTCCTCGCCTAGGAAATGGGAAGGCCCCACCAACTGGGAGCCACAAGCCCACACTGTCATTTTAGGAGAATCAGGTTCCAACGTAAGGCTATTTGAGGCTCAAAATAACCGCCCCAGCCTTTCTGCTTATTTCTTAAATGCAGTTCTCAACAAGGGCACCCGTGGGGGAGGCAAAAGGGGATTTAGCCCGAGCGTTGGTTCCATGTCACCTAAAAGGATTATTTTGCACCATCAGAAAGATAATCCCCCTCCTACGGGAGAGGACAGATCAGGTCTTTCTTTCAGATGGTACTTTATGAAAAGATTATTTAAAGATTATAGGACAAAATGGACACATTTGACAACATCTGCTAGGGCCTGGGTTTTGGCTGTGTGAGACCACTGTCACTGATGCGTGCAGGCGCAGTCCACACATCTCCTTCCATCGCCGGCTGAGAGGGACACAAAATGCTCTCTCCTCCAGGAAGCCCTCCCTCGTCTCTCCACCCAGAAGCCCTTCTTCTTTCCTCCGGGCTCCTGCTTCTCCCGGAAGGCCCAGCCACACACCTCTGGGTGCAGAGAACTCTCCCTGCCTCTGCTGTTCTCCCCTGGACCTGAGGCTGTTGGTGCTGTCATGCCTCAGCGCCCCACCAGGCCTGGCCCAGCGCAGGCCGGGGGGAGTGGGGGCTCCTCTGTGCTGCTGGGCCTCTGCTGCCCCCCCAGGCAGCGGGGGAGGAGGGCCTTGGAGGCTTCTGTTGCAGCAGGCCTTCTGCAGAGCTGAGTCTCACCACGGGGTGGTCGGCGTGAGGGGTCTGGTGGCTGAGGGGTGATCTGCCACTCCGGGGCCCTCCAGGAGATGGAGCCGTCCATGTTCCCTGGTCACCTACCCTGTGCCTCGCGCAGCCCATTTATCTCACGGCAGGGCGGTCCTGAGAAAGTACGGAGGAATGTTTTAGTCAGCTTTTCCGCTACTGTGACTCAAAGATCTGACCAGAACAAGTTTAGGGAGGAAAAGTTTCTTTGGGGACTCAGAGTTTCAGGGGTCTCAGTCCATAGACAGCTGGCTCCACTCCTCAGGGTTGAGGTGAGGCAGAACAACCTGGTGGACGGAAGCAGCTCCCATGACCAGGAAGCAGGGAGACTCCGCTCACCAGCTACAAGGACCCCCCTCCTCCTGCCACACCCTGCCCACCTCCAGTTACCACTCAGTTAGTCCCCTCAGGGGTTCATTCTCAGATTGGGTCAAGACTCTCACAACCCAATCACTTCTCCTCTGAGCCTCCTTGCGCTGTCTCACGCGTGAGCTGTGGGGGACACCTCACATCCACACTCGGACAGTCCTGGACTGCTGAAAAGCTCTGGCTACAGGAAGGACAGGAGCAAGTCTGGCCCCACAGTACAGAAGGCCGTGCTCTGTCCTCGGACATCTGTGGCCAGCACCCATAGTTGTCCATAGCAAGGCCACCCCACCCCCCGTGACTGCCAGCTCTTCCAGGCTCTGTCCCTTCCAGCCACACCAACCTGGTACCAGTCACCATGTCCCCCCAACCCCAAAGTCAATCACACAGCTTCTTCTGGCTGGACTGCCTGCCCCTCGCCCCTTCTCCATCCCAGGCCTTCTCCATACACTCTTGGTCTCAGCTCAGATGTCACCTCCTCCTGGAAGCCTTCCCTGGTGCCTCTAGGCAATTGGGTGGCATCCTTGTTTTCCTAGGATTGCGCCTGAGGCTATGAGGGGTAGAGCGGCAAACATCACCTCCACCTGAAATCACCCACCAATAAACAGCCTCTCGCGATAAATGAGCAACAAATGCTCCCCAAGTGCCCATTTGGTACCAGGTCCTGATCTCTGTACTTGAAGTCCAGGGAACCAAACAGATGACCATCCCTACTCTTGTGGGGCCTGCATTCTAGGGGGGTCGGGAGAAGGGACATCACTACCCAATAACACCACAGTGGATGGATGCTAGAACCTCTCGAAGGTGGAGGAGCGTTTGCAGAAAGGAAAACACAGAGCAGGGGAGGGGACAGAGGATGGAGGATGGGGAGGGAGGTGGGGGAGGGTGGAGCTGGGCCCCTCGGGGAGGTCAGGACAGGCTGCACCAAGAGCTGAGATGCAGCCAGACACAGAAAGAGGTCACAGAGTGGGTGGGCCAATTTCTGCAGGAAGATCACTCCCTGCACGGAACAGTGAGAGCAGCCAGCAGTCAACTGTGGCCCACGTCTTACCTGCTACACATTTTCAGGTGACTGATACAGTTTCAATGTTGAATGGCCCCCAAAGGTCCAGGTGTTAAAGGTCCTTGATTCCCAGGGTAGTGCTATTGGGAGCGGGTGGGGCCTAGTCAGAGGTCCTTAGCTTACTGGGGACATGCCTGAAAAGGACAGCAGAACCTTGGCTCTTTCCTCTTTCTTTTACTTCCTAACCATGAAGTTAGAGATTTTGTTTCACCACACACTCCCAAAGCAATAGGTCCAACCGTTCATGGACTAGAACCTCCAAAACTGTGAGCTAAAATAAACCTTCTTTCTTTATAAGTTGATTGTCTCAGGTATTTCGTTACAATAACAGAAAGCTGACAATTACAATAACCCACCATCTAAGACACTTCCATATATTTTTAAGTTGTGTGTGTGGGAGGGGAGGGTCAGAAGTATTATTATTCAATGTCTGTCGATAAAATTGTATTAGAACACAGCCACATCAATTCATGTACATATTATCTATGGCTGCTTTCTCACTGCAATGGCAGAGCTGAGTAGAGATTATATGGCTGCAAAGCCAGAAATATTTATTATCTGGCCCTTTATAGAAAAAGCGTGGAGCGAGGCCCTAGGTCAGGAGCTGGCACAGCAAGGAGACACGGACAGCTGCAGCGGAACAGGTAGTGAATGGAAGAGGGACACGGTGGAGCAAGCCAGGAGGGATGCAGCTCCTGTAAAATCTTTTAGGCCATCTGGTTTTAACTGATTTAATGGCAATGGAAGCCATTGCAAGATTCTGATTGGAGGAGTCACATCGTTTGACTTACGTTTTAAGAGGACAGCTTGGGCTGCTCTGTTGAGAACAGACTGTTATCTTAGGGGGTTCCTGGTCTTGTTGACAGAAAGGACAGTGGCTCGGACCAGGGTGGTAGCAACCAGGGTAGGTGAAAAGAAATGTTCTGGTTTTGGATGTGTTTTGGATTTAGAGCCAATGGGATACCCTGAGGGATTTGATGTGGGATGTGAGAAAAACAGAGATTGAAGAGGATGCCAAGACTTGGGTGTGAGCAATGGAAAAGCAGGACAGGTGGGACGTTCCATTTCAGCTGTGCTGGGTTAGAAGGGTCTACAGAGCTGCCGGCAGCGGTGCTGAGTGGTCTAGAAAGGAGAAGAGAGACCCAGCCAGAGATGAGACATGGGAGTGCGGACATCTTCGTGGTAGGTAGATCTCCACTTGCATACAGGAAGAGGAGGAGAGGAGAACCAGGGACTGAGTGCTGGGCAGGAAATCCACCTACCGGGTCCCCACAGGTGGGGAGCTGTACGGAGGGGGCATTGCTGCTGCTGCATATGTGACATGAGGGCTGAGAGTGCCCCCCGGCTCTTAGCAATATGCAGACCACGGATGACACTGCAGAAACAGGTTTGGAGGCAAGGCTGAGTTGAGAGCTGAGTGACGTGGATCTAGAGAGAATGGGAAAAGGAGAAACTGGAGACCAAAAGCCTGGACAACTCTTGGAGGACATTTGCTGGGAAAAGGAACAAAGAAATGGAACATGAGCCAGGGAGAAGTCAGTGCTGATGGAATGATCAAGTAGAAAGTAAACATGATTGCCAGGGGAGAGGCGGGATTATGGAAAGGACCTTGCACCTCCATGGGTGATGATGATCCTAGAGCCCGTCCTTGCGCACACGTAAGCATCCAGTGCTGCTCCGTTCACACGTATTCCTGTATTCGCTCATGCTATCTGTTCTTACTGTGTGCCTGGCTCAGTTCTGGGCACTTGAGGTCCACACCAGGGAAACACCTCTGGTCTCTGGTCTCTTGTAAGTTGTGTTCTAGTGCAGGAGGCCGGTGGAGTAATTAAAAATCCTGAGTCTAAGTGGCACCCAAAACAGGACATTAAATAGCTCACATAATCAAAGACTAGATCAATGTTTGCAGTTATGCCATTATTATAGCCTTAATCCAAATGCATTACCACTTGTCTACTTATCTGTCTCCCACACTGACAGTGATCTGCTTGAAAGTGTTGCCGTCTGAAGCGATGGCCACTTGGAGCAACGAAGCCTCGGGAAGAAGTTTAGAGGCAAACTGGAAACAAACAGCTTTTTATTTTGATAACTTTTCTCTCTGGCTCTAACAACGACTAACGCACACCACACACCACCAAAAAATGGCGCTGACCCGATCAGCAATCTCAGCTCAAGTCCCTCAAGATCCTGGGCCAAGTCCCGTGAGATCCCGGGCCAAGTCCCATGAGACTACGGAAGGCGACAATGCCCAAATCTCCATGGCCCATAGTCAACAGCAATTTAAGCCATCTTTCCAAACAGGGCTCCTACATGAAAGGAGTAATATTTAGAACCCCAGCACCCAATCCAGTGTCTGGCACAGGTAAGAGACATTTTTGAAGTGTTTGTTGAGTAAATGCAGAGAGAGGGGGGGGGGGGGGAATTCCCCGTAGTGTTCGCCCACCACCTACCCTTTTCAAATGCAGAACCTTTCCAGGACCATATGAATTAGTTTCCTTGCCTACTTCTTTTAAAACAGCCAGCTGAGACTGGCCCTTATCCATTGGGCTTTTCCATTAAATGAAATGAAGTGGAGATCTGGGTAGAATAGTTTGGAAACGGAGGTGCCACCAGAGAACAGAAGACTTGGTGTCCTGACCCAGTGGTCAGTCCCTGTGACAGCATGAGGACACCAAATACAAGTGGAGGGGAATGTTGAAGGGGTAGACATGCCAGAGGAGTTCAGAAGAGGTGAAAGGGCTGATGGATGTGAGGTCGCAGTTGATCTGAGACAGGCCGCCAGGGACCCCCATGCTGCACTACTGACTCAATGGGTGACTAAGCCAAGTTGCGCCCCAAGCCGCCACCTCTAACAAGAGTCAGAGTTCTCTCCGGGTTTCAGGAAACAAATCTTCTAATTACAAATTAGTCTTTCCAATTGTTTTAATTAGGAGGCTTTCTATCTCTGATTAATTTTCCAACCTTCCAGACTATCCATCTGTATATAAATCTGACCTCATACCAAAGCTGTTAACCTTTAAAATGACTTGTGCTTTGTAGTTCTGATAATGGGTTATAAAGGAAGAATAACTATGAAAACAATTTTTTTTAATGCGGTGGGGAGTGTGGAAGTTGATATTTGATCTTATTCTTACTGCTCATCAGTGGTTTTACGTTCTCTCTTTTTTAAAAAATATTTTTTAGTTACACATGGACATAATATCTTTATTTGGTTTATTTTATGTGGTGCTGAGACTCGAACCCAGTGCCTCACATATATGAGGTAAGCACTCTGCCACTGAGCCACAGCCCCAGTCCCCTTGCTTTCTCTTAAAATAAGAATTCTGAAGAGTTTAAAGTAAGTGGAATCATTTTTAAGTCAAACCTCTGGGCTAGTACATAGAATTAACTTTTAAATTGAAATCTCATCATGCCACTGATTTCTGTGTGAGATCACGTCACCTGGATCCATCTGAAGAGGTAGTTGGCAACGGAGGCCACCAAAGGAACTCATTACTAGGATTACCACTGCTTTGGGCCATGCTGTCTGGATGCCAGGGCAAGTACCCTCAGACTTGATGAGTCCTGGTGCAGGGTGTGGGTTGCTGGATCCACCCTAGCCTGAAGCCAGCCTCCACCATCGCTGTTCAATGCACCTCAGTCCATGCTTCACCCTCAGCATCCCAAGGGACCTTTCTGAATTTATTTTGTTATTGTGGTAAAACGTGCGGAACGTGTTTTTTCATTTTAATCATCCATAAGTGCACAATTCAGTGGCACTGCACACGTTTGCAATGTTGTATAACCATCCCTGTCCTTAGACCCTTTCATTATTTCCAATGAAAACTCTCGTCCCCGTTAAACAAGAATTCCCCAGTCCCTGACAGCCACCATTCTACTTTCCCTATGAATTCTCCTATTCTAGGCACCTCATAGAAATGAAATCACATAGTATTTGTCCTTTCGTGTCTGCCCTATTCCACTGAACAGTTTCCAAACCTATCCACGTTGTAGCATACGTCCACATTTCATGCTACAGCCGAATAAAATTCCATTGTAAGTACATAGAATATTTTATCTATTATCATTGGACAGTCGGGATGTCAGTAGCGCTTAGCAATTGTGAATGGCGGGGCTGTGAACATCGTTACACAAACATCTTCTCAAGTCCTGCTTTCGATTCTTAGATCCATACCTCGCGGTGGAATTGCTGGTCATACGGTAGCTGCAGGTTGAATCTTTTGAGGAACAGCTAGACAGTTCTTTTCATATTGGCTTCACCACTTTAGATTCCCACCACAATGCAAGAGGGCGCCAGTTTCTCCACATTATTGTCAATACTTGTTATTTTCTGGGTTTTGTTGTTATAGAATCTTATTGTTTTATAGTAGGTGCAAAGTATCGCGTGTGGTTTTGATTTACATTTCCCTCACGGTGAATGATGTTTTCTGAGCCAAGGTGTTTGGTTTTTTTTCACCTAAACATCAGGGATAAGAAATGTCTATTCTGCTCACATCAGGAGTTGGTGGGAATGGCGCGTGCTGCAGGACGTGCACAGACTTTGGGCAGTGACTCATCAGGTGATGGTCCCCATGAGGCGCTGATCTGTGTGCCTTTTACTCCCAGGTCTGGGTGATTTTGAGCAGAAACCCACCTGCACAAGGCAGAAAAGTGGCAAGAGCTGAGAGTCGTCTCATTGTCCCTGGACAGTCCTGGCCACTGTGCAGTTCCTGTTCCTGAGGGTGGATGCACCGGCAACACTCTCACCAGCGTTTTCGGCTATCTGAGGACGTTTGTCCTGAATGTCATTCTCTCTCTCTTAATTGCTGCTCTGATGCTACAGGATGGAGTTATAGCTGAAAAAAAAAAAAAAAAAAAAAGATTTCAGAAGGGTTTTGCCAGCACAGCAGCGTGTGAATTTGACCTTGTGGTTTTAGACGCCACCGTCATCAGTCCAACACCCTGGCCACGTGACCTGGTGGAAATTTCGAGTTCTGGTTTGTGAAGTCGTAATAGCAATAACAATTCAAATTCCACTGGCTGGGTTTCATTCAGAAGCTCAGAACTCTGTCAAATGCCCGCAGGCAAGCGTTTCTGAAAATAGACATACATCAAAGAATCACTCCTCCAGAACACCATGCCCCAGAGCCATTGTGGTGACAGGATTGCTATAAGTGGAGGGAATGCCCTTCTCCTCCACTCTGGATTCCTGGGGACCCAACAGGGCGGAATGTGCCCCTGACCTCATAGTGCCTTTGGGAGAACTGTCCCTGAGCTTCTGTCGCACTTCAAGTTTCAGCAGGAAGGGACAGACACTGAGCTATCTGCCTACATCCCTCCCTCCCTCCCTCTCCCTCCCGCCTAGTTTGGCCCCTCCTCTCAGCTCCGTTCTGCACCGACCAGGCAGGAATTCCATAGAGTAACACAGAAGCCAAGGTCACAGGCTCTCGAGAGGAGCGACCTGGGTTTCAAGGACGTCTGCCCTATTTCCAAACCACGAGGCTTTGGTTACTGGCCGCACACCATAAGCCTCTGTTTCTGTGAATTGCAAGTGAGGTTCCCCTCTTTACAGTCACCGTGAGACTTAAACACATAGGATACATTTAGGATTGCCACCGGCACATGGCCTGGTTCCATAAATGTTACCAAACCCTGTTTTTTCCCACATCACGCCTAAATCTGACCGGTCCTTGTCACCTTCACTATTAATATCTCAGATCCCAGCACCCCGTGCCAGTTACTCTAAGAGCCTCCTTACCAGGCTCTGCCTCCTGGGGTGAATTTGCACAGAGCAGAGAATAGGACACCACCACCACCACCCCCAGTATCTACCCTCCCAGCTCCTGGTCATTAGAACAGAGCCCGCCTGCTCTCCCTGGCCAGGGCCAATCCCTGACCCTTTCCTCCCCCACCCCCCCTACCTTCCCCATTCTCCCTCAAAGACAATTTACCACTTTTAAATATACAGTTCAGGCCAGGCCAGTGGTGCACTCCTGTAATCCCAGCGGCTTGGAAGGCTGAGGCAGGAGGATCGCGGGTTCAAAGCCAGCCTCAGCACTTAGCAAGGTCCTAAGCAACTCAGTGAGACCCAATCTCTAAATAAAATACAAAATAGGGCTCAGTGGTTGAGTTCCCTTGGGTTCAATCCCCAGTACAAAAAATAAAAAGTGTCGTTAAATACATTCACATTGTGCCACCACCGCCATCTCCAGGCCTTTTCTCAGCACATTCCCCATTAAACCCTGACTCCTCTTTTCCTTCTCTCCCAGCTCCTGGCAACCACCCTTCTACTTCTGTCTCCGTGAATCTGACTACTCTAAGCACCCAACATGGATAGCATCGTACAATATTTGGTCTTTGGTGCCTGGCTTATTTCACTAAGCATGATGATCTTGAAGTTGACCCACGCTCTAGCATACATCAGAATTTCCTTCCTTTGTAAGGATGAATGATGTTTAGTGACACACTCTCACACACACACACACACACACACACACACACACACAATTTGCTTACCCATTCATCCATTAGTGAATACTTGAGTTGCTTCTTCCTTTTGGCTGTTGTAAATTATGCTGTTGTTTACATGTGTATGCAAATCCCTGCTTTCAATTTTTGGTGGGTATATAGCCGGAAGTGGAACTGCTGGATCGTCTGGTAAGTCTGTTTCCTTTCTTTGAGGAGCCGCCATGCTGTTTTCCCTGGCAGCCGCACCATGCACCTTCCCCCCAGCATGGTATACAGCTTCCGGCCTCCCACATCCTTGCCAACGCTTCGCTTCTGCTGCATTTGTTCGTCTATACTGACCACCCTCATGGTCAGTGATATTGAGCATCTTTTCATGTGTACATTGGCCATATAAATTACTACTTTACTTTATAATTGGGTATAACAAAATTGCCCTTCACTCTAACAATTTACAGAAAATGCAAAAGAGTCCCATCTAACTTGGCCCATGTGACCCATCTGGCTTGGTTTTGTTCTGCCAGCTTCCCAAACCTCCCACCTTCTGACCCCAAAGGGTTTTGATAAGAGGCCACCCAGGACACCTCGTGGTTCCTCACACCACAGGCAGCCTCTCAGCGCCAGACTTGGTGGCCACTTCCTTCTCGGTTCCCACAACATAACCTGGAGCCTTCCTCTAGGCATCTGTCAAGGACAGCCTGTCCCATCTGCCTCTCTTCCAGAGCCACTTGTCACTTCCTCATTCATCACCATCAGCGGGCATGGCCCTCCATCACTTCCTTGATGCTTTATCACCATGGCCACCCCCTCATTTCCTGTTGCCACCGCTCAGACCAGTTCAAGCTGTTTGGCCACCCTCAACCCAGCACATATGCTCTTGGCTAAGTGGTCAGAGCCCAGGCCCACGCTCTGCCCTTGGTCTCTCAGCTTCATTCAGCTCAGGTCACGATGTCTTTACTGACAGTCTGCCTTCCCTGTGTTTCCTTCTTCCACATCAGCCGCTTCTCCATCTTCTTTGCAGATATCTCTTCTTTACCTGACCTCTAAGTGCTAGCATCTTCTACGACTAAAGTCCTACTCTTTGTATTCTCTCTCCTCAGGTGATTATACACAATCCCAACACTTTAGACTCGACCTCCAGTTTTAGATCTACTGCTCACACCTCCCTCTGAATTCCAGACTCTCATATACAACTGCCTCCTTGATGTGTCTCCCACAGTATCTCACAGGCATTCCATAGTTAATTAAAGCTAAGACTTGGTCTTCTCCATCTCTATAAATGGAACCACTCTCCACACAATTGCTTAAGCAAGAAAACTAGGCCACTTCTTTAATTCCAATCTCTCTGCCTCTAATGCAAGCTGTTACCAAGTTCTGGTGTTTCTATCTCCAAAATCTTCCTCAACTCCACTCCTCCTCCATTTCCTTCCAAATACTTTGAGGCCCACTATCTGTCTCTTCCACCTGGAGAACTCCAATGGCCTGACTCCTCACCGGACAGCCAAGCCCTTGAATTCCTCCAATCCACGCTCTCTGCAGAATTCAGATAAGACACCACTTTTTATAACCCTTTGATGGCTTCCCTTTGTATCTCAAATAAAATGCTAATGTCTTCTCATGGATAATAAATGAAGGGAAAAAAATCACACCAGAGACAACTGTGCAGCCTTTATGGCTGGTTGGAGGTAGAAGAAGTATTGGGGAGAGAGGAGTCAGGGAGAGGGGAGTGTGCAAGCTCTGATGGGAGAGAGGAGTCAGGGAGAGGGGAGTATGCAAGCTCTGAACGGAAGGTGGGTGCTGGTCACGCTGGCTGTGGTCCCTGGAGCTGTTGGCTAAGGCAGCTGCCATTGGGCTGGAGGCTGGAGCTGTCAGCTGGGGCAGCTGCCGTCAGGCTGGAGACGGTGAGTCTGGAGCTGTCGCATGGCTGCCTCCTCTCAGCAGGGATGAGCTGTTGAGTCTGAGCTCAGGGCAGTCAAGAGCTTTAGGTAGGGATTTCTGGTGGGGGGTGTACCAGAGCAACCTTTAAGCCTATTGGCTCCCGCCTGGGGAAAATGAAACCAGGTTGCTTCTCATGGAAATTTCCATGGGGGAGGTGGCCCATCAGCCCAAGCCTATCTATCAATAAATACTAAATGACCCAGACTCATGTTCCAAATGCATAGTGGCTGCTGTCTCCCCTGACCTGACCCCAGGGTCCTCAGCCAGCCCAGCTTCCTTTCCCTCGAGCACACAGAACTCTTCCCACTTGAGGGCCTTTGCTCAGACTCATCCCTTTGCCTGGAGGTAGATTTCCCCACTTTTCCACGGCTGCTCCTCGTCATTTCTCAGAACTCAGTTCAATTATACCTTTTTAGGGAGCCTTCCTTGACCACCCTTCTAGCTACCTTTTCTGTTTCTTACACTCCGGTCATTTCTTTCATGGTATGTGTTATAACTTGCGTTCAGTTGATCGTTTGAAAATCTGTTTTCCACTTTCTTAGTGTCAGACACAATGCTCGGTCCAGGAGATACAGTCATGAACAAAATCTGATATAGCCCATATTCTCCAGGAGCTTTCAGTGTAATGAAAAAAGCATATGTTAATTTTTTTTAAAAAAATCACACGCATAGGTATAGTGCAGAGTTATGTGAGTACTATGAAGAAATTTCTATTTCACAAAGTAAGAAGCTAGCTCTTGATGGGGGCGTGGGTAGGCTTTCCCCAAGTAGAGATGCTTTAGTTGGCACCTGAAAGACTCATGGAGGTCAACCAGGCAGAGGGAAGAAGGTGGCTTTTCACAGAAGGAAGGACAATTGCCAAGCCCCTTCAGCAAGATGGAGCAAAATGCCTGCAAGGTCAAGTTGGCAACTGGGCAGAGAATGAAGTTAAGGGTCGTGCATGATGAGGCTAGGGATCTGGACTGGGAGCACCATTTCAGGCCTTGTAGACCTTGATAATGAACTTGGTTTGCTCCCAAGAGGGGGAAAAAAAAAAAAAAAAAAAAAACTGATCAAGAGTTGTGAGTAGAAAGGAGGTTAGCAGTTGGGAGTCCCATGATCCAATGTGCTTTTCTAGAAAACAGTTTGGAGAGACTGTGGCAGAGCTAATAAGTGGGCTTTTACAGGGGTCTAAGGAGAAACAATGGGAACTTGGACTGAAGGGGTGATAGCAGAAATAAAAAGAAATAGATTGGAAAGGTATTTAGAAATCAAATTGTGAGGGATTTGTAGTGGATTAGATAGAGAGAGTGTAGGAGAAGGAATTCTCAAGGGTAATTATTATTTTTCTGATTTAGGAAACTGAATAAATTGTGGTGCCATTCACTGACATGGGGAAATTTTTAAAAAATAAAATAAATAGAAAATGAATGTGAGGCAGGCAAGAGCCTCCCAGAGGGAGATCACGAGTTTGGTCTTAGCCATGTTGAGTTTGAGGTGACTTTGAGAAATCCAAGTAAAAATATATCAGGATTTATTTTTTTTTTAAAGTGGTGTAGTGTACATGGGTCAAAAACACACAAGGGAGGTCTGAGAAGAAGATATAACTTAGGGTATCATTATATATATACATCAGTGGATTTTTTAAGTTTGTGGGGCCATGCATGACTGGGTCATGAAATCAATTTAACAGGCTCTGATGAGTCTTTCCTAACAAATAAAATAAAATAGAGTAGGCAAGACTGGTAAGAATACGTGTTTTTTTTTTTTCTGATTTAAAATAGTTTATTTTTTTATTTATCAAATTATTTATTTATTCTCACTTGTTATACAGATGGAAGAATGCAATTCATTTCATGTTACATATATAGAGCACAATTTTTCAAGTCACTGGTTCTACCTAAAGTATTTTCACACCATCCGTGTCTTCATACATGTACTTAGGGGAATGATGTCTAACTCATTCCACCATCATTCCTGCCACCTTGTCCCCTCCCTTCCCCTCTCCTCCCTCCCCTTTCATCTATCTAAAGTTCCTCCATCCCTCCCATGTTCCCCACCCCCCAAGATAAGTATTGTTTACTTTTGGTTTGTTTTTTCACATACGTATGCATGTATTGGGTCTCAAGGTACAAATGTCTTTGTCATAGATCACAGTGAATAAAAACACAATAGGAATGCTACTGATACAGATGGAGACACACGTGGAGAGGCAGACATACCGTGCAGTGTCCCAGACACCAGAGGAAGAGAACGTTCCATATGGAAACCGCGATAATTAGTAACAATAGCTACAAGGAGGTCAAGTAAGATAAAAACTGAAAAATGTCTACTAGACTATTGGGCACCTTGAAGAAAGCCATTTACTGGAGTTGAGAGGCTGGAAGACAGATTGGCATGAGCTGAGGACAGAAAGCAAGATACTGAAGCAAGAAGCACAGACAAATTTTTCATAAGATCTTGAAAAAGGAAAGAGAGAGGGAGCATATAGGATGGTAGCTGTGGGAACACGTGGGGCCAAGGTTGCTTCTGGGTATTTTGGTTTTTTGTTGTATCTTTTGTTGGTTTCAACAGAAAACACTTGATAACTTTTTTTTTAAGTAGGTGGACACAATACCTTTATTTTATTTATGTGGTGCTGAGGATCAAACCCAGGGCCTCACACTTACAAGACAAGTGCTCTACCACTGAGCCATAGCCCCAGCCCCGAACAAGTTCCTTTTTGTTAGCTCCAATTTTTTCCTGTGAATGATGATTCCTGACCATCCAAAGGAACTTTCTGCCATGATGGAAACTTTCCATTTCTGCACTGTCCAATATGGTAGCCACCAGCCACTGGTACCTACATGAAATGTGGCTGATGGGAGGAGGAACTGAATTTTTAAGTTTTCTCTTATTGTGATGAGTATAGATGTAAATAGGCACGTGTGGCTGGAGCTGCCAGTCTAAACAGCACAGACTCTAGACCAAATGTTAGGGTGGGACAGGGCATAACTGAAAGGAAATAGAAAGGGCTTAAAATGCCGATCCCAGAGAGTGAACATGAGATACTGTGGAGAATTTCAGAGGAAAGTCAAATCTCCTTTTCAACACCGATGATGAATTTGTGGTGATGTTGACCCAACCCACAGCATAACTGTCTCCAACAGAATTTGGTTACAAATGCATAAAAAAGGAACACAAGAGTTCATGCAGGGTTTTCTTTTTTAAATTGGGATGATGAAAAGACAGAAGGTCAAGGGAATTTAGGCCATTGATAAGAACGGTTCTGACAGCATGAACCTGGAATCAAAACCAGATAAAGGAGCACGAAAAAGGGATGCTTGGTTGGAAAAGAATAAGCAGCTGTCAATGGCCCCATGAAGATGAGAAGCCACTGTAGGAGAAGGTGAATGGGAGGAGACACCGTGGGGTATTTGTTCATTCATTAAACATTTACTGAGCACTTTTGTGTCGGGCTCTATTCTCAGTACTGGAAATGTAGCAGTGAACAAAGAGGTTAAAAAAAAAAAAAAGAAAGAAAGAAAGAAAAAAATTGCTGCCTTTGTGGAACTTAAATTCTAGAGGGCAGGAGATGGACAAAGTAAAATACGTATTGCCTCAGTGATCAGGGCTAAAGAGGAAAAATTAACAAGATGAGTATATTATTCAGGATTCTCCAGAGAGAGAACTAACTGAATATGCAGATATATGAGATGTATGAGAGGAGACTATTGTGGTTTTGATAGAAGGTGTCCCCCAAAGAACATGGTGAGACAATGCAAGAATTTTCAGAGGTGTAATGATTAGATTAAGAGATGTGACCTAATCAGTTGGTTCATTCACTGATATGATTTAACTGGGTGGTAACTGTAGGCAGGTAGTATATGACTGGAGAAAGTAGGTAGGTCACTGAGGGTATGACTTTGGGGTTTATGTTTTGTCCCTAGTGAACAGAGAGCTCTCTAGTGGCCAAATCCTGAACTGCTTTTTTTTTGCCACACCCTTCCACTATGATGTTCTGCCTCACCTTGGGCCCAGAGCAATGGAGTGGGCTGTCTATGGGCTGAGCCCTCTGAACTGTGAGCACCAAATAAACTTTTCCTCTTTTATGTTGTTCTTGTGCTCTTTTGGTCACAGCAATGAAAAATCTAATAAAACAGGGACTTGTTAGGGAAACAGGCTGATGTAAATATGGAGACTAAGAAGTCTCACAATAAGCCACCTGCAAACTGGAGTCTTAGGATGCTGTCACTCAAACTCCAAAGGCCTAGAACTAGGGAAGCTGATGATGTAACTCGCGGGCCAATGTCCAAGGCCTGATAACCTAGGGAGCTGCTGGTGTAAGTCCCAGAGTCCAAAGACGAGACACCCCAAAGTTCTGATATCTGAGAGTAGAAGAAGAAAAGTGTATCTCAACTCCTGGAAATAAAATCACCTTTTGCTTTGTCTGGGCCCCCAGCTGATGGAAAAATGCCCACCCACCTTGAGATCATATCTTCTCCACTCAGTCCATCAGCTAACACTTCAGTCACCTCGGGAAACACCCTTACAGATGAACCAGAAATATTCTTTAACCAGTTCCCCAGTTAATCCTCAATCCAGTCAAGTTGTCATCTAAAATTAACCATCACAGTAAGGGAACTAGAAACTTACAGTGTTAAATGTTTTAGAGGAGCCGTGGGATACTTCACGAGCAAGTGGTATTTGAGTAAAGATCTAAAAGAAGATTGCCAGCTACAAACCACAACTCTGGGTTTTTTATAAGAAGCTGAGCTTCTCAGAATGTGCCTGTCCCTCCCAGGGCATGAATGGTTAGCGACATCCAACCCTGCCCTGGAATCACGTCCTAAGTGCTTCTTACCATTTTCTGAGTGACCTCTGTGATGTGGGGGCTGCTTATTAGGCACCAGGCCTACCTCCAAGGACTTTTATTCTTTTGCAACAAAAACACTGCAAGGGTGGGAGGAGAGAGAGAGAGTATTTTTACTCCTATTTTACCCTGGAGGGAAGGGATACATGCGGAAGTTAGCAAATCATTGACAGGTCTGAAACCCGAATGCAGGACTGAACCTTACGTCCTTGCTTTCACTGCTATTCTGTCATCTATCAATTTCTCATGGAAGAGCAACATCCAGGTCAATAAATTCATATTAATTATCATCTCCTCCTTTCACTGGAATTACAACAGAGCCAGCTTCCTCTGAAGGGACATCTCAATCCAGTTTTGACAGAAGAAAAGCTCTGCATATGAATGGCAGGTCCTGGCTGGAGATAACGGATTGAAATGCTAATGTGTCTGCTATTCAGACAGGAAAAGAGAGGGGTGAGGAAGAAAGGAAGTCAGGGACCCCAACTTGACTGTGGTCCAGGTGCTCTGGTGCAAGGCCATAGCGAGGGAGGGGAGAAAACTAGAATCCACACTGTCAGCCTCTTCATCCAAGTAGTTCTCATTAGTCTGTATTTATTTCCCAAATATATGGTGTTTGCTACACAGCGTGGTAATTTGCCTATTGCCAGCCATCCCTGCTGGGCTCTTACTCTTGACCATGCTAGCAAGGCTCTCTGCTTCCTCCAAGTAGTCTGGCCATGGCTTGATGGTTACCTGGAACATTCTTCTCTGAATAGGCTATGATAGATAGGCTTGGGCCGATGGGCCACCTCTCCCATGGAAATTTCCATGAGAAGCAACCCAGTTTCATTTTCCCTGGGCAGGAGCCAATCAGCTTAAAGGTCACTCTGTTCCCCAGGCAGGAGCCAATGGGCTGAAAGGTCGCTTTGTTCCCTGGACAAAGAGCCAATGATGTTAAAGGTCGCTCTGGTGCACCCCCCACCAGAAATCCCTACTTAAAGCTCCTGCCTGCCCGGAACTCAATCACAACAGCTCATCCCTGCTGAGAAGAGGCAGCCACTGCACCAGCCTTAGACCCACGGTCTCCAGCCCGCCGGCAGCTGCCCCAGCTGACAGCTCCAGCCTCCAGCCCGACAGCAGCTGCCTTAGCCAACAGCTCCAGAGACCACAGCCAGCATGACCAGGCACCCACCTTCCATTAAGAGCTTGTATACTCCCCTCTCCCTGACTCCTCTCTCCCACCAGAGCTTGCACACTTCCCTCTCCCTGACCCCTCTCTCCCCATACTTCTTCTACCTCTGACCAGCCATAAAGGCTGGTGAATAAATCTCTTGGCTGCACAGTTGTCTCTGGTGTGATTTTTGCCCTTCAGGCTACAATTCAAAACTAAACTGGCAAAGACCAGGACACTGACAGGACAAGAGTAAGGAAAGGAACATTTGTTGGCATGACTCTGGAGAACCTCCACCCAGTACCATTGAGGCAGTTCCAGTTATCCCAGGGACTCAGAGAGAGAGGAAAAGGGTCATTGAAACCAAACTTTGCTCACTCCCCCCACCGTGGGAAAAAAAAATAGCAATGCATCCTCTTTTAAGTAAACACATACATTCAATTCCTTTTCCCAGTTAGCTTAAGCCACATGCCCTCAATTATATTTCATTTTATTTCTGAAATTTATTGCAAAAGTGTGCATTGCATGTATAATGTTGGGGGAGCTCCACTTTTCATTTTTTTCTGAGAAACAGACTAGAAAGAAATTGCTGAAGCTGGCAATGGAAAATGGTCAGTGTACATGAAGAATCTCCATCTCCAACAGCAAAACCTCGCCCGGGGTTGGAACTCTTCTTGCTAGTGTGTCCAAAAGTCATAAGCACAGATGCCACAGAAGCAGTTTGGATCATTACTGGGAATGTGCTAGGGGACACTCTATGCACAGAGGTTGCAGGAAAGATACTGGGCTGGTTCTGGAAGCTGGAAGAGCAATTTCACTCATCTTGAGCTACTTAGCAAGAAGAAAATTAACCCACACAGGAAGCCAGCCTGTGATTGAGTGAATTAATCCTTTCCTGGCTCTCGAAGTCTATTTAAGAAGTTGCTTTTCCTTTGAAGGGGAATGTGGATTTGCAGATTATCACAAGGGAAACTTACTGTCTTTAAAGAACATACGTGTTCCTGAAAAGTTGTTTTTTGTAAATTAAATTTTTCATATGCCAAAGCCTACTTTCTCATACTTATTTATTATCAAATCAAGAATCCTTCTTGAGAGAATACAGTCAATCCACTCAAGGGAATACAGCCAAACAAAATACAGCACTTTTTTTTTTAACGTTATGCATTTTTTTTTTTAAAAAAAAGATAAGCTTGTCAAAATAAGGTACCAGTGATAAGTCTCTCAAAATAAGTTATAAACTGTAAGTAGCCAGAAATATATCTCCTTGGCTAAATAGCTTCATGGTCCAAAGAAACCTGAACTGCATATGAAACTGAAAGACCTCAAGAATGGAGTCTGAGGACCAGTGATATTAAGCTGCTGGCTCTCAGCTCTGGACCTATCCTTCTCTTCTCCTCTCAGGACTTGTAAACCATCTTTCTGCTTTGCCAACTGAATCCCTGTTAGCCCAGAGGATAAGGAACACTGAAGAAAGGCTGGGTGACCAGCGAAAGAAGTAGGACTTAGGGGAGGCTATAAAGGAAAAGAGAGGTCCCCTGTGGTGATGGCAGAGGTTTTATAAACACATATATGTTTTAGTCAGCTTTTTTGCCACTGTGACCAAAACACCTGCCAAGAACAATTTGAGAAGAGGAAGGGTTCATTTGGCCTTCAGTTTCAGAGATCTGAGTCCAGAGATGGCCTACTCCATTGCTCTGGGCTGTAGCAGTGGCCTCTGCCTCTGAGGCTGAACATCATGGCAGAAGGGTGTGGTGGAGAGAAGCAGCTTGGGGTGTGGCAACAAGGAAGCAGAGAGTACCACTCACCAGGGACAAAATATAAACCCAAAGGCACGTCCCCAATGACCCACCACCTCCAGTCATGGCCTACCTGCCTACCCTAACCACACAGTTAATCCATTCAAGTGGATTAATGCACTGATAGGCTTAAGGTTCTTGCAATCCAATCATTTCACCTCCGAACCTTCTTGTATTATCTCACACATGAGACTTGGGGGAACACTTCCTATCTAAACCATAACAATATTGTACATTTTGTCATATACATCATAAACCGTCATAGAATTATGACATAACAAAAGAGTATGTGCACAATTGTAAAATCCAAGTCTGTAATCAAATCAGCTGGATCATTCCAACTATTTCCTGGTTTTGATAATATACAGATGTCCTCACTGGGGCAAGCTGAATGATGGGTACAGGTACTTTTTGAAACTCCTTCTAAGTCTATGATTATCTCAAATATATATATATTAGCACCAGGGATTGAACTTGGGCACTCGACCACTGGGTCATATCCCCAGCCCTTTTTTGTATTTTATTTAGAGACAGGGTCTCACTGAGTTGCTAAGTGCCTCGCCATTGCTGAGGCTGGCTTTGAACTCGCAATCCTCCTGCCTCAGCCTCTCAAGCGCTGGGATTACAGGCGTGCACCACCATGCGCAGCAAAAATAAAATATTTTTTAAAGACTAACAAAGGGGCTGGGGATGTAGCTCAGTGATGAAGTGTGTTCCAAGAATGAGAGAGGCCCTGGGCTTGATCCCCAGCCTCACAAAAAGAAAAAAATGTAATGGATACCCCAAACTCATGACTTCCTAATTATTTATACTCTATATTTCATTATATCATCCAGGCTCCTGCCATTCTGCTGCACAGGGCCCTCTACCAAGCTTCCAACCCCTTCCCTTCTCCCCCGAGCCCTGAGACGGCAGCTGTTGTTTGCAATTCTTATCTTGGTGCCTCCTCAATGTTCTCTTCTGCTTTTTCAGTTCTCCAACATCTAAGTAAATCCTTATGTTAAATTCTCTCTGTGAATTAAGTTTCTGTCCTCCTGACCAGACCCTGAGGACATAACCAGTCAACACAAATATGCTCTACCACGGGAGAGGAGAAATGATTTCCATTTCCCAACACTACTAAAGGTCCAGACTTACACACATCTTCTGATAACCCTGAGATTTTATTTTGAAAAATTGATGTCCTTCCTTCTCCAGGGGGAAAAAAAAAGATGCTAGAAACAAAGTTTATATCAGCCAGCTATGGAGCCCAGATTAGTGGTTATAGAGCAATCTCAGAATATAGTACTTCATTTTTCTAAAAAATGTTAATGATTTCTTTGATGATTACAAAAGTAACCCATGCTCACACAGTATACTACAGAGTATAAATCAGTGCACACATAATCTCAACATGCAGAAAATTAGCACCATGGATATTTTGAAGTATATCCATTCATAAATTTTGTGATGTGTATTATTAACAATTCATAGTTATCTATAGGGGTATGTTTTTAAATATGCAAAGTAAAACAATTTACATAGACACTGCTACATTTTGAAGACAATTTTCACTCTTCTTCCTCTTGTTTGAATTGTTCAAATTCTTTCTTTTGAACTGTTCAGATCAATTGATAACGCAGATTTCAGATGAATGGAAATACCAGCATAATGCTTACAAGAAAAAGAATGGAACTGGGCACAGTGGTACACACCTATAATCCCAGCAGGTTTAGGAGGCTGAGGCAGGAGGATCAAGAATTCAAAGCCAGCCTCAGCAAAAGCAAGGCACTAAGGAATTCCGTGAGACTATGTCTCTAAATAAAATACAAAAAAGGGCTGGGATGTTGCTGAGTGGGTAAGCGCCCCTGGGTTCAATCCCCAATAAAGAAAGAGATGGAGAGAGAGAGAGAGAGAGAGAGAGAGAGAGAGAGAGAGAGAGAGAGAGAGGGAGGGAATAGAGATTATGACTAGAGGTTGTGGCAAAAGAGGCTTTACAATTGTCATCCCATTCCAACTTCAGCCCTCAGAATGCAGTCCTCCACTGCACCAGCCAGCTGCAAGCATGATGTGTCCTTTGTGATCACCCAGTGCAGGGACACAGCAGAAATCAGGTCTGGCCCCACCTGGTGAGCTCAAGGCTGGAGGCAGCAATACAGGCACCTGTGTGCCTGTCCTCAGCCCACAGATCTGTCCACTGGACCCTTGACCCCCTCACTAGGAAGGAGGAAAAGCAGGGTGAGTTTCATCCCAGTATCTTACCAGCCAAGAAAACCGTTCCTTCCCTTTTACATAGTAGTAAGTGAGAAAAACTACAAAAATAAGCTGAACAGGATAGCTTGCCAACATACTCTTCTTAAAAACATAAGGTCTATGAAATAGGAAGACCCCTCACAGAAATTGTATCTTGTTCTTTTTAGGGTGCTACTGCATTTTTGTAAGTTCCTATCTGCCATCAAAATATCTTTTAAACTGTGATTTGATTTTTTTACTTAACATAAAACAATCCATAGTCACTGTAGGAATCTGAGAAATAAGGCCAGTCACAAGAAGAAACTGAGGCTGGGCTTGGTGGCCCACACCTGTAATCCCAGCAGCTTGGGAGGCTGAGGCAGGAGGATCATGAGTTCAAAGCCAACCTCAGCAACTTAGAGAGGCCCTAAGCAACTCAGGGAGACCCTGTCTCTAAATAAAATACAAAATAGGGCTGGGGATATGGCTCAGGCATTGAGTGCCCCTGAGTTCAATCCCTGGTACCCCCCCACACAAAAAAAAAAAAAAGGAAGAAGAAGAAACTGAGAAACAACAGTAATCCTAACATCCAAAATAATTAGTCCTGCATTTTGGCATAAATCCTTCTAATCTTTATTCTATGTGAATGTATACATTTTCTTCAGTGGAATTACACAGTACACATTGATTTGTAATGTGTTTTTTTATTTACTTTTTCTAAAACATCTATCTCTACATATTTTCCCACTTGTCTATTGCTATGTAACAAACTACATCAAAAACTTATTGGTTTAAAACAATAATTTTATTTTGCTTATGATTTTATGGGCAGGGGGTGGGTGGGATCAGTCACATTGAAGGAGAGGGAGAAATGGATTCCTTTTTTTGAAAGAGAGTAGAAAGGCCACACCGCAGAAGAGCATGTAGGATGGAAGATACTTTTACAGACACCTATGGAAAACACAACATGCTACGTTCATTACCAAAGATTCACCTTCATAACCACAGTGGCTGTACAATGCCCTCACAAAAACATGTTATCGCTCACTTAATGAATTTCAATTTGGGGAAATTTCCAGAAACACTATAATAAACACCTTTATGATTTCCTGTGCATAAAAACTATATGTACACCTTGGAAATTGCTTACTAGTTTCAATCATTAAAGGTGGAATTACCAGGTGATGATTTTCCTTGCTTTGTTTGAGACCTACACCTTCTTTTTTTTTTTCCGCCTTTCTTGAGACAGGGTCTATGTTGCCGAGGCTGGCCTCAAATTTGCAGTCCTCCTGCCTCAGCCCCACAAGTAGCTGGGATCACAGGTGCATGCCACTGTGCCCAACTGAGATCCATACCTTTGACTAAAAATAATTTTTTTAATTTGTTTTGAAGAGATAATTTGAGGCTTCTGATAATGCTGTCTCTTTCAGAGTGTATTCATGTTTGCCTCTGGCAGGAGTCAGGCCACTTCCAATCTAATCTGGGATCAAGGTGACTTGAAACTAAGCTTTAGTCCCTTCAAGGGACAGCGAGACCCTACTAGAGGCCAGGCGCGATGGTGCACACCTGTAATCCCAGCAGCTCTGGAGGCAGCTCAGGGAGGATTGCAAGTTCAAAGCCAGCCTCAGCAACTTTGTGAGGCCCTAAGCAACTCAGTGAATAAAATACAAAAAGGGCTGGGAATGTGGATCAGTGGTTAAGCACCCCTGAGTTCAATCCCCAGTACCAAAACAAAAACAAAAAAACAAAAAAAAGGAAAGAAAGAAAAAGAAAAAGACCCCACTAGACCCCCATCTACAATTTCTGGTTCACCCTTAATCCAGTCAGATGGTCTTTTGTGGCCTTAACCAAAACTATGGGGTTATCAGGACCCCGTCCCTATAGGGTGTTAAGGGTTCTACTTAGCATCTTAGTCCCCCAGCCACATCTTCTGGAGTCGTCAGACACGTTTAGGAGAAAACCAGGCAAGAACATCCAGGCCCAGCTCACCAGACTTCCCTCTTCTCCTAGAACTTGGCCCAGGGAGTCTTCCTTGACTGGTAGTTTCTCTTGTTCTTAGCTGAAGAAGGAATCTGAATCGCCAAGCCAGCTCCTAGAAACACCACGTCTCCGTCACATCTTCAGGAAGCACAAAGCAAGGGCGATGACAAGAAGGGGCACACATCCCAGCCACATCGGGGTCCTGGGTGAACTCAGATGGTCCCACGTGACGATTCTGCTTGCATCTGATTGGCCAGAATCTAGCACACGGCTTCAAGGGGAAACAGAGAATTTCTGCAGACTGTGTTACCACCCTAAATAAAAGCTGATTTATTACTTTGAAAAGAAAGAAAAGGATGGATAGTGGGTAAGTAGAAGTCTTGTCCATATTTTTTATCTATAAAGTGGAAATAATATCAATACCTAACTTATAGAGTTGATGTGAGAATTAAAGGATATAATGAAAGTAACCTTCTTAGCACAGCACCTGTCACGTGGCAAATATCCAATAAATGCCAGCAGTGATAATACCTATTACAGCATAATAATTTGACTATAATAGGTTATTATTCAATTGTGAACAGTGAAAGGTACCAATCTCTTTTTTCAATTAAAAACTTTTTAACTGATATATGTAAGCATAAAAATATTGTCCATATGCAGTACTATGTTATATTTTGACATATACTTTGTTTAAATCAGTTAAACCTATCTGTCTCCTCAAATATTTATCATTTCTTCATGGTGAGATCAGTCTTTTGAACTTCCTCTCTCTAGAGTCCCAGAGTCATCTGAAGCTTCTTATAAATTGCCTTATCCTATAAATTTGGATAAAATTTGATAAGCTTAGAAATACAAATTTCCAATATCATTTCTTTGTTTCAAATAGTTGACTATTTCCTTGGTATATTGGAACTGTTTATAAATCTAGCACATAGTAGGTATTAAGACACAGGTATGTTTCCTTTATATTTACGCTCAGAATTTCCTTAGACACATTTTTATAGTTTCATCTTTTTGAGTCTAACAAATGTGTAAATCAATGTGATTTACTTTTCATACCTCTGTGAGACCCATCATTTTAAACACTAATACATCTGCACCTCAGAACAAATCCTTTTGTCAGATAAAGGTCTTGATTTATAGTTGACAATATATAGGTAGCCACTATTCTCAGAAGAGCTTTTCTTTGATATTTGGGGCTATTGCGACAGTTCTCTGCCCTTATTTCTACTTCTTAAGACAGTCCCACACAGATTGTCTTCTACATACAGTAATGGGTAAATAATAGGGGTCACAGAACTTTTCATTGAAACAGCCACAACAAAACAACAAAAGCCACACCAGCCACTGTCTACCGAGGATCAGGTATGAATGTGTACGCGTGAGCATGCGCGCGTGCGTGCAGTGGAAACCCAGCATGGAAACGATGTCACTGCTGGTGATTACTGGAAGGAGAGAAAAAATTACCAGAGTGACACAAATTACTAATTACTTTATTATGCAGTGAGAAGAATAAGAAGCTGGAGTTGTTTCAGCAAATTCTATTTTTAAGCAAATAATTGTTGGGTTCCCAATGCTCTAAATTAAGTAATTCTCCTCAAGACCTTCCTCAAGTCTCCCTCTTTGAACTCCAGTGACTGGCAAAGAATTGCAGCTGGGCTCTGAGATGGGCTTTGGGTTTCATTTGTATTTTTTTTTTTTCAAACGCACTATCCTCAAAACTGACATATCTTCAGAGGCATTTTCCTTCTTCCCAGTAATTAGGAGTGGCTGTGCTGAGTCATTTACAGTTTGTCCTTTCATTTTATAGGAAATAGCATTAAATAACACCAATATTTATACACACACACACACACACACACACACACACACACATTTGGGACCAAGTTTAAAACCAGGCTCTGCCACCTCACTGACTTCGTACCTGGAGTATTGTATTAATCATTGTTCTCCAGAGAAAGGAAATCCATAGGCCATATATATAAATGTATATACTTTTACTGATTTATTATTTATATGAAATAATTCACATAGTCCTGAAGGTTAAGTCCCAAGGTCTGCAGTTGGCAAGAGGGAGGCCCGGGAAAGGTGATGGTGTAGTTCCAGTCTGAATCCTAAAGGCCAAGACCCAGGAGAGCTGATGGTATAAGTTTCAGTCTGCACCCGAGTCTGAAGGCAGAAGTGTGATGTCCCACTCACCACAGCAGAGAGGTGTGATTCTCTTTTACTCAGTCTTCTCTGTTGATTCTGGCCTCCAACTGATTAGAGGAGGTCCACCCACGTTGGATAGGGCATTCTGCTTTATTTAGTCTACCAATTTAAATGCTACTGTCATTTAGACACAGCCTCACAGACATATCCCAAATAATGCTTAACCAAATATCTGGGCACCCCATGACCCATTCAAGTTGATACAAAAACTTAACTGTCACAGGTGTATCTTAAACCTTCCCCTACACTGAAGAAGTAAATGAGGTAGTATATTAGCACTTTTTAAACTGGGAAGTGCTGTATACCCCTCTGTATTATCAAAATGGTCACAAATGCCAACATCAAGAAAAGCATGTCAGAATTATAGTAACAGCTCGCATTCTTTATGATATTTTGCTTGCATTAACTCATTCAACCTTCACAGCAACCTTTTGAAGTAGCTACTAAGCATTGCCCATTTTACCCATCAGCTACAGAGAGATGAGGAACTGGTCCAAGGCCACAGAGCCAGAAACTCAGATATTGCAGCTCCAGAGGGCCTGCTCTGAGTGCTGTGTGAGCTTCTCGGGCAGTGAAATGAGAACTTCCACCAGAAGTTCCCAAGATGGAGAGAGAGGGCAGGGAGAGAGGTAGGCTTCAGGCGACTACAGAGTGTGTCACCGATGCACAGGATGGAAGTAGTCAGAATGCAGCTGGAAATCACAACGCAGGAGCACAAGGCTTCTCCCTGCATCAGACCACCAGTGCACCATCAGCCCCACCAGGAGGGAGGCATCACAGACAGGTGCCCTCTAACACTAGGACCCCCTCCTCCAGTCTCCAGCAGGATCTGAAAGGATGGAGGAACAGGGAGAGCAAGCAGGGGAAGGGAGGTCCCAGCGGCAGGGCAGCCACCCAGTGACTCAGGCCAGGGTCCCACGAGGGCAGCAGGTGGGTGGCAGCAGGAAGGCTCCCCAGGATGGAAGAATGAAATGAGGGGAGTCCAGGGGATGGCAGAGGACAGAACAAGGGATCATGTCTCGGCTGGGTGTGATTCCTGCTCACAAGAGAGCAGACAGGGCAGAGCCAGGGTTATGCACAGCGGCGACTGCAGGAAGCCGGGGAGTCGTGGGAGAAGGAGCACAGACCTGCTTAGAGTTGCACATGACCTTGAAAACTCAGGAGTCCGACTGACTACCATTTCCCCACTACAACTAGAGAGAACAATCCCTGGCCCGCTCTCCTCACGTGGAGCCACAAGAAGGAGCTTTGCAAACGGCATCCAGGAAAGCCAGCGGACACACTGCTAGGGAGGGAGGTTCTGGCCCCACGGTCCAGACTCTGTGGCAGAACATCTCTGCCTTGCTAAGCTCCACTCTGCCTACAGCTTTCAGCTGGAAACACAGAACAGAGGAGCCAGCCAGCAAAGCTCAGTGCATGTAGAACTTCAGCTTGTTTTGATCCCAAAGCCAAGGTCACTGAAACCATGCAATGGAGCCACTGCAACCTCTGGAAATTTGATCTCATTCAAGGACAGTGTTAAATAGAAGAGGTGTTCCTGGGCCCCAGGCAGCTCAAACCCTTGGCCAGATTGGCAAATGTTTCAGCAGGAGGTTAGCAAAATTGATGCCAACTTAAATGAACCTCCTCCGTGGCTCTACAGGGGTCCATGCGTGCTCTGCAGTGTTTTCTGTTGCTATGTATAGAAAAGAGAGTTCCAGTGCCTTGTTAGTGAAGCCTTCAGTTAGTAAGTGCTGAGGACAGAGGTGGACCACATGTGGGAAGGGTGATCAGAGGCAATGTAAAGCTGGTGAGGCTGGTAAACACGGGGCAGACTTGGGGAAACCCTGCGAGCCTGAGATTGCATTTCTGCAGCAACGCTGCAAAGAATACGAGCTCCAGAGGGCTCAACTCTCAGACTCCAGCATCCCAGGGAACTTGGGACATCAGCTTAGTCTCTATGCAACTTCATCACCTCATTTAGAATATTGATAGAGGAGACCTGCTCCTAACCAAACCCTGGTTTCAACCCTCCTCCGGGCTGCAGGGGGAACAGAGGCCTGAATTCTGGAGATTTTACTTTTTTAATATTTATTTTTTAGTTGTTGTTGGACATAATACCTTTATTTTATTTATTTATTTTTTTTACATGGTGCTGAGGATTGAACCCAGGGCCGCGCACGTGCTAGGCGAGGGCTCTACGTCTGAGCCACAACCCCAGCCCCTGAATTCTGGAGATTGAGTGGCATGAGGTAGATGTCACAGCCTAATCTGCAGAACATGCTCTGTCCTTCCTGGTACATTTGCTCGTCCCTGCCCAGACCATTGAGCTCCGGGGGAAGGGCTTTCTGATGAGCAGCTGATGCGCTGACTTGAAGGAGGCAGAAACACGGGAGGGAGTTTGCATCATAGCTCGGCTCCTCTGGGAGGCCTCACCCACAGGGGCGCGCTGCCACATGGACATGCACACAACTGAGCTCCCGGAGTCGGAGTCCAGGGCATCTTTCTCAGTGCCTTTGATTCTTAGTCTCGGAATTGAGGCCTGAAGGAAAAATCGGAGGAGGATGAGTGGAAGGGGTCAGTGGGCTCCGGTTGCCGAGGTCTGGAAATGCTTAGGATCTGCAGCAAGCACGTGGGGCCGAGCCCACGGAGGGATTCTCAGTAGATTGTGCCGCTGGGGCTGCAGTGCTCACCCAGGCCCAGCTGGAGGTGGCAGGGCCAGGCAGCAGGTGAGCCCTGCAGCCAGCAGAGACCAAGGGAAGGAATGCTACCTGGTCAGCATGCCAAGGACCATACCCGTCTTATAGCACTTCACCTTCCATGTCGCAGGGCACCGTGTTCATCAGTCAGTCCCTTCAATGGGCGAGGCAGGTGAAAACAGGTAACTAAAGCTCTCGCCCTCAGCCAAACATTTGTTTCAAATCCCAGAAAACCAAATTCCGAATGTTTTCTCTGATATAAGGAGGCTAATTCATAGTGGGATTGGGAGGGGGAGCATGGGAGGATTAGACAAACTCTAGATAGGGAAAGGGGTGGGAGGGGAAGGCAGGGGGCATGGGGGCAAAAAAAGATGGTGGAATGAGATGGACATCATTACCCTAAGTACATGTATGAAGACACGAATGGTGTGAACAGACTTTGTATACAACCAGAGATGTGAAAAATTGCGCTCTATATGTGTAACATGAATTGTAATGCACTCTGCTGTCATATAGAACAAATTTGAATTTTTAAAAAATGACGTAGCATAGACAAAAGATGTCATTGGGTGACCCTGTGCCTCTCTTCCTCTCTGCGGCTCCTGCACCCCCCACAGGAACTGGAACACAGCAGGTATCAACAGAAAAGTTTTTGAGAGAATGGGTGACTGCACAAATGAAAGACGTCGCTGTAGTCCACGTCTGGGCTGTGTCCGGGCTGCTGACCACAGGGAAGAGGTGAGCGCACACACGTGGAGAAGGGCGAGGGGGAAGCCACCCTTCCTTCCCTCCCCCGTGCTGCCCCCCTCAGGCTCCTCCCCTCCTGGGGCTCAGTCCTCCCTGCTCACAGCTGTCCAGCATTCATGTGCCCACGCGTCTCTGCATGCCCCCTTCCCGGCTTGAAGAACATCCCTGGCTCCGTATTTCTCCAAGCATCCAAATCCTCTTGTGGTTTTCAATTCCCCAGCATGAACTCCCTTCCTGTTCGCCCCCATCCCTTCCGGTCAGCCTCTGCTACCCCCCATCGCTCCTCCCTCCCTGTCGCCTTGCCTCTAGACCACACCCCAGCAGCAGTCCCCAAGACTCCACTCAACCAATGGCCCAGCTTAGGAGTTGGCCCCATCTCTGAAATCTCTAGGCATCTGTGGTCTGGTTGTGTCACTTAGCACCGTCAGATGGGGGTCCCCATCCTCGGGTTAGTCCTGTCTCCCCCTCACCTCTGCCAAATGTGGGTAAGTTGCTTATGCCTCTGGGCCTCCATGACCTCATTTATAAAATGATTCTAATAAACCTAACCCTGATCTGAACCCTGCCCCTAAGTTGAACCCTAAATTTGCTTGGGGTGGGATCATGAAATATATCAGGGTTACATCATGATTAAACCAAAGTCCATCCCACACTAAGAACATGGAAATGTCAACCATGAGTTCCTTTGCCTTTCCCTGTTCAGTTCACAGACAGAGGTTTGGGGATCCAGCCTTGTCTACCTTGGAGTCACGTTCAGTATTTGTTGAATCAGATGTCCTGGGGTCAATTTCTCACCTAAGCAGATATTCAAGCAAACTGAGGTCTACTTATGATCTACCCGACCTGGAACCTCTTCAATGAACTATCACGCCTAAGCCTGCACTTAAAAAGCCATATCCACGGACACAGTGGTGCACACCTATAATCCCAGCAGCTCAGGAGGTTAAGACAGGAGGATCACAAGTTCAAAGCCAGCCTCATCAGCTGAGTGAGGCCCTAAGCCACTTAGCAAGACCCTGTCTCAAAATAAAATAAAATAAATGAGCTGGGGATGTGGCTCAATTGTTAAGCACCCCGGGTTCAATTCCCACTTTAAAAAAAAAAAAAAAAAAAAAGAATTTTCAAGTTACGCCTGCAGAAGTAACAAGGAGTTTATGCCAATTTTTTGGTCTAATACTCCTCAGAATCTCAAGAGTATATTACACCCATTTGACAGATGAGGGAACTGAGGCTTCTGGCGATCAGGTGTCTCAAGGGTTCCCAAGCGACTACCAGAGCTGAGGTTGGAGTTTCTCCTATTGCAACCCCCCGCCCCACCCCGCCCCATCCTGCTCCCACGGGGTCATGGTAGGCAAGTCATTCAGGTATGTGTGTGCGCCTGCTGCAGGCCTCTTCGTGGCTCTCAAGCCACAAACAGGGAGTCACCATTAATTCTGTCATTTCACCAGTTGGTCATTAAGTCCTCAGGCAAATGCCTCCCCTCTCCACGGACCTCAGTGTTTGCTTGTTTATTTGCTTGGTCTTGATCTGTAGAGTGACTGAGGGGAAGTGGCAGGCAGAGAACTGGGGACAAAGAGGGCTGGCCTCAGGTGAGGGGTCTCCTGATCAGCACCAACCTTACAGGATTCTCCTACGACATTTCTCCTGAGCTGATTACAAGTCCCATTTTCAGAACCAGTTTCTTGAAAGCCATCACCCAAACGGAGCTGGATTCCTGCCTTGGTGGTCCCTGCCTTCATTGTCACCAAGGGTGTCCAATTTCCTCCAGCAGTTAGCTGGTCAGGCCCCCTGTCTTCCTGCTCCAGAACAGTCTTCAACCATGGAAAAGGGTCCGAGAAGCAGAGCACGCCGGACAGAGCTGGGAGGCCCCTGAAGCATCGTCCACAACACCCCACAGGTGAGGAGACAGCCCTGGAAGGACTGTGAGATTCACCACAGCTCCACAACTACTGCTGATAAAGCCACTGTCACGCCAGGTGTGACAGTTCACTGCCTCATGATCCCACAGGCCTTAGGTAGATCAACAGGCAGGGGAAATTGAATGTCAAGGGCTACAGGTATTCAGGTAAAGCAATGCCCAGAGACTGAAGAATGCTTCCTGAAATACACAGGCATGCCCTTCTTTCTTCCTTCTTTCCTCAAATGCAGATGTGATGGCTGGATCCCGAAAAAACATCCTGGGCCATGAGGTGGCAAGCAAGGAGGGCAGATACGAAAGACATCATGATCATGAAGCCATGACACTGAGTTTGGACCATCTGCCTCCAACTTCTTTGCATTAGAGCTGAGTTTCTATCTTGTTTTAAGTCGGTTATATTTATTTGCCTTTTTTTTTTTTCCTGCAACTGAACCTGATTCTAGCTAATACGGAAGTGGAAGAAAAATGAATTCACAAGTTCTGAGAAAAATTCAGATACATAGGAGGGAAGCTGGCTTTGCAGGGAGCAAGGAGTGGCTCTTAAGTGTGGCTGTGCACTGGCATCTCCTGGAGAGCCTGTTCAAACATGGGCTGGGGCCCCACCCTCTACGTTTCTGAATCGTTTAGGTGAGGGTGCATTTCCATCTAATTACCAGGAGCTGGTTCAGGGACCACATTTTGAAAACCACTGCTGCGACTAAAACACCTGACAAGAACAATTTTAGAGGAGGAAAAATGTATCTGGGGGCTCAGGTTTCAAAGGTCTCAGTCCATAGGCAGCTGGCTCCATTCCTCAGGGCCCAAGGTTAGGTAGAACATCATGGTGGAAGAGAGTGGTGGAGGGAAGCAGCTCACATGGTGATCAGAAAGCAGGGAGAGACTCTACTCCCCAGTTACAAAATATATCCCCCAAAGCCATGCCCCCTGTGCCCACCTCCTCCAGCCACACCCTACCCGCCCTCCATTACCACTCAGTTAGTCTCATCAGGGGGATTAATTCACTGATTGGGTTAAGCCTCTCATAACCCAATCATTTCTCCTCTGAACCTTCTGGCGTTGTCTCACACATGAGCTTTTGGGGGCCACCTCACGTCCAAACCGTAACAACGGATCTAGACTTTTCAAAGTCACTTATCCAAACTCAGGTTTCTCGCATGAGTTTCAGCTTCGAAGCTCTAACAAGACATGATGATTTTCAGCTGCGTTCAAAGACCAGCGACTGCGGGGAGGCAGGAAGGGTCTGAACAACAGCTTGGGCAAGCTGAGCATCCAGGGAAGAGAAGATTTGTGATGCAAATGATTTACTGGTGTTCAGCTGGGAGCAGAAGGGATTTCAATATGGTGCGCCAAATCGAATTCATTACCTGACAATTAGCTCTAAATTAATGCAAGACTGTGCCGCCCGGATGTCTAAGGAAGTGGGTCCCTGACAGCTTGAGATGGGCAAGATGTGAGACATCAATCTTGGCTGGATCCAGAGAGGGCTTTTTCCCAACTTTCCAGTGTACTGTGAGCTGAGAGATGGCCAGCGCCCGCTCTGATGACCTTCCCCATGTCTCCCTCCAGATTTAGCCCTCGTTAGCCCAACCGCACCCCATCCAGAGTGGACTTGCTCTCCCTCTGCCCTGGACCTCCAGGTTTGCAGGTTTGCTCTCAGGAGGGCCTTGGGCCTGCACACAGGCTGGCTGCTGATCCTTCATCGAGGAGACGCTGCCGATGAAGCTCTTTATGTTTTAGAGACGTGAAACTTAACCCTGCAGGAGTAGAGCTCACCTCCTCCACGGACACCGCAAATCCCTGGAGGAGAAGGGCTCGTTTTCCTCTTTCTTTAAGTAATGACCTCCCCATTTCCCCTTTCCCATTCTTTTCTTTTCTTATCACCCCAACTTCCTCCAACATTTTCTCATGGAGCCCTAATATATATATAGTGCCCAAGGAGTGGCCATAATAAATAATAGCCAGTCCATGGAGCATCTTTGGGACTTCATTTATCTGTCCTTTAAACATGGGGGGCTGCCAAGATACAGGATATAATGGTCTTTGACCACACAAAACTCTTATGCTCAACTAAGAAGTCAAGAAGGAGTTTAAAAAAAAAAAAAAAAAAAAAAAAACAGAGAGGCAGCCCTGGGCTCCTAAAGGCTATGGGGACACAGGCACTTTGCCGAACATTCTTTGCCAATATAGGAATTCTGTAAGCATTCCCGGTGGTGATGCCATCTTCCCTGCCCCCAGGACCAGCCCAGCTCTACCATCTGCTCACAGGTCCCCCTCTACTGTGGATCCAAATGGGGCACTGTCCAACGGCATTCTCCTGAGCCCCCTACCCATGACCTCCAAGTTCACTGACTCCAAAAAGTCAAGGTGAACAAGACAAATGAGGATCTGGGCAGCAGAACCCCGGGAGCTAGGTCTGCCCCTCTCTTTTAACCGTGTTCTAGCCCAAACGCTTCCCCAAAGCCCCGTCTGCTGGGATGCCGAGCTTCTCCAGGGTCGCCTCACAACAAGCTCAGGAACCTCGTGTTCGCCTCCCTGATAGACCTCTTTTGAATTCTGTTGACAGTTTTAATTGGTTTTGACAAATGGCCCTGATTTTTTTTTTTTTTTTTTTTTTTTTTTTTTTTTTTTGTCTTCCTGTCTGGCTGGGCTGAACTGGTATTCAGAGGAGAGAGAGCCAAGTTCACTTCCACCCACTGGTCACGTTCTCCCCCTCCCAAATAATTAACATAAACAATTTATGGAATGGACCTGCATTAAAATTTCAGAGATACCAAATGACATCTGTCTATTGCTTTGCTTATTTGATTACTCTCCTCCTCGTTCCTAAGATTCTCCCCATTTTACAGAAGAGCAGTAGGAAGTCAAAGCCAAGGTCTGAACTTGGGCCCTCGATTCCCAGCCCAGGGTTTGCTCCACGAGGCCCACCCCCTCCTCACTGCACGCAGCAGGAAATGTCCACACAACATAGGCTCAGAACGTCCATGTGTGTGTCCCCACATTATCCTGCCCTTCAATACACCTCCACCACATTGTCACCGCACCTGTAACCTCTGCACCAAAAAGGAGTCAAGGAGAGTAAAAACATCAGACTCTGGGTTCAACTGTATCAGCCTTGGCTCTTAAGAAAAAATAGCCAATAGGAGGGATATATGTGTATATGTGTATTTAATATGCATTGATTGACTGATTGATTAATTGTATGGAATTGAGTTATGTGATTGTGGGGTTGGTAAATATGCAATCTGTAGGGTAGGCTGGAAACTGGGGCAGGAATTGATGCTGCCGTCTGGGGAACAGTGATTCTTCTCTTCTGAGAAAACCTGTTTTTAACTGATGAGGCCTTCAACCGGTGAGATGAGACCCGCCTCCGTTATAGAAGGAGACCTCAGTTTACTTAAAGGCAGCTGATTATGGATGTTAACCACGTCTACAAAATACCACCACAGCAACACCTGTGTTCGTGTTCGCTACTGGAGCCTCGCCGATTGACACAGAAGACACCACTACATCATGTCAGATGCTGTATCTACGGGCTAGGAGGCACTATATAAAAGAACTTTGGAGAAACCACAGAAACCCAGAGATGGAAGACCCCAGAAAAGGAGCACCCCTCCTTGTGTGTCTCAGGAAGGGTGATTACCAGCGTGGCATCCTACCAGTGGAATTTGACAGATGTGGTCCCCTGGGGAGAAAGTTCTGGATAAAACCCTTCCAGAGCCCAGCCCGCGCCCTGGCGCGGTGCTGCCTCCCTCTCAGCTGTCTTTCGGGAGTGGGTTTCAGCACCTCTGCTCCAGGACTCCCCTGTGAGAAGAAGGGGGGGTCCTATGTCATGGGCATCAGGAATCAAACGCCTTCAGAAGGCAGGGAGGGGACACAGGAAGGGCTGGGAGGCGGGGACAGAGGCCAACAGCACAGGACACTCCATGCACAGGCCCCTCACGATGCCTCTGAGTCCCTGAGTCCTCTTGGGCGCACCTGTCTGCCACCTTGCCCAGAGCTAAGGAAGGCGCATCCTGGGAGCGGAAGTGCCGGGCCTCGGAGAGATCCCGCAGTCACAGAGATGGGAAAATTCCTGACACAGACGAGGCTCAAGCCCCCACCCTTCTCCCAAATGAGCTGAGCCCCACACTCAGGCTTACGCTCACCCTCCCATGAGACGCTCGCCCCAGGATTGATTTTTCCTGATGAACTTATTTCCTACATTTGATAAATAACACCTGCCATCCGATTGCCTTCCTCCGACTCTGTTTATTAAACAATGTTCGAGATTTTTCTTCCCACATGATGGGTACTAAAGGCACAAAATTTGAACTAATCATGCCGAGGGGAGGTCTCCAGCCATCCGTGACTTAGCACCAGACGGGGAGTGACATTTTATTTGTCAGGGGCTGAGCAAGGCCAGGCAGGACCGAGGTGGCCCAGCTCCAGTGTGTAATATTTTTGGCTCTGAGGGCGGACCTGGGGGTCACCCTGGCACTGCCTCAGCCCCTACATGAGCCCCTTGGGCACCTGCATGGAGACCATCTGAAAACGGGGCTTCCCATCGGCAAAATCAAGTCTGTTGAGAGGTCAGTAGCCCAGAAAAGAACCTCCTCGTGAAGTGTCCCATGGACGAAGGACTCACAGTCACAAGTCCCATCAGGGCCTTGTCACCACACCGCCCCCCGCAGCCATTGCTTTGGGGCCTGTGCCACACGCTGGTGATGGTAGCACACAGAGTGGCTTTCCAAATAACCACTGTATTGGGCTTACGGGTTCTACTGGTCAGGAATTCAAAAAGAATAGAGGGACAGCGGCCTATATTTTGTCCCCACATCTGAGGCCTCAGCTGGAGGAATCCCAGGCTGGGAACCCACCACGACATGCTGGAATCTCCTTTCCGCTCACACACGAGGCTTTGGCCAGGACCTCGCCTGGGGCTGCTGGCCAGAACACTTAGGCATGGCTTCTCCACGCGGCTACCTGGGCTTCTTCGCGGTACGGTGGCTGGCTTCCCAGAGCAAGCGCCCCAAGGCAGGCAGGTAGATGAGATAGAGAAGATCACCTTTTAGGACTCTTCAGAAGTCGCACAGCCCCCTTCAGCCATACTCACGCGCCCACTTGATTCTTTGGGAACAGACACAAAGCCTTGCCTCTGCTGGGGAAGTCCCACTGCGAGTGTGCCCTGTGGGAAGGAAGGGGACGTTGCCGCCATTTTGGAGAATCCTGTCTATCACTGGGTCTGAGTCTTGAGACCAAGGAACAAGCAAGTTCAAATTCTGGTCCCGGGATGGGACTTGGTAGATGTTGTACCCTCTGTCCCTGGTCATTCCTGGCTCCGGGTGTCCTGGTTTGAAATCTGAACAGGACCAAGTTCAAACCAGGGAGTCTCTCCAGGGAGGAGCAGTCGGAATACCTGTCCCCTCCTCCCTCGCCAGCCCTGCCTGCCTCCCCAGCCTGAGCTGGTCTTGGCATTGACATCTCCCCATTCCCAGAATGAGCCGAGAGCCTCCCGTCGGGGCCCAGTGCGCCCCAGGCCAGCAGCTCTGCGGTCCAGGGGGTCCACCCTGCTGGCCGCGGTGTGAGCCGCCACTGACGGTAGCCGGGAGCTTGTTCTGCATTCCCAGTGGGACCTTCAGCCCACCCCAGGCCCAGGGAGTAGGCAGCCACACTTACCCAACGTCCCCAGTGATCCTCACGCTCATTAAGTCTGGAGCAGCACTGGGGCAGGAGGAGGAGACCTTGAAAAAGGGTGCCCCAGGGTCAATCCCGGCTCTGCCCGTTTACTCGCTGGGCAAACCCGAGTGAGTTATTTAGGTATGATAGCAGCTGCCTGGGAGCGCGTGTGGGCATGGGGCATGGGGTGAGCCTGGGCCTCACGCTGGGTGGTGGAGGCCTCCCGTGGCCTCCTGTCTGGGCAGAGCGGGGGCAGGGTGCTCCTTGGCCCTGGTGGTCCGTAGAAGGCACGGGGCAGCCTGTGTGGGCACCAAGGCAGACCTTCCCTCCAGGGCCACCGAGGCAGAAGCAGGAGTCCCCACCCTGGAGAGCCGTCTCTGGGAGGCGCGGTTGCAGGAGGCAGCTCCCCTCTGGAGACGCTCCGGGTGGTTTTCTGATAGAGACTGTTTACCGGCCACTTACAGGAGTGTTGACTGGGGCTGTGTCGCCCTTTAGACTCTGGAAATTAGGTCAATCCCCTCCAGAATTTCCTGAGCTGGGAACCTGGCTGGCTGCGGCCGTGCGGGGCCCACCAGGGACAGGGGTGCTTAGTGAGGCTTCACAGATCCACAGTCTCCGTGCCCAGGACGGTCACAGAGGCCACCTCAGTTCTCCCGGGTACAATAGCAGCCACCAACACCCAGAGCTGCCAAGCATGCTTGCTGGGGGCTGAGGGAGGACTTGATATAAAAACCGTACGACTGTATGATCCTGAAAGGCTGAGGAAGGGCTGGGGGGAAATGTTAGCAGGATATTAAAACACTTGGTACCTCTAAGCCTGTATTTAAAATGTACACAAGAATGATCTCATCCTTCCTGATGCTAAGAGGTATAAAGAAAAAAAAAATGTAAGTAAAGATTGTGAGGAGAGGAAAGCCCAGGTTCTACTCTATCAATATTGATATCTGGAAGTCCTTCCTTATGTCTAACTTAATATCTTCATGCTCTAAATACCCTACAACTAACTGCTCCCAATACCTCAAACATAATACAGTTTCAGCAAATACCTAGTAGGTGGTTGTTCCAGAAGACCATCACCCAGGAGGCAGGGAAAAATGTCTCTATCTTTCATATTTTCCCAAGAGGTCTGGTTTTCTTATGGTGAGATGTCTGGGTATGTTAAGGGTCCTGTGAAGACTTATTGGCCTTCTCCCCACACAATGATCTAGACAGATCCTCAATGTTCCAATTGCCCCTCACAGATGAGACAAAGCTGATTTTGTGTTTCCCCAAAGGAAACCAGCACTGAAGTTGCCTGGTTCAAGTTGAAATAAAAACTAAGGAAATCCTGCAATACAGAGGTCAGGGACTTCCTAGCAGGAAATATGTTCTGGAAAATGAATTTTCAGGGTGACCAAGACTTTGTTCTCTTCTGTCCCTGGCTTTTAGGTCTGCCTGGTAGTGGCCCTGAAGAGTTCAGAGAGTCTGAACCGTGCAGTTCCATACATACCGGCTCCACAGTCAATTATTGAAATATTTCAAAACGTTTCAGCAGAATGCGCAAGCACCGTGCGGACACGAATGACAACTCTCCCCCAGCAGCCACCAGCATCCCACCATCGGTCACCCAGGGTCCTTGGAGCAGAGACACAGAGGCTGGCGCACGGCCCTCTCTGAGTCACCATGAGGCTGTGGGCCAAGTCCGTTCCCCAGCGCGGGCGTGAAGAGAATCATCATCCCACCTCCACCTGACGGAGATGCACCAGAGAGGCTAATGGAGAGGCTGATGGAGAGGCTGGAGGAGAAGCTGGAGGAGAGGCTGATGGAGAGGCTGGAGGAGAGGCTGGAAGGGAGTCTGATGGAGAGGCTGATGGAGAGGCTGGAGGAAAGGCTGGAGGAGAAGCTGGAGGAGAGGCTGATGGAGAGGCTGGAGGAGAAGCTGGAGGGGAGTCTGATGGAGAGGCTGGAGGAGAAGCTGGAGGAGAGGCTGATGGAGAAGCTGGAGGAGAGGCTGATGGAGAGGCTGGAGGAGAGGCTGGAGGGGAGTCTGATGGAGAGGCTGGAGGAGAGGCTGGAGGAGAAGCTGGAGGAGAGGCTGATGGAGAGGCTGGAGGAGAGGCTGGAGGGGAGTCTGATGGAGAGGCTGGAGGAGAGGCTGGAGGAGAAGCTGGAGGAGAGGCTGATGGAGAGGCTGGAGGAGAAGCTGGAGGAGAGGCTGATGGAGAGGCTGGAGGAGAAGCTGGAGGAGAGGCTGATGGAGAGGCTGGAGGAGAGGCTGGAGGGGAGTCTGATGGAGAGGCTGGAGGAGAGGCTGGAGGAGAGGCTGGAGGAGAGGCTGGAGGAGAGTCTGATGGAGAGGCTGGAGGAGAGGCTGGAGGGGAAGCTGTGGGTTGCTTCTACCCAGCAGGTGCTCTCGAGAGGGCGCCAGGCCTTCCCCACTCCACCTGGCTCATGCAGTGCCACCTCATCTGGTCACGTAGGTGAGTTCCAATGACGGGGTTCCCAGAGCCACGCAAGGGCCACACTTAGAGGCTGGGGTAGCTTCGAGGGAGGGAAAAGGCTTTCTCCTAAGGTTTCTTCTGGCCCTGACAGACCCGGTCTGGCTTTGAAGTTGAAGGGAAAGGAGGAGGAGCCTCTGATAGTGGGGTGAGATGCTCAGGTCCCCGTCTTTGGCAAAGATTTGGAGAACCCGTTTGACTGTCCTCCCAGACCATGGGCTGACTGTGGGCCACACCAGGAACGGGCCAAGTGAACCAGCCATAGCAGTCAGCACCCGGCCCACCACGGCTGGCCAGGTCCCCAGCTGCCTTGGCCAGAGCAGCCTCGGCCTCCCTGCAAATCCTCCCTTGCTCCTGTCTCAGTCAGCGTGCCGGCAGACTGTCCAACCCACCCGCTCACAGGAGTGGGTCAACACGGAGCTTCCTCTTTCTTCTGGAAGCTTCTGTCAGAGGCAGAGGAGGACAGACTAAAGGAAGGAGGGGAAAGGGAGAGAAGCAACTTCTAGCACTAGGGGCCCAGCAATGAGG
The DNA here is from genome assembly GCA_025594165.1 of Tamias sibiricus. Classification (NCBI taxonomy): domain Eukaryota; kingdom Metazoa; phylum Chordata; class Mammalia; order Rodentia; family Sciuridae; genus Tamias; species Tamias sibiricus. Next base: position 153,372,983 of record CM046664.1, read on the forward strand.
GAGGTGGGAGATACGAGGAAAGGGGACCATAGCAGACCCACGCAGGTGGTGTCCGTGACAGACGGGGCCTGGCGGGGTGACACCTTGGTCCTCAGAGATGCCAGAGAGTCAGGTGGCTGGGCTGTCTGCAAGAGGACCTGCTCCCAGGAGCCATCTGGAGAGCTATGAGGTCCTCGCACGTCTATGAACCTGTATCTGGGGTGATGCAGACAGAAGGAAGTTCACAGCGCCCGTTACAAAAATATCCTATTCAGGATGCGCCCATGGAAGTTTCCAGAACCCACAGCCCTGCGTGGCCCTCCCTGCCCTTCCAGGCAATGTACTAACCCTGGGTTCCCCCATCTTCCAATCAAGATCCCCACAGACCTCGTCCAGTTCCAAGTTCTCCAGCTTGGGTTTCGTCATTAGCTGTCCTTGAGAATTGCCTTCCCGGGGGCCTGTCAGGGCAAGCTCCTGTTCACAGTCAATGGAGTCGCTCGGCAGCAGCTGGCAAGTGCTGTCAATGAGTTGGAAAATCAGGCCGAAGGTGTCATGAAGTACGGCGCTCACGCGCTCTGTGACGAGGGCCACCTCTCCCCAGGCCCCCCTCCCTCCCCTTCCCTTCAAGCCTCCTCTCCTTCTCTAGAGTTTTTAAAGTTAACATGTGCCTACATATTTTATTAATATTTTGTAAGAGATGCTTCTTCAAGTAAATGGTTCTTTGCCTTAGGGGTCAATGTGATCGCTTGTGTGTGTGTGCGCAGAGCAGGAGGCGCTGGTTCTAAATGTGCATGAGTTAGCGAGAGCGTCTGTGGGTGGAGGTACCAGGTAAATAAACGTTCACTGACGGTGGCCGCCTAGGCGTGTGTGGTTGTGCTTGCATTTCTATTGAGATTGTGTCTGCACATGCGCGCGTGCGCGCACACGCACACACACACACACACAGCCTTGCCTCCACAGCTGCATGTGTTTCAACTTCAACCTCTTTTTTTTTTTTTTTTTTTGGTACTGGGGATTGAACTCAGGGGCACTCGACCACATCCCCAGCCCTTTTTTGTATTTTTATTTAGAGACAGGGTCTCACTGAGTTGCTAAGTGCCTCGCCGTTGCTGAGGCTGGCTTTGAACTCAGATCCTCCTGCCTCAGCCTCCCAAGTGCTGGGATTACAGGCGTGCGCCACTGCGCCCGGCTTCAACTTCAACTTCTACACACCTTAAGAGCCCACGTTCTCTCTATGGATGGACACGGAGCATGCTCAGCTTGCTTCCAAAATGTGCTCTCCTAATTTGCCAGGACCCCCCACCCACAACCTGTAGGACAGAGGGGCACAGGCTTCAAAGGGCAGCTGACCACTTCTGAGCAGACACCAGCTAATCCAGTAGATCCTCTTTCGCTCTTCCCTTTTCTGATCTCTTCCTAAACTGTTCCTTTTCCTGCCTCTTGTCCCTTCTCCAGAGAGCCAGGCACAGGGCACACTCCACCAGGGTTCACAGGACACAGGCCTCTGAACAGGAAAGTCCTAGAAACTGTCTCCAGCCTCACATTGCACGGATGAGCACACCCAGGCTCGGAGACGCTGAGGGCTTTCTCCCATGTCCCCTGGGGAGAGTCAAAACCCAGGATCTGCCACTCCCAGCTTTCCCCACCACGCTCTTGGCAGAGGAAACCGTTTCAACATCTCTTTCCGCACTCGATTCAGAGCAGCGCACGGAGAGAGCGTTGCCAGCGGCTATCGCGAGTGAGGAAAGTTGTTACAGCCTCCCACCTGGACTGTCATTCAAACTGACTGGCTCTGGGATGTGAGGGCCTGGTAGCCATTCTTTTCCCCGTAAGCAGCAGAGCGGGTGGGTTGGTGAGACCCAGGAGGAGCGGTGGGTCCTGCTGCTATTACAGGGCACTCATCTCCAGCAACCCTCAGCCCACTAGGCTCTGGCCTGTGGCATGTCAGAGCCCTGGTACCAACCAGTATGATGCACAGAAAGAAAGATGAGAAGCTGCAGGCACAGAACTGCAGATGTGGGCTCTGGAAGGAGTCTTAGAGATTATCTTATTTTAATCATCTCTTCTTTTAGACAGAAACTCAGCACTCAGTCCTGGAGACTTGCCCAAGGTCACACAAGATAGGGCCACGTTCACAAACCCTTTCCGGTTCCTTCTCCCATTTGGAGTCACTCCTATGCGAATAGTGCTTGACCTGCGCTCGGATGACGATGCTAATTCCAGGTGAGGGCTAGTGTGGCCAGCAGACTGCCCACGCCCTCCTTTTGCCACCCAACCTTGCTGCTCCTCCACTTCCTTGGAGACAGCGGGTGACGGTAGGCAGGGGACTACGCACAGGCGAGCCCGGCCCTTCAATCCTCCTGGGCCACACTCCCTTCCATCTACCTCCGCACATGACCATGAGGATGGCTGAGAAAGGGGCTGCGGCCGGCGCGGTTCCTTCTCCAAGGACAGGCGCGCCCTCTGCTGGTAGAAGGATGAATTGCGGGCCGCGGCCTGAGTTCAGGGATTGTCCTTTGAACCTGGCCGAAGGCTGCCTGGCGAGGAAGGGCTAAAGAAAAGGCACTGGAAGTGCAACCAGAAGCCCGCCCTGTCCTACCTGGGAAATCAGACGGGAGGGAGCGGAAGCTGGGAGAAGAAAGGGATGGGGCTGCCTGGATTCTTCATAGGGAGAGATAGGGATCCTTGCACTTGGGACTTGGGGCAAAGGTCAAGGCCCTGCCCCCCTATCCCCTTGCCCTCTCCAGGTATTTCCAGAAACTCCTCTTACCTCAACCCTGATCTGTGCCAAGGGAGTGAATGGTGAAATAAGGGTCCCCTGGGAGCCACGGTACACGAGGTGGTCTTACAGTGACCTCGTGAGTGCCAGGAAAAGGTGCTGAGCCTAGGCTCGATCGTGGGGTCACGGCGGGAAACACAGGACTAGAAAGGGGTCACCTGGGATCTGGCTCCATTTCTCCCACTTCTGACTGGACTTCGGCTGAGCCGCTTGCCGTCCAGTTTCCTGCCTGTAAAATGGGTCTTCCGTGTCCTGGGAAATCACTCAGGTACCAGATACCTTGAGATTAGTAAACCGCAAGGTGCTGCCCTGTGCAGGACTTGGTTGTCGTTCCCACGAGATGGGAGATGAACCCAGCGCAGCTTCCCTGCTGTTCTCCCTGCCGGGACGCCCCCTGGGCCCTGTCTCTGGGTGATTCTATCTTAGCCTTGACAGTTTCACAGGACCCCCACCTTTAGGCACTTCCCAGGTCGTGCCTATAAAAACGCGAATTGGCGATGGGGACAACATCTTCAGTGACGGTCAGTCTCTTACAAACAGTGAGCCAGGGATCGTGGCTCTGGGATGCAGGATGCTGAGGATCTGGGTCAGGGGAGGGGAGGCTGGATTAGGGAGGTAGCAGGGAACGAGGTCAAGGTCCCAGAGCAGCCCAAGGGCCCTAGATCGGGACTTGGAAGGGGCAGGGAAGAACAGCTTTCTGAGTTTAGAATTTTCCTGGATCTGGCCCTGAGTTGACTGTCCTTGACAGAGAGGCCAAGAGCGTGGTGGGCTTTGGAGAGAACAACTGGTAAAGTGGAGCTCCACCCCCGTGCCTGGGACAGCTACTGCACCTCTTGGCTTCGTTTACCTCCTCTATAAATGAGGACCATAAATCTACCCAAGGCAAGGAAACTGTTTCACTCTGTAAGCAGTGTAGAGGGAGTGCGCACAAATTATTGTTATTATTATTTTGATCATCATCTATCCATCCTAACCCTCTTATTTTCTGCATGATGTCCCTTTATTTGAATTTATTTCCTCATCAACAGGATCCAGAATGCTCTTTGTTTCTCCTTAGGTCCCAGGATTGAGATGGGGAGGAGGGAGCGAGGTATCCCAGGTGCACGTGCGGAGGAAGGTTCCAGAGGGACCCGAAACGCTATTATTGAAGGCTAAATGTTCCGTGGCTAAAAGCTGCTGTAGCAATCTTTGCATCCACTTGATTTGAATGGGTGCATTACTGTAATGTCCCAGCGCTGCCGTCAGCGTGCGGAAAGTTGAGCCATTTGTAACCGCGAGACACATGAGCAGCATAAAGATCGAATGGTGGAGGAGAGCTCGCCCGGCTCACCTGAGAAAACAGGGCTCGTTGCTTTGAACATCGCTGGCATCGGTCCACGGTCACACCTGCCTCAGAAGCCACTGCCCAGGGCTTCCTGTGAGAAGGGCAGGGGAGACAGGAGTAGGGACGTGGGAACAGGGTGAGGAGCGATGCAGGCCAGCAGGGGCAGGTGCCAGGAGGGAGAGGTCCAGGTCTGATTCCAAGTCCAGGGGCGCTGGAGACGCTCAGTCCTGTCCTGCACCTGCTGCTTCAGAACACCATCTGGCCAGGTACCATGGTGCACGCCTGCAACCCCAGGAGCTCAGGAGGCTGAGGCAGGAGGATTGCGAGTTCAAAGCCAGCCTCAGCAATGGCGAGGCACTTAGCAACTCAGTGAGACCCTGTCTCTAATAAAATACAAAAAAGGGCTGGGGATGTGGCCCAGTGGTTGAGGGCCCCTGGGATCAATCTCTGATTGAGCTCCTTCGTCTGGGCTTCAAGCCGGCCAGGTGAGCAGTCTGGTCTGTTTCTCTCCCCACTGTCCAGTGCAGAGGGACAGAGGACACAGAGGCAGAAGTCTCCAAGGTTCGACTCCAAGTTGAGATGGGAGGTAGGAGGACAGTGGATGCCCTGGACAGGAGATAAAAATAAGACAAACGTGTTGAGACCCTGACAAACGTGCCCTCAAGGCTAGCGATGCTGTCCCATCAAGTCCTTTTGTGGTCTGGTGTCAGTCCCCATCGACACCTCCCAATATTGTGAACGTGGGGGGATGGGTCCTTTGGCCTAAGCACTGAAGGGCATGATCCACACTCACAGCGCCCAGCCCGCTCCTCAGCCTCCTCACCAGGTGTGGCATCCCACCCTTCTTCAGCCAGCCCAAGCCCTTCAGCCTTGACATGCTGGTGGCCGCCTCCGATCCCCTGTCCCATGGAACCACTGGAGGAACTCCTCCTGCCCAGCCTCCCCATGCAACCTGCCTCATTTCTCTTTTCTTTCCTTTTCTTTTTTTTTTTTTTTTTAACCAGGAATTGAACTCAGGGGCACTCAACCACTGAGCCACATCCCCAGCCCTATTTTGTATTTTATTTAGAGACAGGGTCTCACTGAGTTGCTTAGTACCTCGCCATTTCTGAGGCTTGTTTGAACTTGTGATCCTCCTGTCTCAGCCTCCATAGTCACTGGGATTACAGATGTACACCACAGCGCCTGGCTCTTCATTTTTTATTGTAGCAAAATATGCACAATATTTATCATTGTACATATACAATTTGGTGCCATTAAATACAGCCACAATGTTGTATAAAGGTCACCACTATCTATACCCAAAAGTTTTCATTACAAACTCTAAACCCATTAAATAGTAACTCCCCACCCCCTCCTCCCATCCCCAGTTACTCTATTCCGCTTCCTGTCTCTCTGAATGCGACTACCCTAGAGATCTCATGTAAAGTGGAATCATACAGCATTTGTCATCCTGTGGCTGGCTTATTTCACTTAGCGTTATGTTTCCAAGGTCCATCCATGTTGGAGAATATGTAAGAATCTTTACTCCTTTTAATAACTGGTCGATATTCCATTGTGTGTCTATGCCATGCTTTATGTATCCAGTCGTACACTGAAGGACAATTGGATCATTTCCAGCTTTTGACTGTTGTAAAAGCGCATAAGCACTCAGAAAGACTTTTTATTTCTGTTTCTAGGGTATGCAAATGCCTAGTAATACCCTTCATATTTTCTGGAATGTATTCCACCCATGGGGGAGTGGAGGACACAAGTGGTTCCTCTACCTGATGGTCCTTTTTCCTTTTTACTTTCTTTTTGTTCTTTTTACTGGAGACTGTGCTCCCAGAATCCCCTTTTGATTCCTCTTCACTACTAGTTTCATAATTCCTAACCAGCTTAGTGGAGGAGATGGTACTTTCATGGTTTGGCTCCTTCTTACTACTATCACTTTTACTGGTAGTAACATCCTGAGTTTCAGATTCTATTGAGAGCACGTATTCCTCGGCTATTTCTAATAAATCTCTGATAGCTTTAGCAGCTCTTGTTTTTGTTATTTTTGAGTTCACACCAATATTATCCTTACTGGTCTTATCTGACTCAGCGGAGGCTATGGTTTCTTGATCACTTTCCTCCTCACTATAAACTGAGTCAGCGATGTCAAAAAAGGCTCTTATTACTCGGCCTTTTATTATTTTCGCATCCATCTTTAAAGATTTCTCAGTTCTTACCTGCCGATTCCGAACTCCCCGTATGGGCCACCACCTGTCGCTGCCTGAAGCGATTGCTGCTTGGAGCAATGACGCCGCGGGAATAAGTTCAGAGGCAGACTGGAAACGAACAGGCTCTTTATTCTGCTAGCTTCTCTCTCCGGCTCCAACAACAACTCCAACACCATCCACACTCCTGCAACCACCACACAAAATGGCGCGGACCCGATCCACAATCCCCCAGGCCAAGTCTCGCGAGATCATGCAAATGGCGCCGACCTGATCCACAATGTCCCAGGCCAAGTCTCCGAGACCATGCAAAGTGGTAATGCTTGAACATCTTTATGGCTCACAGCTAACCACAATCTTAGCTATCTCCTTAATTAGGGCTCCTACACTCCTTTCTTTTTTTTTTTTTTTTTTTTTTTTTTTTTTTTTTTGTGGTACCGGGGATTGAACTCAGGGGCACTCGACTACTGGGCCACATCCCCAGCCCTTTTTTGTATTTTATTAGAGACAGGGTCTCACTGAGTTGTTAAGTGCCTCGCCATTGCTGGGGCTGGCTTTGAACTCGTGATCCTCCTGCCTCAGCCTCCCAAAGTGCTGGGATTACAGGCGTGCGCCACCGCGCCCGGCTTCCTACACTCCTTTTAATAACTGGTCTATGCCATGCTTTATGTATCCAGTCGTACACTGAAGGACAATTGGGTCATTTCCACCTTTTAACTTTTGTAAACAAGGCCACTATGAAAACGTGGGTGTACAAATATCTGTTCATGACCCTGCTTTTGATTTTTTTAATTTTATTTTATATATATTTTTATTTTATATATTTTATATATATTATATATTTTTATATTTTGTATATTTATATATATTTCATATATATTTTATATCTATATTTATATATATAGATATTTTATTTTATTTTATATATTTTATTTTGATTTATTTTATTTTATTTTATATTTTGATTTATTTTTATTATTATTTATTTATTTTTGTATTCCTACAAGTAGGAAATCTGAGTCACATGTCCGTTCTGTGCTTACATTTTTAAGGAGCTGTCAAACTTCTCCACGGAGGCTGCACCATCTTCCTTTCCCACCAGCGATGAATGAAGCCTCCCTTCTCTCTGCATCCTGCCGGCTCTGAACATTTTCCACTTTTTTCTTATTTCATCTGCTTTAGTAGGTGTGAAGTGGTTTCATTTCATTATTAACCTCTCTCAACACCAAGATCCTTGTGCTGATAATGGTCCTAATCTTGTTGCACATTAAGTGCAAATAATGCCCTTTGAGACTGAAGGCTCCTGGCGGGCAGGAGTTACAACGTGGTCCCTGGAGCTCCGCAGCCCACCCGCCACCAGGGGGCGCGCATGAGCAGCGGGCGGGTGGACATGGCGGACATCTCTGGGAGCCTGTTTCGGTCAAGATTGTCTGCCTCACACTGCAAGGTCCCCAGTCCGGCTGTGGCAGTCCTTCCTGTTGACAATACTTGGACTGCCAGATGACTCAAGGATGGGTTTTTGTGAATAAGGACAGAAAGAAATAAGAGAGGGTTTTTTAAAAAGTTGGATTATGCCAAGACTAAAAGGGCAGGACTCACAAGTAAACATGGAAGACAGAGAGACTGAAGGAGGGGACTACTCACAGAATCACGTCCCCCAGACAGGCAGGCAGCGTCTGCAAGCTCCTTTGCAGCATGTCAGATGCCTCGAAGCTGGAGAATTGCGGAGCTCCTGCTGCCTAGCTGCCTGACACCTTGGCCACAATCAGTTTCCCCTGGGGCTCCTATGGGGTCCAAAGCAGGCTTGGGTACCCCATAAATTTCACTGGGGCCCCAGTGGCTGTCCAACCGTTGTCAATATGGCTGTAGCTCTGGCATTGCCAAGGGAGCTCATCACTGCCAGGACAAAAGTGACCTGGGGGGTGAGGGGGTGCGGGCTGCTTCGGGAGAAGACGACATGGGGACTTGGCTTCAGTGGACCCTGTGTGGTCCAGGTAATCCGTCAGTGGTGCCTCCCTGCTTCTTCTTGTCCAGACAGCTGTGGGGAAGGTAGAAGAGATGCTCAGAAGCTCACTAACCAAGGGATGGGAAGAACAAGAGAGAAGATGGAGAGTGGGCACACACAGGGGGACCGAGGCAGGGTGGGGGTGCAGTGATCAAATGTAAATCGACTCTGTGGGTCTAGATTGCAATGCTCTCTCCCTCTCTTGCTCCTCCAGCTCCCTCTCTCCCCATCTCTCTCCCAGTTACTATCAAAGCAAAATTTATGAAGGGCTTGAGGCATTGGATATTCCTTGTATTTCAATCTAACTTTTTGCAATCTCCAGTGAACAGCTTGGCTGCCTCTGCCTGTCAGGGAATTTAAATTGCAGATGGGATGGGGAACCGGCCGCCCGGCACAGGAGCAGCCCCTCTGCAGAGCCTCATCATTGCTTAGCAACTAGGCAGGGAAGAAGTTGATGAGCAGCAGAAAGTTCCACTCTGGAAAGTGCCCTTGACCCAGAGCATCTCTCGGGACAAGAGAAGGAGTTTCCCAGAGAGGGGCAGAAGCAGAGAGAGGTCTGCTCATGTCATAGCCGGGCCAAGGGACACAGCCAGGGGACACGGTCAGCTGCACTCTGCACAGCGATCCTTAAGTGTGTCCTTTGACATGCACAGCTCCCCCCCCCCCCCCACCAGCTTCGGGGTCATTTGGGAGATGGTTTTCAAACCAGACGTGTGGTATCTTCTCTCTGTCTGCACACCTCACACACCAGCAGCGAGTGGAGAGAGAAAAGAAAGAATTATGTCGATATCCACAATCCCACGCGTGGATCGGTAGGCACTTATGCTGATAAAAAAACAACCACTAGCAAATGCCCCACAGCAGGGGAAAAGGGGAACAAAACCACTGAATCTGCTCCTGCTTAGACCTCAATTCTTCGGACTCTATTTGCTATGAGCTTCTACCTTGCCCAAAGTTCGTGGCAGTTCCGTCAAGGATTGTTATACTTAGCACACAAGGCTAAAAGGATTCGGCTTCCTCGATGTGCTTACAGCCATCATTAAGGCATGTCCTTTTTTTAAAAATTATTTTATTGGCTTTGAGAATAGTATAATAGCCCCGTGGAGATGTCTGCAAATTCAGCAGATATTGGTGTCCCATCAACTGAGTCCCAGCTCAGCTTACTTCCACACTGACTTGTGGAACCACACCCCAACCTCAGACACACCTAGCTCCAGTTTGTGTCTGGGGACAGCAAATGTGTCTCGGTTCTTGTTTTGGATTGGATCTTGTCTCCTTGCACGACCCCCCCCCCCCCCAATCCTCAGAAAAAGATCTAGCAAAGTCCTAACCTCCTGTTCTTCAAGATGTGACTTAATTTGGAAATAGGTTCATTGCAGATTCAATTAGTTAAGATGAGGTCATACTAGAGTATGATATCCTATGTGACCGATGTTGATAGATGGGCTACCCTCTCCCCGCCCCCAGAGTTTTCCACATCCTGAGAGAAGCAACCTTGTTTCATTCTCGGCAGGATGTTTCTTCCCCGGGAAGGATGTTTCTTCCCCGGACAGGATGTTTCTTTTCCCCGGACAAGAGCCAACAGGCTTAAAGGTCACCCTGTTCTATGGGCAAAGAACCAATGGCATTGGGGTTGCTCTGGTGCACCTCCCACCAGAAATCCCTATATAGGGCCCTGTTCGAGAGACTCAAGACACACGGACACACACATCAGCTTGTCGCTGCTGAGAGGAGGAAGCCATTCAGACACATCAGCTCAACACTGCGGAGAGGAGGAAGCCCCAGCTGGCAGCTCCAGACCCATCGCCTTCAGCCCAATGGCCGCTCCCAGCTGACAGCTCCAGCCTCCAGCCAGACAGCAGCTGCTTTAGCTGATAGCTCCAGAGATCCTAGCCGGTGCGACCAAGCACCCACCTTCTGTCCAGAGCTTGCACACTCCCCTCTCCCTGACTCCCCTCTCCCAGCACCTCTTCGACCTTCGACCAGAGCACCTCTTCTCCGGTTTTGCTACCAGCCACAAAGGCTGGTGAATAAATCTCTTGGCTGCACGGCTGTCCCCGGTGTGATGTTTTGCCCTTCAGATGTCCTTATCAGAAGGTAGGTGACCACATAAAGAGGCAGAGTCACAAGGAGAACACCAGGTGAGGATGGAGGTGGAGACGGTGTCATGCAGCTGCAAGCCATGGAAACCGCAGATTGCCAGCCAACACCAGAAGCTGGAAGAGGCAGGGATCCTCTCCTTCAGGTCTCAGGGGAGCATGGCCCTGCTACACCTTGAACTTGGAAATCTGGCTGCCAGAACTCTGAGATGATACATTTGCACTGGTTTAGGTGGCCCAGTTTGCAGCCCTGGGAAACCACCAATACAGTTCCATTCTTGTTACTCTGTAAAAGGCGGCCAGGGAGCTCCTACCTGGATAGTGCACCCCAGTGGGCCCTAGCAATGAACGTGCAAGGAAGGCCGCTGGCTCTGCAGCCAAGCCCGTGGACACAAGCGCTCAGATGGAGTTTGAAGCCTTGAAAAATCTCATGATCTAGGGCAGAGAAATTGATATTGACTTTTGGCTAAACTGATATTTTTCATTAAATGTTTGCTCAAGGGACAGTTCGTGCCCTGAGTGGCATGTGGGGAAGCAATGCTTTTCAGAGTGCTCAGACTGATGTCAGGCATGGCCAGCACTCTCATCCTTGTCTTCCTCAGATGCCACCTGCTCCTGTCCTTCAGCCCATCCAGCCTCTGTAGGAAAAGGGACATCCTCCAGGGCCAACCCTGTCCTGCTTCCTCTCAGTATCCCGGAGAGTGCCATGCACTTAATAGCTGCTCAGTGAATGTGCAGTAAGTCCATGCATGAGGCCTAAAATCATAAAAAAAAAATCATGACTGGCTCAAAGCCCCCTGGCCACCAGGAGAACTAGCTCTAAACCCCTTCATTTCTGAGTTAGTATTACCACAGTGTCATCAACACCCCATTTGGCATGAGAATAATTAGATTTTTTTTTCTTTTAACTAATTTGTAGCGTCTTCCAATCAGGTACCTGATTTTATCTCCCAGGGACTTCTGCGAGGTAGTTCGGTGGGTTTGATCACCCCACGGACGAGGAACTGAGACAAATACGGAGTGTGAACACTAACGCAGTAAGGAGGGAAGGGAGTGGGAAAAGATGATTCCAGAATGTCCTTGAATAAACCAAACACCGCACCCCTCTGCCTGGGCATCCACACCACCCACCTGCTCCTCCACCTCACCCCACAACGCTGCCTGTGAGCTTCCCTGGAGAGGGGGCCAGAGGTGAGCACACACACTCCAGGGCTTGCCTGGCCCCAGCAGCTCCGTTCACACCCGTCAGGGAGAGCACCCGGAAGACGGGTGTGCTAGAGACAATGACCCCTGACTGAGAAAAGAATCGAATGCATTCACCCAGCAATAGCTGCGCCAGGCCCAGTGCACCAAGAGCACGTGCCACCAGGAGCTGGGGAAGCACAAAAGGCATGTCCAAATGCAACAGGGGCAGAGTAAACCCACCAAGCACAGGACAAGTGTCCTGGTGTTCTGTCCTCTCTGGGATGTGGACTCTGTCCCTGCTCTGAAGACCTGTGCTCCTGGGTGTTAGGACAGGTCCCCACTGCTCTGCCCCATCCCGTCACCCATCCCACAGCTGTGTCCTCATTCCCCAGACACAGCCGGGGAGACAAGTGCCCACCCAGGAGGTGAGGAAAGAGAGTACACACACACACACACACACACACACACACGTGCACACACACACAGACTTGTACACACACACAGACTTGTACACACACACATTGTGAGAAATACCGCTCAGGTGTGAAGACATGCCCTCATCTCTGAAGGGCAAAGATCACACCAGAGACAACCGTGCAGCCAAGAGATTTATTCACCAGCCTTTATGGCTGGTTGGAGGTAGAAGAAGTACGGGGAGAGAGGAGTCAGGGAGAGGGGAGTGTGCGAGCTCTGAACGGAAGGTGGGTGCCTGGTCGCACTGGCTGTGTTCTCTACAGCTGTTGGCTGGGGCAGCTGCCATCGGGCTGGAGACGGTGAGTCTGGAGCTGTCGCAGTGGCTGCCTCCTCTCAGCAGGGATGAGCTGCTGTGTCTGAGCTCCGGGCAGGCAGGAGCTTTAAGTAGGGATTTCTGGTGGGGGTGTACCAGAGTGACCTTTAAAGCTATTGGCTCTTGCCTGGGGAACAGAGTGACCTTTAAGCTGATTGGCTCCTGCCCAGGGAAAATGAAACCAGGTTGCTCCTCATGGAAATTTCCATGGGGAAGGTGGCCCATCCGCCAAAGCCTTTCTATCAATCTCAAAATTCTAAAATAGAGTCTCTGACCCAGGAGTAGAAGCACATGTCCTCCCACACGCCATCACTGGCTACCCTCTCTGTCGGACACCTTGGGCTCAGCAGCCTTCCTCAGCCACCAACAGAGCCATGGGCCTGCCACCTCCCTTCAGAAAGACCCTCCCTTCAGAGAGACTCTCTACTACATCTTGAACACCCCCTTGGCTTCCTGGGCCCTGGTGAAGTCTCGTGACCACCCACCCAAGTAGGATCTTGGCTACCAGTTGTCACCTCAGGAAAGAAAGAAACTGAAGGCAAGTGAGCCCCCCCCCCACCCCGCGCCCCATCTCCGTGCCAGGGGCCTCACTGCCTGTCACCAGCCTTACATGATATATAGGAATAATAAGGCCCCTTGAATTACCCATTAAGTGCTGTCAGCAGATCACATGATATCTTTTTTTAATATTGCACAGATCTTTCCCCTGGAAATGATGCTGATGTGATCTCCACCCGGCAGGGTGACAAACAGACTGCCCGTGCCAGGGGCCGTGCCCTCCTCTGAGCGGCAACCTGGGAGGCAGGGAAGGAGGTGTCCAGCAGGGAAGGCTCTGCATCTGAGCATCAGGGCAGACCAGGGAAGGCCCCAGCCTCCTCTGCTGTGGCCCCTCCAGCCAGCTATCCCTGGCTACCCACTTAGGGTGGCTGATGCACCCGTGTCACCTCCCCATGGTGGCCTCCATGGCTTCCCTACCAAAATAGGTCCCTGCCACGATTCTCCTCCTCCAAGCACCTGCTCTTTCCTCCCCAGCCTCCTATGCAGTTCCTGCCGTGAGGGCTGTGGTTCATAACTCCACCCACAGTGCCAGCGCACAGCAGGGACAGTCTGGCCTCAGGAACCATTTGTTAAGTCACTTAATATGCAATAAAAGCTGCTAGGCTGCATGGAGCCGCGTTTCCTAAGGCAGTTGGTGCTTCTAAAACGTTATTGTGTTTCAGAATCACCTACGGGACTTGTTAAGCCACAGATTCCTGGATGCCACCCTTCTTTCTTTCTTTCTTTTACTTTTTTTTTTTTTTTTAAAAACCATGGATTGAATTCAGAGCTCTTAACCACTGAGCCACATCCCCAGCTCTTTTCTTGTATTTTATTAAGAGACAGGGTCTCTCTGAGTTGCTTAGGGCTTTACTCAGTTGCTGAGGCTGGCTTTGAACTCATGATCCTCCTGCCTCAGCCTCCCTAGCTGCTGAGATTACAGGTATGTGCCACAGCGCCCAGCTGCCACCCCCCATTTCTGATTAGGTCTATCTGGAGTGGCCTGTGGCTTCACTTTTCCAGCACCTTCCCAAAAGATGGCAGTGCTGCTGGCAAGGAACCCCACTTTGAGAACCACATCCCTGAAAACTTGGGTACATGCAGATACCGTTTCCCACCCTTCCGCCTTCTGGTTACGCATATCAGAGCTGTCCATAGGAATGTAAGTGACAAAAGCAGAAAACTGGATTCTTCAGATCCAGTTTGTCCACACTGAATCGAATTATTCTTATCCCCAATGGGGGGAGGTAAATTGAGGCCAATAGATGTGAAGCGAGGTGAGGCGCTCAGCAAGGTCTGGCAAAAACAGCACGGAACTCAGCGTACCAGACACACAGCTTCCTGTTCCAATCACTGAGCTGCACTTTTCTGACACCAACTGTAGAAATGAGTTGGCTTCCAAGTGGCTTATTAGAGAACAAATTATTCCCTGTTTTGCCACTCTTTCCATGTGAGTTAATCTGCAAGTCTAAAGTCCAAGCAGGTGCCAGAGTTATTCCTGCAACTGGCACCAAATTGCATTCAGAAAGCACAATTAGCACTTCGTTAATGTGCCCCAGAATGGGATAATCTACATATTACCCAAAGGCGACCTCAGTCCCCACCGCACTTTACCTTAATGTGCCAACACACAGGTTACCCGGCTAACAGGGCCTTTGAAAATCCCAGCACAGCCAGGCAGGAATCCCTACCGCTGCGTTTCCACAGGGGAAGAAGGACTGGACTTCCACAAGTAAGAAGCCAGAGCAATCTCGCTTCCTCCACCTCTGCTTCTGCTTCCTCCTTCCTGTCCCTTCCCTGCCTGAACGATCTGATCCCTAAGCCATCAGGGGAAGCCAAGAAAAGTCAGCCCCTGTGCCAGGGCAGACTTGGTGAGAGCCCTAGTAGGGAAAGGAGAACTCCTCCTCCAGGGCAGCTCAGCTCAGGACATGCAGCCTCAGACCTCTGAAGAAGCTTCTGCATGAAGATGACCCTGGGCGGAGCCTGGCACGGATCGTGGGAACTCAGCAGATGAAGAGCCTTCTGAGGAAGCAGCCCCTGGAGGGGGAGCCCAGCAGGAATGTGGGGGACTGAGGAGAAAGGAAGGGCTTCTGTCCCAGGCTGGGGAAATACCCCTGCTTTGGTCAGGAGGCCAAGTCTGGTGAGGAGGGCTTCCACGCCAGGAAGGGTAGTGGCAGCAGTGGAAAATCAGTTACACGAAGGGAGATTGATCAGTTTTTGTTTTTTTTTAATGTAAGATAACCAGAGCTGGTTTCCTACTATCAAAGAGGAGAACTACAAATATGGAAAAGAAAAACAGTAAAGTAAATCCTGAGGTGCTGAAATTTGTGGTATCTATATGAACTCATGGTTGTTAATGTAAGAATGGAAAGATAGATAGACAGACAGACAGATAGATAGAATATGACTGTATGCAAACATCCATGTATATATTTCTTTATTCCGTCCATCAAGAGGGCCTGGGAGGCACACCAATCCCAGTGAGTTCACCTGACCCCCATGTCTTGGTTTCCCAATATCATTCTCCACTGAAAGGAGCCAGGACCCTTGGAGAATGAGCTGATCCCAGACCACAGCAGTAAAGTACCAGATGAGCCCAGAATGTCTTATTATTGTGCCACAAGGAACTGCTCAAAAAGTGACGAGAATGTGTGTAAAGAACTCGGGAACCAGTCTGGAGGGACTCCGACTGAGGCAATTTGAGCATCAAAATAAATATCGTGGTAATAGTTTCCAATCCATTGAATAAGATATGAAATCATGAGTTCCTCCTGATATAAATAGATAAGCGAGCAAACCCAATCTCAAAGTGTCTCCACACAGTTACGTACTAAGAGGAAAAGAGTAAGTTTACAGCTGAGATGCTTGGCAGACACCACTGTAAGCAAGTGATCAAAGTTAACTAACGTCACTGGTTCTGGGACAAATCAGAATCATGTGCTGCCTGGTACAATGCAATGAGAAGTTTCTGGAAAACGTCTTCCAAAGATATATAGTCTGGATCTAATCATGAGGAAACGTCAGACAAACGCAAAGTGAGAGGCATGAATCAAAATAGTTGGCCTGTACTCCTCAACACCGTCAAGGGTATAAGAGTTCAGGAAAGGCAGGGGGGCTGTTCCAAACCACAGGAGACCAAAGGAGACCACAGAGGCATGACACCAAATGCTGAGTGTGATCCCGGGCTGAATCCTTTTGCTATAAACATCATTACTGTGGCAACTGGCAAAACTTGAATGGGGTCTGATGCTAGTAATGAATCCGTTCATTTCCTGCCTTTGACAGTTATTTTATGATCGTGCAAGAGCACGTTCCCGTTTGTGGGACATGTAAACTAAAGTGTTCGTGGGTGGTGGGCATCACTTCAGCAGCTACTCTGAAACGGTTCAGCAAAAAGAGGTTTCTGCACCGTGCCTACAGCTTTTCTAAATGATGGAGTTTTCTTCCAGGAAACCATTTAGAAAGAAGCAATAGCAATGGCGATCAGCACAAGACTTCAGTCTCCTTCAGCCAACATTGTCTGGCCTTGCTCTCCAAGAGCTCAGTGTGCTCAGAGGCCCTGGGTGAGTCAGCCTCACGCCATGCTGGTGAGGTCATCGGAGTCATGCCTCACACCATGCTGGTGAGGTCATTGGAGTCGTGCCTGCCCTGTTAAATATCCTGTGGAAGAGGGGATGGGGGAAAGGCTGGCTGACGCTGTGTCCTTCTGGAGCCCTGAATTGATTTTTTTAGAAAGGATTCAGGCTGTTGGATCTGGGGAGAGCAGGGTCTGTATTGTGTGAGAATCAGATCCTTGGGCACAAGAGCAAAGTCCTGGCTTCCTGTCCTGGTGTCTGGCCCTCACAGTGCTCTACTCGCTAAAAGCCTGCCTCTTCTTCCAGTCCCCGCCTCTTTCTCACGAGGAAGACTGCAGGGCGGAACATCAGTCCCAGGGCACATGTTGAAAGGTGGGCGGGCTCCTTTTGGGGCTCCAGGTTCCTGCACACTGAGGACGGCAGTTTGGAGTCACACTCACCACCATCATACATGTAAACACAGCAAAGAGAAACACTCACACATGGGAGAGCATGGCCAAGCGGGAGAGGGCCTCTAAAACCATCTCACAGGAAGAAAAGATGCCAGGGAGATGGGACACCTGCCTATAACATGGAGGGGGTGGCTCATGGAAGATAGTGGATTTCTCTTGTGTTGCTCTGGATTGAGAAATAGGAACAATGGTGGGAACCAGAAGAAGATGGCACTCGCCCCCACATAGGGAAGGAGCTGTCGAACACTGGATCTATCCAAGATGGCCAGGTGGCCCATGTGTTCTGAGACCACCTTATGATTGCAACAAAAATGCCAAGTCAGGGTTCTGAAAAATGACCATTACTTCATGGCACTTTGGTTATGGTACTTATACTCTGTCTCTCCACCCCTACTCCCACGGAGGTTGCTCCCTAAGTCCTCCTGGACCACAGTGCCACCTGTTTCCAAAGGCCTCTGTTGTGTTCATTCACATTAGATGCTGGAAATATTGGGGCTCGTGCAGAGGGTGACTTGTTGGGGAGAGAAAGTACTCTGGCTTTGGGGCCTGACTGCTGACATGAGCAAAGCCCAGCAATGTCCATCTCTGTCCTGCTCACTGAGTGTCTGGCTCCTTTAGTAGTGATTTAGGTCCAATCCATACCAGGACAGGCTGGTCCATCTGGAATCTTAGCACTGAAGAGGTCATTGCTGCAGCAGCCTCACAGACCCTTGCTTGTGACCTCCAGCTTCTCCAAAAGGTTAGATGGGTCACCTGCCTGCTGAACATCCACCTCATCCTTCGCTCATCAGTTTCTTTTACCCTTGACCCACCATCCCTTCCCCATCATGGAGGTGAGCAAGGAACATGCTTCAGTGCTTAAAAGGAACAGAAATCTCTTCTCTCCTTCCCGCTCATCACAAATTAGTGAAGAAGACACACAGTCATCCCAGCCCCGGTAGAGAAATGGGAAGATGCCGTGAGCTTTGTTCTCATCATGGTTCCCTTGGAAACAAAGGTCAGGCCAGCATGGGAAGTTTTAGACTATTTCATGTCTAAAGTTGTGATCCGTTGAAGAGCCACCATATGCATATATATATTATGGTCTCCAATTTGCAGTCTTTGCTTCCCTTGAGTTTAACCAACGAAGACTGTGACTTTTAAGAAGGCAGAGGAGGGGGAGTACAAATTGGTGCAGCCAATCTGGAAAGCAGTATGGAGATTTCTTGGAAAACTTGGAATGGAACCACCATTTGACCCAGCTATCCCACTCCTCGGTTTATACCCAAAGGACTTATAAACAGCATACTACAGGGACACAGCCACATCAATGTTTATAGCAGCACAATTCACAATAGCTAAATTGCGGAACCAACCCAGATGCCCTTCAGTAGATGAATGGATAGGGAAACTTTGGTATATATACACAATGGAATATTACTCAGCATTAAAAGAGAATAAAATCATGGCATTTGCAAGTAAATGAATGGAGTTGGAGAATATAATGCTAAGCAAAGTAAGCCAATCCCAAAAAACAGAGGCTGGATATTTTCTTTGATATGAGGATGCTGACTCATAATGGTGATGGTGGGGGGGGGGGCACAGGAGGAATGGAGGAACTTTAGATAGGGCAAAGAGGAGGGAGGGGAAGAGAGGGGGCCTGGGGGTAGGAATGATGGTGGAATGAGGTAGACATCATTACCCTAAGTACATGCATGAAGACACGAATGGTGTGAAAACACTTTGTGTACAACCAGAGACTTGAAAAATCGTGCTGTATATGTGTAATGTGAAATGAATTGCCTTCTGCCATCATATACAACAAATTAGAATAAATAATTTAATAAAAATATAAAAAGCAATTTATTTAAAAAAGAAGGGGGGGGGGGCTTTTTAATAGCACCTGGAGAAGACTTAGAGCTTATCGGGTTGTCACATTGGATACATTATTCCCCAAGGGGCCTAAACACAGAATTAGAGAAGTGAGATCCGATTTGACATTAGATGCTTAGACTTTCTCAGGCCCATCACACCTGTTGAAGTTGTAGCTCAGATGCGATGCCAAGAAGACGAGTGGCCAAGCCCTCCCCCGCTGCCTCCCCCGCTATACCTTTTAAGGGAGGCCAGTTAGGATTTATTAGACACTTTGATTATTCAACTTATATGGCACCAGATCCATTTGCACAAGTCATTCTTACAGAACACGTATTTACGTCACCTATTGTTAGCAAATGTATCTTAGTGCTTCAGAATCTATCTAACAGCAAAACCCAAAGTTGAAAACAACCAACAACCAAACTGGTTTGTTTTGTTTTGGGGTGGGGGTGGATTGGGAGGTGAGTACCAGGATCCAGGATTGAACTCAGGGGCACTCGATCACTGAGCCACATCCCCAGCCCTATTTTGTATTTTATTTAGAGACAGGGTCTCACTGAGTTGCTTAGCACCTGGCCATTGCTGAGGCTGGCTTTGAACTCGCGATCCTCCTGCCTCAGCCTCCCGAGCGACTGGGATTACAGGTGTGCGCCACTGCACCCAGCCCAAACTGGGTATTTATTATTATTATTATTATTATTATTAATTTCTGGAAACCATATTTACTTTAGCTGTGTACTGTTCCCACCATGCTGCCCACCGCACAGTACTGCTGACCGACCCCTCTCCCTGGCATCATCCACCCCTGGGAAAAGCCCCCAGTGAACGTGCCCTGCGCACAAGCAGGCACAGGCAGACAGTGGCTGGACAGGCAGTCCCGAGACCTGCCACTAACTCCCCGGGAACCTCTGGAAACCCCCCTGCAGGGCCCTGCCTCTGTAGTCCTACCTGTTCTCTTTGCTTCACAGAGTAATGGGGAAGAGTGGGAAGAGCCTGGGATGCCAGAGTTCGTTCTCGCGCAGTCACCATCGGTTTAGAAAATGAGGTCTGAGCGCAGGCCGGGAAGCAGCCAGAGCTCTGAACTGGCTGCCACGTGGTCCCCGCGTCCCTGCGGCATCATGTAGGTGAGGAGGAGCAGGCTTCACGATGAGACCTCACAGACCAGAGGGGTCCCAGGGTGAGTGTCACAGCTGCTCACAGGACAGTGGCAGGCCAGTCAGATTCAGATGGAACGCCCTGTCTCATCCTTGAATGCCCCAGGGCCATCTAGCCGATGCTGGATTTTCTGCATTGACAGGGAGCTCACCTCCTCAGAGGGGCTCCCCCTCCCCACCACGGAAGACTTAGATGGTTGGCAGGTTTTACAGAAGCAAGCAAGAGGGGAGGAAATTTCTGTGGCCTTTTATCTTCCAGCCATCAGTCCAAGCGATGCACAGAAACCCCACAGACTACATCTGCTCCCTCTTTCGGTACAAAATTTGGTCAGTGAGCTTGTTCTCTGATATTCTTCTACGCGTCAGGATCCTCCTGCCTCAGCCTCCCAAGCCGCTGGGATTACAGGCAAGTGCCACCGCGCCCAGCCCAAACTGTTTTTTTTTTTTTTTTTTTCATCTATGTTATGATTTCTGGAAACCATACTTACTTTAGCTGTGTGCCGTTGCCACCACGCTGCACGCCGCACAGAACTGCTGACCGACCCCTCTCCCGGGCCCCAGTCCATGCATCGCTAGTGTCTGTGCTCACACCTCGCCCCAGTCTCTGCCATCCTGGTCACCCCACAACACGCTCTCATTTGTCCAGAATCAGTGGCCAACTCATCTCTCCTGTGTGCCCACCCTGTCTTTGGAAGCTGACAACCTGGACGTTTAGGGCTTCAGTGGGCACCTTCCCTATGAACCACCACTGTCCACAGCTTTTTAAATTCCGTGGTTAGCCTGCAGGTTTAGCGTGCACAAATGGCACTCCTCATGCTCCCAGGACACTCCTGACACCTGGGAAAACTGAAGACCTTGAAACAATCCACAGAGCCAGTGTCCTGGCTGGGGCACCGGTCAAGGTCAAGGTCGGCACTCCTGCAGGAAGCTCCCTGCACGCCTGGAAGATGGAAAGAGAGACCTGTTGCCATGGTGACTGCCGGGCAGCTAGACTGCCTGCAGCCTGTGAGGAAAAGGCACCGGGAAGGATCAGAATGAGAGGCAGGAATTCACCACCACCATTACCCAGCCTGCCGTGGGTGGGCATTTACTGAGACACAGGGCACCTGGGCTATGTCAGAGGCAGACCAGGGAAGAGGAGAGAACAGGGCTGAGGCTAGGAGGACTTCAAGGGCATGGAAGCACATATGTGATGTGCATGTGATCTGTATGATGACCTACTGGACTGACTCAGCTCCAATCTCATGGGCAAACCCTCATTGTTGCAGGTGCAACAGTGACATTAACTGTCTCGGCGCAGCTGGAAGGTTAGGAGTGAGGCTGAGTAGTCACTCCTCCCCTCTGGCCCAGAGCTCTTTGCACACGCCTCTATTAGCACTAATTACATTGTGCTCTAATTATCTGTTTACACATCTGGCTCTCCCAATAGAGCAGCTGGAGCATGGGAACCGCGTCCTGTTTCTATATCCGGGTTCCTAGCACCATCCTTGGCACATGGCAAGTGTCCAGCAAGTGTCACCTGATCACCAGTCCCCACCCCCTCCCTTACCTTCCCAGCTACCTATGCACCCTCAGGTAAGCAGAAAATGGATCGCGTCCTTGCAAATAAACTTAAATGTAATGAACAAAATACCATTATCGAGATGGAACCTTTACGAATCTTTTTGTAAGAATAAGTGCAGATGTTCCCCAACTTATGATGGGAATATATCCTGATAAACCTGCCTCAAGTTGAAAATATTGAACTGCAAAAATGCATTTAATGTGCCCAAACTGTGGCACATCAGACTTTCGTAAAGCGGTCCACCATGAGCCACTGGTGACTTTCCCTCATGATTGCGTAGAAACTGTGGCTTGCTGCTAATGCTGCTGCCGCCGCCCAGCATCATGAGAGGATCGTAGGGGCACATCACTAGCCGGGGGAAAAGATGAGGATGCAAAATTCAATGTATGGTTTCCACTCGATGCCTGGCACTTGTGCACCATTGCAAAGTTGAAAAACCCTAAGTTGAATCGCTGTCACTCAAGGACCCTCTGTATTTTTCCAGGAGATTGAGCATACACAAGCATTCTTTTTAAAAAAAACCATAAACAGGTGGAATTTGTACATTCACGTTAAGGTTGCTCCTTGAAGCAGTTCTTTTTTTTTTTTTTTTTTTTTTTTCTTTTTCTTTTTTTGGTACCAGGGATTGAACTCAGGGGCACTCGACCACCGGCCACATCCCCAGCCCCCCCCTTTTTTTTTTTGTATTTTATTAGAGACAAGGTCTCACTGAGTTGCTAAGTGCCTCGACATTGCTGAGGCTGGCTTTGAACTCGCGATCTTCCTGCCTCAGCCTCCAAGTGCTGGGATTACAGGCGTGCGCCACTGCCCCCCGCTGAAGCAGTTCTTTTTGATGTTACAGTCTGATTTCATGTTTTCTGCTGTTCCTGGACACACCATTGAGAACATGATTTGAACTTGGCCTCTGAAGCTGCCTTCAAAGTCAACATATGAAGGGTGCAAGAAAACCAACCTCGTTTTTCAAGTCCCATATATTTCGTCAAATATATTCCCCCCTGCCCTGATTCTGGTGAGTGCAGATCTCCACTGATTTTCATTAACCTAGTGTCTAGTATTGAAGTCAGGAATAGAGCAGTCAAATATCATTCCTTTGGAATTCACTGCTTTGGAATAAGAAATAATTCAGACAAGTGAAATTTGACCATGTAATTGCCCTGTTTAAAATAAGATTTTGGTCAGCCGTGGTGGTAGATGCCTGTAATTCCAGCAACTCTGGAGGCTGAGGCAGGAGGATCACAAGTTTGAGGCCAGTCTCAGCAACTCAGCAAAGCCCTAAGCAACTTAATAAGACCCTGTCTCAAAATAAAAACTAAAAAAGGCTGTAGATGTGGCTCAGTGGTTAAGCACCCCTGGGTTCAATCCCCAATACCAAAAGTTAATTAACTAACTAATTTAATTAATTAACTTTTGTGAAGGAGCTAATCATATGTATAAATCAGAAGGAATTTAAAGCTACTTAAAAGAAGAAACTGCTCAAGTATTCTCAAGTACACCTGCCTTCGATTGAGGCACCCATTGCCAACATATTAGCATGTCATTATAAATTGTCTTTATTCACCCAGGTTGTTCCTTCGTGGCCCTGTCACCAGCCTCAGTGTGTGGGACCCTCTTCTGTGAATGTTGGCACTTGGTTGTGGGAAAGTCCTGTGTATTTGAAACGATCCCACAATTCAAACTTTCAGGAGATCAGGCCAAGCTTCCCCAAATTAGACTGAATTAATGAGATGTGACCGTATTAGATTGAATCACATGAAATTGGTAATATTCAACCATTTTGACCTATAAAAATGACAGTTTTCAATTTGACCTAATATATTTCCTTTCCAGTGCTTCTTTCCAAAGATCTAAAAGCACTCCACATTTCGGTGTCTTCTTTGTATGTTTTAAAGACTCAAGTAGGACCAGAGGATTCATGCCCCAGCCCCCAACCACCTGCCCTCGGCTCACAAGTATAGAAAAGTTAGCAGAAGTCGTTCAGTGCACCACTGCTGCTCCTGCCCCGCTGAGCTTTTTACTTTGGTGAAGTCCTTTCTACTTAGTTTTGTTTTCATTGCCATAAAGCCATTTCCAAGAGCAACGTTATGATGCCTTTCCCCTGTGTGTTGCACCAGGAGTTCTAAGTTTCAGGTCTTACATTGAAGTCTCCAATGCATTTAGACTTGATGTTTGTGCTTGGGGTACAATAAGGATCTAATTCCATTCTTCTGTGTGTGGATATCCAGTTTTCTCAGTACCATCTACTGAAGAGACCATCCTTTTCCCACTGTGCATTCTTGACACCCGTGTTGAAAATCAGTTGGTGGTATAAGGGCGGATTTACTTGTGGACACTCTGTTCTGTTCCGTTGGTCTACATATCTGTCTTTATGTCAGTACCACCCTGTTTTGATCACTATAGCTTTGTAATATATTATGAAGTCAGGAAGTGCAATGCCTCCAGCTCTCTCAAGATTGGCTATTCAGGGTCCACAGTGGGTCCATATGAATTGCAGAATTGCTTTGCTTTGTTTTGTTTTTTCTTCTACTTCTGTAAACAACAAAAATAAAATGAGATGTTGAAAAGAATTGTATTGAATCTGCAAATCACTTTGTGTAATGAGGACACTTGAGCTATATTGTCTTCCAGTCCATGGTCACAGGAGGTCTTGTGTGTGTGTGTGTGTGTGTGTGTGTGTGTGTGTGTGTGTGCAAGCACGCATGTACACGCGTGTGTGTGCACACTCACGCCTTCTTTAATTTCCTCCATCAATGACTTATACTTTTCACTATGTAACTCTTTCACATCCTTCATAAAGTTTGTTCCAAAGTATTTTACTATTTTTAGAGCTATTAGAAGTGGGATTATTTTGCAAATTTCCTTTTCAGCTGATTCATCCTTACAGAACAAAATTGCAATAATCAACAGAGTGAAAAACCAGCCCAAAGAAGGGGGAAACAGTGAAGAGGAGACCTGGGGGGACAGCAACCTATGTCTGATAAGGGGTTCATCTCCAAAATGTATTAGGCACTCCTGCAACTCAATAGCAAAAGTACAAATCAAAAAAGGTCTAAAAGCTTGAGTAGACATTTTTCCAAAAGAAAATATACAAAGGGTTAACAGAAAGTGGGGCACAGTGGCACACATCTGTGGCCCCCACTACTGAAGAGGCTGAGGCAGGAGGAACACTTGAGCTCCAGAGCTGGAGGCCAGCCTGGGCAACAGAGACACCCCATCTCAAAAGAAGGGGGTGTCGATGGATACATGAAAAATACTCACAGTCAGAAATCATCAGGGCTATCAAAATGAAAACCCCAATGAGATATTTCCTCGCACCTGTCAGGATGGCTCCTGTCAAAAAACAAAACAAAAACAAACAAGAAAAAAGACAATCCACACTAATGAGGACGTGGTGACTTGTCCACGGTCAGTGGGTGTTGTGCAAGACAGCATGGTCACCATGCAGCACAGAGTGGAGGTCCCTCACTAAATTCAGAACACAACTACCATAGGATCCAGCAATCCCACTTCTGAGTATTTATCCAAAAGTATTGAAATCAAAATCTCAAGAATATATTAGCATCCCTATGTTCATTGGTAGCATTGTTCACAACAGGCAAGGTGTAGAAACAACCCAAATGTCCATCTGCAGTGGAATGGAGAAAGAAACTGTAGTGGGCTGGGGGTGCAGGGCAGTGGTAGAACACTTGTCTAGCATGTGCAAAGCCCTGGGGTCAATCCCCAGCACAAGAAAGAAGGGGGAGGGGGAGGGGGCAGGAAGGAAGGAAGGAAGGAAGGAAGGAAGGAAGGAAGGAAGGAAGGAAGGAAGGAAGAGGGAGAGAGAAGGAAGGAAGGGAGGGAAGGAAGTTAGGGAATGGAAAAAGAAAGAGAAAAATAAACTGTGGTATATACATACAATGCAATGCCATTCAATCTTTAAAAGAAAAATAAATCTGCAACACCAGACTGCAGTATCCAATACATCTAAACCTGGGACATTAAATGGGATAAAATAAGCCAGCCTCAGAAAACTAAATACTGCAGTATCTCACCTGTATGAATTCTCTAAAATAGAAAGTTTACAGACTCAACGAGTGAAAGGATGGAACAGTAGCTGCCAGGGGCTAGCAAGGGGAGGAAATTGGAGTTACTAATCAACAGGTATGAAGTTTTAGGTAAGCAAGATGAATACACTCGAGAGATCTGCGGGATAATGCTGCACCTATAGTCAACAATACTGTATTATATACCTACAGATTTTAAGAAGGTAGCTCGCATATCAGGTGTTCTTACCACAATCGAGCAAAAAAGCAATTTTAAATGCACAGCTGCTACAACTGGGCATAAAAGAATATTACCACAAGAATAGATACAACTTTAAAAAATAATACTGCAAATCCATGTCCTTATTTTAGAAGAGATTGCCCTGGGCAGATGGTTGGGCAATCTGAAAATCATTTCGGGGACAAAGTACTTCCTGCCTGCCCATAAGTGTCATCTATCAGAGCCCAAGAGATTCTGTCCACGTGGAAATAAACTCCGACATAAGACTTCTGAAAGGACTGGAAGGAGAGGGGAGCAAATTAAAGTTTAATAGAACAGAACCTCAGGAAATGGGCAAATGTAAATTAGGATAGAGAAACAGAAATTATTCTCATTTTTAAAAGGCTCCTCATTAACTTATTGGATAGCATTCTGAGAATTTGTTTTAAGGAACGTCGAGGTGTGGAGCCTAGAGAATTCCAGAAGGGCTCTCCTCTGCTTCCGGGCAAGGAAATGGCTTTGCGCTGCAGCAAGAAGTATTACTGAGAGTGCTAAGAACTTCCCGGACTGTCAAGGTTAGACGGAGCAGAGGAGAGGAGATTGCATCAGACTGCGAAATTGCTCTGGAGCTCTTCCAGTAGAGTTGTCCTACTTGGAGAGATCAGGATTAATTCTGTCATTTAACATCCTCCGGCTTCTGCCCGAGTTCCCTGTGGCTGGATGGTAGACGGGTCCCCTTGGCCACTTGGGGCCTCTTGGAAGTAGCTGGGGCCACTGAGATGGCAGCAGACAGGCATCAAACATCGACTTCCTCTGAGGGGCTGGGGAGCTCCAACAGACTTGCAGGAGAACTCCTCCAAGATCCCCCTTCTCCCAGGAAGACCCCTTTTAAGGGAGCCAGATGGTGTTGGCTGCCGCCAGCCTCCCCCAGCCAGCGCAGAGGGTGTCTGCAACAGAGAGGGAGAAATCTGAGCTACCTGTGGGGAAGTCAGTGGCAAGACGCAGGCGGAGCGATTTAGGTTTTATTATTATTATTATTATTATTATTATTATTATTATTATTATTATTATTATTATTTTAAAGCAACTGGTGTGCAGACACAGAGGAGGAAAACCCGAGATAGGTTTGGAGCTAACCCTTTCCCGAGAGTTGCGCGACCAGCGCGCTCTGCACGGCTGGCGGGGGCGGCTGGATTCCCACAAGCCTGGTGTCACAGGGAGGGAACGCCTGCTCTCCTGAGGAGCCAAACAAACCTGCCACTCGAATCCCCATCACCCGGTCACTTGGGCACAGAGTGGCAGTCTAGGCAACAGAATTAATGTGGCTCTAAAGTAATTTGAAAACGCCGAGAGTAGCAAATTATCACATGAAAATGCAAATTGTTCCTTATCTGGACGGTTCCACAGACGCTATGATTCATCATCGACTGTTCAGCTGTATTTCCAAGTAAGATCTCAGCGAGAGGGTGCAGAGGCAGGGCCCAGGCACGTTCCGCCTGGAGAGATTTATAGCTCCTTTTATCCAGATGTAAAGCGCACGGAGTTGGGAGGGAATATTAAACGTATAAAATCTCAATCTATCATGTAGTCCTTATTCGAGGAGGATCAAAAGGACACACAAACATACACTTAACATCCTCCAGAATTTCCTCTCTCCCCACATGCATATACCTTTTATGTAATCCACTCCTCCCTTTACCTTCTGACCTGAGTCCAGGCAAATTCATCCATCCAACCACCCATTCACCCACCCAGCCAGCCAGCCAGCCAGCCACTCAGCTATCTGTCTATCCAACCATCCACCCATCTAGAGTTTCTTTCATAGATTTGCTGGTTTTTAGTGAGTGTATTGATGAATCCATGAAGCCTTTACTGCTAGCCATATATGTTTCTGATTAAGGAAGGATGCGGCTGGCTTTCCCAAGGTCTCTTTTGCTAACATTTGTAGACAGTGCTTGTCCAAGAGAAGACACCACACTTGAGAATTAGACCAGGGTCCCGTGTGTAAATGGAAAGCAATTGTCTAAAAGCTGGAACACTAGGGAAGCCATCTCTTATATACGCCAGGAAATAGTACTTATATAGCACCCACGGTGTGCCAGTTTGGCTCTGAGTGCTTTATGCATATTATTTATGCTTGTGGAAATGATCCTGGAGAAACATCCTTGAACCTCAGGGACCTCCACAAGGAGGTCAAATCTTGGGTCTTCTATGGAGTCTCTACACATTCGTGTTGGTTAAAGTAGAAATGGGGGGCTTCTCCAACCCCCCATAGCCTAAGATATCCTTGTGACTCACCATATATATCTTCCTTGCAATCTGAGAGGCCTGACTAGCTCACCAAGGGTTATTCCACAAGTAATGTCCTAGTACCAGTGTGGCCTCCAGGGAAAAAGGAGGCCATAGCCCTGGAAAGGGAGGCTGGGTCAGTGCCAAGCTGTGCTGGTTTCCTGGCGCTGCTGTAACCCAGTGATGGCTTAGAATCACATAAATACTTTGTTCTGCAATTCTGGAAGCCGGAAGTCTGAGATCAAGGTATCAGCAGAGCCTGTCTCTCTGGAGGTTCTAGGGGAGAGAGTCTGTCCCAACCTCTCTCCTAGCTTCTGGTAGTTCCTTGGCTTGTTCCCAATCTTCATATGGTTTCTCACCCTGTTCCAGTATGACCTCATCTTAATTACCATCTGAAAAAAAAAAAAAAAAAAAAAAAAGAGGTCACATTCTGTAGAACTGGAAGCTAGGACTTCAACCTATGACTGGGACTGCAATTCAATCCGTAAGACAAGCTAAGGGGTTTGGCAGTCATACAAGACTTTCATGGGACTTTGGTCTCCAATTAAGAGCCCCTGCAGCTGGCACAGAAGCATGTGGCTGTAATCCCACCGGCTCTGGAGGCTGAGGCAGACAGATCACAAGTTCAAGGCCAACCTCAGCAATTTAGTGAGGCCCTAAGCAACTTGGCGAGGCCCTGTCTCAAAATAAAAAAGGGCTGGGATGTATCTTAGTGGCAAAGCACCTCCAAGGTCAATCCCCAGCACCAAAAACAAAACCAAAAGGACATTTTAAAAAATGAGCCCCTGCATCTGACATTTGGCCTTTAACAAGCTCTTTTCACCAACGTCTAAGAACAACCATGAAGGCTATGTCCGTGGCCTCCTGCTCCTACGAACTGAACACTCCAAAGGGAGACACAACACTGGCGTTCCCAGTGCTCTAACGCCACCAGCAGAGTTGCCCGAAGCATCCCAGCTGTATTTTCCAACCCGCGGCCCCTTTGCTGTGCAGTTCCCTAAGTCCATAGCCTCTCATTCCCGAGCCACGCTGCTCTTCTCCAGGAGGAAGCTGCAGGAGGAGTTTGGAGCCCCTGCCCACCCTTCTCACACAGGGACACAGGACTTCCCGACCTCCACCTACTCCACTCCATACCCCTTTCTTCAAGGGGTGCCCACAAAGATCGGTGATCTTCTCTAAGTCCGGAGCCAGCAGTGACCACCTGTAGGCGGTCTTGGAGAATTCCCCTCTACTCTCACCATCTAAATCAGGCAGAGAGCTACATGATTTTTTAATCAGCTTTAAGGAAGTCTAATTTAAATAACACAAAATTCACCAATTTCAGCCTATGATTCAGTGAGTATTGATAAATATACACAAATATGTAACCCCTACCCCAACGGAAACAACAGATTACTTCCAGCACCACAGTTTCCTTGTGTTTCTTTAAAGTCCATCTTCTTCCCCACCCTCCTGCAACCATTGATCTGGCTTTTGTCCCTGTAGTTTTGCCTAAAAAGTCATATAAGTGAAATGATTAAGTATTATTAAGTAGTCTTTGGTGCCTGCCTTCTGTCACTTAGCATATGGTTTTTGAGATTCTTCACCTTGTTGCTCCTACCAGTTCATTCTTTTTCATTGTTGTGTACTATTCCCACGTATGCATTTGGCACAGTTGATTTATTCATTTACCCATCAGTGGACATCTGAGTTGTTTTCACTTTGGCGCCAATAAGAATAAAACCGCTATGAACATTCAAGTACAAATCTTTGTGTAGCTCTGTGTCTTCATTTCTCTTGGGTAAAATCCTAGGAGTGGAATTTCTGGGTGGGATAATAAAAGTATGTTTCACTTTTAAGAAACTGCTTCAATGCTTTCCATAGTAGTCAACTGTATGCCATTTAGCATTTTCAGCAGCAAAGTAGGAGTGTTCGAGGTGTTCCATATCTTCATGGAGACTTAAAATGGCCTTTGCAGTGTGGTGACAGTGGCAGCCCACTGCTGTATTCACTTGCATTTTCAGTGATTAATAATGTCACGTCTTTTCATGCTCATTTGCTATTCATGTGTCTTCTTTGCTGAAGCGTCGCTTTAAATCTTTGGCCCATTTTTTCTGAGTCTTTGCTCTCACTAATTTTCACAGATTCTGATCCATGAGCATAATACGTCTCTCAATTTATTTAAGTCTTCCCTGATTTCTTTCAGCATTGTTTCAGAGTTTTCGGTGTGGAGGTCTTGCATGCATTTTTCTTAATTTCCATCAGCATTTCATCAGGATGATCTTCCAGTTTTTCTTAGGTTTTAAATTGATTAGTTGTCAAATGTTAAACTAACCCAGCATTCCTAAAATAAATGTCATTGGGTCATGATATGCATTGTATGCAGTATTGAAGGATTTGAACTTGTTGGAATTTGTTAAGGCAATTGTGTCTACATTCATGTGGAATATGCCAGTTTTATTTTCCTGTAATATTTGGCAAAGGCAATGCCAGCCTCACCCAATGTGTTGGGGAGTATTACTTTTCTCTCTCTTTTTTTTAATAAAATTTTTTAGTTGTAGATGGACACAACGTCTTTATTTTTATTTATTTATTTTTATGTGGTGCTAGAGGATTGAACCCAGGTCCTCATGCATGCAAGGCAAGTGCTCTACCACTGAGCCACAACCCCAGCCCCTCCCTTCTCTTTTTCCTAGAAGACTCAATATTACTTTTTCTTTTAATGTTTGATAAGATCCATTAGAGAAAACAGCTGGGCCTGTTTGATTGTCAAAAGAGTTTTATTTTTGCTTTTGGAAGATTTTTTAAAATAATTTTTTAGTTGTCAATGGACCTTTATTTATTTATATGTGGTGCTGAGAATTGAACCCAGTGCCTCACACATGCTAAGGCAAGCACTCTACCACTGAGCTATGCCCCCGGCCCCTAGAAGATTTTTAGCTATGAATCAATCTCTTTAATAACTATCTGGGTACTCCAGTTATTGTTGTCTGCTTAGGTGAGCATTGGCATCTTGTGTCTTACTAGAAATTGGTCCATTTCATCTAAGTTATCAAATTTGCTATTATCAAATTGTTTCTCTTTAATACCTTTACAATGTTCATAAGATCTGTTGTAATGTCTTGTCTCTTTTTTATTTTATTTGTCCTTTTTAGATATACATGACAGTAGAGTTTATTTTGACATATTATACATACATGGAGTATAACTTCCCATTCTTGTGGTTGTACATGATGTGGAGTTACATTGGTTGTGTATTCATATATGAACATACGAAAGTTACGTCTGGTTCCATCTCTTGTTCCTATTACTGGTAATTTGTATATTTTCTCTGTTTTGCACAATTAGGCTACAAGTTTATCAGTTTCATTCATCTTTTGTGAAAAAAATAGGTTTGGGCTTCTTTGACTTGCAGTATTATTTTTCTTTTCCATTCCACTGATTTTTGCTCTTACCCTTACGATTTCCTTCCTTCTGCTTACTACAGGCTTAATTTGCTCTTCTTTTCTAGTTTCTTAAGATAGAAGCTTAGACCATTGATTTGAAAGCAGACTGCTTTTCTAATAATAATATTTAATGCTATAAACGTCTTTTTAATCACCTCTTTGATTACAACCCACACACCTGCTCTTTCATCTTTTCCAAAATATTCTCTAATATCTCCTTGGATTCCTTATTTGACCTATGGGTTATTTACAAGAACTTTATTAATTTCCAAATGTTTGGGGCTTTTCCAGATATATTTCTTCTGCAGGTTTAGTGTTTAATTCTGTCACAGTCAGAAAACATTGTTTAATCTCTTAAATATAGGAAGATTTATTTTATGTGCCAGATACAGTCTGCCTTAGTGAATATTCCATGTGCATTTGAAAAGACTATGTAGTCTGCTCTTGTCGGGTGGATGACATAAATATTTATGAGGTCAAGTTTGCTAATAGTGTCCTAGCTCCTTGAATAATTTCTGTCTAATTGTTCTATAATTTTTAAGAGAGGGTCATTGAAGTCTTCAAATGTAGTTTTTGTCTCTCTTTATGGTTTTATCACTTTTGCTCCATGTATTTTGAAGCTATATGTTTAGGTGTATGTGCATTGGGGATTTTTATGTCCTCTTGGTAAATTGAAGCCTTAAGTCAATGGGTAATGTCCCAATGTCCCTTTTTGTCTCTGGGGACTTCCTTATCCTGAAGTCTGAATTGCCTAATATTAATGAAGGCATCCAGCCTTATTTTTGATGTTAGCACAGCATATCTTTTTCCATTCTTTTAACCTATTTGTCTTATATTGAAAATGGATTTTATATAGGTAGCATATAGTTTGGTTTTGCTTTTTTTACCCTGACGACGCTTTTAGTTGGAATGTTGAGAGTATTTACATTTGGTATAATTATTTATATGGTTCAGTTTACATCTGTTACCCTATAATTTGTTTTCTATTTCTCCCATCTGTTCTCCCTTTTTCCCCTTGTTTTTCTAGCTTTTTATTAACCACATCGTGACATTATTTTATCTCTAGTATTGGCTATCTCATTTTTCCTTTTTTCCTCTGTGATTGCTAACTTACATCAACCTCGTCCAATATCATACCTCCTCACATGTAGTATAAGCAGCTTAGAGTAGCTGGGCGTGGTGGCGCACGCCTGTGATCCCAGTGGCTTGGGAGGCTGAGGCAGGACGATGAAGTGTTCAAAGCCAGCCTCAGCAACTCAGTGAGGCACTAAGCAACTCAATGAGACCCTGTCTCTAAATAAAATGCAAAATAGGGCTGGGGATGTGGCTCAGTGGTCGAGTGCCCCTGAGTTCAATTCCTGGTACAAAAAAAAAAAAAAAAAAAAAAGCAGCAGCTTAGAGTAATGTGCTTCCACTTCACATGATCATCTCTTATTGTCTTGCATTTATTTCAACCACTTCTACGAACCACAAATACATCTTTATTATATTTTGCTTGAAGAAGTCAATTATTATGAAATGCATTTAGAAATGAGAAACAATTTGTTCTATACATCCATATATTTAACACTTATAAAACACCTCATTCCTTTGTACAGACCCAAATTTGTATCTATTCTCATATTTCTTCCTGCCAGAAAGAATTTTTTTTGAGGTGGGAGGTACCAGGGATTGAACCCAGGGGCATTTAAGCACTGAGCCACAACACCAGCCCTTTTTAAAAATATTTTACTTAGAAACAGGGTCTCCCTGAGTTGTTTAGTGCTTTGCTAAGTTGCTGAGGCTGGCTTTAAACTTAAGATCCTCCTGCCTCAGCCTCCTGGGTGATTGGGATTATAGGTGTGCTCCACCGTGATTGACTAGAAGTTTTTGTTTGTTCTTTCTTCAGTCCTGGTCTGCTGTGATATATTATTCTCTCAGCTTTTGTTTGTCTAAGAAAGTCTTTATTTAACCCTTTCATTTTTAAAAGATACTTTTGCTAGGTATAGAATTCTAGGCTGGGAATTAATTTTTTCTGTCATAACTTGAAAGTGTTGATTCTTTAATTTCTGTTTTACTTAGTTTGCAACAAGAAATATGCTATCATTTTTATCTTTGCCCCTTCCTATATAACATGTCTTTAAGCTTCTGGCTGCTTTTACAATTTCCTGATTATTTCTGGCTTTAGGCAATTTGATTATGATACCCCCTGATGTGATTTTCTTTGTTTCTTCTACTTTGGCTTTGTCAAAATTGCTGGATTTGGAGGTTCATTTTCCCCCTCAAATTTAGAAATATTTTGAGCATTTTTAAAAGTATCATTTCTGTCCCACTCTTTTCTCCTCTCCTGTGCCTCCAGTTACATACGGTAGACAATTTAAGATGGTATCTCTGGTCACTGGTGCTGTGTTTATTTTTTAGTCTTTTTCTTCCATGCTTAATTTTGAACTATTTTTATGCTATATCCGTAAGTTCACTGATGTTTACTTCTGTAGAGTCTTATCTACGGCCAATTCCATTCCGTTTATTTATTTTTTTTTTTAAATATTTATTTTACTTTATTTTTCATTTCAAATATTGTATGTTTCATCTCTAAAAGTGTCATTTGACCTTTATATACATACACATATGTGTATGTATATATATATATATGTGTGTGTGTGTGTGTGTGTGTGTATCTGAATATATAAATGTATATATATGTATATGTATGTGTGTGTATATATATATGTGTGTGTGTGTATATATGTGTGTGTATAATATATATATTCCATTTCTTTTCACCTGTTCCTATGCTTGCTTTATATACAGATCACTTTTGATAATAAGTGTTTTAACATCTTTGTCTGCTAATTCCACCCTCTCTATAATGTCTAGGTCCATTTCTATTAATTGATTTCCTCTCAGTTATACATCTTATTTCCTGGCTCTTTCTAATGTCTTATAATTATATAAATGTGTGTTAGATTTCCTCTTGCTCACTCGTTGTTAAATTACTTAGAATCAGCTGGATATTTTTGAGGCTTGCTTTTAAGATCCAGAACAACTCCTAACCCAGACCTGTTTGGGCTCCACTACTGAGAAGATACTCTTCTGAAGAGTCTACTCCACGCCCCGTTTATTAGGAGATTCTTTTCACTCTAGCTGGTGGGAACTTGAATCAGTCCCACCCCTCCGTGAGCTCGAGCAGCTGTCTGGACTCCTGCTTTCTAGTGATCCCCCCGCTGGCCTTGCGTTTCCTTTTAGGCATGTACAGATCAGAACTCAGCCAAAGCTTCACGGGGCTTCCTACAGATCACTAGTGCTCTCCACACACCTCCATTCCATCCTCTGTGCTACTCTGCCCTGCAAATTCTGCGTGCCTTGGCCTCGGCAGGCTCTGATATCTGTCTTCTCAAGTGCACATGATCACCCGCCCTCACCCACGCTGAGGCATCAGAACTGGCTCTAGGAGGGAGCAGGTTCAATCCTGGGGCTCATCTCTTCAGATTCCTTCCTCGCAGGGGTCACACTCCTGCACTACCTGCTGTTCAATATTTGAAAACCATTGTTCCATCCTTTGCTTTGATTTTTTGGTTGTTTAAGGTGAGGGCATCACTCAATCCTACCTTCTCTATCAAGGCTGCTAGTACCCATCTTTGAGGAATGTTAAAGGCCCGATCTCCACACATTCCCTCCATTGTTCTATCCCATCATCCCACTTCATCTCATTATTTTCCCTTGCATCCTATGTAATTCCCTTGGACTCTTTTGAACTGCCATATTTTAGGTTTCCTGGAAGAGACTCAATATAGTACAGGACTCAGGCAGGGCTAGGACCTATACTCTCCAACCTGCCAAGGAGCAGAAGTCAGCTGATCTTCAACGTGCATTTGGTGGAATGACTCGGCTCTAATTAGGGGGATGGCAAACAGAACCTCACACTAGAAGGAACCTGAGTTCAGGTCCGTTCTGCTGCTTATTAACAATGCTTATTTGCACATATCACTAGGTTCAGTTTTCTCATCCAAATATTGATGGGATTAAACTAGATGACCTTTTAGTGCCTTTCTAACTTTAACAGTGTGTGATGCTAAAATCTATCTACAAAGCAAACCCACTCACGGTCTCCCCCTCACATAGGTAGGTTCAGCATCCACGGCTGCCTGATTCTGAGCAATACCACCTTCCGTTCCCTTTAAGGTGGCAAAGTGTGACCCTTAGAGGGACTCTCCTTTTCCATGCTTAAAATGAGCTGAACACAGAGTGTTGTGGTTTGGATACGTGGTGTCCCCCAAAGCTCATGTGTGAGACGATACAAGAACATTCAGAGGTACAATGATTAGACTATGACAGGTGTGGATTAGCTAGAGGCAGGTCGGCTGTGGTTGGAGGGTTTACGTCACTGGGTTGTGCCCTCGGGGGGTTATATTTCTCCCTGGCAAGCAGAGCTCTCGCTCTGCTTCCTGTTTGCGGTGTCCTGAGCTGATTTCCTCTGCCACGCCTTCCACGATGACGTTCTGCCTCACCTCACGCCCAGAGCTATGGAGTCAGCCAACACGGACTGAACCTCCGAAACCAGGAGCCAACATAAACTTTTCCTCCTCTACATTGTTCATGTGAGGTCTTTGGGTCACAGCAAGGACAAATCTGACTAAATTACAGAGATGTTATCTTCCTAGGCCACCTCTTATCTTATTCCTTCAAAAAGACAAACCTGGTGTGTGTGTGTGTGTGTGTGTGTGTGTGTGTGTGTGTGTGTGTGAGAGAGAGAGAGAGAGAGAGAGAGAGAGAGAATGCATTTGCAAGATTCTTTTCTCCAATCCACTGTAAGGCAGAAAAGGTGAGCAAGACCAGGAATCTCAGGCCAAGAATGAGGCACCATAAAAAGATTTATTGGGGACTGGGGGCCTTCCCAGGGGCCCTCCCAGACGAGGTTCACCAGTCCTCAAAAGGGTGAGGGCTGGAGAAGTCGCACGCAAAAGGAAAGTACAATGCTTATTAAGGGAAGCAGGAGGTAGTAGGGCCTGGTCCATTTAAACTGGCCGTGTGTGGGCTGAGCTGATTAGGGGCGTTGCATCTGTCGCCAATTGTTCGGGGCTGACATGAGCTGGCAGGGTGGTCGCATCTGCAAGCAGAAGGTCCCCTGGTCGTTGAGGTCCGTTGTCGTGTCAGCTTCTGGTTAGCCATTTCAGGTCCCCTCAGCCAGGTGGGAAGTCCCTGACCACAGCCACCATGGAAGGGGAGAGGGACGGGAAGGCTGCGGACCCAACATCCACAGCTTGCCGCCAGACATGCCTGCATGTCCACACCCCTAATAACTCCAACCTGAAAAATCCAGCCTTTACTCCCCTCCCCAAATGCCACAGGGTGGAGGTACTTTCTGTTCCCACTCCATCTGTTCCCACCATGGGAACTACCCATTGGGTGCTTCAACAGCCAGTGCACAGCAGCCCCGGGCCCAGCCTGGGAAGAAGAGGGTCCTGTGGGAGCCAGCGGGGGGGGGAGGGGGGTGTCCAGCAATCAGGCCCTTGAGAACACACTCCACCCCCCATGGACATCCTGTGCAGAATCCCAGAGGATTCAGACATTTGTCGCTGGCTCTGACTCCTCTGTGCCTGGGTGACCTTGGATGGGTACCATTCTTCCTTGGACCTTGGTTTCCTGCTGTCTGAAATGGGGTGCACCAGCCGGGCACAGTGGCACACGCCTGTCATCCCAGCACTTGGGAGGCTGAGGCAGGAGGATCCCGAGTTCAAAGCCAGCCTCAGCAATGGTGAGGCACTTAGCAACTCAGTGAGACCCTGTCTTTAATAAAATACAAAAAAGGGCTGGGGATGTGGCCCAGTGGTCGAGTGACCCTGTGTTCAATCCCCAGTACAAAAAAAAAAAAAAAAGATGTGAAATGGGGTGCACCATTGCTACCGCCCCGTGACCTGAGGACGCATACGATCATTATTAAAGGACAGAGTTTGCTGAATTTGAGGTCATGGGGACAGGGCTGAGATAATTAGCTTTTCTGCTCTGACTTGCTGCAAGTGCAGACACAGGAACTTTCTTTTCAGGCTTTCAGGCTGTTAAAAGATACCGTGATCTCCCAGCTCACCCCTAGAGTTCTTTTGTGTTGTCCTGAAGAAAAAGAGAGTTGTGGGGAGGGGGCAGATTGACTCCACAGTTGCTATTTTAGTATCCAGAGGAGCCAGGCTTGTTGATTGCAGAGATTGTTATCTCTTTTAGGACTCAATGAAGGTCACCTTCAACTCTTTTACTGAACGGAGCCTCCTTTTCCGCTGGTGCTCAGTCCCTGCAAAACCTGGGACAGGGAGGTCAAGATGGGGTGAGGGTGCTGTGTGGAAGATGCCCTGCGAGCTGGGAGAAGAACCCGACTCTCTGGAAACGAGGGAGGAGAGAAAAGGCATCAGGGTGAGACGGGGTTCTTCCAGGCTTCTTTCTGTAATACAATATCACAGATGGCTGGGATGAACCTTTCTGAAACGTCATTTTTAATAACAATGTCCTTGTCCACACTGGGTCTCCCCAGGGAGCCCGTGGCTTAGATCTGCAGTCATAGGTCTGTCCTTGGGGTGAGACTCCGGACTCGGCCACTGCCTTAGAGGCCGGGGCTGAGGAGCGGCAGGGAGCCCTCAGAATTCCCCAGCACACAGTGTTAGCTGCAGGGAAGAAGTGGGTGATTCAAACCCTGATCTGAAAAAAGAAAAAAAAAGTTTGACCCCCAAAACTTTTTTTTTTAATATTTTGTTTTCAGTTGTAGTTGGACACAATACCTTTATTTTATTTGTATGTGGTGCTGAGGATCGAACCCAGGGCACCTGCTAGGCAAGCACTCTAATGCTGAGCCACAAGCCCAGCCTCCCCCCACATAAAAAAAAAAAAAAAAAAAAAAAAAAAAAAAAAAAAGAAAAGAACTTTTGAAGGGAAGAGCAGAAAATGCAGCAAAAGCAAGAATGGTGAAGCCAAAAAGGAACGGCTTCTGGGACAAGAGTCTTCCTGGACCCCGCTCCAGACCCTCATCCCAACAGGCTCCTGGAAGAGGAGAGGAGGGTGGTGTCATCCCCGAGGCGAGCTGCTCCTTGGTGTCCAGTTTTGTCCCCTCCCCATGTCACCCACCACCCCTAAAAATCTCCACCAAGACAGATCACACAGGGCCAGACTCAGTCCCCTCCCCATGTCACCCACCACCCCCTGAGAAGGCCTTGGAGGACGTCTCGAGGGCCCTGCAGCTCACAGCTCTGCGGAGCCACTCTGAAGAGAGGGCTTTGAGAACGGCAGCATTTCCTTACCGGAAGCCACGGGGAGCTTCCTCGAGATCCTACTCCTACCTTACAGTCTGGAGGATCCCATCTCTGAAGGCCCCCGCAGGGCCCGGGTTGGACGGTGGGAGGGAGGGGTTAGATGTAGATCACTTGCTCCTATTCACCCTCCAGTCTCTGAGCTGCCCAGGAGCTGTGTATGGTGGTGGTGGTGGTAGTGTGTGTGTATGTGTGTGTGTGTGTGTGTGTGTGTGAGCAGCTCTTCACATGGGAGCTCAGATCACGTGCTCACCTTGTCCCTTGGGCTATCACGGCCTTCGACTCAGTTGCCTTTTGATGGCTGAGTCCTCTCCTGGCCTCTCAATCAAACTCCACCCTTGCTACCGTGATCTGCCTTTAACAACTCCCACTGCAAGTCCATTAAATGTCAATTTAGGTCTCCTGTTGTGAAGTCTTAAATCTGTGTACTACCTGTCCTTTCCTGTGCGTGTTGAATAAAGCCCATGCTTACCTCCCGTCCCCTCTCTCCCCATCCTCCTCAGCAGAGGAGCAGAGACACTCAGTGCAGGATGGCTAGAAAGCCTCAGGGATGGGGAGACCAGAACAGCAAGACCACCAGGCATCTCTAGCTTTCTTACACCCTAGAAA
This sequence comes from Tamias sibiricus, assembly GCA_025594165.1. Taxonomy (NCBI): domain Eukaryota; kingdom Metazoa; phylum Chordata; class Mammalia; order Rodentia; family Sciuridae; genus Tamias; species Tamias sibiricus. Next base: position 153,412,305 of record CM046664.1, read on the forward strand.
CCCTGAGCAAGCCAGCTTTCTTTTATACCACTACATTCCTTGATTTTCTCAAACTTGATTTTCAGGTGGGCAAAGGTGAATTGGATAGCATTATGTAGGCACTAAGAACCAGATCGAAGGACTGGGGATATAGCTCAGTTGGTAGAGTGCTTGTCTTGTGTACATGAGGCCCTGGGTTGTACCCCTGCCAAAAAAAAAAAAAAAAAAAAAAAAAAAAAAAAAAAAAAAAAAAATATATATATATATATATATATATATATATATAGATTCAAGTCCCAGCTCCATCTAGCTCCTAGCTATGTGACCTGGGCTAATTATTTAACTTCTCTGAATCTCAGTTCCCTAACTATCCAATGGGGATGATAATAATATCCTACCAAGGCTGGTTAAAGGAGCTAATGTATGTAATACACCACATTCTAAACACCATGTACCTATTTGCCATTATATTAGTTCTTTTTCCATTGCTATAACAAAATACTTGAGGCTGGGTACTTCATAAAGAAAAAAGGTTTATTAAGCTCACAGACTTTTGGGGGTTTTATTGTTTTGTTTTGTTTCAAGATAGCATTGCCTATGCTCACTCCTAGACGCAAGCCATTCTACCTCAGCCCCCCAAGTAGCTGGGACTACCAGCATGTGCCACTGTCCCTTGCTTATTTCACAACTTTGAAGCCTGAAAGTCCAAGATCAGGTGTCCCCAGCCTCTTATAAAACCCCTTGTGTGGTTCACAATCTGGCACCATGATAGGAGCACATGCAAGAGGGAGAAAAGAGAGATGAGAAGACAGGTTTGCTTTAAAAAAAATTATAATAACTTGCTCTTGCAAAAACTCACTTTGTGAGACAATGACCCCAATGACCTTAATACTACCCACCTTTTAAAGGTCCCACCACCTCGTAATATTGCCACAGTGGGGACCAAGATTTCGACACACAAATTCCTTGGAGACAAGCCACGCCCAAACCATAGCAGGCATGATGCCGTTTCCTGGATTCCTGCTTTCTGTCTTCTCTTCAGCTCTTCAGTTCTTACATGGAATCACCTCCTCTCACTGGGCACAACCCAGGAGATAAGGAACTAGACTTTGCCACTCTTTCCAGACAATGAAAGGGTGCATGACACAGGCTATGCCCTGGGATGCCCCTCTCTGGAACCTGCATCTCGAGCACAGGAACAGACACCAGAACACCTGGCTGCAGCTGCACTGTGACCAAGCTCTCTCTAATCTGACACCAATATGTAGGTGGTGGCTGCCTTCGGACTCTGGGCCCTGCCTTGGTTCTTGCCTATCCCCAGGCCCCATTCTCCAGTCTCTCTTCCATGCTGGGAGCTCCCTGTAGGGGAGTTTGCGTTCTCTGCTTGTTATCCAAGAATCTTGACCCATGGAAGGTTCCAGAGCCTCGTCCTGGAGCGTCTAACCCACCACCTTCCGCCTCCACTGCCTTCACCCTCTGCCTCCCTCTGCCCCCCGACGCCACGAACCTCAGCGTCTCGTCCCTTGGGGTGCAGTGGGCCAGTCTTTTGCCTTAACACGACCCTGGCTCAGCCTCCCTCCTTTCAGTCAAGAACTCTTACCGTTGCTGCCACGGTCGCGGCAGGGGGAGAAGCAGAGAAAGGAAAAGACGGGCCTCACGTCTGCCGCGCCTGCGGGGCTCAGTCTCCAGAACCCTGATGCTGAAAGCAACTGCTTCTTGCGCCTGCCTTTCACCAACAGGGTCCTCGCAGAACGTGCATTTGAACCAACCCAGATCGTGTGGAGAGAGTTCCTCTGGGAGGCAGGCTCACCTGCCCAGAATAATTTCCCCAAAACTCAACTGATAGGAAGCCTAGTCACCATTTGGTAAAATAAAATTAAGGCATTGACCTGCCTGTGAATTGATTTGGGGTGAATTTTCTCAGGGCCCATGTGCCCAGAATGATGCTCAGAGAATCACGCCTCAGAAAAAGAACAAGCTTCAGGACGCCCAAGAGAGTTCAGAGGGGAAGGATGAGGGAGCGGACAGGGGAGGCTTTTCACGGTTGAGGATGATGGGTTGGTTGTGCCCCCAGAACTCTCTCTATGTGATCTCCTTCCCCTTCACAACCATCCCATGACAGTGAGTGTTACAGATGGAGCTGGGGTGTCCCCCACAGCCTCAGGTGTTAAACACTTGGTTCCAGTTGGTGGCACTGGTGGAACTTTGAAGAGCTGGGACCTCGTGGATGAAGTTAGGTCGCCGAGGGCTCTTTGCCCTGACTATGAACTCCTCCACTTCATCAGAAGGAGATATTGGGACCCTGCCCGCTCCTTTCCCATTCCACTTCCTGGCCACCATGATGTGAGCAGCTTCGCTCTACCACACACTCCCCACCGTGCCACAGGCCCGCACAACCATGACCAAAACCTCTGAAGCCATGAGCCAAAATAAACCTTTCCTCCTTTAAGCTGCTACCTCAGGTAATTTGTCACAGTGATGGAAAGCTGACTCACACAAGCAAGGAACCAAGTTTATATGAAGGAAAACAGAAGCCCGGGTGGTAAGCTGCCCACATTTTCCAGATCCAGAGCCCCAGACATTTCCTATGTGTCGGGCAAACCACTTGTTACCCACCGCTCTTCCAGCCTCAACTGGAGAGAAACAGATCTCAAGAAAACTCAAATGGTATGAAGATGCTTTGTGTAAAACCAATAACTTGGAAAACTGTGCTCTTTACATATAGTATGAAAGGAATTGCACTCTAAAAGCATGTATAACAAATTAAATTTAATTAACTAATTAATTTTTTAAAAAAGAGTCACAGAGGCAGCAATCCTGCAATTCACCCACATCCAGCCCAGCCTCACATTTCCTCCCAATTGGCACCAAACTGTGAAGAAGAAAACTGAGGTCTGCTGAGGCTCTCCTGTGGACCAGGCATTGTCACACATACTCATTCACATAATTCCCTTCTAGCCAGAGGTCCGGAGACCAGGGCTCTCTGCAACTGCTAACTCACCCCGGGCCACCCCATCCTCAAGAGCTGGGGACACTTTGCACAGTTCTTAGGATAGAGAAGGAGCCCTTGCTTCTAGATCCCAAGATGCATTTAGTTCCATACCTCATGTTACGAGGGAGGAAAAGCCTGGGTTGGCTTGGTGTCTCAACAGCGCAGTCCTTTGGCTGCCCCAAAGGAGCACGTGACCTTCTAGCCACAAATACTTGAAGTGTTTGGTCTCCCTGGCCTGACAAGTGGTCTTCTTCACCAGATGTCTAAGGATGGTAGACTTGCCTGTGGCCAGTTCACCCTGGAGGACCTCGGTTCCTCTACGCCCACTCCAGAATCCAAGGGAAGCTTTCAATTAAACCCTCCTGAGGAAGCATCCGCGGTGATGGATGGATGGGCGGCTGTCAGGAGAAGCAGAATGGACCGGGCTCGGGGATCTGAGAGGCGGCTGTGCTGTGTGTCCCTGAAAGGCAAACCCCACTCCCAAGCCACCAGCCTCCAGATTTCAGTGACATCAGTGTCCACCGAGGGATGCTTAATTTGCCTTCAGCATCTGAAGGCTGTCACCAGGGAGGGGGCTGCCAATTAGTCCATCAGTGAGAGAGAATCAGATCCGAGGTTGGGAGAACCGCTCTGGGAACCACATCAAGTGTCGCTCCTCTGCGGGAGCAGGAGAGGCCCGTGAGTTGGAAGCAAACGGAGCCTGGCTCTGAGAGGAACGGCAGTCGCAAGAGGAGAACAATAAATCCATGATTCTTTCCGCCCCCGGCTGTCGTGCTGTTAAGAAAACTAAGTCCCGAAAATTCCTTCTCTTATGTATCTCTCAAATTCCTTGCCTCTTTCCTTTTCCCAAAGCCACCCCTTAAACTCTTGTCTCATTGGGGGGCATAACAGCCTTCTGTGGCCCTTCTGTCTAACTATAGGTGAGCTATCAAAAATCAAAGTCAATCTAAGATGCCACTTGCTTAGGGGAGATAGATGTCTTTAAACTGGCCGGTATACACCCCAGTAATATGCAAGACCCATTGGGGTATGGGAAGAAAACAGCACAACTTACATTTCTAGTGAGTTTTCTAAAAACCAGTTAAACCCAATTGGTTTTTATAATATGCACTTGACACCAGCAGTGCTGCTCAGCGCGCGTGAGGGGTTGTGAGGGGAAGAAGATGGGGGCCCCTCAACGAGGAGTCTGACCATGGGGTCCTCTTTCAATCTTTCAGGCTCAGCTTTTTCTTTGGGTGGATCTCGGCTGCGCTGAGTCTGATTAACCATGTCCTAACTCACACTGGTCACTGATTCCTCATTCACTGTATGTATTTTTTCACAGTGGGATTGGTTCCCACAATCCACCACCCAGCCTGAAGCCTAGCATCTTTATTTTTTTTAAATGTCCAGAGGTTTGCAAGAGTTTTATTCAAAATTGCCAAAACTTGGAAGAAACCAAGATGTCCTTTAGTAGGTGAATAGATAACTAGCTGTGTAACATATAGGGAATGGACTAGCAATTGGTACTTTAAAAAACAAAAACAAAGTGGCGCACACCTGTCATCCCAGCACCTTGGGAGGCTGAGGCAGGGGGACCGCGAGTTCAAAGCCAACTTGAGCAATTTAGCGAGGCGCTGAACAACTCAGTGAGACTCGGTCTCTAAATAAAATACAAAACTGTGCTGGGGATGTGGCTCCTGAGTTCAATCCCCAGTACCAAAAAAAAAATAAAATAAAAATAAAAAAATAAACAGAGCTGTGAAGACAGTATCTCTGACTCCATCGTGCCCAAAGTCATTAGTTATAGCCAAAAAAAGCTTTAGGGAAACTATACTACAGTGACCTTGAAGACTGGGCTTTGAAAATATTCAGGGGGTGGGGGGATAAGAAAGAGTGAAGACAGTGTTCAATATCTGTGGGATACCATTAAATAAACATCCACATTTTGGGAGAACCCAAAAGAGAAGGAAAAAAAAAAAAAGATTAAGTGCATAGAAAACACCTAAAATAAAACAGCGAAAAAAAAAATCCCTACTCTTAAGGAAGATATAAACACCCATATAAAGGAACCCCATAAGACCCCAAATAGACATAACCAAAGATGTTTCCCATGTGAAGCCTAGCGTCTTGACAATGGTTCCCACCAATCTACGCAGCTATCCCACCCCCTCCTCCTGCTGCCTCCACCCAAGGCAATGACCAAGTACTTTGTCCCCCTGCTTCCTTTTAATATAGTAGTAACTTATCTATAGGTATTCCTTAAAAGATTTTTATTTTAGTAGCTTTTACCATTATAAAAAATGATGTTGTGCTGCATAGAATATTCTGATCCTTTTCTTCTCTCACTTACTAAGACTTTACTAACACCCATCTATATTTCTGCATGTCTGAGAGTTTCATTCTTCTTGACTGCCATGCAATATTCCTTTGTGTGACTATCCCACAATTCATTCATCCACTCTTCTGTTCGTGGGCTTTTCTGTTTTTTTTTTTTTTTCCATTTATAGATAAAATTAAATTTTATTTTAAAATGGAAATGGAAATCCAAAGAAAGAATAACCAAGACAATTTTAAAACATGCATATTCTCCAAAGGTACCCCATACAAAATATATAAAGTACATCAGAATATATAAAGTACATCAAAATTCAGTAAGAAAAAGATCAATTATCCCATAGGAAATTGAAAGACTCAACCACGTCATGAAGAAAAATGCCCAAGCAAGCAATAAACATATGAAAAGATGCTTAACATCTCATCTTTCAAAGAAATGCAAACTAAAACCATGATGAGCTCCAACCTCATCCAACACAATGATGAAAATTAGAATAACTGATGATAGTAAGTGTTGATAAGAATGAGGAGAAACTAGAACTCTCAAGCCTGCGGGAGAGAGTATAAATTGGTACAACTACTTTGGGGACCTGGCATGACCTAAGTTGATAATTATCCAAGTTTAACATACATACACTATATGATCCAGCAAATCTACTACTACCTAGACAGTCAAAGGAAATTTTTACTGTACCCTATGTACAAATACATAGGAATGATAAGAATATTTATAGAGGCATTATTGACCATAGTTTAGTGCCAGTTAAAATTCTGCCCCCAGGGCATATAGCTGTCTCTCTAATCCATGGGGGTTGGTTTCAAGCCCCCCTGCAGATGCCAAAATCCATGGATGCTCAAGTTCCTTATATACAATGGCTTACACATATCCTCCCGTAGACATCAACTTATCTCTAGATTACTTAAAACACCTAATACAATGTAAATCAAATGTAAATAGTCCTCTATTTAGGGGATAATGACAAGGAAAAGGTCTGTCCACATTCAGCAATCCACATTTGGTTAAATCCATGGATGCCAAGCCTGTGGATATGGATGGCCGGCTGGGAATACTCCATATGTATATGCATGCACTCCAGCGTGTGAGAGAGACTGGTGCCCACCTCTCCCCAACTGCGTATATGGCAGGGCTATTTCTGGGTACAGTGGGCTCTAGAGAGGCACTCCCACTCTCCATCAAAGAAAGCCATTTTGGTCCTAGAATGTCAACTTGAGAATACAGCATCAAATATGTGTGTGCGTGCGTGTGTGTGTGTGTGTGTGTGTGTGTGTGTACACATTGATAGACTTATCTTTAAGCGAAAAAAAATGTATTTTGGACTCCAGGTACTAAAAATTGGATTAGTCCTAATTCATTTTTTTTATTTTTTTATTTGTTTTAATTAGGACAGTAGAATGCATTTATGTACTGTGATTTATCATACATAGATAGGATATAATTTCTCATTTTTCTAAGTGTACATGATGTAGAATTATATTGGTCATGTAGTCACACATATTAATACAGTAATAATGTCTGTTTCATTCCACTATCTTTCCCATCCCCACATCCCCTCCCTCCCCTCCCTTCACTTCCCTCTACCTAATCTAAGGTAACACTATTTTTTCCCTAGTGCCCCCTGCCTTATTGTGAATTAGCATCCACATATTAGAGAAAACATTCAGCCTTTGGTTTTGTGGGATTGGCTTATTTCACTCAGCATGATATTCTCCAATTCCAACCATTTACTGGCAAATGCCATAATTTCACCCTTCTTTCAAGCTGAGTAATATTCCATTGAGTACATACACCACATTTTCCTTATCCCTTCATCTACTAAGGGACACCTAGCTAGGTTCCATAATCTAGCTATTATGAAGTGAGCTGCTATAAACATTGATGTGGCTGTGTCCCTGTAGTATGCTGATTTTAAGTCCTTTGGGTATAAACCAAGGAGTGGGAGAGCTGGGTCAAATGGTGGTTCCATTCCCAGTTTTAAAGACCACTTCCATAAAGAGTCAGTCCTAATTCTTGATTACAACCCAACACTGTTCCAGGCCCAGTCTGCTTGTTTGCTCATTGGTTCACATACATTCCTTCCTTTTTGTTCACCACCCAACTCGAAATCAAGAACAATGTGCATAACATATCTGAGTGTGTCCTCACCCAGCCCAGTCTCCTCCCTCCCCGCACCTCAGCCCAAGGTAGCAATCTTCCTGAATCTTCTACTCTTCCTTCTCAGTTTTATCTGCTTTCAACCTATTCCTATGTTGCACATTTCATAGTTTTAATCCTGAGATTTAGTCTGCAGACTTCTAGGATTTGCTGTTTCCCACTCTCTGTGTTCAGAGTTGCACCGATGTCGTGACATTGGCCCATCTCTTTCAGTTTCCCCTGCTATAAACAATATTCCATTTGGTGAAGATGTCACAGTTCTCTTGCCCTTTCTTCCCCCCGTGGACTTCTGGATTGTTTCCAAACGGTACTGCGCTCGTGCAGGACCTAGGACTCCTTATTTCTCACAGCTACTTTTAAGGCTCCATGAGGTCTCTGGACATGATAACTGTAATAATAACCACGCAGTGGTGATAGCTGGTATTTGTCTGATGTGTTTCCTGCAACAGAGCCCTTTGATCAACATTATCTAATTGGACAATTCCAGGCAACCGTAGGTCAACCGCAGGGTCGCAGGGGCCAGATCCAGATCTTGTTCAGCGCATCATGCAAACCCTCTAGGGCCTTGGGGCTCACGTCTCCTTCCTCACAGTTAGGCACAGCAGCATTTCAATGCACCATTAAAACTGGGTGGGACATCGCACGTCAGTGGGCACTGAGGGAACTGAGGCATACAAAAGTCCTAGGCCCAGCCAGGCCTAGCACCACCCAAGGATTCTTTTTTCCTTCTCCAGCCCAAAGTGAGAGCCTCCAGGGCCTGGGAAGGCCCCGCCTGTCTGGGAGGCAGAATTCCCCCTGGTACCATCTACCAGATGCCCTTTCTCCCAGGATGGAGTCCTTGACTCTTCCCGGCTGTCTGCCTGCCTCTCCCGGTTCACACGTCATCTCTTCTCCTGCGAGGCCAAGCTCACTTGGAGGCAGAATGCCAGCCCTTCTGTGCGCCCCATCCCCACCACTGAATAATGAATACCAGCTAAGTGGTGGGGTGGTGCCAGCGACCTCCTAGCAAATACTCCCCCTGGAGCCAGATCAATAACACTTAGCTGCTCCTTTTCGGGTTGGCAGCCAGGCTGCAGGAAACCCAGCCTGGGCCTTTCCCTCAGGGAGAGGCTGCTCTGACACCCCCAAGCCCACCCTCCCAGGCGGCTGAGCATTCCCAGCCTCCGGTGCAGGAGCCAAGCGGTGTCCCTGGAGGACTGAGCAGCCTCGTCCTCAGCCCAGGGCTTCCGTCTCCCATCAGAATGTGATTGTCACGCTCCGTCTCCAGGGAAAGGCTCTGGTTCCTGAAAGCTCTGGCTTGGCAGCCCCCGGAGCTCAGGGGACACTGAGTTCTGGACGCCCTGACAGCCGCCAGCCACCTCAGCACCTTGAGCCGCTTGGACTTGGGTTAGGGAGGAAGAGCGGCCGGAGGAGGCACGTCACAGGTAGATGATCAATCCGCCAACCTTGGCTGTTCTCTGGGCCTCGTCTAGGCACTGTCAGGCCCGGTCTGGTTCTGCGCATCACGTCCTTTGTGTCCTCCGAGGCCCCACAGAGTTGAGGGGATAATGGCAGCTGGTGCTCACAAAGTGCTTCCTTCGTGCCAGGCCCCATCCCAAGCTTTCAAGTCGGAACTCGCTGACCCTCACAGCGTGTAACCCACGAGGGATGGCCTGTCACCTCCAATGAGAGGGAAGAGAGAGAGGAAGTGACGGGCCTAGGTGACAAGGCTGGAGAGCAGCAGCGCCAGGGGTTGGGCCCAGCCGTCTAGTTCTAGAACGCTTAGTCTGGACTAGTCCACTCAGCCGCGCCCGGACAGCCCCTGGGCTAGAGTGCTGGAGGCAGCCAGATGTCCTGGCTCTCCACCCAGCTGTTGTGTATGATGATGTTGCTGTGATTTGAATATGGGTAGTGTCCTCCAAAGGTCCTTGTGTTAAAGGCTTGATTCCCAGGGTGGCAGAGCCCAGTGCGAAGCCTTAGGTCGGGGCGGGGGGAGGGCCTCTAAGGGACAGTGGGAGCCCAGTCTCTCAGTCTGTCCCAGTCTCCTGGCTCCTTCTAGGAGTGGTTTGCTCCCATATACTGTCCCCACACGTGCCCTCACCAGAGGACCAAAGCAACGGGGCTGCCTGATTTGGGACTGGAACCCCTGGAATAGTGAGCTAAATGAGCACCTCGACTTCATAAGTGACCGTCTCCGTCACCACCTGGCTGGGCAGGTGTCTGAGGCCATCCTCCAGTCCTGCTAGGGACCGTGCCTTCCTCAAGGGAGGCATGGGCACGTCATCTAGAGCACGCTGCTCGGCTGATGCACACCTGACAAATGCGCTTTTCAAAATGGCATTCCTGGAGCTGGTCTTGTGACTCAGTGATAAAGCGCTTGCCCAGCATGTGAGACCCTGGGTATTATCCCCAGCACCACAAAAAAAAAAAAAAAAAAAAAAAAAAAAAAAAAATTCTTTTACTAGTACAAAATGGCATTCCCTTTCCCCCTGAGTTAAATGTCCCCTCCATCATATCCCATCTGATGACATAATTACAAAACAAAGCATCCCAAGGTTGATGACCTCACACACCAGTAATCCTGTGTCATCTTCTGGGTTTGTGAGTCAGGAATCCAGATAGGCACAGGCAAGGTATCTCCTCTCGGCTCCAGGACGTCAGAGCCCCCACTAGAGACTGTGGGGTGTGGGAGGCTGCATCATCTGAAGGCTGGACTGGGGATAGAGGACCCACTCTCATAGTGGTTCACTCACAAGTCAGGGAAGCAATTCGGCTCCTCTGCAGGTGAGCCTCTTCACATGGCTATTTGGTGGTATATTCATTTGCTAGGTCTGTCATGATGAAGTACCACAGACCAGATGGTTTATGCAACAGAAATTTATTTTGTCAAAAGTCTGGAGGCTGGAAGTCCAAGCTCAAGGTATCTGAGGACTGTTTCTTCTGAAGCCTCGCTTCTGGTCTTGTGGACGGTCACCTTCTCCCTGCTTCTTTTCATGGTCTTTCCTCTGTGCACACCTATGTCCTAATCTCCTCTTCTCATAAGAATGTCAGTCCCATTGGTCTAGGGGGGCAACCCTGATGACCTCATTTTAATTTAATTATCTCTTTAAAGATCTTATCTCCAAATACAATCACATTCTGAGATCCTGGGGGATTAGAACAGCCACATATATGAATCTGGGGAGTCCAGAGTCCAGCTGGGCATGGTGGTGCATGCCTGTAATCCTAGCACTTGGGAGGCTGAGGCAGGAGGATCACCAGTTCAAAGCCAGCCTCAGCAATGGTGAGGCACTTAGCAACTCAGTGAGACCCTGTCTTTAATAAACTACAAAAAAGGGCTGGGGATGTGGCCCAGTGGTCGAGTGCCCCTGAGTTCAATTCCCAGTACCAAAAAAAAAAAAGCTTCCTCCCACACTAACCACACAGCAGAACAACCTCTTCAAAAGAGAGAAGCCGGTAGGCACAAAGTCACTGTGTCTCAAGGTTCCCTCATGCTCGGCTGGTACTAGGTGGTTCAGGAGAGGGCGTGGAGGGAAGAAACAGGCAACACATCTCTCAAACTCTTACCTCTTGGGGAGAAAGAGTTTCATGCCCTCCATGGAAAGCTGGGCAAACCTCCCAGGTGTGAAGAATGTTCAGTTCTGCTCCCTGGTTGCCCAGACCGCCATTTTGGGTGTGAGCAACTGAACTTGGTATCAGCCAAGGCCCAGGGCCATGTGGACACGGCTCAGTGGATCCAAAGAAGGTACCTGTTATCTGCAGGGAGCTCGTAACAGAGCACATGGTACACAACAAGAGCACTGAGTAAGCGTGATTGTCACTTCCCAGAGCACGGGACTGCATTCATGACAGAGGGAAGGGCGGTTACAGTCCTTTGTTCTAAGTACACACGACTTAAACTCAAAACACTGTTATTCCTTTTCCCTCATCTGGTTAATCTTCAGAAAAACAAAATCACAGACAAGCTAGCATCTGCTATTTTCAATCACAGGGTCAAAGATCTGGGTCTGGGCCACTGGATGACCTGTCATTCATTTTTCGGGTCCACTTGGTGTGTCCGAGAAGATGGAATAAGCTGAAGCCACATGGCAGCACAGCCTTGACTTGGCAGGAGCCACTCAGTTCTGAGGACCACTGGCCTTCTCCAAACAGGTGTGGCCTTGCTACTGACCTGGGGCCAGAGTCCTAAAACCCAGCTCATGGCCTAACGCAGAGTCCCCCAGGAGCCTGCCAGCCTTTTCTTCCTGCTTCACGTTTTCCTGAAACTTCACACCAGAACAATCGATTCTTCCTGGCCCCGTTTCCCGTCACTTTCCTCCTAAACTTACACTGGCCTGGCCCAAAAGATGGGGGCCTAGGGGATGCCCAGTTCATCCCACGATGAGGCCTTCCTCTCCTCAGAATCCGTGGGACGGGTTTAAGGTTTCCACACCCCCTCCCTGCTCAAGAGAGGGGGGAATTCCTCCAGCCCCAGCTGGCCACCTCTCCCACTCACCTCATCCATCATCTGGACAGGTGGGCTCCAGAGAGAAGCCACAAGCAGGACAAGGGTAATTAGGATCCATTAAGGAGATGAGGCTAAGCTGCAGGGGGGGACTATTCATTCCACACCCTCTTCTAAATGGGGCCATCAAGCATGCTGAGCCTATTCCCTGCATTCCTGGGGAGGCTGAGGCAGCTGGGTAAATGAGCATTTTGAGGACGGAAAGGCCTGGAGCTGAGACAAGGCCCCTAAGCCTGAGTCCAGAGGAGAAGGGGGAAGCAGGCCTCCTTGCTGAGCCAAGGGCAGAGCTCATGACTCCAAGCTCTGCAATCAAGGCTGCTTTCAGCCTAGTCCCCACCTCGCCCAGCCCAGGGTCAGCTTTGCTGCCACAGAAAAGGCCCCCTACTGTGTGCCCGTGTGGCCCTCGTGGCGCTGTCTCCAGAAGACCCCTGCCAGAAAGCAAATGCGTTCTTTGAGAGGGTTTACAAATCAACCCCTCGGCACTCAGCAAGCACCTTCCTCCTGATTAAGCCGGCAGATGGGCGGCCTCCCTGAGAGAACGGAACGCTCTCTGGTGACACTTTGATTTTTGATTTTTTTTTTTTTTTTTTTTTTTTTTTTTTTTTTTTTGTCTATTTTGATCAGATCAGAAACGTTGGGTATGGAGGTGGATGGGGATAAGACGGGGGATAGACAAAGGGGTGTAAAAAGCAACAGTTGGAGGGGAACCAAGATGGTTGCCCACCTCTCTCCTAAATCCAGCCCTGATGTGACTGGAGAAAGTTTGGAAGAGGTTGTTCCAGGGTACTGGGCCCACCCTGGAGAGAGCCAGTGGCCCACACCTGCGCACCCACACAGTCCCTCTGCACGCAAGGCCATAACTGAGGCTGGGCTCCCCACCTTCAGACAGTGCCCCATCACCAGAAGCCCCAGAAGCCTTGCAATGGACTCTGCCAGTCTCATCCTGCCAGTCCCACCCTTTGGGGCAGTGAAGGACAGGAGAGTCACAATCCGAATGCAAGCGTGTGAAAATGACTACAGTAATTTTTTTTTTTTTTTTTTTTTTTTTTTTATGAGACAGAGCCTTGCTCTGTAGCCCAAGTTGGTCTCAAACTCCTGGGTTCAAGCTATCCTTCTGCCCCAGACTCACAAGTAGCTGGAATTACAGTGTGCACCACAGCACCCAGAGACAACAGGACTCTTGAATTTAGGGGCAGTGCTTTGCCAGACACAACTGGTTCCATCCTCATGGTGGTGTCGGCTGCCTTACCTGCATCTTACCACCCGGAGGAAACTTACTGCTAAGTGACAGGACCAAGGTCACACACAGTGAGTAGCAGCGTCTGGACCACACCAGCTCATCTTATTTTCAGTAGAAAGCCCAGTTCCGTCATACACAGACCTGTTCACATCACCTACAGCCCAGCAGGTCACCCGATCTTCACCATCTGGTGTCTGTAGGCAGCCGAACTCTTCACTTACTCATTCAGAAATCATTTCAGAGCCAGTAAAAGAAAGATCCTACAATGATCTTGATCCAGACATACCAAGCCCTCAGTGGAAGTGCTTCCCCAGTGGTGGGACAGCTCACAGGTCGAGCCTGAGTTTCAGTGAAGCCCTGGGGTTGTGACAAGGATTTAGAGGCTGCTTTTGCTAAAAGCACTGGGTCTTCACTTGGACCTGTAGAGGCCCAGTAGGTAGATAACACAGGATAAACCTCGGGTCTCTGCCTCCATTTTGCATTTGTCTCCGTGGCTCTGAGTCATTCTTCCCTGCCGTCACTTTGTTTTGTGGCATTTTCTATAAAGCCCTCTCCTTTTTCATGAAAGATATCATGGTGTTCAAAGAGTTAACTTTGACTTCTACTTGCTGTTCAGTTCTTTATTCACATATATGGCCACCAGGTATTGCTATTTCAATTATTTAGATCCAGACTAACTCTGTACATTTATCTTTTCTTAAAAAGAGTAACACAAACCTTTTTCCATAAGTACTTAATTTCTAGTTAATAAGTTTTAAGAGTCTTTTTGTGATTAAAAATAAATTTCTCTTACCTTTAAAGTAAATATAAATCCCTTAGAGCAAAAAGTCTTCCATGAGCTAACATTCAGCCTTGCCCTGCTTCTAGGTTTTATAAACAACTGCTATAAAAGAAAAACAATAGTGCTTTGGAATCCCAGATAGAGAGAGTTGACTTTTATCAAACAAGTTCAAACAGTATACAGAAAGAATGACTAAGTTAGAGATATGAGGTAAAAATTATAACATACGCAGATAGTTACGTACAGTTCTTGTAACTCTCCATCTGTTCAAAACATGTATGTCTGATATGTAATCAGTAAATGATTCAACCTCTTTCCTAAGTTTTATGATGTAAAAGAATGTGTAATGCCAAGAAATGTTGCTTATATACTTGTACAAACTGAAAATAAACCAGCAGAAGATTCCACAGCCTGACTCGTGTGTCGGTGTGTTATTTTCCCCATCGCTGCTTCTCTGCCTCCGTACTTTGCTGAGCGCTCGCGTTGTACCCCCTGACTGGGGCTGGCCCCCGGCAACTTTGAATCTCAGGAACAACATGTATGACGGCTAAACATCTTATGACTAGCGTCAAAACTACCCCAGGCAGCAGCGACTTTCTTATCACAGACAGTGACCCCACCTGACCAATCTCAAGAGAATGACCAGACCACAATTTGACCAATTAACTAAAGACTGGTTAACTACGCGTGCTTCTTACTACCCCCCCCCCGTGCCCCCCCCCGCCCACACACACACATTCTGTTCTTTCCCCATTTAAACCTGAGGCTCTTGTCAGTCCCCACAAAAAAAGGGCAGAAAATTCTTGCCCCCTGTCTTCCAAGTATAGAGATACTGAATATTAAATTCCTTTCCTACTTTACCTTTTTTTTTTTTTCCCATTGCTATTTGGGGTAAGTGGCTGAACGTGGTTTGTTGGGACGTCTCAAAGTCAGCCCCCACTCTGGTCTGGGACTCTGATAACAGAGAGACATGAGTTTGGAGTGGCGGAGGTGAAGTTCCATTGCTCAGGGCCTCAGAGCAATGCATTTTATGGGTCAGACACCCCAAGAAGAGGCCAGAAACACAACATGGCCCCTTTGGTAACTGTCATGTTCTGGATCTTCAGTGGAGCTACTGGGAGGTGGTGCAAAACTCCGGGAGGTAGGGCCTAGCTGGGGGAGTAGTCGCTGGGTGTGTGCCTTTGAGGTGCATATTTTCTCTCCGCCCCCCCCCCCCCATACTTCTCTTTCCTCACCTCACTTTCTCCCACAAGGTGAGTAGTTTGCTCCCCTGTTCCATCCCCGCCGTGAGGCTCTGCCTCCCCCAGACTCAGAATCAACAGTCAAGTGGCCATGGACTGAGACCTCTGAAACCATGGAAAATAAATCTTTCCTCCTCCAAGTTGATTCTCCCACGTATTGTGTCATAGCAACAAAAGCTAACACAGTCATTTAGTTGTCCCCCTTAAATCAAAAAAATAAAACAAAGCAGGAAGACATATTTTGATTAGATCTCTGTGTATTTAGTATAAGCACAAATGTTATCTGAAATATGTTTAAACATATTCTCTTCAAAGATTTTGCTTTTTAGTTGTAGATGGATACGATATCTTTGTTTTATTTATTTATTTATTTATTTATTTATTTATTTTATTTTTGGCACCGGGGATTGAACTCAGGGGCACTCGACCACTGGGCCACATCCCAGCCCTTTTTTGTATTTTATTAGAGACAGGGTCTCACTGAGTTGCTAAGTGCCTCGCCATTGCTGAGGCTGGCTTTGAACTCACGATCCTCCTGCCTCAGCCTCCCAAGTGCGCCCGGCTCTTATTTATTTATTTATGTGGTGCTAAGGATCGAACCCAGTACCTCACACATGTGGGGCAAGTGTCAACCACTGAGCTACAACCCCCAGCCCCTGAAATATGTTTATAAGGTCTTTCTTTAGTAGCTGTTTATCCTTCTCCTACTCTGCCTCCCTCTTTATCTCCACCCCCCCCCCCGCCCCATCTTCCCTCTCCTTCTTCCTTCTTTTTGAAAGGGCTAGGGACACCCAGTCCCATAATGTTGAGACTAAGTCATGTCTGAAGGGAACTAGAAAACATCATGGTTCAGAACCAAGGACAGTGCCCAGGCCACCTCTGCCTGCTACACTCTGAACCCTTGGGTAAGGCATCCACCAATTGCTTCTGTCCAGAGCCCTTACAAAGCAGAACGGAGTTAAACTTGACACCTGGGTGCCTTTGTCTGGGAGGAGCCCCTGCAGGGCCTGAGCTCCTTCGCCTCCTCTGGCTGTTTTTCATGAAGGTAGCAGTTAAGCCCGCATGAGACCAGGAGATGGGAAGAGGCCAATTACTAAAGTGCTGAGGGAAAGAAATAAAAAAACCCATAAATAATTGTACTGAGGCTTGATGTTAAGTATAAGGGGGACTAATAATTCAGACGGGCAGAAACTTCTGCATCTACCACGAGGCTCCCCAAGGCAGAATGGCAGTGCATGGCCACACACATTTGCATAATAGCTTTCTTGTTGTTCCCTTTGTTCTTTTTGTTGCTTCGACTAATTGCTTTTAAGCACCCTGTTATTTCCCTGTTCCTCTGAAAGGAACCAGCCCCGGTGATCCACAAAATGGTAACTTTCACCAGCACAATGCTGTTGCTATACATTTATAAATTTGGAAATGTGAGGAGACAAAGCTCTTGATTGAGATAGCCCCAGAAACCTCTGCTTATGGCCCTTTATTAAATAAGCTGTGGAAGCTTTCCCCGAGGGCTGGCTTCACAGGTGTGTACTGGTACCCCTGCCTCACTGCCCCCCTGCAGAGCAGGGCCCTGGGGTCAGAAAGACCTTAGGCTTGGTTTAGTGCTCTTGCTGTCACTGTCTAGAATTTCTCAACGATTTTTAACAGGGGTCCCACATTTTCATTTAACACCTGGCCCTGCAAATAATATGCACTTCTCTCTATGAGTCAGCTCTGGTTGGGACATCTCCCCTGGCTCTCCCGTGACAAAGTGGACACAGCATGACAATGGGATAGCTCCTATTAGCCAGGGCACAACCTGACCCCAAACTTTAAGGAACTCAGCTGACAATCGAGCCTGGCTCTTTCATGAAGAGATGGGATGCAGATTTCTTTCTGGATGAGGCTCTTAATTGTTGAAGTCACTTCCTTTGCAGAGAAGCTCTGATGGAGTTGAGGCGGGTATCTGGGTATCTCTGGTGCCAGCGACTACAGTGGTCCTATTAGAAGAAGCCTCGGGCTGCCCTGCACAAGCCACTCCTTCCTGCTCCAGCCCCACTTCTCTGTCTCTCAAGGTGAACATCATCAATCTATTCTATGACATCACTCTATTACTCCACACAAGGCATGAATAAACAAGAGACACTCAGTCTTTGCCTTCCTGGATCTTATGGTCCCATCACAAATGAAAACCACGTGGGAAGGACTAACTCTTACATTCCTGCCTTGGTGTCTATTGTTACCCACTTGAATCGTCTGCTCCTCTTTTCTGCCAACCCATGCATGATGAGCTAACTTGATCTCCAGTATCCAGCACAAAGCCCCTTTCCACCTGAGTCCTCCCCCATCTTACTGCAGATCACTGCTCCTACTGCTCCACTCAGCAGCCTCTCTGCTGCCCCCACCTGGGCACACAAGCATTTCTGTTATTCTCTGTTCTTCAGTTGTCAGGAGGATCCAAGTTTTCTAGGCGCCATGCAAAGTTCAAACAGACCTGGGCTGTTTTCTTCTGTACCCTAATCTCTGCAGCTGAGTTAGATAGCAGGTACTATTTCCTGCCCACAAATCTATCACCGTTTTATTCCTTCCAATTTGTTTTCCATATTCACATTTTTCTCTGACATGATCTGCTTGGGAAAGGCAATCTTATCTCTACTCCCTTCCTGGGGGGGTGAAGCATGGATTTTTGACTGCCTTGTAGGGATCTCACTCTCTCTGTTGGTTTAAGACCTTAGTCTTGGCCAGTGAGATATGAAAGTAATAATGAGGTGACTTCTATATATGTAAAAAAAAAAAAATCCAGTAGATTAAAAAGAGACTCATGGAAGGAAATGGTTGGTCCCCTTTTTTCTGTTGATAGTGTCACATCTACATGGGGGTGCCTGGAACTATACCAGCCATCCTGTGACCATGAGGGGAGGATGACAGTGAACAATGATGGAAAGAACCAAGTCTTTGATGACAAGGTCAAATAGATATTAACCCATCTGGAACCACCACCACCAACACCCCCATTTTAACTTAAATCTTTTTATTATTTAATACACATTTAATTAAGTTTTCTGTTCTTTATAGCTGGAAACATTAGAAGTGATAAACAGGGGTTACCTATAGTGGGTGTGCCTTATGGGTTTGTCTGACTAAATGTTGGACATGGGGCAGGCAGGGGCTGCCCTTGGAATTGAGCTAAATAGACTGCTCATGCATGTGAATGTGAATGACCTATCAGAAAAAGGATGTAGAAATCACAGTGTTTCTGAGGTCCAGTTTGATTCTATTCCTGACTCTGATTTGGACAGGATGAAATGCAAGAAACTAAGGCATTAAGAACTAAAGCCTTGACTTTGATTGCATCGCAGATTAAGAAGCTCAATCTAGATCACCTACTTGGAACCAGACCCAAGTGAAATTGGGACATGAGAAAAATTTGTCTTTGGTATACCGAGATTCTTAGGTATAAATCTGTTCAATTCTTTAATGACAAACTCATCCCAGATCATTGTTCTCTGCCCTATTTCCTACATCCTATTTTGTGCCCCCCCCAAAAAAAAAATCCCTATCTCTAAATAGGGATTTTTATTTAAAATTACTTTAAAAAGACAATTTATACAGCCAAAATAATGAATCTCTAATGGTGGAATTCAGATCTTATCAACTGCAGATTGAGCAATTTTAGGCCAGAGTGATATTCCCAAAGCTCTACAAAAATTCTTCTGTCTCAGAAGCTATCAATTTCTCTGGCTTGAAGGCAGCTCACTTCTACCTGAGTATACCATAAATATTTTGCCCATCTCAGCCATCAGGACCCACTATCTACCCTAGTGCAGATTTTGGCTGACTCTACTGGCCAGTGGGTATTATTGTTTTCCCCAATTAAAAGAGTCTGTTCAGGCAAAGGAGAAAGTGGCTAAGGAGGCCTATAGGCACGGGTCTGGCAGTGCATGAACCCCATCCCTTCTCCACCCCCAAGAAACAGGAAGAAGAACAAGAAGATCACTTTGACTCATGCAATGCAGTGCTCAAAACACTTCTTCAGAGAAGTTCACTGCCTGGCTTCGGAAAAGCTGTGGGTTGCTATTTCTTCTGCATTTCCACAGCTCACTCAATACCCTGCCGAGAAAGGCCAGCCGAGAAAGGCCAGCCACAAAGACCTGGGAGAGGGGCTCTTAGGGGGCATGACTGTTGCCAAGGAGACCAGAGGATGGTGGAGAAGGAAGGACCCGAGGAAAAGATCCAGCAAGAGGGGCGAGTCACTCTCACCATCAAGGCAGGCTACCCTTGAGTTCCTTCTGGAGACTTTCCCACCAAAGTATGTGCCTCGTTCATCTCAGTGGCTCGTCCCAGCAATGGCCTTCTGCTTCTCAGCCTGCATCCACACTCAGCTCATGGTTATGAGGCATTTTGTTAAATGGGGAAACTGAGGCCCTAGGCAGTGCTCCTAGGATTGGCTTTGGAGACTGCAAAACAGACAGGAGGGATGTGGCTGCAGGTGCCCCAATACTGCAGTCAGCCACAATAGCACCCACCTTGTTAACGCCTAGTGGAGACAATGTGCAGTCAGACCTGCTCCAAGTGCCCTGTGGTGTCCTGTCTCTACTGAGCAAGAGGCCGTGCTGTGGGAGAACCCACCTGTGCACCCCTGAACTCCGGCTGACTTCTGGCCCTGCAGCTGAGTGAGAGACCGTGTGATACAGCCCTTTGCAAAGGGCCAACTCGGGGCGTCCTTCTTCCTAGTTCAGGTCCGCTGAACTGAGTCCTGGTGCTCCACACACGGTCCCCATCGGCTTCTGAGGGCTGTGGGCTTCCTGCCCTCTCTGGGTATATCCGCAGTGTCTGAAAAGCACCACTTCAAAGTGAAAAGATCCTGGACTGCACACCTGTGGTTCCCCAGCTTTCAAGGAACATCTCAGGGGGTGTCGGGATGAAACACTGCTGCCCAGCAGAGCTTTCTGAGATGATGGAAATGTCCCTGTCTGCACCATCCAAAACGTGGCCACCAGCCACATGTGGCAATAGCCCATGTGACATGTGGCTAGTGGGACTGAAATGAATGTTTAACTTGATTTCATTTTAATCAGTTAAAATTTAAACTCAACAAGCTGCCTGTGACAGTGGCCACTTAGACCAAGAGAGGACAGATGAAGCCACTGACAGGCAGTAACAGTGGGGACCAAGAAATGGGAGGACTAACACGCCACCCTCCCCACCACCCCTTCCCCAGAGGAAGACACTGAGGGAAGTTGGTGCTTCCAGGAGACATCACAAGGCCCTCTCCAGCATGTGCCCTTTTCCTGCGTAAAGGTCCTAGCATGTGGGCAGCACAAATCCAGAAATACAAGAGGAATAGTGTGTATCCATGTGAGTCAACCAACAGGAAGAGGGGCCCGGGCTGGGAAACACACCCAGCAGGCTTAGCGAGCAGAGGCTGGAACCCCGTTGTTTCTGCCCAAGTCCTACAGGGATTTGATGCTGTAGGAGAAACAAAGGCCACAATTAAACCCCAGCATGTACATACTTCAGGGCACAAATGAATTGAAACCTTGCTTGCCCTATGTCTGGGGCAGGCCCTGCTGGGGGACCACCTCACAAGTTGGAATTTCACTGTAATCAGATCCTTCTGGGTTTTTGGAAGTACCTGGGTTAGGGGCCAAGTCAGTCTCTTCTTCTACCACACTGTGGCGAGGTAAAACGCAGTACCAAGGCATTAGCCTTTGGGCAGCTCTCGGATCCTGGGAGAGCAAATAGCAGATTTACTATCTTCTGGTTTTCTCTGAGCTCAGGTCATCCATATGACCTGGGAGACTGTTCCAGGAGGAAAGCCTGGGTTTGGGGTGAGTACGAGGCATGCATCCCAGGCTAACAGAGCCAAGAAGAGGTGCCATGACTGTTGGGGGAGCCAGGAAGTGTGACAGGACTCACCGTTTACCCACCCTGAGCCTGTCCCCCACCTCTAACCCCGATCACTAAGAGAGAGCTGACCATCACCTTGCTCCCCAGAGAGACTCACTGGGGTCATCTCAGACACCCTTTGAACACCCCCTCCTCACCACACATCAAATTGGTCACCAAGCCCTGTTGATTGTACCCCAGTAATATCTCCAGACTTCCTCATCCTGGCCCCATATCCATGGGACCCTAGGGTCCCAACTCTGTCTGATCCCTGTCCCCCTCCCTCATCTATCCTTCCTCACTTGCCACCAGCACTAGGCTGGAATTCAAACCATACAGTGCCTATACTCTGTCGAACCTGGGTTCCACGTGGCCTAAAGGATAGTGTCCACACTCCTCCATGTGACAAGCTAGGTCTCAATGCAGCTGCCCCAGGGTCTGTCTCCAACCTCACTCAGGCAGGCCTACATCCACACTCCTGCCACCACCCTCCCAGCCCGCTGTGGGCTCTGCCCTCTCACGTCCAGCTTTTGCACAGGCAATGCCTCATGGAACAGGTGCTCTTCATTGCCCAACAAACCCCTGCTCACCCTCCAATAACCAGCTCCACTGCCCCCTCTACCATGCAGCATTTTGGGGTGCAGGGGGAATTGGGTGCTCCTTCTTCTCCACTCCCACAAACCTCTTCTGTCAATCGTGTTCCTTTGTCCCAGGTCATTCTCCCCCCTTTAGACAGTGAGCTCTGGGCTCCACCGTGGCAGTCAAACAAAAACCATGAGGCTGAGGAGCCAGCTGTGGGGTTTCTTGAGCCAAGAAGGACCACACATCAGGAGAGATGCTAGAACCCTGCAGATCTGAGGTGACGAGGACCCCCAACACTCCTCAGGGGATCTGGAACCAAGATTTAGTGTGTACAGATCCTTTGTTTACTCTACACCCACTGCCAAAGCCACCAGGAGGGAAAAATGAGGACAAAGGGTGATAACAACAGCACAGAAGGGTGAAGAAATACCCGAAGAATGCAGCGCCCGAGGGAGGCAGCAGTCCAGTAACTAGATACCCACACAGTTTCAGTGTCACCCTCCATGATCCACTTGTCACATACAGAAGATAAAGAAAAATTCTTAAGACCAGAGAAGTCTGGCTAATACCAACTTCACCAGGATTGAAGTGAATGTCATCAACGAGGGGACAAACCCACATCATTGGCTTCCTGGCGTGACACCTCCTCATGGAGGTGGAGCACAAAAGCACTTCCGTGACCTTCCTGATCCAGAGGATGCCTCAGAGGAGCCCAAAATCTAGGGACCTTATGCAAATTAAGTGGTCTGTGCTTTTCTGGAAGGTCATGAAAAACAAGGAAAATCTGAGGAACTGCTCCAAATTAAGGAAGTAAAGAAACACAATTCCCAATGACAATGTGTGATCTTGGGCCAGGACAAAACTAATTGCTTGAAAGGACATTATTTAAAACCATGGGTAAAATTGGATTATGGATTATAGATTAAATATCAGTATGAAATCAATGTTAAGTACCTTGATTTCAGTTATTGCATTAAGGTTATAGAAGAAAATGTCCTTGATCTTAGGAAATACATATAAATTATTACAGGGTAAAGGGACATTATGTATGGAACTTACTCTCAAATGGCTCAGAAAACAAATTATGCATATATATCTTGAGAGAGAATGAGACAAATACTAATGATAAATGAATCTAGCTAAGTAGCATTAGGGCATTCTTTGAACTTTCCCTTTAAAATATATGTTTGAAATTATTTCAAAATAAAAAGTGAAAAAGAAGAAAGACATGAAAGAAGAGATCTTGATCTCAAGAGAGGTGTATAAAGGATAAATCCAAATCCCTCTTATAGAAACTTGGACCAAGACAGCAGGTGAGACTCTTAACAAGGCACCACAAAAATAACAGAGATGTTTTTCCTAATCTCTACTTCCTCCAGAATCTTAAAAAAAGAAATGCTTTTATTTTTTTTTTTTTTTACCCCACCCCACCTTAACACAATGTTCCAGAATCTCCCTCAGAGGCAGGCTCCATCTACTCAGGAAGTCAATTTTGAGATCTGTCTTCTCAGAAATCACTTCACAGGGACCTAGGATGTAAAGATACAAAAGAAGATGGTAGCCCTAAAGGATGCAGAAGCCTGTTGGAAGAGGTGGAAATGTGAGTGACAGTTCTCATAATAGGATCTGTAGAAAGCAGCACAGCATCATGAGAAAACAGAGGCACCCACCCTGGGAAGGAGACTCTGAGAAAGTTGCTAGTGTGCTAAAAGAGCTGGGTATGAAAGTAGGAGGAGTTTTCCTGTTAGGTGTGGGAGGAGGAGGTTGATGAACAGTGACCTGCCCTAAAGAGTGGAAAATAAGAAAATCTCAGAACAATACACAGGCCAGGCTTGTTCTGGGAATAATCAGTATTCAGTAGAAACAAGGGTATAAACACAACAGGAATAGTAAACATCATAGTTAGGGGCCAGATAATGGAAGTTTTGTCTATATGTCACAGAGTTTAGGCAAAGGAGAACCCACAATGCAGGAGAATAACGTGATCAGATGTGATTTGCTACAGAAAATTCTAGTTGTCATCATGTGGAGAATATACGGGGCAGAGGCAGAATAAGAGACAGGGAAATAGTTGGGGGGTTGTCACCATGACCAGGGCTTGAGGGAGTGAGGCAGAGTCAATCCACCACAGCACTTGGAGGGAGTGTCCCCACAGATTTTATACCCTGGGTGACATGTTACCTCAGGTATCAGCCCCAGAATGAAGGTCTGAATTTAGGGAACAGAGTAGCTATTTTATGAAAGAGATTGAATCCTCAGGATGCAGTTTGTGGATATAGAGTTACATGGTGGTGGGCAGGGCTGGGGGTTAAGGAGCTTTCTGGGGACAAGAGTTGGCACAGTGCCTAGTAAAAGGGAGATGCAAAAAAATATCTGGCAAGTGACAGAATGGGAGGTAGGGATGGCCTTTCTTTGGGCAAAGGCACAGACAAGTCCTGCTGAGCTAAGTGGACACCCCACTAATAAGGACATTATCAGGAGGTGCCCCACCCTCCTTGCATTGGTCAGCTTAGTTAGCCTGTATGGAGGAAGGCCAGCCATTGGCCAATTATTGTTGAGTGAGGAGGAACATCTAGGGGCTGACTCTTTGGGTCACCCTGGACTTTTGGGACAACAGCCAGGAAGAGTTCCCAGGACCCAGGAAGCTGGCCCTTGTCCTGGCCAGATGCCTTACTCCAAGCATAGCCCTGGGTTTCATGGTGAAATCACCACTGTTTTGAAGGTCCAAGACCTCCCTTCCCCAAGGGCCAGAGGGGCAGGGATACTGACTTTTATTCTACAAATGGAACACCTGAAAATAAAGGACTAGAGGTCCCTAATGCCATAACAAAATGCCACAGACTGGGAGCTTGTTCATAACAGAAATTTATGTCTCACAGTTCTGGAAGTTGGGAAGTCCAAGATCAAAACAGAGTCAGCGCCTGGTGAGAGCTTGCTCTCAGGTCAGAGAGAGAACATTTTTATTGTGTCCTCACATGGTCGAGAGGGCAGGGAACTCTCTGGGGCCACTTTTAAGTCCACGCAGGAGGGCTGTGGCCTCAAGACCTAATCACTTCCCAAAGAACCACCACTGAATGCAATCACCTTGGAGCTTAAGACTTCAACACATGAATTTGGGGGATGGGGGTTCGTACACACTCAGCCCATTGCCAGACTGACCCAGGAGCCTCAGAAGTGTTTTCTTCTAGGCTTTGGCTATGGTAGCATTTTTAAGCTATCCTATGTTTTACACAAATGTTATTTCTCTGCTCAGTAGGCCTGTCCTTGGAGATGAATGACACAACGGTCATTATCTATTCTTAACCTTGTATCCTTGTATCCCAGTGAAGAGAGAAAGAGGTTCTATCTAGAAGGCTGAGTGAATGCAAGGTGGGAATTGAGGGAGGCTTGCAGCTTGTTTTCTGACATATTAATTTATGCGAGACCAGTTCGTGTAAGAGTGAAGAAGGCACTGAGACCCCTAAATGTTCCCTGGCTCATTCAAGTTCACACAACTGACAAGTGCAGGCTCTGGGTCTGCCGAGTTCCCATGGCGCTCGGGGCCAGTGAGGGGCAGGTAGAGTCCTTGGGAAGCAAGGAGCTCTGGCCTGTTTTTGTATCTGAGCTCCCAGCTTCGTGACCTTGGGCAAATGGTCCAAGTTCTCCGAGGCCCCCGTGCCTCAGTTTCCGACATCTCGACTAAAGCAGGGAGAGTGGTAACATTTGTCCCTGGTAGACGCAGTCTTAAGGATGGAAGAAACCCACTCAGCACTCGCTGATATCAGCGTTTGTGTTTCCTGGGCACACACAGCTGGCCCAGCTCTTCCCAAACCCCACACGCCAGGAACCACCTGGGATCTTGTTAACATGCAATTCTGTCCCCAACTGATCCAGGGTGGACCTGAGGCTCTGCATATTTTTTTTTTTTTTTTTTTTGGTACTGAGGATTGAACTCAGGGGCACTCGACCACTGGGCCACATCCCCAGCCCTTTTTTGTATTTTATTAGAGACAGGGTCTCACTGAGTTGCTAAGTGCCTCGCCATTGCTGAGGCTGGCTTTGAACTCGTGATCCTCCTGCCTCAGCCTCCCAGGTGCTGGGATTACAGGCGTGCGCCACCACACCCGGCAAGGCTCTGCATTTCTATCAAGCTCCCCAGTGACACAAGTGTTTGTGAAACACATTAGTGAGGCTGTAGAGCCCCTGAGGGTGGGGAGGACAAAAACCAAAAACAAAAAGAGAAAAAGAAAGAACCCTCCCTACCATTCAGTTATAGAATAAAACACATCTCAGCTATTTTAAATGATGCTCCATTTATTGATGTGGGATATGCTAACTGAGCAGAAGTAGAAAAGATACAGAACAGAATCCTATAGTGTTTAAATATAGCTAGATAAGTAGAATAATAGGGTCTATCAGAAAAAGGAGAGAGAGAGAAAGAGGCGGGGTGTGGGGGAGAGAAGGAGAAAAAAAAATGGTACTTATCGGAAAGTATTGATAGTGGCGTCTCTGGGAGATGGAATTACAGCACTTATGTCTTTTTTTTTTTTTTCTTATAAGTATTTGGATTTTCCCATTTTCTACCACAATCATGAATTTCTTTTACAAGATGAAAAAGCCACTTGCATCTCTAAGTGAACTCTTCCAGTTATTGCACTTGTTATAATCAAGGTAGCCACTCTGGTTGGCAGGGGTGGGGAAGGCAGTTCCTTCACCCTTTGAGAAGAGATGGGAGGCCCCGGCCAGGCTGCTGCCACCGCCGCAAAAAGCTCCAAGCATCCAGGGCCACGGGAGGTGCCCGTCCTCGCCACAACATCTATGCAGCTTGCAGGGCACTGGTGACAGGAGGAAAGGTGACCCTGAGTCCTGGGACGGGCCAAACACAGTCGCTGAAATAAATGTGTGGCTTAAGGGAGGAGCAGTGCCTGTCGCATCCCTGACTGACAGCCCTAGTTAGCATTCCTGCGGAGTCCCAGCTTCTCCCCAGGGCTCTCGCTCCGTGCCTCCTGTTTCGCTCTCTCCTCTAAATAGTTTATTTAAAGTCCTGAAGATGCTGCCTTTAATAAGTCCTTCCTTCTTATCCCAAAAGGACACACTCACCCTGATTATTCTAGTTTCTAAATAGGAAAACAGGAAGAGCAGATTATGGAGCCTGGAGCGCACAGCCACAGACAGCACTAGAGTCGTCCTCTAACCTTGACCCTGGGAGGAAGCTCTCTGACCTTATTCCTCTTATGCCTTTAAGAACGGGAGTCCAGCTGGGCGCAGTGGTGCACGCCTGTAATCTCAGCACCTGGGAGGCTGAGGCAGGAGGATCAGGAGTTCAAAGCCAGCCTCAGCAATGGCGAGGCACTTAGCAACTCAGTGAGACCCTGTCTCTAATAAAATGCAAAAAAAGGGCTGGGGATGTGGCCCAGTGGTCGAGTGCCCCTGAGTTCAATCCCCGGTCCCAAAAAAACAAAAGAAAGAACCAGAGTCCAGCCCCGCAGCAGTTCTTCTAGGAGAGGTCTAGGGGAGGGGAGTGTGCATCCAGGATCACAGAGCTCTTTCCAGTCTAGCACTGTGGCTCCAAGAACACGCAGCCTTTTCAAATGAACCTGAAACCAGGGTGTTGTGGCCGGCAGAGGATGGTCAAAGGAGTAGCTGGGAGCTGACAGGTCCATGAATGTCCAGCATTTTTAGGCAAAGAGTAAGGATCTGAGGCATTCTAAAGTTAGAGTAGAGCCTGCTTCAAGTCAAGATGAGGCTTTTCCAACCCTCTGAGAGATGCTATGGTCACCTCTAGGCAACTCCACTTGGTCCCCAGGAGAAAAGGAGCACCGTGTGGGTTCCAGCATGCAAAACCTACAGTGGTTACCACATTCCCCTTCCCCTGGGACAAGCGAGCCAGCCAGCATCACCCCAGCCTGCAGGCCAATTCCTGCTTCTAGGCAGAAGTTTGGAGAAGTGACGGACCAGGGCATGACCACTCCTCCAGGGTCAGCCAGTGGGGACAACCTTGTCTTGAGTCTTGCTGCAGTGGGAAGAGAAGAGTACCATAGTCATATTTGATAGATAGGCTTGGGCCAATGGGCCACCTCCCCCATGGAAATTTCCATGAGAAGCAGCCTGGTTTCATTTTCCCTAAGCAGGAGCCAATGGGCTCAAAGGTTGCTCTGTTCCCCAGGCAGGAGCCAATAGGCTTAAAGGTCACTCTGTTCCCTAGGCAGGAGCCAATGGGCTTAAAGGTTCCCCAGCAGGAGCCAATGGGATTCCTCTGTTCCCTAGGCAGGAGCCAATGGGCTTAAAGATCGCTCTGGTGCACCCCCCACCAGAAATCCCTACTTAAAGCTCCTGCCTGCCCAGAGCTCAGACACAACAGCTCATCCTGCTGAGAGGAGGCAGCCACTGCAACAGCTCCAGACTCACTGTCTCCAGCCTGATGGCAGCTGCCTTAGCTGACAGCCAACCAGCTCCAGAGACCACAGCCAGCCGACCAGGCACCCACCTTCTATTCAGAGCTCACCACTCCCTTCCATCCCTGCACACTCTCCTCTCTCTCCCACCAGAGCTTGCACACTCCCCTCTCCCTGACTCCTCTCTCCTTGTACTTCTTCTACCTCCAACCAGCCATAAAGGCTAGTGAATAAATCTCTTGGCTGCACGGTTGTCTCCGGCGTGATTTTTGCCCTTCAATATTAGCCCCGATAGTGAATGTGATCATTATGATTCTTTCGCCAGCCCAGAACTCGATCCTTAGCAAGGCCTTTCCTAGCTATTGTCACCACCACCCCCATGTCCCTGGGTAGTTGTCCAAAAGGAAGGAAGGTCCCCCAGCTCCATTCTTTGTCCCTCCAGACTCAGATCCACCAGGGACCTCGCTGAGCAGAAGGAGATGGGCCACCCAGGGTCTGACCCCTGTTCCCCCGACTCACACGGGTGGGCTTGGGTTGGTGACACCCTTCCCTTCCCCTGGATAGCGTGAACATTATCCCATGACCGAGGCCACTGTTCAGGCTCCCTGGGGCCAGAGGGCACCTAAGAGAATATTTGGCCACTGTCCCTGCCTCTGGGAAAGACAGGTGGCCCCTAAATCATTGAGGGCAGATGGGAGCCTGTCCTATTTTTTTTTTTTCCAAAATATCCACAAGACATGCCACCATCTGCTTAGATAGTCAGAAGTGTGTGAGGACGTGAGCAGGCCAAATGGGAGAGGGTAGTGGCACAGCTGATGGCTGGGTCAGCTGTCTGGGAGCAAAGAGGAGCCCTTTCATCAGAACAGCACTTTCTAGTCCACAAGGTACTTTCTGGAGAGATTTATGGTGTCTGGGGACTTACCTGGGGAGCTTCTTAAAGGAGCACAACTTTTAAAATGTGACCCTTGTCCCCAAGACTCAGTGAACAGGTCTGGTATGTGACCCAGAGTCATGTGGTTGTGGAAGGGCCCAAGAAGATTCTGGTGACGGTCGGAACGTGAGCCCTGGTTGGCCTCAGTCCCTTGCTCCTCATGGCTGCCCTGAAAGATGGACAGGACGGGTACCATGGACCCAATTTGGAGATGTGAAAACTGAAGTTCAGGACACCACGGTGTCTTGTCCCAGGTAACATATTTAGCTAAGATCTAGGACCCCAATCCCAGTCTGTTGTTCACTGCTCAGTGGCCCTGTCACACCTCTCTGTCCATCCAACACAGGAGGAGAAGGCACTCGGAAGCTCCCCACACTTGCAAGTGTGTCCCTAGAGGGCGGGGCCTGTGTGTCACTCGGGCCTTAACTAATTAAACAGGTTCTTCCAGAGCTCCATCATGTCATGTCAAGCATCACTGAGGGAAAGAGGGTAACTCAGGGAAAGGAGGTTCCCTCTCCAAACCAGGAGCAGTGTTGACTAAAGCCCAGCCCCGGCCAAGACTGGTATGTGTATGGTGAAGCAGTTAAAGGCAGGCCCCAAATCTTTCCAATGATTTAAAAAAAAAAAAAAAAAAAAAAAAAAAAAAGGAAGGGAAAGAAAGAAAAAAGAAAACAGCACCTAAGACTCTTATACTGCAAATTCTTTTCTTTTTTAATTTTTTTTAAAGAAATTAAAGAGGTTTCCCTCTTCAAAGCCAGATCCGGGTCTCATTTCCAGAAAAGTTAATTGAGAAACTGTAGCTCTTACAAGTGCCTTAGTGACCCTCATTGTTGCAGAAGTTTGGGGGACACTGGTCTGGAACAGTGACCCTCAACTGGGCAGGGTAGATGCTCAAGCACAGTAGTGATAGATGGGCTTGGGCCAACGGGCCACCTCCCCCATGAAAATTTCCATGAGAAGCAACCTGGTTTCATTTTCCCCAGGCAGGAGCCAATCAGCTTAAAGGTCACCATATTCCTGGGCAAAGAGCCAATAGCGTTAAAGGTCGCTCTGGTACACCCCCCCCCACACAGAAATCCCTACTTAAAGCTCCTGCCTGGCCGCAGGTCAGACACAAGAGCTTGTTCCTGCTGAGAGGAAGCAGCCACTGCAACAGCTCCAGACCCACCATCTCCAGCCCGACAGCAGCTGCCCCAGCCAACAGCTCCAGAGACCACAGCTGGCACAACCAGGCACCCACCTTCCATTCAGAGCTCACACACTCCCTCCCTCCCCTGACTCCTCTCTCCCACCAGAGCTTGTGCACTCCCCTCTCCCTGACTCCTCTCTCCCACCAGAGCTTGCACACTCCCCTCTCCCTGACTCCTCTCTCCAACCAGAGCTTGCACACTCCCCTCTCCCTGACTCCTCTCTCCCCATACTTCTTCTACCTCCGACCAGCCATAAAGGCTGGTGAATAAATCTCTTGGCTGCACGGTTGTCTCCGGTGTGATTTCTGCCTTTCGAGTAGGACCCCAACTCAGCTCTTCCCAGTTGTCAGGGAGGCCTCTCTGGTGGTAAGAAGTTCCCTCTAGAGAAAAGTTTCTCAGTCTCCACACTACCGACCACTGGGCACAGATACTTCCTTGTTGCAGAGCTCTCCTCTGCATTGGAGGATGGGCAGTAGCATCCCTGCCTCCATTGCTAGATGCTAACAGGCTGCCCCTCTAATAAGAGACAACCAAAAATTTTTCTAGATGTGCCACCTGCCCCAGGGGGCAGAACCACCCTCAGTGAAAACCCCTGGTCTAGGGGTTAGGCCTGAGGCCCGTGTGTAGAGACATGCTGGTGTCAGGCCAGTTCTGCTGCTGACCCTCTCATGGGAGGAGGCCATTCACACAACTCCCTGGAGCGCTGATTCTTCCATCGGGGCCATAGAAGCAATGTCCCTCTTGCAGTCATGTTGTGAAGAGGGGTTCTGATCCGCAAGATAGGGGTTTGGACTTGAGGTAGAAAGAATTAGTCACAGGTCCCTAAAAGTTCCTGCTCCCTTGATTCTGCCACGGACACTACTTGTGGCGTTGACCATCTTCACCACTTTGCAGGTCCTCTGCCCTGGTCCCCAATTCTCTCCACTCTTCCTTGGGAGGAGTGGGAGGAGCAGGAGGGAACCCAAGGGCCCCTCACAAGTGAGCCATCCTCCCTCTCCAGGCCCTCCCAGGGGAGCTCAGCCACAGCACCCAGGTACCTCCACCACTGGGGGCAATAACACCCTATGAGCACCTGCTGCGGTGATAGCAAGACCTGGGGAAGAAGCTGTGTCTCCTCGTGTTCCATAATCAGCCTTTCAGCACAGCCTGGTTAGGGGTTGGAGTTTTCTGCAGGGGACACCTGGGGATAGGCTTTTCCTAATGAGTGACCACTCAGGGGACCCTCAGTTGACACAAGCCATATAAAGACAGAGCTGGTCTCAACACGAGCTTTAACTCACATGGATCACGCAGGGAGCCAGGTGCAGTTAGCAGCACTCCACCCTCTGACTTCTCACGTGACCCTGTGAAATTGGTATTACTGTACAGTCACAGATGTGGACACTGAGGGGCCACAGGACAAACCAGCAGTCCAAGCCAAGGAGTCTGGGACCCTTGAGGAGGAACTGGGTCATGCACATTCAAGTTACAGTCCCTCCGCACCTCTCCAAGCCAGGTGCACAGAACAGACCGCTTGTGCTAACCACATGCTCCTAAAAGAAGCTCTATGGGTTAGTGGAAAGCCCCTGAGCCTCGAAATCAGATCAACCTGCGTGTGGATCCTGACTGAACTGAGGGAACTTGATGTATTAGTGAGTTTTCTGCCACCATAACGAAATAGCTGAGATAATTAACTTATAAAGAAAAAAGGTTTATTTTGACTCACAATTTCCAGCCCATGATCTAATGGCCTTGAGTGCCACTTAAGTTCTCAGGCCTTAGTTTCTTCAACTGTAGAGATGCAAACACATTGCACACAATCCTTTTAAGGAAAAAATGAAGTAGTAGCCATCTTAAACACTGACACAGCACCAGGGACTTGGCATCCCTTGCTGAATGCTTATTCCTGTCCCTCGTCCTCACTCCTTGGTGAAGACTTCGTCACTTCTTGTCAAAAGGCTTCCCCCATTCCAGCTATTTTGTGGAAGACAGAGTGGCATGTCCAACTGCCCCAGTTCAAGCTGACTGGCACACATTATAAAGGGACCTATTATTCCCTACATTAGATTTGGCCCCATGACTTCTTCAATCCATATTTAAGCCCTACCATATTGTGCCAGAATGTTCTAAGCCATAGGAACAAAAACAAATATGGGTCATAGCTCTTGCAGAGCATCGTTTCTAGACTTAACTACTGGCAATGCCAGATTTATGTGATCCTATACCAAGGACAGCATTGGCCATATGACATGAAATGAGGGCACTTGATATATTAGTGAGTTTTCTGCCACCATAATGAAATACCTGAGATAATTAAGGTATAAAGAAAAAAGGTTTATTTTGACTCACAATGTCCAGCCCATGATCTAATGGCCCCATTACTTTTGGTCTCTGGCAGGAAAGTAGATCATGTGTGAAGAGAGTGTGAAACAGGAAATCACTCATATCATGAGCCACGGGGCGAAGAAGGGGAAGAAGTAAGGGGATGTGGTCCCAAATCCTTCAAGGGCACACCCTCAATGACCTAAGGACCTCCACGAGGCCCCGCCTCTAAAAGGTTGCATCACCTCTCTGGGAACCAGCCTTCAACACATGGGCCCTTGGAGGACATTTCACATGCAAATCACGTTTAATAAGCACCCTCCAGGGGTCATTCTCTGGCTTAGGGATGGCATTTGTTGTAGGGCCTGGAGTAGGCCCTCGTCATTTGCCAGCACACAGAGTGAATCCACTTACCCAGGGACACAGCACCACACCCTGCCTCCCATCCCCCTTCCTTTCAGATTCTAAATCCAGTGCTCCTCCGAGTCCTGCACCGCAAAGGTCCCCATTTCGCCATTTCTGTCACTTAGAGTGGAGGTGGGAGTCAGGCAGGGGAGCAGCAACCAACACCTCTGGGGTCTCTGCTCTGAAATGGGTCAGTGGCTTGTCACTCCTGTGCCTCAGTCTCACTCTTCTGTCTGGGGGGGAGCCAGGAGAGGGGAGCGTCTTGGGTAGCAGACCCCAAGTTTTAGAAACCAGCCTCCTTGGGAGAACTCGCCACCTGGCCCTGCCGACTCTGGGTGTCGTGGATACAGAGACGAGATGCTCCTTGCCTCGGGGAGAGAGGGAGATGGACTGGGAAGCCACCACACGGATCACGTCAGCAG
This sequence comes from Tamias sibiricus, assembly GCA_025594165.1. NCBI lineage: Eukaryota > Metazoa > Chordata > Mammalia > Rodentia > Sciuridae > Tamias > Tamias sibiricus. The sequence continues at coordinate 153,445,583 of CM046664.1, forward strand.
CATCTCCCATCTTAAAATAAAGACAGCAAAAGCACCCCACCAAAGAGGCAGCAGTCAAATTAATTGTTTTCCTGATTAACAAAACACAATTAAGACCCCAAATGCAGCCGCTCCGGGGAAGGTTATTCACATTTTTTTTTTCCCTGGGGACCGTTCTGGCCATGGAGCAATGACAGCTTCATTCTGATCCCCGCAAGAGGAGCCGAGAGAGAAATAACGGCACAAACTCATTATGGCTGCGCTGTCTGATTCCCCTCCAGGGAAACCAGACCCAGCCTCAGCCAGAGGGAGGGACACAAAAGGCGGACAGGAGTGTTGCCACTAAACGGCAGTGGCAACAGCTTCCAGGGGCAGCAGGCAAGTGAGCCGCGCCCCCCCCCCCCCCCGGGAAGGGGTGGGGGGAGCAGAGAGGAGTGAGGTGGTGGTTGGCTCTTGGAGGGTGAAAGAAGGCGGAGGAGCAGCGTGAGGCCCGAGAGCAGGAGAAGTTCAGGCTTCTCACCAGCCTGCGGGTCGGTGCTCCTGCTCCAGCCTCTTGCTGCTCCTGGACACCATTTTGGGTAGCGTGGCCAACGTATTCCACAGCCAGATGGTTCTGAGCGATGTGGAAGAGTCTGAGCATGGGGTCATGATCCAGGAAGACCCTGCCCTGGGAGGTTCCCTTCATGAAAAGTAAAGTCATTATCTCCACCCATTTCCGTTCACTTATACCTTGCGAATGTATAAGAGAAGGTTCTGGAAATATTCTGAGAGCCGTTAGAAAACGTGTATTCTTTTTTTTTTTTTTTTTTTTTTTTTTTTTTGGTATCAAGGATTGAATTCAGGAGCACTTGACCACTGGGCCACATCCCCAGCCCCTTTTTTTGTATTTTATTAGTGACAGGGTCTCACTGAAGTTGCTAAGTACCTCACCATGGCTGAAGCTGGCTTTGGACTCGCGATCCTCCTGCCTCAGCCTCCCAAGTGCTGGGATTACAGGCGTGCACCATCGCGCCCAGCTAGAAAATGTGTATTCTTGTAGAAGTCTTAGAGAAAGACTTTCCTCCTTGGAGGAAAAGGACACCATCTCTGCTTTGAGGGTTGAGGGGGAGAAACGTCAGCCTGGAGTCACCCCTCTGTGCCATTGTGTCAGGCTGTTCCGTGGTCCCAGTCTTCTCTGGCCTTCACCAGCCCATTTACCACAAAATTCTGGGGAGTGGGTAGGTGTGACGAGAGGCGGGTTCTTCCCCACTGTCTAGAAACAAGCTGCAGGCCGGTAGCTTGTGGTCACTGTTGACCCCACTCAGGACCCAGAACAGAGGGTGCGTGGCACCTCCCGCCACACAGCAGTGCCGGCACTGTGGCCTCACTTGCCCTTTATGACCGTCCTGTGTCTTGGAGGAGCGCATTCCAAAGGAGGCCCACCTGAGCTAGGAGTCATGGACTTGGAAGCCCAGGGCCAGGAAGGAGACTGCGTGAAGGGGTGTTGCACTCAGCAGCTCTTTGTTGCTGTGACAAGCATAACTCCGAGGAGGGACCGTTACTCCGGGTCCCAGTTTCCCAGGTCTTGGTCCGTGGCTGGCTGGCGCCCTTGCTCGGGGCTGAGGTGAGGGAGAACGTCGGGGTGGAAGGGCGTAGCAGAGGAGGGCCGCTCACTCCTCCAGCTGGGGAGCGGGGAAGGGACAAGACAGACCCTCCAGGCGTGCCAGAGTCAAACCGTCACAGAAGGGAACTGCCCCGGAGCCAGCAGTGAGCCTTGCTGGGGTGAAATGACAAGTGACAGGAAGGCTGGGGCAGGGGCTCTCGGCACGACGGGAGGGGGCAGCCTGGCCTCCCCTGATGCCTCGGGCCTGAACAGGGGCATTTCTGCCAGCCCCTTCCTGGTGGGAGACCTTGGCTGCTCGGGTAGGCGGGACTCTGGGCCCTTCGCGGGTTGAGGCTGCCCCGCGGCCACCCTTCACACGCTCCCTCGCGCTCCTCGCCGCACAGTGAGCCAGCCGTCCCTGCCGCCCATGGCCCTGCCCCTCTGCCTGCCTTAGGCAGGTCCGAGGACAGCTCTGCCGCCTGCCTGGCAAGGGCAGCTCCTCCCGGTGACCTCAGCCACACCCAGGGAGCCGCCTGCTCACTCTCTGTGCCCCGAGGTGAGAGGCCAAGGCCATGGTTGTGGACAGGAGAACCGGTCAGGCCCAGAAACGACAGGATGTCACATCTGTGGAGCTCCGGGAGCCTCACAGGTCACACCCACAGTCACCCTCTCATTTGATCCATGCAATCAATTAGCCGATGGCTACCGTGGCATCTGATGCGCAGAGGGGGCACGCGAGGTCCCGTCGTCAGCGAGCATGGAGTGGGCGACAGGACGCAAGCACCTGAAGGAACACGACCCATTCACACAAGGCAACGAAGAAGGCTTGTGTGTGCTGGAGCCACACGGCAGGTGGTCAAGGCCCCCCTCAGGGGTGTCAGTCATGAACAGAGCCCCTCCAAGTGAGCCAGCTCTGATGCCCTGGGAAACGGCACACAGGGAACAGACAGCGTGAAGATTCTAGGGCAGAAACGAACTTGGAATGTTTAAGTCACGGACAGGCCACCGTGGGTGACAACGGAGGAGGGAGGGAGCAGGGGTCAGCAGAGCCACAGGCTCTGGGCAGTTGACCAAGCAGGTCTAACCCACTAGCGTGACGGTGTTTCAGGTGAGAACCATGAATCCCACGGAGCTCAGGTCACCGCCCCAAAGCCCCGTGAACTTGACGTTGGCACGTCCACTAGCACAAGGTCCTCCACACTCTGGAGCTCACGCTAGCTCCTGCACGGCCTCTGTGAGCATGACAGCCAGTCTCCACCCTTCTGAGGAGTCAACACCCTGGGGGCTGCCTGTCCTTCTGGCCTCCAAGGACTCACGTGCATTCATTCACTCAACAAACGTGTTGAAGACCCACTGTGTGCTGGGGCCCTTTCTAGGAACTGGAGATATACAGCCGTGAATAAACTGGACACAACTCCTCCCCTATGGAGCTAACATTCAAGTGAGGGGAGAGAGAAACCTTTTGTAAAAATACGTTGCATGGTGTAGAGTGCTAGGGAGGAAAAGCAGGTGGAAAGGGAGGAAGGGAGGCTGGGAGCAGGGCTCCGTTTCCATGAGGAGGTCAGGGTGCCTTCGTGAAGACGGCAGTACCTACTCAAAGATCCAAAGGAGGGGAGAAGGGAGCCACAGAGCCATCTAGAGGGACAGCATTCTAAGCAGAGGAAACAGTAAGTGGAAAAACGTGGAGGTCAGAACAGGTAAGGACTCGCGGCATCGGGCCAACAGCTCCCGGCTCCCAGCTGGAGCTGCGTCTCAACAGTGAGAAAGCATCTGAAGCCACTCGTCTTCATCTCGGCTCTTCAGATATTTTATGCATTACATAACAGCCGGATCCTAATGAAAGCTGGTTACATAAATTTAGGGAAAACGGCAACAAAAGCACTTCTCACAACACACGACATCAGCTCTTTTTTGCTCCGTTGCTCTCTCAGCCTGAAAGTGAGTTACTGTGACAGGTACTTCAGGAGGGGACATAATTTTGGTATTTTTCACTTTACCACCAGGGATACTGACTCCAAAGATCATTTACCATTACAAACTGCAATCCATTTCCAGTCTCCCTCTTTCTCAGTCTTTTTCTTTTTTTTCCCTAACTAATTTAGCACCCACCAGCATACGGGGTGCTCGCTCATCTTTACCCATAGCTCTGGAAAAGATGCGTGCTACAAAAACTACCTGGGTCACTAGACTCTAGAGCCTTGAAAGCATGACCTAGAAAGTTTTCTAGGCTTGGTGCAGTGTAGGAATAAGTGAAATTCCAGCATAATGACATGCAAGGAGATAAACCAATATTTGGAGGAGTGAAGTAGAGCCCTACAGGGTTGGGGGTAAAATCCAAGATCTGGGCTGAAAAGCTTGGGTTCCAATCCTTACTGTGAGGGTGTCAGCAGTCCTAAAATCATCTTAGGCCGCTTGTCCTCACCCTAGCTTGTCAGAGATTTTACACACAAAAAACAGCCAGATCTTAAAGTTACACAAGCAAGCATCTAAATCAAAGCTTCTGTTTCCCTTCCACAAAATGGGCATAGTAAGGGTATCTACCTCCAAGAAGTGTTGAGCTGTTAAATGAAATAACCAAAGGAAGGCAATTAGCACAGAGATCACTCTATAAAAGTAATTAGCATTATTAGATTTGTGTTACCATCACATATTGAAAATAATTGAACACATCAGCTGGCTCTGGGCATGTTTGCTGTTATGATAAAATCCAGGGACATGGTCAGTGAACAGGGCATGGTATGGGTGTTATAAAATTGGCTCCTGCCTGTAGCCTCCTATGGCATCACTTAGCAAGAGCTGCCCCAATCGTGGTCTCCCTCTGGGCCCACCCAGCCCCTCCTCAGTGCAGCGGGTTAGACTCTAAGCTCCCAAGGTCCAACCCAGAGCTGACGTACATCTCTCAATGGGCACAGAGTCCACACGGCGGGCATGATTCCTGCACTTTCCTGGGAGAGAGGAAAACCTCCACTTGTAATTGATTGCCTCACCAATGGCTGGCCCATTTTTCTCTCCTTCCTATCCATCCCTCCTGCATGAGGCTGCTGCAATTCTGTTTTCTGGGATTGAGGGGCTAGAGTGGTGCGATGAGGACTTTCCCCACACATGTATGCACACACTCATGAACACAGGCACGCACATGCACGCACACCTACCTCCCCTGCCTGATGCCTCGGTTGCATAGGGCAGGATGATTTAAGTCTCCTCTGGAAGCAGCATCTGCACCAGCTGCTGCATCCAGTGGAAGATGCTGTCACGCCTCCCAGGAATTGTCTGGAAATGGAGAACTGATAGATAGGCTTGGGCCAATGGGCCACCTCCCCCATGGAAATTTCCATGAGAAGCAAGCTGGTTTCATTTTCCCTGGGCAGGAGCCAATCAGCTTAAAGGTTGCCCTGTTCCCTGGGCAAAGAGCCGATAGCATTAAAGGTCGCTCTGGTATACCCCCCACCAGAAATCCCTACTTAAAGCTCCTGCCTGCCTGGAGCTCAGACATAACAGCTCGTCCCTGCTGAGAGGACGCAGCCACTGCAACAGCTCCAGACTTGAAGCTGCCTGTAGCAATTTGCAGTCCGGAACGGCGGCACCACGGGAAGAAACCTGGAGACACGATGGAAATGAAAAGGTTCTTTTATTCTTCTCTCTCTGTCTCCTGTAACTTCTAACACCACTCACACATATTCACAAGAAACCACGGCACGCAGTCTCACAAGAAGTCACAATATATACACACAATAGCGTTAACCCCGCCTGCTCTCTCTTGGATCTGTCTCACACGCCCAGGCAGAAATGGTGCCAGCGGGACTTCTTCTCCCGGCGTAAGTCTATTTAGATCTCGCGCAAGTGCAGGCGAGATTTTGGGCCAAGTCCCGCGAACAATTAGGGCTTCTGCACAGACTCACCGTCTACCGCCTGATGGCAGCTGCCCCAGCCAACAGCTCCAGAGACCACAACCGACACAACCAGGCACCCACCTTCCATTCAGAGCTTGCACACTCCCCTCTCCCTGACTCCTCTCTCTCCATACTTCTTCTACCTCCGACCAGCCATAAAGGCTGGTGAATAAATCTCTTGGCTGCACGGTTGTCCCCGGTGTGATTTTTGCCCTTCAAGAACAGCTGGGTCCCCGGAAGGAAGGAGAGAGGAACAGCCCATCTCCACACCTCCACCTCCTGCTTAGACCGATTCTCTTGCTCGGTTTTCTCTAACCTGGAACATGGGCAATGCAGCCGGGTGCATAGACCCAGTCGGTGTGGGGCCAGGTAGTGTGAGGCTCGGGCTCCCTGACCAACAGAAGAAAATCCAAGGATGAGCATGTCACTCAGGAAGGTGGCATGGGAGCACTGTGCCTGGTGACACAGTCCTGAACTCCAGCCCACTTCAACCGTCTCACTGAGCCTCCGTTTCCCTAGGTGTGTTTCACACCAGCTGCTCCAGCCCTCCACTGGGTGACAGGATTGAGTGTAAGGATGGTTTAGAGAACCAGTCCCAAATATCCAGATGAGAGATGGGAACCTGCATTTCAAAGCCACGGGGTATGAAGACAGATGCCTCCCCGGGGCTCCCTTGGGTGGAACTTCAGATTTTGCTGAAAAGCACACAAAGCAGCTCCTTCCATCCAGACCTCCTGATAGATGGGCTACCCTCCCCCCCAGAGGTTTCTGTATCCTGAGCAAAGCAACCTTGTTTCATTTTCCAGGCAGGAGCCAATGAGCTTAAAGGTCACTCTGTTCTCTGGGCAGGATGTTTCTTCCCCCCCAGGGATGTTTTCTTTCCCTGGGAAGAAGCCAATAGGCTTGAAAGTCACCCTGTTCCACAGGCAAAGAGCCAATGGGGTTGGGGTTGCTCTGGTGCACTCCCCACCAGATATCCCTGTCTAGGGTCCTGTTCAAGAGACTCAGACACAGCAGCTCCTCCCTGCAGAGAGGAGGAAGCCACTGCACCAGCCTTAGACCCACCGCCTCCAACCCGACGGCAGCCACCCCAGCCGACAGCTCCAGACCCATTGCCTCCAACCTGACGGCAGCTGCCCAGCCGACAGCTCCATCCTCCAGCCCGACAGCAGCTGCTTTAGCCGACAGCTCCAGAGATCCCAGCCAGCAAGATCAGGCACCCACCTTTCGTTTAGAGCTTGCACACTCCCCTCTCCCTGACTCCTCTCTCCCACCAGAGCTTGCACACTCCCCTCTCCCTGACTCCCCCTCTCCCAGTACCTCTTCGACCTCCAACCAGCCACAAAGGCTGCTGAATAAATCTCTGCACTGCACAGCTGTCCCCGGTGTGATTTTTGCCCTTCACCTCCCAGGGCAGCATCCACAGAGCCTTGCTCAGAACAGAGTTCCCACCCCCAGGCACTGGCTGGAAAGACCCTCCCACCCAAGCTGCCACATCACCTGGTTCCTTTCCCTCACTTGATAAACGTTTTGTCTCCCCAGGTGTGCTGCAGCCTCTGGGAGCCCAGGTCCCCAGAACCTTTCATCCATCAAGCAGTGAGAGTCAAGAAGCCAGAGCCTGGCACCAGGGCAGTCGTGCGATCTGGGACAGCTCACCCAGCTCCTTACTGCCTCCGCTCCACCTCTGCACAATATGGACACCCGTCTCTCTTCCACTTAATCTCCAGGGATGCTTGGGGAACAAAATGAAGGCACTTTGGGTGAAAAGTATTTCAACATAAGCTATTTCTGAAGCTTTTGGGGGGGGGGTGTGTGGCTGTTCGTTGCACTCCGTTTAAGAGCTCTTCCATTTTGTGTTACTGACTGCAAGATAATTTTGGAGGGAAAGCAAGGTCCCACTATCCTAGTAGAGAAGGTTAAAGAACCAGAGAAAAGTAGGAGGAAGACCTTGAAAAGACTAAAAAAAAAAAAAAAAAAAAAAAAAACAAGAAACACAAGCTAAAACAAGCCAACAAATTACACTCTCTGAGTCCTAATTCCTGCCACCCCTGGATGAGGTCCTTCTCCTCTCTAATGTTCCCTTCATCATGAGACAGGTGGATATGTGCAGCATGAAGCCCTGCACAGCCCCTGTAGCATCTGACCTTCTCCCCATCAGGAAACTCTGCCCACGGGTCTAGAACTTAAATAAAATGCCAAGAAAATAGGTATATACGAAGCCAAGTGTACGTCTCCAGGTGATAAACACCAGCAGAGAGAGTGCAGGCCAGGTACTCATTTGAATTGCACACCCTTCTGGGCAGTGAGTGGCACCTCTCTTGCTTTAGCACGATGGCAGCGGTAATGATAAGTCACTCTCACTACCACACTTTACTGAGCACCTCATGTATGCTGCAAACGCCATCTGTGTTCATTCTAAGCCTCACCACATCCTTACAAGGTGTTATTAGTGACAGTGGCACTTTCCAAACTTCGGCAGGTACTGGAATCACCTGGAGGGCTTTGAAACCCTTTGCTGAGCGCCACGCCCCCCCCACCCCCACCCCCCCCCCCGCCCTTGATAACTCAGCCAATCCTGGGAGAAATTGAATTTCTTACAACTTGTAAGTTGATGCTGCTGCTGCTGCTGCTCTGGAAACCACACTTGGAGCATGGCTAAGTCAGGTATTCAGAGGCCACACCATACAGGTTATCTGCCATGGCCATACCATATAAAAATACCTGAGCAGAGCTTCCAACCTGAGGCTGGGAACACCAGGCCTCACATCAGTCCCTGGACATCTCACCAGTTGCTGAGTCCAGTGTGGTGAAGGGTGCAGAGCCAGCCCAGAGTTTTCTAGAATGCAGAGCTTTCTGAAGAAGGTTAGAGAACAGAGCTAGGATGGGAGTTAGAGCCAGCTGTGTGAGCCGAGGAGGAGGCCAAGTTCTGTTACCTAGGAAAGGTTGACAGAGGCCCTCCCGGGTGCCATCTTCACGACTGATGCCCCCACTAGCCAGATGTGGAGCTGTCAGAAATCCCCTTTGATTGATCCAGAAACCTCTACAGCTCACACCAATACTGTGGGATCAAACCAAGACTTTAATGAATTCACTCTAACTGATCGCTGTGACTTGATTTCCTCCTTTGTTAAAAAAAAAAGAGAATGATTCCCAACACTTCAAGGTCCCAGCTCGACTAGGTAAACAAGTGGCACTTAAAAATAAATACCAGCGCCAACAGCTCTTTTGCCAAGGGTGTCCTATAAATACCAGCCGTCATCAGCATTATTAGTGCCGTGAAGGACTCTGGGAGCTAGAAGGTCTGCAAAGCACTTCTAAATGCTCCGTGTTGATGTGAGCGAGAGCTTTAAAAGAGTCTGCATGGAAGTGTTTTCTGAAGATTCCAACTGGATCCTCCCCCCTAAAAGTTTGATTAAAAAAGAAAATAACAATTTGACTTAGTGGGTCTCCCATTTCCATAGCTCTGTCTCCCAGTCCCTGTATCCCTAGGCCTGCCACCGCCAAGTGCCATGTCAAGCATTAATTAAAAGCCAAATAGGTTTTTAAAAATAGTAAGACATCTGCATATAATGTTGTTTTATCATTACAATTAGGCAAATTGGCTTTTAAAGCCAATGCAAAATCATGTCAAGTGGATTTACGTTTGGCGCAGTCAAACAGGGCAAAGGAGACCCCGGGCAGGTTGGCTGTACCCTTGTTCGTAGTCGGGCATGAATATCATGGGGGAGGGGGGGCTGGAGGAAGGTTCCGTGGCTGCACTATTGTTCTGCCTTCACTGAGTTTCCAGCTGCTGTGCCTCTGCCTGGGCTCATTCCTGGCTCGTAGAATCCAGCCTGTGAAAGGCAGCCTCCTTTCCTTTCTGTGCTCTTGGGACTTCAAATCTCATCCACCCAAGACACCTGTTTGGCCATCGAAAGATCTGGACTTCTAGTAAACCCTTGGGGAAGCAGGCATCTCTCTTCGTCCTGCCCTAGATGAAGATTTCCAAAACCCAAAGGCAGCTTTCAGAGACAATCACACAAAGAAGGGGAAGGCCAGGTCGTCCCCTGGTCTTTATCTCTAAGCGCCACCTGATTAAAAGTCTTCCACATTTCACCCTAGCAAAGCAGTTCATGTTCCCTAACAAAGAGGTGGCTTCTTAAAACAGACAAGGAGATCTGTGTGATCCTTTCCATCTGCTCTTTTTACCTGGACTGCCAGATACCTATAAACTCAGATATTTGGGGCTGGGTGTAGTTTGTGATAGAATATGTATTTAGCAAGCACGAGGCTCTGAGTTCAATCCAAAGCACAAAAGAAAAATAAAAAAAGTAAAACTCAAATATTCCATTGCAGTGAGTAAAGAAAGTAGCCTAGATTTTTAGTATAATTATCTCTGCTCTGCCTGTATATGGTTCTGAGTTTTTATTTCATGTCTTAGTGAATGCTGCCATTTAAAGGAAATCAGGCTCAGAGCTCACATTAGCCCTGTGTTCCAGCAGGGATGGAAATGATCTTAGGATGTTTTAAGGAGCTGGAACTGGACCAGACTCATTAATGAGCTGAACCACAGACCAAAATTCCTAAGAGGGGTTCTCAAGGTGTCAGGCCCATCCCAAAAGGGAAGTGAAACAAGAACCTTGATACTGCTTATTGAGTATTTACTCTGTCCCAGTCACCTTGAAAATCTTATTTCATATACTCCTCATGATAATCCTATGAAACCAGATGAATCTGCCCTCTAATTCTCAGCTGTCTCATCTAGAAAGGGAAACCCCATTTCTTATTCAAGTTCTCGTGGTTGATTATTGGAACTGAGATTGGGCATAAGATATATCTGACTTTGAAGCACATACCAGGCCACTGCTAGACTAGGTGGTGCCTTTGACTTAAACCAAGGAAGGTACCCCTCTGGGGGACACAGTTCTACAGTGGCAGGGACACTGACCTCATGTAAATGGTGCACAGTACATAAGTTGAGCAGGAAGCCCTCTGCTTCAAACTCAGAGCAGCACTAGGCAGGCAGACTGCTCATTCTCACCAGGAACTTTGCTCTCATATTTCCTCCTAGGCTGCCACCAAGGTGAACCAGTCCTGTTGAATGGAAAGAGGGTGAACATTATGGTGTCACCTCCCAGTGTTGCCTACAAACCCCCACACAGTCCACCACCTCTCTTTCTCCATCCAGCCGCTGAACGGAAAACTTTGAGGATAAGGGGATTCATCACTTTGATGAATTGTGAAGTGGAAAGACTCTTGGATCCCTGAATGACTTGGTGGAGTAGACCTATTCCACCTCCTTCCGGCTGCACTGGCCAGTGATATGAGTAGAAAAGACAATTTGATTGTGTTTCAGCACCTAATATTTGGGGACTGTCGTTGTATTTGACTTACCCTAGTGCAAGCCCAAGCTGTCTTACTTCTTTTTATTTTTTTTTTTAATTTTTCATTATTCTAATTTGTTATACATTTTGCAGACTATATTTCATTTCACATTACATATAAAGAGCAAAATTTTTCAAGTTGCTGGTTTTATATAAAGTATTTTTACAACAATTGTATCTTCATACATGTATTTAGGGTAATCATGGATAACTCAGTCTGCCCTTATTCCTATCCCCTTGCCCCCTCCTCTCCCTCCCCCCTCTTTGTTCTATTTAAAGCTCTTTCATTCCTCTCATCCCCTCTCTCTTGCCTTTATAAGTTAGTATCTTCATATCAAAGAGATCATTCAACCTTTGGTTTTGGGGATTAGCTAACTTAGCATTATTTTCTCCAACTCCATCCACTTACCTGCAAATGCCATGATTTTATTCTCTTTTAGTGCTGAGTAGTGTTCCATTGTGTATATATACCAAAGTTTCCCTATCCATTCATCTGCTGATGGGCATCGGGGTTGGTTCCACAATCTAGCTACTGTGAATTGTGCTGCTATAAACATTGATGTGGTTGTATCCCTGTAGTAAGCTGTTTTTAAGTCCTTTGGGGATAGGCCAAGGAGTGGGATAGCTGGGTCAAATGGTGGTTCCATTCCAAGTTTTCCTAGGAATCTCCATACTACTTTCCAGATTGGCTTCACCAATTTTGTCTTGCTTCTTTTTAACAGCCTTGTCCAAAACAAAAATCCAAATAACCTTTTGTTAAAAGCAATAAAGTTCTGATCCAAGTAGATGGAAACTGTGGAGCGATGTTGTTCCCCTAAGTGAGATTCTCCACCTAGCCCCCCTACTTGTTCGTATCTGTTCCTCCACACCAGACTTCAAGGACATTTCAAGTCAATCCCACTGTCCCTGCAGAGCCTCCACCATGCTTATGAGTGATAGAAGAACTGCAGCGTATTTGGGCTGCAGAAAACCTTTAAGGTTAATATTAAAATTTTTGATGATAAGCAAACTAAGGCCAAGGTGTATGGCTTGCCTGGCGTCACAAGGCCAAGACTAAAACCCAAGGCTGGTGACTCTGGGTCCAGGGCTCATGGAAGCCTTGCTCAAGAAGCAGAATGGATGGAAACAAAGCAGTTCTGCCTGTGCAGGCTACCTCTGAAAGATGCCAGTGGATTCCTCTACCTTGAGGCCTGTCTGGGCAGGTAAAAAGAGATGGCACTAGCAACTTTTTCCAGGTGTTCATGGCCACCATCAGCACCTGTGTGAGGACCTCCTTGAGACTGTGGACTATATTCCCTAGTGCGTCCCCATGTCTTCCAGTCGACAGACCATGTCTCCTGGACAAATGTAATGCCCCTCCTGGCAGGGACGCTCAGAGTCCACTTTTTCAAGCCAAGAGCAGGGAGCCACGCTTCCAGAATCACAGTATCCATCCTCTCTTCCTTCCTCTGGCTCGTTGGCCCTGCAATAATAAAGAATGTTCCCTCCGAGGTCCCACCTCCTTTAAAAAAAAAAAAAAAAAAAAAATGTCGTCTCCATTTCTACATGAAATTAGCGTTTGTCCTCTCTAATTGTGTTTGCAGCAGCATTTGAATAGGAAAGAAAGGAATCCAAGAGGAAAGGAGATAATGAAAGCTTCCATCTGAACGACAGTGGAGTGGAAAATGAAGAGCAGGGCTGCAGGGCCGGTGGGCTTGTTCGGGGCTCTCCGCAAGCGGCTTTCAACAAAGGCTGTGGGAGGGAGCGTGGCCTGCTGGCGTCCTGCTCACTGAGCAGGGAACCCAAGAGCGACCGTAATTCCATTCCGTATTCAGAAGGCGATTTTCTGAGACGGGATAGGCCTCTGCCTGACACTGTCCCCCAGCTCCATAAAGCAGATGCCTAACAGATCACGGAAAATCAGATGAGACCTCTCATCTCACCAGTTCACTCTGCAGAGATGCAAACCCAGGCGGCAGAGGGACAGGACTTGCCTGAAACCGCCCGGCCCATCCGGGGCACAGGTTGACCAGAACTTGGGTCTCTGGTGTCAGTCCTGAGCCCAGTCCTGCCTCCTTTTCCTTGACACTGGGAAATGGCCCTAGAAAGAGCTTTTAGGACATTTTCCCCAAAACCATCTTGAAAACAAAGTAGCCCCTACCCATAGGTGTGCAATCCTGTGCGTGAACAGAGGGACAGAGCAAGAAACGTCTACAAGGACTTTGGCCCCAAGGTTTAGGAATTAGGGGTTTGGGGCCATTGAACATGGACAAGGGGCTGCCCCTGGATATCCCTGCAGAGCCTGGATCTGGGGGTCAGGCAACCCAGATCCTCAACTTCGCCTTCCACAGAGGACCTTTATGGATAATGACCTTGACCCACTCACTCACTGCCTAAGAGGACCGTGGAGATTTGATGAAACCATAGAATCCAGCACTTTATTGTACTTTTATTTACAGAGAGGGGGGTCTTCAAGTGACTGTCATCCAGTTCTTTGTTTTATCCCAGAACCACTTTAGAAAATCAGAACTGTGAGACGTTCCACAGCCATGAACTTTAACCCTGCTCTCTGAGCCATCTTGGCCTCTGTACTGCTGGCTTCACGTGTTGGGGGTCCCCTCAGGCAGTAAGACCCAGATTCACCAAGCCTTTTCTGCAGCATAGAGGGGTCTCAGAGCTGGGGTGCAGACCCCTGCAGTGGCCATAGTGCTCCCGGCCAGGGTCTCAGCAGTTGATAGTCCCAAAGCTTCCTCCTGCGCCAACTCCAACTCTAAATCACAGGCACTTGGCTAACATCTCGGGGGCCTCTCTAAGATCCACCAGGAAGACTTTTTCACAAACTTCTTGCTTTGGAACCTCCATTTCACAGATCCCAAGGCTTTCTATCAGACACACTGCAACAAATCTCCAGGAGTGAGTTCCAGGGACATTTAAGCACATTTATCCAGCAGAGGATGCTAAACTTCCTATGCATTTAAAATAAAAAAAACTGGCTAATGTGGTGGTGCACACCTGTAATCCCAGTGGCTCGGGAGGCTGAGACAGGAGGATTGCAAATTCAAAGCCAGCCTTAGCAACTTAGTGAGGCCCTAAGCAAATTAGCAAGACCCTGTCTCTAAATAAAAAATTTGAAAGAGGACTGGGTCTATTCCCAAAGGACTTAAAAACAGCATACTACAGGGACACAGCCACATCAATGTTTATAGCAGCACAATTCACAATAGCTAGACTGTGGAACCAGCCTAGAGGCCCTTCAGTAGATGAATGGATAAAGAAAATGTGGTATATATACACAATGGAATATTACTCAGCAATTAAAGAGAATAAAATAATGGCATTCGCAGGTAAATGGATGAAGTTGGAGAATATAATGCTAAGTGAAGTTAGCCAATCCCAAAATCCAAATGCCGAATGTTTTCTTTGATATAAGGAGGCCAATTCACAGTGGGGTTGGGACAGGGAGCATAGGAGGATTAGAGGAACACTAGAAAGGTCAATGGGGAGGGAGGAGATGGGAGGGAGTAAGTAAGGGGGTAAAAAAAAAAAAAAAAAAAAAACCGATGGTAGCATGAGATGGATATCATTACTCTAAGTGCATGTATGAAGACACGAATGGTGTGAATATACTTTGTGTACAACCAGAAATATGTTAAAGTGTGCTCTATATGTGTATTACAAATTGTAATGCATTCTGCTGTCATTTATAACAACTTAGAATAAATTTTAAAAATACAAAATTTGAAAAAAAAAAAAAAAAAAGGACTGAGATGTGGCTCCTTAGTTAAGTGTCCCTGGATTCAATTCCTGGTATCTAAATAAATAAATAAAGTGGATTTCAAACCCCCCGGAGATGGCCCCACACTTGCCCACACCACTGCAGAAACTCTGGTCTGCTTTGTGTTCCTCTTGCCCAGTTTATTCCTGGGTCAGTACCTTTGTAATTATTTTGTCCTCTGCCTGGCGCAGTCCTTTCCTGGTCTTTTCATGTCTGGTTCCTCTTTATAAAATTATTGTTTATTCTTCATTATTGAGGTGCCTTGACCATCCTATCTAATACTATTCCCTTCCCCCACATCCTTTTCTACCACCAGATACTTTGTTCCCTTTTGTACATTAGGACAGTGTCTAACATGTCATGGGAACTTCATGAATATTTGTTAAATGACTGAATGCATTTTGTTTTGTTCTAAGATTTTCTCATTCATCTGCTTATTTATTATTTCCCCCACAGAACAAAAGCTTCCTGAAAGCAGAGACCTTACCTGTGTTATTCCCACCATATTCTCAGGGCCTAGAATAGTATCTGGCCCATAGAATGTGTTCAGTAAAGAATGAATGGGTGAGCAGCTGGGGTTGTGGCTCAGTGGTAGAGTGCTTGCCTAGCATGCATGAGGCACTGGGTTCGATCCTCAGCTCCACACAAAAATACATAAATAAAACTGGGCACAATGGCGCATGCCTGTAATCCCAGTGGCTCGGGAGGCTGAAGCAGGAGGATCGCAAGTTCAAAGCCAGCCTCAGCAAAAGCAAGGCACTAAGCAACTCAGTGAGACCCTGTGTCTAAATAAAATACAAAATTGGGATGGGGAGGTGGCTTAATGGTTAAATACCCCTGATCCCCAGTACCAAAATAAATAAATAAAAATAAAGATATTGTGCCCATCTACAACTGAAAAAAAAAAAAAAAAAGAATGAATGGGTGAATGAACTAATGTTTGAGGCCCCTTGAGCTGGGACCTCTGCTTGGGCTGGGGACACAGTCATTCTTTCAATCAACTAACATTTCTAGTCACTGTGTGGAAAGCTGGGACATTTTTTGAAGGCAAAGAACAGGTACCTTCCCCTAAATTGCCCAAGATTCATAGCAGAATTAAAGACCTGAACAAAATCACTGTCATGGGCTGGGATTGTGGCTCAGCAATAGAGTGCTCACCTAGCACGTGCAAGGGCCTGGGTTCGATCCTCAGCACCACATATAAATAAAATAAAGGTATTATGTCCAACTACAACTAAAAAAAATTTTTAAATTACTCTCAGCGCCTCACTACAGTGTGAGCGAGATGTTTGGGGGTATAAGGAAGAAGCCAGCTCCACCCTGGACAACCAGAACGTCCTCAGAGAAGGTGTGACATTGGAATCCAGCCCTAAAACATGAACGGAAATGGGAGGGTGCAGAAGTGGAAGAAGACACTGGAAAAAGAACCGGTGGGAAGGCAGAGGGTGTGTTGAGGAAAGGGCTCAGTGCCCGGGAGCGAGGAGGAGGCTGAGAAGCTGGCTGATGCTTAATTCTGACCTATAACTCGATAGTTCCCAAACCATTCATATGGGAACAACCTCTCCCCCTTTAAAAGGCCTTTTGTAAATTAGATTATGAAGGTAAATATGTATTCATCCAGAATAAATACACCTTTAAAGTCTAAAAAATATGAAGTCCCTATTTTTTCCCTCCAGCAACACGAAACTAAGATCAGCAATCTCAATTTTAAAAGCAAATCTTTTCTCTACCTTTCACTGGCCCTCATTTAATAAAAAGTATATTTATATATTTGATACCAAAAAAGCTCAAGTATAATACATACATAATTTTTAAATTGATTGAATTTATCTTTGAGGGGAGCAGTTTCTAGTTCATGAGGGAAAAGATGAATGAGAAGTGTAGGGTTTCTACATATCCCTTTACCTGCCTCCTCCGATTCTCCTGTTTTAACCCCTCCTATTAGCATGCACGTAACTGACCCCACATCAGACACCACTATTAGCTGAAGTCTGTGGTGGACGCCAGCTCCCTCTGGGCTTCACGTTCTGTGGGTTTGAAAGGCCTAAGGAATACACCTGCCATGCCCCACCTCCTCCCCTCCCTGAAACAAATATTTTTTCACACCAATTTTTCGATATTGTGTGGAGGATGACAGCATTTCCCTGTACTGCAGTGTCGGACTTGAACTTACTGGGCCTGCTGTTTGTATGTAGGACACATCTGAGTTATTGAACCCCAGTTCTCCAGGAATCCCCTGCAGGCTGGAAACCTCTACCCAAGGTCACAGGAAACCATCACAGAATGGTGGGTGGGAGCTAATAGATAGGCTTGAGCTGACAGGCCACCTCCCCCACGGAAATTTCCATGAGAAGCAACCTGGTTTCATTTTCCCTGGGCAGGAGCCAGTTGGCTTAAAGGTCGCTCTGTTCCCTAGGCAGAAGCCAATGGGCTTAAAGGCCGCCCTATTCCCTGGGAAAAGAGCCAATAGCATTAAAGGTCGCTCTGGTACACCCCCCACCAGAAATCCCTACTTAAGTCCCTGCCTGCCTGGAGCTCGGTCACAACAGCTCCTCCCTGCTGGGAGGAGGCAGCCACTGAGACAGCTCCAGACTCACCGTCTCCAGCCCAACTGCAGCTGCCCCAGCCAACAGCTCCAGCCTCCAGCCTGATGGCAGCTGCCTTAGCCAACAACTCCAGAGACCAAAGCCAGCGCAACCAGGCACCCACCTTCTGTTTAAAGCTCACACACTCCCTTCTCCCTGACTCCCCTCTCCCTGACTCCTTTCTCCCCGTACTTCTTCTACTTCTGACCAGCCATAAAGACTGGTGAATAAATCTCTTGGCTGCACGGTTGTCTCCGGTGTGATTTTTGCCCTTCAACTTTTATGATGAGAAGCACTGACTTCAGCCTCTTTTTTCTACCCCAGTGCTGGAAAATGACAGCCATGTCCCAAAGGTAAAAGTGAACCAAACCACAATGGCGAGCTGGTTTTCAACCATGGAGTCCCCACCGTCAGAATGGAAAGATCTGAAAGGTACTGTGTGCATGCTGTAGGCTGGACCAGCATGAGGGTGCCCTTCCTTTTAGACCTTCTGTTAAGATCACACGGCCGTGCGTCATTTTCCCTCCCACTCTCTGTATTATTAACACTGCTGTGCCGCAAACCATTTTTCTAAAAACATGATTTTTAGCTGTCACATAATATTCCACGCTAAGAACGTCTCATCATGTACCATTCTCCTGTTGTTGGACACGTAGAGCGTCTCTCATATTTCACTGCTACAAATAGCACTGGGATGTGCATCCTCGTACATAAATCTCTGGGCACCTCTCTGATGGTTTCCCTGGGACAGATTCTTAGAAGTGTGATGGCTGGCATGTTTACCATTTGATGGATTTGGTGTCTCACCCACCCACCCTCACTGGTGCCCTGATGGCAAATGATAAATACCCATGAAGGGACACATGTGAAAAAAAGAAGCAAGGGACACTGATGACGGCAAGAAGTCACAATTCCCAAGGGCCAGTCTAGGTGGCAGGCAAGGCTGTTTGATCATGGCGTGTACTTGACCCCATCTATCCAAACAGAAATAACCAGGAACAGGAAGAACTATATGAAAAAAGGTCAGATGGTGGGGGGGAGGGCAGGGTTTACTAGCAGGGCCGTGACTTAACTGCCAAGACCCCAAAGCATGGAAACAGAGCAAAAGATCTTTCACTGTCAATACCCCTGGGGTCACCAGAAAATATGCAGTATATCCAGTTCGATTTGAATTTTCACAAAAGCAAATGTATTATTTTTAAGTGCAAGTAGGTATACATTTGGGATATCCTTCTACTAAAAACTTTGTTGTTGATCTGAAATTCAAATGTGGTGGGATTTTCTTTGCTAAGTCTGACAACCCTGCCTGCTGCACCATGACTGCAGACCAGCTCTCAAAAGAAGGTCAGCAACCACAGAGTTGGTGGGCTGGGTAAACATGAGCGAAGGTGGCATGTGACCTGATACCCTGCAATTGAAAGCAATGATTAAAGAATAATTAAGGGCTATAGCTTCTTGAAAAGAGGCGATTTCCTTGGGAGATCTCAGCACAAGAATCTCCACCTCAAGGAATGGCCAGACAATTATAAGAACACAAGTAACAGTAAATGTTGGCGAGGATGTGGGGGGGAAATGTTCACTCATACATTGCTGGTGGGACTGAAAATTGGTTTAACCATTCTGCAAAGCAGTATGGAGATTCCTTAGAAAACTTGGAATGGAACAACCACTTGACCCAGTTATCCCACTCCTTGGTTTGTACCCAAAGGACTTAAAATCAGCACGCTACAGTGATGCAGCCACATCAATGTCTCACAGTAGCCAAGCTATGGAACCAACCTAGGTGACCTTCCAAAGACAAACAGATAATGAAAATGTGGTATATATACACAATGGAATATTACTCAGCCATAAAGAAGAATGAAATTATGGCATTTGCCCGTAAATGGATGGAACTGGAGACTATCATGTTAAGTGAAATAAGCCAATCAAAAAACCAAAGGCCAAATGTTCTTTGATATGTGGATGATATGTGGATGATAACCTACAACAAGGGAGGGTAGGGATAGGAAGATTAGAAGTTCATTAGATTCTATGAAGGGTGGGGGATGGGAATAGGAAAGACAGTAGAATGATGTGGACATAACTCCCCTTTGCTCATATACAAACACACAACCAGCGTAACTCCACATATGTACAACCACAAGAATGGGATCCTAATTGGAATGGATTGCACTCCATGTATGTGTAATATGTCAAAAATACACCCTACTGTCATGTATATTTAAAATTTTTTTTAATATAAAAAATATTTAAATTAAAAAAATTTTTAATTAAATTATTTTAAAAAAAAAATTTAAACAAAATAAAAAATTTTTAAAAACTCCATTGGGGGAAAGCATTCATAGTTCTCTTCCATGAGGGCCTGGGCATCTTAGGGGATGGGAATGTGGAACCCTCCTTTTTCAGCTCCAAGCCTCTTTTCAGTTTAACTGCTTCTTGGCCTAAAGACAATAGAAGCCAAACTGCTGTGGCCCCCATTTTGTCATCAGCTGCCCCAAAGTGTTGCAAGTTTCCTGTAACAAGGCAGGAATAAGCCCGAGTATGATAAGCCAGCCCAGGCACAATAAACTAGGGCAATGGCAGGGCCCTGCAGTGAACAGTCAGCACATCCCATAGCTCTGGAGGTGGCACCCACCAATGAAAACTTACCGAGTCACACATGGGCTCCCCTGGCCAATCAGGAGAGCCCCTTCCCCCTCCTTGCTTCTACCCCTATAAAAACTCAGTCTTCCCTCAGTTCCGGGCTCTCAGTGCAGATCCACTGTGTTGGTGAGGTCTGAGAATCCGAGCTTAAACCCGAATAAAGGCTCTGTGTTCTTGCATGCACTCCAGATGGAATAGAGGACAGGCCCTGGGTGGTCAGGACATTGGCACCTTCTAGACCTCAAGCATTATTATCAAATGCTTATAGATACTGAAACTTGCAAATAAATTAATCAAAGCATATTTCATTGGGGAAAAAAAAAAAAAGAGAAAGAGTATGGAGATTGGCCGGAGGTCTCGAGGCTCGGACTGCAGCCTACCTGGGGCACGGGCTCTGGGTGCGCACTGGGATCCCGGTCGAGGCAGTGCGGAGGGCACGCCCAGCAGAAGCAGGGAAGGCTGTTTCCCCGCCGAACTCTCCAGGTGGAACCTGAGGGCGGCAGCTAAACACAGGCCCTGAAAAATGGTTCTCTCCCTGACCTCGCTTCGGCCTGCAAACTGCCCCCATTTAAAGGAGGAAACGAAAAAGAAGGTGCCCTTCCCCCCCCCCCACACACACACACACACACTCACACACAGCGCCTCTGTCAGGTCGTGCCTCAGCAGTACTTTGCACAATATGCTCTAAATTAATAGCTGCAGGAGATAACGGTTTATAAAGCAGGAGTTTGTATGCAGCCAGGGAGAATGTTCTGCCTCTTATTATATAGCTATATTTATTTGTGGCCAGATGATGAGCAAACAAGTTTAAATGCACACACACACACACACACACACACACACACACACACACGCAAACATGCTTCCATTTTCTGCTCCACGTCCCATTGTCGGCAGTGACTTGGCTCTTACACTTACTTCCACTTTTCTTCTGGTCTTATTTCTTTCATCTCTTTCTCCTGCTCTTTATGTTGCTCTTTTGTTTATTTATTTTTTTTTTCTGTTTCTGTGCTTTCTTGATTTTTCTTATTATTCGTTCTTTGTCTTTCCCCTCGAAGCAGGAGAATGACTGATTCAGAAATAAATTTCAGATCACAGGAAGTTAAAACTGGAAGTCGCCACAGAAATCTAGACAGCTTTCCTCATCCTGCAAAGAAACGGAGGTGCGTGAAGGTGAAGGGACTTTAGGATAACAGAGCTTCCGGCACTTCACATAGGGGGGTCCAACCTCTGTCCACATTCAAGTCCCTTTTATTGTGTTAACCTTCTCAGAGGTCGTGGCACCATTTGATAGGCTGGGTGAGTTGCTTTTTTTTTTTTTTTTTTTGTGCTGGGGATCGAACCCAGGGCCTTGTGCATGATAGGCAAGCACTCTACCAACTGAGCTATATCCTCAGCCCAGCTGGGTGACTTCCTATTGTGAGGCAAACTGTGTCCCCCCAAAGATCTGTTAACATCTTAACCACACACACCCATATCTGTGAGTGTGACCTTATTTAGAAATCAGTGTTCAGCAGATGTCATTAAGTTAAGAAAGGTCAAAATGGAGTAGGGTGGGCCCTCAACCCAATGCCTGGTGTCCTTGTATGAAGGCTATGTAAAGAAACAGGGACACCGAGACACACACACAAAATACGCTGTGAGGCAGAGACGGGACTGATCCTTTCTTTGACAAGCCAAGCACTCGCAGCAATCACCAGGAGAAGGAGCCTCCAGCAGGAGCCAGGCTGCAGACCCGCTGCGTTGAAACATCTCCCCCCCAGAATGGAGAGAGAATGCCATTTCTGTCGTTTTAAGCCCCTTGGGCAGGGGCGCACGGTGATGCTTTGCGGCTAAAGGAAACCAGGAAGCCTTCTACTCACACAGCCACCGATGCTGGCGCAGGGACTGTAGCCCAGGCCTGCAGGGGGCCCAGGCTCCCCCTCCCCACCACGCTGCCCCCCTTGCCTGGAGAAAGAACACCAAATGAGTGTCCTGCGCGGCCAAGAGCTTGGGCCGGGCGTTTTTAACTGTGAAGTGGTACAAGGCTCAGCCCCTGCCTCCAAGTTGCTCCTTTAGGACTAAAATAATGAAAGCCATACTCATAGACCTCTTGTTAGGAGGAGCCGCTCCAGAAAACACTCCAAGTTCAGATTTAAAACAAACTAGAGAGCTTTATTACCTGGCCAGGGGCTGCCACCCACAGAGACTGAAGCTGAAAGGGAGAACAGGGGCCTTTCCTGGCTTTCCTTGGGAATTTAAGAAAAAACCACAACTTTCTCAGCGTCATGCAAGCAAGCCAATCACAGAAGCTAAACCAGCATTTGGCAGGTCCAGTTAGCAAGACTACAGAAGCTGAAAAGAAATGTGGTTAGTAGGGCAACTCAGACAACCACATCTTAGGTCTGAGCAGGTGTTAGACACCCATGTCCTGGGCTTGAGCAGGTGGTTAGCGGGGGCGAGAATCTACTTCCAAGTCATAGAGGTCACCAAGACCACCATCTCTTGGGTTGAGTACAATTCGTGGGGTACAAAGTACAGAAAACAATATATTATAAGAAAACAGCTTTCATTTCAGTTTCTCAGGAACAGCTCTTGTAACGTTTTTTTTTTTTTTTTTAATAGAAGGCTGCAAAATGCAGTCTTAGGCCTGTCTATGATGGTTCTTGCTTTATAATTGTCTTATCTGACCTCATTTATCAAAATCTTATGTCTATAATCTATATTTTTTATGAATCTATAACTTATAACTTCCATTCTTATCGATTCTATTGATTAGTTTACACCACAACACTCTATAGGAGGGTGTCAAAGAGGGTCCAGGTTGCTATTACTCAAAATTAAGTGACTTCTCAACTAAAGCTCCAGCCAGAAAAAAAAGGGGGGCAGCTAGATATTTCCAGAATGGGGACGCCCCGAAAGGCTGCCTCTGGGGGCAGCCAGCTCTCCAGGCTGTGGCAGACTGCATTCCCAACAGCCCAACAGGTGGACATTTCTTTTTTTTTTTTTTTTTTTAATATTTATTTGTTTTTTTAGTTGTACACAATGTCGTTATTTTTACATGGTGCTGGGGATTGAACCCGGGCCGTGCTCATGCTAGGCGAGCGCTCTACTGCTGAGCCACACCCCCAGCCCCAGGTGGACAGTTCTATGAGCAGCAGCGGCCTGGGGCCTGGAAACCGAGAGGCCTGAGGTCTGTCTCACCATCAGCCCTGCCTGCCCCTGAGCTGGCCTTTGTATGACCCAGACCCTCCAGGTGTCTGCCCCTGAGCCGGTGAGGAGGGTGGAGGGAGTTGCTTGGAGAGCTTGGAGGAGGGAGGCTTCACTTCCCACCCTATACCCCCACCCCGACCCTGTTCTCAGCTGGCTGAGACTCCCTCCCTGAAGAGCAGCACATCCTAGCCCTGCCTTTTGGCCCAGTCTCTGAGCTCTTTGGAAGTTACTGTCAGCTGCCACTCACACCCAGGGCATGGGCCTGCTGGACCTGACCAGAGCCAGTGGCTCCCAAGCCCCTGCAGAGCCCTCCTTTCTATAGTAGGGGAAAGGGGCTCTTCCCAAGAAGAAGGAACAGCGGGGCTGGAGCTCTGTGGCCCGCTTCCATTTTAACCCTGTATGAGGTGTCTGTTCTTGACTCCCAGAAAATTAAAATGTCCTTTATATGTATAGCAGGGGCAATAATCTGCCTTAGGTTTTGAAGCCAAGGCAGAATACAGTCAATTCAGCCCTCTTGTCAGATGCTAATCTGACTCACTGATAATGAAGAAAGCAGAAAGGAATCAGAGGGGGAAACTAGGTTGGTCTGTGTTGTCAGAGGATTTGCAAGGGAATGGGGGGGGGGCGCTTTGAATTAAAATTAAATATTAGAAGGTGGAGAAATCAAATGCAGAAAGACTGGTCTGAAAGTGATACAGAAATTGATGCAAAGAGCCACAGAGAGAAAGAATGACAGTTGGATGGGCTTAGGCAGAAAAGAATTGCAGGGAACAGAATAATAATGGTGCTGAGTACATTATTAACCTGAAATCAGCTTACAGCTTCCCCTCCTGAATTAATTCTGGGAGGAGAGCTCGGGCTGGGGATGAGGGCAGATGACAATAGCACTGGGTTTTCCATGAGCCTTTATTTTCTGTTTTAGTTTGGTGCTTGAGTTTGGGCTCCGCTGGGCAGGGACAAAGGTCGGTAAAGCATTCAGAATTAAAGGGGAAAAGCAGCAGAAAGAATGAGGGGGGTGGGGAAGGAATCCTGTATGTGTGACTCAAATCCAAGTTCAGAATCACATTAGGTTGTTTTGGTTCCATTCCAGAATCCAGATTATTTTAGTAGTGTCTTCTCTTTTTTCTTTTCATTCAGAAAATGGGGGGGGGGTACAAGAAAACAGTCTCTTCCCCAAGTTTAAGTTCACACGCAGCATGCTCCTGCATGCATCCCAAGAATGTCTCCGTGTTCCCCAGTTTTGGAATAACTCCAGTTCTTTGAAATGCCTAGAGATCCCCCCAAGGTGGGACCTGAATATATCTCCTGGTCTCTCTGCTAAGGCAGACTGTCCCAAACATGCCACTGTGGTTTAGATCTTAAATGTCCCCCCAAAGCTCATGTGTTGGCAACTTGGCCCCCAGCTGGTGGCACTGTTGGGGAGTGGTGGACACTTCAGGAAGTGGAACAGAGTTGGAAGGAGCCAGGTTTTGCTGAGGGAATACCTTGAAAGGGCCACTGGGATCCCAGCCCCTTCCTCTGCTTCCCATCCACCATGAGTGAGTAACTTTGCTCCTCAGTGCACTCCCACTATGATGTTCTGCTTCACTGTAAGCTGCCTGGTACCGTAACCCGGGATGAAAACTCTCGGAGGCAGAGTTAAGCTTTTACTACTTTTACTTCTACTTTCTTAGAGCTTAGAGAGGGAAAGAAAGATTTTTCTTCTTAGCTTAGAGTAGAGTAGCTTAGAGTAAAGAAAGATAGAGCTTAGCTTTTCTTCTTAGCTTAGAGTAGAGTAAAGAAAGATAGAGCTTAGCTTAGAGAAAGACTAGAGCTTCTTTCTTCTCTCTTCTTTCTTCCTTCTTCTGTCTTCTGTCTTCCTCAGGAGCCTCGGCCTAACTCTGACCAGTCATTTCTCTTCTGTCTTCTATCTGGTTTCTCTTCTGTAACCGCTCTGCCTACGTTCTGGCCGCTCTGATTCTGACCGACTGAGTGACTGCCCGACGGACCGAATGAATTCGTTCTCCTAACTCGGACCGCTTTCACCCGGTTATATACCTTCAGGTTTGCGGGTGCCTACAGGTGCGTCACATACATATCAGGTGGAACCCATGGCTTCCAGCTAGCTACAACAGCCCTTCCCAATTAGGGCTCCTTCACTTCACCACCGTCCCAAAGTGATGGGGCCAAGGGACCATGGATTGAGATCTCTGAAACCATAAGTCAAAATATGCTCTTCTTCTTTATAAATCGTTTACCTCAGGTATTTGTCACAGTTCCAGAAAGCTGACAAGCACACATTGTTGGTTCTAGGCAGAAGGCTGCGCCTCCCAGGCAGAAGGCCACACCTCCCTAGGTGCCTTGTGAAAAACTACAGCTCCCAGGATCCTCAGCGTGACCAAAAAACCTGACCAGCAAGTCCCTTGTCCACTACCACTACCTCCCCCCCCCATGACCTCTGCTGGCCTATAGGACAAGGACTCACTCCAAGGGGGTTTTATGGCCCCTACTCTATTTAAGCCAGCCCCGGACTGAACTCGCTCTCTGTTCCCGCTCTCTGTTCCTGTTCTCCGCTCCCGCATGCTCCAGCTCCCGTCCGTTCCCCGCGGTTTGTCCCCATCCCCTCCACGTGTTTCTTTGGTAATTCAATAAACCCCTTTCCTTTTCCTATACGACAGTTCGAGCGTCCGTCTCCTCCTGCAAATTTCGCTAGCACACATGCCCTCCAGATTCAGTGAAAATTCATCCAGCCATTTTCACATGATATGGTGGAGGGAACAGAAGTAATGCTACTTACATAGGCAAAACCTGTCTTTCTGTCAAATGATTCTAACTGTAAGAAAGTGGTTCCTTCCAGACATTGTGCTCTAACCAGTGACACCATAACTCTCTCCCAGTAGACGTGCACTCCCCCTTCTGGATGACAGCCACACCAAAGCTTTAGGGTGGATGGCTTGCCAATATGTTAAACAAATATTAAATAAAACGGGGTCCCCTTGGCTCTTCTGCATACAGGCTGAGCATCCCAATCTGAAAATTCAAAATCCAAAACGCTCCCAAATCTGAAACTTTGTAAGCGCTGAGACAACACCACAAGTAGAAAATTACATGCCTTACCTCACGTTATGGGTCATAGTCAGAACCAGAGGCTCAGGAGGCTGAGGCAGAAGGATCACAAATTCAAAGTCAGCCTTAGCCAAAGTGAGGCACTAAGCAAATCAGTGAGACCCTATCTCTTAATAAAACACAAAATAGGGCTGGGGATGTGGTTCAGTGGTCAAGTGCCCCTGAGTTTAATCCCCGGTACCAAAAAAAAAAAAATGTACATGCATTAAAAATATCTTATCATATTCCCTTCAGACTATGTGTAGAAATTCCATATGAAAAAAATAAATGTATTTATGTTTAGACTTGGGTCCCCCTTCCCCAAGATACATCATAATGTATAAGCAAATATTCCAAAATTTGGAAAAAAAAAAATCCAAAATCTGAAACACTGGTCCCAATCTTTCAGATAAGGGAGACTCAAACCATATAATGTATTTCCATATCTGTGGCCATTTCTGTATCTATGGCCATCTGTGGTCAGCTACAATTTGTCCATGTCCCTTTTAACATATAGTCACAGTGATTTACGAGATATTCTTCCCTCCTCCATCCTTCCTCCAATCCATTCTCTTGCTCATTACAAAATGTAAGCCGTTCAATCACCCTCTGCTAGGCAAACCTCTAATGTACCCCCCCATTGCTTATATGAAAAATACTCCTACTTCTTCACATCCCCAAAACCCCCAACATCTCTCTGATGACTCCAGTATCCCGCTAACTGGGGTCCCCAGTTCCATTATTGCCTCTCCCCTTCCCTCATCCTTTTTCCACAGATGGAATGATTAATCACATGATCTCCATCAAACTGTATCTGCTGCTTACAGCTCATTAAGGAATTCTCATCATAGTTGGAGTTAAGTCCAAAGTCCTCCCTAAATCCGTTCATGACAGGCTCCTGCCACCTCTCCAACAACTCCTGCCTCACACCTGCCCTCCACACCCCACTTTCAGCCCTTCTTTTAGATCCTCACGAGGGTTGGCCTCTTTACTAAGAGTCTTCTCAAATGCTGTTCCCCCTTCCTGGAACCCTCTTCCCTCATTCTTCACAGGGCTGCCCCCTGTCAGCTGAGATGCCCACCTCCTCAGAGAGCCTTCTCTGATGGCCATACAAAGAGTAGCACAACACACACACACACACACACACACACACACACACACACGCCTTGTCCTTGTTCAACCCACTGTCATTTTTAATGATGTCATAGCTTGGGGTTGGCTGGTTTCTTTGTCTACTTTGACGTCTGACCGTCCCACTAGAATGTGGCCTCCCTGAGGACAGAAGCCATGAAGGTTCATTCGTCACCGTAGACCCAGGATCTGGTCTCAGATCTTGTGCTCAGAAAATACCTGATAAATGTTTTTTGGAGCAAAGAAGGTCTCAGACACCAATTTCCCTTGTCTCTCCTCCTCCTTTTGCTCCCGCTCATTCTCTACGACCCAGGTAAGGAAGCCAGTGCTGTGTCTCCTCGACTTCACTCAGCAGAGCTCACCCTGCCCTGTGCAGCAGGAGGGTGCTGGATACCCACTGGGCACCGAGCATGCTGGTGGGCACCAAGAACTCAGGATAAGGCCACACACGCCCTTGACGTCAAGGACTCCACGGTCTAGGAGAAGCCGTGGGAACAAGCTCCTTTGGCTACCCTGGGCCCTGCCCTCTCTGATGCATCCACACAAAGACCCCCTCACTCCAAAGACAGCCCTCCCTGGAGGAAGCTGAGCTATTTATTGAGCGCCACCTGCCACATGGGTTAGTTCGGCCCCAGATTTTTTCCTTTATGGCCAATCCTATTTCAACCACAGCTGATGTCCCATCGACCCTTCAGAACCGTTGAGAAACAAGGGGCAATAAATCGCCATCCACTCGCCCATCCTGGCTCGCCGCCACCACCCCGCCCTGGCCACCAGCCGCCAGCACACTCCAGAAGAGAGACTTTACAGGGGCCGCAGATGATGCCGAACCTCGATTAGGCCCTGCTGGCAAATTAGTCACGCAGGGTGACATTTTCCAATCATGGAACATTAGCATCCTCCTAATTATGAAATTGTGGAGCTAACACGTTTGGGAGCGAACAAGACCAGCGGTCTCTGCGAACACACATGTGCACGTGCAAGCACATACAGGGCCAGTGGGGCCATGGAGAGTGGGGTTCCCCTCTCCCCTAAATGGACTTTGCATTTTGCTTAGAAAGAGAAATGGAAACCACATGAAGGAAATCCTTAACTCTCCAGGGAGACTGCTAAGAATTTCACAAAGAGAACTGCAGAAAACAAGGGCTGCAACACTGAGAACATCACACCAGCCAGGGATGATACCGTCTGCTTTTCGATTCAGGCCCAGCAGCCAAGAGCCCCAAGTTGGAGGGTTCTCTCTGCCACTCACCGACTCTGTAACTTTATGAAACTGATCTCTTCCCCTCACCTGGAATATGGAAACACCTGCTTCTCCCCCATCCATCATTCAGCAAAGGTTGGCTACGTGTCTACTCTGTGCCAGGTGCTGCTCAGAGCACTACAGATGCAGCAAGAGATATCCTGAGCCTAGACCACAGCCATGGTTAATGCCTGTTGACCAGCACAAGGCAGCACATGGTGACGTCACAAGATGGTGGCTGTCTTGGTCCTCCTGGTGGAGGGACCAAGGGACCAGCAAGTGGGAGCTGCCCAGGGCAGCTGGATTTGGAGTTGATCCTGGTTCAAGGTCAGCTCTTCCCAGGTCAAAGATCTGCGGTTAGCAGCTCTGCCTCACAGGAACCTTCCACAGTTGCATATTAGATATGCGTTGTGTCACTAGAAGAATGAAGGCTTTTGTTTTAATCAGCTAATTTTTTTGTTTTAATCAGCTAATTTTTGCTGCCGTGCCAACCAGCACAATTATAGGGGAGGAGAAGTTTATTTGAGGGTTCATGGTTTCAGAGATCTTAGTCCACAGAAGGCCAGCTCCATTCCTCGGAGCTCAAGGTGAGGCAGAACATCATGGCTGAGGAGTGTGGTAGAGGGAAGCAGTTCACGTGATGATCAGGAAGAGACTCCACTCTCCAGATACAAAATATAGACCCCACAGCCACGCCCCCAGTGAACCAGTTCCTCCAGCCACACCCCACCTGCCTCCAGTCACCACCCAGTTCATCCCATCAGGGGCTAATTCACTGATTAGGCTAAGGCTATGATCCAATCATTTCTCCTCCGAACCTTGCATTGTCTCACATGTGAGCTTTTGGGGGACACCACATCTAAACCATGACAGCTTTGAAAGTATAAAAAAATTTTTTAAAGTATATAAATGAGTAGACGCAGACACTTCTGTATTAAAGGTGAGGAAAGACTAATACAAAGTCGTTGTATATGTATATACACGCACGTGAGTGTGTTATGTGTATGTAACAATCATATGTTCGTATTTACATTTCCATATTATGTTTATCTCAAAGATAAGTGATAAATAAGTATGCAAATTGCCTACCAAAGCATCCAGCACATAGTAGGCATCTAGTAGGTGCGCTCTGCTTTTTGACAATGGCTCCTCCAGCCTGTGCCGGACTGAGCTGAAGACCACATCCTCATCTGCAGTTCTACTAGAATAAAGTCCAAGCTTCTCCACGACACCGTTCCAGCTTGGAGATGCTGCCTGCCTCTGCTCACAGTAGGAGCCACCATAAACTGTCCTGAGGGTGCCCTGGCCAGCTGTCCACCAGGAGGACCAAGACAGCCACCATCTTGTGACAAGCCAAGCCCCGCCTTCCATCAAGCATGTACACTCTGGTTCCTCAGTGGAACTTCCTTTCTGTCGTGTCCTCCTTTCTCCTGGGTGACCTCACCTCTCATGCATGCTCAATCAGGGTACAGACAATTCTAGAAGCTGGAGACGACCTGGGGGCGCTACAGGTCAGGAGGCTGGCTGGAGCCGTGAGCGGCGGATCTCTTGCCTGTCCCCTTTCCATTGCTCCCAGCACACTGGCTCTGGTTACCAGCCAGAGGTGAGACTTCTAGTCCGGAGTGTGTGGGACTTATCACTCTCTCCCCTTCTGAGTTGCACCAAAACAAACTAGCCCAGCCAGACCCCCGTCTCTTCCCAATGCCAGGCTGCCAGTCATGGAGACATCACAATGTGTCTTGGTTTTGTTTTGTTTTGTTTTGTTTTGTTTTTTTCCTTTAATGCCTCTCCTTGTCGCCACAGATTGATCTGCCAGTTAAATATTTAGACGTGCTCATCCACCTCAGTCATAAAACACTGCCCGACTTTGAGCGATGAGCAAGGAGGAACCGAGGCTATAAGCCGTTTTCTGCCTGGGACATGGAGAGAGACAGAGGAGTGACAAGAAGACCCACCTCCTGGGTCTGCACGTCTCTGCCAGGATCTGACCAGCTGAACTTCAGCAAGCTCAGCATACCTCAAAAGGACTGAGGAGGGGCAGCCAGCTCCCGTCCCCAGCTGGCCAAGGTCATGAGTCCTGTTCAAGGACACTGCTGGCCCCTCCGGGTCAGCTCGGTGCTGCGCAGTCTTCCCACTTAAATGGCTTCCAGGTCAGTTGGCTCATGCGGTCCTTGTAGTATCCCCATGAAAACTAAAAGTGCCAGCAAGAGGGCAGGACATGGGCATGACACCCATTATCTCATGTCATTGCCACAGTGATCCCCCAAAAATGGGAGTTATTGCCCCAATTCACAAGCAAGAAGGCTGAAGGTCACAAAGGTCAAGTGAATGGTGGCTCAAGGGCACTCAGGAGTGAATGGGGCTAGGGGTCTCTGACTAAGACTCAACTGTCCTAACTCCTAAGGGCACATCCTTTTTACCAGATACTACACTTGAACTTGGCCAAAAGGCTCAGAAGCCGTAACACAGGACAGCCATAGAAGGTCACTAAATATCCACAGAAAGTCATCACCAGTGCAGATCTCTAAGTTTATTTTCTATCCCCTCGGATAAAATCTACTTTCTTCCTCTTAGAGTTTTACAGAAGCTCAAAGTCTCCTCTCGTAAGTGTTGCTTGCCTGCTGATCACAGGAAGAGGTCAAAAGCCAAAAGGACGGAGCCCTCAGCCTTCTGCTTGAAGGCTGCACTCCAAGGCATTTTCCAGAGCGTGGCCATCAAAGCCTGGGACCCTGTCTACACTGACCGCAAACTTCAGAATATGGAGAGCCATCAGTAGCTGTTCAAGGGCAGCCTAAAGGGGCCCTGGGCAAGGCCCTGGTGGACCCCAGAGGCCAGCAGAGGATGGAGGCCATAGAGCTCCTCTCTAGCTCAGCCTGCCTGAGCCCAGTGTTGGCTTGACAGTGCAAACTGCTCGTGTTTGCTCCCTCCCCTTCGCTCCCTCTCCCTCCCCTCTTTCAGAAACAAGATCCGGTTCATCTAAGAAGTTGACGAGTGAGGGGGAAGCAGGAGAAGGGAGTTGTCAACAGTCTGAGAAGGAGGCCAGGTCAGCACTGTGTGGGACCAGAGACTCCAGCCAGAGAAGCGGCCATTGCTGGGCGGTCCAGGCCCTGCAGGAGCAGTCAGAGGCAGCTGAAGAGTGCCCACTCCTACTCCTTCGCTGGGCAGGTGGGAAAACAGATGGCTGTTAAGTGTCTTGCATTAGTAGCAAGAACTCAGTTTTCCTAAGTCCCTGTCCAGCAGTCACATTTGTCCCTGAAAAAGCCAGTGGCCACCATCTTGGAAGCTCCAGGACTCTCTGAAGATGCTAACAGGAGGACAGAGTAAAGGTCACAGTCCTGTTATAGAAGCGTTTGGAAAATGGATCAGGGGAAAAAATAAAGACAAATAGAATGAGAAATACCAGGAAATGGGGGACGTAAGAGAAAGGAAAGGAAAGATAGATAAGGATAGATGTTAAAATTGCCTCTTCATACCTTCCCAATGTGCAGTGGTCGGTATGCAAGAATTCTGGGAAAGAAACGTAGCAATATTTGTCGTTAAGGGCCTCCCAGGTGACATGTTTAGCAAGAATCATATATAAACTGAGCTTTAGTTAGAATGATAGAGTAATAAAGCCATGAGATTGTAAGATGGAAGCAGACTGACATACCCAAAAGGCAGAATTTGGTCATCCCTAACCCTGATATTGCTTCCACCAAACTCCTCCTGGCCCACAGGTAAGCTTCTCCGACTCTCCCCTTCTCAACTGCCAAGGGAGAATAAATCAAACCCTTTACCACCTCTCAGAGACTAACTAGTTCTTACCAGTTTCAAAAACAGATTCAGGCAGGGTGCTATGGTACACACCTGTAATCCCAGAGGCTCAGGAGACTGAGGCAGGAGGATCACGAGTTCAAAACCAGCCTCAGCAACTTAGCGAGGCTGCAAGCAATTCAGCGAGATCCTGTCTCTAAATGAAATATAAAAAAGGTCTGGAGGGGCTGGGATTGTGGCTCAGCGGTAGAGCGCTTGCCTAGCACGTGTGCGGCCTGGGTTCGAGCCTCAGCACCACATAAAAACAAAGGCACTGTGTACAACTAAAAAAAATAAATATATAGTTTTTAAAAAGGGGGTGGGGGGAGGGCTGGGGATGTTGCCCAATGGTTAGTGCCCCTGGATTCAATCCCTGTACAAAAAAAAAAAAAAAAAGGCTCAGGGGATCCAACCAGCTGAGCCCTAGATAGTCCAGCATCACCCTCCTTGAACCAACTTGATCACAGGGAACCCTCTAGGAACTGCAGCAAACCCCTTTCCCTTCACTAAATAACTTTCAAGGGCCCCAAAGGGACTCTCACCTCCTTGACTCCTAGGACAAAATGTGTTCCTTCTCCATGTTCAGTTCAGCTCATGGAGGAGAGTGAGCCCCTCCGCCCACTCTGAGCCCCAACTCCACCTCTCATGACTCCCCTCGTTGGTCAAAGCCTGGCAATCGCTGCGCCACGCTGCACCCGTGGCCAGGGGAGCTGCATTGTAAAGCCACGGACACCAGGAATACTGTAACGTGCTGCAGCTGGATGGTGAGTACAGTAGTCAAGACGTCTGTTCACAAGCCCACACGAAGTAACGTAAGGCAAGAACAAAGGGGAAGTAATTGACAGTTTGCTTAAGCAACTGTTAAGTCCAACAGTACAGTTGACCTCCAGCTCAGCCAGATCCAGAGTTCAAGAACTTCATGAAGTCCGTGCCCCCTGTCTTTCTCTGCCTGACTCTCTCTCTCCCCAGCCCTTCCACCTCTCAACTCTCCTCGTCTCTAGGCCTGGCTTGGACTTCCTCCCTATTCTCACAATCTTCCCGGGTGGACAGGGACTTGAGGTGGCTCTGCACTTCTGTCCTTTCATTCATGATGCTACAGAAGAAGGAAGATCTCCTGCTCCCAGAGCCCATGGAACAGGCTTGCTGGAGCTACGTCCACACTCCTTGGACCACCAGTGCATCCATGGTGGGGAAGGATGCAGATACGTAACTGGCAGCCTCCACCAACATGACCAAAAAAAAAAAGAAAAGAAAAAATGGCAGAGGCCATTTCCCAGAAGACATGGCGGTGACTCTGCGGGAATAAATAGGACAAATACATTAGGTGCACATGAGCACACGCAGCCTAGCCATTCTTGCTTCATGGGCTGGTTTTAAAAAGTAGACTCACAACTTTCTACAGAAGCCTTTATATTCTAAGTTCAGAGAATACCCAATAAAAGAAGTGAATTTGAGCTTCTGGTCCTAACTCATAATCTCCAAACTAGTTTTTTTTTTTTTTTTTTTTTTTTTTAGATCATCCTTGGGATATTCAGGAGGTTTGCTGCTACATTTCCCCCATTTGACTGTTGTTCCTTGTGAACAAGGAAAGGAACAGCGAGGAAGAGGATTGAGAGACAGCCTTCTGCCCCCTGTGCCCTGTCACCTGACTGTGCCAGGTGTCTCCCTCCCTCTAGAGTCCAGGTTTGTACAGGGCAAATGGAAGAGATGGGGGGGAGGCTGAGGCAGGAGGTACAGCCTGGGGAGGCCACTAGAGGCTCACACCCCAGAGACAGACTTCAAGACATGCCAAACAGAGCATTAGCGCTACACACACACACACACACACACACACACACACCACCTCCCTGGGGAGCTGGTTGAAGGCGCTGTGCTGGGAGAGCCCTAATGTCAATGATAATGTCAGTGACCATGATGGACAACAGTGTTAAAACACATCGGGGACAAGTATCTGTTCCATCACTGGCCAGAAAGTTCCTTAGTGTCTGTGATTCACAGTTTCCTCCTCTGTAGAATGGGAATAGTGATTGCTGCCAAGCTCACAGAGTTGTCAAGAGGATTAAATGAGGTAATGCCTAAAATACTCAGCGCCCGGGACACAATGAGCTCACAAAAGGTGTCAGGGGTATTGCTATCACAGCAGCCGGGTATTATACAGTTTTTAAACTGAAGGAAAATTTGCCTTGATCATGTACGCGCTATTTTTTAAAGTGTGTCATTTGAATGATTTAAATACAAACTCATTGGAAATTGTTACTAAATACACTAATTATTGTACCTTACAATAATTATATATCTTCTCAGTTGATGAGTGTTTGAGTGGTGACTCCTACGTTGAGGTTCATTTTTTTTTCCCCTCAATTAAAAGATCCTATACTCAAAAAATAGTGAGAAGTACACAGTACACATCCAGTGTTGTCTTTATAATGATTTAGATTCCTGAAAAGTTATAGCTCGGTTCCAGAGTTTAAGACGTGATCTCTTACATTTTCCGAAAATGATGCTGGCTCTCAATTGCCCTTTGCTTCTGTTGCTTACAAAGAAATTAGGGGGGATTCTTGGCATCGGCAAGCATTAACTATCCCCATCTGTTCTGTCTACCATAGGAGTTTAGTTCCCCTAGATTTTCTCTCTTGCCCATGATGGATGGCCAGGAGCCACTCTGTCGGAATGACTTCCAATCCATAAATAGCTCTGCCATTTAGATGCCACGGAGATAACATTAATACCAAACACAAAGGCTAAATAAAAAGCCTGCAGCCACTGAATGGACCTCAGATCTCAGAGTTATCGACCCAGCGGAGCCTGCTAAGTTATTATGGCTACCGTTCTGTTCTGCTCGGAGAAATCTGTGATCCCAAAGAAAGCGAGAGCGGGAGTCATGGTCACCTTTCACTACAAAGCACAGTGAACGGACGTTGTGGGGAGCAGTTAATTTACCCCCTCCACAGTGGCACACCACCAGGGCTGTGAGTACCCCTCAGCATTCTAGTCTGGGGAATAGCTCTGTGGCTCAGTTTCCCCCAGATCATCAATATTGGGACATTCACAGCATTTCTAACTTTGGGGTTCAGTCTCAGAACAACTGTCCAGGATGGGTGGACATTACTACACTTCTGTATGAAAACCAAGAAATTAAGAAACAGAAAAGTCAAGAGATTTGCACAGGATCAAGTACTAAGTGACTGCCAGAGCTAGGGCAAGAATGACTGTCTCCCCTCCCCCCCAGCTATGGGCACCCCCAAACTGGCTGTTGGCGCCTGCATCCTTCCTTTTGCATCCTCTGCTAAGGCCTTGATTGAAGGCTCAGACACCCTGAGGTCTCAAGTCCTCCTGGCAGGGAGACTTGCTATCACCTACAATGATTTGTATTCCTCTCCCTTAATAACCGCCCCTGACTCCAGGTTTGGACTAAGTCTGTCGTGTTCCGTGGACTGTCCAGCGTCAGAGCACACACCAGCACGCGTGGCGTGGTTGCAGACTGGCGCTCAGGGGCCAAAGAGACTGAATTTTCCTGAGTCCCCATCCTCCAAGCATCTTGCAAAGAGACGTGCCGAGGCTGGGTTGCGGGTTCTCAGAGCCTGGGACGGTGTGCCAACAGACGGGCCCTACTCCATAGGCCTCTCCTTACTGGCATGAGCACGACAGTGGTCTTGAAAGTGAGATTTCAAAGAAACTGAGTTCAGCTACCAGATGCTCTGAGCTTGAGGACCAGCTATTCACAGGGGACCTGGGACAATAAGGGGGCTGAGGAAGATGAGGACATAGGACTTCTCTCACGGGAGAGAGGAAGGGAGGCCTGGACACAGCTATCTCGTTAGCATGCCTCCTGAAGAGATCTGGGGGTCACCCAGTGGCCACTACTGCTTGCTCTCCACACCTTGGTTTTGGACTTTGGGTTTCTCCCATGATGTGGGGGGTAGAACAAGGGAGAAAGAGGACATCAAAGTGCCATCGGGGGCTCCAATGAGCTTCTCTAAAGGGCTCTTCTTCCCGGTAGAAGTTTTTCAATAGGTTGAGTGTCCTGGGCCACACGTCATCACAAAGACAACGTGGAGAAACTATGGAGGGTAAAATCCACTCACAACACTCCCTCCTCGGGGAGCATTCAAATGTGATCATTCGCCAGGCGCGGTGGCGCACGCCTGTCATCCCAGCACTTGGCAGGCTGAGGCAGGAGGATCGCGAGTTCAAAGCCAGCCTCAGCCATGGCGAGGCACTTAGCAACTCAGTGAGACCCTGTCTCTAAATAAAATACAGAAAAGGGCTGGGGATGTGGCCCAGTGGTCGAGTGCCCCTGAGTTCAATCTCTGGTACCAAAAAAAAAACATACAAACAAACAAATGTGATCATTCATCCCTCAGGCTGACCTTGGCTGACTGACCCATGTATAGACCCTGAGTAAATATGGGTCAACTGGATTTTCTTCCAAATGAAGAATTATCTCATGGTTGGTCAGATCCCAACCTGGGAAATTTGAGAACCAAGCTTCACAGCGGCAGGACCAGGGGAGCAGGCCCAGGTCCTCCTACTAGAGTCTCCAGGTGCCTCTTTTTCCCCACCTTTGCTGAGTCTTAGTTGGTTAACCTTTCTTTGAGTTCATGAGATTCCTCAGTATCCATCAAAAAAAAAAAAAAATTCCCCATTTGCTTAAATTAATCGGAATTGGTTTCTGCTGTCTGAGGGTTAAAAAAAAAAAAAGCTCTTGTTTAATTTGCATGTAATAACTGTTTCAAACTATTCTGTATTATATTCATATGCAAAATAGTCTGAAGAAAAGAGTTGGTTCTTTTCGTAAGACTCTGGAACAAACTTTTTTTTTAAATCAAAGACCTTTTCTAATTAGTAGAGAACCATGATGTTCCGTAGTTTCCATTAATGAAAAGACATGTTGGTAAAGAAAGAGAAGAGCAGCTAGGGGGAGGGTAAGGAGCTCAAAGCAGGCCTCTTCCTTAGAGGATTTTTCTCTACAATCAAAGGAGAGCCACCAAGGGAATCAAGAATAGAGCCCAGGGACAAGAACACCTGCCTGTGGGCTGGGAAAGCCCAGATTCCAATTCAAGCATCTTCACTTGACCTTCAGGAGGCAAGGTGGGGCATAGCTCCGTGGCCACCCGTCCACTACCCAATCTTGGGCACGCTATGTGCTCTTTCTAAGTCTCTGCATCCCGCTGGCTGGCTACCACACATTTTTGTATTTGTGTGTGCCTGGTTCTGTCACCGGGTGGCTCAGGTTCTGAATGACACTGCCCCTGTCTGAAAAGTGGCTCTGCAAGGACCTTGAGCAAGTTACTTCAACTCTCTGACCCTCAGTATCAAAGCAGGGAGCCCACCCCCGTCTCACAGGGGTTTTTATAAGAATTAAATGAGATCAAAAATGTAAATCACTTAGAAAAGTAAATGCTCAAAAACAATCAGGAGCTATTATTATTATATTATATTCTAGCACCACTCCAGTCTGCTAGAGAAGGAGGGTAGGCAAGGTATTCTAGAAGCAAAACGTGGAGGAAATTTTTTTTAAAAATGGTTCATTTTTTTGTGAAAGAGCTGTTATTATCCTCTAGAATTAATTAGAGAAGTGATGAAATACTTAACACTTTGCCTCCAATAAAACATAAATAGAGCTATTAGACAGATCAGCAGGAGAACAGTTACAAGTGGTTTTCTGAAAAACTGTACACCCGGCTGAGGGCGTTTTTGACACTTGAACCACCCAAAGAAAGTTAAGTGTTCTCCTTGAAGTTGAGGAGGGAGACCAAAATGAGGCTAAAGTGGCCATTAATGGCCCAGGAGGATGAGATTTAAAGGTACTTAATTTGAAGACATTTTTATTTAATATTGTTCTAGAGTGTTTCCCCTTGGGTTTTTTTTTTTTTCCTCATAATTAAGAACTGTAATTATAGTGACCAAAAGTTACATTTTTGTAGGAAAATATTTAAGAAACTCGTACATTTCTACTTCACTCCAATAATGCGCATGCTAGATCATTCTGATTCTGACGGCCAACCTGCACCACTCGTATGGAGAAGGTTGATGTCATGGATATTTGCATATTTTGCCAGATATTTCACCCCGTTCATTATATCACTTCATTAGTTCACTCGATACAAACAACCCTTGGTGGCAGATATTGCTATTATTATATTATAAAAAATAAAGATAAAAGAACTTGCTGAAATTTGTGCTAGTAAGGAGGTAATAAAAAGAGTAAACATTTTATTGAGAGTAAGTCCTGTAGGAAGTTTTTTTTTAAAAAAAAAAAACATAATCTCATTTAATCTTTAAAACAATCTACCATTCTTATCATTTCAATTTTTTTAAAGGTGGGGGGCATACAGCTTAGAAAGGGGACGCTGAGGCTCATTATTACATCACCTTCATGCAGAGAGGTGAGCCCAGGGGCTGGATTCGAAGCTGGTTCTTGTATATCTTTGACATCAGTTCTGCCACAGGGCAGGGTGGGAGCCCAGACTTGTAGCCTAAGACCCTTATTGCTAACTTCTCTGTGCCTTTTAGGTCTCAGTGGGAACAATCTATCTGCTACACTCTCAGTAGTACAAATGTTGTTTTCAAAGTGATGCCAAACAAAAATGTTTTCAAAGCAAAAGCATTTGCAAAGTATTTTGGGAATGGCTCATTCTGTCACTCAGGGGGCCTAGTGGGAGCGGGGAGTGGTGGGGCCCAGGTGGAGTCTGGACAGGGATTATGCAAAGTCAAGGGTACTTAGCAAGAAGCCTTTCGGGGCACCCACGGGGGTTTGCACACCATCTGCATCCCCGGCTACCTCACCTGTCCAGCAGCTGCTGCGCCAGCCAATCAGAGAACACGGGTAAACCTGGACCCAGTATAGGGAACATACTGAGAGCTGATTTTCCAGTTAGCAAACATCTTCTGCAGAGGGATGGGGGGGCGGGCATGAGCGTCCTTACACTTGAAGGATGAGACCCTGACATTAACGGCGCTGATAACTCCAGTTGAAAACTCTGGCTCAGGCACAGAGCATCTAGGCTCCTGGCCCTCCGCTTTTGTGTCTCTTAATCTTGCGTCCCCTTCTCGTCTCGATGTCAAAACGTTTTATGTGGCTTTTGCCAAAATAGGTTTTGTCATCCTAGTGGTATGAAAATTTAAAAATAGAAAATTGGGAACTAAGGAGAAGAAAGCAAGCACTTTTCACCTAGACCACTGGCATGGGTGCTGGCGTGGGTGCTGGCATGGGTGCTGTAAATGGGGTTTACGTGGTGCGTGTGTAGGCTCTGGACCCTGTGAGAGCTGCAGAAGATGATAAACAGCCCGTGGCTCTGACTGCCTTGTGCTAGAAAGGGACGTGCCAGGGACGGGAGCTGGCTCCACAGAGACTCTCTGGATGGAGACGTCATTCCTACAAGGTACCAAAATG
The DNA here is from genome assembly GCA_025594165.1 of Tamias sibiricus. Lineage (NCBI taxonomy): Eukaryota > Metazoa > Chordata > Mammalia > Rodentia > Sciuridae > Tamias > Tamias sibiricus. The sequence goes on from CM046664.1 coordinate 153,485,220, forward strand.
CTGGGTAAGTGGGAACAGCAGTGACCCCTGGGTGGGTTGGAACGTCCGCTCTTTCAAATTTTTAATCTGTCTGGCCGAAAAGTTCTTTGGCCTAAAGATCAAGAGCCAGATGTCCCCTGCAGCCGAGGCTACCACTGGTGACCATGCACCAAAAAAGGGTAGCCCACCACCAAAGCTGAACACCACTTCTCATCCCTCCCTCCACCCCTTATGCACCAAGTCATAAGCCAGTTCACGCCCCTGAAAATGTGACTGAGAAGGAGACCTTGACTTTCTGGCCTGGGCACTACGACGAGCTCCCAGGACACTAAGGATCAGAATCAGGATTTCTCCAGGATCCCCCCAAAAAGCCACCACTCACCAATGCAGGCTGCCCAGAAGCAGAAGCAAAGCATTAGAGAGCAGAGCTCTCCCTGGCACTGCGACACACACACACCCACTCACTACGTCCCCTCCCCCCAGGGCCTCCCGCTAATGAGAACAGATTTATAAGGCTGCTCCTGGGAGACAGCTGCTCAGCTGTCAACCTGGCGTCCCCACCCCCGGGTTCTCAGTGGGGCCTGTCTCCAGGGCCAGGAGGCAGGGACTCCACCTTGAGGCAGAGCTGACTAGAGGCCAGAGGGTGCAGAGTTCTGGGGATGCGAAGGCCAAGGCCCAGCCGCTGAGGAGTTCCCCACTCAGGGAGTGAAACAAGCCTGTTGACAAGTCTCACACAAGTCACTGCCAAGACTGGAGAGCCAGGCTCCACGCAGGGGCTCTTCAAGATGGCGCCAGGGGAGCAAGCTTGGCTCAACCCTTCACTTGCCCCTGCTCAAAGGTTATACCATCTGTCCAGCCGGAAACCAGGAGGGATGGTGTTTCTCATCTGTCTCCAGAGCACAGTTTTCTAAGTTGGCGTGAAAGCTAAAATCACGTATCCAAAAGAGACCTGGTAAAATGGTTTCCATTTGAACTAATTTAGACGGATGAGTCTCTTTGGGGAATGAAAAATAGTAGGCCTCCATAAAATGATAAAGTCAAAGCCAACTAGAGTCCACAGTCCCCCAGGGTCAGTACTGGACCGTCCCCTACCGCCCCTGCCCCAGCACCCACTTCCTTCCCAGGGGGTCCTGCTTTAGCCTCCGCCCCAAACAGCAAATTTAATGTTGGGCACACAGCGACTGCTCTGAAGGTGGCAGAGGCAGTTTTCCTGGGATGGAAAGAAAGGGATGATTGATGTACTGTGTGTATATTTCCCTGGGAGGAGTTGGAGAGGCCCCTGGAGCCCCCCAGGGGCAGAGGTGGCAGGCAGAGCAGAGTGTTCAGGAAAGGCAGGCAACCCACAGGAGAGCAGACAGGCCACCTGCTGCTGCCAGGCAGGGCCTCCTCCCTGAGCTTCCAGCCCTGCCTCACCCAGCCTGCCTCTACCTGTCTCCACACTCACCTACTCAGAGGCTCAATATAGACATGTCACCCGGATTGCTCACCTGCCACAGCCCTCTTCCAAATTAGGTCAGTTTTCTATCCCCTTATCAACTTCACAATAAGCGCTTCACATGATGAGTCTGAGAAGACCACAGTTCTGAAATGTTACCTCATTTTACCACCTGACCAAAGAGAAACTTGGGAAAGAAGGAAGGGAGGAAGGGAGGAAGGGAGGGAGGAAATAGCAAAATAAAGCAATTTTACAGAGGCAGGATTAGAATCCAGGTCTTGGAGCTGCAGCCCTCTGTCTTTCCTAGGGCCAGGCATGTACTGTCCACTCTTGTGCTCCCCTTGTATCCCTTCACCTCCATCTTCCTCTTTTGGAAGTCCAGAGGTGGCTAAAGTTGTGCCCAGATGCCTCTATGCAGTGCCCAGCTATTTGTGATGCCCTCATGGCTTGGTGCAAGCCGTTCACAGCTACAACAATATGCTGTAATAACAGTTATTTGAAACTTGTGAATTGGTTATTTCTAGAATTTTCCATTTAATATTTTCATAACACAGCTAACCTCTAGTAAACTGAAACTCCAGAAGTTAGAAACCTCCCCCTTAGGGAGGGGGCTCTAGAGCTTTGCCTGACACTCTGAGGTCAGGAATTGAGAACAGGAAGTGGAGTCGACTTCCCAGCCTGGAAGAACCAGCACTTCAGTTAGGAAACTGGGCAAACACTTGTCCACCGAGGGATGGGCCTGGCAAAGGATGGGCCAGGAGCCTGGGCACTGTGACCATAGAAAGAACCTTCTGCCACCAGCTGGGCAGGGGATCACATCAGGATGAGCACTCCCTGCCTGTACCCCCTGCCTGCCCCAGGGACCCCTGAAGACAGTTCCTATGCAGCCAGGGGTCCCCACCTTGCTCTGCTCGTACATTCTCTAGCTGCAAGACTTTGTTCAACAATTTGGGAGGTGCTGGAAGTGCCGAAGAGTTCGCAGGTTCTGAGCAGCCTCACTAGAGGCATGAGGGCCTCACTGAGAGGCAGTTCTGAGGCATCTGCCCACAGCCTCTCTTGGGGTATCGGGGGGTTGGAGCCTGGTGCCTGGGGCACTGGTCAGTCATCACCTGCCTTGCTGCCCCTGCTCCCTCACCCTGCCTCCTGCCATCATCTCTCACCTGTCCTGGCACCAAAGCATTCACCTAAGGGTTGGTTCTGGGGGAGAATCCAAACTAAGACGCCTGTTATGGATTGAATTGTGTCCCCTAAAGAGACACACTGAAGTCCTGCTCCCCAGAACCTCAGAATGTGACCTTAGGTAGACACGGGGTGACCGCAGAGGGAAGTGTCAAGACGTGGAAGACGGTGGGCCCTTGACCCAGCATGACTGGTGTCCTTAGAAGAAGAGACACACAGAGAGGATGGTCATGGGGCGATGGAGGCCGAGAAACCCTAACGCATCGCAAGCCCAGGAACACCGAGGATGCCACCAGACCTCAGCGCCCCGAGAAGCAACGAAGGGTTGCTCCTGACTGGGGAGACAGAGTTTGGGGGTGAGCTAAACCTGAGCATGCGGCTTGTTCTGTGAAGCTCCGAGTGGCCAGTGATCCCTCTAAGAGGGTCACCCCCTCTCCGTGAGGACAGAAGCTACTCGGGCCTGCAGTGGACTGAAGAGCAAAGACCCCTGGACCGCGGGGGGCAGGGACTCTGCACACCATCTGCCACCTCCCCCCCCCCCCCCCCATTCCCACCTCCACCCGCTTAAACCTCATGCTGCGATCCCTTACTGATATTAAAAACTGACAAGGAATTTTGCCACCGGCACTTGCATTTTAATATTGAAAGGTTGTGAAATCTAATAAGAGCTACAAGGAGGTTGATGGGGGTGGCATTATCCCCCCCCCCTTTCCAGCTTCAATAGAACTGGGATTCAATAAGCAAATGTGACAGAATGTGTAATTTCCCCTTGATCCGCCGTGGCCAGGCATTTCCTGTTTAATAACCTTAAACCAGAGAGCCCCTCTCCTGAAGCCACCCCTCCCAGAACATCTCTCCTCTCCATCTTATCAGAATAATCCTTCATTTGAACGCAGCTCAGACGGGCACTTTGGTGGCACCTTATCGCCGCTTGAAGACACAAAGGGAACAAGCTGAAATATTATTTTTCCCCTTAGTGGAAAGGTGTTAATGAGATCTTCCTGCCATCGCCCTGCCTGAGGTGGGAGGGGATCCCTGATCCCAGCCATTCTGCTCAAATCCCAGCTTTAAAACCTGTTCCTTCAAAGGAGGGGGTGGGATTCCTGGCCAAGCCCCAGCAAGGGGGCTCCAAGAGGGAAGATTTCCAGCCGGACATGGACAAGGAGTGTGAGGAGCCTCAGCCTGGTCTGGGAGCCTGGCCTCAGAATGTCCCTGCCAGCCACAATCAGATACACATGTGACAGTGACAATGTGGGCTCCTTTCTTGTGTGCCTAGATTGCTGGAGCAGGAGGGGACAGCAGAGGACTCTGGGAGGGCACGAGGGCACGTGATGAGCACAAAACAAGAGGCGTCCTATGGCCCATCCTGGTAACCCGTCCAGCTTCAGAGTGAGGTCCCAGCCTGGGAAGAACCAGGTGGTGCTTCCTAAGGAGCCAGGCCCTTGCAGGAAGGGAGTGAAATCCTTCGGCCTGTTTCTGTTTTCTCTAGAGTAAGCCAAAGGGCGTTTTCTAGTCCTCCAAAAAGAGGGAATAAGAAGCTGAACAGGGAATAAGAAAAGTATTGCCACATGTCGACAGTCACTGCTGATACTGCTAACACGGAACACAGAGTGAGCACCTACAATGCGCAAGGTGCACACTAGGACTGCGTATGCATTATGCTCCTCACCCCTCACAGCCCCCTATGAAGCAGTTACAGTACTATTAACCCCACTTCGTGCATCACCAAGTGGAGGCTCAGAGTGATCCGATGCTTACTCAGGTGATAAATGGAAGGTGCTCAGAATCTGATGCTCTGATTCCTAAGCCTGTGTTCCTAACAGCTAGGCCAAGAAGGACCAGCATTGCCGTCTAACATTCCCAGGTTGGGACAAAAGAGGACAAAGAGGAGACCAGATTCTGCAAGAATTGCAAAGGAACTGCTTCTCTGGAAGCATCGGCAGGGAGGAGAAAGAGGCGCGTGGTTGGTGAAAGGAAGGTGAGATGAGAAAAACTGGGAGTTTGGAGGTTGTTTAGGCAGGAGGACCCTGAGCCTGGGGTGGAGGGGAGGAGCTGTAAGAAGACACAGGCAGTGCCTGCACTCAAGTCCTAGGGAAGCAGGAAGGAGGTCTCCATGTTCTTCCTCCTTTGTCCTCCACGGGCACAACCACCCTTTTTAGACTTGGCCACCTCTTCCTTCTCCTCTCCCAGAGTACTTCATGCACCCAAGTCCCTGACGTCCCACCTGCTTCTCCCCTGCCTGCAGGAGCCCTGTTTGGGGAGATGGCTGAGATTGCGTTTGGCTGCGGGCCATGAACATGTTTGGGCATTACTGCCTTCCGTAGTCTCGCGGGACTTGGCCCGGCCCTGGTCAGTTCATGTGAAAGAAGCAGTCACAAATGTTACAGCAGGGGACACTTCAGGGGTCTTTTTAAGGAGAAGACATTGAAACACGAGGCTTTGGTTTTTGTCAGGCAAGAAGGAATGCGGCAGGCAGAGAGAGTCTGTTGAAGGAAGCAACCTGGGGTCTAGACGGGCTCAGATTATTCAGGAAATGGTCAGGGCTTCTCAGGCCAAGACATGATGAAACAGCTGGGAACGTGGGGAGGGGGAGGCTGGAAGGGAAGGCTGGGTCCTCCCTGCCAGTGTTTCTGAATGACACCCAAGAGAGTAAAACTCTGGGACCTAATGAGCTATGGGGGATGGGGAATCTCTGTTGGCTTGTAAAGCTGTCGAGGTGTCTGCAGGCACTGGTCAGAGGAGATGGCTCTGACCACCACCTGGAGTTCAGGTCCACCTCTGCTGTGGAGTGTGGTCACTGGGGGCAAGCCCTGGAGTCAGTCTGGCTGTTTTACATCCGGGCCTTGCTGTTCATTAACTGTGCATGCTCTTAACCTCTCGGTGCCTCCGTTAAAATACGTGAAGGACTTCCAATCGTGCTCAGCAGACACTAAGTACATTAGTAGTCAGCAGAATCTTAATCACCCCATAGAGGACAGCTGAGCACCAGGCCATCTGAGCGCCAAGACGCCAGGTTTTATTATAATGGCAGTAATAACTACCTTCTAATGAGCACTTGAATCACTATAAGCACACTCTACTAGCTCCTCCAGATACATTAATTCCTTTAATCCCTGCAACTCTTTGGAGTAGTTATTATTATCCCCATTACATGGATGATGAAGTTGAGGTTTAGAAAGATTAAGTAATCTGCTTTCTGTCACAGAGCTTAAAACAGAAGACTAAGACACAAACCAGTCCTGTGTGACCCTAGAACCTGGGTTCAGAACTCCCACAAAGTCCCACTTCTCCCTGGGACTGCAAGCTTCCCGGAGGGCTTGGGGTCTCCACGTGGGCTCTGCTACCAGGCAGAGAATCACGGACCACAGAACGGCTCACCTCCTTGACAGTCGCATTTCTCACTTGCAGTAATACATGAGCATTTGGGTTTGCAAGTCAGTCTCTTATGACCTGGGTTGGGGGAGTGGTTCAGGGCCGTGGCGGCACATTAGATTTACATTTTTAAAATCCCAATACTCAAGCCACTCTCAGGACCAATTAAATCCAAATCTCAGGGACTGTGACCCAAGCATCAATATATTTTACAGCTCCCCAAGGCATGATAATGCACACCAAGGTCATGAACGCTGGGGTAGGGTGAACCAGCAAGGCTGCATCTAACAGACGCCTGCAAAATGAGGCACCTGATCCTGCCATATCCTGCGATTTGAAACCTGGTCACGATGGCCAGGTACACTGGGGTTGACAACAGCCACGCCTCCCAGTTTGGGGGTGGGGGATGGGCTTACAACCAAGTTTGTGCCTCCCCAGCAGAGATAAGCCTGGGCTGTCCCTCCAGCCAGCAAGACCTGTCCCAGCACCAGGCCATGTTCAGCCACCCTGACTCGGACAATGCACTTAAATCGGGACATTTGGCTATGATTCTCTACAAGGGGAATAAAGCTTTGCCTGGGATGTAATAAGTGGAATAAAATTTTATGGGTCTCTCTGTGAAGAATGGCGGGGGGGTGGCGGGGCAGTAACCAGAAGCGGGTAACCGCTCCGGGGTCTGTCCCCAGTGGCAAATAGCACGGCTAAAGTGGAATCCTCTGAAGAATCTGGCAATCAGCAAAATTAGCATTCAAACTGCCTCCTTCAGACATCAGCTCCCGGCAACCAAGCACCCATCAGGGGCCGCGGCTCTTATTCCTGCAATAAATGCGGAGGGAAGCGCGCTGGGACCCCGCCTCTCGCGAGGCCAGGAGGGAGGGGCGCGCTGCCTGGCGACGTGGTTCAGGGAGCAGAGCCATCGACGCCCAGGGAGGACCAGGGTGAGAAGCGGGACACCAGCTCCCCTGCTGAGAAGCCACCGGAAGCTGAGCCCGAGTCAACTCTGGGGCCATGGGCTCCTTCTGGCAAGTAGGAAGAGAAGAGCTGCCAGCCAAAAGAAAGGGCTGCAGTGGTGCCACACGCAGTGGTCACCTCTTGTCACTAGTGATCGAGACAGCCCACAGCCATCACATTCCCCTTGGCTTCAGTGAACGGAAGACAGATTCCTTCCTGTCTGAGGCCCCGTGAGACTCTGGCTCCCTGAAACCTCGCGATACCTAGGAAACACCAGGGGTTTCACCTTTCTTGGTCCAAGTTTCTACACAGAACGTGGATTTTTTTTTTTTCTTTTCTTTTCTTTTTTTTTTTCTTTTTTTTTTTTTTTTTTTTTTTTTTTTTTAGTACCAGGGATTGAACTCAGGGGCACTCCACCACTGGGTCACATCCCCAGCTTTTTTTTTTTTTTTTTTTTTTTGTATTTTATTAGAGACAGGGTCTCGCTGAGTTGCTAAGTGCCTCGCCATTGCTGAGGCTGGCTTTGAACTCACGATCCTCCTGTCTCAGCCTCCCAAGTGCTGGGATTACAGGCGTGCGCCACCATGCCCAGCACAATGTGAATTTTGAATAATCATTCACTCAAGTTGTTCCACCTGGGTGCAATAGGACTCCAGCACCCACTGGGCCCTGTAGCCTGCCCCTCAGCCCATGAGATGGGAAGCCCCCAAGCCTTCCAGATGACCAAAGCCCATTCTATCCCCTTTCTGAGTCTCTGTGGGAACCTGGTGGTGACAGAGAGGAGCAAACACCCCTCACAGACTTCACAGCCCCGTCCTCACAGCTGCTGGAAACACGCTCTGCTTCCGTGTCACCCCCTTTCTTCATCCTTTGTGCTTTGATACCATCCACACTGGACCACTGCCAAGGATGACCTCAGAATTCCTCTCGCTCTCCAGCCAGAGGGAACGTGTCCTCCTTCCTCCAGCACAGTTTCTTAGATCCCAAAGGAAGCGATCCTTTGTATTCGTGCTAGGTTGTCTCTCCCCTCCAGGGTAAATTCAAACACAGTGTCATTATCTCCAGGACTCCCGTCTGTCTTTGGCTTTGGCCAGCCCACCACTATAAATTCCTTCCTTCCTTCCTCAGATCTTCCCCACTGCCACCCCAGGGATCCCACTGACCCTCCCTGAAATCTAGTTCTCTTTCAGGGTCTCTCCAGACCACCAAGCAAATCAGCGTATGTGACTAGAGGCGAAATAGAGAAGGTCCCAGCAGTAGGGACTGCTGCACATCAAAGCCTCAGTGTCAGCCCCACAGATACTGGACTTAACCTGTGGCTCATTTTCACTCCAGAGGAATTGATTTTCGAGGACAGCTTACAGATTTTGGTCATGTGGCTTCCTTACCACGTAGCTTTCAGCCAATTACTACCCATGATCACTGTCCCTGTTGAGAGTGAAGTTTTCTGCACCCAGGAGTCCAACTGGACTAAGAAAAAAAACTTAGTTTATTAATATGTTTAATAAGAGGGTGAGAGACTAATAATTATTCAATTTGCAAACTTTATTTCGCACTTTCTATGTTTCAGCCACTGCATGCTGAACCCGTATTAAATGAGATAACTCCACATATGTATTACCTCACTTAATATATTCAAAATGTACGCAAAAGAAAACTAGAACTTAGAGGTTTTGAGCTGCCTGCACCAAGTTCACACCAGTTAGTCCTAAGACATGAAGCCAGAGAAAGCCTGAATTCATCTTTACACTGTGCCACCTCCTCACCATGATGTTTTGTTGCTGCCTGAAGCGATGGCCGCTTGGAGCAACGAAGCCGCGGGAAGAAGTTCAGAGGCAAACTGGAGACAAACAGCTTTTTATTCTGATAACTTTTCTCTCTGGCTCTAACAACGACTAACACGCACCGCACACACCACCAAAAATGGCGCTGACCCGATCAGCAATCTCGGCCAAGTCACTCGAGATCCCGGGCCAAGTCCCGTGAGACTACGGAAGGCGACAATGCCCAAATCTCCGTGGCCCATAGTCAACCGCAATTCAAGCCATCTCCCCAAACAGGGCTCCTACAATGTTTTGGGACTCCTGCCCCGGAATTTAATTCTTCTCTCCCACCAAAATCCAAATGCATCTTCTTGGTACATTCTCATGAGCTCTTTGTGCTGAGAGAAACAGCAGCGTCTGAAAGAATGACTGTTTAGCTGGGGAATCACCAAACAGCAGACCACTGGTCTATTGTTGGTATTTTGTCAGCATGTTATGATCACTCTATCCAAACCATTCATGTCAACTGTTTACCACTGTGACCACATGGCCCGGGTGTTCCAGACTAATCTCAGTTTCAATATTATCACCTATTTTTTATACAAGCCATAGTCGATTAGAGAAATGTTAACACATTCACCTCCTAACTAGATTCCCCCTCTTGCTTGAATGCTTCTTGCATTCAAAAGGATGTGATTCCTTTGTCAGATTTCTCTTCCAATATTCCCTGGGCTCTGCAAACACAGCCGTGGTCTCATGTGAACGCCCTCGTATCCTGATGAGGTAGTTTGAGCTCACTTGCTCGTGGCTGGGGCTAATTTACACTTTAGCAAAGTGATTGTGCCACGTGGTACAGTCACCACAGCTGAGGCACAGCCTCTGCAGTCACAGCGCTGGTGTTTAATTAGCCTCCGTATACCTATTGACTGCCACCATCGTCACTGAGCCAGTGCTTATTCATGATGGACTTCTGGTGGTAGTACTACTATTTTCCAGCAGCCTGATTTTCTCCCCTAGAGGACAGACAGCAGATTGTCATAAAGCACTGGAGCAAGTCCTTCCCAGTCCCCACGTCATGCTGCTGTGCCATGGCACTGAGCCCTGCATAAACCTGCCTGGGTCACACACACTGGAGGCCCCGTCGGGGCCGGGACCACATGTGGCCAGGCATTCTGTTGGTCCTGGAGTTTATAGACAGCACAGACCCTCATCCCCCCACCCAGTGCTACACATGTGTTTACACAACCCTCCTCTTGGCCACGTCCAAAACACACCAAAAGTACCCTTGGCCAAGAGCCACAGAGGCTAGAGTTTCAAGCGACTGATTCTCAACTGAAAGCGGGTGGAAGACAGAGATTTGCATCTTCTAACTACCAGTAACTTCCCTCCAGGTAAGCTCCCGGCCACTGAGCCCTTAATTGCTATTGCCCGCTACCTCAAAGCTGTCTCACTCTGTTGGATGGAGAATGATGCTCGTGACGTGGGATGTGTGGCCTGGCGCATGAAGCGGGGTCGTCCCCTCTCCGGCCACTCAGCATTTGGATACATTTGAGATTATCTGACTCTTTGATTTGAAGTGAAAGGAAATTTGTATTAAAATATATCAGGGGGCTGGGGATATATCTCAGTTGGTAGAGTACTTGCCTTGCATGCACAAGGCCCTGGATTCAATCCCCAGCACCACAATAAATAAATAAATATATATATATATATATATATATACACATACATATATATATACACATAAATATATATATGCTTTTTATATGCATATTTTATATATATGCATATATATACATACCAGCACAGGTCAAAGCATTAAATAATAGCCCAAGTGTCCCTGCATGGGGGACAAAGGGAAAAACAAGACAGCATCCAAGCCCTCCCGAGCAAGAGCTCAGACAAACAGTCTGGAGAGACAGCAGATTGAAGCAGGCATGACTCTATTTGGCCACCACGGATCCATCGCACAATTTCCAGTATGCCCGTCTTCCGCACACCAGTTGACCTGCATGGCCGGGTAGTGGAGCAAGACCACTACAAGCTGTCAACAGTGAGCCAGGGGTAATGAAGGCCAGACCAGAAGGTGAGCAGTACGGTCAGAAACCCAGAGAGCAACAGCAAGATGTCAAAGCCAAGTCCATGTGGCAGAGTAGAGTTCAGGGCCTGGTCATGCTTAGACCCCCCAAGGGAGCAAAACAGGAGAAGTCAAATCCAGCGAGGGTGTGAGAGAGTCCAAGCTGGCTCATTCCAGGTCAGACTGGCAGGACCCAGCAGGAAATGAACAGTACTGAGCTGAATCCAGAGACAGCCCAAGTAAGTTCCCAGAGTCTCTAAGTGAGGAAGTGGGGGTAGTCCCTCTACCCCTCCGAAATAAGCATTTAAATGTGTCTAATGTACTTTCTTTCATTTGTATGTGTTTCTGAAAAATCAAGTATCGTGGCTTTGTGTGCATGCATCTTAATTTGTAGAAACGGCATTCATTGTGCCATAGATCTCCTTCAGCCAGTGCTTGGTGGTTGCTTTGTGTCTATCCAATCCTGTGCCCAACCACTGCCTATGGCAAGCATCTACCACACTGCAGCATGGACCTCTCTGGTGAAGATAACTGAGATTGCCACCCACCCACCCCACCCACCCTACAAAAAAAAAAATGGGGTATGAGCATCCTCTCACACACTGCTATCAACCTATGGTAGAATTTCCTGGAAATGTGCCCAGGAGGAAAATAGACAGGTCTTAAGGAAAATGTATTCCTAATAACCTAATACATTTGTAAGATGGGTCTGCGAAAGGACGCACCACCAGCAGGACAACGCAATTCCTGTGGCTGATGTGTTCGGCAATTTTTGGTCACTGTGACCAAAATACCTGATAAGAGCAACCTAGAGGAGGAAACGTTTATTTTGGCTCATGGTCTCAGAGGTTCAGTTCCTGGTCAGCCAACTCCATTGCTCTGGGCCCAAGATAAGGCAGACCATCATGGCAGAAGGGTACTGTGGACAAAAGCTGCTCAGGTGGCCAGGGGCCACAGGAAAAATGAATGCTTCCAGGACACGCCCCCAGTGACCCACTTCCTCCAGTCACACTAAGCCTACCTACAGTTACCACCCCGTTAGTCCATTCACTAGGATGTACTGACCAGGTTACAGCTCTCACAATCCAATCATTTCACTTATAAATATTCCTGCATTGACACAGGCGCTTTTGCAGGGACACTTTATAGCCAAACCATAACAGCCAAGGGTTCTCTCTTGAAGATCTGGAACTCTGCTCCTTTCAGTTCATCTCCAACTATACCAGGCACCAGACAGCAATCAGACAGAAGCCCAAATGTGAGCAGTGCTTAACTTCTTTCCCAAGTGACCTTGGAAGTACTCTGCCAGTATTCTGTATGTTTGTAAAATGCTTCTAGATGCTACCTAAATGTTCCCTGTTCATGTCAAAGCACAAAATAACTAAGGTGTATGTGTTAGTCAGCTTTCTGTCACTATGACAAAGTAGCTGAGAAAATCATCTTAGAAGTGGAAAGATGTGTTTTGGCTTATAATTTTAGAGATTTCAGTTCATGGTTGGCTGGATTCATGGCTTTTAGGCCTGTGGGCAAGGCAGAACATCATGGTGAAAGAGTGTGGGAGAGGAAAGCCACTCAACACATGGCCACCAAGAAAAAGGGAGAAAAAGAAAGGGGCTGAGGACAAGATGTAGTCCCCATGGACACACCCCCAACGACCCACTCCTTCAATGAGGTCCCACCTTCCACAGTCCCCCCGCCTCTCAACAGTCCATTCAGCTAGGAATCCATTAGTGGATTAATCCATTGATGAAATCAGAGCTCTCAGGATCCAATCACTTCCCAAGAGCCCCACCTCTGAAAACTGCTGTATTGAGGACCAAGCCTTCAACACCTGAAGGGACATTCCAAATCCGAACTATACCAGAATATTTTTAAGCAAGGTGTTTTCAGCTTGTCCCAAGCTCTTGGACCTACGAGGTCCAATTACCAACATCAATAGACACCCACAATAAAGTGACTGCTCCAAAATCAACATTGCATCCACTATAACTTTGCTAGTCCAGTAAGATTCAGAGCCAATACACTGTGTTTTATATTGGTGCTTCAGTCAGCATGTTTTGATGTCTTCTTGGTAGTGAGTTATCTATTCATATTGTCACCGCCTGCAGCAATTGCCACTTGCAGCAACGATACCACGGGAGAAAACTCGGAGGCAGACTGGAAATGAAAAAGTTCTTTTATTCTTCTTTCTTCTAACTTCTCTCTCCGTCTCCAACAACCTCTCCAACTCCAACCACCCCTCTAACTAACTTCACCTGGTTAAATGCATTTTGCCTTAACAAGGACAAGTGCTTACAGCTCAAGCTTACAGGTGCGTCAAACAGTGTTCACGGGCATAAAAAGATTCTTAGATAAATGCATGAATATCAGGTGAAAATACTTGAACACCTTTATGGCTCTCTGCTAACCGCCATCTTAGCTATCCTCAATTAGGGCTTTTACATTTGCCCGCTTTTGTTTTTGAAAGAGGAAATGCTCTAGGGTGTCCCATGTGCAACCAACATTCTTACCCATCAGCGGATAATCAAGGCTGTGCCCTTGACTCCTGTCTTAGGTGGATATTTCAGCCACATGAGACTGTCTCGTGGATGGGTGACAGACCTCATCCGGATCGACTGTGCCTGTCTTAGGTTGTCCCCCTCTGGGGATCTTACCCGTCATTGGCTACCAGCCGTCCAATCAAGCTCTTCAGGATCGACTCTGTGTGTTGACTAACAGCTGTCTGCAGGAGCCCTGTTTGGGGAAATGGCTTAAATTGCGGTTGACTATGGGCCATGGAAATTTGGGCATTGTCGCCTTCCATAGTCTCACGGGACTTTGCCCAGGATCTCGCAGGACTTGGCCCGGGATCTCGAGTGACTTGAGCCGAGATTGCTGATCGGGTCAGCGCCATTTTGGTGGTGTGTGTGGCGCGTGTTAGTCGTTGTTAGAGCCAGAGAGAAAAGTTATCAGAATAAAAAGCTTTTTGTTTCCAGTTCGCCTCTGAACTTCTTCCCGCGGCTTCGTTGCTCCAAGTGGCCATCGCTTCAGGCGGCAACAGGTGGTGGCCCATACAGGGACTTCGGAGTGGACAGGTAAGAACTGAAAGGTCTCTAAAGATGGGTTCAAATATAACTGAATCCCAAGTGATAGAGGCTATGCAAAGACTCCTTGATATACCTGACTCTGTTCTCAGTGAGGAGGATATAGAAAAAAGTGAAAGTGATCAAAAAAAGCGTAGCTTCCACTGGGCCAACTGAGACCAGTAAAGAGAGTATTAGAAGAGTCCCAAAAATGACAATAATCCAAGCTATTAGAGCTATTTGGGAGTTATTGGAGATAGCTGAAGGATACTTGCTCTTCATGGAACCTAGGACTCAGGATATTGCTGTCAGTGAAATTAGCAGTGGTGAGGAATCTAGTAAAAGTGATCCTGAGAAAATGAGGAAAAAGAAACTAAAAAAGACCAAGAAAAAGGACCGTCAGGTAGAGGAACCACTTGTGTCCTCTACTCCCCCATGGGTGGAATCCATTATAGAAAATATGAAGGGTATTACTAGGCATTTGCATACCCTAGAAACAGAAATAAAAAGTCTTTCTGATCGCTTATGCGCTCTCGAGGGTAACTCACAGATACATTGGGAACCACCAGCATTTGAAAAAAAAATGGACAGAGGGTCCATCAGTCAGTAGATTTCAAAACAATAAAAATTCTCAAAGAGGCAGTAATGACTTATGGGCCCCAAGCTCCTTTCACGTTGAGTATGCTGGAGTCCCTTAACACCTTTAGCTTAACTCCCTCAGACTGGAAAAGTCTATGTAAAGCAGCATTAAGCTGGGGGCAATTCTTGGTTTGGCGATCGCAATTCCAAGAACTTTGTATAGAAACGGCTAAAAGAAATGCGGCTGCAGGGTTTGAAAACTATAATATAGACATGCTCACAGGAGAAGGGCAATTCGCAGACTTACAGGCTCAAAAAAGATTATGACCCAGATGTATATGCTCAGATAAACGCAGCTGCCTTAGAGGCATGGAAAACTGTACAAGGACCTGGGGATCTACAAGGTAGCTTGTCAAAAGTGATTCAAGGACCTAATGAGCCATATGCTGATTTTGCTGATCGACTTTTGAGAACTGCAGGTAGAGTGTTTGCAGATGTTGATCAAGCTATGCCATTAGTTGTTCAATTACCATACGAAAATGATAATAAATGCTGCCAAGCAGCCATCAGGCCATGGAGAACTAAAAAGGATCTTTCCGTATATATACAAATATGTAAAGATATAAATAACGCCATTGTCACAGGAAATGTGATTGCAGCCTCAATGAGAGGTGCTTCCCCTCAAAATTTCACAAAGGCTAAACCTAGACATTATAATCAATCAGGATATTCCAGGCAAAATTATCATAATCAATCAGGCTATTCTAGGCAAAATCCCAAAAGAGAAATAAGACCAAGCTCACACCGTGCCCCAGGCCACTGCCCCAGGTGTAAAAAGGGAAATCATTGGGCCAATAAATGCCATTCAAAATTTGACATCCATGGAAATCCTTTGTTCAGGAATTCAAAAAACGGGGCACGAAGCCCAATACCCCGGGGGCCCACAAATGTATGGGGCATTGGAGGAGGAGTATCCTCAAGCATCCACTCAGATGCTTCCCCGACACAATCCCTACTACCCATCCACTCCCTCGCCAGAGGAACAAGAGGAAATGCAGGATTAGACCTCTGTTCCACCTCCCGAATAGTGTTAACACCTGAAATGGGGGTTCAACTGATTCCCACAGGAGTCAGGGGACCTCTTCCCTCAGGGATGGTAGGACTTATTATTGGGCAAAGTCCTAAAAGCTTATTAGGTTTGCAAGTGACCCCAGGTGTAATAAACTCAGACTACAAAGGAGAAATAAAAATAATGCTTAGCTCACCCCAAAGCATAAGTTCTATTAATCAAGGAGATAGAATTGCTCAGTTGCTTCTCCTTCCAAATTTACATAATTCATTTAAAATGGGTATGCCTCAAAAAGGGAACAATAGAGGATTTTGTTCCACTGACTCAAGACCCATGGCTTGCTGGGTTCGAGACTGTTCAAGGAGGCCTATGTGTAAAATAAAAATCCAAGGAATACAAATGGAGGGATTAATAGATACTGGAGCTGACTCTTCCATTATTAATTTACACCAATGGCCCAAGCACTGGCTTCTGTAAAAAGCTTCAACCAGTTTAAGAGGCTTGGGATATAATAACCTCCCAGAAAAAAGTGCGGTAATTTTAAAATGGGAGGATGATGAAGGCCATAAAGGAACATTTCAGCCTTATGTTTTACCTAACCTACCAGTTACTTTATGGGGAAGAGATATTTTGCAACAAATGGGAGTACACCTTGCAACCAAACCTGTAGGTTGTTAAATGTGAAAATCTACAGGGTAATCTTAACCATAAAAGAAATCATTATCAAAAAGTACAGAGTAATCTTAACCCTAAAAGTAATCATTATCATAAAGGAAAAAGATATTTTTGGGGGGGCCACTGAGAAAATAATTTTGAAAATACCATGGCTTTCTGATAAGCCAGTGTGGGTCCCTCATTGGCCCCTATCTAAAGAGAAATTACAAGCGGCCCTCCTACTAGTTCAGGAACAATTAGAAGCAGGACATATAGAACCTTCCACCTCTCCCTGGAATTCCCCCATATTTGTGATCAAGAAAAAGTCAGGAAAATGGCGATTGTTACATGATCTTAGACAAATTAATAAAACCATGCAAGCTATGGGCCCTACTCAACCTGGACTTCCTAGTCCTGTAGCTATTCCAAAAATTTCCATCTTATTACTCTTGATATAAAAGATTGCTTCTTTTCTATTCCCCTATATCCTCTGGATGCCCCCAGGTTTGCTTTTTCAGTTCCTTCTATTAACAATAATGGCCCTGATCAGAGATATCAATGGAAGGTTTTACCACAGGGAATGGCTAAGAGCCCCACCATATGCCAAATATATGTGGACAAGGCTATCCAAACCATTAAAAATAAATATCCAAACCTCATGTGTCTACATTACATGGATGATATTTTATTGGCCAACCCTAATTAAAAAATCTTATTTAATGTATTCAGTGACGTGGTAGAAAATTTTAAAAAATATGGATTATATATAGCAGAAGAAAAAGTTCAAACCAGATCTCCCATATTATATTTGGGATTTAAAATCATGGATACTTTTGTTAGACCCCAAAAAATTTTAATAAATAAAGAACATTTGACCACCCTCAATAATTTCCAAAAACTACTGGGAGACATTAATTGGCTTTGCCCTACACTAAATCTCACTACTGGCCAACTAAAACCTTTATTTGACATGCTTTGCGGTGACCCTGATCCATCTTCACCGCAAACATTGACTCCTGATGCTAGGAAAGCTTTAAAGTTAGTAGAAAAAGCCATCGAAGGAGCTCATTGTGATAGATTTGATTTAACTCAACCGCTGATGTTGATGATTATTTCTTCACAATATACACCCACAGGAGTATTTTGGTGACAAGGGCCTTTATTATGGATACATTTGCCCGTCTCTCCTAAAAGTATAATTGAGTCTTATACCTCCATGGTGGCTAAACTTATTCTTCAAGGACCTAAGACTTCTACTAAAATACTTGGCATTTACCCTGCTACTATTATTACTCCCTATTCATCATCACAGATTGAATACTTATGCTTCAATGATAATGATTGGGCTATAGCTAAATGCTCTACTTCTGCAAATTTTGATAATCATCTTCCTAAGTCCCCTATATTATCTTTTTGTATTAATCATCCTATTATATTTCCACAGGTAATAAAAAATCAACCTATTCCTAAGGCATTTAATGTACTTACAGATGGGTCCTCAAATGGTACTGCTACAGTAGTCACTAAAAAAGAAAATATGAAGCCGGGCGCGGTGGCGCACGCCTGTAATCCTAGCACTTGGGAGGCTGAGGCAGGAGGATCGCGAGTTCAAAGCCAGCCTCAGCAATGGCGAGGCACTTAGCAACTCAGTGAGACCCTGTCTCTAATAAAATACAAAAAAGGACTGGGGATATGGCCCAGTGGTCGAGTGCCCCTGAGTTCAATCCCCAGTACCAAAAAAATATATATATATGACTTACATAACTGCATACAAATCAGCTCAACTAGTGAAATTGGAAGCTGTGGTAAGAGCTCTGGAAAATTTTAGGGACCAGCCCGTAAACATTTTTTCAGATATCCACTATATTGTACAAGCCGTCCCAAAATTAGAGTTAGCAGGACCAATAGCACCTCATACTCCAGCCTTTGAGTTGTTTTATCAAATACAAAAACTTTTGTGGGCAAGAAAAGAACCTCTATTCGTAGGACATATTAGAGCACATACTAATTTGCCTGGTCCCCTCCATGAAGGTAATCAAAAGGCTGATGAACTTACAAAAACAATATTTATACTTTCAGTGCTACAACAAGCTACTTTATTTCACTCCCAGTTTCATGTCAACAGCACCACCTTGCAACGTAGGTTTAAAATCACAAAGGAGCAAGCCAGAACAATTGTAAAAGATTGTAAATCTTGTATGACACATTTGCCCAATCCTCATTTCGGCGTTAACCCTAGAGGATTAATGCCCAATCATTTGTGGCAGATGGATGTTACTCATGAGCCAAGTTTTGGAAAATTGCGATTTATTCATGTTACCATAGATACATGCTCAGGCATGATTTTTGCTTCCTTACATTCTGGAGAAAAAGTTAAAGATGTTACATCTCATTGTTTGCAAGCTTTTGCTGCATTGGGCATCCCCCAAATGCTTAAAACAGATAATGGCCCTGCATATACGTCCTCATCTTTCAAACAGTTTTGCGCAAAATTCAATATATCCCATAAAACAGGCATCTCATACAATCCTCAGGGTCAGAGCATTATTGAAAGAGCAAACCGCACACTGAAAATTATGTTATTAAAACAAAAAGAAGGAAATTGGAAAAATTCTAAGGACAGATTGGCAGTTGCCCTATTTACCTTAAATTTTTAAACTTTAGACTCTAATGGTTATTTTGCTGGAGACAGACATTGGAATCCACACCAACAACATAAACCTTTAGTTTACTGGAAGGATGTTCTTTCAGGTACATGGAAGGGTCCAGATCCAGTATTAATTTGGAGGAGAGGATCTGTTTGTGTTTTTCCAAAACACGAATCCTCTCCAATATGGATACCATCTAGATTAATAAAACAGGTACCACATCAAAATGATCAAGATGAAGTTGTTGAAGAATCAAGATTAATAAAAAAGGTATAAAATCAAGAGGACCAAGATGAAGGTATAAAATGATTTTCTCAAAAGAGTCCTTCAAAATAATTCACAACTTAAGTGTCATTCCTCCTGGCTGGGATGAGGAGATCTCTCTTTAGTGTGCACACAATTGTATTTTTTTTTTCTTTTTATACATGTCTTTATGTCTGTACATTTGTCTACATTTCATGTTAATGTGACATCACAAATATATGTTTGTATGTTTGTGCGTCTGTCCAGTGTGACGTCACAAATAACAAAGCGCTTATGAAAATATATATATATATATGGATTCAAATAACTTTAATTCATTTTAGGTTAAGAGTATTCAATTAAGAGTAAATAATTTTATAAATGAAGGTACTTTCAATTTTGATTTATAGGTGTCCCTGGGACTTCTCTTTAGCAAACAATATGACTAGTGCTATATAACCTGATATTTTGGTGTTTTGACATAAGATTGTTTATTTGTTAATAACTTCATTTGTTTAATAGCTCATTAATTTCAATTATCTCAACAGTTAAAAGATTGCTGTGTATACAGAGACTCAAGGGTTCCAGCTAACAAATTATTTCTCCAAAGTGCCTTTACCTTTTCTTTAATCTATCTTTAATGCAGTAATTACCCTCAGTCTTTCTTTGTTTTGTTCTAAATATGACATTTTTCCAACTTATGTTTGTAAAAGCTCAACCAGCGATGTATGTGAACAAAAATCAACTTTAATTTTCTAATCTAATTATTCTATTTTGTAGTTTGACAACTCGCCTCTTGACTCAGTGCTGCAATAGCACTGCCTTTCCTTTAATAATTGATGCTTGAGTTTCTAGGTAGCAGGCCCTGAAGATTTGCTGGTGGCATTGTCTAGACATAAAAAAAGTCTGCTGCTACAGCTGCAGGGATTGCGGTCGCCGCAAGCATCCCTGCTGCTCAAGCATCAAACAACCTCACCAACAGTGTGGCCTCTGCTCTACATACATGGGGCCTCCTACATCAACGTGTTATAACAAATGGACATTTTGATCTTTCATTGTTTGGGACTTTACGGGACAATGCCTTGCGGGTATTTGTCTAGAGAATTCAGTGTGTTACTTGATGGAACTTAGGGCAGCTGATTTGTTTAAAGAATTTGATATGCTATGCAATTTGGCTCATCACCAAAAGGCTTGTCGCCTTAAAGCCGCAACATCTCCTCACAATTGGACGGCTGTTAGTCATCATACACAGTCGATCCTAAAGGGCTCCATTGGATGGCTGGTTAACCAATGATGGGTAAGATCCCCAGAGGGGGACAACCTAAGACAGGCACAGTCACACGGGACAGTCTCATGTGGCCAACATATCAACCTAAGACAGGAGTCAAGGGCACAGCCTTGATTATCCGATGAGAGGTAAGAATGTTGGTTGCACATAGACGTCCTAGAGCATCCCCTATTTTAAAACAAAAGGGGGGAAATGCAGGAGCCCTGTTTGGGGAGATGGCTTAAATTGCGGTTGACTATGGGCCGTGGAAATTTGGGCATTGTCGTCTTCCGTAGTCTCACGGGACTTGGCCCGGGATCTCGAGTGACTTGAGCCGAGATTGCTGATCGGGTCAGAGCCATTTTGGTGGTGTGTGTGGCGCGTGTTAGTTGTTGTTAGAGCCAGAGAAAAAAGTTATCAGAATAAAAAGCTGTTTGTTTCCAGTTCGCCTCTGAACTTCTTCCAGTGGCTTCATTGCTCCAAGCGGCCATCGCTTCAGACGGGAACAGCCGTCCAATCGTGAGGAGATGCTGCGGTTTTAAGGTGGCAAGCCTTCTGCTGATGAGCCAAGTTCCATAGCGTATCAAGTTCATTAAACAAATCCACTGCCCTAAGTTCCATCAAGTAACACACTGAGTTCTCTAGACAAACACCACACAAGGCATTATCCCGTAATATCCCAAATAATGAAAGATCAAAATGTCCACTTGTTATAACACGTTGATCTAGGAGGCCCCATGCATGCAGAGCAGAGGCCACACTACTGGTGAGGTTGTTTGACGCTTGAGCAGCAGGGATGCTTGTAGTGACCACGATCCCCACTGCTGTAGCAGCAGCCATCTTTTTTATGTCTAGACAATGCCACCAGCAAATCTTCAGGGCCCGCTACCTAGAAACTCAAGCATCAATTATTAGAGGAAAGGCAGTGCCATTCCAGCACTGAGTCAAGAGGCGAGTTGTCAAACTAAAAAATAGAATTATTAGATTAGGTAATTAAAGTTGATCTCTGCTTACACACATTGCTGCTTGAGCTCCCACAAATATAAGCTGGCAAAATATCAATTTCAGAACAAATCAAAGAAAGACCAAGGGTATTTAACTGACAAAAACACTGCATTAAAGATAAATTAAAGAAAAACTAAGAGCACTTTGGAAAAATAATTTGTTAGCTGGAACCTCCAAGTCTCTGAATACACAGCAATCTTCTATGAAATTACCTGTTGAAATAATTCAAATTAATCAGCTATTAAACCAATAAAGTTAATTACAAATAAACAATCCCATGTCAAATACCAAAATATCAGGTTATACAGTACTAGTCATATTCTTAGCTGAAGAGATGTTCCAGAGACACCTATAAATCAAAATTGAAGGTACCTTCACTTTTAAATTGTTTATCCAATTTGAATACTCTAAACTTAAATAAATTAAGGTTATATTGATCTCTATATATTTTTTATAATATATTTATAGTATTAATTTTCATAAGCGTTTTGTTATTTGTGACATCACACTGGACAGACGCACAAACATATTTGTGACGTCACATTTACATGAAATCTTGACAAGTGCACAGACATAAAGACATATATAAAAAGAAAAAAAAAATACAATTGTGTGTACACTAAAGAGAGATCATCTCGTCCTGGCCTGGAGGAATGAGACTTAAGTTGTGAATTTATAGAAGGACTCTTTTAAGGGAATCATTCCATAACTTCATCTTGGCCCTCTTGGTTTTGTACTTGTTTTATTAATCTTGATTCCTCAACAACTTCATCTTGATCCTTTTGATTTGGTACCTGTTTTATTAATCTAGATGGTATCCATATTGGGGAGGAGTCGTGCTTTGGAAAAACACAAACAGATCCTCTCCCCCAAATTAATACTGGATCTGGACCCTTCTATATACCTGAAAGAACATCCTTCCAGTAAACCAAAGGTTTATGTTGTTGGTGTGGATTCCAGTGTCTGTCTCCAGCCGAATATCCATTAAAATCTAAAGTTAAAAAATTTAAGGTAAACAGGGCAATGGCCAATCTGTCCCTAGGATTTGTCCAATTTCCTTCTTTTTGCTTCAATAGCATAATTTTGAGTGTGCGATTAGCTTGTTCAATTATACCTTGGCCTTGAGGATTGTACGGGATACCTGTTTTATGGAATATATTGAATTTTGTGCAAAACTGTTTGAAAGATGAGGACGTATATACAGGGCCATTATCTGTTTCAAGCATTTTGGGAATGCCCAATGCAGCAAAAGCTTGTAGACAATGAGTTCTAACATCTTTAACTTTTTCTCCAGCATGTAAGGAAGCAAAAATCATGCCTGAGCATGTATCTATGGTCACATGAATAAATCACAATTTTCCAAAACTTGGCTCATGAGTGACATCCATCTGCCACAAATGATTGGGCATTAATCCTCTTGGGTTAACCCCATAATGTGGATTGGGCAAATGTGTCACACAAGATTGACAATCCTTCACAATTGTTCGAGGTTGCTCTTCAGTTATTTTGAACTTTTGCTGTAAAGTAGTACTATTAACATGAAACTGAGAATGAAACAATGTAGCTTGTTGGACTGCTGAAAATATAAAGATCATTTGAGTGAGGGCATCAGCCTTTTGATTACCTTCATGGAGAGGACCAGGCAAATTAGTATGAGCTCTGATATGTCCAATAAACAAAGGTTCTTTACATTCCCATAGAAGGTTTTGAATTTGAAAAAACAATTTAAAAGCTGGAGTATGTGGTGCTATTTTGCCTGCTAGCTCTAATTTAGGGACAGCATGTACAATATAGTGGCTGTCTGAAAAAATATTTATAGGGTGTTCTTTAAAACTTTTGAGAGCTATAATAATAGCTTCAAGTTCAACTAATTGGGCTGATTTTTGACCAGTAATATGAATCATATTTTCTTTTTTAGTGACTACTTCAGCAGTACCATTAGAGGACCCATCTGTAAATACATTTAATGCCTTAGGAATAGGTTGATTTTTTATTACCTGTGGAAATATAATAGGATGATTGATACAAACAGATAGTATAGGGGACTTAGAAAGATGGTTATCAAAATTTGCAGAAGTAGAGCATCTAGCTATAGCCCAATCATTATCATTGAAGCACAAATATTCAACCTGCGGTGATGAATAGGGAGTAATATTAGTAGCGGGATGAATGCCAAATATTTTAGTAGAAGTCTTAAGTCCTTGAAGAATAAGTTTAGCCACCATGGAGGTATAAGACTCAATTGTACTTTTAGGAGACATGGGCAAATGTATCCATAATAAAGGCCCTTGTTGCCAAAATACTCCTGTGGGTGTATATTGTGAAGAAATAATAATCAATATCAACAGTCGAGCAAAATCAATTCTATCACAATGGGATCTTTCAATGGCCTTTTCTACTAACTTTAAAGCTTCCCTAGCATCAGGAGTCAATGTTAACGGTGAAGATGGATCAGGGTTCCTGCAAAGGATATCAAATAAGGGTTTTAATTGTCCAGTAGTGAGGCTTAGTGTAGGGTGAAGCCAATTAATGTCTCCCAGCAGTTTTTGGAAATCATTGAGGGTGGTCAAATGTTCTTTATTTATTAAAATATTTTGAGTCCTAATGAAAGTATCCATAATTTTGAATCCTAAATATAATATGGGAGACCTAGTTTGAACCTTTTCTTCAGCAATGTTTAGTCCATATCGTTTTAAGTTTTCTGACATATCACTGAATATGGTGAATAAGACTTCTTGATTAGGATGAGCACGTAAAACATCATCCATATAATGGAGACACATAAGATTTGGGTATTTGTTCTTGATCGGCTGAATAATTTTGTCTACATAGATTTGACATATAGTGGGGCTATTAGCTATTCCCTGGGGTAAAACTTTCCATTGAAATCTTTGATCAGGGCCATTATTATTGATACAAGGAACTGAAAAAGCAAACCTGGGAGCCTCCAGAGGATGTAGAGGAATAGAAAAGAAGCAATCCTTTATATCAAGAGTTATAAGATGGAAATTTTTAGGAATAGCTACAGGATTAGGAAGTCCAGGTTGGGTAGGGCCCATAATTTGCATGGTTTTATTGATTTCTCTAAGATCATGTAACACTCATATCCCTCTTATTCCACCTTTGATATTTTCATTGGATTATTCTACTCTCTTCTAATTCAATATACTTAACATGTGTAGCCACCTGAAGTGATTGCCGCTTGGAGCAATGACGCTGCGGGAACAAGTTCAGAGGCAGACTGGAAACAAACAGGCTTTTTATTTTGTTAACTTCTCTCTCCGGCTCTGACAACAACTCTAACACGCACCACACATACCACTCAAAAACCAATAACCAAGCCGAGTGCGGTGGCGCACGCCTGTAATTCCAGCACTTTGGGAGGCTGAGGCAGGAGGATCGCGAGTTCAAAGCCAGCCTCAGCAATGGCGAGGCACTTAGCAACTCAGTGAGACCCTGTCTCTAATAAAATACAAAAAATGACTGGGGATGTGACCCAGTGGTTGAGTGCCCCTGAGTTCAATCTCCGGTACCACAAAAAAAAAAAAAAAAAAACAATAACCAAAATGGCGCCGACCCGCTCCGATTTCGGCTCAAGTCTCGTGAGATCTTGGGCCAAGTTCCGCGAGATCTCGGGCCAAGTCCCGTGAGACCACGGAAGGTGGCAATGCCCAAACTTCTCCATGGCCCGAAGCCAACCGCAATCTCATCCATCTCCCCAAACAGGGCTCCTGCATTTACCCCTTTTGTTTTAAAAGAGGAGATGCTCTAAGACATCCATGTGCGACCAACATTCTTACCCGTCATCGGATAATCAAGGCTGTGCCCTTGACTCCTGTCTTAGGTTGATATGTTGGCCACATGAGACTGTCCCGTGTGACTGTGCCTGTCTGAGGTTGTCCCCCTCTGGGGATCTTACCCGTCATTGGCTAACCAGCCATCCAATGGAGCCCTTCAGGATCGACTGTGTATGATGACTAACAGCTGTCCAATTGTGAGGAGATGTTGCGGCTTTAAGGCGACAAACCTTTTGTTGACGAGCCAAATTGCATAGCATACCAAATTTTTTAAACAAATCAGGGGCCCTAAGTTGTATCAAGTAACACACTGAGTTTTCTAGACTAATACCCGCAAGGCATTGTCCCGTAAAGTCCCAAACAATGAAAGATCAAAATGTCCACTATTATAACACGTTGATCTAGGAGGACCCATGTATGTAGAGCAGAGGCCACACTGTTGGTGAGGTTCTTTGATGCTTGAGCAGCAGGGATGATTGCAGCAACCGTGATCCCTGCAGCTGTAGCAGCAGCCGTCTTTTTATGTCTAGACAATGCCACCGGCAAATCTTCAGGGCATGCTACCTAGAAACTAAAGCATCAATTATTAAAGGAAAGGCAGTGCTATTGCAGCACTGAGTCAAGAGGCGAGTTGTCAAACTAAAAAATAGAATTATTAGATTAGAAAATTAAAGTTGATTTTTGCTCACACACATTGGTGCTTGAGCTTCCACAAACATAAGCTGGCAAAATATCATATTTAGAACAAAACAAAGAAAGACTGAGGGTATTTACTGCATTAAAGATAGATTAAAGAAAAGCTAATGGCACTTTGGAGAAATAATTTGTTAGCTGGAACCCTTGAGTCTCTGTATACACAGCAATCTTTTACCTGTTGAGATAATTGAAATTAATGAGCTATTAAACAAATGAAGTTAATAAAAAATAAACAATCTATGTCAAAATACCAAAATATCAGGTTATATAGCACTAGTCATATTGTTTGCTAAAGAGAAGTCCCAGGGACACCTATAAATCAAAATTGAAAGTACCTTAACTTATAAAATTATTTACCTAAATTGAATACTCTTAAACTAAAATTAATTAAAGTTATTTGGATCTATATATATTTTTTTTCATAAGCGCTTTGTTATTTGTGACATCACACTGGACAGACGCACAAACATACAAACATATATTTGTGACGTCACATTAACATGAAATGTAGACAAATGCACAGACATAAAGACATGTATAAAAAGAAAAAAGAATACAATTGTGTGCACACTAAAGAGAGATCTCCTCATCCCGGCCAGGAGGAATGACACTTAAGTTGTGAAATATTTTTGAAGGACTTTTTTGAGGGAATCATTCCATATCTTCATCTTGGTCTTCTTGATTTTGTACTTTTTTTATTAATCTTGATTCTTCAACAACTTCATCTTGATCCTTTTGATGTGTACCTGCTTTATTAATCTACATGGTATCCATATTGGAGAGGATTCATGCTTTGGAAAAACACAAACAGATCCTCTCCCCCAAATTAATACTGGATCTGGACCCTTCCAAGTACCTGAAAGAATATCCTTCCAGTAAACCAAAGGTTTATGTTTTTGGTGTGGGTTCCAATGTCTGTCTCCAGCAGAATAACCATTAGAATCGAAAGCTAAAAAAATTTAAGGTAAACAGGGCAACTGCCAATCTGTCCCTAGGATTTTTCCAATTTCCTTCTTTTTGTTTTAATAACATAATTTTCAGTGTGCGGTTTGCTCTTTCAATAATGCCCTGACCCTGAGGATTGTATGGATGCCTATTTTATGGGATATATTGAATTTTGCGCAAAACTGTTTGAAAGATGAGGACGTATATGCAGGGCCATTATCTGTTTTAAGCATTTGGGGGATGCCCAATGCAGCAAAAGCTTGCAAACAATGAGATGTAACATCTTTAACTTTTTCTCCAGAATGTAAGGAAGCAAAAATCATGCCTGAGCATGTATCTATGGTAACATGAATAAATCGCAATTTTCCAAAACTTGGCTCATGAGTAACATCCATCTGCCACAAATGATTGGGCATTAATCCTCTAGGGTTAACGCCGAAATGAGGATTGGGCAAATGTGTCATACAAGATTTACAATCTTTTACAATTGTTCTGGCTTGCTCCTTTGTGATTTTAAACCTACGTTGCAAGGTGGTGCTGTTGACATGAAACTGGGAGTGAAATAAAGTAGCTTGTTGTAGCACTGAAAGTATAAATATTGTTTTTGTAAGTTCATCAGCCTTTTGATTACCTTCATGGAGGGGACCAGGCAAATTAGTACGTGCTCTAATATGTCCTATGAATAGAGGTTCTTTTCTTGCCCACAAAAGTTTTTGTATTTGATAAAAACAATTTAAAGGCTGGAGTATGAGGTGCTATTGGTCCTGCTAGCTCTAATTTTGGGATGGCATGTACAATATAGTGGCTATCTGAAAAACTGTTCATGGGCTGTTCTCTAAAATTTTCCAGAACTCTTACCACAGCTTCCAGTTCCACTAATTGAGCTGATTTGTGTGTGGTTATGTAAGTCATATTTTCTTTTTTAGTGACTACTATAGCAGTACCATTTGAGGACCCATCTGTAAATACATTTAATGCCTTAGGAATAGGTTGATTTTTTATTACCTGTGGAAATATAATAGGATGATTAATACAAAAAGATAATATAGGAGACTTAGGAAGGTGATTATCAAAATTTGCAGAAGTAGAGCATTTAGCTATAGCCCAATCATTATCATTGAAGCATAAATATTCAATCTGTGATGATGAATAGGGAGTAATAATAGTAGCAGGGTGAATGCCAAATATTTTAGTAGAAGTCTTAAGTCCTTGAAGAATAAGTTTAGCCACAATGGAGGTATAAGACTCAATTATACTTTTAGGAGAGACGGGCAAATGTATCCATAATAAAGGCCCTTGTTGCCAAAATACTCCTGTGGGTGTATATTGTGAAGAAATAATAATCAATATCAGCGGTTGAGTTAAATCCAATCTATCACAATGAGCTCCTTCAATGGCTTTTTCTACTAACTTTAAAGCTTTCCTAGAATCAGGAGTCAATGTTCGCGGTGAAGATGGATTAGGATCCCCGCGAAGGATGTCAAATAAAGGTTTTAGTTGGCCAATTATGAGGTTTAATGTAGGGCGAGGCCAATTAATGTCTCCCAGTAGTTTTTGGAAATCATTGAGGGTGGTCAAATGTTCTTTATTTATTAAAATTTTGGGGGGTCTAACAAAGGTATCCATGATTTTAAATCCTAAATATAATATGGGTGATCTGGTTTGAACTTTTTCTTTTGCTATATATAATCCATATTTTTTTAAAATTTTCTGCCACATCACTGAATATATTAAACAAGATTTTTTGATTAGGGTGGGCCAGTAAAACATCATCCATGTAATGTAAACACATGAGGTTTGGATATTTACTTTTAATGGGTTGGAATGCTTTGTCCACATATATTTGGCATATGGTGGGACTATTAGCCATTCCCTGCGGTAGCCCTTTCCATTGATATCTTTTATCAGGGCCATTATTATTGATAGAAAGAACTGAAAAAGAAAACCTGGGGGCATCCAGAGGATGTAGGGGAATGGAAAAGAAACAATCCTTTATATCAAGAGTAATAAGATGGAAAAATTTTGGAATAGCTACAGGATTAGGAAGTCCAGGTTGAGTAGGGCCCATGATTTGCATGGTTTTATTAATTTCTCTAAGATCATGTAACAATCACCATTTTGCTGATTTTTTCTTGATCACAAATATGGGGGAATTCCAGGGAGAGGTGGAAGGTTCTATATGTCCTGCTTCTAGTTGTTCCTGAACTAGTAGGTGGGCCACTTGTAATTTCTCTTTAGATAGGGGCCAATGAGGGACCCACACTGGCTTATCAGAAAGCCATGGTATTTTCAAAATTATTTTCTCAGTGGCCCCGAAAAAAAAAAATATCTTTTTCCTTTATGATAATGATTACTTTTAGGGTTAAGATTACTCTGTACTTTTTGATAATGATTTCTTTTAGGGTTAATATTACCCTGTAGATTTTCACATTTAACACCTGCAGGCTTGGTTGCAAGGTGTACTCCCATTTGTTGCAAAATATCTCTTCCCCATAAAGTAACTGGTAGGTTACGTAAAACATAAGGCTGAAATGTTCCTTTATGGCCTTCATCATCCTCCCATTTTAAAATTACCACACTTTTCTCTGGGAGGTTATTATATCCCAAGCCTCTTAAACTGGTTGAAGCTTTTTGCAGAGGCCAGTGCTTGGGCCATTGCCGTAGATTAATGATGGAAGAGTCAGCTCCAGTATCTATCAGTCCTTCTATCTCTATTCCTTGGATTTTTATTTTACACATAGGCCTCCTTGAACAATCCCGAACCCAGCAAGCCATAGGTTCTGAGTCAGTGGAACAAAATCCTCTATTGTTCCCATTTTGAGGCATACTCATTTTAAATGAATTATGTAAATTGGGAAGGAGAAGCAACTGAGCAATTCTATCTCCTTGATTAACAGAACTTATATTTTGGGGTGAGCTAAGCATTATTTTCATTTCCCCTTTGTAGTCTGAGTTTATTACACCTGGGATCACTTGCAAACCTAAAAAGCTTTTAGGACTTCGCCCGAGAAAAAGTCCTATAGTCCCTTAGGGAAGAGGTCCCCTGACTCCTGTGGGATCAGTTGAACCCCCATTTCAGGTGTTAACACTATTTGGGCGGTGGAACAGAGGTCTAATCCTGCATTTCTTCCTGTTCCTCTGGTGAGGGAGTGGATGGGTAGTAGGGATTGTGTCGGGGAAGCATCTGAGTGGATGCTTGAGGATACTCCTCCTCCAATGCCCCATACATTTGTGGGCCCCCAAGGTATTGGACCCCGTGCCCCATTTTTTGAATTTCTGAACAAAGAATTTCCATTGATGTCAAATTTTGAATGGCATTTATTGGCCCAATGATTTCCCTTTTTACACCTGGGGCAGTGGCCTGGGGCACGGTATGAGCTTGGTCTTATTTCTTTTTGGGGATTTTGCCTAGAATAGCCTGATTGATTATGATAATTTTGCCTGAAATATCCTGATTGATTATAATGTCTAAGTTGAGTCCTTATGAAATTTTGAGGGGAAGCACCTCTCATGGCTGCTGCAATCACATTTCCTGTGTCAAAGGCGTCATTTACATCTTTACATAGTTGTATATATACGGAAAGATCCTTTTTAGTTCTTCATGGCCTGATGGCTGCTTGGCAGTATTTATTAGCATTTTCATATGCTAATTGAACAACTAATGGCATAGCTTGATCAACATCTGCAAACACTCTACCTGCAGTTCTCAAAAGTCGATCAGCAAAGTCAGCACACGGCTCATTAGGTCCTTGAATCACATTTGACAAACTACCTTGTAGATCCCCAGGTCCTTGTAAAGTTTTCTATGCCTTTAAGGCAGCTGCATTTATCTTAGCATATACACCTGGGTCATAATGTTTTTTAGCCTGTAAGTCTGCGAATTGCCCTTCTCCTGTGGGCATTTCTATATTATGGTCTCCAAACACTGCAGCTGCATTTCTTTTAGCCGTTTCTATACAAAGGTCTTGAAATTGCGATCACCAAACCAAGTATTGCCCCCCCCCCCGACTTAATGCTGCTTTACATAGACTTTTCCAGTCTGAGGGGATTAAGCTAAAGGTGTTAAGGAACTCCAGCATACTCAATGTGAAAGGAGCTTTGTCATTACTGCCTCTTTGAGATTTTTTACTGTTTTGAAATCTACTGACTGATGGACCCTCTGTCCATTTTTCTTTTCAAATACTGGCAGTTCCCAATGGATCTGTGAGTTACCCTTGAGAGCACATAAGCACTCAGAAAGACTTTTTATTTCTGTTTCTAGGGTATGCAAATGCCTAGTAATACCCTTCATATTTTCTGTAATGGATTCCACCCATGGGGGAGTAGAAGACACAAGTGGTTCCTCTACTTGACGGTCCTCTTTCTTGGTCTTTTTTAGTTTCTTTTTCCTCATTTTCTCAGGATCACTTTTACTAGATTCCTCACTACTGCTAATTTCACTGACAGCAATATCCTGAGTCCCAGGTTCCATGAAGAGCAAGTATTCTTCAGCTATCTCAAATAACTCCCGAATAGCTCTAACAGCTTGGATTTTTGTAATTTTGGGGACTCTTATAATACTCTCTTTTCTGGTCTTAGTTGACCCAGTGGAAGCTACGCTTTCTTGATCACTTTCACTTTTTTCTAAATCCTCCTCACTGACAATGGAGTCAAGTATATCAAGGATTCTTTCCATAGCCTCTATCCCTTGGGATTTAGTTATATTTGAACCCATCTTTAGAGACCTTTCAGTTCTTACCTGTCCACTCTGAATTCCCCATACGGGCCACCACCTATAGCCACCCGAAGCGATTGCCACTTGGAGCAATGACACCACGGGAACAAGTTCAGAGGCAGACTGGAAACAAACAGGCTTTTTATTTTGTTACCTTCTCTCTCTGGCTCTGACAACAACTCTAACATGCACCACATACACCACTCAAAAACCAATAACCAAAATGGCGCCAACCCGCTCCGATTTTGGCTCAAGTCTCGTGAGATCTTGGGCTAAGTTCCGCGAGATCTCAGGCCAAGTCCCGTGAGACCACGGAAGGCGGCAATGCCCAAACTTCTCCATGGCCCGCAGCCAACTGCAATCTCATCCATCTCCCCAAACAGGGCTCCTGCAAACATGTATGTGAATAATGGCAACATATATAGATATGACTGAGCCTCTGCTGCCAAGACCTTGAGGCATAAAACTATACCTTGAATCTATAGTCCAGGGACACTAGCTCTTTGTATTTTCTCTTTTTATATTATCACTTCCTGATTGCATTTCCTCCTGTCTAAAAGTGACCCCCATCCTGCCTAAAGGTGAAGACCAGTGTTCCTCATTTCTTTTCAT
Source organism: Tamias sibiricus (assembly GCA_025594165.1). Classification (NCBI taxonomy): domain Eukaryota; kingdom Metazoa; phylum Chordata; class Mammalia; order Rodentia; family Sciuridae; genus Tamias; species Tamias sibiricus. The sequence continues at coordinate 153,517,267 of CM046664.1, forward strand.
GTACTTATTATTTCATCACAAATCGGATGGTCACAAATGCTGCTAATCCTTCCCCAACAGCCATTGTTCCAATTCTACATCGTAATGGGATTGTTAGCTGAGTGCATAATAACACAGATGAGGCCTGTATTTCCTAGCTTTCTTGCAGGTGGGTCAGCCTTTGATGAAAATCCCTGTGGAACCATTCTTTATCACGAACTTATCACTAGCTGGAAAAAGGGTGTGACTATGAGAAGCTGGAGCGCCATCTTGGATTATGAGATGGATGCCCAGTGAGGATGACAGAGAACCATGTGGCTAGATCGTGGGTCAATAAATAGGCATTCATTGGGTTGAATTTGGCCCCTACACTACAGGTTGCCACTGCTTATGAAGAGTATCAATTTAGCCGGACGCGGTGGTACACACCTGTAATGCCAGCACTTGGGAGGCTGAGGCAGGATCGTGAGTTCAAGGCCAGCCTCAGCAATGGCGAGGCACTTAGCAACTCAGTGAGACCCTGTCTCTAATAAAATACAAAAAAGAGCTGGGGATGTGGCCCAGTGGTCAAGTGCCCCTGAGTTCAACCCCCAGTTCCACAAAAAGGAAAAAAAGTATCAATTTGTCTGTTTTTAAACATTATGTAAATGGTTTCACATTCTATGTATCCTTCTGCTACTTGATTTCTTTGATCAACATTATGGTTTTGAAAAATAAAATACTTGGGAATCAATCTAACAAAAGAGGTGAAAAAGACCTCTACAATGAAAACTACAAAACACTAAAGAAAGAAATTGAAGAATACCTTAGAAGATGGAAAAATCGCCAATGTTATCAGGAGGCAGAACTAATACTGTCAAAACGGTCATACTACCAAAAGTGCTAGACAGGTTTAGTGCAATTCCTATCAAAATTCCAATGATGTTCTTCATAGAAATAGAAAAAACAATCATGAAATTTATTTGGAAAAATAAGAGACCCAGAATAGCCAAAGCAATCCTTAGTGAGAAAAGCAAAGCAGGAGGCATCACAATTCCAGACCTTAAATTATACTACAGAGCTACAGTAACAAAAACAGCATGGTGCCGGGCATGGTGGCGCACGCCTGTAATCCCAGCACTTGGGAGGCTGAGGCAGGAGTATCGCGAGTTCAAAGCCAGCCTCAGCAATAGCGAGGCACTTAGCAAATCAGTGAGACCCTGTCTCTAATAAAATACAAAAAAAAAAAAAAAAAAAAAAAAAAAAAAAGCCGGGCGCGGTGGCGCACGCCTGTAATCCCAGCACTTTGGGAGGCTGAGGCAGGAGGATTGTGAGTTCAAAGCCAGCCTCAGCAATGGCGAGGCACTTAGAAACTCAGTGAGACCCTGTCTCTAAATAAAATACAAAAAAGGGCTGGGGATGTGACCCAGTGGACGAGTGCCCCTGAGTTCAATCCCCAGTACCACCAAAAAAAAAAAAAGCTGGGGATGTGGCCCAGTGGTCGAGTGCCCCTGAGTTCAATACCCGGCACGGAAAAAAAAAAAAAAAAAAAAAAACAGCATGGTATTGGCACCAAAACAGACATGAAGACCAATGGAACAGAACAGAAGATACAGAGAAAAACCCACATAAATGCATCTCATACTAGACAAAGGCACCATATACATATACATACATTGGAGAAAAGATAGCCTCTTCAACAAATGGTGCTGGGAAAACTGAAAATCTATATGTAGCAGAATGAAATTTAACCCCTATCTTTCACACTGCACAAAACTCAACTCAAAGTGGATCAAAGACCTAGGCATTAGACCAGAGACCCTGTGTCTACTAGAAGAAAATGTAGGCCCAAATCTCCATCATGTGAGCTTAGGAACCAAATTCCTCAACATGACCCTAAAGTGCAAGAAGTAAAGCCAAGAATCAATAAATGGGGTGGTATCAAACTAAAAATCTTCGCAGCAAAGGAAACAACCAAGAACATCAAGAAATAGCCTACAGAATTGGAGAAAATATTTCCCACCTGCACCTCAGTTAGATCATTAATCTCCAAGATATATAAAAGAACTCAAAAAAACTTAACACCCAAAGAACAAACATCCCAATCAATAAATAGGCAAAGAACTGAACAGACACTTCACAGAAGAGATACAAATGATAAATCAATATATGAAAAAGTGTCCAACGTCTCTAGCAATTAGAGAAATGCAAATTAAAACTACCCTCAGATTTTATCTCACTCCAGTCAGAATGGGGACATCAGACAGAACATTAACTTCAAGGATATATAAAGCTCTCAAAAACCTCTACACTAAAAAAACAAACAACCCAATCAATAAATGGGCTAAGGAACTGAACAGACACTTCTCAGAAGATGACATACAATCAATCAACAAATATATGAAAAAAATGCTCAACATCTCTAGCAATTAGAGAAATGCAAATCAAAACTACTCTAAGATTTCATCTCACGCCAGTCAAAATGGTAGCTATCAAAAACACAAACAACAATAAATGCTGGCGAGGATGTGGGGGAAAGGGCACACTCTTACATTGCTGGTGGGACTGCAAATTGGTGCAGCCAATCTGGAAAACAGTATGGAGATTCCTGGGAAAACTTGGAATGGAACCACCATTTGACCCAGTTATCCCACTCCTCAGTCTATACCCAAAGGACTTAAAAACAGCTTACTACAGGGACACAGCCACATCAATGTTTATAGCAGCACAATTCACAATAGCTAGATTGTGGCAACAACCCTGATGCACATCAATAGATGAATGGATAGGGAAACTTTGGTATATATACACAATGGAACACTACTCAGCACTAAAAGAGAATAAAATCATGGCATTTGCAGGTAAATGAATGGAGTTGCAGAAAACAATGCTAAGTGAAGTTAGCTAATCCCAAAAAAAAACAAAGGTCAAATGATTCCTTTGCTATGATGATACTGAATTATATTGGCAAGGGAAGGGGGGTGAGAGGAATAAAGGAATGTTAAATAGAACAAAGGGGGGAGGGGATGGGGCAAGGGGATAGGAATAATGGCAGAATGAGTTAGACATCAATACACTAAGTAGCTAGGGTTGTGGCTCAGCAGTAGAGTGCTTGCCTAGCACGTGTGCGGCCCGAGTTCGATCCTCAGCACCACGTACAAATAAAAGCATTGTGAACAACTAAAGCAAATAAATAAATATTTTTTAAAAATACACTAAGTACATATATAAAAACACAAAATGGTGTGAAAATACTTTATGTAAAACCAGTGACTTGAAAAACTGAGCTCTTTATATGTAATATGAAATTAATTGCACTCTGCAAGCATGTATAACAAATTAGAATTTTTAAAAAAGAGGTTGATTCACATTGGGTTTGGGATGGGGAGCACAGGAGGACTAGAAGAACACTAGAAAGGTCAACGATGAGAGAGGGGAAGGGAGGGGGCAAGGGGGTAAAAAAAATGGTAGGATGAGATGGTTATCATTACCCTAAGTGCATGTATAAAGACACGAATAGTGTGAATATACTTTGTATACAACCAGAGATATGTAAAAACTTGCTCTATACGTGTAATATGAATTGTAATGCATTCTGCTGTCATATATAACAACTTTGAATAAAAAAAGATCAATTTTAAAAAAGAATACAAGTAACAATAAATGTTGGTGAGTATGTGTGGGAAAAGGTACACTCATTCATTACCAGTGGAAATGCAAATTGGTGCAACCACACTGGAAAGCAGTATGGAGATTATTCAAAAAACTAGGAATAGAACCACCATTTGACCCAGTTATCCCACTCCTCAATTATACCCAAAAGACTTAAAATCAGCAAACTATAGTGAAGCAGCCACATCGATGTTTATAGCATCTCAATTCACAAGCGCTAAACTATGGAACCAATCTAGATGCCCTTCAACAGATGAATGGATGAACAGAATGTGATATATATATATGCAATAGAATATTACTCAGCCATAAAAAATAATGACTTTATGACATTTTCCAGAAAATGGATGGATCTGGACACTGTCATGCTAAATGAAAAAAGCCAATCCCAGAAAAACAAAGGCTAAATGTTCTCTCTGATATGTGGATGCTAACACAAAGGGGTGGGAGGGATAGACGTTCAGTAGAATAGACAAAGGGAAAAAAAAACAGAACAGAGTGGGGATGGGAATAGGAAAGACAGTACAATGAATCAACATTACTTCCCTATGTACATATATGAATATACCACAATGAATCTTCACATTATGGACAACCACAAGACTGGGATCCTAATTAGAATAAGGTGTATTCCCATGTTTGTATGTCAAAATATACTTTACTGTCATGTATATCTAAAAAGAACAAATAAAAAAAATTTTAAAAACATTATGTTTTTGAGATTTATTCATCTTAGGCATGTGGATTTAGTTCAACCATTTCCATCATAAGAAGCTACAGCATGGAATGAGTATTTCACAATTTATTCATTCTTTCTTTCAGTTGATTGTCTTTCAAGTTGAAATAATTATGTTGATGGTCTCCCCTGTTATCTCTAATTATTAATTTTCACAAACAACGTTACAATCCATGCTTAACGTAAGTGCCTCCTGATGCACTTGTGAGTTTCTCTAGAATTCATACTTGGGAATGAAATTACTGTGTCCTCACAGTGGGCATTTCCATCTTTACCAGCTGTTTCCAAACTTTCTCTCCATGATGGTACCAATGACAATGTCCAGTGTGTGATGGTTTACCTTATTCTACATTCTTACCAGTACTTGCTATTATCAGTCCATCTAAAATCACAGAAACATACTGTGATTTTAGTTTGCATTTACCTGTTTCCTAAGAGGTTGAGCATCACCAATGAGATGAATACCCCTCTCACACGTATTCACTGGTCATTTTTACCTCCTTTTTTAAAAATATTTATTTATTTGCTTTAGTTATACACAATGCAATGCATTTATGTTTACGTGGTGCTGAGGATCGAACCCGGGCGCGCACGGGCTAGGCGAGCGCTCTACCACTGAGCCACAACCCCAGCCCTTTACCTCCTTTTTTGTAAAACTCCATGCTAATATACCTTACCTCTTCTCCTCTTGGATTATCTGCATTTTTCTCATATTTTAAATACTAATTATATTTCATAAGCAGTAAAAACATCTTTTCCAATTCTGAAACTTGACTTTCAACTCGTACTTTGATAGACGAATGTAATTGATTTTAATATTGTCAAATCTATCAGAGTCCTCACGCTGGCCACTGCTTTGGGTACCTTGTGTAAGAAAGCTTTCCCACGTCCAAGGTCATGAAAACATTCTCTGACGCTTTCCTCTGATGTTTTTTCACGTTTAGGTCTCCAACACCTTAGAATCAATTTTAGGAGAGGTTTGGAAGAGAGAGGATTTTTTTCCATTCTGGATTGCCAAGTATCCCAGCGCTATATTTTAATAGCCTCTGCATTCCTGACAGGAGAGCAGAGCAACTTGTCACCTGTCATAGTCCCACATATTCATAGTTTTATTTCTGGAATGTCTCTTCTGTTCCTTTTGTATTTTTCTGTACCAATACCAAAATGTCCTATTCCTTGTGGCTTTAAAATAAGTCTTTATATTCTAATCCTTTTCCCCGATTTTTGTTATTTTTCCTCAACCAGGATATATGTGGTCCTTCCTTTGTTCTCCCAAATAAAATGTACTATCATTTCATCATGTTCTATGAAAAAAGTTATTGGGATTTTGCCTTGAATTGCATCCAATTTATGGATTCGTCTGGAGATGATTGATATCTTTACGATACTAAGTATTCTTAACCACCGTATCTCTTACAGTCCCACGGCACCAGATGAGAATAATTTGGGGCAAATTTATGGCCAACGCACAGTTGTAACCACGGATTGCTGATTAGTGGTTCTGTGTCAATACAGCCAAAGTTTCCACTGCTTGGATACACGTTTCTGTCCTTGGCCCTGTCCTTCTCAAAATCTCTCTCGATCAATTATTCAGATGTCACTAACTTGGTAGGGAGAGCACAGGCCAGAGATGACATAATCAAAATTCAGAATCGTCTCAACAGCCTAGTGCGCCCGGCCAAAACCAAGAAGATAAAATTGAACAAGTGTGAATGCAGAGCCCGGCTGCAGGACCCAAAATTCACTTGTACAAATGCAGAATGGTTGCAGAGAAAAGCACCATTTTGGCAGCAATTTATACAAAAAGGATTTTGTGGCCCAAGTGAGGCTGCTACGTAGTCACTGATCACAACCCCAATATGCAGCGATGCGATGATGCGACTGCTTAAAGAGCTCCCGCGATCGTATTAAGGTACAATATCCAGTTCCTGTGGATTGCTCGGGGGTAATAGAGCACACTGCCGCATGTGCTTCAACTTTGGATGCCTCGCCAACGATCTCGGGGCCTGTAAAGGTGGGTAAACAAAGTGGTGAGGTCTGAATAAAGATGTGCCCAGGCTGTCATTGCTCTCATGGCCAAGCAAGAAAGTAAAACCACAGCTGTCCAGTGCACTCGGGAGAAAACTGACTCACCCCAAGCAAGTGCCCAGGAATGGAATGAACGCCTGCTGAAGGTGGCCAGCAGAGGCTGGGAGATCAGCTCCCAGGGAAGAGCGGGCAGGATACCCACGTGAGTGGGTGGAGCCCTGCGTGGGGCATGGCCACCGCGGTAAGCTCAGAGACTCTCCCTTCTGATTGGTGCAGCCCCCGCTTGTCCATCAAGATACCAGGAAAAACAGTGCACAGGGAGCCTCTGGCAGGCACTCAGAGGAAGGACACAATGCAGTTTTGCCCAGGCTAGGAAGGATTTCATCACCTCTTTTTTTTGGGGGGGGGGGGGCAGCATGGGGGTATCAAGGATTGAACTCAGGGGCACTGGACTACTGGGCCACATCCCCAGCCCTTTTTTGTATTTTATTAGAGACAGGGTCTCACTGAGTTGCTAAGTGCCTTGCCATTGCTGAGGCTGGCTTTGAACTCGCGATCCTCCTGCCTCAGCCTCCCAAGTGCTGAGATTGCAGGTGTGCGCCACCGTATCCCGGTCACGGGCGTGCATTCGTGCACGCTCTCGCTAGCGCGCTCGCTCTCTCTCTTTTAATTCTTTGTTATTTTTAGTTACATGACAATAGAATGCATTTTGACATAATGTATATACATAGAGTATATAGAATGCATTCTGGTGGGTTGTACATGATGTAGAGTTACACTGGTCGTGTATTCATATATGGACATGGGAAAGTTAGTCCAATTCATTCCACTGTCTTTCCCATTCCCATCCCCCACACCTTCCCTTCGTTTCCCTTTGTCTAATTCAATGAACTTCTACACTTCCCTACCCCACTGTGGCGCTTATTGTGTGTTAGCATCTGCATATCCTAGAGAACATTTGACCTTTGGCTTTTGAGAATTGGCTTACTTCACTTAGCATGATAGTCTCCAGTTCCATCCATTTACCAGCAAATGCCATAATTTCATTTTTCTTTATGGCTGAGTAATATTCCATTGCGAATATATAACACATTTTCTTTATCCACTCATCTTCAACAATGTTGGTGAGATTGCAAATTAGCATAACAACTATGGAAATCAATATGGAGGTTCCTCAAAAGACTAGGAATGGAACCCTCATATGACCCAGCTATAGTGCTCCTCAATATTTATCCCAAAGAAGTAAAGTCAGCATGCTATAGTGGTACGTGAATACCCATGTTTATAGCAATTTAATTCCCAAGCACCAAGTTATTGAGCCAGTCTAGGTGTCCATCAGTGGATGAATAGATAAAGAAAATGAGATATATATACACCACGGAGTTTTATTCAGCCGTAAATAATGAAATTATGTCATTTGCTGGTAAACGAATGGAACTGGAGAACATCAGGTTCTCAGACAGGGGTCAAATGTTTTTTCTCATATGTGAAAGGGAGAGAAAGAAGAAGAAAAATGTGGGTAGATCTCATGAAAACATGAAGGGAAACCAGGAGAGCTGAGGAAGGGGAGCAGGATGAGGGAGGAGGGGGAGCAGGTGGAGGTGCTCGAGAATGAAACTGACCCAATTACACTGTTAGGTCGAGTGCATGTACGAGTATGTAACAAAAAATCCCACTGTTATGTATGATGACAATGCGCCAATAAAAGGGGGGTAATGACATGACATTTCCTCTTTAATCATCAACAATCTAATTAAGAGCAAAGTTTAAAGAAATATGACACCAAAATACAAGTCATTAACATTACTGACAACCTTGAGAAAAGCAATGGTTTATTGTATCTACAGTTCTTCTTAATGTGAACTAACCTTGATTCGTGCCAGTCTTCCCTGCTCAGGTAGATGGTCAGAGTTCCATCCTAAGGCTGCCGTCAGCACTAGCGATGCTGATTTCAGGCCACCAGGCTTTCTGGAGGAAGGAAGGGAAGACGTCAAAGCCAAGAATTATGAGCTTGCTTCAGTTCTCATAAGACTGCTTTCCATTCCTGCTTGGAGCTCAGCCTTATCACCTGTATAGAAACGCCCTGTTGCAAAACTCAGACGGTCCAGGAAGCAGCTGGCCATTGCACTCTGCAAAGCGGCCGCCCCCAGCTCCTGCTGTCCCTCATTCCTGGAGGCCCAATAGCATACTGAAATCATTCATCACCCTTTGGTGTAATTTGTTGAGAATCTCTGTCCTGGACCACAGAATTCTATTGTTTGTTTGTCTGTTTGTTTGTTTGTTTAGTCTTGGGGATTAAACCCCAGGGGTACTTAACTACTGAGCCATATCCCCTTCCCTTTTTAAATTTTTATTTTGAGATAGGGTCTCACTAAGTTGTTCAGGGCCTCATAAGTTGCTGAGGCTGGCTTTGAACTTGCAATCCTCCCTCCTCAGCCTCCTGAGCCACTGGGATGACAGGTGTGCAACACCATGACTGGCTGGACCACAGAGTTCTGGTGAGCACAAGTAAGTAGCTTGACCAGAGGCAAGCCTGCAGGAATACCGAGTCTAGGACAGCACAGTGCCAGGAGACAGCTTCCCTGATCAGCTACCATATTGTTTCCCACTAGGTAAGGGGTGAGACAGGCTACTTTGATGTTTTTCACAGCTCTTCATATGTGCAGTTTTTATGTTATCCAGACTTATTTTTAAAAGATCCATGTCTTGGAATAGTATTCACTCTTAAAAAGGAAGGAAATTGTGATCCATGCTACCACATGGACAAACCTTGAGGACATTCTGCAAAGTGAGATAAGCCAGGGACAAAAGAACAAGTGCAGCAAGGCTGCACATGTATGAGGTACTTCACGGAGACAGAGAGAGGAAAGGTGGCTACGAGGGGCAGGAGAGGGAGAAGCAGAAAGCCGTTTCCTGAGTATGGAGTTTCAGTTTTGCAAGAAGAAAAAGATCTCTGGCCATGGTGGTGATGGTTGTGCAATGGCGTGAATGTTCTTAATGCCACTGAACTGCTCACTTAAAAATGGTTACAATGACAAACTGTATGTTACATATATTTTGCCACAACTTTTAAAGTCCGTTTCTTTTGTGGATTCCCCAGTAATGCCTTGCACCAGGTACACACGTGATGCTCCAAGTTCTCATCAAGACATTTTTATCAGTCCTTATAGGTGTTTCCACAAGCATGAGTTTACTTGACCCTCACAATAACCTTGCAAGATAAACATTTCAGCCAAATGAATAGGTGAGGAAACTGAGGCTCAGTGACATTTTGAAACTGGCCTACAGCTGGTTGGAAACAAAATTAGAGGATGCAGATCTCTAACTCCAGGTGAATGTCATTCCCATGGTTGTTCCCTGCATTTATTTACCAACCTGGGGATCTGGAATTGAATCCTACAGGCCCGGACTCAGAGGAAGTGTCCCAGAAGCCCCTACAACAGCAACAGTTGGGGAGACGGATTCATGTGTCAACCCCGGGTCAAGAAGCGGGAGTGTGACAGAAAAAAATTTCCACTTCAGCCGGGCGCGGTGGCACACGCCTGTAATCCCAGCACTTAGGGAGGCTGAGGCAGGAGGATCGCGAGTTCAAAGCCAGCCTCAGCAATGGCGAGGCACTTAGTAACTCAGTGAGACCCTGTCTCTAATAAAATACAAAAAAGGGCTGGGGATGTGGCCCAATGGTCAAGTGCCCCTGAGTTCAATCCCCGGTACCAAAAAAAAAAAAAAAAAAAAAAAAAAAAAAAATTTCCACTTCACATATAGGGAGCAAGAACCCATAAACCATCCAATGCCAAAGGAAGTGCAGTGGTTTATCTGTTGTGCCCTGATAGTGGGAACATAAATTAACACAGCCATTATGAGAAACAGTGTGGAGGGTCCTCAAAAACCAAAAACAGAATTACCACACGATCCAGTGATCCCACGTATAAGGTATATATCCAAGGAAAATGTTATTAGAATCTTAGGGAGATATCTGCTTTCCTATGTTCATTGTAGCACTATTCAAAATAGCCAAGATTAAAAAAAAATTGACCTAAATGTCCACCCACCCATGGATGAATGAACATGTAGTACAGGATATATGTACAATGGAATATTACTCAGCCTTTAAAAAGAAGAAAATCCTGCTACTTGTAAAACCATGGATGAACATGGAGGATATCACGCTCGATGATATAAACCACAGAAAGACAAAAGCCGCATGATCTCACTTACATGTGGAATTAAAATAATCAAAAGATATAGAAGCAGAGAGTGGAGTGGTGGCTGCCAGGGGCAGGGGAAGAGGGAGAGATGAGAGATTTTTCTCGATGGGCACGGAGCTCCAGGTATGCTGATGAACACGTTCTGGAGATCAAATGTACAGGACAGTGCCTGTGGTCAACACGCAGTATTGTATACTCGAAATGTGCTACGAGGACAGATCCTAAGTGTCCTCACCACAAATAAAAAAAATTTAAAAAAAAAAGTAACTACATGTGGTGATGAGTATGGACATGCAATTAGCTGGACTGTGGTGATTTTGCAACATATATACCTATCAAAAACATCATGCCCAGGGCTGGGGCTATAGCTCAGTTGGTAGAGTGCTTGCCTTGCATGCACAAGGCCCTGGGTTCAATCCCAGCACCACACACACAAACTCATGTTTTAAACCTTAAAATATACAATTTTTTAAATCAATTCTACCTACATGAAGCTGAGAAAAGAAGACAGCACAGTCATTCTCAAACACAGGCCACCAAGTCAGAGGCAGAACCGGCCTCAGAATTGGTTGCCATAGGCAACGATGTAACACGATTCAGTCCCTGTGTCCTTGGCATATGGGTGGCTTGCTGTCCTCGGGCTTCGCAGCCTGCCTGAGGCGTCTTTGCAGGCACCACAGCAGGCACAGAGAGGACAGTCTGCAGTCTGTCCTCTGGGAATGCACCCCCCACCCCGGCCCTTTGACCTCCAGGACAGACAGGCTGGGGCAGCGCCCTTCACTGAGGAAGCAGAAGGGAGAGAGACTGGACAGGGAAAGGAAATGGCAGGCGTGGGCCAGCCGTGGATGCTAGAAGGATGTGAGCGTGTGTGGCTTGAAAGGATTCTTCTGAGGCCAACCATCTGAGAGAATTCCAGAAGCTTCTGTTGCTGATGCTAGGCGGTAATACCCGCCCGCCACCCACCCTCACTATTTACAGGTAGGTGGCAACTGGTAGGAAATTCTAGTTTTGTTGTTGCTGCTGTTAACGGTCTTTCCTTTAACATCTTAGTTGGCTCTGAAGAAATAATACAACCCCCTGGGCCTCCCTTTTCTCCTGGGGTCTGTCTTCTCCACTCCCTGCTCTTACCACCTCTTTGGTTTGCCTCCTGCATCTCCCGGACCTGAGAGAGAGCCACAGAGACATAAGGATGAGCTGGAGGGGACAGGCGGTGGATGTCCCCAGAGAACAACAGAGAAACAGGTTCAGCCTGCCCGCCTCCGTCCAGCCCTCTCGGGAGCCTTCCTGAGTTGGGAAGAAGTCAAGCTTTTCCATTCCCAGTTAAACCCTCTGCCTTCACGTCCAAAGCATGTCTGCTTGTGTCTCTCGACCGCTAAACACATCAAATTAGAAAAAGTTTTTAAAAAAAAGACCCTGGCCAAGCAGGACTATTTCGATCAACAGGGAAATGCCTTTGCAGGCTCTCTAGGTCTTTCCGTGAGGTCTCACGCTGAGCTGGGGCAGACAAGGTTGGTGCACAGAAAATGCCTCCTAGTAACCACGTTACTAAGGAGTTGTGTTAGTCAGGTCCAACCAGGGACCTCAGGGAAGTCACTGCACCTCTCTGGTCCTCGGTTTCCCTCTTTATAAAACTGAAGAGGGGGTGGAAGAGGAAGACACCCCCTCTTCACCCTGCCCAGGTCACAGGAGATCATAGGTCTCTTCACAAGCTGTTGGGAAGGCCACCTGAGGAGCCTGGTATTCACTTCTGAGGCCCATGTCCTCTGCATCCCACCACGCCCTGTCCAGGACATGTGTGTCACGTGTCCCTGAGCCCCGTCTGTGTGGGTCTGGGCTAGATGGGGGCAGAGGGAAGGGAGGTGGGTAGAAGATGCCCAGCACAAATGAGTTCTGCCAAGGCACAGCACAGTCAGTGTTTATAAAGAATGCACGAAGCCAGGCGCGGTGGCGCACGCCTGTAATCCCAGCACTTGGGAGGCTGAGGCAGGAGGATCGCGAGTTCAAAGCCAGCCTCAGCAATGGCGAGGCACTTAGCAACTCAGTGAGACCCTGTCTCTAATAAAATACAAAAAAGGGCTGGGGATGTGGCCCAGTGGTCGAGTGCCCCTGAGTTCAATCCCTGCACGAGAGGCAGGCTGCGCCTCGCCCTCGAACACCAGCTCGCTGCCGCCTGTGTCCCGCCTGTCCCCTCGGCTTCCTGTTGTGCTCCAACGACAATAACTACACAGGCTTTGAAGCTGGTCAGGATGAGCCTCAGGGGGCAGCTTTGAAGTCAGGGTGCCAAGACAGGGTGACGCTGGCAAGAGCAAGCTGTAGCCTGGCTAGCGGGATCCAGGGGACTAGGCGCCTCTGCAAAGCCATCCCTGGTCCCCTGGGTTCCAGATCAGGACAGTGCAGGCGTCCCCGGCCCACAGGAGGCACACCTGAGAACTGTCACCGGACCCTCAAAAAAATGACTTTTGAACATTCTCACTCCATCCAGAGGCCCTGAGGAGGCAGAGACCTTGTTCGGCGTTATAAAGGGCCACCTCAAGCCACACCAAGCCACCTGCACTGCTTCAGGAATGCCTGAGGCTGGCCCACAGCAGTCATTGTCATTCAGGTCAACCAGTTGGTTATTTTTGTTCATGTCACACAAGATTCCTCCACAGGCCCTTTTCCTAGACAAAGAGGCATCAGAATCCCTCCCTCCTCGGGATGGAAGGGATCTTCCCGCATCATCTAAGAGTCCTTCTCCCTGAGCGGAGCTCCCACAGGGTTCGAATGACTGCAGAACTGTCGGCCTCCAGCCTGGGCCCACTGGTGTGCTCAGCCAGGACTGAGAAGAAAAGCAGGTTACCCTCCTGCCCCAAGAAGCAGGTCAGTCCTCGGCCTTACCTGGCAATCGTGACGACAAGAGCAGCCAGCCCTTATAAGCCGCTCCTCTGTGCCATGCCGTCTTCTGATGGCTTTTCCTTTCGTGCACTACCTACCTAATTCTCACCCTGGTCTGCATAGAGGGTCCTATGTCAGAAGTGAGAACACAGCCCCAGCATATTCACATTTTGTCTTTTCATAGAAGATTCTATGACCCAGACGCCCATGAGAAGGCAGGGGGCTCCAAGCTTTCTGATAGGTGGAAAGGCTGATAGATGGGGGTGCTGGGGGCGTGGCTACTCCTTAGCACCCCCTACATACTGTGGGCAGAAGCTGGTTCTACCCATCTTACCCACCCTGGGGTAAAAGGATTGCAACAGTCACAGGTACAAGGTCATGAGTTCGGGACAGGTGTATAATCTTGTGTTGAATCCAACCTAACCTGCCCCAGATTAAGGCCTGATGCCTATAAAAAGCCTGCTTCCGGCTCTGCACTTGACCCACAGGAACACAATGCTTCCTCAAGGTGAACTTAAACCCAGTTCTCTAGGTTTCTGCTCTTCTGAGCTCCTTCAAGCTAAAATAGCTGGCTAGTATGTTGTACATCCACAGAGGCCACGGCAGCACCTAGCCTGCTGGCCCATGGCCTGGCCAGGGGTAGCTGGGTTGGCTCTAAGCATCCTGAGCAGGGCAACAGGTAGCTGGGCAGACCTGGCAGTAGCCACGCATCCAAAGCAGAGAAGGGGGTTTGTATTTCTAGCCTGAGGGCTCAGGGGTGTGTGCCGGGCAGATCCAGGATCGGGTGATTAGTATGCCCTGCTTTCTGCAGCTGTGGGCACAGGGCCACGTGTGGCTGCAGACACACACACACACACACACACACACACACACTCACTTACTCACACACACACACACACGGGCCTGAGGGCTTCTGTTGCCATTTTCATTGTTCGAAGGGACAGCATCAAAGGTCTGCTGACCAGACCCCAGCTGCCTGACCAGCTGGTGGGCTGACCCTGTGGACTGAAAGAGCTTTGCAGGAAAAAGACTAGGTGACCTGTGATCAGGTCCCTTGGGAACACAGTTTCTTTCTTTTTTTTTTTAATGTTTATTTATTTGCTTTAGTTGTACACAATGCGTTTTTATTTTTACGTGGTGCTGAGGATCGAACCCGGGCCACACACATGCTAGGCGAGCGCTCTATCGCTGAGCCACAACCCCAGTCCAACAGGTTCTTAAACTTACTAGCAACATTACCAAATTCCCAGTGGGGTTTGTTTAAACGTGCACTGCCTGGGCCATGCTCAGAGGCTCAAATTCAATAGTTGTGGAGAAACACCTCCCTGGACGTCTGTCCGTCCATAAACATCCCAGGGAGTTCTGCAACAGACAGCCTGGGGAACCTTACTTTGAGAAGCAGCATGGCCAGTGAAGCACAGCGTCTCCACTCCTCAAAGAGTGGTCCTCGCCCACGCAGTATCTGCATCATCAATCGAAAAGCTCAGGCCCTAGCCCAACTCTATTGAATCTGAATCTTCAACTTAGTAAATCCCCAGGTGATCCCTGTGCACATTGCCCGTTAACAAGCCCTGCTCTAGCCGGGCGCAGTGGCGCACACCTGTAATCCCAGCAGCTTGGGAGGCTGAGGCAGGAGGATTGTGAGTTCAAAGCCAGCCTCAGCAAAAAATGAGGCACTAAGCAACTCAGTGAGACCCTGTCGCTAATAAAATATAAAAAAAAAAGGGCTGGGGATGTGGCCCAGTGGTCGAGTGCCCCTGAATTCAATCCCTGATACCAAAATAGAAAAAAGAAAAAAAAGAAGCCCTGCACTGGAATAGCCGTTCTCAAACTGGCATGAACTGGCAGAACCTGAGGCCCTGGCAAAGCACGGAGCACTGGGCCCTACTTTCATACTGGGCCCTACTGCCAGGGCTTCGGATCCAGAAGGTCTGAGGTGGAGCAGGAGAATGTGCGCTTCTAACGATTTCTCAGGAGATGGTGACGCTGCGGCTGGGTTGGGAACCCTGCGTTAGGAACCACGGGCCAGGCTAGAGCAGCTTTTCTCTGCCCTGCTGCCCGTGGTCAGCATCCAGGGAACTTTAAAAACCACTGCTTGAGTCCCCCTAGAGACTCTTGTTTCACAGGTCTGGGACTAGCCTGGGCATCTGGAGGTCTAGAATCACCCCAGTTGATTTTAACGTACAGACAAGATTGACAGCCCTGGGCTGGGGTTGCGGCTCAGCGGCAGAGCACTCGCCTCGCACGTGTGCGGCCCAGGTTCGATCCTCAGCACCACGTAAACATAAATGCAATTGCATTGTGTACAACTGAAGTAAATAAATAAATAAATTTAAAAAAAAAAAAAAAGATTGACAGCCCTTGTCCTAAGCCAGACAACTTGGACACAGATTTCAGATGAGGGCCTAAGAAAAGTCACTCTGACCCGTCGTCAACTTTAAATTCCTACAAGTCAAAGTGATGAGAATTCTTAACTTGTCAGGGTTACTATGGAAAGTCATGGTATAATGAAAGTAAAGTAAAGGAACAAGAGCATTATAGTTGTTTAATTCCTGTTCCGCCAACTTCCCCTGACACTAGGGAGCCCATAACTGCCCTGACCCCCAAATTCCTTCACTCGACACACGCTCCTCAAGTCGGGCCTGCTGTGCTCCAGCACCCACCCCAGGTATTGGAGATACAGATGCCGAGGACAGACCTGATCCTTGAAGACCCTGAGTTACGCAAGGAGCTTAAACTCAACTAGAGGAGGAAGGGGGAAGGCTTACACCTGAAATTGAAATGTAAACGATCCCATGAAGGGAAACAAGAGGCCAAACTTAAGACTGTTCACACAGGTGATCACTGGTCATGGGAGGCCTTTCTTTTAGATGACCCCCAATGGAAAGAAAGGGTTCCCTCTGCCTTAGTGGCACCCTTTGATGGTAGACATTAGGACCCTCTCGCCTAGACTCTGTCTCCCAGGCTGGCTGCAATCAATCGTCTTCTGCTGGTGGCCGGGGAAAAGGTCAATGCCGTAACACAGGCGAGTCTGGACAGAAAATTCTGACCCTTTATGAGGGACGGCCGTCACAGGCTGCAGAGCAGAACGAGTCCAGAAAGGACCACCCTTCCTGGCCAAAGCTGCTGAAGCCACTGAAGCCACTGTCTTAAGGCACTGCAAATGCACCAAGGGCTAATCGCGTGGCAGAGGTTCACGAGGGACCAAGGCTCACGTGAAGCAGCAGCATGGCCAGGTGGCTAAGAGGACGGGGAGGGCAGTAGAAAGGCAGATCAAAGCCTTGCTTCTCCAAAGTGACAACAAGCAGTCCCAGGCCATCGGGATTTCACTTTCGGTCTGTCTGTTCATTTATTTAAATCCTCAAGTCCATTCATGCTCCTGGCAAATACTGAGAAACAAAAGCCCATGGCCCATTCAGAAGGCACGGATACAGTCTATAGAGACCCTTGGAAACCCAAGAAACTAGACCAATGGCAGAGACAGACCCCAGCCTCTGCCAACAGACAAGAAAACAGCATGAGAGCCGGGCGCGGTGGCGCACGCCTGTAATCCCAGCACTTGGGAGGCTGAGGCAGGAGGATCGCGGGTTCAAAGCCAGCCTCAGCAATGGTGAGGCACTTAGCAACTCAGTGAGACCCTGTCTCTAATAAAATGCAAAAAAAGGGCTGGGGATGTGGCCCGGCAGTCGAGTGCCCCTGAGTGCAAACCCCAGTACCATTTTTGAAAACAGCGTGAGCAAACACTGCACCCCGCTCATCCTGAGACCTCCACGTGCCAAGGACCAGACTGCCTCAAACACACCTTCCCCCTGGGAGTCTAGAGCCTCCAAACTCCACGGACCGAGCCTGACTCACAGATGACAGACCCCAAAGTTGGGTGACTTATCAGAAGCCCCACAGCCAACCCCACAGTGGTCCCCAACTTCCCTTCCAACTGTGTTGGGCTCATTACACTGTCATGGTCCTCCTGCTGAGAACCTGTCGGTGGGCCACTCAAGCCCGTGCTGTAGGTCAAGCTCAGCTCTCCAGCAGCTCTGCAAGGCTTGGGCTACCCACTCCCCACCCACAGTCCGACTGGAGAAGGGCCTCATTCATCTATCCATGGAAATAGTGGATAGGCCTGGCTCAGAGATTTAATTCACACTCTTCAGTGGGTCTCCAACAAGATGTCAGCAGGGAGTCCTTCTCCATGTCTGTGTCTCAGAGACCTGTGGCCCAGTCTTCTATGTGTTTGTCCACGTCCATTTCTCTGACCCTGTTTTAACTCCATATATCTAAATAAGAAACTGACTTGGATTGAGTGCTCATTGATAGATAGGCTGGGGCCGATGGGCCACCTCCCCCACGGAAATTTCCATGAGGAGCAACCTGGTTTCATTTTCCCCAGGCAGGAGCCAATCAGCTTAAAGGTCACTCTGTTCCCCAGGCAGGAGCCAATCAGCTTAAAGGTTGCCCTGTTCCCTGGGCAAAAAGCCAATAGCATTAAAGGTTGCTCTGGTTATATCCCCCACCAGAAATTCCTACTTAAAGCTCCTGCCTGCCCAGAGCTCAGACACAACAGCTCGTCCCTGCTGAGAGGAGGCAGCCACTGCAACAGCTCCAGACCCAACATCTCCAGCCCAACAGCAGCTGCCCCAGCCAACAGCTCCCCCAGCCAACAGCTCCAGAGACCACAGCCGGCACGATCAGGCACCCACCCTCCATCCAGAGCTCACACACTCCCCTCTCCCTGACTCCTCTCTCCCACCAGAGCTTGCACACTTCCCTCTCCCTGACTCCTCTCTCCCCGTACTTCTTTACCTCTGACCAGCCATAAAGGCTGGTGAATAAATCTCTTGGCTGCACAGTTGTCTCCAGTGTGATTAGTGATATCCACTATTTCCATGGATAGATGAATGAGGCCCTTCTCCAGTGTGATTTTTGCCCTTCACTCATCATCCATCAAGTGCCTTAAATACATCTCATTTAATTTCATCTTTGCAACAACCTTATATGGTAGATATAAGGATGACTGTTTTCCCATGAGGAAACCAGGGCTCAGAGAGGTCAAGTGACTAGCCCAAGCTAGTCCATCTAGAAAGCATTTGAACTTCAGGGTCAGGCCCTAGCTAGTCTTTGTTGATCAGCATACCACATTGACCCTCCCTGCTGAGTGGTTCTTCCCTGTCCCAGCTGGAAGTTTCTGCAACATGGTGCACCAGAGAGGCAGAGGTCACCCCAAGGGCACATCTACCTTCTTAGGTAAACCTGATCTTTTGAGCACCCCAGACTTGCTTGAGATCCAGCTTGGTTTATCATCATTCCTGACCTAGACACGCAGCTACCAACACCAGTAAGTTACATTTCCTGACAGATACAGATGGGTTTTTGTAAAGGCATCGTAACAAAGCAGCTCTGCTAAGCCTTCCATGAAGGTGCAAATTGCTAATCTGATTTGAATGTGTCACTGGTTTGCTTGGGTCCCATCAAAAGGTTTTGATACCAAAGTCAAAGAATAATAAATAAAAGTTTCTGATATGAGCTCTACTCATATTTAAGCTTGAAATGAATTCTTCGTCGTCTGTTGTCAGAGCCAATTTCTGTGTTTTAAAATGGGGTTGGCGAGCAAGACAAGGACAAGACAGAAATGAACCAATAAAACCAAGAGCAGGGATTAATTAAGGGCCTGGAGTTTGCCACAGAACAGCGACAAAGGGAGATGGTAATAGCGTTTCTTCCAAGAAAGACAAGTTAGGTTTTTTATATATATATATAAGTTTCTGGAAAATAATTTAATTTTGACACCATCTCCACAAATCAACTGGGCTTATCTTTCTTCCATGGAGAGTAAAGATTGCCCTTTTTCTGGACAGAGGGGAAACTCATTTCCCCTCTCCTTATCATTTATTAGAAATCAAAATATTGTTTCAAATGGATGTGTTTAATATTTCAGACTATGTAATGTGTCCGGCACAGAAGGGCAGCCACAGGAGGCAGGCGACAGGGTCAGAGAGGAGAGGAGCAAGATCCTGAATTCCATGACTGAAGATTTCTCGCCCATCTATTCCTGCCTGTCCCAGGAGGCTTGGCCACGCCCTCATTCTGGGCCACGCCCTCATTCTCCAACGTGCTCCACAGAGAACAGGGAAACTGAGATGGGCCTTGCCCTCCCCTAGTCTATAGTACAGATGTGTCCCAGCAACAACAACTGTGACATCCACTGTTGACAGCAAATTCCTTTTTCCAAATGACTTTGGTCATCCAGAAACTAAGATGTGTTCCCACTGAAAACACCACCCCCCACAATCGGTAGAAAAGTCTAACAAGGAAAAAAGAGTAAGACCCAGGTTGTATCTATTAGCAACATGG
This sequence comes from Tamias sibiricus, assembly GCA_025594165.1. Classification (NCBI taxonomy): domain Eukaryota; kingdom Metazoa; phylum Chordata; class Mammalia; order Rodentia; family Sciuridae; genus Tamias; species Tamias sibiricus. Next base: position 153,537,091 of record CM046664.1, read on the forward strand.
TCCAACTTAGCAGTTTGTTTTTCCTTTGGGGTCTTTTCTATACCACAGAGGGCCCCATGCCCACCACCTTCTCTCCTCTCTTCCCGTTATCTAAATTTCTGGGGATGTATCACTTCCTAGGCTCGAAGCTCCCCATTTCTTTCTGGGTATTTAAAATTCCTGATGGAATCAACCTACCTATTGTGCCTCGCAGGTAGCTATCCCCATTGAATACCTGATGAACCCCAAATATCTAACATTCCGGACTCTGAGATAGGTAAAATGTAATTCCTCCACTTTATCAAATTGGCAAGTTTGAAATTCAGTGTGTCAAGTTTACCTATAATGAGGGACACCTCTACTAACCCGGACGACAGGATCAGCAAGAGAGATAGTGACAATACAGCTAACTCAATTACCAAGTGTGAAGTACTCTGTGAATGCTAAGTAATAATGTTACGGCTTCATCTGAAAGATGTGCGTATCACCCAGGAGCATCAGTAAGTCCATAACATAATTTGCAATAAGTCATCATTAATTAATGCTAAATTACCAGGCCCTTCCTGGGGAAGCAGCATATTAAACTGACATCAGTATGTGAAGAGTTCATTATGGTTAATGCTATGAGAACACAGACTGAAGGACTTAACAGTGGATTAGAAGGTGTTTATGTTCAAACACCTCAATGTGGGCTCTGCAGTAGCCACTCTCCAACGAAGATATTAGCGTATTGGTGAGGAGGATCATGGGAAACTTGGAGACTCAGGAGGAGGCTCCCCCAGCAAGAGATAATGAGGTATTTGAAGACATGAGAGCAGGCTCTCAGTCACCCCTTCTCCTGTTCTTCCCATTTTCCACACTGCTTCCACCTAACCCTAACCCTAATGGACACCGTAAGCAAAGAGGAGCCAGTGGCACTGGTCACTGTCACTTACAGCAGAAGGGAGGGCTAGCCTTACCCAGTGAGCAAGATAGGAATGGGTATGGGGTGAGGGGAAATCAAACAGCCAGAGGATGCCAGAGGGCCAAGTGTTTTACTACCCTAATTCCCCCTTCCCCACTTTCTCCAAAGCAAGAGGACCGGACCTAAGGGCAAATGCACTTATTCCCAAGTCTTTCCTTGGAGGAACATTTCTTCTGCTACTAACAAAACATGAGTGAAGCCATGAAGTCTTGGTGCAATGGGTCATTGGCTTTGCTGCATCCAACCTTCAGCAAACATTGAGTGCTGCACAGGCATTCAGGACTCAAAAGTGAGTGAGTGACAAAAAGACTTCCCCTCAAGGCATTCTCTGCTAGTCGGAGACACAGTCGAGTAGACAAACGAGCAAATGGTTACAAAATAAGAGGAATCGAGGTGTTCACAGGCTGTGCAGAGCAGGCAGGGGGTAGACAAGAAAGGAAGGAGGCTGGGAGGCCTCTCAGAAAGGTACACATGGGCTGAGGATCTTCTGGGAGTCAAGGTTAAGGTCATTCCAAGCAAAGAGAACAACCAAAACAGAGACACAAGGGCACATTTCCTTCTATACCTGGAGGAGGAAGCCCTTCCTATCACCAGCCTGTCCCCTCCAGCCAGCAAAGACTCGAGGAGGGTGACATCGGATCAGAGCCCAGCCAATCCTTTGCTCTCATAGAATAAGTCTTAAGCCTGCTCTTTAAAAGCCATTAGTCCAGAAAGGTGAGCGGAGAAAAGGGTCTGGAGAGAGAAACAGGGAAAGAAATAAGCACACAGAGAAGAACAGGACCTCCCCAAAAAGAAAGAAAAGAAAAGAAAATCACCTCTGCAATTCCAAAGTAAGAAGGAGAGAGAGAAAGATAACGTTCCAGGACCCAGTTCCACACCTTCAAGAGGGTCAGAGTTCTGTGCAATATTTGCAATTCCTTTGCACAAAGTCCCCTTAATTTAATACAACTGGACTGGGACTCTGCTGGGCACAAAAGGCACTGGAGGGTCCTGGGTGGGAATGGGCTACTCTGCACCCTGGCACATGGTGCCCACTCCAGTGATCTCTGACCAACCCCCCCCCCCTCCATGTTAAACACTGTAAACTGAAAGAAGTCAGAGGCCCGCAGGAAACTGATTGGGTTAGGGACAGAGGGGCTGGGTTCACAGCTACTCCTCAGCTTTTCATAAAGATGAAATCTCTGAAGCACTAGCCTCTTCTCTGGAGAAAGACGTGAGATAAATACAAGACATTGTTAACAAAGGAGTCTTTCTTCTTTATCATAGAGCTATGGGAAAGGAATTGCTTTCCCAAGCCATGAGGGAGAGGCAGTCCTATCTCAACAGGTAACCTTGAAAGTCAGACACAATAGCAGTCCCTTTTCTCAATTCTCTTTCTTCCCTTTCCCACCATCCCTCCAAAAGCACACTTATGCACTCGCAGCCTTGTTCATGTAATGAGACCAAGGAGGACGCCTCCTCTGCAGACACGGACCCTACCCTGTCCCGTCAGCTCAGCTGTTGCCTGTTCTTCCACGAGGACCAGCCTCCAGGCCAAAGGTCCCATCCAGCAGTCTAAGGAATTCTGCTTCTGAAAGAACAAAGGAAAATCCCTCTCGTATTGCAGACTTTCTTCTCAATTCTTTCTGTGAAGGCAGGATGCTTACATCAATAAAACTGGGCTTAAATATTTCAGATGTGTATTGTCGTTGGTATGTAGTCCTACAGGACACCGAGGAATTCTGAACAGAAAAATCTGGAACAAGGAAGATGAGGATGCACAAGAGGAAGGCATTTGATACATCATCTCTGTGAAAACTGAGGCAAAGGAGCAGGGGCAAGAATCCAGTGCAAATGATTTCACAGTAGATGCTCAGAAAATGTTTAGAAAAACTTCTGTCCTGGAGGCAAAAGCAGCAAGAATCTATGGTCTCTGAGTATATGCTCTCTGACTAGGCACCGAGTCCCCAGCAAAAGAAATCCCTGATCCATGCGTGGAATCTGCTAGGGGATATGGGACATTTGGGAGTCCTGGTTGACAGCTCCGAACATGGAATTTGGGGTGGCTGAATGAATGGAAAGATCTCCACACGTCTGAGCCCCAACTGGGCCTCCAGTGAGACAGACGCAGCTGTCTCTCATGCCTGATCTTTCATTCCAGGGATGTTCCAAAAGAGTGAGGCATCCCTGCAGTCGACGCCTGTGCCCTGGGCACTGGCATAGGGGCTTGGAGTTGAAAATGACGCTAGGATCACCAGTACCCCCTCCACACCTCAGTATGACAGCACAGGTTGAAACACTCCACTATCCTCTGGAGTTCTCCAGAATTAAGTCGTTCCCGTCTGCATCTTACACATCTGTGCAATCACTATTAGAAGCTAACTTCTCCTATCCAGCTGGCCATGCAGGAGACACGGTACACTGCTCTTGAATTTGCCCACTATGCCACAGGAGACCGGTACTTTGACCTAAACAAGTTCCCCAGGATAGCTCCTTGGGTCACATCATCTCCTAAAATTCATTTTGAGGTGAGCCTAGGTTCTGTGTTTCAACAAAATTGTTGTCTAGGAGACTATGTATTTGCTATCTGTTGCTGTGTAACAAAGTAGCCCCTGACTCAGAGGCTGAATTAAAGCAACAGACTCTGAGAACCTCCCCGTTTCTGTGCAGCAGGAATCTAGGTGTGGACCCGCTGGTGGCTTCTGCCTCAGTGTGGCTCACAGGCTACTGCCAGGGTGCCACCAGGGCCGCAGTCAACTCAAGGTTCAACTGGGGAATATCTGCCGCCCAAGGGGACTCGCTTGGATGTCGGCAGGATTTGCTTCCTGGTACATGTTGGATCATGCATGCCAGAGGCCTCCCCACCCTCTTGCCATAGGGCCTCTTTCAAGGGGCAGCTGACAACATGGTACTTTTTCTATTAGAGTGAGCAAGTGAGAGAGGTCAGAGAAGGGGGAGCCTCAGTCTTTTGGAAACTAGCTCAGAAGTGACATCCCATTACTTTTGTCATGGTATACTCAGTGGAAGCCAAAGTAGGTCCGGCCCACCCTTAACAGAGGGGGATTTCACACGGACCTGAGTCCTAGGAGGTGGGGATCATTACGGGGCTATTGTGGAAGGTGCTTCTTGCAGACTACCTGACATATTGCGGAAGTTTTTCAGATTTCAGATTCTGGAATATTTGCGTAGACTTTTCCTGTTGAGTTTCTCTAACCCAAAAATCCAAAATCTAAAACATTTTGAGTATCAAGTTTCCGATTTCAGAGTTTTGGGGATTTTTTGGATTAGGGATGCTCAACCCGTACCCTCTTCACTTACATGGGGGTTGGCAAAACCACCACCACCACCCCCTCCGACCCGACTCCCTCTGTCCTTTGCGGTAGTCTACGACCACCACTAAGCTGTGCTGGCAGGGCAAGACCAGGTGGTCGTGTTCCATATATGACCTCCCTTCAAATCGCACCTGCTGGGAACGCTGACCAAAGCTGGGCCTATCAGATTCCTCTCCAGGCAATGAGTCATTCAGGTGTGCCAAGTTAGACTGAATGGTCACAGAGAAGTGAGGAGGGAGTTAACACAGGTACTGAGCAAAGCCATGCTCAGGCCGAAGCTACAAGACAGCAGAAACTGGGCCCCGGGCAGAAGTAGCCAATCTGCAAGAGAAAAAAAAAAAAAAAAAATTCAAAAGGTATCTAAAGAGAGACATAAAGACATGCGATCTGGGGCAAGGATTGTGGCTCAGCGGTAGAGCGCTCGCCTAGCACGTGCACAGCCCGGGTTCGATCCTCAGCACCACGTAAAAGTAAACACATTGTGTACAACTAAAGCAAATAAATAAATATTAAAAAAAAAAGACATGAGATCATAAGGCCTGCAACAGTCTCAGAATCACATAGAAACTTCCCTAAGTTTTGCATCTTTTCATTTCCCCCCCTTTATTCAGTCTCTACGGTGTCTCTTCCCATCCTCTATTTGAGCCAGCCATAGGTGGGGGTTGTTTCTTAGCAATGAACCCCTGACTCAGACAAGTTTCCCCCAGGCTGTTTCTTCTTCTGGAGAATGTTTAATATCAGTTCAATTTCACACCAGAAAGTGACCTTTGAGAGGTGAGGTAATGTGCCCATTCTAAGCCAAGCACATTTTGGTTCAAAGCACGGATGTGATGTGACTCCTTTCCATAGGCCTATGTTGAGACAGAGGTCATTGTTTTCCCCATGAATCAAAGGGAAAGTGGCATTAAAGCAATGGGAATGTGACTTATCCTAAATCAAACTACCCGAGGGTCATCAAACCAGAACCAGAAGGCCAGTGTGCTTGGTCCTCTCAACCTCCGGGAACGTACCATGTAAAAGTAAATGTTACATATTCATACAAACACGCACACACGCCTGCACAGACACGCACGGTCTCACACACACACACAAACTAGGAGAATGAGGCCCTGGTAAACAGCAACCGCTCTTCCCTTCTCTCAACACATCACAAGACAGTATGTACCCCTGGAGACTGCTCCCATATGGAGTTGGTTTTCAGAGCACATTTTTTAAGCACTCAACAGTCTGTCAATGGAGAAACCAACTCGTAGAGTAGTTTACAGGACGCCCCCAGGCAGTTCACGTAAATATTGCAAACAGCAGGTGTATGCTGCCAGCTCACTGCAGAAACCCGGAAGAATGAGAGATTACAAGCTCTCTTCCCAGAGGAAATCAGACCACAAATACAGTGAGCAGAGCTGCGGTGGTGCTGCCCCTCCGTGATGCAACCTGAAGAAATACGTGGGGTTTTTTTCAGATACATAATGATTTTTTCAATTACAAAGGTAATACATACTCACCGTGGAGAATTCTAAAATACCAAAAAATTCAGAGGAGAAAATAAAGCTACATATAAATGCTACCATCAGGAGACAATTAAGGTTTGTATTTGATGTGTTTCCTTCTAGTCTTTTTTCCATACATGTATGCATATATGTAGCCATATGATATATATGTGTGTATGTATGCATATATATACACACACACACACACACACACATATATATATATAGTATAGCCATATGGAAAAAAAGACACACCTTTATTTGTTTGTTTGTTTGTTTAGGGGTACCAGGGATTAAACCCAAGCACACTTTACTGCTGAGCCACATCCCCAGCCTTTTTTTTAATATTTTAATTAGAAACAAGATTTCCCTAAGATGCTTAGGGCCTCACTAAGTTGCTGAGGCTGGCTTTGAACTCAATATCCTCTGGCCTCAGCCTCCTGAGCCTCTGAGATTACAGGTGTGTGCCATCGCACCCAGCAAGACTGGTCATTTTTATACACACAACTATACATTATGAAATCATCATAACAGCTTTTGGGTTGCTTTTTTTGCTTAATATTATATTACATGAAAGACACAGAGAGATTACTAAAGAGTCAATATTGCTTCTTGGAAAGATAAAAATATTCTAAAATTAGATTAGGTCAGTGGTGGCACAACTCTAAGTAGACAAAAAAGTGAACTACACACTTTCAGCAGGTGAACTTTATGGTATATAAATTATATGCCAATAAAAGTATAAAAATATATGTCAATATGTCAGTGAAATACTACACTATCTGGATACTAAGAGCTATGTAGCAGTATGACTATTATTAAAAACAAAAGCAAACCAAAAACTGATTTATAAAACTCTGACCATTCCAAATACTAACATGGAGCAATTCATACTCTGATAGGAAGACAAAATGGTGCCGCCACTCTGGAGCACTTTAATTGTTTTCCTACAAAGTTAAGCAGACACCCACTGTACTACCTGACAATTTTAATCCTAGGTATTTTTCCTAAAGAAATGAATGTATATGTCCACACAAAAGCCTGTACACAGATACTCATAGCAATCTTATTCATGTTAATCCAAAACTAGCATCATAGTATCAACATCAACGTCCAACAGGAAAATGGATAAATTCAATGGAATACTATGCAGCAATAAAAAAGGAATTGTTAATACAGGCAACAGCACAGATGAATCTAAAAACCATTAAGCTGAGTGAAAGAAGTTGTACAGAAAAGACAAAATACTATATTGTTCCACTGAAGTGAAATTCATAGGGGAAAGATTAGAAAAGAGAAATCTAATCCATTGCAAGAGAAATTACATCATTGGTTGCCTGGGCCTGAGTAAGGAACAGAAACTGAGTGAGAAGAGACGTGAGAGAATTCTGGAGAATGACAGAAATGCTCTGTCTTGTGATTGCAGTGGTAATTACATGGCTGTGTGCGTCTTTCTAAACTCATCAAGTTGTACATGTAAAATTGTTCAATTTTGTTATACGTAAATTACACCTCAGTGAAAGTTTTAAATGGGGAAATCTCATCACCCTATATGCATTTTTTGCATGTCAATTGTTTCTCAAAAGAGTTGAGTTTTTAAAATGGAAAAAATATATGCTACATTATGTTCATTTTCACGGGTCATTAAATATCTTTCAAAAGTATCTTAAATTGAGTATTATACAGTGAAACTATTCAATGTTATAGATGAGCCACAATTTAATTAGCTGGTGCATTATTGCTGTATACTTATGTCATTTTCTTTCTTTTTCCCTTTCTCTCTTTTTTCTTTTTTTCACTTAAAAATAACACAACAAACATCTATATGTAAAACTTTGTCTAACTTTTACATTCCTAGAGAAGAAACAATTGAGTTCAAGAGCAGAAATCTTTCCAGGGCTCTCAATACATTCATGGCCAGGTTGATTTCCTTCACCTGCAAAGGGCAGATGTGAAATAGGGTTGTTGCTTTCTCTGCAGCACCTCTATTAATGAAGAGAAAGCACTTTCTGTGGTTTCTCAGCAAAAGGAACATGAGCTAAAGGGGGCCTGGGTTCCTGTCTGGCCCAGTCACCTGCTGTGTCACCTCCGGTCATTAACCCCCTCTTGGAATACAGTAGTACCCCTTGCCTAAATATTCTAAGGGGGTGTGTTCCAGGACCCTAGTGGCCTGAAACCATGAATAACATCACACCCTATATGTTTTTTCTTATCCATACATGTGTATGATAAGGTTTAACTTAGAAATTAGGCAGAATAAAAGAGTAACAGCTATAATGATAAAAACAACTGTAGCAATATACTGTAATAAAGTTCTATGAATATGGTCACTGTATCTCTCAACATATCTTACTTTACTGGACTTACCCGTCTTCTGGTGATGAGGTGAGATAACAAATTGCCTATATGGTGAGATGATGTGCAATGAATGACAGGAATGTAGTATAGCATTAGGCTACTATGACCTTCTGACAACAGGTAAACTTTTTCAAATTGATAGCATTTTCCATTTGACAGTTTTGGACTGCAGCTGGCTGTGGGTAACTGAAACCTCAAAAAACAAAACTAAGATAATGGGGTGGGCTGCTATACTGTTCATTTAATCTCCAAAATTCAAGTAGTCGGGTGTGGTAGCCCAATATGTTTTTTTTAGAAAGGGCAAAAAAAAGCATTAACCGTGAAATAAATAATTGATGTCTGGAAAATGTTAAAAGACTCGTATTCATCAAAAGACATAATTGAGATGAAAAACATAAAGGCACTGGAAGAAGTTACTCACAAAACATTCAACTGCAGACTTCTATCTAGAATTATTTTTAAAAATAATGCAGGCGAGAACCGGGCGCGGTGGCGCACGCCTGTAATCCCAGCACTTGGGAGGCTGAGGCAGGAGGATCGCGAGTTCAAAGCCAGCCTCAGCAATGGCGAGGCACTCAGCAACTCAGTGAGACCCTGTCTCTAAATAAAAATACAAAAAAGAAAAAAAAAGAAGAAGCTTCTGGGTGTGTCAGTGAGGGTGTGCCTAGGAATGATTGGCATGTGGGATAGCAAATGAAATGTACACCCTCCCTAAGCATGGGCAGCACCGTCCAATAGGATAGTGGCTTGGGTGGAAGCACCAGCAGATGCAAGTTCCATTCTTCTTGAAAGGGTTCTTTTTTTTTTTTTTTTTTTTTTAATTACTTTAGTTGTACACAATGCAATGCATCTATGTTTACGTGGTGCTGAGGATCAAACCCAGGCCGCGCACATGCGAGGCGAGCGCTCTGCCACTGAGCCACAACCCCAGCCCCTTGAAAGGGTTCTTGATTGCTGCTGCGATGGCCCGAGGACATCAGACTCTCGCTCCTTTGCTCTTCCAAAGTGGACTCTGCCAATGATTTTCCAGGGAGTTTCCAGACGCCTTCGGTCTAGGACTAGGGTAGCACTGTTGAGCCCTCTTGTTCTAAGGCTTCTGCTTCTTAACCTGTTCCAGGAGTTGCCTACAGGGAGCTTTAAAGCTGTTAATGTGTCCTGGGCTGCTCCATCCTGCCCTTCCCCCTCCAGCCCATCTGCTTCTCACCTTTTGGCCATCCCACCTGGCCTGGTCACTTACGCGGAAGGAGAGAGACAGGGGAAGAGAGCGGGAGAACAAAGGAAGCCCTGGGACATATAAAAAGGCAGACCCGCCTGGCTTCTTGGGACACCGGAATGCCAGCCATGGTCCCCTTCTCCCTCCCGGGAGCAGTCTATGTTACCCCTTTTAAATAGACCCTGCTTTATATGCTTGCCTCCGCATGCTTCTCTAATGTTCAGACTTCAACATTTGGGGGAGCAGAACTCATCACCGGTGAACGGTGGTAACACCTCCAGCTCCCCAGCCTGCAGATGGTCATTGTGGACTATCCAGCTTCTGGCTGGGTAAGCCAATCTAATGAATCCCCCTTTTTTTTTTTTTTTTTTTTTTTTTTTTTTTTGGTACCAGGGATTGAACTCAGGGGCCCTTGACCACTGGGCCACATCCCCAGCCCTTTTTTGTATTTTATTAGAGACAGGGTCTCACTGAGTTGCTAAGTGCCTCGCCATTGCTAAGGCTGGCTGTGAACTCGCAATCCTCCTGCCTCAGCCTCCCAAGTGCTGGGATTACCGGCGTGCGCCACCACGCCTGGCGCTGAATCCCCTTCTTATAATCCTACTTCCTGTTGATTCCGTTCCTCTAGAGAACCCTGACTGAGACAGCAGAATTAGGTGATCTGCATGCTGCCCTAGCCTTCCTGCCCTCACCTCCCTTGTGGTTGTGGAAACTCTACCTACTCTTCGAGATCTGCAGTGTGCACAAAGGACTTTATTCCTACCTCTTCATGGTGTGCCATCCCCGACCTTGGGTGGCAGTTGTTTGCATCCGTGTGTGTCTGTCTCCTTGAGTAAACCTGCTCCTTGTGAGCCACGACTCGATCCCGTTTCCCACCACCGCCCTCCCTTCTACCACGGTCCCTGGCACAAAGTCAGTGCTCAATAACTGGATGTGGGATTGAGTTTTCTGAACCTGTCATTAAAAAAAAAAAAAAAAAAAAAAGAAATGAAGGAGGAGGGGTGTGCATAGAGACCTGAGTGGGGCGCAGCAACCTGAGAGGATGGAGAACAAAGAGCAAAAGGAGAAAATCCTTAGGAAATGGATCTCTCTCTTCTTGGGTCAATTTTATGATCAAAAGGGACAAAGGCTGCCGGTGTTTTCCTGGCACCGGTGTTCCTGCGAGAGGAGGTGAGACAGGGTGCCGAGGCCAAGGCTAAAACCAGAGTGTGCAGGACAGGCAGGAGGCACTGGGGCACGTTGGTGAGGAGCCTGCCACCTGCCCTAAGGGACTGGCTTGTCCCTTACACCCAGGGCCACGGCAATCAGCTCTTAAAAATCGGCAGAATAAAGCAGAAAGACAAATCCTTCCATGGTTCTGCCTCCCCTGGCAGAAAAATGATGGAGATAAAAGGAAGAAGAATGGAGGGGTAGAGCCAATCTGAATCTGGATAAAACGCCCGTGAGGCCCGAGACTTCCAGGTGATGGAGAGTCAGCAACCATCGCACCAATCTCCCTGGGAAGGGGTTACAAAGTGAGAATAAAGAGGGGAGGGAATCGAATGGCTTTTTATAGCCCCTAATATCTCTTCTGACAGCAGTGAGCACAGCTTCCCTGTGCCGGGATGCCGGGAAGATGAATGGATTTGTCTTCCCGTTAAATACCATTACCTGGAGCACTGGGGAGAATGAAGAATGGGCTGCAGACTCCCATTTGGGGCTCCATCTCTTTTCCCCTAATTAAGAAAAAAGCTACAAAAACAACTCCCAGCAGCCTCCGCCACCCATCCCCACCAACCTCAGGGGGAAAGGGTAGCCCACTCATTGACGAAGATCACCTCCGGGCACCATGCCCAGCGCAGAACCAGCCCTGACCAGCCCGAGCCCAGCTCCAGCCCATCATCAGCACAGTCAGGTCCACCCTAGGTCAATTACCTCCTTCAAGATCCACTAAGTTAGCTGGGCGTGGTGGCGCACACCTGTAATCCCAGCACTTGGGAGGCTGAGGCAGGAGGATCGCGAGTTCAAAGCCAGCCTCAGCAATGGTGAGGCACTTAGCAACTCAGTGAGACCCTGTCTCTAATAAAATACAAAAAAAGGGCTGGGGATGTGGCTCAGTGGTCGAGTGCCCCTGAGTTCAATCCCTGGTACCAAAAAAAAAAAAAAAAAAGATCCACCAAGTCACCTTTAGGAGCCTATCATCTTAAAAACTGTTAGATGGGCAGAAACCAATAGGCTTAAAGGACGCCAAGAGTTTGCCCTGTTCCACAGGCAGAGGGCCAAAAGGTTGCTCTGTTCTCTGGGCAGGTTGTTTCATCATCCCCTGATCATCCCCTGGCAGGAGCCAATAGGCTTGAAGGCTGCCCTCACACCACGAGCAGGAGCCAATAGGCTTAAAGTTCACCCTCACCCCACAGGCAAAGAGCCAATAACATTAAAGTTCGCTCTGGTACACCCCCCACCAGTAATCCCTATTTAAGCTCCCCTCATTTGAAGTTTGGGAGAGAGACTATGAGAAGAGAGAGAGAAGACGAGAAGAGAGAGAAACTATGGAGACAGTAGAAGAGGAAGATGGAGAAGAGGCAGCCACTGCACCAGCCTTAGACCCGCCGTCTCCAGCCTGATGGCAGCTGCCCCAGCCAATAGCTCCAGAGACCGTAGCAGGTGTGACCAGACTCCCACCTTCCGTTCAGAGCTTGCACACTCTTCCACCAGAGCTTGCACACTTCCTGAGCTTGCACACTTCCTGAGCTTGCACACAACCCCTCTCCCTGACTCCTTTCTCCCACCAGAGCTTGCACACTTCCTGAGCTTGCACACTTCCTGAGCTTGCACACTCCCCTCTCCCTGACTCCTTTCTCCCACCAGAGCTTGCACACTTCCCTCTCCCTGATTCCTTTCTCCCCATTCCTTTTCTACCCTTAACCAGCCATAAAGGCTGGTGAATAAATCCCTGGGCTGCACGGCCATCCCCAGTGTGAATTTTGCCCTTCAAAAGCCCAATAGCGGGCTGGGGGGTGGTGGCTCAGCGGCAGAGCGCTCGCCTTGCACGTGCGCGGCCCAGGTTCGATCCTCAGCACCACGTAAACATAAATGATTGTGTACAACTAAAGTAAATAAATAAATATTTTAAAAAAAAAAAAAGCCCAATAGCATTTTCCGTGAAGAGGAATCACAGGGTTTGCTCTTTCCGCAGGCAAAAATGACTCCACTTGTTGATGGAACTCAGGTGCTTTACTGACCTGAGCCATTCATACAGTCTCAAAAAAGGAGGAAAAGTAAATAAAATTAGTGATCCAACTTCTAGCTTAGGAATAAATTTAGCAATGTGTGCAAGATCTGTACACTGAAAAACAAAAACAGCTGTGAAAAATGTAGAGATACGTCATGTCAAGAAATAGAACCAATAGGTGAATTTAGCAAGGTCACAAAATATAAAGTTAATATACAAAAATCAATTCTGGACTTGTATAGTAACAGCAAATAATTGGAAAAAGAAATTTTAAAATAATTTCATTTATAGTGGAACCAAAATTGTAAAACACTACCAAAAACAAAACAAACAAAAAAAAAAAATCTAATGAAGTTGTCTAAGACCCCCATGCTGATAACTATAAAACATTGTTGAAACATTACATAAGACCTGAACAGTTAGAGAGAGTCCATGTTCAGTGTGGAACTCAGCACTGCCAAGATATTAATTCTTCCCAAACTCATCTATAGTATCAATGTAATTTCAATCAAAATCCCAGCAGGTTTCCTTTGTGGAAATTGGCTGTTACCATATGGATCTGAAGCAACACTCAAAACCCATGTGTTAACAACGTGGCACTATTGGGAGGTGGTGGACCTTTAAGAGGAGGGGCCTAGCAGGAGGCCTTCAGGTCACTGAGGGTAGGCCCTAAAAGGGGATGATGAGATCTCAGACCCTCCCTTTCTTTCTCTTTCACACCCAGCCATGAGGTGAGTGGTTCTGCTCCCACCATGATGAGCTGCCTTAACACAGGCCCAAAACTGAGAGCCAAAGGAAACTTTTCTCCTTTTAAGTTGACTTAGGGTTTGCTATGACTGACTAACACATTGGCAAGCTGATTCTAAAATTCATATGGAAATTCAAAGGATTTCAAATAACCAAACTAATTTGGGTGGGGGGATGCAATTTAAAGGATTTACAGTAACGAATTTCAAGACTTGCCATATAGCTACTATTATCAAGGCTGTGTTTGTTAGTTTAAGAATAGTTATAAAGATCAATGGGCCAGAATAGAAAGTTCAGAAATAGAACCACATATGTATGACCAATCGATTTTTTACAAAGGTGACAACGTGATTCAATAGAGAAAAGATAGTCTTTTCACGTATGTGCTGGGAAAAATCGGATATCCATACGGAGAGAAAAAGATGAACCTTGACCTATCCCTCACACTGTACACAAACATTGACTTGAAATTGACCATGGTCCCAAATGTAAATCCTCAATGATAAAACGTTTGAAGAATGCACAGGATAAAATCTTTGCAGTTTGGAACAGGCAGAGATTTCTTAGGACACAAAGAGTGTGCATGAATCTCAAAAGAAAAAAAAAAAGTTGATAAATGGAACATCATCAAAATGTGGAACTTCTGCTCTTTGAAAGCCTTTACTAAAACATGAGAAGGCAAGCCACAGACTAGAAGATATTTGTTATATATGTATGATATATGCATAAATATAAATGTGATTACAAATATAAATATATTCCAAAGATTCATCAAGAATATGAAGAACTATTAGCCACTCCCACAATGTATAATACATCAAAACATCATGTTGTACATCATAGACACACGGTTTTTATTTGTAAATTTTTTTTAAAAATGTTAGCGTATATGAAGAACTCTTAGAGCTCAATAAGACAGTTCAATTTTTAAGAAGATAAATCACAAAAGAAAATATATGAATAGAAATAAACACATTAAAAGATTCCCAATATCATTAGTTATCAGGAAAATGCATATTAAAGCCGAAATAAAGTACCACTACACACTCACTAAAATACCTAAAATCAAAAAGGCTGAAAATACCAACTTGCTGAGATGTGGAGCAGCTGGTACCCTTAGACATTGCTTGCAAGAATGTGAAGTAGATTAACCACTGTGAAAATAATTAGGCAGCTTCTTATAAAGTTAAACATGTGCTTTCTCATGTGAACTATCAATATTAAGTATTTACTCAAGAAAACTAATGATCTATGTTCCCACCAAGTCTGCATGATTATTTATAGTAACATAGTCACAATTGCTAGAAACTGGAAATAACCCATGTGTCCAAAAACAGGTAACTAGCCAACACACTGTCATATTCTATACGACAAATAATGTTCAGTAATAAAAAGGAAGATACAGAGATTCATGACACCACAAACTGCAAAACCATCTTGCTGTGCAAAAGAAATCAACGTACGATGTCATTTAGATGGAGTCCTAGCAAAGGCAAAGCCAAGAGTGACAGAAAGCAGGTCAGCAGTTTCCTGGAGAGGGACTGAAAGAATGTTCCGGGGTGTGCAGATGTTCTGTCTTGATTGTAGTGGTGATGGTTACGCGGGTGTATACATTTGTCAAAACTCTTCCAATCCCACAATTTAGAGTATACATTGTGTTTTAAGGGTTGGGGCCTAGTGAGACGTCTTCAGCCATTGAGTGCCTGCCCTTGCAGGGGATATTGGGATCCCAGGCTCTCCTCTTCCTTTTTGTTTCTCACCCAGCTGAACTGGCCTCCTCCACCATGTACTCCTGTATGCTGTTATCACAGGCCAAAAGCAATGGGACCACCTGGTCATGGATTGAAACCTCCAAAACTGTGAGTCAAAATAGACCTTTCTTCTTTTTAAGTTTGTTCATTTCAAGTATTTGTTACAGTAACAGAAAGCTGACTAACACATATGTAAATTATACCTCGAAGAATTTGATTTTAAAATGCTGACACGTGAGTACCAGTCCCACACGTAATTGGTTTAAGAAGCATCTTGGGCATTGAAGATTTTTTTTTTTAATTTCCCCCAAAGATCCAAAAAATATTGTCAACATACCGTCAAAATTGAGAACGACTACTCTAGGGGCTAAGGAGAAAAATAAATGACCTAGTGACCTGGGACACCAATGGAGGGTTACTGGCTCTTTGGTGTGAGCACAAGCCAATACTGAAGTCACAAACCACCCACACTGTCAGGCCACTACTGTGCTATGGGGTTTTTGGTTTACTGCTGGTTTGCAGACACTCTCCACAGAGCCAGATCATGCTAAGATACAGTGGTCACTACATACGCCACTTCACTGCTGATCCCAGGATCCCGGGCAGATGGTGCCTTTACAGGCTGCTGATCTTATCTAGCAAGGAACCCAGGTGACAGTCACTCCAGCATCCTGGCTGAAGGTGTGTATGCAGGCCTCGGGCCCCAGATGTGGCACCAAATACACAGGCTGGCCAGAGGGCATCCACGGGCCTTCCAGTGATGCACTGTGGCTCTCCCCCTATGACCTAGCAGCAAAGGAAAAGCACCCACCACGAGAGAGCAGCGTATATACAGGGTCCTGTTGGGGTCCACATCCAGAAGCTAAGTTGCCATCTCCTGGCTAGAGCCCCTGTGAGCTGCTTTCACAACTCATTTGCCATCTTCAAAACAAATAAGAAATGGTAGTAAGGTGTTTTGTTGTTGTTGTTGTGTTGTTTTTGTTTTTGTTTTTTAAGTTACTAAGCCTGGCCTCAAATTTGTGATCCTCCTGGCTCAGGCTTCCGAGTCTCTGGAATTATAGGCATGAGCCACCACACCCAGCTTATACAACTAGAGATTTTTGTATGAGTTGTACTGTGTGTATTAAGAAAGTTTTATTTAGAGGTCAGGATGGAGTCCAAGAAAGAAATGATATTTTTTTTCCTTGGTAGTGGGAATCAAACCCAGGAGTGCTCTACCACTGAGCCACATCCTTAGTCCTTTTTATTTTTTTATTTGGAGATAGGGTCTTGCTTAGTTGCTCAGGGTCTTGCTAAGTTGCTGAGACTGGCCTCGAACTTGTGATCCTTCTGCCTCAGCCTCCAAGTTGGTAGGATTACAGATTACAGGCGTGCACCACAATTCTCTGGCTACAAACTGACTTTCGGGGTCTCTACCTTCCCTTGCCTCCTTAGCCCCTAAGCTTTCTTTCCCCTGATAGTCCAGTGTGTGTGGTAGGTGGCGGCTATACGGTAAGTCTCCTAATATGTTTAGCTTCATCTTCCACTAACAGATATGTCAGGTCATTTACATTCATTAAATTTTTCATTCCTTTGTATAGGGACAATGGCTTCTCCAAGGACGAAGACTCTGCTCTGCTGGTGCTAAGTAAGGAGAGACCTGCTCAGAGTGTAGCCATGAAACTCAGTGTGAATTCTCTTTCTCCTTGATCTCTGCAGTATTACAGTTCACCCACACGGCGACTTGGCCA
Organism: Tamias sibiricus; assembly: GCA_025594165.1. Taxonomy (NCBI): domain Eukaryota; kingdom Metazoa; phylum Chordata; class Mammalia; order Rodentia; family Sciuridae; genus Tamias; species Tamias sibiricus. The sequence goes on from CM046664.1 coordinate 153,553,842, forward strand.
GAGCTCTTTCCCACCCTCTTGGGAGGCAAGTCAGCAGTGGCCATGTGACTCAATTTACCCCAGTGTCCCTCCCACACCCCAAAATGAGACACCTGCTACTCGGGTGTCCAGGTGAGACTTGGGTGGTTCTTAACTAAATAAAGTCACTGAATTGGCAACACTAGATGCTGAGCCTCGATACCCAGTCGTGGAGTGAGCACTATGAAGATATAAAAACTCTTTGAATATAAAAAACTAGTTGTCTGTCTCAAGGAGCTGAGTTGTCTAAGGGGGCTGTAAGGAATAGACACACCCCGTGATGGCCAAGTGTGCACTGAAGCACTGTGGGGAAAGGACGCAGGCCACAGGCGCCCACCGTGAGCACCTGAGAGTCTCCGCTGGGAGCTTGACCTCCATGGATGGTCCTTATCTCTCCTAGGACAAAACTCACACTCTCTAGCTTGGAACCCAAATGTCTCAAGTTGGCCCTGTTCCCTTCTGCCCGTGCTACCCTCGGCCCAAGCTCACCCACTCCCAAGCTCCTCTTACCTGTGACTTTGCACACGCCCTTCTTCCTCCACAGAACATTATCATCCCTCCTCTTGGCTCTTCTTTGTCACCACCGTGAGATGCAACTCAGGGAGCACCTCCTCTGCGACGTCCTCCCCCTCACGCCCCAAGTCAGGTGCTCCCTCCTCTCGGGTATGTGATCTCAGGCCTCTCTACACATTGGCCGCTCCCCACCCCCCACCCCCAGCCTGCTGCCTCCCTCGTGGAAGTCGCTGGGTCTGTCAATCATCTGTCATTCACCCAATTACTTTTCAACAAGCACTTAGGACAGACATGTGCCAAGCGCTGCTGTATACTCTCGAGACAGAGAAGAGTGAGGTCCTGCTTCTCCGGAGCTTCTGTGCTTTGGAGGGGACAGAGACAGATAGCAAACCACCTAGACTCAACTAACTTCCTCAAAATCTCAGGAAGTGTACGCACTCCGTTGAATGTCATTTACAAACAAGGGGACGTGGCAGAGGAGGCTGTGTGGTAACTTTGGAGTGGGTGGTTATGGAAGGCTCCTCTGAGCAGGTGACAAATGAACAGATGTAAACATAGGAATCACACACACTCACATACACACACACACACACACACACACACACACACACACTTCCCTTAGGAGGACAGGGGAAGAGTGTTCCACTTTGAACAGTTGGTACAAAGGACCTGTTATGGACAGAGTTGTCCCCAAAATCTGTATGTTGAAGTCCCAGCCTGATTATATTTGGCACAAGGAGGTTCTTATGGTTAAATGAGTTATTTGCAAGCCCAGAAGACGACGCTCACCAGAAGCTGAATTGGCCAGCAGCTTGATCTTGGAAGTAGCCTCCAGAATGGTGAGAAACAAAGCTCTGTCATTTAAGCCTTTTGTTATGTGGCCCTAGCTGATTAATGCAGGCCTAAAAATGAAAGACCTGGAATACAGTGTTCAATTTTTAAAAATCCTTGAATAAATGGCAAAAAATAAGCTTTTTGCAGAAGTCTTTATCCAGGGCCCTCAATGAGTCAAAACCTAAGTAGCATCCCAGTCTCTGAGTTTCAAATGATGATCACTCCCTGGGTGAATACTGGCCAGTTCTTTCCACCCATCCTTATTACCAGATAGAAATATGTCTAAGCCAAGCACAGTGGCACATGCCTATAATCCCATTGGCTTGAAAGGCTGAGGCAGGAGGATCGCATGTTCAAATCCAGCCTCAGCAACTTAGCAAGGCTGTAGGCAACGTAGTGAGACCCTGACTCAAAATTTAAAAAAAAAAAAAAAAAAAAAAAAAGGCTGTGTTTCCATGGTAAAGCTCCCCTTGGTTCAATTTAAAAAAGAAGAAGATGAAGACAAGATGAAGATGAAGATGAAGACGGAGATGGAGACAGAGGAGGAAGAGGAGGAGGAGGAGAAGAAGAAGAAAAAGAAGAGGAAGAAAAAGGAGGAGGAGGAGGAATCTCCTTACACAGCTATCAGACTCAGTTCAAAAATATTTTTAAATAGCAATAATAATGCCATCATGACATTTGTCTTTCCAAAATACTGTCATTACTATCTCATTTGAACTTCACAGGAAACATGAACTAGATATAGCAGGTAACCCAGGGACTGTATTAAAACTTAAGATGTAAAAGTTCTTTGGAATTGGATACTTGTTGAGCCACTTCTAAGGAAAACTGGCTCAGACCTGCTTGGGATCCTGCTAAAGGGCAGCCTTAGCCATAGATTCACCCCACCTGACCTCCCCTCCCCAACCACGCATGGCTGGCCACCTGACCCAATGACAGCCAATCCGTAGCTGCACAGTGGTCCTTATAGCAACCTGGAGGGAAATTTTGTTCAACAGAGTCAAGACAGGTTTATCAAAATTTTCTGTCTTAGAAGTTTGAGTAAAAAAAAAAAAAGAAAGAAAGAAATAAAAGAAAAAGATTCTGGAAGCACAAATCACCAGTAACGCTGGGAGGAATGTCTACTCAAATTTTAAAATGCACATCATCTATGACCCAACAGGATTCTCCTTGATATTTACCCTAAAGAAATATACATCACAAAAAGACATATCCGAGGATATATTGAAACCAAATATTACAGTATTGTCTGGTGGAGTTTCCAATATAGGTGGGTGCCATACATTTTTAGACAGATGTAATTATATATAACAACTCTCATAAAATTGAAAGGGCAAAGGAATTCACATGTTTTTGAAGTTTCTACATTGTACTTGATGTAGTGAAATCTAAATCCTAAAATATGTGTGTATATAAAATTCCTAGAACAACCATGAAAAAAAAATACAAAGAGATAAAGAAAAAACGTCAATAATTCAATTGACAAATGGAATACTAAAGTAAATACCCCAGTAAGTCAAAATAAAGCAGGAAAAGGAAAATAGGAACAAAACTAAAAGAGAATGAATAAAAAATAATAATAATAAAATGCTAAAACCCTAGCATTTCAACCGTTACATGAAAAACAAGTGGTCTAGGTCTGGGGCTGTAGCTCAGTGGTAGAGCACTTGCCTAGCATGTGTGAGGCACTGAGTTTGATCCTCAGCACCACATAAAAACAAATAAATAAAATAAAGGTATTGTGCCCATCTACAACTAATATAGATAGATAGACAAACAGGCAGGCAAGTGGTCTAAACACAAACTAAAAGACAGAGTTTAACAGACTGGACAATAACAAGGCCAAACTACACATTGCCTACAAGAAACCCATTTTGAAAACAAGCACATAGATAGGCCCAAAGGTGAAAAATACCCTATGCAAGCACGAATCCAAAGAAAGCTATCCAAGTCAACTTTCGGAAAGGATCATCCCCATGCACGAGGAGTGGGGCTATGAAATAACAAAACGAGGTAGCCGGTTTCCCGAGAGTCTAGGGGAATGAGGAGGGAAGGATGGGCACCAAGGAGTCCCCCAGGAGAGTCCCCCATGTCAAAGACACAGAGAGAGGAGAGCAGGGGAGACCAGAGCAAGTGGCAAAGTGGAGGGAAGTGAGGGCTGGGGCTCTCATCGCAGCTCTGGCGCCTGACTGTGGTGTGCCGTCTCTCTGGCTCAAATTAGAGACTGAAAACAGAGTGGGGAGTCAGCTAAGGAGAGGCCACGTGAACTCCCCCTCCTAAGAGAGGATGCTGTGCCAGTAGCCGGTGCTCAGGGCCATTATCCAGCAAATACTGCACCTGGGTCTCTCTGAAACCAATTGGTTACATGCCAAATCCCAGAATTCTTAAAGTACACAGCCTGAAATATCAACCAGCCCAAACCCTTCATCCTAGAGATGAGAATCCTGAGGACCAGAGCCGGTGAAAAGAAAAACCTGTTCTAGAAAACAATACTCCATTACTGCTAACCGCACAAGCACGCTTCTTTTACGAGAAGACTTCATGAGATTGGAGGAGGAAGAGAAAGTCAGAGACTAAATGTTGTGTTTTCACCATGCAGAGCTGAATTGTTCACAGGCACATCAAATAGAATCCTGCTTCTATTTGACATTTGACAGCAAGGCTAAGGTGAGGGTGAATGCACAGGGAACCAGCATCTCAGGGGTGGTGCCCCTTTATGTTAACCCCTGGGATTATTGAGCATTTAAGTGCTCCTTCTGTACTGACATCTGAGTTATGCAAGCAGCATTACTCAGGGTCCCTGCCCTCAGGGATCTCATGGTCAAGTTGGAAAGACCGGCACTAAACCCCAGGACACTGAGAGAACTATACCCGAGGACCCTGTGGCACTGTTCAGTACATGATCAGAAGTTCTTAGACAGGCACACGGAGGAGGAGAGGGGGTGGTGCAATCTGAAAAGGGGCAGTGGTTGTTGCAAGAGTCCCAGGAAACGTTCCAAGAGCTTGAACTCTTCCAAGAGCAGTGGAGAGGATGGAAAAGAGGACCAGAGACATATCAACATGACTGACTTCAGAACTGGGTGGGAAAAGGGGAGCAATGCAGGATGACTCCCAGGCTTACCAGCTGCCACACACCACCTCAAAGAATGTAGGAAGTTGGACTGGGGTTGTGGCTCAGCGGTAGAGTGCTCGCCTAGCTCGTGCGCGGCCTGGGTTCGATCCTCAGCACCACGTAAATAAACACATTGTGTACAACTAAAGCAAATAAATAAATATTTTTTAAAAAGAATGTAGGTAGTGAATGTGAAGGGAAGAGAAAGAAGCCAGGCGTGGTGGTGCACGCCTGTAATCACAGCACTTGGGAGGCTGAGGCAGGAGGATCGCGAGTTCAAAGCCATCCTCAGCAATGGCGAGGCACTTAGCAACTCAGTGAGACCCTGACTCTAATAAAATACAAAAAAGGGCTGGGGACGTGGCCCAGTGGTCGAGTGCCCCTGAGTTCAATCCCCGGTACCAAAAAAAGAGAGAAAGAGTCTGATTGTAAACATTTAGTCTAAGATGCCTATAGGGCATACAGGGGAGACATAGAACAAACTGGAAGGAGGGGTCCAGAGCTGAAGAAGGAGATCTAGCAGTGAAAAAAAAAAAAAAAAAAAAAAAAAAAAAAAAAAAAGCTTTGATAGTAAGACACATGGGTTCCCTGGAGGAGACTGGTTTGAGCAGGAAGGAAGGAAAGCTTAGGGAAAACCCACTTTTTTTTTTTTTTTTTTTTTTTTTTTTTAAAGGGCAGCAGGGAAGAGGCCTCAGTAAGGGAGATCTGATTTTGACTGGCCAGTGGGGCACCCTAGGTATGCTAACATTTAGTCAAAATTATCAGACAGTGGGTCGGATAACAGGACTCTTGGGATCCAGGCCTTTCAGGAGAACACCAAACTCAAATTTCCTTGTTGATTTCTGTAAAGGGAGAAAATTCAGAAGTTCAACTCTTCAGTGCCTGAGGATTTCCTGAACACAAATCAAGTCTCACAAAGCTTCTTGGAGAAGGGTCGATACACAATGAATACGGGTGATCCAGGGAGACATGAGCCCAGAGGACCCCAACTGTCTACATTTGAGTACAAGACACAGGAGGCTTCTTAACATAGAAATGTCTCTCCTTCAACTCAGGATCGATACTCACTTCCCCCCCCTGGACCCAATTTCTGTGTATTTTTATTAAAAAGGAAGAAAACATAGCCTTAAGAGTCACAATTCACCTAAGCATAAGCTTGAAGCTTCAGCACCATGAGTAGGAAATTACAACCTCACACACCCATCTTTGGACTTGACTATTATGGCCTAAGCAGGGTCAGTGTTAGTGAAATAAGACACCGCCCAGGGGCCTCTAAAGTACTGCATGAATCAAAGTATGCTCCAGGCTCTTTGGAATCAGGAAGCAACTTCGTTAAAGTTTTTTAGGAAAGGACAAGCAAGCTATTTTTCAAATGAATGGCAGGGCCTCTCTTCTGAACAACTCAATTAAGACAGTCGGGAAAAGGGAATGGCTAGGACGGTGCAGGAAACCTTGTTGGTCTGGACCTAGGTCCTCAATGATGCTGAGAAATACTGCCATGCACGCATCACCAGTGACGGATCTGTCAGAAATTCCGCAGCTGCAATGAGGCAGAACAGATGCATGCTCTGGGCATCCAAAAAGAAAACTAATAATAATGATAACCTCACAAGTTACAGATTTGGAGTTCTGCTTTCAAGGAATAATGTATGGAGATGATCACTCCCCTAAAAAAAAAAAAAAAAAAAAAAGAAAAGAAAAAAAGTGCATGGCAGATAGCAGGCCAGGCAGACATTGACATGGATGTGCTGTAGGCTTATATATTTATTTGCAAATTACAATGTAATAGGAATGGACATCATACTTTGCATTTATATAGCAACTGTTTCTCCAAGGACCTCAAAGGATTCTTCAGCCATTACTGGATTCATCGTTGTTACATGCTTGTAAAATGAAGGAGAGGTGAGGATTACTCATCCCATTTTATTAAAAAGGAAGCAAAAGCCCCACCGGGATGCATGGATTGGCCACGGGCATATTGTGACTCATTTATTTGCTCAAAACCATGTCGGGACTGAAATTAGTCCCAAATTGTACTTATACTTGCTAATTTTTACCGATAGACTTTTGAAAGGGAAATGATCCTGCCTGCCAGGCTTGTGTTCATGATTTGGAGCATCACGTGGACGGTGCTGAGGGAAGGGGATGACCTGGGCTAGAGGAGCGGGTAGCAAGGGTTCAGCACTCCGCCTTTGCTTCCGCAGGCCACTGCTGGTCACGTTCTCATGGACAGACACAGAGCTCCTAGCAACATGCAGCATGGGACACCGCTCCGTGTTAGCAGCAGCCACTAATGACCTCCACCACGCACATTCTTAATCTGCACTTTATACACATTGTGCCATGTCCCTTAGAACTACTCTGTGGCCTGGGTATTATTTTCCTATAAAAGTAAGAGACAGGCTCTGAGACCGGCTTAGGTTCGGGATTTGGGTGTATGGAAGTGCACTTCTACCACGCCCTACCCATATGACCTCACTCCACACACAGTGGCGGTTCTAGATGCATAACCTAGAGACCTGGAAAGAAGCCAGAGCTTCTCACCCCAAAAAATGACCCCTGTGAGAGGCCATGCATAATCATCACACAATGTATATGTACCTCAAAATACCACATCATACATGAAAAATACACAGAAGTTTATCTGTCAATTTAAAAAATGAATTAGTAATAGAAAAGGGCGGGAAGCAACCTGCATCCACACATGCACGTTCCACATAGCAGCAGGGAGAGTGCTGGTACAGGCGTCTTTCCATTCTCCCTGGGCAGAGCTGTGGGGTACGGCCCACCTTGGCCCTCTCATTGCCAGGATGGTTTGAGTGTTCCTGGTGCCAGATTCACACCTTGCATCTGACCCAGGCTTATGCTAGTGGCAGAGCCAGTGGAGTTCCAAGAGCAGAGGACAGACAGGAGTGGAGGTAATGACCCAGAAGCTGCCCCATGCAGTCTTCTGCTCACCTAACATTACCAATCGGCACCTGGGTTCCCACCATCGTTAGGGTGGGAGGGTCTGAATCCCCTCACATCCTTCATGGACGTGAACCTGAGGCTCAGATGTGTGTGACGTTCCCACAGGATATCAAGACACACAAAAGCAGCAGGGTCTCTTTGCCCTGAAGTTCTAATTTTGAGTTTGGTCACTAGCATGTGATATCACGCAGCTGTGGAAAGAGCCGTCCCTTCAACACAGAGGGTAGAAAACAGAGGGCCAGCGTCTTCAGCGGGTCCTACTGTGCTTTGAGTGCGGTAGGTGTGACACCTCAGGCATCCCCACAGCTCTGAGATGCAGGTACCATTACCCTATTCTCCAGGGAAGCCGCACAGCTAACGTGAAACAGAGCCTGGATTCAAACGTGGATCTCTGGGCCTGCTGCCCTTCCCAGGAAGCCTCACAGCCCCAAAGGGTTTGATGGCGTGTCATTCTGATGATGTCATCCTCATAGCAGCAGGGGGCTTCTGGTGCTGCAACGGGGCAGAGAGATGAATCATAAACACAGACAGGGCCAAGCGGAGGGAGGCGGGTGCCCTCTGCCCAAGGCACTGCAGTTACTGGGGCTGGGGCTGAGAGGTAGCCCCAACATAACTGTGATTGATGCCCAGGTTTTGCTTTGCACAGAACAGCTCCATCCACAAATGCAATCCACACAGGCAGTGTTAGCTCTCACATCAGCCAGGATGCAAGGCACATGTGTAACCTTCAAGTTTCTGGTGGGTTACATAACACTGGAAAGAAGAAACAGGTGACATTAATTATAATAATGTTTTTACTTAAATGGATATATCCAATAAATTAGCCAGGCGCAGTGGTGCATGCCTACAATCCCAGCAGCTCAGGAGGCAAAGCCAGCCTCAGCAACAGCAAGGCACTAAGCAACTCAGTGAGATCTGTCTCTATAAAATACAAAATAAGTGTCCCTTATTTTGGTCTAGTGCCCCTGAGTTCAATCCCTGGTACCAAAAAAAAAAATTATATGTGTGTGTGTGTGTGTGTGTGTGTGTGTGTGTGTGTGTGTAATATATGATTTATTTGATATAATTTGTTAAGTAAATTATCATTTCTGCATATAATTAATATAAAAAACATTAATGAGATGTGTTTTGAAACCCTGAGTGTATTTTCTACTTACAACATATCTGCATTTGGACGAGCCTCATTTTAAGTGCTTAATTGCCATAATGGCTAATGGCTACCATATTGGACGTTGTGGGTCCAGAAAAGATGGATGGATGGAGATTTGGAGAGTTGGGAGTATGGGTCCCGACTTAAGCAACCACCAGGTGACAGTGTAGTGATTGAGTCTGGGCGGCAGAACCCGGCTTGCTTGGCTTTGGATTTCATTTCCATCATTGAGCAAGTTTCTTCGCCTCTGTTGCCTCCGTTTCCTCATTTATAAATGAAGATAATAACAATGACCACTTGTAGGATTTTGTGAGGATGAAATAAGGGGACTTGGTATGCACCTGCGGAGCACAACTGTGAAATGGTTGAGGGAGTGAGTTGGCCTGAGCCCAGGATGTAGGGAATGAGTTTCTAATGCTGAGGACAAACCAGGCAAGTCCTTCTGTCTGCCCCACTCCCAACCAGCCACAGCAGTGTAGGGCACAGGGCCAGCAACAGAAAGGCATTTGTTCCTGCTGTTATCATTACTATCGTATCCCCTGTGACTTGGTTTCCTTCTCTGAAAAATAAGAATGTTGCAAACATGATTATCAAGATCACTTCTTTCTCTGTTGTTTAGTGGACAACTAGGATGGGAGTCCAACCTCAGTGCTTCATCTTAGCCCTGAGCATTAGCTGTGAAGCTTTGTAAGTTTTGCTTTGCACAGAACAGGGCCCCAGCTCCAGCCCATTTCCATAGGGGTGGCTTGCACAATGCTGCTATGGCTGGTTGGGAGTGGGGCAGGCAGAAGGACTTGCCTGGTTTGTCCTCAGCATTAGAAACTCATTCCCTGCATCCTGGCCTCAAGCCGACTTGCTCCCTCAACCGTCTCCACATCCTCACAATTGTGCTCCACAGGTGCACACCAAGTCCCCAATTATAATTCGCCCCCCTCCATTGAATCTCTGAGCTAGAAGAAATCTAAGCCTGGCTTGCATTTGCAGCAAATCCTTCCCTTTCCAAGTGCCTCCAGCACAAGCTAATAAGAAAATTCCCCCCAAGGGATGACAGCCCGGTGGCTTTGCACACCAGCCCTCCTTGGAGCCAAAAGGTGAATAGAAGAGACAAGGTCAAGAGGCCAAATGCACTAAAATTGTAAATGAAGATGCCCGGATCTCAGCGACAGCTATTCCAGGGTCTGCAGCTCCGGGAATCCTAGCTGTCTGGCTTCTTTCCTCCTGACACCAAACTGACAAGTTGTAGAAATTCGAGGAGGAGACAGCCTAGTGGGTCAGGTGCCGCGTCTCCAGGGAGGCTGGCAGAGGACAGTGCATCTCCAAGTCATCTCCAGGGATGGCTCCAATCCTCTTGTAATGACTCAAAACCTGGAGTCTCTGCTACTTCTCTTAGAGAGCAGGATTCTGCAGGCTCATATGTCTCCGTGCCTGAAATTCTTCCTCCCCAGGATACCAAACAGAAGGATGACAGGGCGGCTCATCTTGAAACAGAAGAACAAAACCACAGCCCCTCCTGCCAAGCGGCAGTTCCCTCCCAGCTGTTCATGTCAATTTGCTGAGAGCTACACTCGCTCACATCAGCAAGCCCGTTCCAAGAGCCCACCCTGGAAAGAGAGAAGCCTCCGATTAATCTCCAGCAAAGAATTGGCAGCCACAGGCCCACTCATGAGAAAGGACTCCAGACCAGTCACTAGGCATCATAAGACAGCAGCATCCTCAGCCCCAAAGGAGCTCCACCCGACACTGTTGGCCACCGGCAGCACCAGATACTGACTCCTCTGCCTTCTCTAGGCCGAGTGGCACCTCCCAGCCACGTTGAACCAGACTAAGTGCCCGTTGTCGACTCAATGTTTGTGTCCTTCCAAAGTTTATCTAAGGAACCTCTACCGGCCCATACTGTGATGGTATTGGGAGGTGGACCTTTGGGAGGTAATTAGAATTAGATGAGGTCGCAAGGGTGGAGCCCTCATGAATAGGGTTAGTGCCCTCGTAAGAGGCACGAGACAGCTGGCTTCCGCTCCCTGTTCTCTGCCGTGTGCGGATACAATGAGAACTTGGCAGTCTGCCCAGAAGAGGACCCTCACCAGAGCCCACCCATGCTGGTACCCTGACCTCGAACTTCCAGCCTCCAGTACAGTGAGAAATTAGCCACCTGGTTTAATCAAAGAGGCTGGTCCTGCACTCACAGAGTGAAGTTGCTGCCCGCCATGTGTGTACCCCAGTTGGCACCCCCAGCTCACACCCATCCTCTCTACCCAGCCCCCACCCCCAGGAGAGCCAGAGTGACAGGCAGGACCCTGCCAAGCAGGAGATCTTCTTTCCTGCAGCAGTCAAACAGCATCACCCCAGCCTAGGCAAGTCTCCGGTGGTGGGGGGGGCGGATCCCTGCCTGCCCTAGGACCAAGAAGAACTGGAACCTGGAGATTGTGGCTGGAAATTTCTGCACTGCGAGAAGAACAAGAGTTTCTCATTCTGAAACCACCTGTGGTCCCCAGTTTCAGTGCCTCTCCAGACCCGTTCCTTCTGCTCATTAGTTAACTGTGCCAACACAAGGAGAGAAATCAAGGTCTGCTTAGCTTTCCCCACAGGTCCTGTCAATCGTGTGGAGGAAGACAGCTCCTGCCACAACGCTCAGGAGATGGGCCCCGAGGGCCACGGAGCAGCTCCGCAGCCTGTAAGTGTATTTACACAGCACAGTGCTCCTTCCTCCCGGTCGGCAGCAGCCCACCTCTCCAGAGCGCCCTGGGGAAGTTTTATCACCTGGGAGGGCTTGTGCCACGGTTCCCACCACGTTCCCTCCTTGATCGTTGAATAGACAGATTGTCTGGCTGTGCGGAGAAGCGGCCTCCCCCAGTGAGTCGTCTCAATGGCTGACAGAAGGTTCTCCAGCCGGCAGGAGCAGGAGCAGGCAGCCCGCAGAACCGACTCGGACACCCACCTCCGCACACCCCGGCCAGGCTGCCTCCTCCAGCTAGCGGATCCGCTCCTCTCCAGATGGAGGGAGAGACCAGGGCTCCTCTTACAGCATCTTTGACAAGGGCAATAGTCGGGAAGGTGGGGGAATCAGGCAAGGGGGAGTTACAGCAAGGTCAAGGTCCGACAGGCAGGATGGCGTTAAAAGGACTGGATATTCCAGAGTTCTCAGGGATGAAATGGGAGTTCAGAGACCATCCAGTCCTACCACCCATTGCACAGAGGAAACAGAGGTCCAGAGGAAATGACTAAGAGACTACATGGCTGTTAAGGACTTGGGCTCAGCCTGAACTGGGTTGTAGCTCCTGCTCTACAACTTCCTTGCTCTATAACCTTGGACTTGTTCCCCAGGAGCCTATTTTCTCATCTCTAAGATGTGTGTGTGTGTGTGTGTGTGTGTACACACACATATACATACATATGTATACACATATATATTTATTTATATATTTACAAATATATATATATGCGCACACACACACACACACACATATATCAAATCTATACCCTATAATTGGTGGTTTGTAAGGTTTACATGAGATGACAAAGTAAATAAAGCACTTAACACTTGCCTGAGCCAGGGAGGGTGCAGGACAGTGTGGAGATAAGATGTCTAATGGGTACAGGATACATTGGATTGGATTGGATAGGAAAAATAACTTCTTTTTTTTTTCCCACTGGATGAAGGACAATTTATTATGTTTATGTACAGAAAACCAACAGCATACATTATCCCAGTTTAGTGGCGAGTTCTTTAGCCATTGCCTTTTCCAGCTTGGCAATGCGAGCCACAGATTTTGGACCCAGGACGTTGCCTCCCCAGTGGCGACGGATCTCATCCTATCTGTCATTGTTGGTTCTGATAGCTTTCACCAACTTAGCCAGAGCTCCTCTGTCTTCCAAATTAACCTGTGTGAAGGCAACAGTGGTGCACGTCTTCCTGCGAACCAGACGTCCCAGCCTGGCCTTCCCCTTGATGATGCAGTAAGGGACTCCCATCTTGCAACACAGGACAGGCAGGAAGACAGCCAGCTCGGTGGGATCCACGTCATGTGCGTCACCGCCAGCTGGGCCTTCTTGTTCTCCACCAAGGCAGTAACAGTATTGACCCCTGCTCAAGGGACAGGTGGTCTCTTTGTGGGGACATCCCCTTTGCCAGCAGCCTTCTTCTCAGCCCGAGCCAACAGCCTCTGCTTCTTTTCCTGCTTCATCTCGGGTACTTGTGGGCAAGCTTAAGCAACTGGGTGGCTGTTTGGTGGTCCAAGGCCTGGGGGAACTGGTTAATCGCAGGAGGCACTTTCAGCCGCTTGTAGAGAATAGCCCTTTGCCACTGCAGCCAAATGTGGCCACTGCAGCTGGATGTGGCCACTGCAGCTGGATGTGGCCCCTGCAGCCGGATGTGCCCACTGCAGCTGGACGTAGCGGGGCCAAAGTAGGTAAGGTCCCTTTTGGGCTGGGTGTCCTGTCCGATGCCGAAGTTCTTCAGTGAAGGGCAAAGATCACACCGGAGACAACCATGCAGCCAAGAGACTTATTCACCAGCCTTTATGGCTGGTCAGAGGTAGAAGAAGTACGGGGAGAGAGGAGTCAGGGAGAGGGGTGTGTGCGAGCTCTGGTGGGAGAGAGGAGTCAGGGAGAAGGGAGTGTGCGAGCTCTGAATGGAAGGTGGGTGCCTGGTTGCACTGGCTGTGGTCTCTGGAGCTATTGGCTAAGGCAGCTGCTGTCGGGCTGGAGATGGTAAGTCTGGAGCTGTGGCAGTGGCTGCCTCCTCTCAGCAGGGAGGAGCTGTTGTGTCTGAGCTCCGGGCAGGCAGGAGCTTTAAGTAGGGATTTCTGATGGGGGGTGTACCAAAGCGACCTTTAACGCTATTGGCTCTTTGCCCGAGGAACAGGGCGCCCTTTAAGCTGATTGGCTCCTGCCTGGGGAACAGATTGACCTTTAAGCCGATTGGCTCCTGCCCAGGGAAAATGAAACCAGGTTGCTTCTCATGGAAATTTCCATGGGGGAGGTGGCCCATCAGCCCAAGCCTATCTATCATTCAGCTTCTTCTTGAACAGTGGGTTCACCACCTTCTTGGCCTCCTGCTTCTTGACCATGGTGGGGGCCGGGGACGCCTTCTTCCCCTTGGCCTTCTTTCCTTTCGGCATTTTGGGCGGCTGGAGGAGAAAGAGCAGAATAACTTCTAATGTTGTACAGCACAGGAGGATAACGATGGCTGACAACAATTAATTGAATATTTCAAAACAGCTAGTAGAGTGGATTTTGGATGTTCCCAATCCAAAAAAATTAAAACATGTCTAGGCTGATAGATATGCTAATTACCCTGATTAGATCATTATACATTTTGTACATGTGTAGTAATGTCATGCTGTACCCCATAAATATGTATAATTACTATGTGTTGATTAAAAATAAAAAATGCATTTAAATTTTTAAGCATTTATAGTAATTGTACAATTAATGCTATTGTTAGTAGTAGTATTCCATAATTTAGCCAAAATCATCCAGAGAATTTATATCAGACACAGGAGTCAAACTTGGCTCTTTCAACTCCTAGATCACTGGTCACATTCGGGTGGTTAAAACAGCCTTCAAAGCTAAATCACTCTCTCAATCAGGAATTTCATACCTCTATGAATAATAGCGGACTAAAGAAATTAGGGTTGTATCTTATATAAATTAAAACCAAATGTTAACAGGATAGCATTGGTAGAGGTGGCCCATGAACCCAGATCCTTGTTTTTCTGCCATTCCAAGCTCTTCAGTTTCATCCTCGGGTCCTGAGATAGCTGCAGTGGCTCCAGCCTTCAGGAGGAAATGGAAAGGGAAGGAACTACGGGGCATTCCTTTGAGTACTGTCAGCCTTTTCAAAAAAGCTTTTCTGGAAGCCGTATTCTATGACTTTTGCTAATAATTAGATGCCCCTGGTTGCAAAGAAATCTGGACAATGCCTGATAAAGCCAGAGTTTTGTTAACAAAGAAAGGGAGAGTGGATACTACAAGGCTTATGAACAATCTCTGCTGTTCAGCCTCACTCTCTGAGATATCTGCTTTCCATCCAGAGTCCCCATACGCTTCCTATCTCTGCCTGTGGCTGCCCAAAGGTCCCAGCCTGGCCCGCGACCAATATCTTACTGCCCTGCAGCATCTGGCCCATGCCTTGTTGATCACTGCTGACGAGGACTTTGTAAACCAAGGAGGGAACACTCCAGGCGAGCTCTTAGTCACCCACAGCATCCCCCAGCACTGAGAATCTACAGGCTGAACTCCTTCGTCTTCTCTTGGCTGAACAAAACAGTGTTCACCTTTGCAAATCAATCTTTAAGTCAACTTGTCTCTTCTGCTCCAAGCCCTCCAAAACCACCCTGGTTCTCTCCTAGGAAAACTTCCCAAGGGTCCTCTTCAGCTCTGCTCCCCTTCACTCACTAGCCACATCAGCCTCAAATATGCCACACACGCTCCAACTCAGGGCCTTTGCATCTGCTGTTCTCTTGCCTGGAAAGCTCTATCCCTCAGGTACCCTGGTCATTGTTCCATCACCTCCTGCAAGGCTTTCTTTAAATGCCAGTTGCTTGGTGAGGTCACGCTGACCACTGTGTTTAAAATTGGAACCAACTTGACATTCCCAAACCTGTCGTCCTTCCCACGCCATTCTTCACCTTGGAACTGACCGTCCACTTTATTCCCTTACTAGGTTTGTCACATTGCCATGCATTTGACCCCTGGTTTCTGCCTAGGTATCGATGTGTTCGGAGGCAGGCGGGTCCGTAGCTTCGTTCACAGCCACACTCTTAGCAGCTGCAACTGAGCCTGACCACACAGCGAGCGCTTCATAAATATTTGTTGAGAAATGCACATGTTAGCACAGATCTGTCTTGGGGCAAGTTACACTCTCCAATTGGGACAGGCAGTTGACAAGAAAGGAACAGATAAAGAATCTGGAGAAACCAGCAATAAAGACAGAAGCACCCACGGAAAGCCAGGTCACGAAAATGAGCATCCCGAGAGAAGAGACGCAAGACCCAGGATCCCCAGCTGGAGGATCTCAAGCTTCTTTAGACAAGTTGTATCACACCATTTGCTGGATGACGAAACCAAGTCCTAGAGGTGGCCGGTCCAGTGTCTCCCATGATCCTCCTAAATGACTCCAAGTCATAGACCTTGGCTCTAGGTCCTGTAGCTTAAACGGAAGCAGGTCCCACTTCCAAACCGGCCACTACTGGGATAACTGTCCCTTTTCCTCTGCTCTCAACTTCCTGCTGACAGTGGCCCTCCTCCTGAGCCACTCCCCATCCACACACTGCGCGAGCACTCTGCCAACTCACACCTCGGTGCTGTCAAAAGGAAAACAGACTCAACATGAAAGCAAATGTCCCTTCCCATTTCTGTCCCCCGCACCCACATTCAAGGGGTTGGGGGAATCAATTCTCCATCCCTAACTCAGTTAGAAATGTTTTTCTTCCCTCTCCTGCTGAATAATTAGGAAGTGATTTTGAAAATGTGCTGCAAAAAAGGCAGGCTTCCCCCCCACCCACACTTCTAGCCATGAAAATACACACTGCCAGAGCCTGATTAATGTTAAATATGACCTTTTGCAAAGTTCCTTGGCAGGTTAATTTATGATCCTTCCAGATTCTAACGTACCAGGCAGTGGCTGTTTATGTGTTTGATGAAGTATTCTTTGTCTAGAGTTGATATGTTTTACCAGAACTTCTGCAGCGCGCGCCCCGTTTCTCTCTCTTGCTCTTTCAATCTCTTTGACTGTAACTCTGTGCTCGGGTATTTAATCAATCTTACTGGGAAGAGAGCATGAATATATTTATGAATGCTCAGTCCCTAAGTTGTCATGCACACTGTATTAGCTTATTACTGTACCTCCAAGATAATTCTTCCCTCTCATCTCCCTACACCTGTGCTTTTGAGTTCAGGGAGATCTCAGCTCAACCAAAATTACTTTTAATGTTTGGTTTGCTACAAGAGCTGCTTTGAGGGTTGCTGTTGAACAGGTGTATCTTCTCTTTGCATCCTTATCGCCTTGGCCTTTGTTCTTCCCTTCTCAGAAAGAGAAATCCAGCAAACTCTACTTGAGCCCCAAGAGGTTGTTTCAGCCCAAGAATATAACTAAGCTTAATGAGGAAGTAGATACAGTCCTGGAGGAGAGGCCGACGATCGTGTATCAGGCACACAGGGGACAAGGGAGGAGTCCGCCCCTGTAAGGTGTGTCTTGGAAGACAACCATTACTTACATGGAAGTTCCAGGACCTTAGAGATTTAGGTCTCTGTTTTCCAGAACCTAGAATAGTACTTAGATGGCAGTAGGTCTTTGATTTTGTGAAAAGAAAAAAGGAAGGTGAGATTGTAAGAGAAGAAAAGATGCAGAAGAGCTTCCTCTGTAATCCAATGACCCTCAAATCCTCTGTCAGAGGTCTAGGGACCAGAGCTTGCGTTCACAAGGTGGTTTTTGGATCCTGATCACGGAGATGGGGTACCTTCCAGAATCTCCTCCATGGCCGCTCCTTGCAGAGCTGTTCTGGGAGTGAGAACACCTTCTCGGCCCTGCAGCTTCCTCTACACCATCACACCTGGCGTGCACATCTCTGAAGGCATCGGGAATAGCTTTTCCTTCAAGCTGAGCTGGCAACCAAAGCTCAGCGAAGCCTTGCTGCACTGCATCGGAGGCCCAGGGGAGGCAAGAAACAGGGCTCAGTGAGGAGGAGGAGGAGGAGGAGGAGGGGAGCCAGGGAACTATGAGGCTCCTCTGGAAACGCTCAGCAGCCTGGAGAAAGAGATGGTTGAGTCTGTCCAAGGTGAGGAGTCATCCAGACAAGCACAGCAGGAGATCAGGGGAACAAAAGAAGAGACAGAGCCAGACTGAACCGCGGGAGCCAGGCTGTGAAGAGATGCAGGGGGACCCAGGGCTGTGTGATCTCAGCTACCATGAGGTGTGTAGGTTCTGTCCTATATCGGGGAAGATATAAATCATTGATGAGGTGTTTTATTTTCCAGCCGTTTGGGCACCAATTTCATACAGGCCCACTTTCCTCATCC
Source organism: Tamias sibiricus (assembly GCA_025594165.1). NCBI lineage: Eukaryota > Metazoa > Chordata > Mammalia > Rodentia > Sciuridae > Tamias > Tamias sibiricus. Next base: position 153,571,457 of record CM046664.1, read on the forward strand.
TCCCAAGGAGAGGAGAGAATGGAGGCAGGCGGAGCTTCCGTTCACAGCACACACCTTTGGAGGCCACTTAGCCAGCATGACAGTTGCATTCCAGGACTTCAGAGCAGTGAGCCTCACTTGTGAGACAAAGAGACAGATGTCACCTCCATGGCGTGATCTGAAGGACAAAGGGAAAGCTGTGGAGCCTCCCTACCCCAGGCCTTCTGTCAGCCCGACACAGGGCCTCAAATACCCCTATTATTCACCGCTTGGGTTTTCTGTACAGAAACACTCACCAAGTGCAAACGTTATCTGAAGGAGGTCGTGCAGCTGAAGCAGGACAAAGAACTGAGAGTCACACCAAGCTGGGTTCAGACCCAGCCCTGACTCTACCGCAGTGTGATGCCTGGCAAATTACCCAGCATCCCAAAGACTCCGTGGACTTATTTATAAAAATGTGAACACTGCCAACTCGGGAGAGCTATTGTAAGAGGGCTGCCAGGTCTAGAGCAGCCAGCACGGAGACTGACACATACTGGGGATGCAAGAAACGTTCACCCTTTTTACCTTCATCACTATGAAAAAAAAAAAAAAAAAAAAAAAAAAAAACTGGTAATGGTAGGAAAAACAGGGACAAGAGTCAAGGGACATGGGTCCTAGTTTGTGCTGTTCCACTAAACGAGCTGTGCGACCTTGTTAAGGTCACTTTACTTCCTGGGCTTTATTTTCCAGTGGGGCTTGAACTGCATTCATTCAACAGCTATTCCTGAGCTCCTACTATGTGCCAGGTGCAGTTTGTCTGCTCATGTGGTGAATAAATTAATAAATGTGGGTGTAAAATGGTGATAACAGGCAGATTAATTATAATCTGGTCTTATGATGGAGAGGTCCTGGGTGACTCCTTCAGTGGAGTACTTAGAGAGACCTGTGTGAAGAGGTGAATTTTATACCAAGGCCTCCAAGGACAAGAAGGGGCCAGCCATCCGAAGATCAAGGGGAGACACTGTGCAGGCAGAGGAAACAGAAAATGCAAAGACGGCCTCAGAAGAGACAGGCCTGGTGGCTTCTGAAGTCCTTTCTAGGTCCAGCAATCTTTATCTTGTGTTCTCTGCAGTCTGGACCTGACTTTTGTGGCTGGCACTGGGGTAAGTCAAATGGCAGTTCTTTTATGGGCTGATTACTGTCACAGAGAGCTGGAGAGGGAGGGAGGCACTTGGACTGGTTCTACCAGGGTCCAACTCAGCAAGGGAAGATCACAACCACAACTGGAAGAGAAATAGAACTAAAAGAACAAAGAAAGGGTTGGGTGGTGGGCTGAAAGGGATGCCGTGGAGACTGGAGCCGGCTTCCTTTCAGAACACCCAGCAGGCCCTGATCATAGGACCCAGAGAAACAACGATGGAAGCTACTGCTTGGACAGCTGGATGCTTTTTTGAACGTTCTGCACTGAAGCTGAAGAAAAGTGAAACTAAGTGAGGAAGACACTCCGCGGATGAACATAGGAATGAGGGTCTAGGCCAGGAATATTCTGGCATCAGAGGACAGAATGGAGATATTCATTCACTCATTCACTTGCTCCTTCATTTATTCAACAAATATTCACGGAGGTGTTGTAGGGACAGACGAGGCAAGGCACCGAAGATAGCAGGAAACAGTTTTATTTGGCAGCAGCCAGGCTCAGAGGGTACAGCTTTTGCTGAAATCAATTATTCCCCTGAACCCCAAATTCAGGTAGTTTCAGAACTTTATACTCAGCATGTAAGGGGAGGGGCTCAGAAGCTCACAGTTCACAGAAGTTCACATAAAAGCAGCTTTTTTTCTCTCACTGTTCTGGGCAAGTTAACCCTTCAAGGACAACACCTGTGAAGGGGAGAGCTTCTTCTCCCCTTTCTTTCCTCTCCCTGCCAGCTGTTGCCATGGAGCCCAAATGGTAACTTCTCTTATCTTAGAAATGTAGACATCTCTGTGAAACTCCAGCTCAAGGCCAGAGGTCTTGTTTAAAGAATTTGTTTTGTTTTTGTTTTTGTTTTGTTTTATCACATTTTGCATTTGCAAATACACTTCTACAAACTACTATACTGGATACATGTTTGTGAAAAACAAGTAAAGGGGTGTTCAGCACCTGGAGTGCTGATTTCTTCCAGGCCAGTGGCCAAGTAATAGAGCAACAGGGAAATAGGAAGTTTATCTACATTGAACTCTTCTGTAGAGACTCTTTTGCTGACAGTCCTAAAATCAGCCATGGTGAAGATTTCTGGAGAAGCCCAGTTAAAATTTTCTGTAAAGAAAGGGAGTGCCACTACAGAGGACCCCTCTTCTAGGACTCTTCTCTTTGGTAGGACTATGTCACTAAACAAATCAAACAAAAGCCCCTGGAAAAATCTTTCTCTTCTGGTAGGGGATGTAAACAGGTACTGAGAGGTCAAGGTCTTTAACCTAGACAAGTCTGGACCCTTTATTTGCTCTCCGTATTGAGTGCCCAATCTGTTGATGTGAGGTTGTTGGCTCTGTGTGACCACACCTAAGTGTGCCAACACATAATGACAGACTGATGGGGAGTTTTAAAGCTCTCAAAGCACTAATCTCACATGCTCAGGCCACCCTGCAAGCTCACGAGGGTGAAGGAGTTTGCTCAGTCTCCCCACGCTGAGACTCTAAGACTCCAACCCAGGTCATCTGGTAGACCAGCATCTTCTAGCTACATCGTTTTGGTACTTAGAAGGACAGATATTGTCACGTGTTGAAGTAACCAATACGAACCTTTCTGTTGGAAGCAAGGACAATAAAGAGGCAGACGTGGAGAGCATTAGCTCTGCTTGAAAATTAGTTCACACAATCCATGACATCAGCAAGCTAAAAAGAACAATATTATACACATTCATATTAACAGATGCAGAAAAAAATTGATAAAATCCAACACTTATTCATGACTTTTTAAAATTCCTCCTCAAACTAGAAACAAAAGGAAACATCTTTACTATGCTTGATATAGAAATTCTACAAACTCCAACAGTTAATATTATACTTAATGATGAGAAACTAGATGATTTCCCCAAATCAAGAACAAGGAAAGAAGGTCTTCTATTCACCATCATACTGGAAGTCCTAGATAATGCAATAAGACAAGAAAATGATATAAAATTAAAACACGTAAAGGGAAGGAAATAAAATGTTTTTGTCTATAAATGACCTGGTTGTTTATGTTTAAAATCTCAAAGAAATGACCCCCCCCCAAAAAAAAAAAAAAAAAACTTCCTGGAACTAACAAACACTGATAGCAAGGTTACAGGATACAAATTAAATATCCAAAAAATAAATTGCTTTCCTATTTGCCTGCAATGAACAATTAGAATATGAAATTTAAGACATATATTATCAGCCGGGCGCGGTGGCGCACGCCTGTAATCCCAGCACTTTGGGAGGCTGAGACAGGAGGATCGCGAGTTCAAAGCCAGCCATCAGCAATGGCGAGGCACTTAGCAACTCAGTGAGACCCTGTCTCTAAATAAAATACAAAAAAGGGCTGGGGATGTGGCCCAGTGGTCGAGTGCCCCTGAGTTCAATCCCCAGTACCAAAAAAAAGAAGAAGACATATATTATCTATATAAGTACCAAAATCTGAAATACTTAAGTATTAATCTAACAAAAAATACAGAACCTATATGAGGGAAGCTATACAACTCTCATGAAAAAGTCAAAGATATAAATAAATATACATTCCATGTCAAAACTGGACTGAGGCTATAGCTTAGTTGGTAAAGTGCTTCCCTCACATGCACAAGGCCCTGGGTTCAAACCCCAGTACCACAAAAAAAAAAAAAAAAATCAGATGTCAAAACTACCAATTTGGTCTAAGGATCTATGAACTGGATGCACAATGAGTTGTTTATTGTATGTCAACAAAATGATTCTAAAGTTTATATGAAAAGGCAGAAGAGAATAGCCAACAAAATACTGAAGAAGGGCCAGGCGCGGTGGCGCACGCCTGTAATCCCAGCACTTTGGGAGGTTGAGGCAGGAGGATCGTGAGTTCAAAGCCAGCCTCAGCAATGGCGAGGCACTTGGCAACTCAGTGAGACCCTGTCTCTAAATAAAATACAAAAAAGGGCTGGGGATGTGACCCAGTGGTCGAGTGCCCCTGAGTTCAATCCCCAGTACCACAAAAAAAAAAAAAAAACTAATGTTACCTGACTTCAAGACCATGGAGGTTCAAAAATCAAGACAGGATACATTGGAGAAAGAACAAACAGAGCAATGGAACATTAAAGAGTCCAAAATAGACCCACACAATATACACCACCTATCTTTGACAAAGCAGCAAAGGAAATTCAATGAAGAAATGACAGTCTTTTCAACAAATGGCCCTGGAACCATTCGGCATTTCTATGCAAACAAATTAATCTAAATACAGATTTTCTTTCTACTTCTCACCAAAAAAATTCACTCAGAATGGATCACAGGCCTAAATTTAAAATTATAAAACTTCTAGAAGTCGATGTAGAAGAAAATTTGTATGACATTGAGTTTGAAGATGAGTTTCAGATACAATACTAAAAGTCTAATACTTGAAAGGAAAAGATTAATAAGTTGAACTTATTTAAAATTAAAACTTCTCTGCCAAAGATACTACTAAGAAAATGAAAAGACAAGCCACAGACTGGGAGAATATACTAACAAAACACGTATTTGATAAAGGTCTTGTATCCAAAATAGGAAAAAAAAAATCTCAAAATTAAGAAAATGAACAGCCTAACTTTAAAATAGGCAAAATATCTGAACAAGCACTTCACCAAAGAAGTTATGCAGATGGTAAGCAAGCATATGAAAAATGTTCAATGTCATATGTCATTAGAGAATTACAAATTAAAACAATGAGCTACTATTACATACCTACTAGAATGGCTAATTTAAGAAAGAAAAAACACCTGGAAATAGGAAATATCACAAGGATGCAGAACATTAGGAATCCTCATTCATTCATTGCTATCAGGAAACCAAAATGGTCTTACCACACTCTGAATGACAGTGTGGCAGTTTCTTACAAAGTTAAACATAGTCTTGCCGTGAGATCCAGCAATCACACTCCTGAGCATTTATACAACTGAGTTGAAAACTTAGACCCATACAAAACCTGCACACAAACATTTACCACAGCTTACTCATATTAGCCAAATGCTGGAAGCAGCCAAGATGTCCTCAATGGGTGAATGGATAAGCAAACTGTATTACACACAATGGAACTTTGTTCAGGACAAAAAGAAATGAACTCTTGACTCATGAAAATACTTGGAGAAAACTTAAATGCATATTGCTAAGTAAAAGAAGCCAGTGTTAAAAGGCTATGTACATACTATATGATTTCAGCAAGATGATATTTTGTAAAAGGAAAATCTACAGACATTAAAAAGATCAGTGGGCTAGGCGTGGTGGCACATGCCTGTAATCCCAGGTACTCAGGAAATTGAGGCAAGAGGATTGCAAGTTCAAGGCCAGCCTCAGAAACTTAGTGAGACCCTGTCTGAAAATAAAAAATCAGATAGGGCTGAGGATATAATTCAGTGGTAGAGAACATGCATGAAGTCCTGAGGTCAATCCCCAGTACCAGAAAAAAGGATAAACAGGTGAAGCAAAGGGTATTTCTAAACAAATAAACAAATAAACCACACTAATGCATAAAGTTAATGATAGGGGAAAGTGGGCTGGGGATATAACTCAGCTGGTAGAGTGTTTGCCCCCCATGCACAAGGCCCTGGGTTCAATCCCCAGCACCACCTGTCTTTGGACTTATTAGTTATACAGAGGAGTCCATTCTTTTTGTGCTTAAGCCGGTCTGAGTTAAATTTCTGTCATATGCAAATCAAGTAGATGAAAGCACCCCATCTTGAAAATCCTCAGTCAGTATAAGACGAAGTGTAGAAAACCACACAATAGCTCTCAAAGAAGATGAACCATTTGATCCCCAGTTCCACAAAAAAGAAAAAAAAAAGAAAGAATGAATGAATGAAAACAAGACGCATCACAAGCTCACATTTCATTAAAAGCCAGTCATCCAGCCACACCTACCTAAGGGAGTGGGAATGCAATTTTATCATGTGCCCAAAGAAAGCAAAATCAGAATAGCAGTCATTAGTCCTAATAACTACCACCCCTGCTTCCTGGCCCAACATCACCACCAAGGCATGCACACACATGCACACACACACACACACACACACACACAACACAAAAACTATTGTAGCAGCAGGTAGAGAAACATGGCGGCCGCTCCCAGACAGAGGCTCTGCGAGCTCACTAACGCCTGCCAGTGACACTGCTATGCCTAAAGCAAGCTCCACCTGCTTAATTGCTTCTTCCCTCTGAAATCCCTCCTGAAAAACCTAGTTCTTTTATGAAATTCTCCCTTGCCTTCAGACCCTCGGTATCAATTTACAAGAAGGAAAAAGTCCAGAGAGCAACAGAAGGAAGGCTGAGAAAAGTGTGTTTCAAAAAGGCTTTGTAGGTAAAGAAGATCAAGGACCTCAGTACCAGCTTTCCCTCCACTGAGTATTGCTCAGCAAGCCGCTTGACCTGTCTCTTCACTGGCAGTCACAAAAGCAGATGGCAGGCGACAAAAGGACACGTTAGTTGTAAAGAATTATAAAGTCATGTTCTGTTGATGGTGGCCAAGAATGCCTTAAGCATTCTAAAGCAGAGATAAGGGAACGAAAAAGTATTACTAAGGACTATTTGATTTGCATGTGACAGAAATTTAAATCAAACCAGCTTAAGCACAAAAAGAATGGGCTCCTCTCTGTATAACCAAGAAGTCCAAAGATGGGCTCCCTCAGACATGTCTGCATTCAGGAAATGATTTCAACAGTACCATCAGATTCTCTCTCACTCTTGCACACGTTCTCTCTCTTCTGTCTCTGTTTCTTTCCTCTCTCTCCTCTCTCTCTATCTCTCTCTCTCTCTATCTCTCTCTCTGTTTTTCTGCACTGATTGCATTCTAAGGTAATTATCCCCTAGATAGCTTATGAAATTGGCTAAGTGAGTTAAATTGGTCCCACATTTTCAGGAAGTTCAGCCTTTCAAAAAGAGAGAGGGACAGAAACACAAAGGCAGAGAAAGAACACCTCAGCTACTTCCAGCAAGTGTCAGAATACCACTCCTTGGTATTTATCCAAAAGAACTAAAATCAGCATCCTATACTGACACAGCCACATCAATGTTTACAACAGCACAAGTCACCAACAGCCAACTTTTAGATCCAGTTTAGGTTCCCATCAACAGATGAATGGATAAAGAATATGTGGTATTATACACACAGTGGAGTTTTATTCAGCCATAAAAAAGAATGAAATTATGGCATTTGCTGGTAAATGGATGGAACTGGAAGATATCATGCTAAGTGAAATAAGCCAGATTCGGAAAGTCAAGGGTCAAATGTTTTCTCTCATATGCAGAAACGAGAGCAAAATTAGGGGGACGGGGAGAAGATCCCACAAAAATAGGGGAAGATCAATGGTAGAGGTTGGGGACCAAGGGTAGGATGGAGGACGGAAAAAGGAGGAACTGCAGAATGACATTGACCAAAATTGTGCTATGTACATATATGAATATACAACAGTGAATGTTGCCTTTATGTGTATCTATAAAGCACCAATTTGAAAAGTAATAAGTAAGTAGAAGAAAGACCAGTAGAACAAAGGAAGGGGAACAGGGAGGGAGGGGGGAGGGCAAGAGGAAATACTTGAGATGGAAATGGAACAAATTATATTCCACGCCTGTATGTTGAAATGAACCCCACTATCTCATATAACTATAATGCACTTGTAAAAACATGTTTATAAAACGGATGCTGAAGATGCTAATTGATTAGGGACATGTGACAATTCTTGAGCCAATCTCCATGATCCCACTGGATCCATGTGGAGTAGGCCTCTTGTTAGAAAAGATGTTTGTTTCCAGAGAAGAAAAGTGGAAGAGAGCTACAGCTTCCAGAGCCGGCCATTGAGGGGCAGAGGGTTGAGCAAAGGCATAGACACCCACACACTCACACAGCCTTCCACCCTCAGACTGCCCTTCTTGGACGTGGGCCTGTGCAGTTCCAGAACTGTCTAAGAATGAAGGCAGAGCAGCTGGGGCTGGGGCTCAGTGGCAGAGCGCTTGCCTAGCATGTGTGAGGCACCGGGTTCAATCCTCAGCACTGCATAAAAACAAAGAAAATGAAGGCATGCTGTCCATCTACAGCTACCAAAGGAAATTTAATAAAAATAACAATAATAATAATAAAGGCAAAATTCTCCAGAACTGCAGGCCTGTGGCCATCCTCCACAGAGATGGGATTTGCCTGAAGACACTCTTCTAACACCTCCCAGGCTGAACACTCCCTTTGTAATATGCTGTTTTAGTCAGGTTTTTTTCTTGGGATTTTTTTGTGTTTTGTGTTGTTTTGTTTTGTTTTGTTTTGTTTTGTTTTGTTTTGCCACTGTGGGAAAAAGAAAAAAAAAAAAACCTTACAAGTACAATTGTAGAAGAGGAAAAGTTTATTTGGTGTTCACAATGTCAGAAGTCTCAGTCCATACATGACCAACACCATTGCTCTGGGAGAGGTGAAGCAGAACATCAAGGTCAAGGGTGTAACAGAGGAAAGCAGCTCAGGATGTGGTCATCAGGAAGCAGAGAGAGCTGCGCTCACCAGGGACAAAATATATACCCCAGGGGCAAGTCCCCAGTGGCCAGCCTCCTCCAGCCACATCCTACCTGCCTACAGGCACCACCCAGTTAATTCCTATCAGCAGGTTAATGCACTGATTAGGTGAAAGCTCTCAAAACCCAATCATTTCACCTCTAAGCTTTCCTGTATTGTCTCTTACATGAACATTTTGGGGACACCTCATATCTAAACCATAATATATGTACACCCACCTTGTATCCCATGAGTATCATGAGAAAAATGCTGGTCTGGGTTTTTCTTTGCCTTCCCCCACATAGCACAGAAATGCCATTCAGCCAAAACTGGATAAACGTTTGAATCTATGGATTCATGGATGGACAGAATAAGAAGGCTCCAAGAAAGTACAAGATACTTTACAGGACATTTTTACTTTGTCTAGCATGATTAGAATACCTCTTAGTATAAAAGAACAGACAACCCAATCAATAAATGGGCTAAGGAACTGAACAGACACTTCTCAGAAGAAGATATACAATCAATCAACAAATATATGAAAAAAATGTTCAACATCTCTAGCAATTAGAGAAATGCAAATCAAAACAACTCTAAGATTTCATCTCACTCCAGTCAGAATGATAGCTATCAAAAACACAAACAACAATAAATGCTATCGAGGATGTGGGGAAAAGGGCACACTCTTACATTGTTGGTGGGACTGCAAATTGGTGCAGCCAATTTGGAAAGCAGTATGGAGATTCCTAGGAAAACTTGGAATGGAACCACCATTTGACCCAGCTATCCCACTCCTAGGTCTATACCCAAAGGACTTAAAAATAGCATACTACAGGGACACAGCCACATCAATGTTCATAGCAGCATAATTCACAATAGTTAAACTGTGGAACCAACCTAGATGCCTATCAATAGATGAATGGATAGGGAAACTTTGGTATATATACACAATGGAACACTACTCAGCACTAAAAGAGAATAAAATCATGGCATTTGCAGGTAAATGGATGGAGTTGGAGAAAGTAATGCTAAGTGAAGTCAGCCAATCCCAGAAAGCCAAAGGTCGATTGATTCCTTTGCTAAGCTGATACTGAATTATAGTGGCAAGGGAGGGGGGGATGAGAGGAATGAAGGAATGTTAAATAGAAAAAAGGGGGGAGGGGAGGGAAAGGGACAAGGGGATACAAACAATGCCAGAAGGAATTGGACATCAATATACTAAGTGCATGTATAAAAACTCAAATGGTATGAAAATACTTTGTGTAAAACCAATGACTTGGAAAAAAATAAAGAACAGATTTACAAATAAAAGCCATGACAAGAATAAATTAACTCTGTATGACTTAAATCAGAGAGTGATTAGAGGGTGCCAAGTAAAAAATTTTAAACAAAGACAGGATCCCACAGTTATAGAGTGCACTTAGAGACAGATTTTGCTTCTTGTCATTTGTGCTCAAATCTTATTCATCATCAGTGATGTGATCCTCAAAGACAAGGGCACATGGTGGCCCTTGGAGAGCAGCTTGGATTAGAAGGGTCTGTGGTGCTTTGACTAGTGCAGAGAAACAAACTCTATGGCTTTAGTTCCTGCCCACAGAAAAGTCTATGGTTGCCCCGCTCCCCAGCCACCAAGACTTCACTCATCTCAACTGTCCCCCGTCTGGGAATCCGTGATATCTCCTCTTGCACTGAGTCAAAGTCCCTCCCACCCTTCCTCCTCTGACATATGCAGACTGCACATTAGCATGGTAATGTCTCATGCCATTAGTGAGTAACGTGCTGAATAATTAGGCTATGAAAATCTAACGGCAGGGATTTTTGTTTTATTAGCAATTTTCCATCCTATTGTGTTAATTTCATCTCCTGTCAGCCAGCTTTCTAAGTAAACAATGATCACAGGCAGACATCATTTCCCAGCACATTGTGCTGCCCTGGGTGACTTAACAGACCAGAAAATGGCTTAAGTTGCCTTTTGTCTTGCAGTCTCTGCATTCTGTGGCTATCACAATATATCTAGTCCCTGGTTTCTTGTGACCCTGGCATCTTCATTTCCTCTTTGCCTGGATCTTTCCCTGTCTGTTCTCTGTCAGTCTCCACGTCCTTTCTGCCCATCCATGCTTTTCTTCTTCCTCCTTTTTCTGCCCTCTCCTCTCCTACACCTCTACATGCCTACCTACGATGATACTGCACTGTTCAAAATTATTCACTTCAAGTCATTTTAACAATCATTCTTGCCTTCCCGGGCCCCTATTCATTTCTCCACACACTACTCTAATTTCTTTCACTTTCCTCTTCAGTTCATCTGCTTTTCTTCCCACTTGACCATCTCCTGATCATTCCTTCCTCCCCCTCCTTACACTTCTCATTCTTCCTAGTTCCTGGAGAGCTGTCTCTCAGACTCCTGTCCTCACCCCCCCCCTACACACACACACACACACACACACACACACACACACACACACGCACGCACAATTCATTCTCAGATTCCTGCTTGCTGAGATTCCTAGCTGACAGATGATTAATACTGGGCCCAGTGTTGTTGGAAAGTTCAATACTAAAAAATAAATAAATAAATAAAGTTTAATGCTTTTTCTGTGATATCCCCATAGTCATCAAATATCAGCAAGTTTCTCCCAGAGCTGAGAAAATTTTCTGTTACTTAGTATATTGTTGTTGTCCAAGTTACAAAAGCAGCTGCCAAGACCTGGAGAAAGATGATGGAGAAAGACAGCAATGGCTTTTACCTGGATCACCACATGGGACCGATGTGGTTAGGGAAGAGGGGTTATGCCTGATTGGTGGCCTTTCTTCTGTTCTGCTCCTTCCTCTTGGACTCCAGGAGAGCACAATCTGAATTCCTCCAAGGAAAAATAATGTTTATTGGTTCTACTCAAATATCCAGGACACAGGATGAGAATAATGAAGTAATATCTCCTTTAAAAAAAAGATATAGCGGGTGCTGGGGTTGTGGCTCAGCGGTAGAGCGCTCGCCTAGCACGTGCGCAGCCCGGGTTCGATCCTCAGCACCATGTACAAATAAATGCATCGTGTACAACTAAAAGTAAATAAATAAATATTAAAAAATTTAAAGGATATAGCCAAATGCCAATAATTCAAGCACAAATGCCAATAATTCAAGCACAAAATCTATGCATCTATAACCTGGCAAGCTGCCATCAGGAGCAGCAGTTTAGGACAAGCCAAAGCAATTCATAGTTTTCATAATTAACCCACAAAAGCAACACAATTACCCTCCCTACTAAGAAGCACAAATATTGTCCCTTTGATTCTTTTTTTTTTTTTTTTTTTTTGTACCAAGGATTGAACTCATAGGCACTCGACCACTGGGCCACATCCCCAGCCCAGCCATTTTTTGTATTTGATTAGAGACAGGGTCTCACTGAGTTGCTAAGTGCCTCACCATTGCTGAGGCTGGCTTTGAACTCACGATCCTCCTGCCTCAGCCTCCCAAGTGCTGGGATTACAGGGGCGCCACCGCGCCCGGCTTGTTCCTTTGATTCTTACCCACGCTTGCCTCTTCTCATTCAGTCACATTTCCACACCCCCTCGTGGATTTATAATGCCTAACCTCTATGTGACTATTTGACATCTTTTAAAAATCAATTGCTTAACATATGAGATTTTAGCCCAACAAAAGCCTATCATGGTTCTGGTGAACAAGGGAATCAGGAAAGACTATAAGAAGCTTTTGAAAAGCACCAAAACTCAAAAAGCAATCTGAGATTTTTGCAAATTGGTCATACACTCTTAACGACCCTGTGAGAAGCATAAAAGAAATAGAGAATAACTTTGGTGACCTCAAGAAAATGTGAACTGCATAGTAGAATAGGAATAGATAACAATTAGACTGTGGGAAATAATCTATCTGTAAATTTGCACTTTAAAAGAGAAATAGTTAATGTAGTCTTGTGATGTCAAAGGTGATTCAAAGCAGGTTTTAAATATTTCTGGGTGGGAAAACTAGACAACCAAAGCAAAAAGGTGAGAGTGTGAAAGGTCTAGGATCACACCTTCTTCCTGTATGCTCTCACCATGTCCTTACTGATATTACATGCACACACACACACACACACACACACACACACACACACACGCAAGCTAACAGCTGCACTAGCAAAAATCATCCACCACAGAGGGCTTCACCTTGCATTCAGAGCATCAGCATTCAGAACTACGGCCAGCGCCTGAGATAGTGGGAGGGAAAGAGACCCAGAAGGGGCTTCCAGGAAAACATAATCCTTCTCTCCATCCTCAGTCAGGGCGTACTTATTTCTTTCTCTTGTTTCTGATGCTTCTTCCCTCTGGGTTCACTCAGGACCACCGTGTCTAGGTGTCCATAAAGATCGATTATGTTCTAGTAACATATTCACTGATTACCTGAGAAGGAAAGAGAAGGAAAAGCAGCCCCCTGCACTATGCATGCACATAGCTCCCCTACAAAGAAGCCAAATACATTTGACAAATACTGTAAACTCCCTCCCACATCCTGCCATTTGCTGGCTGAGAGCAGGCCCTGAAGTCAAGCTGTCTGGGATAAGTTCTGCCACATAGTAACTGTATAACTTTGGGCCAGTCATTAGCAAAATGGGAATGAAAAGACTAGCTGCCTCATTGATTTTGTTGTTATTATTGTTACTACCATACTGTTACCTGGATGCATGGGAAGCCTTGCTATGGCTTGAATAGACTCCTCCTCTCTCTCAAAGCCTTTGTTTGCTCTTTCCTATGCTTATGAGCTTGGTTGTGGCTCAGGGGTAGAGCGCTCGCCTAGCATGTGCGCAGCCCTGGGTTCAATCCTCAGCACCATTTAAAAATAAATAAATAAAATAAAGGTATTGTGTCCAACTACAACTAAAAAAAAAAAAAAAAAAAGCCACGTGGCTGGCTTCCTCGCCTCCTTCACCCTGCAGCTCCCTGATTACACCCTACAGCTCCTCCGTCTCCCCTGCTCCCTACCTACCATTCTCCCTTTACTATTCTTCCTCAAATGTATACCATCCAAGGGGCTAAAGAGTATCTTTGTGTTTTTATCTTCTCTTTCTCCTCTTAGAACATAAGTTCCATGAGGGAATTAACTATGTTTTGCTCACTTGTATTGCCATTCCGTGGAAACGAACGGCACCTGGGATATAATATAGGTGCTCAAAAACACTGGCTGAAAACAGCATTATCATTACTATTTTCAAAATGATTGTTCAGGGATGGTTTTCTCTGTTTTGTACAAACAGAAACATAGAAAAAAATGTGACCCACCTCTAAAATGCAAGCCAACAGAACAGAAATGATGGATTGAGCCAATCCTTTAATTCATTTTACTACAACAGCCCATGTGGATGTGGTATAGTGAGACACAGTCGGAGAAGGTCCCAATACCAGATAAGAGCACTTTTTCTCCTGCACTCCTGCCAGAGGCCAACCCAGGGCTCTGGGGAGGCTGTCGAAGACTGGCAAAGCTCTGGTTCAGTGGGCACCCCAGATTCTGACTTGCATGAGACTTCCTGGCATCAGACCTTTGATGTGGGGGCTTGGCCAAAGCTAGGCAGGAATCAGCACTGAGAAGGCCATGCCACCAGGGTTAGATGGGTCAGGTTCGTCTCAGTCCACCTACAACAAGGCATCTCCACGAACCACCCTGCTCCTGAACCTCATGCTCCCTCCTGCCCTCCTGAGACCACACTCCTCCCAGAGCCGCAGGTTATCAACCTGGAGAGCACAAGGTGGGGTGGGGATCATTCCTCATCTGCAGACAAGGTGCTTCCAAATTGGCCAGAGTTTCTAATCTAACCTATTGATATAAGTCCTTATCTTGGAGCCAGGAATGAGGGAGAAGATGGGCCTGGCTTCCTCATGTGCTGAAATGTCTGAGCCCAGGATGAGGTCACATGAAAACCTCTTGGGCCAAGACTATCCCAGCATTTTTTTTTAATATTTATATTTTAGTTTTAGGTGGATACATATCTTTATTTTATTTCTATGTGGTGCTGAGGATCAAACCCAGTACCTCATGCATGATAGGTGACCACTCTACCACTGAGCCACAACCACAGTCCCCCAGACTATCCTGGTCTTGTCTCTCTGGGGGATAGGAAATTCCAAACTTGGATAGGCAAAGCCCCTCGGGGGAAGTTATTTTCTCCAAACACTGAGCCTTGGGGGTTAAATGAGAATACTCTGGACAAGGCAGGTTAAGAAATAAATGAGACATAGGAAATTCTGGTTCTGCTACAAGATGGCCTTTAAAACTAGCCTCATTCCAGTCAAAGTGAGTCCTGCGAGGGGCAGGAATGCAGAGTCACAAACCAAGTCACTACAGCCAGGGCAGGTGGGAGGAAGAGGACAGCCTGTCTCTCTGAGAAGCTAGCACTGACTCCTCCTGTGTCTCACCATGCGCATCTGCATATTTATCTTTCTTGCCTTCTACTCAACTACGGAGAGAATCACAGAAGCACAGAGACTCCTGTGGAAGAAACATCAGAGGCCAAACAGCTCCGGCACCACCCACGACAAGTCTGCCTGTCCCTCTGTTGTCCTCTTCCCCCTGCTAAGCATGAGTCTGTCCAGGGTCATCCAAATAATGGTACGAACCTTTTTGCATTTCTTATTAGCAGAAAGACTATTGATCCATATTCTAGAAGCAACAGAAGCCAGAGTGAGGGCCTGGCATATCCGAGATCTGGCTGATAGATCTGCTCTCACTTCTCCAGGAAAGACTAAAAACAATACATGGCCATCCAGCCTCCCCCAGAGAATCCTGGAGACATACTGTGTGCCAGAAGACTATTGATGCCTTTTTTATTTTTATTTTTATTTTTTAGATGTTGATGGACCTTTACTTTATTTGCTTATTTATATGTGGTGCTGAGAATAGAACCCAGTGCCTCACACATGCTAGGCAAGCACTCTGCCACTGAGCCACAACTCCAGCCCCATACTATTGATGTCTTTTTTTTTCTTAATATATATTTATTTGTTTTAGTTGTATACAATGCCTTTATTCTTATGTGGTGCTGAGGATCGAACCTGGGCCGTGCACGTGCCAGGCAAGCGCTCTACCGCTGAGCCACAACCCTAGCCCTAGTGATGTCTTTTAATCTTGCTTTCAAGTTTTGCTTCCCCAAATATACTAATACTAAGCAGAGATACCTCTGACTTTAGCTCGTCACTTCTTCTAACCATGCACACGGGAACCTAGAAAAGTCACTGTTCAAAGGTTTGTGTGGGGGGTATGGAAAAGAAGTAGTCAATGATTAAAGCCCAGTCCTCTCTTCATCTGGGGCCTGCATCACTGCAGATGCATCTAATGCCCATGTACCTGCTCTGTGGTACTCACCTAGGGCAGGGCCATGTATGTTCAGAGTCATTAAAGTAAATCATGGTGGATCCTTCACAAATGCTCAGTGGAGACAAAATGCAAGAGTCTAAGAGGCAGGGCTTGGCAGTCAGGCTTGGCAAACTGTGTAGAAGCCATAGCTGTGGGCTGATTTCCCACCTGGGTCATGGGGAAAGAGTGTGGGCCACCAGAGTTGCTTCAACGACCCTCATAAAGACAGTCAATGAGCACAGTCATTACTTTAGGCGCCACCGTGTAGAAGAGCCCTCTGTGGAGCATCAGATTTTTTACCCACCTTTTCCTAGAACATGCTAAGCAGCCCTGGTGACACAGAGCCTCTCAAAAGAGGCCTAAATTCAAGCTCCTGTTGCATTAAGGAATCTCAATGAAGAAGCAATGGCTTGGGATTGAGACACCTGATTTAGCCATTAACAGGCTATGATCTAATCTGAAAAGTGGGGGAGGGGGGATGCCAGGTCCCGGCATGGCAGGGACAATAAATGAAATCATGCATTTTCAGCCATCAGAACTCCCAGAAGAAAGTATAAAATGCATGCCAGGTGGTGTTATTAATGACAGAGTCAGGTGCTTCCTAAAGTCTGCATTTACTACCAAAAGGTAATGAATGGTTAACTGTTTCATCTTCTCAGACTACACTAAGCAGATCGTCCCTGCGTTAAAGGAATGACCTGCCGCTCTCATCTTTATCTGGATTTTCACCTTTTGCATTGGCTTACTGATGACAGGAGATGCTGCTAAGAGAGTTAGTTCCAAGAATATTAATTAACTTCCTTATTCGGTGATGCTCATTTGTGCGCGCGCGCACGCGTGTGTGTTGTGTGTGTGTGTGTGTGTGTGTGTGTTTTTCTCTCTCTCTCTCTCTCTCCTTTGTTGAGACAGGCAACAACTCCTCAAAAGCTGTTTCCCCAACAGCCACAGCGGCAACAGGCAACAGCAGCCTCAACAGCTGCAAAAGAGGCAGCAGTGAGCAAAGCATCCAGAGCTTCCCTTCTCTTCATCTCAGGCAGCCGGGGAAGCCGCGCCAAGTGCTGGCGAGGGGGCTGGCGGCTCCAGAATCTCAGTTCTTCTCCAGGAGCCTAGCACTGGGGACAGCAGTTGCCATGAGCACACACACCAAACAGGGTGGCTTCCAGCTGGCATGGAGAGCTGTATTCTTAGCGCTGTTGGGAGGAGCGGAGGAAGGAAGGAAGGAAGGACCAGAGCCAGCTTCTGGCTAGAACTGAGACACAGCCGGGATAAGACTGGGGGATCTCAAAGCCATAAGGTAGCACCATGGAGTTGGACACAATCTCTAGCAAGGAAATCCATCTGTCCTTGAGACTTGGGGAGGGAGAATCCTTTCCTGAAGGTCACAGGGAGATGGAAAGGAAAGGCCAATTTTCCAAAGGACTCCGGCTCTGCGTCAGAGAGCTGGAAAAACAGCCAGCCTGTAAATAAGCACAAGACAATCAGAGGCAAGAGATTCAGCCCTCTGGGCACCGCCAACCCGAGCCACACTTCTGGACAAGGCACACAACCAATGTCACAGGTCCTCACGGCACATAACATTTGGATAATGCATTAATATTTAGAACAGCCTTCTAGAAAAGGTTTTAAATCTCCATAGCTTTACCCAAAATTGCAGCTACTACTACCCGGTGAAACATCTATCAGTGCAAACCTCAACCACGTCCCTGGGACATTGAAGTGTCCCCTAACCCAAACCTGACCTGGACTCCGGCTCTCCCCTCTTCCAGTAGACACTGGTAAAATGCCTGAGGATGGGGTCCCTGAATACGGCACAGGAAGAGAACAGGAAAAGTATCTCTGATAAACTATCAGGAAGCCAAGGCAGGCAGAGGTAGACAGGGAGGAGTCTGGAACCACACCACTTAGGTGCAAGAGCTGGCTCTTACTCCCACTAGCAATGTCATCTCAGCCATGCAGAGGGGCTCAGGTGAGAGAGCAGGTAGAGGGCTCTGCAAGGTACCTGGCCCCTAGTGGAGGCAGCTATTTTGAACTGCAGGAGATATAGGGGACAAATCCATCCACTCAGCAAAATTCCTGCAAAGAAATGTCTCTGGGAATGCACAACCCCTATTGACTTGGGGCTCTCTAGCTGAAATGTGCCTTTTTTTTTTTTTTTTTTTTTTTTTTTTTTTTTAACTTGAATCCTGGGCCAGAGGGGCGGTCCCTCCTGTTCCCATAAGCCCTTGGCTCCTTGGTGAAAATCAGACTCTTAAGAAAAGCAGGCAAAAGAGGCAGGCGGTCTTCCCTCCACCCCCAGCCCCAGCCCCCAGCCTCCGCGACTCCTCCTTCCCCAGCTCCCTCAGGTCCCCGCGACACCTGTTGGGGTGAGAGCCAAGTCTGGGCGGCTCGCGCCCCTCCCCGCAGCCGCCCCTCCCTCCAGCCCGGGATCTCCCTCCTGAGCGCGTCCCGCACCTGTATTTGTTAATCAAGCCGCGGAGGACGCAGTAATTGCCCGGCAGAAAACACGGGTGCAGATGTTAGGGAGCGCCGGGGCAAAAGCACTAAATGAGATTCTTGTTTTCCAAACAGAGCCCGAGATTTAATTACAGCCTTTCCAAGTGCTTATTAAAAACCCTTATTTTTTTTCCTTATTGTTTTCCTGCATGGCGCATATTGAATCAGCCGCTGCTGTTGTCTTGTTTTGGAGCGTTCATAAAAAGAACCGATGTGGAAAATTGCAAACACAGATTGTACCCAAACAGTATCTTCTCCCTTTGCTGTTTCCCTCTTCTTTCTTCCCGCTGAATATCAAACATCGCCCAGGGCAGTCGGCGCACATCCGGGCTCGGTCCCAACAGCCCAAGGGGGTCTTTTGGGCGCCCGGAGACCATCCCTCCACCCGCGGGAGAAACCGCACAGAGGCCAGGAGAGAGGGAACAGGCGTCCTGTGGGAAACGCGAGGGGGCTGGTGCGCCCCGGACCTAGAGCCAGACAATCCGCGCCAAGGGCGCCCTAGGCAGAGTGGCCGCCACCCTCCCGCGGCAGGTGAGTCCCCTGGCCCAGAGAGGTGAAGTGTGGAGCCAAATGAAGCCGATTCTATTCCCTATGGGACCGGGGAATCCTCCACTAAACCACACTGCCCGTCTTGATGAATCGGCACTGAGTGTCCACAGAGACCCTCAGGCTCTTCTTTTAAGCCCGTCAAGTTCTTCATTCAGAAAAACGTGGTCTGCTTTCCCCGTGCCTTCTCAAATGGGGCGCCCTTTATTGATAACCAGCTGTAGTCCCTACAAGTACCATCACTGCTTCCAGAGCACCGGGGCCAGGGCCACAGATGGAAAAGAGCCGCCCAGGGACTCGAAGATATAATTGCCGGCTTACCTCTGAATGATGCCACTATTAGAACAAGCCTGTGTCCCAGGCTTTTCTCATAAAGTTTCCACTGAACAAAGTCCTCAGGACACACGGGGTGGGAAAGATGAGAGCCCGCTGGGCATCCCCAGGTCCCCACCAGAGAGCCTCCTTATCCTGAGCCATCAGAGCCATCCTGGCCACCGTCTCCTGCTTCCTCCACGAGAATCTGGAACAAGTTTGAAGCAAGAGGCAGCTCCTCTCCCTGGGCCATCCTTCCTCCCTGCTGCTCTCCTGACAGGAGTGGCACGAGGAGGTGCCAATTAGTGCCAATTTAGAAAAGTGGTGCAAGCATGGGGAAGATGTCTCATCAAACAATGTTTGAAATTCTATTCCTTCTCTCCGTCCCCTGCTCCTCGCGCTCCGGCAGCAGCGGCCTCCGCCCTCCATCCTGCTCCTTCTCTCAAGTTGCCCTTGAGTGGAGCTGGGGGGTGGGAATAGAGCCCACGGGGCCCTGCTGGAGCTCACACCCCGCCACTCCTGCCTCCGTCCCTCCCAGAGGAGCAGCCATCTGTGCTTAACTAAGGGCTCCACGGCCTTGGTCACCTGACCCCAGAGGAGAACTCTTGGTTGCCCCCAAACTTCATTTTTCTCTGTCCTTCCAATTCTACTCTTTGATGTTACACCAGGATGGGAGTTGGGGAGAGAGGAGTTGCAGGACGACCAGACAGAGAGCAGGCATCAGCAGTAGAACCCAAGGGTGGTCACAGCCCCACCACAGCCGGCTGCGGGGTACCTCACCCCTTCTGGGCTGGGGGCCATGCCCAGAGGCAAGCAAAGTGTGGCAAGACCAGTCAAAACCGGCAGGAGCTGGTATTTCTGATGAGATTCTCCAGGTCTAATCTCCCCAGCCGAATGATGGAACTTTGGGGCAAAAAGAACGTTCAGATCGATTCTCCGTGTCACCATTCTGTCTCCAGAGAGGGTGAAACTGCCCAGCCCTTCCCAGTGCTCAGGCAGGAGTCACCCCATCTGTACCTTGTGCTGGATTTGGAGACTAGAACTTGAAGATACCCCCTCTTTCTCCACAGATGGCCAGCAGGGCAGCCTTTGCTGGTTGTGGCTGGATGTCGGGGTCCCTGGTCTTGCCCCCCAGTTTCAAGGGCATGAGGCAGGCCAGCTATAATGGTGACGGTGGAGACAGCCATGGTGGCAGCAGCTTCCTGGCCTGGTGGTCTGTGACTCCTTGCTTCTGGCTCTTGCAGTGATGTTGTAAAGGGCTAATTCTCTATATGAAGTCCCTTTCTACCTGAAGTATAGTGGTTTCTGTTCCTTACCGTAAAACCTGACTCATGCAAAGGTACCCACTTTCCAGATGAAATGCAAAAAAAAGTGAAATAACTTGCCCAACATCCTGCAGCAACTTAGAAGTCAGAGCTGGGACCAGAGTGAACTTTCCTCACTCTAACCTAGAGCTCTTCAGCGAAAGAGGGGACAATATAACTCAACACTCAAATCCCCTTCTCCTTCCCCGCCACGCCCTGCCCTCCCTGCCCTGGCTCAGCAGGTAGCTCAGCAGGTATGTGTGCATGTGAGTGTGTGTGTAAAGACACGGGCATAGCCACATAGGCACCCTGGCGGAATGCTGTGCACCTCGATATTGAGGGGAAGACCAGTAGCTCAGCTGCCACTCCTGTGCTGTGGCTCTATTAAAGATCTTTCAGGGAACAAGCTTTCATTTCATGGATGATTCAGAATCTCCATTCAGAGGAAATTGATGTTTTGCCAGGCATTTTCCCACATGAGAGATGGTCAGAACTCCCTGTCAAAGCAGATAAAGACAATGTAAGTCAGCAGCTTAGAACCACAAATAAAGAAAGCTGAACTGATGAGAAAAGTCTCGAAAGGTGGTGCAGCTAAGACCCTGCGTCCTGAGGGGAAGCTGTTAATAGCCTGTTGCTGGGCCCCAGGGAGAGCTCCACCAGCCAGCCAAGACCCGCACCAGGCCTGCTGCCTGTCGCAGGCTGCAGTGAGCTCTGGACTCTGGTTTCCCTACAGGTCTCCCCTTGGGGCTCCTAAAGTTTCGCCCAGGCCTTTGGCTTGACCAGAGATTCTTTCTGTCCACTCTTAGAGAGAGGGCAATGGCCATTAGATCAGCAACAGCAGCAGGGTCTATGAAAAAGGGAGAGGAAGGGCATGAGATTCCACAGGGGGGCACTGTATTTGACTTCCCTCCCTCCCCCACGTCTCCTTTCCTGAATCTAACTCATTGCTTGTAAGAATCAACCTGTTCTGCTCTCGAATTTCCCCAGCCTTCCCAGCCTCTAGGGCCTTCTCTCAGCCCAAAGGAGCCTTCCATTTAATCCCTCCCCCATCTTCTCTCCATTCCCCACAGATAGGTGAGCCCCAGAGTCATTTGCCCCCAAAGCCCATCTGCGGACCAGAGCTATCCATAGAGACGTTTACATCAGACTTTAGCCAAACAAAAAAAAAAAAAAAAAAAAAATCAGAATAATGCAGAATGTGTGTGTGTGTGTGTGTGTGTGTAATGTGAGTCTATGTAAGGTTGCCAACTGACCTTTCTTGGGAAATTCTTTTCTTTGTTCTGAGATTTTTTTCCCTTCCTGGGAATAGTCCCTTCATCCTGTTAAAATAGCCTTTCTTTTATGAATTGACAATAATAGTCATGCTACTGTTTTGTTTTGGTTTTGGTTTGGTTTTTGTTTTTTGGGGGTACCAGGGATTGAACTCAGGGGCACTCGGCCACTGGGCCACATCCCCAGCCCTTTTCTGTATTTTATTAGAGACAGGGTCTCACTGAGTTGCTAAGTGCCTCGCCATTGCTGAGGCTGGCTTTGAACTCACGTAATCCTCCTGCCTCAGCCTCCCAAGTGCTGGGATTACAGGCGTGCGCCACCACACCGGGCCTTGCTACTGTTTTGAGATAGGGAGACAGTTGTCTCTTTTCCTTTTCTAGTTAATCTTCTCATTCTACCAAAGACGTCAACTCCCTCTTGTCGGCCCGGTACTTGTTTTTCTTCTTTCTGGTCTACCCAGTGTGTGTGCCTACAACTCCACCTCTCTCCCCCTCACCTTTGCAGGTTCTGCCCATGGACCTCTGAGTTCTCAGGGAGTTGGAAATGACTCTACGAAAGCTGTTCACATGCCCCAAGTAGGAAGCAATAGGCCACTCTTCATTCAGCCCCTCTCGTGGTCAGCAAGCACTCCAGGGGGACACCAGGAACACCTCCAAAGGCAGTTTAAAGAAAGACCCCAGTGCTTTCTTCACCCTCATGACCACCTTGCCAGGCCTTTGATGGCCCTCTAGGGCACCCCCAGATATCTCTGAGGCCGATGGTTTAGGGGGACCACATGAAAGCCAGCAGCCCATAGTGAGACTCTCTGAGCGTTAGAAAAACGAACCCTGTAGATACCACACCTTCAGCAGAATGAAGTTTGAGCTTCAACTTCCACTGACTTCCCAAACATGCAGTAAACAACTTGGCATTTATTTGGGGAAGAACATTCCAGGTAGAAGGACCAGCAAGAGCAGAGGCCCAAAGGTGGGAAGGTGCTTAGCATATCCAAGCAGCAGAAAAGAGGCCTGAGTTGGCCGAAGCAAAGTGAGCTTCAAAGAGCAGCAAGAAGTGAGGTCTGAGAGATGCCAGGCCCAAGCCACGCCAGGCCTTGGAGACCATCATGAAGGTGGTGGCTGTTCCCCGAGACGGGACCCAATGGAAGGACTTAGGCAAAGAGATGATGTGATCTGAATTACATATTAAAAATATCAGTCCAGCTTCCTGTAAGAGCCCTAATAAGGAGATGGCTAAGATGGCGGCTAGCTGAGAGCCATAAGAGGTGTTTCAGTATTTTCACCTGATATTCATGCATTTATCTAAGAATCTTTCTATGCCCGTGAACACTATGTGACGCACCTGT
The DNA here is from genome assembly GCA_025594165.1 of Tamias sibiricus. NCBI lineage: Eukaryota > Metazoa > Chordata > Mammalia > Rodentia > Sciuridae > Tamias > Tamias sibiricus. The sequence goes on from CM046664.1 coordinate 153,594,718, forward strand.
AAGTTTGAGCTGTTGACACGTGTATACTTGTTAAGGCAAAAAGTATTTAACTGGGTGAGGTTGGCTAGAGAGTGTGGTTGGAGTTGGAGAGGTTGTTGGAGTCAGAGAGAGAAGTTAGAAGAAGCAAGAATAAAGAGCCTATTCATTTCCCAGTCTGCTTCCGAATTCTTTCCCTCAGTATCATTGCTGCAGGCGGTGATAGCTGCAGGCAGCAACAGCTTCCATGTTTAAATAGACTTAGGGGAAGACAGGAAAGCTGGAAGGACATGTGGTCATCCAGAGATGAGTGTGATGCAGCCCGGTAAGTGGAAGAGATGGTGGGAAGCGGTCAGAACCTGGATATTTTGGAGGGAAAGCTGATGATTGGGTGTGAAGACTAAGGATTCTGGGAAGAGTCGAAGATGACAGGCCTAAGCAATGGAGAGATGAAGTAGCTATGTATGGCAACAAGGAAATTGCAGGACGCACTGATTTAGAGCGGAAGGTGCAGAATTTGTTGGGTCATGTGCACCCTGGGATCCCTTTAGACACCAAAGTGGAGGGGTCAGTCAGTTGGATAAAAATAAACAACTGATGAAATATAGGAGTGGTCAGCATGGAGACACTACTTAAAGCCAAGAGACTAAAGGAGGTCCCCAAGGAAGTGAGCACAGAGAGGTGATATTGGGAGCAACATCATGTGCTGTGGCTCTATTAAAGATCTTTCAGGGCTGGGCGTGGTGGCGCACGCCTGTAATCCCAGCACTTGGGAGGCTGAGGCAGGAGGATCACGAGTTCAAAGCCAGCCTCAGCAATGGTGAGGCACTTAGCAACTCAGTGAGACCCTGTCTCTAATAAAATACAAAAAAGGGCTGGGGATGTGGCCCAGTGGTCGAGTGCCCCTGAGTTCAATCCCCGGTACCAAAAAAAAAAAAAAAAAAGATCTTTCAGGGAACAAGATTTCATTTCATGAATGATTCAGAATCTCCGTTCAGAGGAAACTTATGTTTTGCCTTCCCCAAGGAAGTAAGTACAGAGAGGTGATGTTGGGAGCAAAACCTGCCATGGCTGGCAGTCAGGAAGATAAGGAGGACCCAAAAGAAGGGTCTGAAAAGGCGCCTACCAAATGCTGCTCCCAGGCCAACGTGAGGAGGGAGGCCTGGCCCCCGGCTAGCCTAATACTCAGATGAGTTCATGCCGCTCTCTAGGCACCGTGTCCTCTGCTTGTCAAATGGAAATGACATGGCACTCACCTCACTGGGGGGTGATGATGAGCTCTTATGTTGAAAATAGAAAATAATGTCAAAGCCAACAAGGGATAAACTATTTTCATTTTTGGAGGAAAGATACAAATGGATTGATATTTTGCCTATCGTGCAATAGAATGACATGTTATCAGATTTGAAAATCAAAATATCTAGTTTTCAACCCTTTGACACTTGGACTGTATGATTTATGGCAAGTTTGTGAAATTTTAGTCACATTTAGTCTTGAATAACATGATCATTTTAACATATTATGATCTGATTTTTACTGTGCTTCTATAACAGAAGGGAAATTCATACATTCATTTAATTTCTAAGAGTAAATTCTGAGGATATTTGTGTTGATATCATCTGAACATCTTAAATATTTTCTCACATACAAATAAAAAAAAAAAAAAGAAGGAAAAGAAAAGAATGTCAAGTTCCTGTCACCGTGCCTGGCACATGACAGGTACTCAGCAAATGGCAGCCAGGAGCAACCTTACATCTCGGCTTCTGTCCTTTCTCTTCTCTTTTTCGCAGGGAGGAAATGAAGGGGGCAGGCTCCCTGTGAACAGAAGGAAGGGATGCAAGGACTTTCAGCCACTTCTGCCTCTATTTCTCGGGCTTTGGCACATTGTTCCAGAACCTTCCCACTGGAATGTCACCAGAGCCCTACACAGGGTCTCAGGACTGAAGGAAATGCAAGGCATCTAAGGGCTGCAGGGGAGATCCAGCCAGGCCCCGGAGTTCACCTGCACAGGTGAGCTGCTGGAGCAGGGTGGCCATGAAGAGGAACCCAGGCAGGTGTGCAGGCTGGGAGGGGAGGGGCCAGGAGGAGGGGGCTCCTGGACTCTGGCCTATAGGTTTACTAGGGAGTGGCAGATGAATAAAATGCCCTCATAGAGCTGAGGGCCCAGGGTGTCATGAGGGCCCAGGGTGTCATGGTCCTCACGAGGCTGTGATCGGAGCCAGCACCAAGTGCCCCACGCAAGCTCCTGGCCCTCCCTGAAAACTCTCTTCGGTCTCCAGGGCCAATGCGCCACCCGCCATCCACCCTGCATCTTCAGGACCCTCCTCCTCTGGGGACCTCAGAGCGCATCCAACAAGGCTACCCTGTGTATCTGCGGGTGGGGCCCCGCCCTCAGACCCACTTCCGGTTACCGTGGTCAGCCCAGCCTTTCCCAATGACTCCCACCAAGCCAGAGCTCAGACGCCCCCCCACCCAGGGCTGCCTGGCCTCCCTGCCCTGCCTCCCGGGAGACGTGGCTGGGCATATGGGAGCAACCCCATCTCAGCCCCGGGTCAGTCACAAACCCCTTTGCTCATCACAGCGTTTCTGCCTTTATCACTGCTAATCTGCCAGGCCAAAGCCCAACTTGCTTTGGGTTGCCATGGCAATGCTTATCCCAATCCCGTCTATCTTGACCCTGGAACTACGAGACCGGGGTCTGTGCTCATAAATCTTTGGGGGGTGGGAGGGCACCCACAAGGCTGGTAGAGATGCTGGACACAGCGCTGCCCCCATAGGGAGGGGCGCCCGCCCTGTGGGGGGCGTCTTCGCTTTCCCTCTGATACACCCTAGAGGAAGCAAAGAAGAACAGCCCACTTCTCAACCCTGCCTACTGCCGCTCACTCAAACCGCCACCAGATCCCCTCCCCTGGACTCTGCTGGTGGCAGACAGGACCAGAGGAGAGTGAAGCAGCCTCCCTACTGGTCTGGCTGACACGTTGTGACCTGCCCCTGCTGGAGGCTCACCAGGCAGCTGTTGCCTTCAGGTCCTCTCCTGGTGCTGGACCATGATAGGGTCCAGCCACCTCTTCCGTGCTCCCTAGTCCTTCCTCCCTGACCCTCACAGCCGGCTGCCCTCCATGATCCCGTGCTCCTGAGCCTCCTAGAATTCCCCAATATGCCAGATGCCTTTGCATCTGCAGTTCCCTCTGCCTCCATGGCTCATCTCCTCCATGTAGCTGCCGGGTTCGCTCAGATATCACTTCTTCCTAGGCGGCCCCCACCAGCTAATCTGGGAGCCCATGTGCTCTCCCAGGGCCCTTCATCTTCCCTCTCCTTGAGGCCGTATCATGTGCAAGATGAGAATCACCAGCCAGCCCGCCCCTGATGAGCTTCCTGAAGGCAGGGCAACTGCTTCTGTTCACCTTCGTACCCCTAACGCTAAGCCCCTCACAGGACACCGGAACTGAGGAACTCAGGCAGGAAGGAAGGAAGAAAGGAAGGGGCACGTGGGAGAGGAACCTGCATCTGTGGGAGTCCTTGTAGCATTTCAATTACAGAAGGCTAACGTAAGAGACTCCACAGGGCTTGGCTTCCAGATAGCAACCAAGGCCTCAAACATGAAAATAATAGGCAGGAAGTACTTCCCACATTCTTTTTTTTTTTTAATATTAATTTATTTGTTTTATTTGTACACAATGCCTTTATTTTTACATGGTGCTGAGGATCGAACACCGGGCCCTGCGCGTGCTAGGCAAGCGCTCTACCGCTAAGCTACAACCCCAGCCCACTTCCCACATTCTTAAGGAAGCTGCCAGAACCTTATGAGAAGGCCCCAGCTCCAGCTACAAAGCTCCATCCCCAACCTACTGTATGCATAGAAGACAATAGAAAAGTCAAGATCATTTCCAGAAATGCAGGGTGAGAGGCCTGGTGCCGAGAGGTGCTGTGGATTTTTCCTCCATTCCCGTGGGGAGAGGAGGAAGATACCCATCTAATCTGAGTCGGGTGAACATCTATAGAGGTAAGAAGCACCTGTGAAGGACTCGTGGCTCTCAGCCAGGCCAGCAGTAGGCCAGCTGGGCGTGCCCCAGCTCTGCTAGCCGGCGTTCCCCAGTCCCCGCTCTCCAGGCACAGACAGCAGAGAGCGAACTCCTGCAGCATCGTGAGCAGCCCACACCCAGCACCACGCTCAGACAGGCCCCTTGGGAGGGGAGGAGCCCTGGAGGGGATGTGGGGTAGGACATGAGTTCTCCCCTGGACTAGACCTGACTTCTTTTTTTCGTTTCTTGAAACAGCTGGCAAGCAAGGACCCTTGTCTCAAATGTCACCAGGGGATGGCATGGGAAACTCACGCTGGCACCTTCCTGTCCCTCTCCACCAGACTGTTCAATAAACAAATTCCATCAGGAGAGAGGGATTTGGGGAATAAAGGAGCTGGGAGCATAAATCACCAAAAAGTTCTTCCTGGGATGTGGAGCTGAGCTTTTTGGCTCCTGCAAAGCCCTGGGGAAAGCTCCTCCCTCCTTGTCCCTGCCCCATCACCCTTCACCCACTGAAACACTGTTTTGATGATACAGCATCAATCCTCAGGGTGAAGATTCCACATCAAAGTCAGGCATCCGCTGGGTGCAGTGGCGCACACCTGTAATCCCAGCACTTGGGAGGCTGAGGCAGGAGGATCGCGAGTTCAAAGCCAGCCTCAGCAATAGCAAGGCACTTAGCAACTCAGTGGGACCCTGTCTCTAATAAAATGCAAAAAAGGGCTGGGGATGTGGCCCAGTGGTCGAGTGCCCCTGAGTTCAATCCCCAGTACCAATTAAAAAAAAAAAAAAAAAGTCAGGCATTCACCTGCGGAATCCACCCCAATGCTCCTTCCATACGATCAAAGATACAAATGGGTGCAACATCCAGCCAGGAGGTTTTCTTCCATTATTCATTAAAATGTGTGCATTGGCATCCTCTAAAAGCACAGCATGCACTCAAAACTACTGTGACTTAGCCGGCACACATGGCGCCCCCAGCCCCACTCGGCGTTGGACAGGAACACAGCTCACAGCTCTGAATCCTGACATCGTATTTCTGCCCCAGCCAGAAAGCCCAGGCAGCCTCCACGACAAACCCAGTCCAAGAGGAAAATTTAACTCCTTTTTGATTCTTAAAATGATCTGTTTTCCTCTCTTCCCCCTTTTTCCTGCCTCTAGCACCTTCTAAATATTTATGACGTCATGACTCTTTGACATTCCTCCCGGGGCACCTTTAATAAATATACTGAGGGGGGAAGCCTCTGCTTGAATATTAAATATTAAGTCTAGAAGACATATGATCCTGCTAATTAAGTTGCATCTAGTCCTATGCATTAGATCAGGAGAAAGAGGAAGGGTAGAAAAGGGAGCCCAAAAGCCCAGGGAGCTCCTGTATAGCCGGGCCATTTTTAAATCCTAGCTGTTGCATCCTCTGTTCCTTGGGACATCCAGGCTGATAGTGTCTTTGGGACCAAAGCCAGGCAGCCAGGCAGGGTGGAGGCAGGATCTCCTCCTTCCAGGCTTATCCCCCACACATGGGCCAGCCTCAGCTCTCACAGCCCAGCCTCAGAAGAGGGACTCCCAGCAGCTAGGCCAGGCCTTACACATCCCAGCCCTGAGGCAAGGCCCCCTTCCCCAGGGTCAAGGTGAAGGGCAAAAATCACACTGGAGACAACTGTGCAGCCAAGAGATTTATTCACCAGCCTTTATGGCTCGTCAGAGGTCAAAGAAGTACGGGGAGAGAGGAGTCAGGGAGAGGGAGTGTGCAAGCTCTGAATGGAAGGTGGGTGCCTGGTCGCGCTGGCTGTGGTCTCTGGAGCTGTCAGGCTGGAGGCGGTGAGTCTGGAGCTGTTGCAGTGGCTGCCTCCTCTCAGCAGGGAGGAGCTGTTGAGACTGAGCTCTGGGTAGGCAGGAGCTTTAAGTAGGGATTTCTGGGGGGGGGGGGGCGTACCAGAGCGGCCTTTAACACTATTGGCTCTTTTCCCAGGGAATAGGGCGACCTTTATGCCTATTGGCTCCTGCCTGGGGAACAGAGTGACCTTTAAGCCGATTGGCTCCTGCCCAGGGAAAATGAAACTAGGTTGCTTCTCATGGAAATTTCCATGGGGGAGGTGGCCCATTCACCCAAGCCTATCTATCACAGGGCACCTCACCACAGAGCCACCCCCTGCACACCCATTCTCCATGGACTTCCCACCGAGTGCTTCTTGGGTGTCTGCTGTGGCCGGCTGCAGTATTTTATGATGGGACTTGCCCAGAGCATCTTACTGATTTAAGGCCTCCTCCTTCCTGGCCTGTTAAGCGCCCCTGCAAGCAATGTCCCTCCCATGACATCTTGTCCTGCCCCTCACACATCCCTGGGGGCATAGGTGGGGGGCTGTGTCACCTACCCTGGTCTCTAGAATCAAGTGCTAGGTCAGCACATTTATTTACTCACCCAGTAGGTGCTGGTCCCTAGCACATGGGAGCCATCTTTCCATTCTACAAGAAGCACTTGAATGAAAAAGGCCATGCCCTCTGAGTGTTGGAGGTGACAGATACCTCTCGATGGACAGGAAGGTGACCTGTTACTTCAGGGCTGGAGACACTGGCCTCCTTCATGAACCACGGGTTGCAAGAGGAGGGACAGAGATGGCTGGCAGGTGTTGAGGGAACCAGTTAATGTCCAGTAGCCGAAGTCCTCACGGGTAGACACGGTGAGTTTCTCTCTTCACAGGATAGAAGATGCAAAGAGGACCTACGACCCTAACCCCAGAAGCAAGGCCATTCTTGTTGCCTAGAGAATAAAGCAAATAAATGAGGAAGAAGAAAAGGTGCGCATTTGTGGGGACCAGGGACCCCCTACCATTGATAGAGAGCCCAGAGCAAGAATACAAATCATAATTCACATGAAGTCCCCTGGCCAGGAGCCACCCCGTTCTTGTCCCTTCCCTGCCTCTTTACACACCCTGCGGGGTCCCTGCACACCTGTGGGCAGACACTCCAGTCTCCCTCCCAACCCCCACCTCGCCCCGCCCAGACAGCCGGGTGTCACGCTCAGGACATGGCGGGTGCCAGGCCCGACTCGCGTGACGAATCCTGGTGTCTCGGTTACATGGGACATAGCTGAGAAAGAGACTTCGCCGAGTGGGGAGGGTCACGGTGATGGGGACAGCATGAGCGAGGGAGTCCAGAGCAGGGGCCAGGAGCAGGGAGGAGAAGGTTCCAGGCCGTGGGAGGGTGGCATGGAGTCTGCTCTGGCGGGCAGGGCCTGGACAGACAGAGGGCACAGAGACACTCCTGCCGAGGGATGAGCCTTGACCAGAGGACACAGTCCACTCCCTAAATCCTGCATGGGGAAGCATCACGGGGTGGAGCAGTGACACAGAAGGGACAAAAGCAATGTCCTTCTCATGTCTCCCAGAGCTTCAGTCACGGCTGGCAGGGACACTGTGGCTTTGTCAGGAGAAGCCCTTGCCCGCCTGGGCCCTCCTGAGGCTCTGTGGGGCCTGGCGCTGCTCTCCGGCTGACCATGGGAAGTGGCTGCCTGCAGACGCTGGCTTGTCGCCTGCCTCTGGCCCTTTGTGTGAAGGAAAGAAGCAGAAAGTGCCCTGAATCCCAAATGGAAAACCAGATCAAAGGAAGGGTGGGGCATCGAGGGGACAGACAGGAGTGGTTCCGCGCCTCTGCATGGGGCGGTGGGACCTCGCCAGCCTAGGTGGTCCTTGCTGCTCGAAGCCAGGCCAGGGGCAGTGCTGCTGAGCTCAGGATAACACCCAGGGATGAAGGGACTCACGCCCTTGCAGGGGCCAGGGAGTGCAGGCGGAGCTCAACTTGGATTTGAGCTTGAAACTGATGAAAATGCCGGCTTCTCAGCACAGGGAGGAAGCGGGACTGCCCTGGTCTGCTGCCTCCCGGAGCTGAGGCTCCTCTGCATAAGACACATCTGGAAGAAAAGAGGACCCGGCAGTGCTATCACAGCCAGGCTTTACAAATGCACCTGGAAAAACCTGGAAGGAAAGGCCAACTGTTTGCCGTGGCCATTTTCCGGTCATGGAATTGGGGGTGATTTTTCATTTTCTTTTTAAAATTGAACCTATCTCCCCTCCTCAGCTCTCACCCGCCCCCTTAATTACTTTAGTACTCTTCAGAGTCTGCGTGCTAGGGTCCTCAGGCCTGCAGGCCCTTGGAGCATTTGACGTGACCAGTTTGAAAGCACATTATCAACAGCTTCCTGCGAGAGAGTGAAGAGAGAGAAACCGAAGGCCGCGGCCGCAGACGGCAGCTCCAGACAGACCCTCGGGAGAAAGAAACGGGTGGGTAAACCTGGGGTCAGCTAGTCAATGCCTTTGGAGCCCTGCAGTGATGCAGGCCCCAGATGAAGAGAGGACTGGGCTTTAATCATTGTCTACTTCTTTTCCATGCCCCCCACACAAACCTTGGAACAGTGACTTTTCTAGGTTCCCGTGTGCATGGTTAGAAGTGATGAGCTGAAGTCAGAGGTATCTCTGCTTAGTATTAGTATGTTTGGGGAAGCAAAACTTAAAAGCAAGATTAAAAGACATCAATAGGGCTAGGGTTGTGGCTCAGCTCTCCCTAGCTGGAGAAGGCAGGTGGAAATATCACCAAGAAAGGCAGCATTTGCCAAGGCTGGGGAGGAGCTAAGGAGGCCAAGAAAGCAAAGCTTCGATTGTAAGAAATCTCACTTGACAAGAGGATCCTCCGTCTAGGAAGGGACTCTGACATAGGTGGGGACGGGGAGGGTGCAGAGTGAAAGGGGCATTTGTGGGAGACTGGGGTGCACTTGGGCCTGATGGAGATGAAGCAGTAGCCCTGGGGAGGCCCAGAGCCAAGCTGAGCCTTTCTCAAGTTCATCTGTCAGGGATGAGCTCACTGAGCCAGGAGCTGGCGAAGACACCCAGCCCTCTGGCGTCCTCTGATCTGCTGCCGCTCTGTTTGCCGATGTTCTCTGGGAATTGCATTTTGGACGCCTGAGCTGGAAAGGACAAGGATAACAGGATTACAACACTTCCTGCCCCTTCAACACGTTCACGCGGCATCACAGTGGGAAGGTAAGCACCCTAAGAAGCCGTCTCTGAGCAACAGAGTCCCCTGTCCCTACAGCCACTTCCCAGGGACATATAAGCTGCCATCTTCAAAAGCGGTGGCCTTTGTAATCATTAGGCAGGGCTCCTGGCTCCTCCCAGTAGCCCCTCCCTCATCCCCCCCTCCACCAGATGTGATCTGACTTGATTTACTAGGACCTGGGCTTCCGTGTAGGGTTTTAGGGCCAAATCTCTATACAAGAATTAAATACAGCATATATGTGTGGGCTATATAGTCAATGTATTTCTCCCTACAGAATTTGGTAGGACAGGGCACACATTGGCACTCCTGCTAGCTGGATTTCAGCTAATGTTTGCAGGAGAAGGCATGGCACAGGTAGGCCTATCTGGCTACCTAATTAGAAAACTAGGTGCTGGGAAATGGGTCTGTGGTCTCTTAGTGCCTGGCAGTAAATGTCACATCCACTTGCATTGGTTCGAGAGCCCCTCTGAAGCCCCACATGTAAATATTCAGACACAGACACAATAAACCACAGCTCCCAGGAATCCATCTGTCTCTTAGTTCGACCTGCCTCCCCACACCCACTCCCTACACCAGGCGCAGAGGAAACTCAGTCTCACCTGCTCCAACTCTCAGCTCTAAGGTCCACCACCACCCCTGCCCCTCTTTCCAGCCCACCATCCTCCACTTGCTGCTTCTTGGTCTACCTGGAGCTGCAGAGTGTGATCAGCACCATCTTATGCAGAAACTGCCTGAAGAGTTTCATATCCTGCTCATCCTAGAGAGGAGGTATAGAGCCAGGGTTGGGTCTGGTTGTTACTAACTCGGTTTTCTACTGAATGCCCACTTAGGAGATTTCCGTTGCCTTGGCAATGTCTGATCAACACCCACCTTGGTTGGCAGCTCAATCAGCCCTGGCAAGGTCTCATACCAGAAGCCCTGGTGCTGGAGCTGCAGGAGGGTGGAAGTTACGCAGGTTCCCATTTCCCAAGGCTGATCACAGCCCTCAATGCCCTACTTCGGGGCATGCAAACTCCTAAGGTAACAAGGAGTTATTTGCCCAAGTGTGGTGCCCTTGTAGCACATGGATTTTGTATGTGTGTTCATGCAAGCAGAAACAGCAGTGGGGAAGGGGGCTGGGCCTTCTTATCATCCTTTGATGTAATCATACTTCATCGGGAGGTGTCCAACTCCATTATGGAATAAAAGTGTCCACATGTAAACTTGACCCAGGACAGAAGTCACCAAAATGGGAGGAAATGGCGGCCTTTGCTAACCACCTGCTTTTTAGCCTACATGCCACCATTAGTTCAGAGGTGGGGAAAGCTTTGATATTCACAAAATCCAAAGCAGCCTTTTCTGGATAAGCACTCTAATCGAAAGTCTGCTTGAGAACAATCCATAGATTGCTTTATTTATTTTTTTTTAATCTTTAGATTGCTTTATTTATTGTTATTTAGACGGGAATGCAGGCTTGAGAGACCAATTTGCGTGCCCTAGATCCATTTATTTCTTCCTCTTCACCAATTATCGGTACTTTATATCTATGGATGAGAACTATAAAGAGAAGTATGGCATGAACTTGGCCTTCACTATTTTCAGTTTTCAAACACATCAGTCAAGACTTTTTCAGCAAATATCCAAACTAGATATTGGACACCATGTAGATTCTCCCTTTAAAAAAACAGGGCAGTGGGGGGGGGGGGGATTGATTTTCATTTCCAACAAGGCGGCAGATAAGATAGCCAGAAAAACTCCTGTTACCAAATGCTTGGCAATACTGGATAAAGAAAGCCAGAATCCTTTAAATGCATCTCAGAAGAAAGCAAGGAAAATCCCTAGAGGCAATATAATAAAGAGGAAGCTTAAAACAAGAGTGGTAAATGGTACCACAGAGCATGAGCTGGTCTCAATATTTTTTGTTGTTGTTTGGTTTGGTTTGGTTTGGTTTGGTTTGGTTTGGTTTTGTACCAGAGATTGAACTCAGGGACACTCAACCACTGGGCCACATCCCCAGCCCTTTTTTGTATTTTATTAGAGACAGGGTCTCACTGAGTTGCTAAGTGCCTCGCCATTGCTGAGGCTGGCTTTGAACTCGCGATCCTCCTGCCTCAGCCTCCCAAGTGCTGGGATTACAGGCATGCACCACTGCGCCCGGCTTGCTGGTCTCAATTTAAAAAAAAAAAAAAAAAAACTAAAGAAATCTGGGAATGCAGCTCTGTGGTGGAGTGCTTGCCTAGCACGCCAGAAGCCATATGTCCAATCCACAGCACTGCCAAAATGAAAAAAAAAAATTTAAATTAAATTAAATTAGAAAATTGAGAACAGAAAAAAAAAAATAGAGAAAATCAGTGAAACAAAAACTTGGTTCTTTAAAAAAATTAATACAAGTGATAAATTTCCAGCTATACAGAACAAAGGAAAAGAGATAACCACGTAACTTCTAGGTATTGGAAATAAAAGATAAAACTATGAACCACTGTATGAAACCTGAATGCTGTTATATCTATGCTTTTAATGAATCCGTGGTTTAAAACCTTTCAACAAAGAAAACTGCAGACCCAGATGGCTTCAGGGGCAATTTTTCCAAACAGCAAAGAAGAAATAATACCAATTCCACACAAAATCTCCAAGAACATACAAGAGGAAATAACTCCCAACTCATTTTATAAAGGCCATCATTACCTGTGCATCAAAATCAGACAAAAACATTGTAAGAAAAGAATATTACAAATCTATATTCTTCACAAATATCGCCTCAAAAATCTCTAACAAAATACTGGCATGTCAGATCCAAAATTATCAAGGATGATCCATCATAACTGAGTGAGTTTATCTCAGAAATGCAAGGGTAGTTCAATTACTCAAAATTAGCCCGTGTGATTCACCACACTAACAGGCTGAATCATCTCAATTAAAGTATAAAAGGCCTTTGACAAAATTCAACATCTATTCATGATGGTGGGGGGGGGGGAAGCTCTTAGCAAACTAAGAATAGAAAGGAACTTTCTCAAACTGATAAACAGCATCACCAAAACTCTATAACTAGCAGAATAAGCCACGGTGAAGACTTTATGACATCATATTTAATGGTGAAAGAGAAAATGTTTTTCTGCTTAGACTGGGAATAAGGCAAAGGTTTCTAGTCTCACCACTCCTATACAACATCACACTAGAGGCCCCAAGCAGCGCGAAAAGAAAGGAAATTAAAAGCGCACAGATTATAGAGAAAGAAACGTCTCTCTGTATTAACAATATGACTGGTCTTCTTTACAAAACAAAATCTACCAAAAGAGCTACTGGAAATAATAACTGAGTTTATCAAGGTTGCAGAACACAAGGTCAGTATACAATGTCAATTTATTTCTATATACTACCAGAGACAATTAGTCATTGAATTTTCAAAAATGTCATTTACAAGCATACCAAAACACATGAAATACTTAGGTATAATCTTATAAAGTATGCACACGATCAGGATGCTAATCACCACCAAATGCACTTGAAAGAAACTAAATAAAGAGAGGACATGTCATGTCCACAGATTGGAAGACTCAATTTTGTTAGCAAAATGGTCTAGTGATTTAATATAATTCCAATAAAAATCCCAACATATTTTTTGTACAAATTGATGACTGATTCTAAAATTTATATGGAAAGGCAAAGGAACTAGAATACCAGAAACAAATCTGGAAAAGAGGAATAAAGGGTGAAGACTCATGTGGCCTGATTTCCAAACATGCCATGAAGTTTTTAGAGTCAAGTGGGTGCGGCTTTGAAGAAAAGATAAACCTACCGATCAATGGAACAGATAGGAAGCCCACAAATACCTACACATAGATGGTAAATAGGTTTTGACTAAGGGGCCAACGTAATTCAATGGAAAGGAAATGATGGTTTCAACAAATGATGCTGGAACAAATTTATAAGCATATGCAAAAAAAAAAAAAAAATCAACTGGGGCTGGGATTGTGGCTCAGTGGTAGAGCACCCGCCTAGCATGTGCGCGGCCCAGGTTCGATTCTCAGCACCACGTACAAATAAAGGCATGTGTACAACTAAAGCAAATAAATAAATATTTTTTAAAAATCAGCCACAATCTATACCTTACATCTTATGCAAAAACCAACTCAAAATCAATAACGGCCATAAATGTAAAAGCTGTAAGTGGAAAACTTCTAGAAGAATACGCTGGAGAAAATCTTTATGACCTCAGATTAGGCAACAATTTCCCAGCTACTAAAAGCACCAAAAGCACCACCCTTGAGAGGGTGCTGATAAGTCACATTGTATCCAAATTACATTAATTTTTGTCTGAGAGACTGCGTTAAGAGAGTGAAAATACAAGCCACGTGCTGGGAGAGACTATTTGCAAATCACTTATCTGAAAAATATAAAATATAAATATATTTATATCTAGAATATATGAAGAATGTTCAAAACTCAGTAGTAATCAACCCAATTTTTTTTATATTTATTTTTTTTTTTAGTTGTACACAATGCCTTTATTCTTATGTGGTGCTGAGGATCGAACCCAGGCCGTACACGTGCTAGGCGAACGCTCTACCGCGGAGCCACAACCCCAGCCCGCCCCCCAATTGTTTCTTAATGCACAAAAAGATTTAAATATGCATTTCACCAAAGAAGATATGCAGATGCCAGGTAAGCACATGTTTAATGTCATTAGTCACTAAGAAAATGCAAATTAAAACCACAAAGACATACACTGCACACCTATTCTAATGGCAAAAAGACAGACAACAAAAATATAAGCCAAATATAGACATTTGGGACAACAGTTAGGCATTTTCTTATAAAGTTAAACATACTCTTACTGTGTAGCAATCCCACTACTGTGTGTTTACTTAGATGAAATGAAAATCTGTGTTTACAGAAACAAAAAAGAAAACCTGCATGTGAATATTTAAAGCAATTTCGTTCATAGTATCCAAAAGCTAGAATCTCACCAGGCATGGTAATTCCAGCTACTCAGAAGGCTGAGCCCATGAATTTGAGATCAGCCTGGGTAAATGTAGCAAGAGCCCATCTCCAAAAGAGTAAATAAATTAAAAACCTAGAATGTGTCCAAATGTCTTCATCCATTAATGAGCAAAATGTGACAGTTCCATAAAACAATATGACCCAGTAATAAAAAGGAATGAACCAGTGACACACAACCATCTCAAATGCGTTACATTAAGTGACAGAAGCCAGATTCAAAATGCTACATACTGTATTATTCCATTTGTATGACATTTTCAAAAGTAAAAGTTTAGGGACTATATTAGTTCTTCCATTGCTATAATATAATAACTGAAGCAGGGTAACTTAGTGGGGAAAAGAGGTTTAATTAGCACACGGCTTTGGAGACTTAAAGGCCAAACAGCATGGTACTAGGCCTGGCCTGGTGAGGGGCCCCTTGTCTGCAACAAGTCATGGTAGATGCCGTCCTGGTGAGAGTGAATATAAGAGGAAGAGGTCACATTATGAAACACGAAGCCAGAGGTCCGGGAGGGGCCAGGCTTGCTCTACTATAACAATTATTCTCACAGACTCTCTGGGGTCCCCTGAGAGCTACATTAAACCTTCCAAGAATATTGCTCCCAGCGACTGCCCTAAGCCCCACCTTTTAAAGGAACCCCTCACCTCTGGGGCCAAACTTCCAACACATGAACCTTTAGGGGACAAACCACACCCAAACCACAGCAAGGACAAGGATGAGAAAAAAGAATCAGCGGTTGCCACAGGATAGGGGAAGGTTTGACTTTCAATAGGCTGGGGGGAACTGTGGAGGGCGAGGAAGTAATCCTACATTTTGATTGTGGTGGTGGCTACATGTGCACCTGTCCAAATGCAAAACTTAAACTAAAAAGCATGGTTTTTACTGTATGTACACTAATACCCTAATTATTTAAATAGAAACTGTGAAAATGGCACTAACCATTTGAAAAAATCCATAGCCTTGCTCAATGTTGATCCAAGACGCAAAGAAAAGACCACCAACTCCAATTTTAGATTAAAGCAAGCTTATATTGTATACATATAAAGAGAGCTGGCCAGGGCTGCCCCTCCCAAACACTGGGCTTGGGGTCAGCGCCGCTCTCCGGGAAGACAAGGTTTTTATAGTTCAAAGAGTTACAGAAAATCTTGGGAACTTACAGCTAACAAGGTCAGACAGGTGTAATTCAAAGCAAGTAGCAAACTAATATCTACATGGCATTGCATTCCAAGAAAAAAAGGGGAGTAATAGTTAAACCCCACATCAAAAGTTTATGAGGCACCGTTAGTTTGAGAGAGAGAGAGAGTTGTTATCTGGTCAAGGACAGCCAGGCCTGAGCGAGCTCAAGGCCTGGGAATGAATGCCAGACAATAAGCTCAAGCCAAATAAGAATCCTAGCATTTCATAGAAAACTGAAGTGGGCTTTTCATAACTTTTTGACAGGATGGCTCCCAGTCTTAAGATGGAATTAGGCTGGTTTATCATTCCCCCCTTTTTTTTTTTTTTTACTTTTCAAATCTTTGAAAGGGAGTAATCATATAGGCTAATTTTATCGATGGTACATAATAGAATTAAATTGCAGTCCAATAAACCGGAGCATATAGTTAATAACACATGGGACAATAACTAGTAAGAGAAGGATACAAATTATAGGACCTAAGAGAGAAGTTAACCATGGAAACCAATCTCCCAAGCCTAACCAAGAATTACTCGTTTTAATTTTGTTAATCTCCTGTCTTATCTCATCTACCTGTTGTTGGATAACGTTAGAATAATCTGTAACATTAAAACAGCACATGCCTGGGAATTGTTGGCAACCCAAGTGATGTTTCAATAAAAGAAAATCAATAACCGCTCTATTTTGTAACATTGAGGTTTGAAGTTTTTTCATCTCTTGATTAATTTTTGCCAAAACTTGTGCAGTAAGGTTAGCTGTTTTGCTAAAACTACAGGCTAATTTTGTGATTTCTCTTTGTATTCCTACAACTAGACCCGGAAGTGGCAAAAGAAAAGCTGCTGCAATTGCAGTGTCTAGTGGGTCTAGGAGGATTAAATTGTCATCGCAGTTGGAGGGCAGACTTCGGACCATTCGGTGGGGAGCTGTCAGAGATGGCAGTAAAGGAAAGATCTGTCCAATAGAACAGATCCCAGAAAAGTTTGTAGGCAAAGCCTGGAAAGTTGCTTTATTACAGAGAAAAACCCATCCTGTTGGCAGTCGTTTGCCATTGGGTAGGGAGATATTTTGCTCAATAGAACAATTGGGGGGGGATCGGGGAAGGATGCAATCTATGCATAAACAATGCTTTTGAATAACCAGTGAAGCTGGCAAAGCTGGCTCTGCATGGTATACTGGCCAGTCTTGCTGCGTTGCTCTATCACCAGTGACTTTAACATAGTCAGTATATTTTACAGATAGACCCATAAGATTGTTAGCTAGCAATTGATGGATGGAGTTTCCTTCTTGTACACAGAAGGAACTTTTGTCCATAGTGTCAACAGCCAATTGTAACCAAAAATTTTGAGTAGTTACAGAATTTAGGGGACTTACAGAAACATCCACCTTTAAAGTAGCTTTTGAATAAACAGTATCTATTGGGGCCCCTTTTTTTAGCTTAGTACAGGAATACTGTCCTGAATCTTGAGGGTGAGCAGAGTATTTATAGATTCCAAAATTTATATTATCCCCTCGAGATTGGTCTGTAAGATTTCTCCATGGTCCCTCCCTGAATATCTGACTAAAAATTTCTTGGTTATCTTTATACTATTTGATAGGGCCAATTACTGGATCTTGACAAGAGTAAGTACAATTTAGTATTAGTGGAGATCCTGCAATAGCAGGTCCTTCTTGGGCTACAGATGGGGTACAAGGTTTGTTGAGGCCAGCATGGCTAAAACCCAAGGATACATGTATACTCCAACAGGCAAAAATTATTAGCATAATGCTTATAATAACAGGGAAAGCAATAAGAATCTAGTGACAAAATATTAAACCTTAGTAATTTTAACTTTAAAAGGCCCACGCTCAGTCACTTTCCACCTCTGGCTGCTGGATTCTCTTCCAGTGGGTTCTTCCTCCGTGGTTTCTGTAGGTGCCTTTTTTAGCTGTGAGTGATGGATCCAGGCAGGAATACCAGCAACTTTGACGGCAGTAGGAGTGCGGAGAATCACGATGTAAGGGCCCTTCCACCTGGGCTCAAGGCTGTTAGTTCTCAAACGTCGTATCAGCACAGCATCGCCTGGTTGGAATGAATGATCGGGCAGTCTGTGTCCAACGGGCTGAGCAGCCTGGACCTGGGGAAAGATCTTATCTATGATTAGTTGTAGCCCTTTGAGTGTTTCTGAGATTGGAATGTCTCCCACCAGATCTTGGTGTACTCTGGGAACCAAAGGCGGTGGCCGCCCATAAATTATTTCATAAGGGGTAAATTTTTCCCGGTAAGGAGTGCAACGGGCCCTTAAGAGAGCAAAAGGCAGGAGATCAACCCAGTTACCACCAGTCTCAAGTATTAATTTAGTCAAAGTTTCCTTTAATGTTTTATTCATCTTTTCTACCTTCCCTGAACTTTGAGGATGGTACATACAATGTAATTTCCAATTTATATTTAGGGCTCTTGAAATTAATTGAGATAATTTGGCCGTGAAGGCCGGGCCATTGTCAGACCCCAAAGTTAGAGGAAGGCCAAATCTAGGAACAATCTCAGTTATTAGTTTTTTTAACTACTATTTGTGCTGTTTCTGTTCGAGTAGGAAAGGCTTCTACCCAGCCTGAGACAGTTTCAACAAAGACTAACAAGTATTTATATCCATATAGTCCTGGTTTAATTTCAGTAAAGTCCAATTCCCAAAATTTACCAGGTACAGTACCTTGACTTCTGTTTCCCTGTGGAAGATGGTTCTTTTTAGCATTTACCTGTGCACATGTCATGCAGCGATTTGAAATGTTCTGGAGTATCCCTCGGTGTCCCGGGAACCAAAACGTGGGGTGAAATTAGTTCTGAAGTCTTCTTGGGGGATAAATGCATCGCCTGATGAAGATCAGTTAACCACTTTCTTCCTAAAAGCTTAGGCATGCAAATTTTCCCATCTGGGAGAGTCCACCAGCCGTGACAGTTTTGTTGGGCTCCCATAGAGGAGTATAAGTTTATCTCTTCAGTAGTGTATGAAGGAGTTTCTTCCTCAATTTTAACTGGGAGTTTGGGGCAATTTGAGAGTTCAAGAATAGTTTGACATTTTGACTCCCCAAGGGCTATTTCCCTGGCTGTTTGATCGGCCAAGTTATTACCTTGGGTCTGGGGGCTATTGTCTTTACGGTGTCTAGGCCAGTGGATAATAGCCAGTTTATCTGGTAACCAGATAGCCTCCAGTAATTGAAGGATTTCTTGTTTATTTTTGATAGTCTTTCTATCTGAAGTTAAAAATCCCCTTTGTTTGTATATCTGTCCATGCACATGTACTGTAGCAAAAGCATAATGGCTGTCCGTGTAAATGTTTACCCGTTTTCCTTCTGCCCATCTCAATGCCTGTGTTACTGTAATGATTTCTGCTTTTTGGGCTGATGAGCCTCTGGGCAAAGCCTGTGCCCAGATAATTTCTTTTTGGCCCGTAACAACTGCTGCTCCCGCATACCTTATTCCATCCCGGACATAACTGCTACCATCGGTGTAAAGGTCTGCGTCTCTGTTGGTGAGAGGAATGTCAGTCAGGTCTGGTCGGGTACCTTGGATGACATCCAGCATCTCTGAGCAGTCATGAATTGGCTCCTCTGGGTTATCATCAGGCAGCAGGGTTGCAGGATTGATTGCCAGGGATTTACTGAAGGTCAATCTGTCCTTGTCTAGAAGGAGAGCTTGGTACTGAGTGAGACGGGCATTTGACATCCATCGACTGGTGGCATCCCTCAATAGGGTTTCCACTGTGTGAGGGGCAGTCACAGTGAGAGTCTGCCCCAGAGAAAGTTTGTCTGCTTCCTTTACCAGTATTGCAGTAGCCGCTATGGCTCGTAAACAAGGGGGCCATCCTGATGCTACAGGATCCAGCCTTTTTGAAATGTAGGCAATTGGTCTTTTCCATGGCCCTAAATTTTGGGTAAGAACTCCTTTAGCAATACCCTTTTTCTCATGAACATAAAGATGAAAGGGCTTAGATATATCAGGGAGGGTTAAGGCAGGGGCCTGAACCAGAGCCTCCTTTAAATTTTTGAAGGCCAATTCATTTTCCTCAGTCCAAATTAAAGGTGACTTGCCTCCTGCAGTTGCAGTATATAACGGCTTGGCAATTTCAGCAAATCCAGGTATCCAAAGGCGGCAGTATCCAACTGCCCCTAGAAATTTCCTAACCTGCTTTTTAGTGGTTGGGGTTGGGATCTTCATTATGGCTTCTATGCGGGATTGGGATAACAGTCTTTTCCCTTCCCTCAGCTCATATCTCAAATAAGTAACCCGAGAGGAACAGATTTTTGCCTTTTTCTTGGAGACTCGGTACCCCAATTGAGCCAGGGTTCCTAGCAAACCCCGAGTGGCCCTTAAACAGTTCTCTTTGTCTTTTGCTGCTAACAGAAGATCATCCACATATTGGAGCAAGGTTACCTCAGGGTACTTACTGCGAAACAGTCTCAGATCTTGATTGAGAGTTTCATCAAAGATAGTGGGGGAATTTTTAAATCCCTGAGGTAGTCGAGTCCAGGTCAGTTGTCCCGATATCCCCATCTCCAAATCCGTCCATTCGAAAGCAAAGATAGGCTGACTCAGTTTTGACAAAGGGATGGAGAAAAACGCGTCTTTTAAATCCAATACAGTATAAACTGTATGTTCTGGTGGCAACAAACTGAGCAAAGTGTAGGGGTTAGGGACAGTTGGGTGTATAGTTTCTACCCGTTTGTTCACTTCCCTTAAGTCCTGTACTGGTCTGTAATCTTGAGTCCCAGGCTTTTGGACAGGCAACAAGGGGGTGTTCCAAGCTGATTGACATCTAATTAGTATCCCCACTTCTAGGAGACGCCTGATGTGGGTTTTAATTCCTTCTTTGGCTTCAAAACTGATGGGGTATTGTTTAACCCGGATGGGCATAGCCCCAGATGTTAGTTGTATTACAACTGGTGGCACATGCTCAGCTAGCCCTGGAGGGTTATCTTCAGCCCAAACTGTAGGAATTTCTTGAATTAATAATTTCTCCCATTTTCCTTCTGAAGTTTGGATAGGATTTTGAAAAAGCAGATATTTCTCACTTAATGGGCAGGTTATAGTTAGGGCCTTTGCAGGATTTCCCAATTCTAATGTAGGCATATCTCCAGAAAATGAGATAGTTGCCTGAAGTTTGCTTAAAAGGTCCCGTCCTAGCAACGGGAAAGGGCATTCAGGGATAACAATGAAGGAGTGAGTTACAGTTCCTCGTCCTATGTTAACAGTCCGGTCTGTAGTCTATTTATACTTTTTAATTTCTCCTGTTGCCCCTTGCACTTCCATGGTTTCATTAGTGAGGGGTCCTATGGGCTTCTGTAACACTGAATGTGAAGCTCCTGTATCCACTAGGAAATTTACAGGTTGGCCCCCAATTGAGAAAGTTACCATGGGCTCTCGGGAGCCTAGTTTGAAAGAGCCATGGCCCCCCTATTCTTCTAAAGTTAAAACTGGTTTTGGCTGAGGAGCTCTGGCCTGTGATCGGGGCAAGCTTTTCGGATTACGTTGGGGGCATTCATTTTTCCAATGTCCAATTTTTTTGCAATAAGCACACTGGTTTTGTAGCAGAGAAGACCGCTTTTTGTCTCTGTTGTATGTGGTCTGCCTTTGTCTAGGATTCGAGGTTTCAGAAGCCTGTAATGCGGCCACTGTGGCCCTGTTTACTTTCCTTATCAGTAGATCATCTCGGCTATCTCTATTTTCAAACACCTTTTGGGCTATTTCTAATAATTCTGACCTGGTTTTTCCTGCAAAACCATCTATCTTTTGAATCTTTTTACGGATGTCTGGGGCTGACTGAGTCACAAAAGCCAGATTAATCGCCTTGAGGCTTGTTGGGTCCTCAGGGTCTATAGGAGTATATAGACGGTACGCCTCCAGGAGGCGCTCGAGAAACGCTGAAGGCGACTCATCTGGCCCTTGTTTCACATCTGCCACCTTAGAAAGATTTGTGGGTTTTCGAGCTGCCCTCTTAAGTCCCTCTAACAGAGTCTGGTGGTACTCACCGAGTGCTCTCCTACCTTCAGTTGTCCCATAGTCCCAGCTTGGTCTTCTCCTAGGTAAAGCTCGTTCAATCACTTCTGTTTTTTCGTCGCTTGTAAGAGCACTTATCCCAGGCAGCGCTTTAGCCGCTTCTGCCAGGATTCGCTCCCTTTCCTCCGTGGTGAAGAGAGTATGGAGAATCTGTTGACAGTCATCCCAGGTGGGGAGGTGATTAAAGAAAACGGAATCAACCAGAGAAATCAAGGAACTAGGATCCGTGCTAAAAGGGGGATTCTGGTTTTTCCAGTTATAAAGGTCTGTTGTGGAAAATGGAACATACACGTAGCGACCTTCTGGAATCTGGCGGAGAGGAAGAACAGGGGCCGGAGTCGGTTCCACTTCAGGGATATTAATAGAAATGGAGCCGGCAGGTCGGCCAGGGGAAGCAATTGAGTCAGGCCTTCCATAAGGGTGGCCCTGTCGGGTATGGGGAGGAGAAAGAACAGGGGCTGGCTCCTTTGGGAAGACTAGAGTTGGAGGAGTGGATGAGTGGGGCAATTGAGGAAGCGGTTGAGGAGAGGGAGAGGGAGATGGTGGAGTAGTTAGTGGAGCAGCTGCGACTGCACCCGCGGCAGGAGGATAAAGAGGAGCCGAAGCATCTGGGGGAAGGAGGGAATCCTCCGGAGAGTCCTGTAGGACAGGGCTCTTAGTGGATTTATGGTTTGTTTTTGAGGGACCCTGGGGAGTTCTCCCAGCCATAACCAGGGCTTGCCCTCCCTGTCCGTTCCGGACCATCCAAACCTTCATCCAGGCGGGGGAATTAGTTGTTGCTTCCGCCCAGGGTAGAATATATCCTATTTGATCTGGGTGGCCAGGATTACCAAGAGTGATGTTAGATATAGCCCATGCCACTTGGGGATCAAAGGTGCCCTCAGGGGGCCAGCCGACTCCGAAGGTGGGCCATTCTACCTCACAGAATGTTCGGAGGCGTTTCTTGGTGATGGAATAATCATAATCCTGCTTAACAAAATGGGGATAAAGTTTGTCAAAATTCCTTAAAACACAGTTCAAAGGAGTATCAGGCTTACTTGTCTTATTACCCATGTTGTTTAATTTTTTACATTTACAACAGAGAAGACACAATGAGAAAGCAGAAAACAAAAACAACAAAAAACAAAACAAAACAAAAAAACAGAACACAGGACAATACACAAAAGAACAAGAACCAGGCGCCAAACCAACCAGGGAGCAGTGCAACGTCTTGCTAATGCTCCGGACAGGAGTGCGTATGTGCCTCGTCAGGCACCTCTCTGTCCCCAGTAGGAATTCCCAACCAGAACCAGAAAGCAGTACGACCTTTCGCTACTGCCCTGGACAGGAGTGTACGTGCCTCGCCAGGCACCTCGCTGTCCCCAGAAGAGATCTCAAAACCAGATACCAGATGTTACTAGGGCGCCACTTACCTGTGGAGGTTTTTTTTTTTTTTTTTTTTTTTTTTCTCTTTCCACTGGATGCTTGCTAATTTTTGATGCGGCAGTTCACTCCAGTAGTCCGAAGGACTGAAGGCACACCCTGGGGCCTTGGAACGTCTCAAGGTGCGCACCCCCTAGGGTAGCACTCCGCCCCGGAGTCCCAGAGCGAAGGTCCGGCTTCAGAATTTGTAGTGGTCTGAATCTCGCTGCGGCCTCCAAAAATGTTGATCCAAGACGCAAAGAAAAGACCACCAACTCCAATTTTAGATTAAAGCAAGCTTATATTGTATACATATAAAGAGAGCTGGCCAGGGCTGCCCCTCCCAAACACTGGGCTTGGGGTCAGCGCCGCTCTCCGGGAAGACAAGGTTTTTATAGTTCAAAGAGTTACAGAAAATCTTGGGAACTTACAGCTAACAAGGTCAGACAGGTGTAATTCAAAGCAAGTAGCAAACTAATATCTACATGGCATTGCATTCCAAGAAAAAAAAGGGGAGTAATAGTTAAACCCCACATCAAAAGTTTATGAGGCACCGTTAGTTTGAGAGAGAGAGAGAGTTGTTATCTGGTCAAGGACAGCCAGGCCTGAGCGAGCTCAAGGCCTGGGAATGAATGCCAGACAATAAGCTCAAGCCAAATAAGAATCCTAGCATTTCATAGAAAACTGAAGTGGGCTTTTCATAACTTTTTGACAGGATGGCTCCCAGTCTTAAGATGGAATTAGGCTGGTTTATCACTCAAAACAGACACATGGAAACGGCACCACCCTAAGTTTAGTTTCTCACCTATCAGGTTGTCAAAACCCCCAAAATATGACCACACAGCCTGTGGAGAGGCCACAGAGGTTACTTTGTCAACACTTAGAAAAATTACATATTATTTATCCTTTAACTCAGAAGTCATTATTTTATACATCTCAAAGGCACATTGGTTTTTAAAAAAAAATGCAAAGTTCTATTCATTGTAACAATATAATAGCAAAAGCCTAGAAGCATATCAACTGTCCATCAGCAAAGAACTGGTTGGATACTTTTATACATTCATCAGTGGACTATTATGCACCTGCAAAACAGGTATGGTCCAGGACACTTTGCTACATGGAACATGTGAGGAAAGAGAAAAACAGGTACAGTATGTGAACTTTTATCTAAGAAAAGGCAAGAGGTTGTGAACCTATTCATTTTACCTATATTAAAAATAAATAACAGAAGGACATGACATAAAAATATTTCAACTATTTCCCATAAAGGGAGAATTGAAAGATGGTAAAGGAAACATGAATAGAAGTCTGACTTTGCTGAATATGTGGAACTATGTCAATATTTTGTCTTAGAAAATTATACATAATTCCTAAAATATCAAAAGTAGATTTATATAAATAAACCTCATCTAGCTTAATCTGCGCCATCTATTGGCAGCATAAGCACAAAGGAATTCTCCAAGTAAATTAACTGAACAACCCTAAGAGGACATATAGACCCCCCAAAAAAAAAAAAAAAAAAAGTGAGAGGCAGGGAAGACAAGAAAATCCTAAACTATTTTGTATATATTGTGGAAAAATAAAATGAGAAATGTTGTGGGTTTCATTAACCAAGATTCACGGCATGGAAAACCGGAGGAGGTTAAGTAAGTTGGTAACCCTGAGTTTGAACTGGAAATACCAAAATGAACTCATGCTCCCTCTTCTTCTTTACATATTCCCAAGCTTCCACCAAAAAGGCTTAGAAACAGTCACTGACCCAGAAGCAAGGAGCACCCTGGCACCTGGATTGTGGTGTTCAGATGCTATTTATCACTAGAAGAAACCAGGACTCTTCAAAGTGGCTGATTCCCAGTTAAGGCAGGAAACCTCATAAGCTGGACCAGGAAGCTTGTCATAGGAGAAAGAAAGGAAGCCAGAAAGGACTCAGGGGCCAGCCTCAGAAGGTCACACTGGCCAAAGGTGGAGCAGTTTATGCACGAGCCAGGTGGACAATGGGATAGGCAGAACCACATAGACTTTATTTACGTGGACTTGAGTCACAGCAGTTTGGTGTTTTTTTTTTAATTTATATATATATATATATATATATATATATATATATTTATTTATTTATTTATTTGGTTTTAGTTGTACACAATGCCTTTATTTGTACGCAGTGCTGAGGATCAAACCCGGCCGCGCACGTGCTAGGTGAGCGCTCTACCGCTGAGCCACAACCCCAGCCTGCCAGCACTTTGGTGTTTTAATTCACCCGTCACCTCTGGAGGATGCTAGAGAATCAAACTTGAAAGCTGCTCAAAAAGAAAGAAGCATTTATCTTACCTTACTGTGATTTAGGATAACCAAATAGGTAAGGAGGGGACATTGCTCTTTGTGGAGGTAACCCTGCTGATAAATGAAGAAGGAACAATGGGACCGTGATGTATCTACATTTTGTAGCACCTAATGAATTAAAGTACCAAGGGAAGAATCATTAATTTCAGAAAATATCATAAAAAGAAATGAAAGAAAGCTGGGTGTGGTGGCGCACGCCTGTAATCCCAGCACTTGGGAGGCTGAGGCAGGAGGATCGTGAGTTCAAAGCCAGCCTCAGCAATGGTGAGGCACTTAGCAACTCAGTGAGACCCTGTCTCTAATAAAATACAAAAAAGGGCTGGGGATGTGGTCCAGTGGTCGAGTGCCCTGAGTTCAATCCCCAGTACCAAAAAAAAAAAAAAAAAAAAAAAAAAAAAAGAAAGAAAGAAAAGAAAGGAAAGGAAAATAGATGCTGTGTGCTTTTGATGGAGATATGAAGAATCACCCATTAGGTGTTATTTTTGTTTTGATTGTTTTGTTGTTGTTGTTGTTGTTGTGTTTGTTTTGTACCAGGGATTGAAGCCAGGGGCACTTAACCACTGAGCTACACCCCATACCCTTTTATTTTATTTTTTTATTTTGAGGCAGGGTACCTAAGTTGCTGAGGCTGGCTTATGATCTTATGATCCTCCTGCCTCAGCCTCCCAAGCAGCTGGGATGACATGCAAGTACCACCGCACCCAGCTCCATCAGGTGTTCTTGACAAGAAATCCTAATAGAATCAAGCCTCTAGATCTAACCACAAATTTACAGGTAATGTAGGAAACAGAGGAACACAGTAAGTGACATAATTACAATGAAATCAGCAAGGTCCAGACTATGAGAAGCCACAGAACAAGCTATAAGAAGAAGGAGGAGGAGGAGGAGGAGGAGGAGGAGAGAAGAAGAAGAAGCTGCAGCAGCAGCTGCCGGGCTCGGTGGCGCACGCCTGTAATCCCAGCACTTGGGAGGCTGAGGCAGGAGGATCGCAAGTTCAAAGCCAGCCTCAGCAATGGCGAGGCACTTAGCAACTCAGTGAGACCCTGTCTCTAATAAAATACAAAAAAAGGGCTGGGGATGTGACCCAGTGGTCGAGTGCCCCTGAGTTCAATCCCTGGTACCAAAAAAAAAAAAAAAAAAGAGAGAGAGAGGGGAAGAGGAGGGAGAGAAGGGAAAGGGA
Source organism: Tamias sibiricus (assembly GCA_025594165.1). Classification (NCBI taxonomy): domain Eukaryota; kingdom Metazoa; phylum Chordata; class Mammalia; order Rodentia; family Sciuridae; genus Tamias; species Tamias sibiricus. The sequence continues at coordinate 153,620,869 of CM046664.1, forward strand.
GAAGAAGAAATGGAAGGAAACAAATAGACTGAAAGAGATGTAAGGGATATATGAATGACTTGCAATGAGTAAATCTTTATGAAATTTTGATTCAAATGAAGAAACTGTAGAGAGAAAGAGAAAATTTTGGAAACTAAAAATGGATAATTTAATGAATTTTTAAATTTCGTGTGTAATAATGGTGCTGTGGTTGTATGTTTTAAAGTGAATTCTTACCTTAGAGATGCATTCTGAAATATTAAAAATGAGTTACATATTTTCCAATATAATCTAGGAGAAGAGAGAAATAGGGATAAAGATATCAATGAAACGTGATGGCCAGGTTGAGTATGAATGTGGATCTGTGGGAGTTTATCATATTATTAATAAATAAAAGACATGTTTAGTCAATTCATAAGAAGTCAAGAAAAGAGAAAAAGCAGAATAGGTAGGGAAAATACAGCACAAACTATAAAAGTACATGTAAATCCATATGTGTGAGTAATTATAGTAAATTTAGATGAAATACACACTCTAGGTAAAAGCCAAATATTATCAAACTGGACTTTTTTAAAACCCAGTTATGGGGGCTGGGGTTGTGGCTCAGTGGTAGAGCACTTGCCTAGCATGTGTGAGGCACTGGGCTTGATTCTCAGCACCACATATAAATAAATAAAATAAAAAATGATTGAGAACTAAAAAAATATTTAAAAAAAAACAATTATGGCCTGTTTTCTATATATGCATCAAAAATTATGTAAATATCTAAAGGAAAGGGATGGAAACTACATATCATTTACCAAAAGAAAACTACTATGGTTATACTAATACTTGGCAAAGCAAATTTTATGATGAATAAATTTCTAGTGAGAAAGTAGTTCTCTTCATAATATAAAATGTATAATGAGCAGGCCATGGTGGTGCACACCTGTAAGTCCCAGCACAAGAGGATAAGGCAGGAGGATCACTGAGCTAATGATTCAAGACCAGCCTGGGCAACAGAACAAGACCCCATCTCAAATTTAACCAGGAGGACATAGAAAATTTAAACACATCAATTCCAAACAATGAAATTGAAGACGCCATCAAAGGCCTACCAACAAAGAAAAGCTCAGGACTGTACAGATTCTCAGCCAAGTTCAACCAGACCTTCAAAGAACTAACACCAATCCTCCTCAAACTATTCCATGAAATAGAAAAGGAGGGCACCCTTCCAAACTTATTCTATGAAGCTAGTATCACCCTGATTCCAAAACCAAAGACATATTGAGAAAAGAAAACTTCAGACCAATATCCCTGATGAACACAGATGCAAAAATTCTTAATAAAAATACTGGCAAATCTCATACAAAAACATGTTTAAAAGAAAGTGCACCATGATCAAGTGGGTTTCATTCCAGGAATGCAAGGTTGGTTCAACATATGGAAATCAACAAATGTAATTCACCACATCAATAGACTTGAAGACATGAATCACAATATCATCTCAATAGATGCAGAAAAAGCATTTGACAAAATGCAGCATCCATTCATGTTCAAAACACTAGAAAAACTAGGGATAGAAGGAACATACCTAAATATTTTAAAAGCAATACATGTTAAACCCAAGGCCAACATCATTGTAAATGGAGAAAAATGGAAATCATTCCCTCTAAAAACTGGAACAAGACAGGGATGCCCTCTATCACCAATTCTATTTAACACTGTCCTAAAAACCCTTACCAGAGCTATTAGGCAAGTGAAAGAAATTAATGAGATATGAATAGGAAAAGAAGAGCTCAAATTACCCTATTTGTCAGTGACATGATCCTATATTTAAAAGATCAAAAAAGCTCTAACATAAAGCTTCTAAAATTCATAAACAAATCCAGCAAAGTACCCTGATATCAAATTAACACCCATAAGTCAATTGCATTCCTATACACCAGTGATAAGTCAGCTAAAAGAGAAATTTAAAAAAACTATCCCAATCACTATATCTGGGAATCAATATAACAAGATAGGCAAGAGACCTCTACAAAGAAAACTACAGAAAATGAAAGAAAGAAATTGAAGAAGACCTTAGAAGTTGGAAAGATCTCCCATGCTCTTGGAGAGGCAGAATTAATATTGTCAAAATGGCCATACTACCAAAAGCACTACACAGATTTAATGTGATTCCTATTAAAATGCCAATGACATTCTTATTGAAAATGCAAAAAGCAATTATGAAATTTATTTGGAAAAATAAGAGGCCCAGAATAAGCAATCCTTAGTGAGAAAAGCAAAGCTGGAAGCATCACAATACCAGACCTTAAATTATACTACAGAGCTATAATAACAAAACAGCATGGTATTTGCACCAAAACAGACATGAAGACCAATGGAAGAGAATAGAAGATACAGAGACAAACCCACATAAATACAGCTATCATGCTAGATGAAGACTCCATAAGCATACATTGGAGAGAAAGAAATCCGTATGTTGCAGAATAAAATTTAACCCCAATCTCTCACACTACACAAAACTCAACTCAAAGTGGATCGAGGAGTTAGGCACTAGAACTGAGACCCTGCACCTACTAGAAGAAAATGTAGGCCCAACTCTCCATCATGTTGGCTGAGGAACCGATTTCCTCAACAAGATCCTAAAGCACAAGTAAAATCAAGAATCAATAAAATAGAAGATATCAAACTAAAAAGCTTCTTTCAGCAAAGGAAACAATCAAGAGCATGAAGAGAGAAGAATGGGAGAAAATCTTGGCCACCCACACGTCAGTTAGAGCATTAATCTCCAGGATATACAAAGAACTCAAAAAAACTTCACACACACACACAAAAAAAAATCAATAAATGGGCAAAGCAACTGAACAAACACTTCACAGAAGAAGAGATACAAATTGTTAACAAATATATGAAAAATGTTCAACATCTCTAGAAATTAGAGAAATGCACTGAAGTGAGATTTTGTCTCATTCCAGTCAAAATAGCAACAATCAAGAATAGAAGCAACAATAAATGTTAGCAAGGATGTAGGGGAAAGGTTCACTCATACACTGCTGATGGGACTGCAAATTGGTGCGACCACTATGGAAAGCAGCATGAAGATGCTTCAAAAAGCTAGGAATGGAAACACCATTTGACTCAGTTATCTCACTCCTCGGTATATATCCAAAAGACTTAAAATTAGCATACTACGGCCGGGCACGGTGGCGCACGCCTGTAATCTCAGCACTTGGGAGGCCGAGGCAGGAGGATCGCGAGTTCAAAGCCAGCCTCAGCCATGGCGAGGCACTTAGCAACTCAGTGAGACCCTGTCTCTAATAAAATACAAAAAAGGGCTGGGGGTGTGGTCCAGTGGTCCAGTGTCCCTGAGTTCAATCCCCGGTACCAAAAAAAAAAAAAAAAAAAAAAAAATCATTAGCATACTACAGATATGTAGTCACATCAATGTTCACAGCAGCACAATTCACAATAGCTAAACTATGGAACCAACCTGGGTGCCCTTCAACAGATGAATGGATAAAGAAAATGTGGCATATATACACAATGGGATATTACACAGGCCATAAAAAAAGAATGACTTTATGACGTTTGCCATAAAATGGATGGATCTGGAGCCTATTGTGCTAAGTGAAATAGGCCAATCCCAAAAGAACAAAGGTCAAATGTTCTCTCTCATATGTGGATACTAACCCACAACAATGGGGGTGGGGGTGGGGGAAGAATAGAAGTTCCTTGGACTAGGCAAAAGGGAGTGAAGGGAAGGGATGGGGACAGGAATAGGAAAGGCAGTCGAATGAATCCAACTTAACTTTCCTATGTATATGTATAAACACACCACAGTGAATCTCCCCATCATGTATAACCACAAGACAGGGATCCTAACTGGAATAAGATATACTACTCCATGCTTTGTATTAATATGTCAAAATAGACTCTAGTGTCAAGTGTAACTAAAAAGACCAAATAAAAATGCAAAAAAAAAGACATTAGAAAGAAAACAGTCTGGCAATTCCTTAAAAGTTACCCATGTATTTATCATACAACCCATCAATTGGGTTGGGGATATATAGAGCTCAATCGGTGGAGCGCTTGCCTTGAATGCACAATGCCCTGGGTTCTAATCCCCAGCACCACATAAAAATAAAAAATGTGTGTGTGTGTGTGTGTGTGTGTATAAATTAATACACACACACACACACACACACACACACACACAACACCTAGGGTGGTCTCAGCTACACATTGAAGGCAATAAATCAAGAAAAAAAATTTTTTTTAATTTAATAGCATCAAGCCGGGCGCGGTGGCGCACGCCTGTAATCCCAGCACTTGGGAGGCTGAGGCAGGAGGATCGCGAGTTCAAAGCCAGCCTCAGCAATGGCAAGGCACTTAGTAACTCAGTGAGACCCTGTCTCTAATAAAATACAAAAAAGGGCTGGGGATGTGGCCCAGTGGTCGAGTGCCCCTGAGTTCAATCCCCCGTACCAAAAAAAAAAAAAAAAAAAAAAAAATTTAATAGCATCATTCTTCATAATAGCCAAAAACTGGAAAGCACCAGTGTCCCTCTGTTGGTGAATAGATAAGTCAATGTATATATCCACATAATGGAATGCTATTCAAGATAAAACAGAATGAAGTAGAAAAAAGGTCCAATTCATTAGAGAACCATAGCAGATTTAAACATGTATCTAACAACACACCCACAAAATATAAAAACAAATTTGATAGAACCAAAAACTGAAAGTAAACAATTACATGAACAGTGGGGATTTGGAACGTTTATCTCAGAAACTTAGAATGAGCTAAGAAATCAGTAAGAATATAGAATAGTTGAAAATTAAAATTAACAAACTTGGGCTGGGGCTGTACTCAGTGGTAAAGCGCTTGCCTCGCATGTGTGAGGCACTGGGTTCGATCCTCAGCACCACATAAAAATAAATAAAGAGGGGCCGGAATTGTGGCTCAGCGGCAGAGCGCTCGCCTAGCACATGTGCGCCCCAGGTTCGATCCTCAGCACCATGTAAAAGTAAAGGCATTGTGTACAACTAAAACAAATAAATAAGTATTTATAAGTAAATAAAGATATGTGTATTCATCTACAACTAAAAAAATTTTTTTTAATTAACAAACTTGGCCTAATGAGCATAGGTGGAAAAGTAACTATAAGATCCAACTATTCTCAAGCATACGAAGTTAGCCACACTGTGGTTATAAGGAAGAGTCCTACAAGCTTCAAAGTCTGAAATAAAATGGAATAGCATGTCCACAAGTGAAATGTGATTAAGCTTGAAGTCAATTAAAAACAAAGATAACTAGAAAAATCCCAAATGCTTGGAAATTAAGAAACATGGTTCTAAATAACCCATGGGTCAGAAAAGAAATTGTAACACCAATTTACAAATATATTCAAACAAATTAATTTGAAATGAAAATATATTTGCAATGAGAACATACACATCAAAACTTCCACTAGCCGGGCGCGGTGGCGCACGCCTGTCGGAAAAAATCCGAAACACGGCTCTCAATTGCCGCACCTCCCCCCACCCCCTGTACCGGCAGCCTCGGAGGCTGCTCCAGACCACTCCAGCTTCCGCCGCTTGGTTCTCCACGGCTCCCCCCCCTCTTCGGCCATGCGGGCGTTACTGGAACGCATTGCCCCAGACTTTAGCCCCCACTTCTGCGGATTCTGCGACGTGTCCTTTACCAGACACGCCGCCTCTGGCTTTGGCCCCCTCCCCGCGCTTCTTCCTATAGGTCCAGCTCTGACTGGCGCTGTCCCGCTCGCAGCGTCTTCCGTCCTTAACTCTGCGCGCTTTCCCCCCTCCCACGCCAGGAGTGCGCTCCTGGTCCGCGCTCTCAGCCCCGCTCGGCGGCGCGTTCCCGGTCTGCGCTCACAGCCTGCGCACATCCCTGTCCCCCGTTCTTAGCCCGCTCTGCGGCGCGCCCCCAGCCCGCTGCTCCTGCGGGCTGCTACCCTCCGATAGCCGATAGCGAGGCTTCTTCGCGCACGGAACAAACCCCCCGCCCCCATGCGTCCTCCGCGCGGGGGCCGTGCGCCGCACCCAGCGGTGCTTCCCCGGCCGCGGCTCCCCGGGGCGCCCCAACCAACGGCCGCTCGCCCGCCGGCCCTGGGCGGCCCCGCATACGGCGACCCAGCGACCTGGCGCCCCGGCCCGCCCCCAAGTGAGGCTGCCCGCCGCCGCCACCCGCCGCCGCCGCCGCCGCCACCTCTGCCGCCGCGTGGCTGCCACAGTACAGTGCTCAGGAGCAAAACCGCGCTCTGGCTTCTGCCCAAGCGAGGCTGCCCGAGCTGCCACAGCGAGTCTAAGCAGGCTGCTGCCCCGACTCAGCTCCCTCCCCCTTCCTCTGATCCCATGTCCTTCCGCCCAAATCTGTCTCCACTTCCGCTCCACGTTCCGCCCTTCTTTGATCCGCCATCTTATCCCTACCCACGTGATTCCCTCCGACTGCCTTCCAGGACCATGCCCTGCCTTATAGAAGCAGCAAGGGTGACAACGCGAAACTCCACCCACACCCCCCCAGCCTCCCAGAGCCGCCTGCTTGGTTCTCCCTAAATCCTCCGACCCCGCCATTCCATTCCAAGCAGACACTGCCTTGCGCGACCCTCCCTCTGGCTTCTTGCCCGAGCACAGCTGGCCTTTATCTTTCACCATTTATTCCCTCTGTTCCTCTTGCTCTCTCTCTCTCTTTCTCATTCACGTAAGACACAGTCCCTCAGTTCCCATTCAGAATGGGCAAATTCAATCAATCCGCTCTTTTCATCCCCTGCTAAAATCATCTTTGCCTCTTTAGCTCCTCGCTTCCCCTTCCAAAGTGCGCAATAAATAAGGGTACCTTCAAACTTCAAACTTAATTCGCAAGTTTTTTCCAAGAAACGTCTAATTAATTTACAAGGTTTAAAATGCTAACTGTTAAATGTACTTTAATTTCCTTCCTTTTAAACAAGTAATCTTAAGAGGAATTAAAAATTGTATAGCTGGTTAAACAACAATTATTTCAAAATATCATGTCCTTTCTTTAAGAGCTAAACTTGATTTATAGAAACATCAATATGTAAAAACATTTTGCCATTTTTCCAAAAGGGTTAAATACTCTCAAAATTTCTTTAATATCTGTTCTAATTGTAACATTTTGTCAGCTAAATGCTCTCAGCCTTTCTTTAACAGAAAACTTCAAAACTTAAACACCTGACCTTCAAAAACCGTCAAGACAGATAGGTACCACAGACCCCCGGCTACTGTAAGTTTTATAAACATTAAAATTAAAGCCCAATGTTCTCAATTTAAGATTAGCTTACTGGATGGCTAAGATCAAAACTTTTAAATTAATCAAAAAAGGGCCAAGAAGACCAGTATTTGGTTCTTGTTCCAGAGTCTGCCTGTGAGGGAAGAGGAAACATCTCTGCAGAGCTTTGCATCTCTGGGTCACATGATCTCTCGATAAGAGGATAAATGAGACCATCAACATATGTGGCGGCACGCCTGTAATCCAGCACTTTGGGAGGCTGATCCCAGCACTTTGGGAGGCTGAGGCAGGAGGATCACGAGTTCAAAGCCTGTAAATCCCCAGCACTAGGATCACGAGTTCAAAAGCCTGTAATCCCAGCACTTTGGGAGGCTGAGGCAGGAGGATCACGAGTTCAAAGCCAGCCTCAGCAATAGCGAGGCACTTAGCAACTCAGTGAGACCCTGTCTCTAAATAAAATACAAAAAAGGGCTGGGGATGTGGCCCAGAGGTTGAGTGCCCCTGAGTTCAATCCCTGGTACCACAAAAAAAAAAAAAAAAAAAAAAACTTCCACTATACCAGAGGAAAGCTTCTAGTAGTAAATACATATGTTAGATAAGAAGAGAAAATAAAAGCTTTATAACCACAAAACTGAATGCCTGAACAAAATGGATAATTATCTATCAAAACTTAAAAACACTGACCCAAGAAAAATGAAGGACAGCAATCATTAAAGTAATTGAATCAGTGGTTACTGGTTTCACCAGGGGCAGGAGAATTCCTGAGCCAGGCTGTTCTGCAAACATATTCTACCAAAACCTGAAGAAATAATTTCAGTCCTATTCAAAGTGTTTTAGTGAAAAGAAAAAGAAAGCTCATCAACTTATGAGACTTCCAAAAATGTGATTCCAAAATCAGACAATGATAGAAAGAGAAAGAAATATTTTCAGTCAAACTCATTTATGCAAATACATGTAAAATGTTAAATAAAATTTTTCAAACTGAACCAAATAATGTGTAAAATCACAATACATCAAATCCATGTAAGATTTACCCACAAGGCCAAGGAAAGGTCAATAACCAGAATATCTACTAATGCAATAAATCACATTAACTGAAGAAGATAGAAAAAAACTACATGATCAACTTAACAGTGACAGAAAATCTTTTGCTTAAAAAAGCAATAGGGACTTATCAAATTAAAAATAGGTGACATCTTAATAGCACCAAAAACCTTATAAAACATCACACTTAGAGTGAAATAAGCTTTTATTTTTTTAGTCAGGCAAAGTGGTGCACGCCTGTAATCCCAGCGACTTGGGAGGCTGAAGTAGGAAAAGCACAAGTTCAAGGTCAGCCTCAGTGACTTAGCAAGAACCCATCTCAACATAAAAAGTTACAGGGGAGTCAGAGGGAGGGTTCTGAGGATGTAGCCCTGTAGTAGAGCACACCTGAGTTCAATGCCCAAAAATGAAAAAAAATAAAATAAAAGCATTTTTCAAATCAGGAACAATACTTCCACTCAGCATTTTACTAAAAGTAAAAGCTGAAGCCGGGCGTGGTGGCGCACGCCTGTAATCCCAGCACTTTGGGAGGCTGAGGCAGGAGGATCGCGAGTTCAAAGCCAGCCTCAGCAATGGCGAGGCACTTAGTAACTCAGTGAGACCCTGTCTCTAATAAAATACAAAAAAGGGCTGGGGATGTGGCCCAGTGGTTGAGTGCCCTGAGTTCAATCCCCGGTACCAAAAAAAAAAAAAAAAAAAGGTGAAATTATTCACAAATAATATGATTTCCACATAAAACAGCCATGACGCTTTTTAATAATTAATAAGAAAATTCAGCAAAGGTAGGGGATGTAAAATTATTCTACAAAAATGAATCATAATCCTATATCTCAGCATCAACTAGAACCATTTTAGATATACTTTACAGTAGAACTATAAAGCATGTGTAGCTGGGCACGATGGCACATGCCTATAGCACCAGTACTACCAGGTCTCAGCAGGCTCAGGAAGGGTCATCTGAGCCCAGCAGGTGAAGACCAGCCTGGAAAGCATAGCAATACCCTGTCTCAGAAAAAAAAAAAAAAAAAAAGCTATAAAGTAAGACAATCTAAAGATAAATGCACAAGACTTTTATGGATATGTTATTAAACACTTCTTAATGCCATTAAAGATGACCTAAAGAAATTGTAAAAATGGTCAATGTTAAAGAACAGGAAGAGGGTAGGGGGCTGTAGCTCAGTGGTAGAGTGCTTGCCTAGCACATATAAGGCACTGGGTTCCATGATCTTCAGCACCACCTAAAAAAATAAATAAATAAAATAAAGATATTGTGTCCATCAAAACTAAAAATTATTTTAAAAAAAGAACAGGAAGACTACATATCATAAAGATATCAATTTTCCCCAAACTATAGCATAATGAAGTGAAATTCTAATCAAAATCCACAAAGGATTTTTTCATACAAATTGACACTTTCTGTGGAAGACTAAATGACCAATATCAGCCAAGACAGTGTGATAAACAGAATTCAGGAGGGTAGCTTGACTTGCCTGGAATCAACACTATTAATAAGGATGTAGTAATCAAAATAAAGTAGTATTGGCACTAAAAGAGATGATTAGATTAATTAGAATAAGGAGTCCCAGAGAACCCTGCATATAAAAATAACTTGACATATGACAGAGGTGAACTTGCAGCTCTTAGGAGTAAGGATGCAATATACAATAAATAGAACTATAGTACTGAGATGATTATTGACGTGGAAATGTAATTTGTTTGGTCCCCACCTTATACCATACACAAAATATCAATTGCAAATGAATTAAGACCTATATATGAAAAACAAAACTTTAAGACTTTTAGACATATTTGAAATATAGGAAAATATAATATTTGGGCAGGAAATAAATTTCTCAGCAAAATATAAAAAGCACAGACTATAAAAGAAAACACTGACAATTTCAACCAGATTAAAATTGAAATGTTCAGACATCAAAGACTCCATAAAAGCCGGGGCGCGGTGGCGCATGTAATCCCAGCACTTTGGGAGGAAGGAGGATCGCGAGTTCAAAGCCAGCCTCAGCAATGGTGAGGCACTTAGCAACTCAGTGAGACCCTGTCTATAATAAAAAAAAAAAAAAAAAAAAAAAATACAAAAAAGGGCTGGGGATGTGGCCCAGTGGTTGAATGCCCCTGAGTTCAATCCCCGGTACCAAAAAAAACCCAAAAAAACAAAAAAAACAACAAAAAAAAAAAGACTCCATAAATATGAGGAACCCACAAGTCATAAGTGAAGTTGCACATAAACAATACTGAAATTGTATCTATAACATAAAGAACTTCTACAGAGAATAAAACAAACCACCCAACAGAAAAACTGAGTGAAGAATATGAATGCAGAGTCATTAAAGAATATACCAAAATCCTCAAAATAACATATTTTTAAGTACTCAAAAATTACCAAAGACAGGGAATGCAAATTCAAACTACAATATAGTTCCATTTCACACCCATTTGATTGGCAACAATTCTGATACTACCAGATCCTGGCAGTCATGTGGCATAATAGTTCTCATATGGTATCAAGAGAACCACTTTGGAGAACATTTGGACAATACCTAATAGTGCTGAAGATGCATATAACCCATCACCCATCAACTCCACTCCAAGATATAGCCCCCCAAAACTTCTACATATGGTCAAGGAGATATTTATTAAAATGACTATTGCAGCCACATTAATGTTTATAGCAGCATAATTCACAATAGCTAAATTGTGGAACCAACCTAGATGCCTTTCAACAGATGAATGGATAAAGAAAATGTGGTATATACACAATGGACTATTACTCAGCATTAAAAGAGAATAAAATCATGACATTTGCAGGTAAATAGATGGAGTTGGAGAATATTATGCTAAGTGAAGTTAGCCAATCCCGAAAAAGCAAAGGCCAAATATTTTCTCTGATATGTGGATTCTGATCCATAATGAAGATGATGGGGGAGCAAGAGAGGAATGGAGAAACTTCAGATAAGGCAAAGAGAAGGGAAGGGAAGGGAGGGGGCAGGGGGTAGGAAAGATGGTGGAATGGGATGGACCTATGTATGAAGACACGAATGGTGTGACTATATACTTTGTGTACAACCAGAGACATGAAAAATTGTACTCTATGTGTGTACTATGAATTGAAATGCATTCTACTGTCTTGTATAACACACACACACAAAAAAAATGACTATTGCAGCATTGGGTATAATGGTGGAAAACTGGAAATACCTAAATGTTCATCAAGGAAGTGGATAATTGTGGTAAATTGATTCAATAGACTACTACACCATCATGAAAATGATTAAAGCTATATATATATACATATATACCATTTGGCAATCTCAAAAACATAATTCTATCAAAAAAAGGCAAATTATAGAAGGATAAGCACAGCTTGATAGCACAATCCTATTTAAATAATTTTAAAATATGCAAAATAATACTATACATTATTTAAAGATGCATATACTTATAGTGAGATATATATACACATATATATACATATATACATATATGATTAACACCAAAATCAGAATAGTGATTTATCAGAGAAGTAGACAGAGGGAGAGGAATGTGATCTGGACAGTGAGGGGGTTATACACAGGGAGTTTTGTGATTTTTTTTCTTCCTATGCTAGGTGGGCACATGGTGTATTTTGTATTCTCTGTCTTTGGGGGATAGCTGAAAGTTTTTCAGCTTTGCTTTTTTATTTTGAAATAACGACTGATTCATGAAGTTGCAAACACAGTATGACCATGTCCCCTGTATCTTTACCTGGTTTCCCCAATGAGTACGTGTTACATGAGGACTGTGATACAATATCAAAACAAGGACCTTGGCATTGCAGCTCTGAATCAATTTACCACGGGTGGACTGATGTGACCTTTGCTGCAATTCAGATATCAAGTATCCCATCACCACAAGTCTCCCTCATGCTGCTCCAGTGGAGTCACCCCTGCCCTTCCCCACCCCCACCATCCCTAGCCCCTGGCAACCACTAATGTTCTCCAATGCTAGGCTTTTGTCACTTTAAAATGTCAAACAAAGGCTGGGTGTTCCCAGCAGCTCAGGAGGCAGAGGCAGGAGGATTTCGAATTCAAAGCCAGCCTCAGCAATTTATCAGGCCCTAAGCAACTCAGGGAGACTCTGTCTCTAAATAAAAATACAAAATAGGGGTGGAATGTGGCTCAGTGGTCGAGTGCGCCCCTGAGTTCAATCCCCAGTACCCAATAATAATAATAATTAGTAGTAGTAGTAGTACAAATATCATCATACAATATGTAAATTTTTGAGATTGGACTTTTTTCACTTAAAATAATGTCCTTGAGGTCTGCCCAAGTTGTTTGATGTATAAATAGTTCCTTTTCATTTCTGAATAATAGTCCATGGAATGTATTACCACACATTGTTTAACTGTGGTTTATTCTAGAACACTTTTGCTGTGTGCAGTTTGAGACTGCAACAACGGCGCTGTGATCAATTATATTATATGGACGTGATTTTTTCTATTTCTTTAGAATAAATGCCTGAAGTAATTCTGCAGGGTTACATGGGAAGTGTATTTTTTTTTTTAATTGACAAACTGTTTTCCAGAGCGGCTAGATCATTTTGCTTTCCTACCAAGAATATAAATGTTGGATTCCTGGCAGAAGGCCACACCTCCCAGGTACTTTGTAAAAAGACTACCTTTCCCAGGTGCCCTGGCTGCTGCCTCCTGACCTCCGGCAGCCTATGAAGACACTTGCCCCCAGGGGTCTCCCTAACCACTACGCTGCTATTTAAGCCTCCCCCGGACTGAAACCTCTCTCTGTTCGTGCCTGCCCCTGTTCCTGTCCCTGTCCTCCCCTTTCCCCTTACCTTCCCTGCCCTCCATGCCATTTTGTCCCTACCACGCCATGTGGCACCCCAATAAACCATCCCTTTCCAGCACGGCGTTCCGGGGTAACTTCTTGTCCTAACAAATTCTAACAATAAAGGCATATGGTTTCTCCACATCCTCAACAGGATTTGGCATTGCTGTTATTTTTTTAATTTTTTTAATATTTATTTATTTGCTTTAGTTGTACACAATGTGTTTATTTGTACATGGTGCTGAAGATCGAACCCAGGTCACGCAGGTCACGCACGTGCTAGGCGAGAGCGCTCTACCACTGAGCCACAATCCCAGCCCTGCTGTTATTTTTATTATTTAAATTTTTAGCTGTTCTGATGGATGCATAATAATAGCTCATCATGGCTTTAACTGCATGCTCCTGACAACGGTGATGTGGAACATTTTTTTCATGTGCTTCCTTGCTATCAGGATATGCTGATGAAATTCCACTCCAAGTCTTTTGTCCGTTTTCTTGTCTTGTTTATATTTTTAATTTTGAGAGTTCTTTATATAGTCTAAATATGAGTTCTTTGTCAGATTTGTGGCTTGCAAATACTTTCTCCTAATCCATAACTTGTTTTTTCATTCCCTTAGCAGCATCTTATACAGTGCAAACGATTTTTTATTTAGATGAAGTTCAATGTATCGATTTCTTTTTTTTCGTTTTTGGATAGTGTTTTTCATGTCATATCTAACAAATATCTATCTCTAGGTCCTTTATTTTCTTCTAAAATGTTTACAAGCTCATAGCTTAAATTTAAATCTCTATTTTTAAATACTTTATTAGTTACTGATGGACCTATATTTATTTATGTGCTTATATGTGGTTAGCTAATTTTTTTTTTTTTTTTTTTTTTTTTTTGGTACCAGGGATTGAACTCAGGGGCACTCGACCACTGGGCCACATCCCCATCCCTTTTTTGTATTTTTTTATTAGAGACAGGGTCTCACTGAGTTGCTAAGTGCCTCGCCATTGCTGAGGCTGGCTTTGAACTTGTGATCCTCCTGCCTCAGCCTCCCAAGTGCTGGGATTACAGGCGTGTGCCACCATGCCCGACTGTTAGCTAATTTTTGCAGTAATGTTGCAAGGTTAAGTCAAGGCATCTTTGGTTTGGGGTTTTGGGTTTTCGAGTTTGGGTTTTGGTTTTTATTTTTATCTATTTATTTTGCATATGGCTATTCAATTACTCCAGCACTTTTGTTGGGGGAAAAAAAAACCTGCACTTCCTCTATTGAATTATTTCTGTGCTTTTTTTCATAAAACAGTTGGCGTGCAGATTTAAAAAGAAAGAAATTAAACTGTCTCTACTTGCAAAGGACATGATCATCTATGCATAAAATTCCAGGAAATCTATAACAAAATCCCCTCAAACTAGTAAATGAGTTCAGCAAGGTTGCAGGACACAGATCAACCTGCCAAAGCCAGTGACAATTCTATCTTCTAGCAATGAACTCATGGGAACCAAAAATAAAATTGTAATACCATATACAATCACTCAAAAATAAATGAAATACCTAAGCATAAATCTAAAACCAAAAAACCAATGTGTACAGAACTTGTATATTGAAAACTTCAAAACACTAATGAAAGAAATCAATGAGCTAATTTAAGTGGAGACACATACTGTGTTCATTGATTGGAAGACTCAACATAGTAAAGATGTCAATTCTCCTCAAATTGATACACAGTTTTAATGAAATCACTACCAAAATATCAATGTATTACAATTGCAATTTTTTAAGTGTCTTGTATCAACCCGTTTTTACTGACTTCAGCTGAAAGGAAATGCATGCCTCGCCTCTGTGTGTGTGTGTGTGTGTGTGTGTGTGTGTGTGTGTGTGTGTGAGAGAGAGAGAGAGAGAGAGAGAGAGAGAGAGAGAGAGAGAGTGTACATGTATGCATGTGTAATTATCAGCTGAAGCCTCACTTCAACACAATGAGATTCAGTCCATGATTGTGCTTGGATATTCATGGGAAGAAAACAAGTTGAAAACCTCCTTCCTCTTCCCCATTAAGTTCCGCTCGTATGAAACATGAACTAAAATCCCACATGAAATAAAGAAGTTTGTACCCCTCTATATGTCACATCTATGCTACTTCTCTTTCTTCCTTCTCTCTCACCTGAGACCCACATGGGAGATACATCTCTCCCTTGCAGCTTCTCTTTGCACGAGGCTAAGCATAAATGAGGTCCTCAGTAAATTTCAGAACTGTCTCTCTGTCTAGTCACTTTATACCCTGACTTTCTTCTTGGACCCGCAAAGCTGAGAGAGCCAGCATCTACATGGGTCATTTGAAACCCATACCATCGGGGATGGGGCTGTAGCTCAGTGGCAGAGCGATTGCCTAGCATGCATGAGGCACTGAGTTCTAGCCTCAGCACCACGTAAAAATAAACAAATAAGATAAATGGTGCGGGCTGGGATTGTGGCTCAGCGGTGAGTGCTCGCCTAGCGCGGTAAGCGACCCGGGTTCGATCCTCAGCACCACGTAAAATAAAAACTATTGAATGAAACAACAACTAAAGGCAAATAAATAAAAATATTTAAAAAAAAAATATATAAATGAGTGCTATCTATCTACAATTACAAAAGCAAAAAAAAAAAGAAACCCATACCATCCTCATCCCTGCATCTTGCCCAGACAAAAATGCCATTTATTCTTTTTTGATTTTTGTTCTTTTTAGCTATATGTGACAGTAGAATGTATTTTGACATATTCTACATACATGGAGGATAACTTCCCATTCTTGTGGGTATACATGTTGTAGAGTGACACTGGTCATTTATTCATATATGAACATAGGAAAGTTATGTCCGGTTTGTTCTACTGTCTTTCCCATTCCCACCCCTTCCCTTCCCCACATTCCCTCTGTCCAATCCAGTGAACCTCCACTCCTCCCTCCCCACCTGCCACCCCCGCCTATTGTGAATCAGCATCCGAATATCAGAGAGTACATTCAGCCTTTGGTTTTGGGGACTGGCTTATTTCACTTAGCAGGATAGTCTCCAGTTCCATCCATTTACCAGCAAATGCCATAATTCATTCTTCTTTACGGTTAAGTAATATTCCATTGTGTACATAATATACCACCCATTTATTCTTTTATCTTCTTCCAATGGTTGTTCTCTGCCTCCACACGCCCCCCCCCCCCGGCACACAAGTGTCCTGCCCTCATTATGGAGCACTCATGAGTATTCACCACGGGTAGCCTCGTGGCTACCCTCTTTACCCACAGATATGTCTAGACTTCCATGAATATCAGCACTGAGAAATGCAGATTAAAAAAGCAGTTGTGAATCAGCCAGGTGCGGTGGTGCATGCCTGTAATCCCAGCACTTGGGAGGCTGAGGCAAGAGGATCTCAAGTTCAAAGCCATCCTCAGCAATGGCAAGGCACTTAACAACTCAGTGAGACCCTGTCTCTAATAAAATGCAAAAAAGGCTGGGGATGTGGCCCAGCGGTTGAATGCCCCTGAGTTCAATCCCTGATACAAAAAAAAAAAAAAAAAAAAAAAAAAAAACAGTTGTGAGTCAACAGGAAGGCCACAGAGCTCTGAAGTGGAGCTCCATGTGACTGGGTGGCAGGGGCCATCTGGAGTGTTTTGAGACTGGGAAGCCACTTAGAGGTTGGTGAGACAAAAGATCCTATGAAAAAGTCAAATTCCACTAAGTAACTGCCGTTAGTGGTGCTGGGGAAATTTGTTTGTTGATCATCTATATATAATTCACTAGACTTCATTGCTTATATTCCAAGCCAGAGGTCTTGATGCTGAGTAAACACAGCCATGATTAGACCTCACTGAGTTCTACTACTCTGCTCACTTCAAGGCATCTTGAAATGCTATGCATTTGTTCACCTGATGTGGCCAAAACACTGGTTTCCAGGACTTAAAAACAGCATACTACAGGGACACAGCCACATCAAGTTTATAGCAGCACAATTCACAATAGCTAAACTGTGGAACCAACCCAGATGCCCTTCAGTAGATGAATGGATAAAGAAAATGTGGTATATAGACACAATGGAGTATTACTCAGCAATAAAAGAGAATTAAATAATGGCATTCACAGGTAAATAGATGAAGCTGGAGAATATAATGCTAAGGGAAGTTAGCCAATTCCATAAAACCAAATGCCAAATGTATTCTCTGATTTAAGGAGGCCGATTCACAGTGGGGTTGGGACAGGAGCATAGGAGGATTAGAGGAACACTAGAAAGGCCAATGGGGAGGAAGGGAAGGGAAAGGGCAAAAGGGTAAATTAAAAAAAATTTTTTTAAAAAGACAATAGAATGAGATGGACATCACTGCCCTGGGTGCATGTATGAAGACATGAATGGTGTGAATATATTTTGTATACAACGAGAGATATGTAAAAATGTGCTCTATAAGTGTAATATGAATTGTAATGCATTCTGCTGTCATGTATAACAACTTAGAATAGAAGAAAAGGGAAAAGAAAAAAAAAAAAACTCTGGTTTCCAGCTTCACTGCCCGTGGTGCACAGGGTGAACTCTAACAGATCGATGAGTATTTACCGCCTGAGCACCCTCCGAGTGCCTGGTACCGACCAAACACACTGGTAGATAAAGTCAAACAAGGGGTGGCCTCTGCTCTCCAAGATCGTCTAATCGCAGGGAAGAAGATCTGTCACACGAGAAACTGCTGAGGATGCCTTTGCCAACACACCGATGTCGCCCCTCTGCAGGTAAGGCAGAAAGGGCGTGATTACCGTGAACAAGCATGGCAGGGAATAAACACTTCATGACCAGGGCAAGATTTTCACCGGGTCTTGCAGAACGGCGAATGATCGAATGGGTGGAGAGGAGAATGGAAGCTGTTTGAAGCAGAAGAAACTTGCCAGCCCCACAAACAGGGGGCAGGCCCGCTAGCTGCTGTGCCCAAGGCAGAGCTGCTCTGAGTTACTCTAATGCTGGGTACGAGGCGCACAGAAACGGCAGCCGCCTGGGTGACCTTGAGGGATCCACAGCTCGCTGTTTTCCACGGAACCTGAGATGACCAGGGGCTGTCACCTCAGACGAGCACAATGCAGTGAGGGAAAGGAGGGCTGGAGCGTGAGACCAACTCAAGTTCATGCTCAGGCGGGCCGCAGCAGGCTATTCCTCCTCTCGGCTTCAGGTTCTCGGTGTGCTGGATGAGACTGATGAGGGCGCCAACCTCACAGGACTGTCGAGAAGGAGGAGTGGAATAATGCCTGGCCCTGCCTGGTACAGAAGACATGTGTCATGCCAAAGAACTCGCTGTCTCAGACAGTCAGTATTCACCGGGACTGACCCCATGGTCCCTGTCTCCCCTTCCATCCCAGGTACTTGTGCTTCCATCCGGGATATTTTCCATCTATCTGAAGTTTTTTTTTTTTTTTTTTTTTTTTTTTTTTTTTTTTTTTTTTTTTTAGTATTACTTTAGGATAGGTCTGCTATTGAAAAACTCTGGTTCTAGACCAGGCACAGTAGTGCACGCCTGTAATCCCAGCACTTGGGAGGCTGAGGCAGGAGGATCGCAAGTTCAAAGCCAGCCTCAGCAATGGTAAGGCACTTAGCAACTCAGTAAGACCCTGTCTCTAATAAAAATACAAAAAAAAGGGCTGGGGATGTGGCCCAGTGGTCGAGTGCCCCTGAGTTCAACCCCTAGTAACACAAAACAAAAAAAAAAAAAAGAAAGAAAGAAAAATTCTGGTTTTGTTTGCCAAAAATATGCTTTATTTATTTATTTTATTTTATTTTTTGGTAGTGCTGAAGAGAGAACCCCCAGCCTTGCTCATGCTAAGCAAGTTCCCTGCCACTGAGTTACATCCTCAGCCCATTTTATTTATTAATTTATTTTTATTCTGTTTTATTTAATTTAAGACAGGATCTTGCTTAGTTGCCCAGGCTGGCCTAAAACTTGCAGCCTTCTTGCTGCAACCTCCTGAGTATCTGGGTGAGCTGTGTCCAGCCTCACCTTCACTTTGGAAGGATCTCTTCCGTGGGTGGAATTCTAGTTGGCGAATCATATCCTTTTAGAGCTTGGAAGATACCATCACATTGTCTTTGGCTTTCAACATTTCTGACAAGAAGTCAGCTGTTGATTTTCTTGGTTATTTAAAAGTCGTGTGTATTTCCCCTCTTCGGATCCTTTTAATACTTTTCTTCTTATATTTCATTTCTGGACCATTTACTGTGATGGGCTTAGATATGGAGTTTTACTTATATATGGGGTTTTGTATTCATTTCCCCTTCTTGAGGTTCATGGCACTTCCTGAACTCATGGCTTTATGGTTCTCATCACTTCTTCAAAATTCTTGCTCATTACATCTTCAGCACATGTTTTCCCCCATGATCTTTCTTCGGTCCTTCTGGGACTCCCTTTGGATATGTTTCATTGCTGTTGCTGTTGCTGTTGCTGGTTTTGTGGTCCTGGGGATCAGATCCAGGGCCTAGAACATGCTAGACAAGCAATCTGCCACCAAGCTACACCCCCAACTCTTCATTTTACTTGGAGACAGGTTCTCACTAAACTCCTGAGGCTGGCCTCAAGTTTGTGATCCTCCTCACTCAGCCTCCCAAGTAGCTGGGATTATAGGCATGCTCCTTCTCAATACACGTTTCTGAATTTTACTTTTTTCCCCCCTTGTTCTAGTCTGGATATTTTCTTCAACTATTTTCAGCTCACTATTTTCTTCAAGCATATCAAATCTGCTATATTTTTCAGTTCTATTATTTTCCACCCTTTTGTTTGTTTAGTTTCCGACTCTATTCAAATTCTCTACCTTGTCATCTAATTTCCTGAAAATGTTCTTTTTTTTTTTTTTTTTTTTTTTTTTTTTAAAGTTCATTTCAGATCGTTCTAAGATCTGAGTCTATGATAGAATTATTTTACTAAGTTTCTGGTCTTTTCTCTAGAGATGACTCACATACCCAATGAGGGTCCAATTATTTTCCAATCCTGGTCCTTAACTCTACCCCTTTCTCTGAATGTAGTCATCTTAATCCCTTTCCCTCCGAAGTGATGCTTTTATAGAAATTTATCAAGGTTATATCGTGGTTCTTTAAACACAGAATTTCAACTCTATGCTTATTCCTTGTAGCATCCAAAATGGCATGTGAGGACCTGTCTGCCCGCTCCAGCCTTTCTCCCCTGCCTCTCGCCATTCCCCAATGCAGCAAAGACGAGCCCCTCACCGTCGCCTGCTGCCTGACATCCGACCAGCGGCTGCCCTGCCTGCCCTCGTGCACACTCTGCACTCATTCCAGCAAGTGCAATGTCCCTTCTCTCACTTGTGCCTGTCCAGGTCCAATCAACCAAGTCCCTGATTAAATGACATCCCCCAATGAACCCTGAATTGCCGGAGTTCCTATCAATCTCCTTTCCCCTGAAGGCTGCAGCCTCGCATCTGGATGCTATTTGCATCCGGGTCCTGTTTTCCCCAGCCGCGGAGGGTAGGTGGCCACCTCCCCTCCGGGGGCGTGGCCGCGTGCTCGGCTGACGTTGCACTCAGGAGCCACGCCCAGACCAGCCTCGGTGAGGCCGCGTGCTGGACTGCGGGGTCTAGTGGGAAGGGTGTCCTGCCCAGCTTGTCTCAACCGCAAACCCCGCGGAGGCTCCGGGTCACCCAGCAGAGCCTCAGCGCTCTGCGCAGACCCTGCCCTCCGCTCACCTGCCTCTGGTCCTTCCCCGTTCTCCTGGCCTGGCCCCATGTGACCGGAGCCACTTGGGTGTTCCTCAGACAGCCAGGCGCAATCCCACTCTCACGCCTTCCTCCGTCTTCAGGACCACCCTTGCCTCGGACAGACGGACACTCGAAGGAGCCTCCCTGCAAACCTCACTTGCCTGGCGAGGCTCACCCTCAGCACTCTGTGTAACAGACAGGACAGCAGCACAGTCCCAGTGCCACCAGTGCCCTTCGTCCAGTCGGCTCCCTCCTTTTTCCAAATCACTTCTCTCTTTTCATGGAATCTACAATTCACTTATTCACACATTTCCTTGTGTGCACATATACACCAGAAGCCAGGCTCCTCCAGGGCAAGGGTCTCGGTCTGCTTTGATCACTGGTATCTCTCCAGCCCAGGACAATCTCAGAGCAGGACTGCTTGGTCTACACTGACTGTCGTATCACCTTGGGATCATCCCTTTCTATGAGCAGTATCCCTGCACCCACCCTTCATCTGGGTACTCAGAAAATATTGATGCTCATCTAGGGGGAATGTTCTGTGCAAGTTCCAACTTTGGGGGCTGCCACGGGCCTGGCTCAGGTGTGCTCTGGTGGGCAGGGACACCCCCCTTACCCTGCAGCTTCCCTGCTCTCCTCGTCCCTCGAAGCGCAATTCTATTAACCAGGCAAAGAAATCAAGTCAGGGAAATGTGAACTTCTATTGGACCCTGGGAAATTGAGATTGAGCAGAAGAGAAACTCCAGGCAAAATAAATCTGTGGAAATGCAATAAAATAAATCTAGAGCCATAGTAAATCAGGAGCTCGGTGTGGGTCAAATGGCTTCCTGATGTCAAAATGCAAATGCTAACCCCGAATGGCATGCCTCTGTGCTCTGCAGGTCACTTGCTGTCCATCGCTTCACATTACCTTCAAAACAATTTTAAGAAACAAATCATTCCCACCTTAGAAGATGAGGAACTGATACTAAGGGAGAAGATGGAAACAAGGCCACAGAGCTGTGGGGGAGGCCAGAATTCAGGAATCAGGAGTCACTGGACACTTTTTCCTGATGGGAATTTGAAGTCCAAGGGTGTCCAGGGGTTTCCATAGAGCAACCAGGGGACTCCAGGCCACAGCAGAGATGTGAGGTGTCTCCCCAAATCATCAATCCTTTTCTTTCTTTTATTTCTTTCTTTTGATTATGTGTGTGTGTGTGTGTGTGTGTGTTGTTTTTTATTTTGTTTGAGTTTGCATTTTGGAACTGAGGATTAAACCCAAGGGCACTTTACCATTAAGCCACATCCCCGTTTTTTTCTTTTTATATTTATTTTTATACAGAGTCTAAGTTGCTGAGGCTGTCCTTGAACTTGAAATCCTCCTGTCTCAGCCTCCTGAGTTGTTAAGATTATAGATGTGCTTCATCACACTCAGCCCAAAGCATCAATTCTATTCCAAGTTTCATAGAAAGAAATAGTGTTGTTTTCATATGAAAGTAATTGTAAGCTTTATATAAAGCACAAGGTATGATATCTGCATTAATTATTAAGAAAATTTGGCTCAACACACTTTTCCATATTTACAAAAGTCAACTTTGAGGTCTGCAGTTCACTTCTACCACCAAACTAGCTGTGTGACTTTGGGCAAATTCCTTGACTTCTCTAAGCCAAATTTTCCTCACCGGTACCATAGGGTAATAATGCCTGTCTGGTGGGGTCATTTTTATGAAGATTAAATTAAAATACATACAAGAAGCCCTGAAAACAGCCCAACACAAGAAAAAAGTATGAAAACAATCACGTTTTACCATTACTATGTTGGAAGATCCTTTTAAACATATGGAAACCAAGAAGCAATCATTTCATTCAAGTCCCCAAACTCCTAATGTGTCCAATTTAAAGTTTCACTTGAGAAGCAAGACCTGGAAAAGATTTAGAGGATAGAAACTGCAAAAATGATTAGGGATTAAAGAGTAGGATGCTCAAGGAAAGGTTAAAAAAAAAAAAAAAAAAAAAAAACAACTGGATTGTCTTTGAGCTTTATGAGGAACGAGCCGAGAAAGAAGAGGATGGGCTGGTGTCCCCCCACCAGAGCCGGACGAGGACCCCAGGCTGACCTCGGCCAGGAGAGGCGAGTGGACTAGGCACCCCTGGCCTCGGTGTGGCTGTTAGAAATCACAGAACCCGGGGGAAAAGAGTGGAAGCCATCTGCCTGGAGGTGTCCTCAGGTTCCTAAAAGCCCTCATGGATGAGGACGAGCTGGTCTCTCAGCAGAACGACTGGCCACCCACGTAGTGGGGCTGACGCACCACCAGTGGAAATTGCCCGCACTATCTCTCTGCTCACCCTGCCTGCACACCCTCCATTCCTGTTGTACTTTTTTTTTTTTTTTTTTTTTTGGCGGGGTGGGGGGGTACCAGGGGTTGAACTCAGGGCCACTCCACCACTGGGTCACATCCCCAACCCTTTTTTTGTATTTTGTTTAAAGAAAAGACTCACTATTGCTGAGGCTGGCTTTGAACTCATGATCCTCCTGCCTCAGCCTCCCAAGTGCTGCCACCACGCCCAGCCCTGTTTTACTTATTAGCTCCCTAAACACTATTTATGACTCCTACCAGACAATAAATGCTTACCTGGATGGAGGTGTTATCCACTGAGCCATCAGCAATCCCTCTTTCTTCTCTTTTCTTTCTTTCTCCTTCCCCGCCTCCTTTCTTCAGTAATGGGTACCAAACCCAGGGGTGCTGTACCCCCGAGCTCCATACCTCAGCCCTTTGTATTTTCTTGTTTTGAGACAGGATCTCACTCAGTTGCCCAGGCTGGCCTTGAACTTGCAATCCTCCTGCTTTTTTTTTTTTTTTTTTTTTTTTTTTTTTTTTTGCCTGCTGCTTAGCTAGGATCCCAGGAGTGCGCCACGCCCAGCTGGGTCTTTAATAGTCTTTAACACGCCACCAGGCCTTCCTCCAGCTCCTGTCAATCAGTGGAATTCTCGGGAAAGGAATACAGAACAATTACATCATGAAACTGAGAGCAGAGAAAGGCCGAGAGGCTGCTCGCTGAGGATCCGAGGGCAGGCGCCTGGCTGCCGGGACCTGGCTGGTGGCCTTGGAGAGACCTCAGCCTTGAGCAGGACAGATGGAGTCCTAAGTCTTCGCCCACGGTTCTCTGCTCATGCTGCCTTGGCCCTCAAGCAGGAACTCCTTGAACGCAGGGCCTAGTCGTGATGATTTTATTCCAGGTCCTCAGAGGTCACCTGATCACCAAGCACACAGGCCGGAGGCCAGGTATGCTCAACACCTCCACGCTCACCGACCCACCCACGTGCAGCCTGCTGTCCCCATCTGCAGGGCACTGGAGCTGGCCCTGTGGCCACAGCTGTGACCTCAACGTCCAGGAGGCCTGCTTCAGGGCTGCCAATGCCAAACCTGACAACTCTCCAGCCCCTCCCTGACCCTGGACCGCAACTGACTGGTCCTCTCTGGCACCGTCCCCAGCCCCCTATGTCCAGTTTTTCCACTGCCATTTCTCCAAGGTGTGTCCCCCCTCCTGTTCCTGTCTTCTTCCCTCTCCCAGATAGGACCTGTCCCTTCCCCCTTATCTGTTTCCCTCATCTGCCTTCCCTCCTGTCTGGCTCTATCCTTGCTCTATGCCACCATGCTGTCCCCAATAGTAGTCTTCTGTCCTCTGGCTCCATCCAGCTCTCCCCTCACCGTCTAGCCCCACATCTGGGGCCATGGCTGGTTCTCATTAGGAAGAGAGGAGCCAGATTATTCATAGGGCCTAAAATGTGATGTCACTCCTCTTCTCTCTCTCAAACAAAATTAGAGAGAACCTGGTACATAGTAGGTGCTCAATAAATGTGTGAACACAGGTTCAACCAAAGAGTGAGTGGATGAATGCTTCTGACTGAATAACTTAGTAACCGTGGTACTGGGGTAGAAAGACGAAGACACTCTACCATCCTCATGCCAGAATATTCTGCAACATAGGGCATCTCTCAGGTCTGGGTAAACACGGTTCAATCCCTGCCTTCAGGGGAGAGGAAGGCTGAGAGAGAGCTTGCCATCATCCCTGGGGTGCCAGGGTGATGTGCAAGGCTCAGAATAGGACTGCCTATTGTTCCAGACGGGGGGGGGGGGGGGGGGGGAGAAAATGGGGCAAAGGAGCCGTCTCCTACCTGGAGACCCTCGCCCTTCGAAATTCCTCCTGGCAAAAGCCAACAAAGAAACCTAAGATCCAGGCCCTACTGCCTCCCTCGGGGTGTCAGAAGACGCTGGAAACCCTGGGCCAAGTCCTTTGCAGTAGCAAGAATCATCCTGCAACACCCGCCTGCAAGGCCCCAGATGTGGGGCCCCCAGATGTGGGGCCTTGGGGGTGATGGGGACTCGAACCCGCCTTCAACCTCAATTCAGTGGCTCCTGGTCATGTCCTGGGGTGCCAGAAACCTCCAGATAGCGGGGCTTCCAGGAGCGGGGCCAGCTGGGCCAAGGCGTGGTGCTTGAGCGCAGTGGGAGGGGGTTGGGAGACAGGGGCAGAGGAGAGGGGACGGCCCTGCTGCGGGTCCACGCAAGAATCGGGAGAGAGCCCGGGTCCAGACCAGAGCCCTGACCGCCGGGGCTCGGCAGAGCGCCTCCCTCCCTAGAGCCACAAAACACAGTGCAGCCTCCGAGGGTGACGTGGGACCTCGTGACTGTTTAGCGTCCCTCGGGACAGCTCCCCCTCAACCCCTGCTCCTCCAGGAAATCAGCACATGTACCAGGCCTGGCTCTCGGGGTGGCCCTGCCACATCAGGCGGGTGGCTAATCCATCGCACACTGCACAGGTCATTAAGACATCCTCGACCTGCCTGCCACACCACACCACACACACACACACACACACACACACACACACACACACACTGCGGTGGCCCTCCTGGCCCAGACCAGGGCTGGGGCCTGGAAGGGAAAGGGAGGAACCCAGGCATGAGGTGCTACTGCCCCCTGCTGGCGGCTCCCGGAATGTTCCAGGCTGATGGCAAAGGTAAGAAAGAGCCGGCCAGAAGGGCAGGGCCCCCTCTGCTCGCTTTTCAGAGAGGCCCACACAGCACTGACAGCTCCCTCTGGGGCAGTGGAATGGGCCACACTCAGGAGGACTGGCTGAGACAACGAAGGGAGAGAAGGGGGCTCCCACCTCACCTGAGGATAACGCCACCACCTGTACCCACCCTCACGCAGAACAGAGCCCCATCACATTCACGGACGTCACGCCTCCCCTGGACGGCCCTGAGAGGCAGGGCAGGTGTCATTTCCTCCATTTGCGGATGAGACTGTGGAAGCCCAAAGATCTGACGCCTCTCGTCCCCAGCCACACCCAGATGCAGAAGGAACACAGCACAGGTGCCTGTCTCCTGGTCGGGGACCCTGACATGTGACATTAGACAAGTGTCTCCAGGCCCCTGAGATGCATCCCAGAACGTGTGCATCGTGAGATCTCGTCCTGAGGAGGGCTCCCTACACCCCACCCCAGACCCCACGTGTCACCTGGGGACGGGCAAGTGTGATCTGGAAGAGAACGAGTCTGGCGATGGCGGCCCGTGTTCTCCGTGGCAGACTGGAGGGCACAGAGACGGGAGATATCCCAGAACACAGGCATCTCAGAGCACGGGGGACCCCTCAGCACGGCAGGCAGACCCCCGTAGGATGCTCAGCTGGGCCCCCCTGTGGCAGGCCAGGCGGGGCGACTGCTTGCATGATGTGTTCTCCTGCTGCCTCCCAGCAAGTGACCAGCACGGCCATCGCCAGGAAGAACAGAGGCCTTAGATGAAGGCCGCCAGATGCTCTGGGCTCACTGCGGGCTGGACTTCCTCTTTTCTTCCTCTTCCTCTCGGGGGCCAGATCATCTCCTGGTCAGCTTCCCTGACCTTCAGCTGGCTTCTCCCGCCCCGTCCTCCCTAATTGGGCCTGGTTTCCCCCAGCCTCTCCCTAACCACTGTCCAGAGCTGCCATCCTCCCCTACAGCCACGCAGGGTCCAGGGCAGGACTGACCTGCCTGGGCAGAAGCGAGCCCATCCCTCCTCCCTGAGAGAGTCGGCCGCGGCTCTGGCCCAGGGAGCAGGTGACAAATGGGCAACTTGCTCTTCCTCTGGGCTTTTTTTTTTTTTTTTTTTTTTTTTTTTTTTTATTTATGCTTAGAGAAGAGCGGAGGAATATTTATTAGTACGGAAATGAGACTCGCCAGAGCCTCTGAACGCCCCCACACGTCTGCTCTCCAGGAAGAAGAAAGACGAGGGAAGGAACTCAAGACCCTGCGAGCTACAGAGCAATCTCAGGAAATAGATGTGCACCCAAGCAGGGGCGCCAACCAGCTGCTCCCGCTAGCCAGAAAGGGGGCTCCCAGAGGGAAAGAGAGGCCCAGCTCCCGGCACCACCCTCGGCCTGCAGCGTGTGGGCTCAGTCCAGCGCTGGTCCTGCTGGGCAGACCAAGTTCGCCCACCCCGACCTCTCTCTGCTTCTTTGAGGCCAGTGAGACGCTGGCATCTGGGGAACGGGCTAGTCAGACCCTAGAAATGCTTCCAGCAGGAGGCATCACCTTGGGGAGAGTGCTGGGGTCTTTACCCACCACCCCTGGGCACCCCAACCTGGGGACAGGTCAGGCCTAAGCAGCTTTGAGCCTCACAGAACTGGCTCACTCCCTCATTCATAGGCCCAACCTCCCTCCATGTGCCAAACAGTGCTCCACCCCAAGGGGTGGAGAGATGAGTAAGACGCCCCGCCCCGCCCCCCACCACCACCACCACCACCCCCCGTCATCGCTGAACCTGCCTGCCTGACAGGGGTGATCCATGCCAAAACGTCACATTTCTGTATCACGTGGTGGCCTCATAAAAGGAACCTTTAACTCAGTGAGGCGGGGGCGGGGATGGTGGCGCACACCCTGTAATCCCAGCACTTGGGAGGCTGAGGCAGGAGGATCATGTGTTCAAAAGCCAGCCTCAGCCATGGCAAGGCACAGGATCCTTGGCAAGGTCAGTGAGGCCCTGTCTCTCAAACTGTAAAATACAAAAAAAAAGGGTCTGGGGATGTGGGGAGGCCCAGTGGTCAAGTGCCTCTCAGTGAGTGTCAAAAATCCCCGGTACCACAAAAAAAAAAAAAAAAAAAAAAAAAGAACCAGGGTCCTTCCTGATGTCACTGGGGTCACCTTCTGATGGCTCCGTCTGCTAGGGCAACCCTGTCCCACAGCTTCTGCCAGGCTCTGTGCAGCACAGGGGCTTGGAGACATCCCTGCCCAGTCTTTCTTGGGGAGAATAAGACGACGCAGGCCTGGCTTTGCCTTCCCAGGCTGTGTGGGTCTCTCCTGCCCCCTGGTGGACAGACTTCAGCAGTGCAACCAAGGCCCTGCTGGACCCAAAAACAGAAATCACCAGTTCCCCACACTACCCCTTCAATATCTGCTCTTTTTCCCACAGATGCTGTATCTGGACCTGAAACCACCAAGGCCAGACTAATGGTGGAGAGGGGCTTTCTCTGCAGCCTCGTGCCCACTCCTCCCACTGACTAGGAGCACCTCCTTTATTGACCCCAGTATTAAGGGCCTACCTGGCCTACCATCGGGCTCCTTCTCTGCGGCTGGCACCCTGACCCAGATGCTGCTAGACCTCCCCTGCACCGTGACCCCTTCTTCCCAGGTCTCCTGGCCAGGACCTCATCACTGTCTGCCTGCCAGGCTGGTCTCACCCACTGAAGGCTCTGACCTCAAGGAGAGGCTGCCCTAGGCCAGACCCAGCTGTGGCCACCAGTCCCAAGGCTCTGGGGTGCCTTTTTCTGAGCCTCTGCTACTCTGAGCCTGTTTGATTTTCTTCCTGGGCCTGGCTCAATCAGCTTCAATCTAATTGACATTGACCACACACCTCTGCTTTACAGAAGCATAACAGAGAGGCCGCAAGTCAGTCCAGCAGGGAAAGAGGAGATGGGTTAAAAAGCACCAGAGAGTTCAGCACCAGATGTTGAACCAGAACCCTCTGAGGACAGGGACCTGGCCACGCACAGGATGGCTCCACGGGAGAGTGACTAGACTCATGGGCTGAGGATGAGCCAGCTCTCTGAGAGAAGCATCAGGAGAGGCTGGCTCTAGGGGCTGCCATTCACCAAGCACTGTCTTTACCTACTGATTCTCACCCTTGCTCTAACCCCGAAATTAAACTATGATCCCACTTTTTTTTTTTTTTTTTTTTTTTTTGGTGGGGAGTACCAGGGCTTGAACTCAGGGGCAC
This sequence comes from Tamias sibiricus, assembly GCA_025594165.1. Taxonomy (NCBI): domain Eukaryota; kingdom Metazoa; phylum Chordata; class Mammalia; order Rodentia; family Sciuridae; genus Tamias; species Tamias sibiricus. Next base: position 153,649,905 of record CM046664.1, read on the forward strand.
GTGACCACTGGGCCACATCCCCAGCCCTTTTTTGTATTTTATTAGAGACAGGGTCTCACTGAGTTGCTCAGTGCCTCGCCGTTGCTGAGGCTGGCTTTGAACTCATGATCCTCCTGCCTCAGCCTCCCAAGTGCTGGGATTACAGGCATACACTGTAAGCTGCCTGTCACGGCCAGCCACGGCGCCGCCACGGGAGGAAAATTCTCGGAGGCAGAGTATAGCTTTTGCTACTTTTACTTCTACTTTCTTAGAGCTTAGAGAGGGAAAGAAAGATTTTTCTTCTTAGCTTAGAGTAGAGTAGCTTAGAGTAAAGAAAGATAGAGCTTAGCTTTTCTTCTTAGCTTAGAGTAGAGTAAAGAAAGATAGAGCTTAGCTTAGAGAAAGACTAGAGCTTCTTTCTTCTCTCTTCTTTCTTCCTTCTTCTGTCTTCTGTCTTCTGTCTTCCTCAGGAGCCTCGGCCTAACTCTGACCAGTCATTACTTCTTCTATCTGGTTTCTCTTCTGTCTTCTATCTGGTTTCTCTTCTGTAACCGCTCTGCCTACGTTCTGGGCCGCTCTGATTCTTCTGACCGACCGAGTGACTGCCCGGCTGACTGAATTCTCCGTTCTCCTAACTCGGACCGCTTTCACCCGGTTATATACCTTCAGGTTTGCGGGTGCCTACAGGTGCGTCACATACATATCAGGTGGAACTTATGGCTTCCAGCTAGCTACAACAGCCCTTCCTAATTAGGGCTCCTTCATATTCCTTCCCTTTAGTTTAAAAAGGTGCTTTTGTTCTATTTTCTCTATTTTATTTTCTCTATTTTCTTTTATTTTCTTGTCTCTACCTAGCTTTTCACCTTTTATTTTTGAAAGGGTGGATATTTGAGCCCTTTTTGAGAAGGTGCTGTGGCTTTAAGGAAGCCTAATGCTGAGGAGCAGCTAACGCACCTAGTTAAGCACAATTGCATAAGCGGCTTTGACTTTTTTTTTTTTTTTTTTTTTTTTCCTCTATTTTTCTTTATGGCTTTCTTGCCAAAGCTCAGTGGCTTTTTTTTTTTTTCTGCATGGTTTTTACCATGCTATTTAATTCTCTATTTTCTTTTAAGCTCATGGCTTTTTTCTTTATACTAAAGCTCAAGGCTTTTTCTCTATATTTTTTATGGCTTTTGGCCGGCTACTCTGCTTCGGCTTTTGGCCGGCTCGCTTCGGCTTTTCGCTGGCTACTCTGCTTCAGCTTTTCGCTGTCTACTCTGCTTCGGCTTAATTCTTAACTGGCTTCAACTGAGTCAGAGGCTCTGCTCTCTTGTTTCTACTCTTTTTGCTGGTCTCAACTGAGTCTGAGGCTATGCTTTTTCATTGCTCTTATTTCTTAGCTTTTCTTCTCTGCCTGCCGAGCCCCGGACGGGCCACCATTTGTAAGCTACCTGTCATGGCCAGCCACGGCGCCGCGGGAGGAAAATTCTCGGAGGCAGAGTATAGCTTTTGCTACTTTTACTTCTACTTTCTTAGAGCTTAGAGAGGGAAAGAAAGATTTTTTCTTCTTAGCTTAGAGTAGAGTAGCTTAGAGTAAAGAAAGATAGAGCTTAGCTTTTCTTCTTAGCTTAGAGTAGAGTAGAGTAAAGAAAGATAGAGCTTAGCTTAGAGAAAGACTAGAGCTTCTTTCTTCTCTCTTCTTTCTTCCTTCTTCTGTCTTCTGTCTTCTGTCTTCCTCAGGAGCCTCGGCCTAACTCTGACCAGTCATTACTTCTTCTATCTGGTTTCTCTTCTGTCTTCTATCTGGTTTCTCTTCTGTAACCGCTCTGCCTACGTTCTGGCCGCTCTGATTCTTCTGACCGACCAAGTGACTGCCCGCTGACTGAATTCTCCGTTCTCCTAACTCGGACCGCTTTCACCTGGTTATATACCTTCAGGTTTGCGGGTGCCTACAGGTGCGTCACATACATATCAGGTGGAACTTATGGCTCAATACACCGCCGCACCCTACTATATATCTCAGTTCTTGATCATCCAAAAAAAATCCACATTTACCAAGTGCTGTGGTTGGTCCCCTCCAAAACTCAGGTGTTGAGATGTAATGGCCACTGGGATGGCAGGAATAGGTGGGGCCTTTGGAACTGACCAGGCCATGTGGACCCCTCCTCTGCAAAGGTTAAGGCCTTATATAGAGACTGCAAGCGGCTTCCAAACAATTCACCCTTCTGTCTTCTGCTACGTGAGGACACACTGCATCCTCTCCAGAGGACACAGCATAAAGGTACCATCTTGGAAGCAGAGAGCCCTCACCAGACAGTGGAACCTGCCAGAACCTTGTCCTTATACTTCTCAGCCTCCAGAACTGTGAGAAATAAATCCTTATGAATGACCCAGTCGCAGGTATTTTGTTATAGCAGCACAAGTGGACTAAGACATCAGCCTTCCTCACTGAGAGATGTGGCTAGCCATAGGCGAGTAGAAGCTACAGGTGAGCTTTGTACAGGAAGGAAGGAGGGAAGGAGGGAAGGAGGGGTCACAGTGCAGGGGAGGTCTAGCAGCATCTGGGTCAGGGTGCCAGCCCTTCCCTCCTTTCACCTCTTCCTCCTGGCTGGACTGCAGAGGAGGTGGTGAGACGGCTGGGACCCTGCAAACACGGGCAACACTGTAGCAGAGCTGAGCATCCCCACAGAGCATGAGGAAGCAGGACCAAGTGCTGTGGTCAAGCAGGACCAAGAGCATGGCCTTCTGTGGACGGCAGAATGGAAGTATTCGAGACACAATGTGCTTTCATTTTTCTCTGTCATTTCACTTCCAGATCTAATTTCCTTCTTCTTCATCTACCTTTCTTTTCTTTTCTTTTTTTTTTTTTGCAGGGGGGCAGGGGGGACCAAGGGGCACTGAGCCACTGAGCCACACCCCCAGTCCTATTTTGTATTTTATTTAGAGACAGGGTCTCACTGAGTTGCTTAGCACCTCGCTTTTGCTGAGCCTGGCTTTGAACTCGCGATCCTCCTGCCTCAGCCTCTGGAGCCTCTGGGATTACAGGTGTGCACCAATGCACCCAGCTTCATCTACCTTTCTTTGTGACTTTTCTTTTTTTCCCAAAAATTCCACTTTGCCAAGTTCACCTCTACCTCCATCACTCACAAGTGTCTCCCTTTGCCAGAACCTCACCTTCAGCCTGGCACCTCCACCACCTGCTTAAGTCATAGCATCTTTAGAGGATTCAGTGTCACCCCCAGCAAGCTTCCCTGACTCCCCTGAGCTGGTTTAGGTCCAGCACCCACTGTTCCCTTCTGCCACAATGTCCGGCACATGAGGGGTGCCCAAGAAACACAGCCGTGCAGAGTTTCTCCTTTATCCCTGCTCCCCAAAACCACCTCCTGGCTCCCCATACCATTGCCTCTTGCAAGGTACCACCCATCTGAGTTGCAGCAAGAAAATAAAACAAAAGCCCAGGGGCCAAGGTGGAGGAACGAGACCCCCAGAAATAACATCGGAGAGCCTCCCGCAGCCACCCTCACCGAGCTCAGAGCCCCAAGTGCCTTTATCAGGAGCCTGCAGCGAGCCTTCTCAAGGATGTTCAACTTGAAACACTCCCTACCTTAAAATCTAGGACTCCATTTCAGAAATGATTCAGCCCCAGATGAAAGAAGACAAATGCTGCTATTTTATCAAGAAAAAGTTATGAAACAGCACGCACGTCAAATCTCCATATACCTTTTCCTCCTAATGCAGCAAAATGATACCTTTATCGCCATTCAATCAAAGGCTCGCTAAGTCGGCACCGGGAGATGGGGCTGCAGCCGTAATCACCCGTGTTTCCCGCAACCCCTCACACCCATCTACTGCACCGCCTCGCCATTAGAAACTCATGAAAGGCCTCCTCCATTTCACTCCCCATCATCATCAGCCACAACAGATATTTATTGACTGCCTGTTTCACGCAGGACATTTTGCTAAGTGCAGGAAAAAGGACACTGGAAGAGAAATATCCCGAAGATTTTGAAAGAGAGAAGATCTGTACCTGAGAAGTCAGCGATCTGCCTTTGAAATGAGTCATGGAGAGAAAGAAGACAAACGCACAGGCTTTTATAATGAAAGTGGTCTGGACTGACGTGTGGAGCGAGATTGCTCTGTGTGCAATTTTTGCCAAATGCAAGAAAATGATACCATCATAACTCAACTGCACCGTAACCAAGTGAATATGGGAAGAAAACGTCCTCCGCGGAACATCTTTTCTGATGGTCTGACCTGATGTTTGCCTGGTTCTGCTGTTATGGTTTGGATCTTAAAGGTCCCCCAAAAGCCCATGGTGTTAAAAGTTTGGTACCCAGGGCTGGGGTTGTGGCTCAGCGGCAGAGCGCTCGCCTCGCACGTGCGCGGGCCCGGGTTCGATCCTCAGCACCACGTAATCATAAATGCATTGCATTGTGTACAACTAAAGTAAATAAATAAATATTTAAAAAAAAAAAAAAAGTTTGGTACCCAGTCTATGGCACTATGGGGAGGTGGGAAACCTTTAGGAGGCGGGGCCTAGTGGGAGAAAGTTAGGTCATTGGAGGTGTGCCCTTGAAAGGGATATTTGTACCCCAGGCCCTTTCCTCTCTCTCTCTCTTTGCTTCCCAGCCACCAGGAGGTGCACAACTGTTCCCCTACCCACTCCCCACCATGATGTTCTGCCTCACCAAAGGTCCTAAACTGTGAGTCCAAATAAGCCTTTCTTCTTTATAAGCTAATTATCTCAGGTGTTTTGTCATAGCAACAGAAAGCTAACTAGCACACCTGCCTATACAAATAGTCCAAGTATTTCCACAATCTTGTTCTCTGTCTGGTTCTGAAATGTGAACGTTGAATCTCTAAGTGTTTTGAAGTTCAGAAGGTCTGCATAGGGCTCCTTAATGCCAAAATTTGTTACACAAAAAGTGAAAACAAATCCAGGTGCGGTGGCACACGCCTGTAATTCCAGCACTTGGGAGGCTGGGGCAGGAGGATCGCAAGTTCAAAGACAGCCTCAGCAATGGCGAGGCACTTAGCAACTCAGTGAGACTCTGTCTCTAATAAAATACAAAAAAGGGCTGGGGATGTGGCCCAGTGGTCGAGTGCCCCTGAGTTCAATCCCCAGTACCAAGAAAAAAAAGTGAAAACAAATGCAATGGTGTCGGGGGGTGGGGGGTTTGGATAGAATTGTATGAGCACAAAACTCCTATGGCTTTATTTTTTTTAATGCATTCAGAAAAATGATGGAAACATTGTCATCGTCCTGCAAATGCTCACTGAGTCACAGCAGGAATGTGAAGCCCTTATCAGGCATTTAAAAATCTCTTTCCGCAGTCAAATCACTTAGCATAATTATTAGCAAGATATTAAAATGTACATGATTTTACTCATGTGTGCAAGAAAAATTGAAGGAAAATTTCTCAGTGTTTTGAATTTGGGGTTTTATATATCTGACTCACACCATTTCTATATCAACTATCTGTGTAGTTGTTTTTGTTTAATGCGGAGAAGGTGGGTGTCTATTCCTACTTAGAATGCAGAGCCTGAAAGCCTCCAAAAACCAATTTCTTCATGCAGAAAGATGAGAAGATTGAGGCCCAGGAAAGGGCATGGCCTGCACAGCCACAAAATATGATGCAAAGGGAGGATTTTATAAATGCGACCCTGAGACCTCACCCTGAGCTTCCCGGGAACTGAGCCAGCTGCAAAGAGTCCCCTCCCCAACTTCTCCACCAAGAAGTGCTGCACCCAAGCCTGGCTTCTCATGACCAGTGGGTCTCCCTCTCCCAACTCCACACCTCTGCAGACAGGCTACCGCTTCTCATGGGCCGAGGTCTCTAGGTGTTGAAGCAGGTATTTCCAGAAACTTTTTTGGGACACCTGGTGCTCAAAGCCACACTGCCCAAGTCCAGGCAGACTTCCTTTGCCTGTCACCAGACTGTCCTTACACTTGTCCCACAAAGAGGCAGACCCTTCCCCAAGTAGATAAGGCCCTTTCACGGAACTTGAAGCCACACTGCACATCCACAGAGTTCATGTCCCTCTTAGCAGGGTCAACAGGGGAGGGAACCTCTGTGCCTTTTCTTTTTGCTGGCCTCGTACATTCCCTTTTCCCACTCCCACCCACAAAAATACTCTATTTCTTAACCCATACCATGAGGCAATGTAGAATCCGTACTGAGTTCAATGGATGGACACCCAAGTGGGACCTCCCTGGGTGGCTGGGGTGACCATGACAGGACACCTCTCGTAGAGCCAGTTGGCAGCAGTAGTTGGGAAGGCATTCCAGACCCCGACTCCCAACCTGCCACACTATTATAACGTACTACACACGTAGACACACGTCACAGCAACGGACGCAGAGCCTGGAGGACGTGGTCATTTAACATCTGAAGCTTCCTAATGGAGAATATCCACAACAGGGGTAGTGTCCGAGACACTCTCGTGGAAGGCAACCCAGCTTAAGAGGCAGCTGCATACACGCTTTCCCACCAACTTGATTTCTGATCAACACTACGACTTTTGTTAATTAGTGTAACGGATGTTAGAAAATATTTTCATTGCTGAAGGGAGTGCGGTTTCAAGATGCGTGTGTTGGATGAACATATTTGCAAACATTCTCATCCAAGTGTAAGTGGGCTGGGAGAAGCCACCGAAGCCACTAGCCATGCCCTCTGAAATGACACCCCAGTTCTTAGGCTCCACCCAGTGCTTACGGAGGAGGACCATCACCTGATCCCAACTAGAAGGTCAAGGTTATCTTCTGCTTGGGCATTTCTTCATGCACTCAAGTATGCCAAGTGCTCAACACAAGAGGCCAGGAGCTGGGACATCCTGGAGCTTCCCTGAGTGGCTTTTATGATGCTTATTGTGTCTGTCTGCCGATAAACTCTGGTGCATATGAGAGAATTCATTTGGGGATTTACTTTCACTGGAACATACCACGAGGTATGTTTAGCAAGGGTGGGGGAAAGCCTCGATCCTTCACCTATCTCTGTTTAAGTAAGTGCCTGACGCTAAGCAGAACTTCTGAGTGACCCCATGGCCTGAGTCATTTGAGATACCATTCCTTGCTCTTTCCACTAAACCATCCTGCCCCCGCATGCTATCAGGCATCATCCCCTTTAAGGAACAGAGTCAGGATTCAAACTCACTTTAACAAGCTAGAACATGGACTTCAGGCATCCACATAGGAGTTGCACAGAGGTGAATGTGAAGTCCCATAGTGAAGGTCACAATATCAATTACAAGATTATAGGGTAGGAGGACAGAGCGGGTTTGCAGCAGACTTGCATCAGAATCTCTCTGCACAGCGGTTTAACAGATACACAGTCAACAGTGAGGATGCCCAGGAGAAACTATTAAGTGTTCAGATGACATCTACAGATCAAGGAAGAGAGTAATTTCACAGCATCCTGCCCTGGTCAAACCATATCTGGAATGTGATAATAAATTCTGGGTTCCATATTTTAAAAGTCATTTTGACAAATGAGATTATATCCAGAGGAGAATGACCAGGAGGATAAGGAGTCCTAAAATTATAAACCCCATTTAAACAACAACAACAACAAAAAAAACTCGTGTTCAATCCCAACACTAGGGGGAAAAAAAACTTGTTAAGATTTATCCTGGAGCCGGGCGCCATGGCGCACGCCTGTAATCCCAGCACTTTGGAAGGCTGAGGCAGGAGGATCATGAGTTCAAAGCCAGCCTCAGCAATGGTGAGGCACTTAGCAACTCAGTGAGACCCTGTCTCTAATAAAATACAAAAAATGGCTGGGGATGTGACCCAGTGGTCGAGTGCCCCTGAGTTCAATCCCCGGTACCACAAAAAAAATATATATATATATTATCCTGGAGAAAATACAACAAAGGGAAGATATATTTGAACATCAAATAGCTTAGAGCTTATTATAAGAAAATATTTTGTAGACTAGGGGGTAAAAGATTATCTAACAGACTAGAGAATGAGAAACACTGATAAGTGTCCAGTAATGGGAAGTATTGGCTATGAGATCATTGCTCCCTTATGGAATAGGTATTGCCATTACTATCATCACTGTCACCATCATCACTACCACCACCACCATCATCATCATCACCACCATCATCACCATCATCACTAAAACCAGCACCATCACCATCATCATCATCACCATCACCACCACCGCCATCACCACTACCATCACCATAATCATAACCATTATAATCAACATCATCACCATCATCACCACCAACACCAACACCACCATCACCTTCAATGTCAACATCACCATCATCACCACCATCAATATAATCATCATCACCATCACCACCACCACCATCAACATCAACATCAATGTCAACATCACCACCATCAATATCAAAATCAGGGGCTGGGGTTGTGGCTCAGTGGTAGAGCGCTCGCCTAGCACGTGCGCGGCCCGGGTTCAATCCTCAGCACCATGTAAACATAAATGCATTTGCATTGCACTGTGTACAACTAAAGCAAATAAATATTTAAAAATATATATATATCAACATCACCACCATCATCATCACCATACCACCACAGATAGTGATATTAGGACTAAGACAAGTTAACTAATTCACCCATAACATGTTGTTCATTTTTAAAAAAAAAAAAATATTTATTTATTTGCTTTAGTTGTACACAATGCATTTACGCGGTGCTGAGGATCGAACCTGGGCCACACACATGCTGGGCGAGCGTTCCACCGCTGAGCCACAATCCCAGCCCATTCATGTTTTTAAAAAGAAGAAAAAGACATTTCCAACAATAGCATTCTATTATTTTCAATTACCCAAGAAGTTCTTTCTCCTCTTTCCTTGACTGGAATGAAAGGAAGGTGAGCCAGGGGTCCACCCTGAGGCCTTCCCTTGCTGCTTCTCCACTCTAGCACTCAGTCAGATCTTGGCTTTTTTTTTTTTTAAAGTATTTATTTATTTGCTTTAGTTGTTATGAGACTAACTCTTGAGGGCCCAATTCACATTATCAGTCTTGTGACTTAGGGCAAGTTACTTGGTCTTTCCAATCATGGCCTTCTCACCTGTAAATTAAGGTTCATGAAAATAATTTCCTCACAGAGTTGATATATGGATTAGCTGAGCTAAAACACATACATCGCTGGTCGCAGTGGCGCACACCTGTAATCCCAGCACTTGGGAGGCTGAGGCAGGAGGATCGCGAGTTCAAAGCCAGCCTCAGCAATGGCGAGGCACTTAGCAACTCAGTGAGACCCTGTCTCTAATAAAATATAAAAAAGGGCTGGGGATGTGGCCCAGTGGTTGAGTGCCCCTGAGTTCAATCCCCAGTACCAAAAAAAAAAAAAAAAAAAAAAAAATTAGAAGAAAGTTAAAGAATTGAATAACAGGTAGAAGAAAGGTCCCATGCTCTTATTTATGTGAACAAAGTCATTCAGGGCCTACATCTATATAAATAAAAAAATAAGAGCCAAATGTAGATCAGATCCTGTCTCATTCAAGAAGTAAACAATATCTGTCCATGGGTACCTGACCCAATGCATCAGTCCTATCCATCTTATAAAATGATGCATTTCCATTTTCAAATTACTTTTCAAAATTTATGTTATTTCAATTGATAGCATATTAATAATAATTGTAAAAAATAACTCAATCCAGAAGAAATGTGTTCAACTTTCAGGGATTTATGATCACAGGAAATAAAATTTAATTCCATAAACATGTTTGTATTGCTATGAAGTAAGAGAGCGTGATCAATAAAACACTTTTAAAGGCAAAATATTACATCAGGGCAAAATTATTTAGGACAAAGTGGTACAGAAAAATGAGTTAGAAGAGAAAAACGATGCCAAGTTTCAAACTTTAATATTTATCTATGTGTTTTAGTTATACACAATGCTTTTATTCTTATGTGGTGCTGAGGATCGAACCCAGGCTGCACACATGCTAGGCGAGCGCTCTACCGCTGAGCCACAACCCCAGCCCAACATATGCATTTTTTTTTAATGAGTGGTGGTAGAGATGTGTGTTAGTCAGCTTTGCGTTACTGTGACAAAATACTTGAAGAAAACAACCTAGGGGAGAAAAGATTTTTTTTTTTTTGTTTTTGTTTTTGTTTTGTTTTGTTTTGTTTTTGGCTTATGGTTTCAGTCCATAATCAGCAGGCTCCATCGTTCGGGGCCTGAGGTGTGTCAGAACATCCTGGAGGAAGGGAATGGTGGAGGAAAGCTACTCACCTCCTGGCAGCCAAGAAGCAAAGAGACAGAAAGCAAAAAGAGACAAGAAGCCGGGCGCGGTGGCGCACGCCTGTAATCCCAGCACTTTGGGAGGCTGAGTCAGGAGGATCGCGAGTTCAAAGCCAGCCTCAGCAATGGCGAGGCACTTAGCAACTCAGTGAGACCCTGTCTCTAATAAAATACATAAAAGGGCTGGGGATGTGGCCCAGTGGTCTAGTGCCGCTGAGTTCAATCCCCGGTACCAAAAAAAAAAGAGACAAGAATACCCTTCCAGGGTACACCCTCAGGGACCTGCTTCCTCCAACCAGGCCTCACCTCCTAAAGTCTCCACCCCCCTCCCACTAATCAATTATGGATCTATCAATGGACTAATCCACTGATGAGGTCAGAGCCCTCCTGATCCAAGCACTTCCCAAAAATCCCCACCTTTAGACATTGCTACACTGGGGACCAAGTCTTTAACACGTGAGTCCTTAGGAGACATTCCAGATTCCAACCGTAACAGTAGGAAATCATGAAGAAATTTAGATTACATTCAACATATCTCTAAAAGGGATAAAACCATTTTTTTTTAATATTTATTTATTTGCTTTTAGTTGTACACAATGCATGTTATTCTTACATGGTGCTGAGGATCGAACCCAGGCCGTGCACGTGCCAGGCGAGCGCTCCACCGCTGAGCCACAACCCCAGCCCCCCATTTTCTTTTTAAATGAAAATATTTCAATTATGTTGAAAATGCTCTTCTAGCCGGGCGTGGTGGCGCACGCCTGTAATCCCAGCACTTTGGGAGGCTGAGGCAGGAGGATCACGAGTTCAAAGCCAGCCTCAGCAATGGCGAGGCACTTAGCAACTCAGTGAGACCCTGTCTCTAAATAAAATACAAAAAAGGGCTGGGGATGTGACCCAGTGGTCGAGTGCCCCTGAGTTCAATCCCTGGTACCACAAAAAAAAAAAAAAAAAGAAAGAAAGAAAACGCTCTTCTGCAATTCTTTCAATTTATTTTGAAAATATTTTTAGGTCATATTACAAGACATAATGTTTTTCAAAATTCTTTCAATTGAAAGAAGGTAAAAACTACTTAGTCAGCTTTTTTTAATATTTATTTATTTACTTTAGTTGTACACAATGCAATGCATTTATGTTTACGTGGTGCTAAGGATCGAACCCGGGTCGCGCACATGCTAGGTGAGCGCTCTACCACTGAGCCACAACCCCAGCCCTAGACAGTCTCTTTGAAAGAGATTGTTAACATCTCTCTCAGTAGTTGTTACCGGGGGCTGGGGTTGTGGGCTCAGCTGCAGAGTGCTCACCTTGCACGTGCACGGCCCGGGTTCGATCCTCAGCACCATGTAAAACATAAATGCATGCATTGTGTACAATTAAAGGAAATAAATAAACATTAAAAAAAAAGAGAGAGAGAGAGAGACTATCTACAAATACGCACAATCCATTCTGCGGCTCTCTTCCCTTCTCCTCCCTCTACACGAGAATAACTTCTAGTCAGTAAAAAAGGAGTGCTTGGAAAACTAGATTCCAACAAAATGGAGATGAAAATAACCTAGAAATACTGAAAAAAAAAAGCTAACAAAAATATGTTAATGATATTTAAATGATGTAGCTAGTTGAGCTCATAAGAAAAAAATAAGGAGAAATTCCCAAGTGCCAGGGACCAAGAGAGAAAAGAAAGCCAAGGCTGCAGGGTTAGAGCAACGCTACCGCTGCCCAGGGAGGCGGAGGCACCTCATCTGCCCCATCACATCTGAGCTACTGGTCGCAGTTCCCAGCAGCTTCCCCTCCCCACCCGCCTCACTTCATAAAGTGAGGAGCCGGCACTAAGATCCCCAGGTAAGGGCAGAACTCTCAAAGAGACGTGACCTCAATAAAAGGATGGATTCAAAAGATTCGTTTGCTGGTACAGGGACGACTACAGGAAAACTGGCCTGTTCCTTCTGGCTCATCAGAGACATCTCCCCCTGAGAATTCTAGACACCGGGTCTATGACTCACAAGCGTTTGGGGTTTGGAATTATAGTACCCGTGGATCTGGGGATCCCAAGTAGAGAAGTCAACATAAAATCAATCCTGTGGCAAGAAAGGAAAGGGAGGTAGGATGCCGGGAAGAAGCAAAACTACCCAGGAGTAACCCGCACATAACCCCCAGGTAAAGCCCACCGAAGAGAAGAGATCACAGTCCAAGTTACTCAAAACCAGAGCAGCCAGCGCGGTGGCACACGCCTGTAATCCCCGCACTTTGGGAGGCTGAGGCAGGAGGATCGCGAGTTCAAAGCCAGCCTCAGCAATGGCGAGGCACTTAGCAACTCAGTGAGACCCTGTCTCTAAATAAAATACAAAAAAGGGCTGGGGATGTGACCCAGTGGTCAAGTGCCCCTGAGTTCAATCCCTGGTACCACAAGAAAAAAAAAAAAACATCTGCCCCATCACATCTGAGCTACTGGTCGCAGTTCCCAGCAGCTTCCCCTCCCCACCCGCCTCACTTCATAAAGTGAGGAGCCGGCACTAAGATCCCCAGGTAAGGGCAGAACTCTCAAAGAGACGTGACCTCAATAAAAGGATGGATTCAAAAGATTCGTTTGCTGGTACAGGGACGACTACAGGAAAACTGGCCTGTTCCTTCTGGCTCATCAGAGACATCTCCCCCTGAGAATTCTAGACACCGGGTCTATGACTCACAAGCGTTTGGGGTTTGGAATTATAGTACCCGTGGATCTGGGGATCCCAAGTAGAGAAAGTCAACATAAAATCAATCCTGTGGCAAGAAAGGAAAGGGAGGTAGGATGCCGGGAAGAAGCAAAACTACCCAGGAGTAACCCGCACATAACCCCCAGGTAAAGCCCTACCGAAGAGAAGAGATCACAGTCCAAGTTACTCAAAACCAGAGCAGCCAGCGCGGTGGCACACGCCTGTAATCCCCGCACTTTGGGAGGCTGAGGCAGGAGGATCGCGAGTTCAAAGCCAGCCTCAGCAATGGCGAGGCACTTAGCAACTCAGTGAGACCCTGTCTCTAAATAAAATACAAAAAAGGGCTGGGGATGTGACCCAGTGGTCAAGTGCCCTGAGTTCAATCCCTGGTACCACAAGAAAAAAAAAAAAAGGCAGCAAACAAGACAAACAAGGCTATTAGAACCCCCCAAATAGTTGAGATACAGGGAAAAAAATGATAGAGACTATAAAATAAGAATATTTAAGCACCAGGCATGGTGGCTGTAATCCCAGTGACTCTGGAGGCTGAGGCAGAAGGATCACAAGTTCAAAGTCAGCCTCAGCCACTTACTAAGACCCTCTCAATTTTACGTAATTTACATACATATTTAAAATAAAGAAATAAATGTTGAAAGGGAATACACACCATGAAAGAAAAAATGAGCTGTTTATGGAAAGACCCAAAGAAAACTTTCTGTTTTTTCAGGGATTAAAACCAGAGGTGCTTAACCACTGAGCCACACCCCCCAGCCCTTTTCTGTATTTTATTTAGAGACAGGGTCTTACTGAGTTACTTAGGGCCTCACCAAATTGCTGAGGCTGGCTTTGAACTCATGATTCTGCTTCAGCCTCCCAAGACACTGGGATTACAGGTATGCACCACCATGCCCAGCTACCCAAAGAAAACTCAAACCCAAATAATGAGAGATGCCTTTATGCTACCTTGTCTTGCACCTCCTAGGACCAGCAGCCAGACAGGACCCCCAGAAGGTCTAGAGAACATGCAACCAGTTGCTACAAGCCTGATTTGTGTTGTCTATGTAAAGGTTCCCGCCCCCCCCCCCCCCCACAGGGCATGGTGGCACACACCTGTAATCCCAGCAACTCAGAACGCTGAGGCAGGAGGGTCGCAAGTTCAAAGCCAGCCTCAGAAACACTTAGTAAGGTCTTAAACAACTTAGTGAGACCCTGTCTCAAAATAAAAATAAAAAAGGGCTGGGGATGTGGCTCAGTGGTTAAGCACCCTTGGGTCCAATACCTGATATCAAAAAAAAAAAAAAAAAAAATTCCCTTTAGGATAACATTGTCATTCTGCACCTGGGAGCAAAGCCCCTTTCTGTCAAATGACCCCGAGGCAATTCCTTCCAATAGCTACCTTAGTTGTCTTCAGAGTGAGTAAGAAAATCAGCTGATGCTATTTCGCCTTGTTTTAAAGCTCAATCCAGCCTGATATCCCAGTGGCTTGGGAGGCTAAGGCAGGAGGACCACAAGTTTGAAGCCGGCCTCAGCAACTTAGCAAGATACTGTCTCAAAATAAAAATAAAGCGCTGGGGATGTAGCTCAGTGGTAGAGCACCCCTGGGTGCCATCCCCAGTACTGCAACATACGTGTAAACAAACACACAGCACAACATTGCAAACAAGATGCTCAGGCTTGTTCCCTGAGGACTCAGTGCCAATGAGGGTGGCCTTCCTACCTGAGCTGGGGACTGCAGAGGGGTCTGCACTGAACCCTTGGGTCATCTGATCCAAAGTTAAATTTGAAGGGCAATGACGTGAGGCTGAAGGATACCCGGTCCCCCAGCAAGACCAGATGCAGCTCTGTGGCTAGGAGCCCAGGCTCTGGCTTCAGAGAGACCTTGGATCTCGGCTCTGCTACTTGCTGCTCATGGGACCTCAGGTAAATGACTTCGCCACTCCAAACCCCAGGTGCTTCATCTATAAAACAAGATAATGAAAGTGACCCCCCGGGGGATTCCTCTGAGGACTAAATGAGATAGTGCATAGGAAAGACCCAGCTCAGGGTGGACCCGCACTGGTAGCGGGAACTTGATAAATGTTACTTCCCTTCACTCTTCCTCTTCCCCACGGGCAGGTACAAGTCAAGATTTAAAGAATGAAAAAAAATGATGCTGCAGAGAAAATTTATATACAGAGAGGAACCACAGAGACCGCAGGAGGACTGAGCCAGGCGGATCAAAGAAAGAACACAGCACTGGGGAAAAAATCTTAGCCCATTTTATCAAGGCAGTGTGGGGTCTTGGGAGTTCCAGAGACCCCACACACACACACACAGCTCCCCTTCTGCTCACACCTTTTGTGTGTGTGTGTGTGTGTGTGTGTGTGTGTGTGTGGTACCAGGGATTGAACTCAGGGGCACACGACCACTGGGCCACATCCCCAGACCTTTTTTTTTGTATTTTATTTAGAGACAGGGTCTCACTGAGTTGCTAAGTGCCTCGCCATTGCTGAGGCTGGCTTTGAACTCCGCGATCCTCCTGCCTCAGCCTCCCAAGTGCTGGGATTACAGGCATGCGCCATCGTGCCCGGCCCCCAGCCCTTTTTTGGAATTTTGAGAGACTATGGGTTCTCACTGAGTTACTAAGTGCCTCGCCATGGCTGAGGCTGGCTTTGAACTCGCAATCCTCCTGCCTCAGCCTCCCAAGTGCTGGGGATTAAGGTGTGTACCACGAGCGTCCGGCTTGCTCATCACCTTTATTCCACTCAGGTGTGGCTGTCTGTGTTGTTCTGTAAAATTGGTGCCGAACGCCAGACACACGTAAAGAAGCTCCTGGCTCATCCCTTCCGGGTTGCCCTTGCCAGAACCCTGGAAGCCCTAGGCTGCACAAAGCACTTGATGGGCGGAGATGCGGGGGGGTCCCTTCTTTGTTCTCACAGTCCAAGTATGGGTTCTGCAGCTGCCTTGGCTGACATGGACCTTGACCCTGTCTGGCTAGACCTGGGAATTCACTCACTGTGTCCACGTCCCGCCGGCCTCTCTCCTGGACTTCAGAACCTGCTGGGCTTTCCGGCCTCGTGTCTATCTGCCTAGATTCTCACTCCTGCTTCTTCCCTAAGTGGATCTATCCAACGCAGTGCCTGAGCCCTGGCAGATAACAAGTGGTTGGCAAACTCTGGCCGACTGGATTCCAAACAGTGGATGCTGTAGGGTAGGAGTTCAAGGGGAATGACCTTGAACTGCCATCCACACGAGGGACCAGTGTGTGGGCTGTTGATGAACTCGGTGACTATGGAGGGCAGTTTGGCAAATATCAAGAAAAGCCAAACATGTGCATGCCCATCACCTTACAAGACCTATTCATATCTAACTAGGACAGTTAGGGAAATGCAGTTAGGAACAACCCAAGAATATCACGATGAATTTCAGTAGCTTTAAGATAATGCCCAGGCATAGAACTCAATAGATAATGCGCCACCATGCCTGTAATCCCCAGCTGATAGATGGGCTACCTCCCCCCCCCACCCAGAGTTCTCCATCATGTCCTGAGAGAAGCAACCTCTGTTTCATTCTCCGGGCAGGATGTTTCTTCCCCCGGGCAGGGATGTTTCTTTTCCCCGGGCAAGAGCCAATAGGCTTAAAGGTCGCCCTGTTCTATGGCAAAGAGCCAATGGCGTTGGGGTTTGCTCTGGTGGCACTGTGTACACACCAGAAATCCCTATTATAGGGTCCTGTTCTTGGAGGACAACTAGACACAGACAGACACCACAGGAGACACACAACATCGGCTCGTCACTGCTTTGAGAGGAGGAAGCTACTCAGACAATGTCAGCTCTCGACCCTACAGAGTGAGGAGGAAGCCACTGCGACAGCTCTCCAGACCCATCGCTCTCCAGGCCGCGACAGGCTGCTCCCAGCTGACAGCTCCAGCCTCCAACCAGGACAGCAGCTGCTTTAGCTGATAGCTCCAGAGATCCTAGCCGGTGTGACCAGAGCACCCACCTTCTGTCCAGAGCTTGCACACTATCCTCTCCCTGAATCCCCTCTCCCACCAGAGCTTGCACACTCCCTTCTCCCTGACTCCCCTCTCCACCAGAGCTTGCACACTCTCCTTCTCCCTGACTCCCCTCTCACCAGAGCCTCTTCAACCTTTGAGCAGAGCACCTCTTCTCTGGTTTTGCTACCTAGTCCGACGAAGGCTGTTGAATAATCTCTTGGCCCTGCACGGCTGTCCCAGTGTGATGTTTTGCCCTTTCACCAGATCTACTTGGAGGCTGAGGTTTGGCCTGGATCACAAGTTTGTGGCCAGCACTGGGCAACTTAGCAAGACCCACCTGTACTGAAATAAAATAAAAAGAGGGCCTTCGTGGGGGGATATAGCTCAGTGTGGCAATATAGAGCACTTGCCTAGCATGTGGAATGGTCCTGGGTTCAGTCCCCACTACTGCAAAAAATAAAGAAAGAAAAATAATTCGGCTAAGGCAGCAATTTGGTCTATTTCTACCTCAGTGCTACCTGTCCCCAGCTTCTGCTGGTGGTCTGTTCGCCCTCGTCCTGTCCCTCATGGAGCCTCCTCTCTGAACTTCGGTGCAGTCACTGAAGGATGGTGAGAAGGGATCCATTTGTAAGAGAGTGAGCTGCCACAAAGCTTAATTGGGGGCTTCAACGTGCTTTATACTGGCCAAAGCAAGTACCTCGGATTTCTCTCTCTCTTTTTTTTTTTTTTTTTTCAGTAGGGGGGGGTGCTTTTTTTTTTTTTTTTTTTTTTTTTTTTTTTTTTTGTACCAGGGATGAGCACAATATCTTTACCTTTATTTATTTTTATGTGGTGCTGAGGATCGAACCCTGAGTGCTCAAGACGTGCAAGGCAGGCGCTCTTTGACCACTGAGCTCCTGCCTCAGCCCCAGCCCAGGATGCGCTGCTTTTTATCTTCAAGGATGGAAGGGAATGCCAAGGCTCGGGCACTCACCTTGGGTTGCCCAGATGGCTGGGGTTAGTTGGTGTTGGGGAATTTCCCCATTACCCCTACATCTCAGGAAAAGGGGGCAGTACCCCAGCTCAGTTAACTGTATGGTACCTATCCCAGCAGAGGAGACCAGAACATCCCATGAGCCTCAAGGCCCTTAAAAACATCAGGTGTAAAAGCGTGCAGCGGCACACGCCTGTGATCCCAGCACGTGGGAGGCTGAGGCAGGAGGATCACGAGTTCAAAGCCAGCCTCAGCAATGGCGAGGCTCTTAGCAACTCAGTGAGACCCTGTCTCTAATAAAATATACAAAAAGGGCTGGGGATGTGGCCCAGTGGTCGAGTGCCCCTGAGTTCAATCAGGTAAAGGCAGCACTCCAAACCCAGACTGCTCAACGCCCATCATCTGTGTCTTCCCCTCTAGGAAGATCACTCTGATGCGTCCCTACAAACAGGGGAACTGGCAACATGAAGGAACCTTCCACTGGAATGACCCCAGGCCTCTCCTAGAGCAAAAGCCGCCGCCTGAATCTCTCTCTCTTTTATTTTTTTAATATACATTTATTTGTTCTAGTTGTCCACAATGTCTTTATTCTTACGTGGATGGGAGGATCAAAACCCAGGCCGCGCACGTACTAGGCGAGCGCTCTACTACTGAGCCACAACCCCAGCCCCTGCATCTCTGTCTTGCTGAGCCAGCTCTTGTGCGTCCCATCCTCTCTTTTTTTTTTTTTAAATAATGCCTATTTCTTTAGGCATGTCTTGGCAGGTTGTAAAATTCACTCAGCCCCTGGCATTACCAATATCAGCCCTGAGGGCCACCTAGCCCAAGAGCCAGAGCTAGGAAGAGCGGAACCAGAAATATTGGTGAGTGGTGCTAAAGCTACCCACCGTCTGTCCTCATCCAAAACCCAGTATTTGATTGACTCTCCTACCTGCATACAAAATATACTCCACCTTTGGGACTGGGATTGTTGGGTTAGCGGTAGAGCGCTCGCCTAGCACGTGCGCGGCCCAGGTTCGATCCTCAGAACCACGTACAAATAAACCCATTGTGTACAACTAAAGCAAATAAATAAATATTTTTTAAAAAAAATATATATATATATATATACTCCACCTTTCTCCAAGGGAGACAGCCCAAGAAGCCCATCCCAGCACAACCCCGAGTTCAATGCCCGCGATCTTCCCTTTGGCACAGTAATTTCTACAAGGGAGTGAGGGGTAGTTATCTCTACGTGGGGTGTCCCTTCATCAGGACACTGAAAAGACAAGTCATCTTCTCAAGCACTCTGATATTTAATAAGGAAATCTAGAATAGGAAAACAGGAAAAAAAATCCTATTCAGAAAAGAAAATAACAGGACATGGTGGTACTAATCTATAGCAAATCCAAAATCACATTCTCCCCCAGGGAGTAGATCCTGATTCCACCTCTGGATGGCTCTCCCCATTGGGCCTGACCTTACCCTTCAAGAGATTTCTTTTTTCTGTCATCTTCCTTGGCCAAAACCAAACTGAACGGAAGAGATTCAATATCTTTGTGGGCCGAGTACACTTGCTAGGAGACCCAGAGTTGCTCTAATCAAAGTCTAGATCAGGCCAAGGGCTCTTGCAGCATCCCACAGCCTCTTTCCATTGGATTCCAAGGAATACCAAGTGTCAAGTTTCTTTACACATAAATCTCCCTTTCACTCTATTTCCTTACTCTTTTGCTACCAACTCTGGATGTAACTGAAGGCATTATGGTACACACCCTACATCTTTATCCTGATATATCTCATCTAACTGATTCAGTCCAGATCTTTGCCAAAAGATACCTTCATATATCTGGAGATGTTTTTAGTGGTCCCCACTTCCACAGCCTGCACTTAATCCTTGCTTACAGCCGGATGAAGTAGCACACACCTGTAATCCCAGCACTTGGGAGGCTGAGGAAGGAGGATCACAAGTTCAAAGCCAGCCTCAACAATGGCGACGCACTTAGCAACTCAGTGAGACCCTGTCTCTAATAAAAATACAAAACAGGGCTGGGGATGTGGCCCAGTGGTTGAGTACCCCTGAGTTCAATCCCCAGTACCACAAAAAAAAAAAAAAAAAAAAAAAAAAATCCTTGCTTACAAGCTGAGTTTTAATCATCCTCTGTCTCCACCAAGCATTCTCAATTTTATCTTTTACTCTTTGGGGATGAGAAGCATTGGCTTCTTCCAGACCCAAAAGGGTTGCATATTGCCCACCTTTTTCTGAACCTGGGGCTGGGGATATAGCTCAGTTGGTAGAGTGCTTGCCTCCCATACACAAGGCCCTGGGTTCAATCCCCAGTACCATACATACATACACACACACACACACACACACACACACACACACAAGAATAACTCACCTACTCAATCAATATTCCACTTCCAGCCTCTTCCCCTAAGTCTACACGTTCATTAGGTGAACCATCAGCCTCCCAAACTCCTGTAAGTGCATTTTTACAAAATGTTCCTCCCCTGCATTATGTGGGTGACCGTTTCTCCAGCCTTCAGGCCATTTCCCAAGCACATCTCACAGCTCCTGTGGCCGCACTACCATAGTCAGGATTTAGTGTGGAGTCCCCTCCTTAGGTTCTGATCTATGTTCTAGACAGGCTACAAACATTATGCTGACTTAACAAAATAACCTAAATCTCAGGAGTTAAAATCAGGGTCAAGCTGAGCGTGGTGGTGCACACCTGTAGTCCCAGCACTTGGGAGGCTGAGGCAGGAGGATCGCAAGTTCAAAGCCAGCCTCAGCAATGGCGAGGCACTTAGCAATTCAGTGAGACCCTGTCTCTAATAAAATATAAAAAAGGGCTGGGGATGTGGCCCAGTGGTCAAGTGCCTTTGAGTTCAATCCCTAGTACCAAAAAAAAATCAGGGTCGATCTCAGGGTGGCTAGGGGTTCAGCTCCACACTGCTCTCACTCCAAGGAGCAGCTGGCAGAGCCTCACACACAGTGGGTCTTCAAAGTATGCACACATGATGGCATGTGCCACTGCACTTACTTTGGCCACAAAAGGTATCTAGCTGGGTCTAAGTTCAAGGGAATAGGCAGTGTGATTGAGTCTTGTGCTCAGCAGGAAGAGAGATGGAAATATCTGTGCCTAGTAAACATCACCAATGATTACTCCACTCTAGATTTGCAACCTAGAGAGGCTCCCGTGTTTGTGAACAGAAAGACTCATTACAAGCTTGATACATCGTTTTTAACAGCCAAAAGGAGCAGGGAACAACCTACCTGTATGTTATTGGAAGAATGGATGTTATAAATTGTGTTATGTCCACATAGTGAAATATTTTTTGATGATATAAATAAAAAACTAAAGCTATAAGCATCAATATGGCCAAATCTTAAAAATATTAACATTGAGCCGGGCATGGTGGCACATGCCTGTTATCCCAGCGGTTTGGGAGGCTGAGGCAAGGAGGATTACAAGTTCAAAGCCAGCCTCAGCAACTCAGCAAGGCCTAAGCAACTTAGTGAGACCCTGTCTCCAAATAAAATATGAGGAGCTGGGGTTGTGGCTCAGTGGTAGAATGCTTGCCTAGCATGTGTGAGGCACTGGGTTTGATTCTCAGCATCCCATATAAACAAAAGAACAAAATAAAGGCCCATCAATGTCTAAAAAATATTTTTTTAAAAAAACATATGAAAAGGTCTGGGGATGTGGCTCAGTGGTTAAGGGCCATTGGGTTCAATTCCTCCATCAAAAAAAAAAAAAGACATATATATATGGAAGAGAGATGGAAATATATACATACACACATACATATTTGCATTGAGTAAACAGGGCCATTTGCAGAATACAACTGATGCTACTTATATAAATTTTTTAAACACGTGTGACATTCTTACATACTGTTTATGAGGATATCCGTAACTTGAGGTGAACAAGCAGGACTCATGGGTGTAATCAGAAAGCAATTTTATTGTTCCCTAGTAATGTTCCTTTAAATTTATTTGGTTAAGTATGTCCATCCCTTGCCCCCCAGAATGAATTTGAGGCAGCTCAAGTCAATACATAATGTCCTCCACCCAATTAATAATGTCTTGGCGTGATCATCATCATTTTAAATTGTACTTGGTTACTCCTTTTATCAGCCCATTATTGCCATAATAAATACTACACAATCCACCCCACCCTCCCCGAGCTCCGTGGCACACAGAAATGTGCATCAACTTCTAGCTTAGAAGTCCGGGGTCAGCAGGTGGCTTGGCGGGGCAGGTTGAGCATGGCTACACATTCATCTTTTTTTTTTTTTTTTTTTTTTTTTGTGGTACCGGGGATTGAACTCAGGGGCACTTGACCACTGGGCCACATCCCCAGCCCTTTTTTTGTATTTTATTAGAGACAGGGTCTCACTGAGTTGCTAAGTGCCTTGCCATTGCTGAGGCTGGCTTTGAACTCGCAATCCTCCTGCCTCAGCCTCCCAAAAGTGCTGGGATTACAGGCGTGCGCCACCGCGCCCGGCTTACACATTCATCTTGAAGAAACTGTCATCTGGGTCACGTCCCCCCGATGATGGCAGAAGTATGAGAAGACAGTCTCCGATGCCAGCACGTTGCAAGCCTCCATTCTCAGGACACCAGCCCACAGCCCGCGGGCAAGTCTCCCTGCCACGCCCAATGCCATGGGGCGGGGAAAGTGAGTGTCCTCTGCCATCTTGGGTAGGGAGGAGGAGGAATGTCCCCAAAATCAAAAGCCCCTCCCCCACTGCACGCCCCAGGCCAGCTGCCGAAGAGCCACCCCGTGAAGAAGCTGGGTTTCTCCCTCCCTGTCTACCTCCTCACAGGAGGGAGAAGAAGAGAAAGGAGCGTGAGAACTCGTAACTGACCCGGAGTGACGCCACAGTCTCTGGGCCATGAATGGTCACTCTGGGCCAGTGGACACTTCCTGGTTGGCCAGGTGTCTTCAGGGATCTGCAGAGTTCCAATGTCCTGATGTTAGCCAACACACGCCCTGTCTGTCTGGGCCCTGAGCATCTGAAAGGACAGGGAGCCCCCCATGAAACCACTTTTTCCTACCCCACCTTCAAAAGCATCTGGTCCACCAGGGACCACCCTGTCGATCTCTCCAGTGAGGATCTGACTCCAGCCCTGAGCACCCCAAGAGGAAAAGATGCCCCTTGAGGCTCGGGTTGGTGAAGCCAAACCCTTGTCCCTGAGCTGCAGAAGGGCAGCACTGGCCAAGGTCACATACAGCCCACCATGCCAAAGGGCCTGAGGCAGGGCAGGCCAGTGCTGAGGTGAACCAAGGTGCACTGGACCTGTGTTCCCCCAGCAGCCCTCCTAGGGCCAGTGTGTGCCCCGGCTGCAGAAGCCCCGCTTCACCCAGTGCAGGAACCAGAACCCCGACCCCCCCCTCAGCATCCACGATCCCAAGACCTCCACCTGTTGCGTCCCCAGTAGCTGTGGGAAAACAGAAGTTTGGGGAGAACTGAAAGGAATTGCAGGGCTCACCAACAGTGTTAGTACTTTCCCAAACTCTAATTAGCATAAATGTCTGCAATAGCATTTGCCCCAGTGCTATATAAACCCCTAGACCAGAAACTCCTCTTGGGTGCCTCTTGCCCTGGCGGAGGATATCAATAAATCCTGCTCACACTCTCTCATCCTTAGCAGTGGATTTCATTCTTTGCATTCATGAGAGAAGAAATTGGCTGGAGGGGCTGGGGTTGTGGCTCGGCGCCTAGCACGTGCGCGGCCCAGGTTCGATCCTCAGCACCTCGTAAAAAATAAAGGCAAGCCGGGCGCGGTGGTGGCGCACGCCTGTAATCCCAGCACTTTGGGAGGCTGAGGCAGGAGGATCGCGAGTTCAAAGCCAGCCTCAGCAATGGCGAGGCACTTAGCAACTCAGTGAGACCCTGTCTCTCATAAAATACAAAAAAAGGGCTGGGGATGTGGCCCCGTGGTCAAGTGCCCCTGAGTTCAATCCCCGGTACCACTAAATAAATAAATAAAGGCATTGTGTACAAACTAAAGTAAATAAATAAATTTTTTAAAAAAAAAAAAAAAAAAAAGAACTTAAGGCTGGGATGTGGCTCAGCAGTAGGGCACTCGCCTAGCACGTGCGCGACCCGGGTTTCGATCCTCAGCACCACGTAAAATTAGTACATGCACTGTGTACAACTAAAGCAAAAAGTAAGTATTTAAAAAAAAAAAAAAACTTAAAAAAAATAAAACGGGGAGCGGTGGCGCACACCTATAATGCCAGTACTTGGGAGGCTGAGGCAGGAGGATTGTGAGTTCAAAGCCAGCCTCAGCAATGGCGAGTCACTAAACCAACTCAGTGAGACCACTGTCTCTAATAAACTACAAAAAAGGGCTGGGGATGTGGCCCAGTGATCGAGTGCCCCTGAGTTCAATCCCCGGTACCAAAAAAAAAAAAAAAGAAAAGAAAGGAAGAAATTGGCTGGAGTCTGCTGCAACTCGTGAGGGCAGAGCCCACCATTAACACCTGCAACACGGCCCGCAGGCCACAGAGGCCTGCAGCTTACACAGACCCCACCTGCCTCGCACATGCTTCACTGGGAGATAGCCACCACCCCCCCCCCCCGCCAGCCCTCCCTTTGGAGAATGGTGCCTGTGCCCCCCCCCCCCCCCCCCCCCCCCCCCCCCCCCACCCCCCCCCCCCCCCCCCCCCCCCCCCCCCCCCCCCCCCCCCCCCCCCCCCCTGACTTGGAGCCCAATTTAGCAGCAGCTGACAATATTTGTGAAGCCTCCTTGAGTTTTGCTCCTCCCCTGGTTAAGGGTTCTGCAGCTAGTCCGCTTTTGTCAACCGACTCCACAGGGCGTCACAGTCATCTACTGCCCAGAGGGACCTCAGTGGGAGACGCCTGACCTTCCACACAGACCATCACAAACCTATGGGAGCGGTGGCGCACACCTATAATGCCAGTACTTGGGAGGCTGAGGCAGGAGGATTGTGAGTTCAAAGCCAGCCTCAGCAATGGCGAGTCACTTACCAACTCAGTGAGACCCTGTCTCTAATAAACTACAAAAAAGGGCTGGGGATGTGGCCCAGTGATCGAGTGCCCCTGAGTTCAATCCCCGGTACCAAAAAAAAAAAAAAAAGAAAGAAAGGAAGAAATTGGCTGGAGTCTGCTGCAACTCGTGAGGGCAGAGCCCACCATTAACACCTGCAACACGGCCCGCAGGCCACAGAGGCCTGCAGCTTACACAGACCCCACCTGCCAGCACATGCTTCACTGGGAGATAGCCACCACCCCCCCCCCCCCGCCAGCCCTCCCTTTGGAGAATGGTGCCTGTGACTTGGAGCCCAATAGCAGCAGCTGACAATATTTGTGAAGCCTCCTTGAGTTGCTCTCCCCTGGTTAAGGGTTCTGCAGCTAGTCCGCCTTTGTCAACCCTCCACAGGGCGTCACACTCATCTACTGCCCGAGGGCCTCAGTGGAGACGCCTGACCTTCCACACAGACACACAAACCTATTTGGATTTTTTGCAATAAAAACAGGAGCATGAAAGAAACGCTCCTGCTTCAGGATGGTTGCTATGCCCCTGTGGAGGGAGAAGGTGAGGAGAAGGCTCAGGATAGTGATGACGAACCCAGGACCTCACGCATGCTCAGCACACACTCTACCACCGAGCTCCTCCCCCAGCTCCAGGATGGTAACTTTTCCGTGTCCACTTGGCTAGGCTGCAGTATACACGTTTTGTTAGACATTATTCAGATGTTTTTTTTTTTGTTTTTTTTGTTTTTTTTTTTTTTTGGTACTGGGGATTGAACTCAGGGGCACTTGACCACTGGGCCACATCCCCAGCCCTTTTTTGTATTTTATTAGAGACAGGGTCTCACTGAGTTACTAAGTGCCTCACCATTGCTGAGGCTGGCTTTGAACTTGCGATCCTCCTGCCTCAGCCTCCCAAAGTGCTGGGATTACAGGCATGCGCCACCGCGCCCGGCTCAGATGTTTTTAAGAAGGAATTTTTATATAAGATTAATGTTTTAATCAGCAGGCTTTGAGTAAAGCACACTAGCCTCTGTAATGTGGGCAGGCCTCATCCAATCAGTTGAAGGCCTGAAAAGAATAAAGGCTGAGCTGGGCGCGGTGGCGCACGCCTGTAATCCCAGCACTTGGGAGGCTGAGGCAGGAGGATCGTGAGTTCAAAGCCAGCCTCAGCAATGGTGAGGCACTTAGCAACTCAGTGAGACCCTGTCTCTAATAAAATACAAAAAAGGCCTGGGGATGTGGCCCAGTGGTTGAGTGCCCCTGAGTTCAATCCCCGGTACCACACACACACACAAAAAAAAAAAAAAAGAATAAAGGCTGACCTGCCCCAATCCAGAGGGAATTCTACCAACAGACTGCCTTTGACCTTGAACTTCAACTCTTCACTGGTTGCCATCTTGCTGGTCCACTCTGAAGATTCTGAATTTGCCAGCTTTCACAATTGCATGAGCCAATTCTTTGAGATAGATGATAGATACAGACAGACAGACAGACAGACACACACACACACACACACACACACACACACACGTTTTTCTTTCTTTCTGGGAACCTTGACTAATACAAGTATTTAGAAACGGAAGGTCAAGGTAGAGCAAGAAGGGTATCATAGCACATACAAGTTTTCTTCTTTTTCGCTTTCTTTTTCTTTTAAAAGGCAGTTCCTGCCTTTTGCCACAGTGCATTTTATACTGAAGTCAGGTTATGTTGCTCTTGGCCAATGACAGCTTTGAGACAAATGCATTCCTGGAAACTACATTGTAAATCCAATTGTCATAAAGCAAATTGGGCTTTCCCATGGAAACAATGTTACATTGAATGATAACAGTAGGAATAACACCCTGCACTTGGGTACAACTTTGAGCTCAAAAAAGGACTTTCACATATCCCGCTGCACTTAATCCTGCAAGGTTGGCAATATATTCTCTTCATTGTACAGCAGAAATGGAGGCTCAGAGAAATACTTTGGTAGGGTCATACAGCTCATAAGGGACAGACCTGGCATAGTGGCACATGCCTGTAAATCCAGCGACTCAGGAGGCTGATGTGGAGGATCACAAGTTCAAGGCCAGCCTCAGCAAAGCTTAGGCCCTAGGCAACTTAGTGAAACCCTGTCTCAAAATAAAAAGGACTGGGCTGGGGTTGTGGCTCAGCGGTAGAGCGCTCGCCTAGCACGAGCACGGCCCGGGTTCGATCCTCAGCACCATGTAAAAACAAAAGCATTGTGTACAACTAAAGCAAATAAATAAATATTTTTTAAAAAAGAACTGGGGATGTAGTTCAGTGGTAAAGCGCCCCTGGGTTCAATCCCCAGTGATAAATAAATAATTAAGGGACCAAGACAGGTGTTGCTCCTTAAACACACAAGGTCTCAGCTTCAATCAAACAATGAAATGCACAGCCAAATGCAAAGATTCCAGAACGCTAAGCCTCCACAACTGGTGAAAAATCATAAAACTTGGGGCAGGGGTTGTGGCTCGGCAGTAGAGCACTCACCTAGCACATGCGCGGCCCGGGTTCAATCCTCAGCACCACATAAAAATGAATAAAGGCATTGTGTACAACTAAGTAAGTAAGTGTATATATATATATATATATATATATATATATATATAAAAGAAAAAGAAGCCGGGCGCAGTGGCGCACGCCTGTAATCCCAGCACTTGGGAGGCTGAGGCAGGAGGATCGTGAGTTCAAAGCCAGCCTCAGCAATGGCGAGGCACTTGGCAACTCAGTGAGACCCTGTCTCTAAATAAAATACAAAAAAAGGGCTGGGGCCGGGCGCGGTGGTGCACGCCTGTAATCCCAGCACTTGGGAGGCTGAGGCAGGAGGATCGCAAGTTCAAAGCCAGCCTCAGCAAAGGCGAGGCACTTAGCAACTCTCAGTGAGACCCTGTCTCTAAATAAAATACAAAACAGGGCTGGGGATGCGGCCCAGTGGTCGAGTGCCCCTGGGTTCAATCCCCGGGTACCACAAAAAAAAAAGGGTTGGGGATGTGGCCCAGTGGTCAAATGCCCCAGAGTTCAATCCCCAGTACCAAAAAAAAAAAAAAAAAAAAAAATTAAATTTTGTTTTCAGGAAAATAAAAAATCAAAGGTACACAGGTGGCACTTAAAAATTCATAATTTGATGAGATGAGATGCCCTCCCATCTGGGGTCAGGGCGCCACCCGAAGGTGCTTTGCACGTTGCCAGAGATGGTGTCCGTGGCTCCATCTGCTCTGCCCCATCTCTGCAGGCTGCTCTGCCGACTCTAGGACCTGCTTGCCCTCCTCCCTCTCCTCTCGCCCATCCCTTTTCCTTCTCTTCAGATTCAGCCAGGGCCCAAGCTCTGGAAGGGTCCTGTCCCTGCTGGACAGGAAATGAAGAGGGCCTCTGGGGGCACAGCACAGGGTCCGCCCTGCCCTCTGTGGCTTCCTCTTGGTCCCACTCCCTGTGGGCTTCACTCTACCCCCATTGGAGGAAACGGCTGTGGTCACCAGCCCGTCCTTCTGGCTCCCAGGACTAGGGTGTGGGGGTGCCCTTGCCTACCTGAGCCTGCAGTGGCCCTTGGCGAGCACGTGGCTTCCTCCACTGAGCACCAGCCAACAGGACCAGGACACCAAGTCATCAGCGCACCTGCTCCCTGGAGCTGTCCGGGCTTACTGACCCTTGGCTCTGGAGAGCCCCCTGCAGCAAAGTGTCCATGGGTGACAACCCCTCACACCATCACCCACCCTCACTCCCAGCTCCCTGTGACACCAAAGGATGTTCCACATCATCCCAGGAGCCAGGGAAGGCCCCTTCTGCCCCTTATATCATGTCTCGAATCACAAGGCCTAGGCAGAGCCTCAGAGCAGCAGCAGGAGGGGAAGAGAGGGGACCCCAGTGGCGGGACCTACAGAAACCTAAAACATAGCCGCACAAAACTTGGATGTAAACCTCCAGCCCCTACCCAGGTTCAAGGGCACGAGGAACGGAGCTGCCTGGCCTCTCGAGCAGCCTCAGCTGTTGATCCTTGGGGTTCACGTCACTATCCCACATATGAAGAGAAGAATCAAGGAACTTGGTAACTAGGGCAGAGGGTCACCTGTGTGTTCTCCCCAAGCCCCTGAGCTGTGAGGGTTCATTGCCCCAGGTCTGGGATTGGTCTAACCTGCACTTCTGAAATCAGAAACTATGCATGCAGAAAACTGACCCCAGCCAAGGCATGAAGTGGACTGACTACTAGTGTTGCTCGTAACAACACCCCTCAGGAGTCCGGGGTGCTTCATGCCGGCTTATCAGCATAGTGCATGGGTAGCGATGAGATGAATGATGTGTACCTGGTCTCAGACACATGTTCAAAGTTGGTATCTCCATAAGGCAATAAAACTCCAGGTTAGTGTTTCTCAAAGTGTGCCAGGGCCAGGGGCGGTTTAATCCCCGGTACCAAAAAGAAAAAAAAAAATTAATGACAGGACGAGTTTGAAAGACAGAGGCTAGGGGCGCTGCGCAGCAGAACAGTGAAGCCCTGGGTTCAATCCCCAGCACTGCAACAACCAAAAAGCCCCCCAAATGGAGGCTACCGATGGCCCTTCAGGCCTGAAGCTCTGCTGTCACGCTGGGCGAGTCATAGCAACGGCCACGCACCACCACGTTGGACTTATCTGCCTTTAAGGCTGCAGAGCTGGCTGCTGCGTATAGGCGCAGGGGGAAATGGAGAATGCTATTTTAAAGCTCATAAGGGAAACAAGGAAAGCAACTAAGTCTGGGTGGATGCACTAAGTAGGAGCTGGTAGCAGCTGAGCCACCTGTGGGCGGGGCTCAACTGTTCCCGGACACCAGAGTCGCTGACAGGGGGAATCAGAGACTCCAGGATCACCCTCCATGCACCCTGATAGCAGAGGCTGGGAGAGACATGAGGTGGGTGGGACAGGCCAAAGCAGGAAACGTCGGCTGGACCTAAAAATAGTGTGGGAGGGGAGCAGGAAATAGAAACCCTGGGCCAGTGTGGAAATGCTTTCTGACTTACCAGGAAATCAGGACTAGAGCTGGGGGGGGGAGCCACCACCACCCCCCCCCACCCCCCGCAGCAGACCTGTGATCCCCTGCGAGCCTCTGCTTGGAAGCAACTGGAGAAACCCTGCTGGGGAGGGGTGGGGGGTGTCCCACCTGGGAGCCATTAGGCTCTGTCCTTTGCTTTGTTCCTAACACAGCACATTTGTGTCCTGTTGATCTTTAATTGCACGTGGATGTCATTTTGTACTTGGGTAACTTACGGTTCTCGGTTCTCGTTTTCCCATAAGTGAGGGGATTCCTGGAACATGGGATATTTATTTATTTATTTACTTATTTATTTATTTGTTTATTTATTTGTTGTAGTGCCGGGTATTGAACCCTGGGGTGTTCTACCACTGAGCCCCATTCCCAGCCTTTGGGGTTTTTTTTTTGGGGGGGGGGGTTTTTTTTGTTTTTAATTTTGAGAACAGGCTCTCCCTAAGTTGCTCAGGCTGGCCTTGAACTTTGAATGCTCTTGCCTCTACTTCCTGGGTAGCTGAGATTGCAGGTGTGTGCCCCAGTAGAACTTTGAGTTTTGAAAGTGGGGATGTACTAGGCTAAATGACAGGTTGTTACATTATTCTTGAAGCAGTGTGCTTATGGGTCTTAAAGCTTTCATGCTGTGAATTCATCTTGCCTGTGTCATCGCCTAGGGAGGTCTGAAAATCCACAGGCCCAGGCTACCCCCAGACCAGTTAATTTAGACTCTGGGATAGGGTTTTTGTTTTTATTTTTGAAAACTCTGTAGTAAGGATTCCCCCACCCCCGTACACTTTTTTTTTTTTTTTTTTTTTTTTTTGGTACCGGGGATTAAACTCAGGGGCACTCAACCACTGGGCCAGATCCCCAGCCCTTTTTTTGTATTTTATGTAGAGACAGGGTCTCACTGGGTTGCAAAGTACCTCGCCATTGCTGAGGCTGGCTTTGAACTTGCAATCCTCCTACCTCAGCCTCCCAAGTGCTGGGATTACAGGTGTGTGCCACCACGCCTGGCCCTGTCATTAAATCTTAAGTAATCTTATGAGGTGGCACAGAATCTCTTTTTCTCAAGTGAGAAACCTGAAGCTCAGAGAAGTAAAAAACGTACCCCAAGACACACAGCAGAGAGTCATCCCCAAACCCAGCCAAAAGCCTTTAGCTTTCATAATTGCCCTCCAAAGGAGACATTTTGGATATTTTTTCCCTAATATTCCCTCCATCATGAAATTGTAATACCACAGATAAACAGTATATCTCTGTGTGAACTGGATATGTATCTGTGCTTGATACATAAAGAGTAAGATTTTCCACTCTTCAAGAACCAATTTCAGCTAGGTGCCGTAGCACATGACTATTATCCCAGCAAGATGAGGCTGAGGCAGGAGGATCGCAAGTTCCAGGCCAGCCTGGGAAACTTAGGGAGATCCTGTCTCAAAAAAAATAAATAAATAAATAAATAGAAAGGGCTAGGGATGGGGCTCAATGGTAGACCACCCCTGGGTTCAATCCCCAATACCAAAGAAGAAAAAAAAAAAAAAAAACCTGTTTGTGTTTAACATGTTTCAATATATCCTAACTTAAGGTGATCAAATATTCTCAATCTCCCCCTCCCCCGCCCTCTCTCTCTCCATTTGGAATTAATAGTTATGAACTAATATTATAAATTACTTAGAACCAACATTCCAGATCTCACTTTTTCAAACACTGCCATAGGGTTGCTTTGTTTCCCAAGGTGAGTCTTTCATTGATGTTGGCCTATTTACTCCTCTTCCTAGTGAGTGATTGAGACAGTATGACTTGAGAATCCCTAGAGGACACAGAGAGTCCCAGTCACTATGAGCTGTTCTAACCAGAACCACAGGAAATGAAAGATATAATGTGAGCTGGGCGCGGTGGTGCACGCCTGTAATCCCAGCACTTGGGAGGCTGAGGCAGGAGGATCGCAAGTTCAAAGCCAGCCTCAGCAATGGCGAGGCACTTAGCAACTCAGTGAGACCCTGTCTCTAAATAAAATACAAAAAAGGGCTGAGGATGTGGCCCCGTGGTCGAGTGCCCCTGAGTTCAATCCCTGGTACCAAAAAAAAAAAAAAAAAAGATATAATGTGGTCGTTAAACCTTTGCTTCGTAAAAAGGTAGGCACTCCCCCCCCACACCCCACCAGTGCCAGAGAATGAAGCTACCACTGGCAGAACCTCCAGGGTCTGTGTAGAGGCCCTGCTACTTAGCAGCCTGGCCCACAAACAAGACATGCAGACATGTAGTCCCCCAACCCCAGGCGGATGGGCAGAAGTGCCAGGCTACTTTGAGAGCCAGTCAGCTCCATGAAACCCCCAGTCGGTCACCTTGAAAACAGTTGCCTTTTCTCCACTCTCCAGTCAGGTTCTAGAGAAGGTCCACAAACCTGGTCTTCAAGAGCGTGTGGAAATCTGATGCCCAGGTCCAGCCTCAACCTACTGAATTAACTTCTCAGAGCACCACGATGCGCATCTCACACACGGGTCAGAAGAGACCTGCATTTGTGTAGCCCTGAGCCACCGTGAGGGACCAGAGCCCCCGCCACAGCCTTGTGGAGCATTTATCCTGAAGTGGCCTCAGCCACCAGGGGGCGGTATGAGTTTTAGTCACCTCTTGGTCCCCAGCGCGGAGCACAGGGCCCAGTTCACGCTGGTTGCACCAGCAACTAAGTCCAAATGCGTTAACAGGTTGTCAAGTGAGCAGGAGAGCCACCAAAGAGAGGGCCAGCTCTTTGGGGAGGAGGGATCAGTTGTGAAAACCAGTGTGGCCGTGTACAGCACACCAGAGACTAGTCACAGTGTTTGCCTGGATCATTTGGTAAAAAACGCACGACATGGTTTTGTTAGTTTTTCATGATCCCTTTGTTTGTTTTTAAAATTCTATTAGAAAAATGAAGCTGTTGGATATTGTGAAATGCAAACATCGCACCTGTCACCCCATCACAGCTCCCAGGTTCTGTCGGATGGAAACTGTGCTGGGGTCCTGGAGGGATTGTTCCGTGAAGGGCCCCCGACTTGGAACGTGTGGCACACGGACACTGACACTCCCAAAGGGCCAGCCAGTGACCAAGTCCGCTCACAGCCCCTCGCAGTCACCCTCACAGGTGCCCTCGGAGGTGGGCTGCCCAGGAGGTACGGCTGCCATCATGTCCAAGGAGTTTGGGGAAACCCAGGGAGAAACTGGCATCCTTGGTACAGAAGAGGAGGAGGGGAAGAGGTGGAGACGAGGGGCTGAGGGGAGCAGGGACGGGAAGAGGAGGGAACAGGACGGGACTCACTCTGGAAAAGGTGCCCAGACCACAGCTGGGGATGAACCGCCAGTCACCCTGCCACTTGTGGCCACCAGGTGGCGGACGCAGGCCACCTGACCTCACCGTGGTGGTCCGGAGCAGCTGCCCCAAAGACAACCAGGGGCAGAGGCCTCACTGAAAAGGCAGGACAGGCTGAGTGCGACACCCCACAACACACATAATACAACACACACACGGCAAAACGTACACAACACACAACACGTACCACAACACACAATAGAACACATACGCCACACACACTGCACCACCCACCTACCCAACATGACAGTACACACACCACACACACATCACAACTCACACACATGGCCCATGCACCCCTCCACCATTCGGGGGTCCACCTGTTTTCCCTTCCAGATCATCTGTCTTTCATCTCCCACCCATTTTTCCTGGGCATCTACAAATTCCACACTTGTCTGCATCATCTTTCCCTGTCCCACCCCTATTCCTCAGAGGGACAAACAAAACCTCCCCAGCAGGGCATTTTCTGCGTCACCAAGTTGTTGTTTTTTTTTTTTTTTTTTTTTTTTTTTTTTCCCTGGTACTGGAGATTGAACTCAGGGGCACTCGACCACTGGGCCACATCCCCAGCCCTTTTTTGTAGTTTATTAGAGACAGGGTCTCACTGAGTTGCTAAGTGCCTCGCCATGGCTGAGGCTGGCTTTGAACTTGTGATCCTCCTGCCTCAGCCTCCCAAGTGCTGGGATTACAGGCGTGCGCCACCGCGCCCGGCTTCACCAAGTTCTGGTTCACTTGCTCCCCCATCCAACTGCCTCAACGATCCCGCCAGACAAATATTATGGTCTTTTTCTGTGGAGGAGGCAGAGTCCCTGAGGTTGAGATCCTTGCAGTCTCCTGGCCTCTGCTGCCTGGTGCACTGGAGACAGGCGAGGGGCATTCCCAGAGAAGGTTTGATGGACAGGCAAAGGGGGTCCATCTGGGACAGCAGATGACCCAAGACACAGTGTAGATCCTGAGGTTTGAAGCCAGGATCTGACAGGCAGTCAGCATAGCTAGGTAGATCAAGGAGGCCAATTGTGAATGGGTCCCAGAAGTTGGAGACGGTCCCCTGAGGGATTGAAATGCTAATTCCTCCAGAGTGCTGCCTCCACCCTGATCAACAACCTGCCCCTGCTCCAACCAGTTGCTAAGGTAACCTGTCCCAGGTATTGCCCCTCCCTGCAGGGAGCTATAAGGTTGTTAATTAATTAAGTGTCCTGGGCTGCTCCTTCCTGCCCTTCCCCCTCTTCCCACCTGCTTCCCACCTTTGGGCCAGCCCACCCAGCATTTCCTAGGCCTAGTCTGGTAAGCAGGAAGGAGAAAGATAAGGGGAAGAGGGCAGGAGAACAAAGCAAGCCTAGGACAGATAAAAAGGGCAGAACACCTCACTTTGAGGGATACCAGCTATGGCCCCCTCGTCCCTCCCGGGAGAAGTCTATGTGGCCCCTTTTAAATAAACCCTGCTTTCTATGCTTGCCGCGGCGTGTATGGCTTCAAAGGAACTTCATCCATCCCATAACTGGACAGATTCATCTTTTCCACGCCTATCTCCTGGAAATTTTTTCCACCCTCCAGCTGGACCTGCCTGCCCACATCTCCCCCCTCAAAACTACCCCATGTCGCCCCACTTCAGCTCTGAAGCAGCCAGATTGAAACACGACGCCCCGCTTCCTAAGAAATCAAAAAGGGGGGAATGTTGGAGTCCAGGCAGAAGCTGCGCCTCCAGGAAGAAGGCCACACCTCCCCAGGTGCTTTGTGACCAGCAGGTTCCCTGGCCACTACCTCCTGACCTCTGGTAGCCTATAAGGCAAGGACTCACTCCAGGGGGGCTCTCTGACCCCCCACTCTATTTAAGCCACCCCCGGACTGAAATCGCTCTCTGTTCGCGCTTGCCCCTGTTCCCTTCCGTTCCCCATTTTCTCTTTTTCTCCCCCTTCCACGCGTGGCCCCTAATAAACTTCCCTTTTATTAAAATGGCATTCCCTGCGTAAGAAACTTTGCCTAAATTCTAACAGGCAGAACACCTCACTTTGGGGGATACCAGCTATGGCCCCCTCGTCCCTCCCGGGAGAAGTCTATGTGGCCCCTTTTAAATAAACTCTGCTTTCTATGCTTGCCGCGGCGTGTTTCTCTCGGGTTCAAGCTTCAACGTGTGAGGGAGCAGGACTAGTCACCGGTAACCGGCGGTATCAGGTTCAGCCTCTCTCCGGCTGACGCTGCCTTCCAGGGACGTCCTCAGATCACAGGGCTGCGACAGCTTCTCCAGGCCTTGAACATGCCTCCCTCAGGCTCAGCCTCCAGCCCAGGGCAGGGACTAGGGTGAGAAGCAAGGTGCCCGGGAACAAATGCAATATAGGATGCTCCCTCTCAGGACAGGCAGGGACTCACTGGGGACCCCGCTCCTCCCCCAGGGCCCTACAGGACCCGCTCCAGGCTGTGCCTCCCTCCTTCCCCAAGATCCTGAGAACTCCATTCCTCATCTGAAAAGCGGGGCTCCAAAACCTCCCGCCATTGATGTGATAATCAAAGGAGATAACCCAGAGTGCCCCTAACTATTTTTAGCTACAAATTCTGTTGTTGATTCTAATTAGGTTTATTTTTTTTCAGACGTATATCACCAAAGCTGTAAGCACACCGGGTGCGGTGGTGGATGCCTGTAATCCCAGCGACTCGGGAGGCTGAGACAGGAGGATCGCGAATTCCAAGCCAGCCTCAGCAACAGCGAGGTGCTAAGCAACTCAGTGAGACCCTGTCTCTAAATAAAATACAAGATAGGGCTGGGGATGTGGCTCAGTGGTTGAGTGCCCCTGAGTTCAATCCCCCATACCAAAAAAGAAAAAGCTGTAAGCACAAATTATGCATAAATGACAAAGGCGGAGCCGGATCAGCAAGCCAGCTCGCTTCTTTACTCTGGGACAGTCAGTCCAGCCCAACACCTGGTGGGGCTCATTTTCAGGGTGGAAAATGGCTGCGGGCTAAAGCACAGGTCTGGGTTAAATAGGCTTTGTTTAGGGTAAGACAGGAGGGTAGATCCTGGGGTTCATTGTATTGGGGCTGGCTGATCCTTCAGGGTAGGACAGGAATGTGAATAGGGAATCTCCTGGGGCTAATTGCAGTGGGGTCAGCTGATCAATTGGGGGTCAGGTGCCAGTCAGGTGCGAGTTGCTTTTGTGTTCCTTCCCTCCGCCTGAGGCCTTGGCTTTTAAATGACGATAGCTTCCATTTTACCACGGGCCAGGGCACTAGGCAGGTAGGAGAACATCTGCTGATAGGGGAGATGCCCTTTGGTTTATTCTCCAGGGTTTATTCTCCATATCCTTCAAAAGCAGCGCAGGTTAGGGGCTGGGGGCAGCTCAGGTGTAGAGCGCCTGTCTGTCTAGCTTGTTGAGATCCTGGGTTTCATCGCCAGCAACACACACACACACACACACACACACACACACACACAGCAGTAAGTTTCATAGTTAAACCCCTTTGTTCAAAAGCAGTAACAAGACTGCTTGTCTTGAAGGGTGATTGGGGAGATGACAGGTTCTCAGGGGACCGAAGAACAAGAAAGCCACAAAAACTCTACTCTGAGGGTCCTGAAAGTGTAAGACCTTCCTAATAATTAGTATTCAGCATTGAAGACAATGAAGTCCTCCTTGGCATTCAGGGCCAGTGGGATCAGAACCAAAACCAAGCTAGATGCTCCACAGATCCATGAATGAATTAAAAAAAAAAAAAAAAAAAAATGGAATCCAGGCATGATGGTCCATCCCAGCACTCCCTGCGACTCTGGAGGCTGGGGCAGGAGGACCACAAGTTTGAGGCCAGTCTCAGCAACTTAGTGAGACCCTGTCTCAAAATAAAAATAAATAAATAAAAAGAGCTGGGGAATGTAGCTCAGCGGTAAAGTATCCCTGAGGTTCAATCCCTAGTACCACAAAAAAAAAGAAGAAGAGGAGAGAAGAAGGTGAAGATGGTAGATTTGATGTTATGTGGTTTTTACTGCAATGAAAAGTGTATTAATAATACATGAATGAATCCAAGTGCGTGGTGGCCTGAGAGGGTGCCCGGTTGGAAATCTGCAAGGGTGCGGCTAGAAACATCCTCTCCTCCCTCCCCAAGGTTTCACCCAGCTGAGACCAGGTTTCCACAAACAACCCCACCAGCCTCAAAGGCTAAAGGAAGTCACCGAGAGCCAAGTGGAGGAGGTGGAAGGGAGTCTGTTTACATGCTGGTTGGGAGAATTTATGAGATCGAGGTGGGTTCTGGGAGTTGAGTTGAAGGTCGTTTTTTAAGCATCAGCTGAGTGATTTCTTCCAAGGTACCTCAAACACAGTCCAGCTCCCAAACTGCAGGGACCAGCCCTGCATGGGGTGCACCCTGGGGGAACAATGTCTGGAGCGCTGTGCTAGCCAAAGGCACACGGCCAGGGCTCCCAGACACTCTTGCAGCTCCAGAGCTTCTTGGTAGCATCCAAGACAGGTACCAGCGGCACGGTGTGCTCTGCCAGAAGCCACCATTCAGATATGAGCATCTTTACCTGGAAGTCAGGGGAGCAAGTTTCCTGGCAAGGTGAAACCGGGTGGATCCACCAGTAAGACCAGAGGTGAGGGGTTCCTACCTAACCCCTTGGACACAGAGCCTGGGCCTGGGCCTGGGCCTGGAGAAGCTAGTGTGTCCTGACAGGGCTGGAGGTGGAGGCTGAGCCCCATCACCAACATCCCTGGTTCCCCGACTTTATAAGGCTATGCCTCCTGAGCTCATGACATACGGCAGACACTTTTGTTTAGCCACCCTAAAGGAGGTCTAATGCTCCATCCCACAGAAACAGAGGCTCCCAGACGTGCACTCTGCACTCATGGGGCCAAGGAGAAATGGAGGAAGCATGGGTATCAGATCTGCCTCTGAGGCCCACCCCACTATCTCCCACTTGGTGACAACTTGCCAGACATGGTAACACCTGGCCAGAGCAGCTCGCTCTCCAAGAGCAAATCTCCCAAACCAACCCCGGTGTAGAAAGTGTTAACATGAGGGTCTCAACCCAGCCGCCAACACCTGTCCCCAACTCCTGTCCTCAGCTCCCTGCATGTCCCAACCACGGCTTCTACCAGTCCTAGCCCTTAATTCCATCTATGTGAACTTTTGTTAACTTTCAATTCTAAATAGACTTTTCCTTCCTGCCTTGCTAGCCTCAGATCACCCCAGGCTCAGGGAAAAATTGACCTCACACTTTGCATCCTGGCCCATTGGACCCTTTCTGCTCCAGCTCAGAATCTTCTGCAGTTCCTCCTCTTTACTCCTTATCAGCCCCGAGGATTGTTTTATGATCCTGGGCAGAATATTCCTACCAGGATCATATCTACCCGCCTCCATCTCTTATTTTCACAAAAGAAAGACAAAACCAATCACACAACCGTTTCCAATGGAATGGACATTGCTGGATTGCTGAGTCTGGGAGCAGCACCCCCACCCCCACCACCAGCTAGGATGGACATGGAGTCTAATTCCAGAGGTGGGCTTGGGAAGGGGGAGAGACATTCCTGGGCTGGGGGCAGGGAGTTTAGGGTTATCTGGAGCTGATTGCACTTAAAAGTGCTTGCTTCACTTCAAAGGCACTTTTAGTGCTGGTGGTGGGGCTCTGGCCATCAGAGCCTGTCCAGCCAGCAGCAGTAAAACTGTGAGAAGGAACAGAAGCAGGCCCGCCCACCCCTCTGGGTCCCAGGCACAGAGTCAGGCCGTCAGGGAAGATTCCACAGCTATTTACAGTCCTGCCTTTTTCCAGGTGGCCTCTTTTGCAGCAAAGGGACAGGTCCTCATGAAGTGGTGAGAACTCTGGGACATCCTGGTCTCTCTCTCTCTGCACCCATCACACACACACACACACACACACACACACACACACACACACCATATTTTCTCCTACAAGTTCATGGTTCCCACAAGTCCCAGGCAGCAGGGGACCGTGCTGGTTCAATGGGGAGGCCCAGTGTCCAACAGGGAGACCAGAGTCGATGAAGAACTCTGCACACACCTCTTGAAGGGCCTGGGCTTTGGGATGATTCTATTTTATTTTATTTATTTATTTATTTATTTATTTATTTATTTTTTTTGGTACCGGGGATTGAACTCAGGGGCACTCGACCACTGAGCCACATCCCCAGCCCTTTTTTGTATTTTATTAGAGACAGGGTCTCACTGAGTTGCTAAGTGTCTCGCCATTGCTGAGGTTGGCTTTGAACTCGCGATCCTCCTGCCTCAGCCTCCCAAGTGCTGGTATCACAGGCGTGCGCCATCGTGCCCGGCTTTGGGGCTGATTCTTAAGAAGAAATTAGAAAAAGGAATCACTGACTGCCTTTAGCAAGCACTCCCATCAGGGGTTCTGCTATGCACAGGGGCGTTTTCCCCCTCAGAGCCCCCTTGTGAGGTAGGGGTTACACCACCGTCCAAATTAAGAAAGTGACTCCACATCAGTAATCATGAGTGTTAGAAAATGCTGAACATAGTTAACTTAGCTGGGAACACCATGTTAGTGAAATAAAAGGGTTTATTGGGGTGCCACGTGGGGAAGGGTAGGGAAAGAAAGGAAAGGGAAGGGGGGGGGGTAGGGAAGGGAGAACAGGAAGGAAGAAGAAAAAAGGGGGAAAAGGGCCGGTTTCAGTCTGGGGCAGGCTTAAATAGCGGACTGGTGGTCAGGGAGACCCCGGAGGGGGGGGGGGGGCGAGTGTCTCCATAGGCTGCTGGAGGTCAGGAGGCAGTGGCGAGGGCACCTGCTGGCTAGGCTGAGGCTCCTGGGAAATATAGTCTTTTACCTGGGGAGGTGTGGCCTTCTACCTCCCTGCCCTGAATCCAACAATGAGGAAATCGCAAACCAAAACCACAATAAGGAGGGCACAGTGGCCCATGCCTGTCATACCAGCGACTCAGGAGGCTGAGTCAGGAGGATCACAGGTTCAAGGCCAGCTGGGCAACTTAGCCAGACCCTGTCTCGAAATAAAACAGAGAGGACTGGGGTTATGGCTCAGTGATAGAGCACCCCTGGTGTAGCCCCCAGTGCCCCCTCAAAAAAGAGAAAAAAAAAAAAAAAAAGCCACAATGGGCTGCCACCCCACACTCAGCAACAAAAACAAAATAACAAGAATTGGCAAAGAGGGCTGGGGTTGTGGCTCAGCGGTAGAGCACTTGCCTAGCACATGCGCGGCCTGGGTTCGATCCTCAGCACCACGTAAAAACACAGTTAAAGCAAATAAATAAATATTAAAAAAAAAAAAAAAAAAGAATTGGCAAAGATGTGGCCAAATTGGAATCCTGTTGGTAGAATGGTAAGATGGTATAGCAGCTACAAGAAGAAGTACAGTGTTTCCTCAAAAAACCTAAAAATTGCAAAAATGTACATGGCTGCATATGTCTATTTGCCAGATTATGCATTATAATTGATATATATGTGTATATATACATATATATATATATATATATATATATATATATACAGTGCTGGGATTTTGAGCACACTAGGTAAATGCTTTACCATGGGAGCTACACCCCCCAAGTCCAAGTGAATTTAAAAACATAAAATAAAACTACCATAGGGTCAGCAATTTCACTTCTGGGTAATACCCAAAAGAATTGAAAGGAGGGACCTCAAGAAATACGTACATATTCATGTTCATATATCATATTCATAATAGCCAAAAAATAAGAAGCAACCCAAATGCCCACTGACAGACAAATGAAAAATCAAAACGTGGGGATACAGTTCAGTGGTAGAGCGTGCTTAGCACAAGTCAGGCTCTAGATTCAATCCTCAGCATTACAAAGAAAAAATCCAGAAAAAAAATGTGGTATTTACATACGATGGAATATCCTTCAGTCTTTAAAGGGAAGGAAATTCTCACATATGCTACAACATGGATGGACCTTGAGGACATTATGCTGTGAAATAAGCCAGCTACAAAAAAAAATTAATACCATGCGATTGTACTTATACGAGTTACCTAGAACAGTCACATTCATAGACTTAAGACTGACTAAATCGGGGTGCAGTGGCGCACGCCTATAATCCCATCACTTGGGAGGTTGAGGCAAGAGGATCACAAGTTCAAAGCCAGCCTCAGCAATGGCGAGGCACTTTAGCAACTCAGTGAGACCCTGTCTCTAATAAAATACAAAAAAGGGCTGGGGATGTGGCCCAGTGGTCGAGTGCCCCTGAGTTCAATCCCCAGTACCACAAAAAAAAAAGAAAAAAAGACTGCCAGTGGCTTGGGGGATGGGGGGTTGGGAGGCATTATTTAATGGGTAGAGAGTTTGAGTTTTGCAAAATGAAAAGAGTTCTGGGAATGGACGGTGGTGGTGGTTGCCCAGCAATGTGAATATACTTAAGGCCACTGAACTGTACACATAAAAATGAGTAAAATGGAAATTTTTAATGTCATGCGTATTGTACCATGATTCAATTTTTTTTTTCAATGAGGAAAGTAAAGTATCCAGAATTAAGAGACTCTCCAACGCCAGGACTGAGAGTTGAACTCAGATCTATCTGGGGCCCACACCTGTGGTCTTTACCACCCAACTCCCTAGAGCTGACGTTCCTGCGGGTCACCCACACTCCACTGCTCGTGCCCCTGATAACACAAACACACTTTCCCTAAAGACTCAAGGTTCAGCAGGTGGCCAGGTCACAGCACCATCCGTCAGCACCCATGTGTCGAGCCCTCCTGCTCCAGTTCCATGCTGGGCACAAGGGGACAGCGATGACCAAGACAGGCTGGGTCCCCATCCTCAAAGCACCTCCCCTCTGTGGAGGTGAGGCAGATAATAACCACATACACTAACTAACATCCAAGAGAAGGACAGGTAGTGATAAGATCGCTTCAGGACACCATTAATGGGAAGAAGCAGAACAGAGAGTTGGGGAGCTCTGGTGACTTTAGCTGGAATTGCTGGGGGAGCGGACATCTCAGCGGGGTCCTACAGGTTGAGGAGACAGCATCACCCGGCAGAGGGGCATTGCAACCAGAGGACACCGTTCACACCAAACCAGGAGCCAGAAGTCAGCTCTAGGAGGTAAGAGAGGTGGCCAGAGTGGGCTGGCCAGAGAGGAGGAGGAGGGAGGGGCTGAGGAAGGGACAGAGGTCGAGAGGCAGGGAGGGTGGGCGCACCAGGGTCCTAGCAGGACTTGCTGAACAGCCTGGATTCTTTGTTTGTTTGTTTGTTTGTTTTGTTTTTTGGTTTTATTGGGTTTTTTGGTTTTTGGTTTGGGGTTTTTTTGGTACTGAAGATTGAACCGAAGGGAACTGAGCCACATCCCCAGCCATACCATATATATCTATCTCTCTAGATAGACAGATAGATAGATAGATAGATAGATAGATATAGATATATACAGATATATATATAGATATAATTTTTTTTTTGTACCGGGAATTAAACTCAGGGACACTCAACCACTGGGCCACATCCCCAGCCCTTTTTTTGTATTTTATTAGAGACAGGGTCTCACTGAGTTGCTAAGTGCCTCGCCATGGCTGAGGCTGGCTTTGAACTTGTGATCCTCCTGCCTCAGCCTCCCAAGTGCTGGGATTACAGGCGTGCGCCACCATGCCTGGCTTATAATTTTATTTTTAAGACAGGGTCTTGATGAGTTGCTTAGGGTCTCACTAAGTTGCCAAGGATGACTTTGAACTTGTGATCCTCCTGCCTCAGCCTCCCCAGGTGCTGGGATTAAGGCGTTCTCTAAAGCCAATAGGCAACAGCAAGAGGGGTTTAAGCAGCTGGCCATGTGACTCCATTTTTGCTTTAGAAATAACTCAAGTGTGGGGGTCTTAACCTATCCCTGGGGTGCCCCTAAGCCTCCTCTAACCACTGGGCTCAGGGCTCAGATGGGACCTCCCAGAGTGTCCTGAACCCGGGCCTCAAGGCCTGAGAAACAGGCGCACTGCACCCAGATCTCCTGCGCGACGGCTTGGTGGGCGCTCGATGACATCTCCACAGGGACGTCCTGGGGAGAAGGGGCCTTGGAGACCGCAGCCCATGGGGGTGGAGAGAAATGCTCTGCCCTGGTGCTGCGGCCAGGGCTGGCCCTGCCTCTGCATCCTGTCTGGAATGTGGAACAGTCCCTGGGAAGGAGTGTCCCAGATGCTGGTCTCTGAGAAATCACGACTTCAGAGGTCATCGTGGGAATTTCCCCACCACACAAGGTGTTTTCCCTAAAACGTGGAGTATTTTTATCCTCCTAAGCGGCTCAGGATTGCCGGGAGCTATTCACCTGAGCCGGCTCAGTACAGAGACAGATGTTCTGAAGGCTCTGATCAGCGACAGCCCAGGTGTTCCGATTCCCCAGTGTGGCAGCCCAGGGTCCCTGAGGTCGCCACATATGCAGGAGCCTGTGCTCCTGGAGTCTGACGGCCCCGTGGTCATCACACCTGCCACCCCTGAGGTCCACTAGGACCTTCTGAACTCTGTCACCTCCGCCTCCCTCCATCCGTCCAACACGTCAGACTGGATGGGGACAAGTGAGGCTTTCCTGGCCAGAGGGCGTCTACGAGGGGACATCTGGTTTCAGTCACGTAATGCTGACACTGACAAGGTCCCCTGTGTGCTGATCATCCCCTCTGCTCCAAGCTCAGTGTTCCCGGCCGCCACCCAGACCCCTGGCCCTCCTGCCATCTCCATTCTCTGGGTCCTACAATGGCCATCCCTTAAAAGTCAGGGTACCACGGTTGGGTTCCGTCCTCAGCCCCTGCCCGTCTCGCCCACTCCCACCCCGCTGCGGGGGGAGCCCAGCTTCTGCCCTCCAGGCCAGACCCAGTTCCCGGGCTCCAGGCTACACAGGCCCCGCGGAGGACCCCGCGGGACTCACACTCTCCTTACAAGCCAGACAGACTGACCTCAAAGTAATGATCTCCTTCCCCAAACTGGCTCCCCCTCCTGGGTGTCCCTTCTCTGCCGGGAGCCGCGTCATCCAGCAGCCACGCCCGGCGTCTCTGCCTTGCCTCTGGTCCCCCTGTGTGTCGGTCTCGAGATGCTGGCCGCTCCACAGTCAGCAGGCCTCGCACCTTTGTCCCCTCCGCGGGCCCCTGGCCACGATGGCTGTCACTCAGGTTGGCATCCTGTGTCGCCAGGATTACTCCTGTGCCTCTCAGATGTCTCCCGGACTCCGGGGCCTCCCCACCCACCTCCAGAGACGCGTTTCCCAGACCTGGGTCTGATGTGGCCTGTGACTCTTCCTCTCAAACCTTCCCTGTTCCCGGGGCCTTCAGACCTCTCCTACCCTGACTTCATCCACCACCGGGCATCTGTTCCATCCACTCTCCAAACCATCCTCTTCAGCAAGCCCACAATGGCTCTCCTAGAAACACTCCTGGCACATTTGGGGGCCACTTTTTGCTCATCCTGCAAATGCCAATGACAATGCAGACCAAGGGGCCCTTGTGCCGACCTGTGCCGAGACCCAGTGCCAGCCATGCTGAGGGCTGGGAGTTCCCAGCCCTCCACTTCTACCCCACCTAGGCACGACAGGGTACCCCAGCATCTGACTGTGGGAGCCCGGGCCACCTCACCACCTTTCCAAGGTGCCCTGTTTCTCTTTCCAAGACAGAGAGCCCCGCCTGCCGGCCCAGGTCTCGAGAGGGAGGCTGGGGAACAGGCCTCTGGAATTCCAGGGCTCCCGACCAAGAGCGCTGGACATCACTCCCCGAGTGGTACCAGGAACGGGCCGCCTATAAGAATGCACGGTTCTCTAAACAGCGGCGTCCTGGGTGCAAGGCAGCTCCAGCCGCAGCCCCCGGCTGGGACCTCCGTGGAGCTGCCGGCTC
The DNA here is from genome assembly GCA_025594165.1 of Tamias sibiricus. Lineage (NCBI taxonomy): Eukaryota > Metazoa > Chordata > Mammalia > Rodentia > Sciuridae > Tamias > Tamias sibiricus. The sequence continues at coordinate 153,694,842 of CM046664.1, forward strand.
GGCCTTTATCATCCTGTCAGGCCCCTGGAAAAGCCCGGCCTCCGCAGCACCACCACCACTGGCAGGACCCAAAGAAGGAGAGGCCGCGGAGGTGAGGGGATGATGGAGTGCCCTCTCCGCAGCACAGGCAATTAAGAGGAAGTTAAAAGGGCCATTGTGTTATTCCACTTATGAGAGGAATGCGGCCTGGGGCCTGGGTTCCCTACCTGCTCTGGTGCTGCTCCCCTTGATAAGGAGGCTGGGGGGGGGGGGAGGTCTCCTGGGAGTGTTTCCCCTGAGCTGCCCCCAGGGCCCACAGCAAGGCCTTCCACACCTCCTGCGGCTCCTGCAGGCCCCGTCCTGCCTGCTCTGTCTATTCTCCGCGCCAGGATGTGACTGGGCCCACCTCAGCCCCACCCGGGCAGCCGTGTGCGGGAGGTGGACCGACAGCCCATGCTGTGGCAGCAGCTGGGCCCGTGCCGGTACCAGTGTGGAAGCCCTGACCTGGGCGCGTGCTTGAGGGCTCTGAGGGGAGAGCCCCCTCCCCTATCACTGACCCCCAAATCCCTCCCTTGGACATGCTCTCCTTCAACTTTAAGCCGTGTCCCTTCAGGAGTCCTCAAGCTCTACCCACCCCCTTCCTGCCAGGTGGCCCCGTGTTCATTCCAAGGGCTGTGTCCCACCCTGCAGTAGTTGAGTCCTGGCACAGAGAGGGCCATGGTCTGCAGCTAGGAAGCACAGCTGCCAAGTGGTTCTGTGGGAAGGTCAAGCCCAAGGGTCAGGAGCTAATGGGTGCTGAGCTATGTCCACGTGAGCAGGTCACTTGCTCTCTCTAGGCCTGTTTCCCTGACTCTATGATGAGGAGGGAGGGTCAGATGACTGCCCAGCTCTGGCCCACTCAGTGGTACATTTCCTGACCCTCTGGGACAAGGAAGAGGCCCAGACCAGCACACTCTGGGGTGGACTAAAGACAGCTCCCCTTCAGGGCGCGGTGTGCAGACCTATAATCCCAGTGATTCCAGGTGGCTGAGACAGAAGGATCTCAAAATCGAGGCCAGCCTGAGCAACTTAGTGAGATCTTATATCAATGTTTTTTGTTTTTTGCTTTTTGTTTTTGGTACCAGGGATTGAACTCAGGGGCACTCGACCACTGGGCCACATCCCCAGCCCTTTTTTGTATTTTATTAGAGACAGGGTCTCACTGAGTTGCCAAGTGCCTCGCCATTGCTGAGGCTGGCTTTGAACTTGCGATCCTCCTGCCTCAGCCTCCCAAGTGCTGGGATTACAGGCGTGCACCACCGCGCCTGGCTAGAGATTTTTTATCAAAACAAAACATAAAATAGACTGGACAGGGGATGTAGCTCAGTAGTAAAGCACCCCTGGGTTCAATCACCAGTACAAAATAAAAGGAATGACTCTCCTCCAATGCCACCTCAACTCATACCTTCTCTGAAGGAAGTGTATAATCTTTTTTTTTTTCCTTATGCTTTCATGGAGACTCTTAAAGCCTAGCAGAGGGGCTTGACCCCACCTGTAGAAACCAGGGCACAGATGCAGTGCCTCTTAACCAGACATGTATTTTTTAAATGTTTCCACACAAGAATAGATGGGATCTCTAACATGACGAGCTGGTTCTCCAAATTCCAGGGCACAGTAGAAAGCTCAGAAAGAGATAGGTTAGGAACAAGGAAGAAAGCATTACCTGAGCAACCTCTACTCTCAGAGACAGCTCCAGTCAGTTACAGAAAATGATCGCAAATTTTTAGATAAACCCTTCAACAGATGAATGGATGAAGAAAATGTGGCATATATACAATGGAATATTACTCAGCCATAAAGAAGAAGGAAATTGCCAGGCATGGTGGCACATGCCTGTAATCCCAGCACTTGGGAGGCTGAGGCAGGAGGATTGCAAGTTCAAAGCCAGCCTCAGCAATGGTGAGGGACTTAGCAACTCAGTGAGACCCTGTCTCTAATAAAATACAAAAAAGGGCTGGGGATGTGGCCCAGTGGTCAAGTGCCCAGGAGTTCAATCCCTGGTACCAAAAAAAAAAAAAAAAGAAGAAGAAGAAGAAGAAGGAGTAGGAGGAGGAGGAGAGGAGGAGAAGAAGAAGAAGAAGAAAATTATGGCATTTGCCAGTAAATGGATAGAGCTGGAGACTATCATGCTAAGTGAAATAAGCCAATCCCAAAAAAACTAAAGGCCAAATGTTCTCTCTGATGATAATCCACAATAAAGTGGGGTGAGGGTGAAAGTTCACTGGATTAGACAAAAGGAAATAAAGGGAAGGGAAGGGGGATAGGAATAGAAAAACAGTAGAATGAATAAGACATAACTTTCCTCTGTTCATATATGAATACCCGACAGTGAAACTCCACATCATGTACAATTGAATGAATGGGATCCTAAATAGGATAAGTTATACCCATGTGTGTATAATATGTCAAAATACACTCTACGGGGGCTGGGGTTGTGGCTCAGCAGTAGAGCGCTCGCCTAGCACGTGCACGCCCCGGGTTCGATCCTCAGCACCACGTAAAAATAAAGGCATTGTGTACAACTAAAACAAATAAATGAATATTTTTTAAAAAAAATACACTCTACAGTCATGTATACCTAAAAAGAACAAATAAAATTTTTTTAAATAAAAAATAAAAGTTTTTAGATAAAGTCATAAAGTCTCTGCACGGTGGCTACTAAGAGCTAGGAGCGATCTGTCTCTAAGTCCCTGATGCTGAAGGCTGACGTGGGGGGGAGATCACCCACAAATCCGGGTGTTTGCTGTAAGAGACGAGGCCCACTGGCTCAGCAGACCACAGACCCACACTGGTGGGACATCGGACATCCTCACGGACACCCAAGACCTTCCCGCCTGCCGCAGCCAGAAATTCCTTCCTGCACGCAGCCTTGACCTCCCTCCAGATGCTTTTGCGGGAACCTCCCGGTCCAAGTGCAGAGGGAGGTATTTTTTAATTTAGCTGCTTTCTGTTTCTTTGTTCTTCCCTGTGCCTCATTATCTTGAGAGGTCTTTAATAACTGAGCAGGCCTGGAACATTCCTCCTCTGCTTCTCCCACGCGGGGTTTTGCGCCACCCCCTGCCACGGAGGAGGACAGCTGAGGGCCGGGGCTGGCGCTGGCCTGGTGTCTCCCTCTAGAGCTGCTGGCCCAGGGCCCCAGGGCGGGAACTGAGAAGAGGGCCCTGCAGCCTCCAGGAAATGAGATTTGAGCAGAAACTGTCCACCAGTGCTTCCACCCGCCTCAGGACACGCTCATGTACACACACGCTCACACCCGTGAGTCCTCCCTCTGGGATGCCTAAGCCCTGGCGTCATGAGTTGTTGGATGATTAGGGTCTCCGGGCGAGGGCGTCCTACATTTGCAACACAGCAAATCCAGCATTTCCCACGATTCACTCCCCGCCGCCCCCCACAGACAGGATATTACTTATACAGTGTGAACTGGGAGTCCCCAGCTGGTCAACCTCCAGGTGGCAACTACAGAATATTCCAGATCTCCAAAATGCTGCTCAAACCACCAGGTTTCCTGTCACTCCAGGGGGGATGAAAGGAGTTTGGTGTCGTTAAGGCCACAGATGTGAGCGCTGCACTGGGACAGGGACACCAATATGGAAGCCACTCCCCACTGACAGGCCTACGGCCACATGCTACAGGCTGCTGAATTCTGCTAGAGCATCACCAAGCGTCCCATCAGAGGTGGCACCAAGCCCAGCGTTAGACTCCCGGGCCGTCTTCTCAGGAGGGCCCAGGAGCACGAGCCAGGTACACCAGGATCGCACCCACTGCCCCCAGGGCAGACGACAGCAGCCAAAGCACAGGACACCTGAGAGCCACGGCGGACTCCTAGCAAGGACTTCAGAGGACATCGACATGCTGGTGATGGCACAGCCCCCAGAGCCAGATGGCCTGGGTTCAAAGCCCAGCTCGGACACTTAACGAGCGATGTAACCTCAGGAAAGATATGTACGCTTTCCCCACCTCCGTTTTGTCATCTGTAAAATAGAATAACATTTCCCATCAATTATAAGATACTTAATGTTTTCTGTTCTGGTTTTAACGTTTTAACACATCTAACACCATCTTAGAATCATGGGCTAAGAGGAAGCAATGACACCGTTGTGGTCACACATGCATGCAAATCAACAGTTGAAGAATCAGGGGTCTGGGAGCCAAACACATGGGCATGTGCCTGTGATCTCAGTGACTCTGGAGGCTGAGGCAGGAGGATCACGGTCATCCTTCCTTCCCATTCCCTGCCCCACCTCTCTTCTTCCTCCTTTCTCCTCTTCCTTCCTTCTTTTCTGCACTAGTGATTGAACCCAGGGCCTCACACATACAGGGCAGGTGCTCTACCATTGAGCTACATCCCCAATGCTTTGGAGTTGTTTGTTTGTTTGTTTGAGACAGAGTCTACTAAGTTGCCCGGGCTGGCCTCAAACTTACAACCCCACCTCAGGGTCCCAAATCGCTGGGATTATAGTCATGCAATACCACATCTGCCTTAGAAGAGCTCTCTCATTAAATATAAAATAAAAGCTCTAATTAACAAGAAAGCATTGTGTTATAGTTTTCCTTTCTTTTTTTTAATATTTATTTATTTGTTTTAGTTGTACACAATGCTTTTATTCTTATGTGGTGCTGAGGATCGAACCCGGGCCACACACGTGCTAGGTGAGCACTCTACCACTGAGCCACAACCCCAACTCCTAGTTTTCCTTTCTTAATGTTACAGAAATGTGAATCTTACCATTGGTGGCATTTTGGGTTTGGTTTTTTTTTTTTTTTTGTACCAGGGATTGAACTCAGGGGCACTGGACCACTGGGCCACATTCGCAGCCCTTTTTTGTATTTTATTAGAGACAGGGTCTCACTGAGTTGCTAAGTGCCTCGCCATTGCTGAGGCTGGCTTTGAACTCGCGATCCTCCTGCCTCAGCCTCCCAAGTGCTGGGATTACAGGCGTGCGCCACCGTGCCTGGAACATTGGTGGTATCTTCAAGTCAGTGACATATGGTTACAACCACACAAACCTCATAAGCATGTTCGGAGGGTTAAATGAGTTCATATTTATGAAGTACTTAGGATGGTCCTGGAACACAATGATTCCAATATTCACGCTGTCATGATTAATGGAATAAATAAATGAAATCTGGGGCTGGGGTCGTGGCTCAGCGGTAGAACACTCACCTAGCACGTGCGTGACCCAGGCTTGATCCTCAGCACCACGTAAAAATAAATAAAGGCATCGTGTGCAACTAATAAATAAATGAATGAATGAATGAATGAATGAAATCTGCTTTGTTCTTTAGAAACATTCCTGGCAGGGCTGTGCACTCAAGGAGTAGTCTGTGGGGGCAAAGCCCTGCAGAGGGCTGGCTGAGAGGCCATGAGAGCACCAGTCAGTGATGGCCGTGTGGATGGACAGAAGTGTTGGGCAGACTGGCAAGTCTGGGAAGTGGACCGTCACACGTCGGTGACAGGTGTGTACGTGTGAGGAGGTAGAGGTGAAAACGCCACAGGTTTCTGGCCGGGGCCGTGGAGCCCTGCTTTTTACCTTATGGGAAACACAGAGACACAGGAATGGGAAAGTGAGGAAAGATCTCTGGGTGGGCCATGTTTTCTGTGGGATATCCGGGTGGAAATATCTGCCAAGAAACTAGCAATGGAGCTGGGCGCGGTGGCGCACGCCTGTAATCCCAGCACTTTGGGAGGCTGAGGCAGGAGGATCGCGAGTTCAAAGCCAGCCTCAGCAATGGCGAGGCACTTAGCAACTCAGTGAGACCCTGTCTCTCATAAAATACAAAAAAAGGGCTGGGGATGTGGCCCAGTGGTCGAGTGCCCCTGAGTTCAATCCCCGGTACCACAAAAAAAAAAAAAAAAGAAAAAAGAAAAAAGAAACTAGCAATGGGGCTGGGGATGTAGCTCAGTTGGTAGAATGCTTGCCTTGCATGCACAAGGACCTGGGTTTAATCCCCAGCACCACCAAAAAAAGAAGAAAGAAAGAAAAGAAACTAGAAATGAAGGTTCAGAGCTCGAAAGACACATCCAAGACTATGGAAAGAATGAAGGAAGGGAGGGAGAGAAGGAAGAAAGAAGGAAGGAAGGAAGGAAGAAGGCAGGGAGCTGCCCCAGTTCCTGTCCATGACACAGGCCTTACATCACCCTGGAACGCTCACCTCGTTCTTTTTCATACTTGAGTTATTTGTATGTGTCAGTCTTCCCCCACTAACAGTGAGCTGAGGACAGGAAAATTCAGGACCCAGCCCAGAATCCAGCAGTACTAGCTATTCCATGAGTTTTGTTAGACGGGTGTGTCCCACTGAGGAACCGTGTCCTTCAGGGGCAGAAGTCTTGCCTCCTGGCTCATTAACCCTTCACAGTGCTCCTTAGTCTATGCCCTGTGACAACAGAACAAACCTGATAAGGAACCACAATGGATCAGGAGGAAAGATGCAGGCTTCTTGCAGGCATCAGTGTTCAACTGGATGAGAAGAGAAAGGGGGACGAGAAAACGACACAACATGAGACAGATGAACATGGAAGATAAAGGAGGGAGAAAAAAAGAACATTCTGAGGGGCAGCCGTGAGATCTTGTTTTTGTTCTTTCAGTACTGGGGATTGAGCCCAGGGGGGGCTCTACCAATGAGCTGCATTCCCAGACCTTGAATTTCTATTTTTGACAAAGAATTTCACTAAGTTGCCCAGGCTGGGCCTTGACCTTGTGATCCTCCTGCCTCAGCCTCCCAAGGAGGTAGGCTTACAGGCATGTGCCACCACACCCGGCCAGCTGTGAGATCTGATTGCTACCCGCTGCTTCCTTTTCAGCGTTCCCACCCTGATGATTTACACAAATCATTTCCCACCCAGGAAACCTCACCCACTCAGCTCTCCCAGTTCAAGTTTTTCACAGCCCCAAGCATTGTCTAAAGGGACGAGGAAAAAGCCCGAGAGCTTCTTGCAGGGTCCACTGAAGCTCCCTGTGGCAGGAAGATCCAGAGCCATGCTCGCCTCACCCTGCTGGGTGGGCTTCAGTTTCCTCGTCCCCTTTGTCACTCAGGGCCTCAGGTGCTCCTTGTTTCCACCTGGGCCTCCCCTCAGCTCTACAGGAGAGCGGGCTGCCCACTATGAATCGGCCTCCTTGATGATACCTGAGCACTTTCCCTGGTCTTGTTGAGACTTTCTCCCCAGCGTGGTCTGTCTCTGTCTTTTGCACAGCTGGGGATGGAACCCAGGGCCTTGCGCGCTGGGCAAGCACTCTGCCTCTGAGCGACACTTTTTCTACTTTTGTTTTTCATTTTGAGACAGGCTCTCGCTAAGACGGCTTTGAGCTTGCCATCGTTCTGCCCCGGGCTCTCCTGTCTCCATCTTGTGTTCCGGCTCCCCTCCTCCTCCCTCCTCCAGGCCGCAGGAGCCAGGGCTCCGCTCTGGGTCTTTCCCCAGAGTCCTTCTGACTGTCCTGGGCCCCCCCTCGCACTCCCTGACCTGCAGGCCTGCATGTCACTCCCTTGTGTTCCTGTGGTGCTGTCATTGTTCCGAGTGAGTCACTGTCCGGTTCAAGGAGAAAGGCTGAAAGGGAAGTTTGGGACCACTCCCTTTTGCACACCAGCTACCAGGACAGGCTTTCTGAGGAGCCCCTCCTGGGAGGGGATTGTCCACCCCTGCCCTGCTGCCCTGCACTCAAGTTGAGAAAACGGACGCAAAAGAGGCAAGCCAGAGCCCATGGGCTGAGTCCTGATATGTACAAAGGACCACTGGGAGTGGCCTCTGATCCAAGGGAGGCAAAAGACAACAGGCTGGATGCGCTCAGGGAAACGACATCCACCCTGTCCACACCACCACCCTCTCCACGGACACCCCAGAATGGATTCGGGCAGATTGTGGTCACTGTGCGCTGACCTTCCCACCCAAAGCCCATCAAAGAGATGTTGAATGTGCTCTCAGGCAGCCCCACCCCTGGCCTGGCCTGGGGTCCTCCCAGAGGCATCCCGCCCACCACTGGCACAGGGGCCCCCATGGCACGTCCCACTACCCCCTCTGATCTCCCCTTTCCCTGGCCAGCTGGGAGGGGACAACATCACATCATCTCACCAGGGCTGGAAAGGGGAGGTGAGACTGAACGATGGAGGGGCTACGAGGAGGTCCTGGGGAGACCACAGAAAGCGGGGACCTGAACAACCCAGGGCTGTGACTGCAAGATGAGACGCCAGAGGACGGGAAGTGAAGTTTTGCAGGGTGGCAGAGGGGAACGGGGTGAGGGGGAAATCTGGGGAACAAAAGCCCCCAAACTCCCTGAGCTGCATGCCAGGAGTCCTGGAGGAGCCGGTGGGCCTCTGGCACGTCATCAACCCCACCGTGCATGCTGCCGGAGAAAGGAGCGGAGCCTACGTGCCCGCGCTGCAGTTGTTCCCAGGCGACAACCCTGGGGAAGACCCCGAAGAAATGAAAGAAAGAGAGCACAGAAGCCGGGCGCGGTGGCGCCCGCCTGTAATCCCAGCACTTGGGAGGCTGAGGCAGGAGGATCGCGAGTTCAAAGCCAGCCTCAGCAATGGTGAGGCACTTAGCAACTCAGTGAGACCCTGTCTCTAATAAAATACAAAAAAGGGCTGGGGATGTGGCCCAGTGGTCAAGTGCCCCTGAGTTCAATCCCCGGTACCACAAAAAAAAAAAAAAAAAAAAAAAAGAGAGAGAGAGCACAGATTTTGGAGATGGGGCTTCCTGGGTGTGTAGGGGCCCGGGAAGTAGGACCGGGTGTGTTGAATACAGGGGGGAGATTGACTTTTGATCCGGCTGGCATGAGTCTCATTGCTTGGTTTATTCAACTGTCAAATCCCCCAGCCCATGGGGCCCCAAGGTGCCTGCTCTGGAGGGTGGAGATGTGCTTTGGTCCATCCTGTTTCTAGCATTATGATAATGGGAAGTATGCGACTGGGGCGTCGGTCCCATCCATCCGAAGAGCTCTCAGCCAGCACACCATCTCCATAATTGTCAACTGGGTGATAGAGTGCCGAGTCCCAAGAAATGTTTGTTGCATCGAAATGACTGGAATGAGCATCAATTTAATGAGGGGAAATTTTAGTCAGTTTAGTCAAGCAACTGGCTCGACTTGGGGGACAAAGGTGACTTTCTTCTCCCTGAATTCTGGTCCTAATGAGGGCTCTCGGCTGGCACAGGGAGCTTGGAGCACCACCCCGAGGCGGCTGTGCCCACAGGTGCATGCCGCTTCTTGCACACAGCGGGCACTCGGGGAGCTGGGACCGGCCCGAGGGGAGTAGCCAAGCCCTGCTGTGTTTTCAGAACTCAAGATTGCCTCTGGCGTCAGCAAATAGCACCAGAAAGTTCAATCAGAAAGCTGGGACTACACAAATAAATAAAAAGACACCAGCGACAGCTGCCTGCCATCACCCTAATTAAAAAAAATACACAACCCACCATGGTCAGCAATCTGCTGCTCCCTGGTTCCCCCTCCACACAGGCAGGCAACCAGCCACCTGCGTGGAGAGGGAGGTCACGGCCGGGGAGTACAGCCCAGAGCCCAGAGGGGCCCTCAGGGGTGTGTGTGCCTGCGTGCGTGGGAGTGTGTGTCCTATAGGGACTCGGCCATAGCTTAATAGCTTAACCTACTGCCACCCGCCCCTGCCCCAGCTACTCTGTCTCCCTGTCTTCTTAGGAGCTCTTCCCTAGGCTGGGGCTCCCAATGTGCTGTTCTTCACATCAGTCAGCCATCCATTGCTCACTCCTTCCCTCTTCCACATCGTGCCCCACCACCCCTCTGTGGAAAGGGCTCTCTCCAGCCATGCTCGGGGCCGCATGCCTACAGGCACAGTGGTGAACCCCTGTCATCCCAGTGGCACAGGAGGCTGAGGCAGGAGGATCGCAAGTTCCAGACAGCCTCAGCAACTTAGCAAGGTGCTAAGAAACTGAGACCCTGTCTCTAAATAAAATACAAAAAAAAAAAAAAAAAAAACGGCTGGGGATGTGGCTCACGGGTTGAGTGCCCCTGAGTTCAATCCCTGGCATCTTAAAAAAATAAAATAAAAACACACAGCTTTGTGCCACAGGTCCCCTTCTAGCCCCTTCTTCCATTTTAGTTGTCTTCGAAGCACCCATCTCTAGGTAAAGTTAGGTTTTGGTATTATGTTTGCAGAGCTGGGGACCCAGGGCTTCACACATGCTAGGCAAGTGCTGTACCTCTGAACTACACCCCCAGGCCTAAATTAGATTATTTTTACTTATTTGTTATCTGTTCCTGCCCCACCCCTCCACCTCTCGCCCTGACCCTGAACACTTACCTACAACCCAAGTATAGGATTATCTTGCTCGCAGTCATCTCCTGAACTGTAGGAACCACAGCTGACAGGTAGTAAGCTTTCCATCAAGAGTTCCTGAGTGAGCCGGGCGCGGTGGCGCACGCCTGTAACCCAGTACTTGGGAGGCTGAGGCAGGAGGATCGCGAGTTCAAAGCCAGCCTCAGCAATGGCGAGGCACTTAGCAACTCAGTGAGACCCTGTCTCTAATAAAAACAAAAAAAGGGCTGGGGATGTGACCCAGTGGTTGAGTGCCGCTGAGTTCAATCCCCAGTACCAAAAAAAAAAAGAGTTCCTGAGTGAATGAAATGTGAGTCCTTCCACACCAAGATGACCCATCAGAATTTGGGCTGCTTGAGGGCTGGGGATATAGCTCAGTTGGTAGAGTGCTTGCCTCCCATGCACAAGGCCCTGGGTTCAATTCCCCAGTACCACAAAATAAAAAAAATAAAAAAAGAAGTTGGGTTGCTTGGGTCAGGCACAGTGCCATACACTTGCAATTCCAGCAACTCAGGATGTTGAGAGAGGAGATGTTGAGGGAGGAGGATCACAAGTTGGAGGCCAGCCTCAGCAACCTGGTGAGACCCTGACTCAAAAAATTTAAAAAAGCCGGGCATGGTGGCGCCCGCCTGTAATCCCAGCACTTTGGGAGGCTGAGGCAGGAGGATCGCGAGTTCAAAGCCAGCCTCAGCAAAGGCGGGGCACTTAGCAACTCAGTGAGACCCTCTCTCTAATAAAATACAAATAAGGGCTGGGGATGTGGCCCAGTGGTCGAGTGCCCCTGAGTTCAATCCCCAGTACCACAAAAAAAAAAAAAATTTAAAAAGATGAGGATGTAACTCAGTGGTAGAGTGCCCTGGATTCACTCCCCAGACAAAAAAAAAAAAAAAAAAAAAAAAACACCTGCTTTTTCCAGTAAAGGGTGTGGGGGGGGGTGTGGGGCGTAGAATGTTCCTGGTCACTCTGTGACAAGGACACTTAATCAGTCTGGCTCCCTTGTGCCAGGCCCTCTGCTAAGGTCTCTGCATGAATTGTATCATTCATTCTTTCTGATAGCCTTAAGCAGTAGATGTTTTTTTTTTTGTTTTTTTGTTTGTATTTTCTTTTTTGGTACCAGGGATTGAACTCAGGGGCCCTCGACCACTGGGCCACATCCCAACCCTTTTTTGTATTTTATTAGAGACCGGGTCTCACTGAGTTGCTAAGTGCCTTGCCTTGCTGAGGCTGGCTTTGAACTCGCGATCCTCCTACCTCAGCATCCCAAGTGCTGGGATTACAGGCGTGCGCCACCACGCCTGGCCAGTAGGTGTTTTTATCTCCACTTAACAGATAGAAACCAGGGCTTGGAGAGGGAACTTGAATTTCCCAACTTCATGGAGCTTATCCATGGTAGAGCCAGCCTTTAATTCTGATCTAGTTGACTCCAAGGTTCAAGGAAGCTTTTCACTAGGTCAAAACGAGAGCGATTGAACCATCCCTATTTAAAGCCTGCCCCTGCCCCCCTCTGCTCTGTCCCCGCGTCCTGGGGGCTGTCAGCCACCCAGGGAGGGCACCTTTGACAGTCTCCCACCCAGGGCCTGATAGTGCTGGAGGAGCCTCAACTCCTGCCTGCCCAGCAGCCCAGCCTCTCCCCAAGCTCCACCCCAGGGCCACTGGGAGGCAGTGAGGAAGATGGGCAGGGAGAAAACGGCCCAGGGCAGGCTGTGGGGTCCGGTGACCTCCTTTCCAAGTCCTGCCTGCCTGAGAGCTGGCTCAGAGCCTTGGCTTTCCCTGAACCCGATAGGCATCTCCTGGAGCTGTCTCAGCCTCAGAAGGAAATGTCAGCCCAGCACAGCTGGACGCCCCAGGCCCAGGCTGCAGCCTAGGACAATGGGGCAGGGTTTCCGGCAGGGAACTGGCTGGCAGTGGGAGGTGGAGAGACCAGGAGGGCAGGGGGAGACAAGACGGGGCTCCAGGACCCCTAGCGGTTGACTCACTGCATGTGTCAGGGGCAAGTCACTTCCCCTGAGGGTATCTTTGTCACCTCCTCAAAGGGACAACCCCTCCCACACCCACCCCTCAAGGGCTCAGAGGAGATGGGCAAGGGTAAGGGCGGCAGAAGGCCAGCTCAGAACAAAGGGCCCTTTAAGAAAGACAGGTTTGCCTGCCCTAGGAAGTGTCCCCTGTGCAGAGCTTGCAGACATCACGGTCACTGCACCTTAGCCTCACCCACATCCCGTGAAGGAGGTGCTCCTATTGCTCCCACTTTGCAGATGAGGACTCTAAAGCCCCAGGGGGCCAAATGATCTTTCCCAAGCACATTGGGCCATGTTCCACTGTCCAGCCATCCTACGTCCACTCCCGATCCCTGCCACACGACCAGAGACCAAAGCCCCTCCAGGGACCTTCTCATGGGCAGAAAGGATGGTTCTAGTGTCTATAAGGATGGCCTCTGCCCATCTAGGCTTCGTACAACATGGGCACGTGGACACTGTGTGGCAACAAGGATTCGTGGGGTCCTTCCTAACCCTGATGACACACTTCCTGCTTTATGTCATCCCTATTTCTGGGGCCCTTCGATGACCAGAACCATCTCACCTCACACAGCCCATTACGTGGGTGAGGACCAGAGGGAATCAGGAGATCTGGGCTGTGCTACTCCCTGGCATCGTGACCTCCACCTGTCAATGGTGGGAAACCTGCTGGCCCCTTTAGGGGGTCTTTGCAGGCCCTCAGGAGCCCTCCCTAATGGGCACAAGCAGCTGGTGCTGAGCTGATTGAAGGCCCGTCACTCAAGGGTGCTGGGGCGTCCACACCCCCGCTCAGCACCGTCCTGCTGGGAACGTTCAGGCAGAACCAGTTTGTGAAGAAGGTGGGCCCCATTCTGTGTCATGAGCACACACAGGACACAAGCTTGAGCTGACAACCAAGGCCGAATCTGAGGTTCACAGATCACTCGAGGGTCCAATCTGTCCAAACATCCGGAGGTTCTTTCCCCTCTCCAAGTGCAATCTCCTTTTTTTTTTTTTTTTTTTTTTTTGTGGTACAGGGGATTGAACTCAGGGGCACTTGACCACTGGGTCACATCCCCAGCCCTTTTTTGTATTTTATTAGAGACAGGGTCTCACTGAGTTGCTAAGTGCCTCGCCACTGCTGAGGCTGGCTTTGAACTTGCAATCCTCCTGCCTCAGCCTCCCAAGTGCTGGGATTACAAGCGTGCGCCACCGTGCCCAGCTCCAAGTGCAATCTCCTTAACCATGCCATTTACTTCAGAACCTTGTACTAACTTTAGTGGCCAAAGAAGCTCAGTAAAGCCCACAGAGACTCTAGGAAGGACCAACAGAAGGAAGAAGATGACCTCCTTTGTAAGAGAACATCAATTTGCAGGGCGTCTTCTCCAAAGGACCTCCATGGGGACCATTCCAAGGGTAGCTGTTGATACTGGAGGTTCAAGTTTGAACAGGACATGTGACAGTACCCAGACCAAAGATCCAATTGATTTCTCTAGGTGTAATGCTGGGATCCCAGCAGATCCTATGAGGTTCCTGTCAACTCTATTTTTGTCACCGTGTCTGGGAAAACTGACTGAATTTCCTTTTATTTGGAACCAAGCCCAACTCTGAAGTTGGGTGGATGTAGCCACACTTCCGCACCCAAGTTTCCGTAGGTTTGAAAACAAGGCTGGGTGTTGCAGAGAACAGCTGTGCTAACAAGCACGGCTCTTATCTGCCCAGGCCTAGTCCTGCCGGGGTGTCCTGGAGAGCCAGGGCAGGGACTGAAGAGTAGCCAGCCACACCCTGTGGGGTCGCAGGGGGGTGGGCAGGAGTGTGAGCCAAAGGCACACTGAGCTGGCTCATCAGATGAGGAGCTCTGAGAAAACCCTTAAAGGACCAGAAGAGTCGGTTCACCAGTGTGAGGGACTCTCCCTCAAACTGCTTCTGGAACCTTCTGCAGAAAGACTAGCCTGACGGTCCTCCCCTACCTGAACCACCTCCTTCTTCAGCACGTCAGAACCCATGTGTCCAAATTCACACACATTAGGTGGACGTCACACTCATGACTGCACCCAGCTCCATGCCCAGGTTCTAACTCTTGCCAACTTGGAAATCAACTGGAAGCCCTCAGAGTCACGCACACACCCAGACACCCAGTGCAGCACCAGCCCATCCAGTCCCTTCCTTTGCCAATAGCAGGATCTTTCTGCTCCGTGGCCTCAGGGATTCTCAACTCTGACTGCGCACAGTCACCCAGGGAAGCTTAGACAATCTTACGGCCACGCACTTACCCCAGAGATTCCAATTCAACAGGTGTGGGATGCAACTCATACCTTGGTACTCTTTCAAATATGCAGACTGGGCTGAGGACTCCCCCTGCAGAGTATGGACACCAGTGCGGAGCCAGCGATTCCTAATCCTCAGGGCTGGAAGGTTGAAATGGGTCGCCCAGGAAGGAAGTGGAACAATCCTCCCAAGCCACCATCTTTAGGGTCAAAGAGATCAACTTGGGAAGTACCTCACTGGATAGAGGCTGCTGGTTCAGCAGAGGAAACTGGCCACAAGACGGAATTGTCCTCCCTCCAGAGCAGCCATCGTGACCTCTAGGCTGGGGGAGCTTCAAGCTACAGCCCAGGCAACGGTTATTCAGAGCAGGTCCTTGACCATCAGGACAGGTGCCCGGCAGACTGGGAGGGACCTGCAGAAGGTTCCCCAGCTCCTGTGGCTTCTGTACTCATCCTTGGAAAGTCACTACCGCGATCGCCATTCAACAAATGCTCCACAAAGATATTTTTAAATTTCTAATTTTTCTTTTAAGAGTATAACAGTAGCGTTGGCTCGTGGTAGGAAATCCAGGAGGGCACAAAAATGGAACCCAAGTCATTCCCAATCCGCCATCCAGAGACAAACCGACACCCAGAGCCTCCCTCTACCACCTGCCTAGGAGGCTCAGGCATGCGTCCCCGCCAGGTTCCTCCTTCGAGGAGCACTCACAGTCAGGTCCCCCACACAGTCAGGGGACCCAACCCCTCCAGCTCCCTTTGTCACTCTTTCTCCCTGAGAGGAGTAGGACAGGGCGAGAACCTTGGTTCGTTGGAAGAGAGACAGTGAGTGACCCGGACAAGCTGGGACCTAGAAATGGCAGACCCAGTAGTCAGCAAACACTCTAGAGGGTCCCCGCATGGTAAGAAACAAGGTTCACCCCAGTCCCTGCCACTGAGGACTTCACTGTTTAGGTAAAGAAACCAGACAGACAACCACCAGCTACTGAGACTAAATGAGTTAATAACTATAATGTGCTTAAACAGCATAACGCGGGCTGGGGTTGTGGTTCAGCGGCAGAGCGCTCGCCTACCACGTGCGCGGCCTGGGTTCCATCCTCAGCACCACGTAAACATAAATGCATTGCATTGTGTACAACTAAAGCAAATAAATAAAAATTAAAAAATAAAAAAAAAAAACAGCATAATGCCTCCTGTGTTCTAAGTGCCTGCTGATCATTTTATTTTTATGACACAAGACCTTTGGCACAGGCTGGGGTTGTGGCTCAGCGGTAGAGTGCTCGCCTAGCACGTGTACAGCCTGGGTTCGACCCTGAGCACCACGTCAAAATAAAAGACATTGTGTACAACTAAAATAAATAAATAAATGTTAAAAAAAAAAAAAAAAGACCTTTGGCATATCAGTGCCAAGGAGTAATAAAAATCAAAAGGGCTTTTTATTGGGAGGGAGGGAAAATTGTCTGGGTTTTGGTGGTTGGGGTGATTTCCTGGATCCTGGGAATGGACCAACCCGCTGGCCCCGAAATGCTCAGAAATCAAGCCCGTGGCAGACCGAGGCTTGGGCATGCTGCCCGCTGGGCCCTGCACCCTGAGCATCAGACCTCTGTGGCTCGCCTCTGCTGTTATGTGGGGAGGGCTTCAGGAGGGGCCTTGTGCCCCCCTGGGACATGCAGGTAGCCACCACTCAGCCAGAGTCCCTGAGCTCTGCTCCCTGAGCCCTTGCTAGGTGAGAGCAGCCATCTGCAAGCTGAGGGGCTTCCCAAGGAGGCCATGGGGGAGATCTGGGAAAGGCCCCGTCGCCTGGGAGCCCAGAGGGGTTTTCAAAGCTCCTGAATAAGGAGCAGGAAGGGCAGAGGAGGCTTGGCAGCCTGGTTTAAAGAACAAGGAAGCAGCAGAGAGCGGAGAGGTCTGGTGGGTAGGGAAGCCTGCAGCTCTGCGTTGCTGGGTGATTGATGTGCGGCCTGAACCTCCCTTCCACACATCCACGGGCTTCCAGGAAGAGCCACATTTCCGCCCAGGGCTGGGGGTCCATTTGTATGTAGGGGCTGTAACAAAGCGCTGGTGGGCCTCAAGCCTGGCACGGGACAGGCAGAGAGGACACTCCAGGAGCAGCTCTTATTCAGGTTCTTGGAGTTGCTCTTGATCTTCATTCGCTCCAGGCCAAGCTGGACTCCAGGGGACCATCTACTGGAGGCAGCAGAGCCGGGAGGGACGTCCCTAGAGGACCTGGTGGGATGCTGAGCATCAGGAGCCGTGCACAGGCCTCACCAGACAGATATAGACACTGTCTCGTCACTCCTGCCACTGCAGGGGATTCTGGAAAGAGTGCATGTGAGGTGGGCCCACAGCCGTTCCTCTGACCCATCCTCATCTACCCCGCAGGGGCGTGAGGCCCAGGGCCCCCAGCTCAGCCTCCTCCCTTGACGGGGCCAGGCCTATGATTCATACAGCGGGGCCTCCCACTCCGCGGGGCTCCGGTGGTCAAGTCCCGGTCCCAGCGGTACCAGCCGCACCTTCCCCCCAGGCCCTGGGGATTAGGGTGCGGGGGCTCCTGCATTCCTTTGACCACCTCACCTCCCACGGGCTGCCTGTAGGGGCCTCTCGGCCTTCTGTGGACCAGGCCCAGGAAGGCTGTTCAGCTGGAGAAACGGGAAGTGAGTCGGTTCTGCCCAGACACCTGGGCCTTTCTCTCAGACAAGCCCCTCCGCACGGCCTCCACCTCTCACTGCCCTATGAATGGATCCCAGGGTTTGGAGCCAGGAAACACCTTCCTCAGTGCCTGGCAACCCTGGCCAAGCCCACAGGAAAGAAGGAGCCAATGGCAGCAGCAGAGGGACAGTGGCCATCACCTACAGTCCTGTCCCCAACAAGCTTCTGTATTAACTACTCTCAAAGGGGACAGGTCCTTGGCTCAGACAAGAGCAGCCACCAGCTCTTTGAGGGCAGTTAGTCCCTATATCCAAGGGCTTAGCATAGGTCTCTGTTGAGAAGCGTCTTCAAGTAAGGAACACGTCTGAGCTGGGCGCCATAGCACACACCTGTAATCCCAGGGGCTCGGGAGGCTGAGGCAGGAGGATTGTGAGTTCAAAGCCAGCCTCAATTAAAAGTGAGGCGCTAAAGTAACTCAGTGAGACCCTGTCTCTAAATAAAATACAAAACAGGGCTGGGGCTGGGCGTGGTGGCGCACGCCTGTAATCCCAGCACTTTGGGAGGCTGAGGCAGGAGGATCGCGAGTTCAAAGCCAGCCTCAGCAATGGCGAGGCACTTAGCAACTCAGTGAGACCCTGTCTCTAATAAAATACAAAATAGGGCTGGGGATGTGGCCCAGTGGTCGAGTGCCCCTGAGTTCAATCCCTGGTTCTCCCCCACCAAAAAGAAAAAGAGAGGGACACTTCTGGAATGCTCCTCTCTCCCCGAGACTGTTTCCCCCATAGCACCCCAATACTAGAGGTTGAACCCAGTGGCTCCCTAATACTGAGCCACATCCCTAGCCCTTTTTGTTTTTAATGTTGAGACAGGTTCTCACCAAGTTGCCCAGGCTGACCTCAAACTTGCCACCCTCCTGTCTTGGTCTCCTGAGTGGCTGGGATTACAGGCCACCGCACCGTGCAAGACTGATCTTTTTTTTTTTTTTTTTTTGGTACTGAGATTTTTTTGGTACTCAGGGGTACTCGACCACTGGGCCACATCCCCAGCTCTTTTTTTTTTTTTTTTTTTTTTTTTTTTTTTATTAGAGACAGGGTCTCACTGAGTTGCTAAGTGCCTCGCCATGGCTGAGGCTGGCTTTAAACTCGTGATCCTCTTGCCTCAGCCTCCCAAGTGTTGGGATTACAAGCGTGCACCCCCGTGCCCCACTTGAGCTATCTCTTTTATCCTTGGCAAAACTGGATACTATCCTGGGACCAAAGAAAATCTGGAAATTTGCCGGGCGCGGTGGCACATGCATGTAATCCCAGCACTTTGGGAGGCTGAGTCAGGAGGATCACGAGTTCAAAGCCAGCCTCAGCAATGGCGAGGCACTTAGCAACTCAGTGAGACCCTGTCTCTAAATAAAATACAAAAAAGGGCTGGGGATGTGGCCCAGTGGTCGAGTGCCCCTGAGTTCAATCCCTGGTACCACCAAAAAAAAAAAAGAAAGAAAATCTGGAAATTACAATTCCCACATCTTAGCCATTCTACTCTGTGTCTGCTGCCTGTGCTGCACCTGTAAATTTGACACCCACCACAGAGGTGGTGAAGGAAGGTGGGCTGGGCCCCTCAGCTGGGCCAGTGCACACCACCCTGTTGGAGGCTCCCTGGGCCACCTCTACAGCCAAAGAGCTGTCTCCCTTGAAGTGCTTCCAGTAAACATTTCCTCTCTGGGAGACAAAAACAATGGGCCCCATAACATCAAGGGGCCACCCAGTGCTTAATGCCAGGGAGGACTGTTTAGGGGACCCTCTGAATCTGGTGCTACTCTATGAGCAACGTCAACTCTCACCTTCACAATGACCTTGAGAAGTGAGAAGAGCAGGCATTGCTGCCTCTGTTTCATAATTGAGAAGACGGAGGCTGAGAAGAGTCGTGGGGCTTGCCCCAGATTTCACAGCCACTGTGTGACAGCCAGAAGAAACCTCCAGTCCTACCTCTTCAATGTGAACTGCACACACGAGGGCAGAAAAGTGGTCTAGTTCGGTTCTCTCCTCTGGCATCTCCTGGAGGCAGGACAGAGGGGATTGTGGAACCTCAAGGGTGAGGATGCACCCCAACAGTCTGCGTCTCCCATGGCAACCAGCCATATTCACTCATCACATGTAAGTGAAGGACCTACCTTGCCCCAAGTATTGTGCTAGGAGCTGGAAGTAGAGACACAATTCATTCCAGTGGGAAGAGAGGACATTAAACAACTACTGAAAATAAGGCCCAGGGCTGGGCATATAGCTCAGTTGGTAGAGTGCTTACCTTGTATGCACAAGGCCTGAGTTAATCCCCAGCACCACACAAATAATAATAATAAGAAGAAGATGAGGAGGAGGAAAGGGAAGGGGAAGAAGAAGGAGAGGAAGAAGAAGAAGAGGAAGAGGAAGAAGAAGAAGAGGAAGAAGAAGAGGAGGAGGAAGAAGAAGAAGACCCAAGCTATGAGAACCTGGTCTAGAAACCAGGGAAGGACTACTAGTAGAATCTATCGAAGGCCAGAGAATAAGAGTATAAACACTTCAAATGGACAATTGTGAACAGGCAGGATGTGAGAGGCATCTACATGGAGACTTGAAAATGATTGACCCAAGAATAGAGAGCTCAGCCTTGCCATGCCCGATATATAATAATCTCCCCAAAATGAGCAGTTCCTGAACGGAAGCTCACAAACAATTTCTAAACAAGTTCCGATTTCCAGGTCCATTTAGCTGACCTACTAAACCTTTCATCCGGAAGTTCTAGATCCAGTGGCCATCTCTCTGAGGCCAACCCTTCTGCCTAAAGTCCACCATCCCTCCTTTCTGCCCCAGAGTCTCCCAGACTGGCTTTCCCTCTGTCTTCCTCTACTTTGGAAGTACAAGATTCTTCCATCATGAGCACCTGGTTCTCACCCTTGTGGCTTCCTTCAAGCCAGCCTCCTGGTTCCTTCCTTTCCCATGCCAATCACATACCTGCTGCTCTCAGATTGGTTCTTCGCTCTGCCCTGCTCTGCCCTGCTCGCAGGGGAATGACTCTGGCAAGCTATGTTCCTCCAGCTCTGGTGCAAACTGGCTTCCCAAACAGAGCTCTCCCAAAAAGTTGGGGAACAGGAGAAAGTAAGCAAGCAGGGCCTCTTGTTCCCCTCCTGTGGGCTTTGGCTGGGCTCTCCAACAGGAGCTTCGTGGCCTTCACGTTGCAGTTCCTGTCTGCCAGCCTTTGCTGTGATCCTGGTTCCAGGTGGACATCCTTTATGATGCCAGGTGCTAAGGGCAGTTCCTGTGCATGGTCATTGGATCACCATCTCTTCCCTGGTTCCTGCAGCCTCAAGGGCAGTGTCAGCCTCCCATGAAGCTACTCTCGGTTTCTGACCTCTGTTTGACCTTTCTGAAATCCTACCAGTCTTGAAACTGGTTGCCTGAATTATGCCCCTCAGTTGCAGTGGGCCTGATACTGTTTGGTTTCAGGATTGCAGGACTCCTTTACAATCTTAAATATTATTAAAGGCCAGGCTTGATGGTGCATGCCTGTTTCCCAGCTACTCTGAAGCCTGAGGCAGGGAGGCTCACAAGTTCAAGGCCACACTCAGCAACTTAGTGAGATCCTCAGCAATTTAGCAAGACCTTATTTCAAAATAAAAAATAAAAAGGACTGGGGATGTAGCCCAGTAATAGAACACCCCTGGATTCAACCCTCAGTACCACAATCAATCAATCAATACATCATTATTAAAAACACTAAGTAGGTGGATCTTAGTGATATTTGCCACACTAAAATAGGGACTGAGTTGGGCGCAGTGGCACACACCTATAATCCCAGCAGCTTGGGAGGCTGAGACAGGAGGATCGCGAGTTCAAAGCCAGCCTCAGCAACTGCGAGGCACTAAGCAACTCAGTGAGACCATGTCTCTGAATAAAATACAAAATTGCTTAATACAAATTTAAAAAATAGAATGGTGCTTTATCTTTGTGTGCGTGTGCTGGGGACTGAACCCAGGGCCTTGTGCATGCAAGGCAAGCACTCTACCAACTGAGTGCTATCCTCATTCCTAGGATGGTGCTTTATATTACTATCACTTGTGTGAAAAATCTATCAATCTATCAGCTGCCCTGGGTTCAATACCTAGGAAGGACAAAACAACAAAACAAAGCACAAAAGTCCCAGGATAAAGAATACAAGGACATCCCCATAGCCTTAATTTATACTGGACACTGGCCTCAGAGCACTCTGACATTTTGAAATAAACTACTTCCTACAAAACTTTCTTCTTCTATGGGCTGTTTCAGTGGGCTTCCCTCTGGCTTCTGGTTGCCTTTGGCCAGTGGGAGCCTCCAGCAGGAAATGAGAATGTATTTCATTGGGACAGAGTATAAAAAGTTCACTGACACTAGGCACAGTGGCCATGCCTGTAATCCCAGTGACTCAGGAGGTTGAGCAGTGGAATCCAGGGCCTCCCCTGCACCAGGCAAGTGCTCTACCACTGAGCTACATCCCAACCTCTCTCTCATTCTTTGAATGGATCTTTTAGGAATACACAATTTTGTAATCTCTCTCGTACATTAATCTTTTGAAAAAATATTGGTTCATTGAATTATAAAAATGTCACACAGTGGGCCCATTTCATACAATATCAAAGCGACATGTATTACCATCAACACCAATCTTATCAGAAAAGTCTTTCCATATTGAGCAGCCATCAAACACATGGCAGATTCAAGTTTTGCAAAATTTCAATTTCAGCTTTAAAGCTGAAATGTTGATAGGCAACAGCAACAATGAAAAATCACCCATGCTTTTTCCTTTTTTTTTTTTTTGAACCGGGGATTGAACTCAGGGGCACTCGACCACTGGGCCACATCCCCAGCCCTTTTTGTATTTTATTTAGAGACAGGTGAAGGAGCCCCAATTAGGAAGGGTTATTGCGGCTAGCTGGAAGCCATAAGTTCCACCTGATATGTATGTGATGCACCTGTAAATGCACGCGAGGCACCCGCAAAGCTAAAGGTATATAACCGGGTGAAAGCGGTCGGAGTTAGGAGAACGGAGAACGAATTCGTTCAGTCAGTCGTGCAGTTGCTCGGTCGGTCAGAAGAAGAGTTCGGGTCGGAGATCAGAGCGGCCAGAACGTAGGCAGAGCGGTTACAGATAGAAGAAGTAATGGCTGGTCAGAGTTAGGCCGAGGCTCCCGAGGAAGAAAGAAGAAAGAAGCTCTAAAAAATAATCTTTCTCTATCTCTATCTCTCTCTAATCTTTCTCTCTAAGCTCTTTCTAAGAAGAAGAAAAATCTTTCTTTCTCTCTCTAAGCTCTCTCTAAGAAAGTAGAAGTAAAAGTAGTAATAGCTTTACTCTGCCTCCGAGTTTTCCTCCCATGGCACTGTGGCTGGCCATGACAGGCAGCTTACAGACAGGGTCTCACTGAGTTGCTAAGTGCCTCACCATTGCTGAGACTGGCTTTGAACTCGCGATCCTCCTGTCTCAGCCTCCCAAAGTGCTGGGATTACAGGCGTGCACCACCGCGCCCGGCATGCTTTTTCCTTAAGACAACCATCATACTTCATTTTACTTGTTTACTTATTTATTTACTTACTTATTTTTCAGTGCAGGGAGCAAACCCAGGGCCTTGTATGTGCTAGGCAAGTACTCTACCACTGACCTACACTCCCAGCCCTAACCATCATATTTTAGCATGTACTACAAGTTTATGCATACTTCCTACTTCATCATATGGAAAAATAAAAAGAATCATGGGTTAAGACTTAATACAAGGGCTGGGGTTGTGGCTCAGCGGTAGAGCGCTTGCCCAGCACGTGCATGGCCTGGGTTCGATCCTCAGCACCACGTAAAAATAAAGGCATTGTGTACAACTAAAATAAATAAATATTTTTAAAAAAGACTTAATACAGTAGCTGAGTAGAGTGTGGTACCCAACTGCAATCCCAGCAACTCAGGAGGCTGAGATGGGAGGATCACAGGTTTGAGTTCAGCCTCTAGACCCTGTCTCAAAATAAAGTTAAAAAGGGCTGGGGAGCCGGGCGCGGTGGCACATGCCTGTAATCCCAGCACTTTGGGAGGCTGAGACAGGAGGATCGCGAGTTCAAAGCCAGCCTCAGCAATGGCGAGGCACTTAGCAACTCAGTGAGACCCTGTCTCTAAATAAAATACAAAAAAGGGCTGGGGATGTGGCCCAGTGGTCGAGTGCCCCTGAGTTCAATCCCCGGTACCACAAAAAAAAAAAAAAAAAAAAAAAAAAGGGCTGGGGATGTAGTTTTTTTTTTTTGTTTTTTTTTTTTTTTTTAATATTTGTTTGCTTTAGTTGTACACAATTCATTTATTTGTATGTGGTGCTGAGGATCGAACCCAGGCCGCGCACATGCTAGGCGAGCGCTCTACCGCTGAGCCACAACCCCAGTCCTGGGGATGTAGTTTTGGTGATAGAGTACCCCTGGGTTAATCTCCAGTACCACAAAAAAAAAAAAAAAAAAAAAATTAATAAAATAAATATTTCTGATTGCTTCATTAAAAACATTCTTTTTTTTAAATATTTATTTATTTACTTTAGTTGTACACAATGCAATGCATTTATGTTTATGTGGTGCTGAGGATCAAACCCGGGCAGCGCACGTGCGAGGCGAGCGCTCTGCCGCTGAGCCACAACCCCAGCCCTAAAAACATTCTTAAATGAAACCAATCTCTCATTTTTTTTTTTTTTTTTAGGGTCTAGTGTGAGGGAAAACATGTCTATTTACATTTTTTTCTTATCTCTTTGATTCTTTTCTTTAATATTTTTTATTCTAAGTTGTTATATATGACAGCAGAATGTATTACAATTCATATTACACTTATAGAGCATATTTTTACATATGTCTGGTTGTATACAAAGTCTATTCACACCATTCGTGTCTTCATACATGCACTTAGGGTAATGGTGTCCATCTGATTCTACCATCTTTTTTTTTTTTTAACCCTTTTTTTTCCCCATTGCAAATGCCCAAAAGTGAAGAATACAGTGGCAGCTCCTCAGTTAGATGCCATTGCCTTAACTTATGCTAGGACCGTGGCCTCACAGAGCACTCTAACATTCTGGAACCTACTTCTTACAAACCGTTCTTCTTCTATGGGCTGTTGGAATGGCTTCCCTCTGGCTTCTGGTGGCCTTTGGCCAGTGGGACGCACCCAGGATGCCTGTTCCACCAGCTCCCCTGTCCCTGCAGGACACTGTGGCTGTCAGGCAGCCCTCTCCTGCCGCTGTTTGTCTTACAGCTTCCCTCTTCCTTTCCCTCAAGCTGGCAGAAAAGGCTCCCAGCTGTCACCTGTTGTGAATAGTCCCTTTATTAAACTCTCCTCAGTGACCTCCTTTATGGCTCCATTGTTTTCCTGCAGGGACCATGACTTACCATGCTCCCAACCTCACAGCTCAGGCTATCATCTGACCTCCTGGCCCCTCCTGCCCGGTCAGTGGCTCTTTGATTTCTCTTCACCTCCTTCAGGTGGGGCCACCAGCTTTACAAGAGGCCCACTCCCCCTTTCTTCCCTCTTTTCTTTAGACACTCCTCTTCCTCCACATTTCCCTTGGGCTATGGATGCACACAGAAAGAGGATAGGGAGAGCGGGTAGCCAGGTAGGCAGCTGATAGATTGACAGGTTTTTCACACAAGTGATAGTATATAAAGCACCATCCTGGGAATGAGGATAGCACTCAGTTGGTAGAGTGCTTGCCTTGCATGCACAAGGCCCTGGGTTCAATCCCCAGCACACACACAAAAAGATAAAAGCACCATTCTGTTGTCGCCTGAAGCGATGGCTGCTTGGAGCAAAGAAGCCGCGGGAAGAAGTTTAGAGACAACAAACAGCTCTTTATTCTGATAACTTTTCTCTCTGGCTCTAACTACACCCCTACACGCCGTCCACGCTCCTCTAACCTCCAAAATGGCGCAGACCTCCTCCACAATCTCGCTCAAGTCCCTCGAGATCTCCGGCCAAGTCCCGCGAGATCCCGGGCCAAGTCCCATGAGACTACGGAAGGCGCCAATGCCCAAACATGTCCAAAGCCCGTAGTCAACCACAGTTTAAGCCATCTCCCCAAACAGGGCTCTATTTTTAAAATTTGTATTAAGCAATTTTATTTTTTCAGTACTGGGAATAAAACCTAGGGCTGCATGTGCTAGACAAGTACTCTACCACTAAGCTGCATCTCCAACCCAGTTCGGCCGTATTTCTATAAAATGTGTGTATACGCGCACACACACACACACACACAAATATATAAAAATACTTTAATGAATACCCATGTATAAATGACTCCACTCAGTAAAGAGAACATCATCAACACACTTGAAGATCTTTTTTTTTGTTCTTAAGGAAACTTTGTGTGTGTGTGTGTGTGTGTGTGTGTGTGTGGTGCTTGGGATTGAATCCAGGGCCTTGTGCACATGAGGCAAGCACACTAGCAACTGAGCTGTATTTCCAACCCATGTTGAGGATCCTTTTGTCCTCCTAATTATACTCCTTTCTATTCTCCATCAAAGCGAAAGATGGTCTTCTGAATTTATTTCCTTGCTTTTCTGTTGGTGTTTTTGTTTGTTTGTTTGGTACCGGGGATTGAACTCAGAGGCACTCAACCACTGGGCCACATCCCCAGCCCTTTTTTGTATTTTATTAGAGACAGGGTCTCACTGAGTTGCTAAGTGCCTCGCCATTGCTGAGGCTGGCTTTGAACTTGCGATCCTCCTGCCTCAACCTCCCAAGTGCTGGGATTACATTCATGTGCCACCGCGCCTGGCTTTTGTTTGTTTTTGTGATGCTGGAAATTGAACCTAGGGCCTTGTGCATGCAAGGCAAGCACTCTACCAACTGAGCTACATCCCCAGCCCCCTTCATATATTTTTAATATGTATGTACACATCCTAAAACAACTATTTTTATGTTTACTATTTTTAAAATTTTGCTAATTTTCTTTTTTTTTAAATGTGTTCTTTTTAGTTGTACATGGTATCAGAATATATTTTGACATATCATAGATGGAGTATAACTTCCCATTTTTGAGGTTATACATGAAGTGTAGTTTCACTGGTCACGTATTCACATAAGAACATAGGAAAGTTATGTCGATTCATTCTACTGTCTTTCTTATTCCTGTCTCCCCTCCCTTCCCTTCCCTTCATTCCCCTTTGTCTAATCCAGTGAACTTCTATTCTTCACTCCCCTGATTTTGCTGATTTTCTTGCCAGATTAGGTGGACCATGCTATAGTAATGAACAGTAAATATGAGTCACCTGCCAATGAATGTCAGGTGGTTCCAAGTGGCACTTCCAGGCTATTCCCAACACGTGATCCTGTCATGTTACACATGTGCTTCCAAAGTCACTGTCACATCCCATTGGTCAGAACACTAATAGTCCAAACCTAGATAGCAGGATGTAGTCTTTCCATATACCTAGGTAGAGAAAAGTGAAGCAAGATTTGGTGAACTCACTGTGGTATCTCTGCCTGTGCAATGTACAAACATTCCCGGTAACACGTGAGGCTCTTTGCTCACTAAGGACATGGGTCCTGTTTAGTACAATATACCCCATTTCTAAACACATTTCTAAAACAGTCCTCCATTGATATCCAGGGGGGTGGCTTCCAGGACCTTCCAGTCTACAACAGATACCAACATCTGGGAATGGCATAGTATTTGCATACCTGAGCACATCTTCCCATGTACCTGTACTTTGTTTTATATATTTATTATTTTTTGTGCACGGTACTGGGGATGGAACCCAGGGCCTACAACATACCAGGTAAGCACTCTACCACTGAGCTACACCCCCAGCCCTACCCGTACTTCAGATCACCTCTAAATTACTTCTAATATCCAATAAAACATAAATGCAATGTAAATCATTTTTATCCTGTGTTGTTTAGGGAATAACAATAAGAAAAATGTCTGTCCATAATCAGTTTACTAATGCAATTTTTTTCCTAAATTGTTTGTTTGTTTGTTTGTTTTTTGCACCACGGATTGAACTCAGGGGCACTCGACCACTGGGCCACATCCCCACCCTTTTTTTTGTATTTTATTAGAGAAGGGGTCTCACTGAGTTGCTAAGTGCCTTGCCATTGCTGAGGCTGGCTTTGAACTCGTGATCCTCCTGCCTCAGCCTCCCAAGTGCTGGGATTACAGGAGTGTGCCACTGCACCCGGCTGTTTTTTTTTTTTCAGTGCTGGAGATAAAACCCACCACCTAACATCCAAGTGCTCTACCACTGAGTTGCATCTCCAGCTCTGATGTTGCTTCGGTTTTGTACAGTGATGTATCTCAAGAGCCTTAGAAAGCCTCTGACACAGAGTAGGGACTCAGTAAATATGTGTCCAAGAAGGAACAAGTCAGTGATTTCTCCGCTCTGCCAATGGCCAGCCATGTGATCAGCTTCCCCTCTGGGGGTCTCAGTCAGTTCCTCTGTATTAAGGGAACAGAGACCCTTAATGAGCACCATCATCCGTCCCAGGACCATGTCACACAGGGGCTCTGGCCATAGAAAGGTGGAACTAGGGGACAGAGACAGAAATGAATTCAGCATTCTGGACCAAAGGATTGTGGGCATCGGTGGAGCGGGACCCATGAGAAAATGCCCAGGGCAAGGCGAGAGGGCCAGCGGGTCTCCACTTGCTGAAGGCAGAGCTGGCAATCGGCTGTCAAGACCTTATACTCCAAAACATTTCCCTGCCTGCTGACTCCCCTGTGGGGCAAACATAAGGAGGTAGAACTGCAGGGGGTCCCCCAGTCTCAGGTGCCCAGGAACTTCCAAACACAGAGCATCCTCGGCTGGAGTGCGAGACTGAGGATTGGGCCTCCTGGGCACTCCTCCATGCTGATCTGCAGGCGCTTGCTAAGTGCTGGGGCACTAAAGAAACTGATGAATTTCAGGGTTTTATAGATACTGCAAAGACACACAAAGCAGGAAGCCGGGCACAGTGGCGCACGCCTGTAATCCCAGCACTTGGGAGGCTGAGGCAGGAGGATCGCGAGTTCAAAGCCAGCCTCAGCCATGGCAAGGCACTTAGCAACTCAGTGAGACCCTGTCTCTAATAAAATACAAAAAAAGGGCTGGGGATGTGGCCCAGTGGTCAAGCGCCCCTGAGTTCAATCCCTGGTACAAAAAAAAAAGAAAAAGAAAAAGAAAGAAAAAGCAGGGGGATAGATGGGTAGATGGGGTGGCTAAGGGAGACCCTCTTCTTCCATGTTGTCTTCTTCTCTGTGAAGGTCAGGCACAGCCAGCTGCGGAGAAAGCTTTGGTGTAGACAAGGCAGAGAGCAGAGGAAAGAGAGAAGGAAGGGGAAAGGAGAGGGAAAGTTCCTGTGGGGTCCTGGCGTCAGCGTGGGGGCTTCCACCTGCCCTCCTTAGCTGAGTGGTTAGGGAACTGACAGCTGCTGGTGGCCGTGGAGTCCTCCCCTCCGCCCCCAGTCTCCTCTCCACGGGCCTCCATGCTGCTCCTCTGCCCTGACCTTGTGAGGCCTGGCCAGAAGCCCGGGTCCAGGGGAGGCCTCTGGAGGAGGGCGACGGATGCCCCAGGAATGACAGCGGAACGCGAGTCGCGAGGGCCCCGGGTCGTTGTGGTTGGGACTATCCGCTGTCTCCGGAGAAAGCCTGCCGCGCAGCAGCACGCTCCCTGGAAGCCGAGGGCCCCAGGGTGAGGCAGCTGTCACTCAGCGAGGGCGGGCCACACAAGGCCTCAGGACGGCTCCCAGCTCCACGGGGCCTCCTGTCAACAAGCTCAGGAGCAATCCAAGCTCCAGGGAGCTGCGAGTCACCAAGGGCTGCGGACAGCAAGGGTGCCTGGGAGCAGACCCTGAGGAGGCCGCCCCCCCGGGCTGCCCAGGAGGCAGGAGAGCTAGGACGGGGATGGGCGGGATGGGCGGGGCGACACCAAGAGGTCAGCCCTGAGCTCTGGGGTGCCCGACCTCTCCTGCCTCTCCCTTGCAACGTCCACGTCAACATTTTAGTCCTCCTCCCCATGAAGTCTTGCCTAACGCTCTCACCTGGGTGGGACTGATTTGCTCGTTTCCATGTGGCAGCCCATACAAAATAAATAAATAAATAAATAAATAAACGATCCTTCCTTGGAGGGGATCACATCACATTCCCCGGAGCTGATAAGGTGGTGAGCATGAAGAGCGGGGGGGCATGTGTGCATGTGTGTGTCAAGTTCATGGACACGTACCACGCGTGCATGCATATGTATGTATAGGTACATGCACCCCCCACGCCCTGGGGAACTTCTTTTGTCCCAAGTCCACTGGGACAGTTGATCATCCTGGAAGAGAACACAATGAGAAACTGGACTCAGTGGCGCACACCTGTAATCCCAGTGGCTTGGGAGGCTGAGGTAGGAGGATTGCAAGTTCAAAGCCAGCCTCAGCAACTTAGTGAGGTCCTAAGCAATTTAGAAAGACCCTGTCTCTAAATAAAACACAGAAAGGGCTAAGGATGTGGCTCAGTGGTTAAGTGCCCCTGGGTTTAATCCCTGGTACCAAAAAAAAAAAGAACACAGTGGGAAAATAGAGAAGCCACCAGGGATCTGGTCAATTCCTTGATAAGCACCTTGGTTAGGTGACAGTTGGCTGTGGGTAGGTAAGAGGGAGTGTGTCTATACGGGAAAGGGAGACCCTTTTCCTCTGGAAGCACTACCCCCACCATATTCCCCAGCAAATAAATAAATAAACCCACCACATCCCCAGGTGCAGTGTCCCCCTTGGTCGCCCCTGGGCAGTTGCTTGTCTATCTGCGGCTCTTCCTCATGCCCAGTGACCCTTTAGAAGGACACCCCTGGGATTCTGTCCCCTTCAACAGGCAGGGGCACCTGTTACCCTGCCTTCTCTCCCAGCCTCCGCCCCATGGAGTTGTGCTTTGCCAGTGGCTCCAACCTACTGCCTTTAACGTGCTCCTGTCCAGTACCCCTGTCCAGGCACTCAGCGACCCCTTTTCTCACTCACTGTGCCCCTGTACAGCTTTGAATGCCACTGGGGTGGGGGGCATCAGGGCAGCGTTATCTATGCACAATGTGACTCTCGGTGTCTTCCTTCCAAGAAGAGACCTCTGAGCCCCCGCCCCTGGCCAAGGCAGGGTCAGGAGGACCAGCAATGTTGTTCTACCAATGCCACGGGTCCGCCAAACCCCGCGTCCGCCCGCAAGCCACCAGTCACGCTCAATGCCATCTCTGTTGTGAGATGCCTCCTGAAAAGCCCTTGTGTTGTGGCTCCCAGCTCCAGTAAGGGCTTCAGCACAAGGTCTCCATTCATGCCTGGCCACACAGGCCACCCCTGCTCCCTTAGGACAGCTGCCTGGGTGTGGGGTGAGTCTTCCTCCCTTGGCGTCCACGAAGGCCGAGCACATGCTGACTGAATTCCCTTCCTCTGACCCAAGTCACCTTCTGGGAAATCCTGACACCAGTTTGGAGCACCAGAGGCACCACAGGTCTTTGGGGAAACTATTCATCTCTTCTGTCATTAGCCAAGGTCCTGGCTTCCATGATAAGTCAAGACAGGACACACACACACACACAAACATGCAGAAAAAAAATATATTTTTTTTTTCTTCTGATAAGCTCAAAAGGGAGAGAAAAAAAAAAAAAAGAGCTGGCTTAAAGACACTTGTGTCTAGGGACAAAATGGAGTGGCAGTTCTGAGGATGGGGGTAGCTGGCAAGGACCTTGTCAGTTTGGAGAGCTAGATGATTGACTTTTTGATGCCCAGGCAGCTTGGAAAGTTCTATGCTGTTCATCAGACCATTCACTTCTCAAGCAACAGAACAAAGCCCTTATTCTTAAACCTGGACTGAACGTGCAGCAGCAGCCTCTGATGGGCTTGCTTACACACAGACTACTGGACCCACCCCAAAGCTAGTTTACTAGGATCAAGAGAGAGCCTAGAAATCTGCATTCCTAACACAGGCTACAGATGCCACTGGTCAGGGGACCTCACTTTGAGGATCATTGGAATAGGGTCTCCCCTGACCTCAAGGAGCCTACACATTGTTTGAAACAACCAATACAAACCTGATACATTCCCAAAGACAGTTTCAAAGCAAAAACTTTTACTGAATGTATAGAGAGCAGTGAAGTGGATCGAGGTGTCTGATTGTCTCAAGGTCGTGGTGCACTTGTGCTGGGATTTTCCTGTACAAAAGTACAGGTTAACACTTCCCAGTCGCTATGGCAATGCCAGCCCATGGTCACTTTGTGCAAAGCTTCAGAGTTACCAGGATTTATTTATTTGTTTATTTAGTTATTTACTTTTTTTTTGGAACTGGGGATTGAACTCAGGGGCACTCGACCACTGGGCCACATCCCCAGCCCTTTTTTGTATTTGATTAGAGACCGGGTCTCACTGAGTTGCTTGGTGCCTCACCATTGCTGAGGCTGGCTTTGAACTCATGATCCTCCTGCCTCAGCCTCCTGAGTGCTGGGATTACAGTCCTGGGCCACCACACCCTGAGCATAGCAAGATAACCACAGTGTCTCCTCATCGCTGTGAACTTCAAGCCTGCCTGCTTCACAGAAATTTGCCCACAAATAACTTTTTTTTTTTTTTTTTCCCAAGAGATTGAACTCAGGGGCATTCAACCCCTGAGCCACATCCCCGCCCTATTTTGTATTTTATTCAGAGACAGAGTTTCACTGAGTTGCTAAGTGCCTCGCTGTTGCTGAAGCTGGCTTTGAACTTTCGATCCTCCTGCCTCAGCCTCCAGAGCTGCTGCGATAACAGGTGTGCAACACCGCACCCAGCCAAATTATTTTTTGATGATAAAATAAATATATGATAAACATGCTGAGCCAGCTCTGGGTCATTGTTCTCAACCACAGTTCAGTTTCCCACCTGATCCCAACTTTCTCTCTTAATGTTTTTGTGTTTTTCTTAATCCCCCACCACCCCTTGCCCATTTCTGAATTAATGGCTGTGCAGGTTGCAGCATGAATGCAATGTCGAGTCAGGTCGGATCAAGGAGGCCAATTTTTTAAAAAATATTTATTTATTTGTTGTAGTTGTACACAATGCCTTGTGTTTTTACGCGGTGCTGAGGAGGGAACCAGGGCCTCGCATGTGCTAGGCGAGTGCTCTACCGCTAGGCCACAACCCCAGCCCAAAGGAGGCCAATTTTGAGTGAGCTGGAGATGTCCCCTGAGGGACTGAAATGTTACTTCCTTCAGAGCCCTTCCTGCACCCTTACCAAGAAGCTGCCCCTGCAGCAAACTGTTGCTAAGGTAACCTGTCCCAGGAACTGCCCCTCCCTACAGGGAGCTATAAAGTTGTTAATTAGCGTGTCCTGGGGTGCTCCATCCTGCCCTTCCCCCTTCAGCCCACCTGTTTCCCACCTTTTAGCCATCCCACCCAGCATTTCCTAGGCCTAGTCAAGTATGCAGGAAGGAGAGAGATGAGGGGAAGAGAGCAGGGGAACAAAGGAAGCCTAGGCCATCTAAAAAGGGCAGAACACCTCGCTTCTGGGGATACCAGGATACCAGCTATGGCCCCCTCGTCCCTCCCGGGAGAAGTCCATATAACCCCTTTTAAAATAAGCCCTGCTTTACGTGCTTGCCTCTGCCACCGGTACCGCCCGGGGGGGGGGGGGGGTGCTCAGAGAGGCTTCCCAGAGCAGAAGCCACTCAAGCTGGATGAGGCAAGTGAGGAGCCGCGAGGGAGGGACGGGGAGTTTGTGAGCTGTCCTGTTGAAGTGGAGACGGGGCAGGCCCCGACAGCCATGTTGAAGGGCCCTGAGGGGCCAGTGGCAGAGCCTGGGAGCCAGGAGGGGCACTGTGGGGCTGTGGAGCCAGACTCAGGGGCCAGCGGGTACTACTGTGGGTTCTGGAGTTGGGCATGGCAGAGGGCACCAGGGCTTGAGGGAAAGTATCCTGTCAGCCAGTTTGTGCAACCCAGTCACCAGAATCACAGTGACCACCAGTGACCACCGAGGGGAGCGGGAGTTAAACAGACAGGCGTAGCGAAGGCCAAGGGACACTCACCTAGACTGCCAGGAACCACTGGCGCCTGAAGTGTCCCTGTTTCCCCAAGATGTCTCAAAGGGAGGAGCCCATGCACTTTCCCAGTTGCTTTCTTCATTCCTAATGAAACAATGAAAGTTTGTTCTTTTTTTTTTTTTTTTTTTTTTCTTTTTTGTACCGGGAATTGAACTCAGGGGCACTCAACCACTGGGCCACATCCCCAGCCCTTTTTTGTATTTTATTAGAGACAGGGTCTCACTGAGTTGGTAAGTGCCTCGCCATTGCTGAGGCTGGCTTTGAACTCACGAACCTCCTGTCTCAGCCTCCCAAGTGCTGGGATTACAGGCATGCGCCACCACGCCCGGCTTCACTCTTTTTTTTTTTTTTTTTTTTTTTTCTTTTTTGTACCAGGGATTAAACTCAGGGGCACTGGACCACTGGGCCACATCCCCAGCCTTTTTTTGTATTTTATTAGAGACAGGGTCTCACTGAGTTGCTAAGTGCCTTGCCTTTGCTGAGGCTGGCTTTGAACTCGTGATGCTCCTGCCTCAGCCTCCCTAGTGTTGGGATTACAGGCCTGTGCCACCATGCCCGGCTGAAAGTTCACTCTTTCTCTCCCTTTCTTTCTTTTTTCTTTTGGTACTGAGGATTGAACCCAGGGGTACTTAACCACTTAGCCACACCCCAGCCCTTTATTTATTTATTTTTTTTAGAGACAGTGTCTCGCTGAGTTGCTAAGTACCTCATTTAAGTTGCTGAGGCTAGCTTTTTTGTGTGTGTGTGGTACCGGGGATTGAACTCAGGGGCACTTGACCACTGGGCCACATCCCCAGCCCTTTTTTTGTATTTTATTTGGAGACAGGGTCTCACTGAATTGCTAAGTGCCTCGCCATTGCTGAGGCTGGCTATGAACTCGCGATCCTCCTGCCTCAGCCTCCCAAAGTGCTGGGATTACAGGCGTGCGCCCCTGCACCCTGTCTCCCAGCCCTTTTTTTGTTTTTTTAAATATTCACTTTTTAGTTGCGATTGGATACAATGCCTTTATTCTATTTAGTTATTTTTATGCGGTGCTGAAGACCAAACCCAGGGCCTCACACATGCTAGGCTGCTAGGCCAGCACTCTACTGCTGAGCCACAGTCCCAGCCCTCATTTTTTTTATTTATTTATTTATTTATTTATTTATTCATTCATTCATTCATTCATTCATTCATTTTGGTACCGGGGATTGAACTCAGGGGCACTGGACCACGGGGCCACATCCCTAGACCTTTTTTGCATTTTATTAGAGACAGGGTCTCACTGAGTAGCTAAGTGCCTCTCCATTTCTGAGGCTGGCTTTGAACTTGCGATCCTCCTGCCTCAGCCTCCAAGTACTGGGATTACAGGCATGCCCTTAATTTATATTTTTGAGAGAGTCTCAAAGTTGCTTAGGGCCTCGCTAAATTTCTGAGGTTGGCCTCGAATTTGAGATCCTCCTGCCTCCACCTCCCTGAGTCACTGGGATTATAGACGTGCACCCTCACACCTCTCTTTTCTTTAGTTTCCAATGGAAAAGGAGGAAAAAAAAAAATAGAATTCTGAGCCAAAGCAGGGTTCCTCTTAAAGGCCTTCCTCAGAGAGTGCATTCCGCTGCCCGGGAGTAGCCTGGTGTTTCTCCACCTGCCATCCACTGACGGTTCTCGCAGAGGTGAGCAAGCAAGAATGCCTTCTGCCCAAGCAGACATCCCTGCCGGGGCCTGGGAGAGCCAGGAGCAAGGCCCCACAGACCACCCGGTTCATAGCAGTATCTTCTTACACAGAGACAAGTACCAGGGCCGAACAGGGAGGCTCCTAATTTCGTTTCTCTGCCGATACAAGCTTTTATCGAGCGGGCCGCAGGCCAGGACAGGCGGAGAAGAAAGCCGCCGTTCCCATCCCAGCGCCCGCCCGCGGAGCAGGGCCAGAGGGTGGGGGAGAGGCTGTTGGAAGGAGGCACTTTGGAAATTCCTGACATTTTTTTGGCCTTTGTCTCTGGGCATTGAGATGGAGACCCGCTTCTCAGCTGAGAGTTCCCCCCAACTCTCCTTTGCATTCAAAAGGAAGATCCTAGCAAAGCCGAGGAATTCCGGGGTTTCATCTCAATGACAAACTGAGCTGTTTGGGGGGGGGGGGTGGAGGGTGGCAGCGACTTAGGCTATTGTTTTTGTCTTTTCTTTCTTTCTTTTCTTTTTTTTTTTTTTTGCTCCCCATTCTCTGCATTTTCCTCTGCCCTCTGGCCCAAAGTCCTTAGAGATGTAAAAATGATGCCTGTCCTGAGAGAGCTGCCCTGGGGCCCTCCCCGGGTTGGGAGGAGCTCAAAGGCACCTGTGTGCAGGTGGGGGTGTAGGACACCTGGGCCTGAGGGTTCTAACAAGGCTCCCAGCAAACCCCGTGGACCCCGGCTGCATTTCTTCTGGCCTTCCAATGCAGAAAGGCATAGAGTTTGGCCTGGTCCTCCCACCTCCTGTCGCAGGAGCAAGGCCTCCGAAGGCAACAGGATCTCAGCAGGTGCACTGTAAACGTGTTAATAAGGGACAGGGACACCATGATTGAGTTCCCTCAAGAGGAGAGTCAGTGGTACGGCATGGGCTTTTCACGTGTGAGGCCCTGGGTTACAAACTGAGCACCTCAAGAATAAAGAAAAGAGAGAAATAAGTAAATTAATAAAAAAAGTAAAGAGGTTGCCCAGAATTCCCCTTTGCCCAGAAATTGCAGACTTCACCCACTTGTCTGTCCAGCAGGGCTTTCGCAGCTGTTCCGAATGCCGATCCCTCTGTCGCCAACTTGAGACATGTGTTCTTTCATTCCCCCAGAGTCCCCATGAATAGCTTGCCCCTCTCCCACCACATGCCACCTTGCATCCAAATCAACTGATTCACAAGCTGCTGCCGGAGGAGAGAAGCAGAACCTCCCTGCTGAGGATGACACCGTGTCCGGCCCCAGGATCATCTACCTGTGGACTTGATGTCTCAGGGTCCTCTCTGCTCTGGGCCTCGAGATCACCTACACTCTGAGGGTTGGTTTTCCTTTTTTTTTTTTTTTTTTTTTTTTGGTAATGAGGGTTGAACCCAAGGGCGCTTAACCCTTGAGCCACATCCCCAGGCCTTTTTATTTTGAGATAGGGTCTCACTAAGTTGCTTAGGGCCTCACTGAATCACTGAGGCTGTCCTTGAATTTGCAATCCTCCTGCCTCTGCCTCCCTGAGTTGTTGGGATTACAGGCATGTGCCACCACGCCCAGCTTCCATTGTTTTTTGTAGTACTGAGAAGGGGGTCCCCTGAGTCACCCTATCCCCTGAGTCACCAAAATGAAGACTTCTTCAATCAAAAGGAAGAAAAATCCTAAAGCAAAAATTTCTTGACAGTGCCTCAGTACCTTCTCAGCAAACCCTCTCAAAGACCCTTGTCCCTAGTGTCAGGTTTTGTCCCTATCCCAGCTCCAGAACCCTCCAAGAGATATAAAGAAAACTTAAGGGGCAGATAAAAAGAAAACCTTAGGGGCAGTGGCCTTGGCAAATGAATTGCCAGGACACTAGTCACTTATTGCAGGACCTCAGGGAAGTCTTTCTTTTTTTTGGATACTGGGGATTGAACTCAGGGGCACTCGACCACTGGGCCACATCCCCAGTCTTTTTTTTTTTTTTTTTTTTTTTTTGTATTTTATTAGCGACAGGGTCTCACTGAGTTGCCAAGTGCCTCTCCATTGCTGAGGCTGGCTTTGAACTCGCGATTCTCCTGCCTCAGCTTCCCAAGTGCTGGGATTACAGGCATGTGCCACCATGCCCAGCTCTCAGGGAAGTCTTCAGGAGTCCTGCAGGAGATGTGGACAGCACATTTGTGCCCTACAATGCTGGCCTGGAGAGAACCCCGGGGGTCTTCAGGGCCAGGCTTTCTGTTTCAGAGGAGAAAGGTGATGCTCAGACAGGCCATTCCTCCAGTCCCTCAGGGGACTCCTGCTCTTTAGGTGCTAGTTTTTGTTTTTGAAGGAAAAGAGATTATATTGATTCCCCCAGCCATAGCACCCCCCTCCTCTCCTGAGATGAACAGGTGAACTGTACCTGACGCAAATTCTTCCAGATGCAACACAGAGGGGAGCCAGGTAGGCATCAGGGAGAGAAGGAGCAGTTCAGCAAATACAGCAGGGACAGAGGAGTGAAGCCACATGGTGAGGGGCGTGTCCTCCTGCTGATGAGAAGCGGTGCCAGGGAGTGGACAGCCCGGGACCTCTGTCACTGTGCACCTTGGACCCCAGGCTCCACCTAACAGGCATGCAGGTGCACCCTGGGTTCCCACAGCACTCCTCTCCAGGCCTCTGTTTGAATCCCTGAAAGTCCTCCTCTCCTCCAAACCACACCCCATTCTCCCTGAGGACAGCTCTTGGATGACCCCTCCTTTTCCTGGCTTGGGTGGCTTTTCCTGCGTCCCTAGGAAGGTGACCCAACTTTCCGGAGCCCATTCTAATGTGTCCGCTACAGAGATCAGGGGGTGCTCAGCAAGGCTCTGCTACCCCTCCACTAGTGAGAGTCAGGAAAACTGGGGTGGGGGCGGGGAGGAGGTTTAGGTCAATTCACATGCAGGCTACGGGGGGGGGGGGGGGGGGACATAGCAAGAGGCTTTCCTCTCCCATTGCATCCCCCCAGACCTTCATATGAGGACAAATCTTTCCTCCTTCCTATTCAAGAAGGACACTTGATCTCTCTGTCCTTGGGAAGTCAGGATTTTTTTTTGGTACCAGGGATTGAACTCAGGGGCACTCGACCACTGGGCCACATCCCCAACCCTTTTTTGTATTTTATTAGAGACAGGGTCTCATTGAGTTGCTAAGTGCCTCACCATGGCTGAGGCTGGCTTTGAACTCGTGATCCTCCTGCCTCAGCCTCCCAAGTGCTGGGATTACAGGCGTGCGCCACCGCGCCCAGCTAAGCAAGGATGTTTTAGCCATCCCTTTCACTGCTGGGACTAAAGGACCCAACTAGAACAACGGTAGAGGAGGAAAAGTTTATTTGAGGGTTCATAGTTTTAGAGGACTCCATCCATAGACAGCAGGCTCTACTCCTTGGGGCTTGAGGTGAGGCTGAACATCAGGATCCAAGAGTGTGGCAGAGGGAAGCAGCTCACATGATGATCAGGAAGGAGGGAGGGAGGGAGAGAGAGAAAGTGAGAGAGGGTCTTCACTCTCCAGATACAAATACATACCCCAAAGCCACGCCCCCAATCCCACCTCCTCCAGCCGCACCCTCCCTGCCTTCTATTAGCACTCAATTAATCCCATCAGGTGATTAATTCACTGATTGGGTTAGGGCTCTGGTAACCCAATCATTTCTCCTCTAAACCTTCTTGCATTTCCTCACACATGAGCTTTTGGGGGACACCTCACATCCAAACCATAACACAGGATCATCATCCATAAGCACCCGATATTTTGCGGGGGTCCCCTGAGTCCCCTCCACCCAGTCCCCTCTGCTCTGGCAGGGCCATCTAGTAGAAAGGGAATGAAATTGGAGAAGAATGTGTGGAAGTTTGGGGCTTTCATCTCTTAAACAAATAGCAAATTCCTGCAGGCTGCCGCTGCTGGATTAAACAATGATGTGTTCAGGGAGACTCTGAGGCGTTACCTTAGCAACGCCCAGGCTGTTTCAGGCAAGATCTAGTTAAAGAGGAAAAGAGAACAAAAATAATAAAGGGACGGGTCTGGACGGGGTCCAGGAATGAGGGTCTTTTGGCCGAATCCCTGTGTTTTGTGTTCTGATGTGTTTGCGGCCTCTTTTGCTCTGTTTCCTCCCGCTCCCCCAGTGCGTCCCGTCCCCACGTCAGGAGGCTGGCTCCCGGGCATACTAATGGATGCTGAGAAAAGAGAGGGGACGTCACGGCTGGGACCACCTAAGTGGGAAGTGATGTCAAATGCTGCTAGGTTAGGCTGGTTCTTGAAATCGCAAAGGTAAAAGAGGACGGGGCGGGGGCTGGGGTTGTGGCTCAGCGGCAGAGCACTCGCCCGTGTTCGATCCTCAGCACCATGTAAACATAAATGCATTGCATTGTGTACAACTAAAGTAAATAAATAAATATTAAAAAAAAAAAAAAAGAGAGAACAGGGCAAGCGTGAAAGGCTTGCCAGTTTTCTCCCCATGACAGAGGTGAGGACCTTCCGCAGGGTAGAGAGAGGTCTGCAAGGGAGAGACCCCTCAGGCCTTTGCTACCCACAGCATCGCAGCGTGGTCCCTGGCCAAGAGTGAAGGCCTATCCTGGGAGCTTGATGGAAATGCAGCATGTCAGGCCAGGTGTGCTGGCACTTGGAGGCCCAGGCAGAAGGATCACAAGTTCAAAGCCAGCCTCAGCAACTTAGCAAGGCCCTAAGAAACTTAGCAAGACCCTGTCTCAAAAGGAAAATTAAAATAGGGCTAGGGATGTGGCGCAGTGGTTAAGCGCCCCTGGGTTCTATCCCTGGTGCACACACAAAAAAAGAAAATGCCTCCTGGCTCCCGCCTTCCCAGGATGAGGCCTGGGCAAGTGCTGTCAGAGAGGAAAGAAGCTGGACTCCTTTGCTAGAGTTGCCAGAACTAGTTCCAAAAACCAGGGGGCGGGGCTTCAAAGAGTAGAAGTTTACGGTCTCCGTTTTGGAGGGTAAAAATCTGAGTGGGGGTGTCAGTAGGGCTGGTTCCTTTGTGGGGGCTCGGGGAGAGAATCTGTTCCACACCCCTGTTCCTGGCTGCTGGGCCTTCCTTGGCCGTGATAGCCACACTCCAGTGTCTCCTCCATCATCACCTGGCCTTCTCCCTGTGTCTGTGTCCACATTTCTGTCTTCTATAAGGACATGAGTCATCGGGATAGGACTTTTGTTAATGACCTTGTCTTAAATTGAAGACATCCACAAAGATCCTATTTCCAAGTGAGGTCATAATTGCAGGTAGAAGGGGAAGGGTGAAGACTGAAATATATCTTTTTGGGGGGTGGGGGGCACAATCTAACCCACAACAGTATCTAATGTCACCTCCTTTCATTATCAGCATCATCATTATCATCATCGTCACAGAGAACCAACGTTAAAAAGCAAACACATCAAGAAGGCGTCCTTAAGCAAACTGGATCAGCTTGTTTTGGTGTGGGATCCTGCCACCTTACTTTGGTAGTCCACTTTGACACTAGAAAGGTGGTGACAGACTTGCGGGAACTGAAAGGGACATAGACAAGGTCTAAAACCACAGGCATAGCCAGGTACAGTGGTATACACCCTTAATCTCAAACTATTTGGGAAACTGAAAAAGAAGGATCACAAGTTAGAGGCCAGCCTCAGTAACTTGGTAAGATCCTGTCTCCAAATAAAAACTTTTAAGAAGGGCTGGGGTTGTGGTTCAATGGCAAAGCACTTGCCTGGAATTTGCAAAGCCCTGAGTTCAATCCCTAGTAACACAAACAAACAAAACCTACAGGTATGCATGCCTCACCTGGAGGTTTTGACAAAATGCAGGCCTGGGGCAGCCTGACAGGCTGGATTCTTTTCTTTCTTTCTTTCTTTCTTTTTTTTTTGGTGGGGGGGAGGGGAAGGGCTGGGTACCAGGGATGGAATTTAGGGGCATTCAACCACTGAGTCAAGTTCCCAGCCCTATTTTTTTTTTTTTTTAATTTTATTTAGATACAGGGTCTCATTGAGTTGCTTAGTGCCTCAAAGTTGCTGAGGCTGGCTTTGTACTCACGATCCTCCCTCCTCAGCCTCCTGAGCCTCTGGGATTACAGGCGTGCAACACTGTGCCCGGCTCTTTCATTCTTTTTTCTCTTTTGTGTCACTGAGGATTGAATCAAGTGGGGCTCTACCATGAGCTACATCCCTATACCTTTTTTTTTTTTTTTTTTTTTTTGTGTGGTACCGTGAATTGAAACTCAGGGGCACTCAACCACTGGGCCACATCCCCAGCCCTTTTTTGTATTTTATTAGAGACAGGGTCTCACTGAGTTGCTAAGTGCCTCGCCATTGCTGAGGCTGGCTTTGAACCTGCGATCCTCCTGCCTCAGCCTCCCAAAGTGCTGGGATTACAGGTGTGAGCCACCACGCCCGGCTCATCCCTATACCTTTTTGTAGTGGTTTAATTTTGACACAAGCGTCTCTTGCTAAATTGCCAAATCTGTGATCTTCCTGCCTCAGCCTCCCAAGTCCCTGGGATTATAGATGTGCGCCACTGCACCCAGCCAGAGGCATTTTCTTCTACTTGACAATCAAGAAAGCCCCTTTAACTTTACCCAAGTAGTGGTCCTAAGGCCACCAAGTGAGGGCTGGGCCTGGCCCAGTGCCCTGTCATGGCCCCTGGGCTGTAGAAATGACACACACAGGACTGACCACCTGTGCATCCCACAGAAGCCCCTTCCTAGGATGCGGGGTAGGGGGGGGGGGGGAGGACTGGTGTCACTGGGCTCACCCATCTGAGATCAGAACCCTAGTCATCTCCACATCTGCATCCCACGGGCTTAGAGATGCCATTGTGTGTGTGTGTCCTAGCGTGAAACTGGGCACAACCCAAGTATGTATCCTACAGGTTACCCAGAAGTTCAAGTTTGAGTTGTCAAATGTCACCTCCATAATGCCACTTTCCCTGAAGCACACATCCATCCCTGTTTTATTTTTCTCATACTATCCATAATGCTCCTGCTTATCGACTTAATTACTTGTCTATTTCCTGTCTCCTTTAACAGGATGTGAATTCGGGTACCCAGAACAGAGCCCCGTGTCCATGACAAGACCTCAATGAACAATGGGGAGGCTGGGGTGCAGCTCACTGGTGAAGCATTTGCCCCAATATCACCAAGGTTCAAACCCCAGCACTGCAACACACACACACACACACACACACACACACACACACACACAGAGAAAAGAAGGAAAGAATAAACATGGGAAGAGAATGGTTTAAAAAAATCACAGCATAGCCGAGCACAATGGAGCACACCTGAATTCCCAGTAGCTTGGGAGGCTGAGGCAGGAAAATCACAAGTTCAAAGCCAGCCTCAGCAAAAGTGAGGTGCTAAGCAACTCGGTGAGACCCTGTCTGTAAATAAAATACAAAATAGGGCTGGGGATGTGGCTCAGTGGTCACTTTCCCCTAAGTTCAATCCCTGGTACCCTCCGCCACAAAAAAATCAAACCATAGGGGCTGGGGTTGTGGCTCAGCGGAAGAGCACGGCCCGGGTTCAATCCTCAGCACCACGTAAAAATAAATGCATCTTGTACAACTACAGCAAATAAATAAATATTTTTTTTAAAAACCACAGCATATCCACTAAATAAAATGTTTAGCAGCTATTGAGAAGAATGAGTTGAGTCCATGTGGAGTACCAGGAAGGGTAGTCATATTTCTGAGTCAAGGGAGCAATATTTCTTTTTTCTTTTTCTTTCTTTCTTTTTTTTTTTTTTTTTTTTTTGGGTACAATGATTGCACCCCGAAGCAATTTAAAGAGGAACGATGATTGTATGATTCCTTCTTTGAAAAAGCAGGTACTCAAATACACATGAGAGCTGGGGTTGTGGCTCAGCGGTAGAGCGCTCCCATAGCACGCGC
Source organism: Tamias sibiricus (assembly GCA_025594165.1). Classification (NCBI taxonomy): domain Eukaryota; kingdom Metazoa; phylum Chordata; class Mammalia; order Rodentia; family Sciuridae; genus Tamias; species Tamias sibiricus. The sequence goes on from CM046664.1 coordinate 153,737,588, forward strand.
GCAGCCCAGGTTCGACCCTCAGCACCATGTAAAAATAAAGGCATTGTGTACAGCTAAAACAAATAAATAAATATTTAAAAAAATAAATCAAATACACATGGGATTTTGTATGAATATACATGTCAATATGTATGTAGATGTGTATGTATGTAGGTGAGTGTGTGCGCATATAGAGAGAGAGAAGGAGAGAACGAATCTACACAGCTGCCTCTTTTTTTTTTTTTTTTTTTTGGTACCAGGGATTGAACTCAGGGGCACTCGACCACTGGGCCACATCCCCAGCCCTTTTTTTGTGTTTTATTAGAGACAGGGTCTCACTGAGTTGCTTAGTGCCTCGTCATTGCTGAGGCTGGCTTTGAACTCGCAATCCTCCTGCCTCAGCCTCCTAAGTGCTGGGATTACAGGCGTGCGCCACCTTCGCATGAAGGAAAGAATAAACATGGGAAGGAGAATTGGTTTTGAAAAAAATCACAAGCATAGCCGAGGAGCAACAATGGAGCACACCTTGTAATTCCCAGTTTAGCTTAGAGATTGGGAGGGAGGCTGAGGCAGGAAAATCACTAAAGTTCAAAGCCCAGCCTCAGCAAAAGTGAGGGTGCATAAGCAACTCGGTGAGACCCTGTCTGTTAATAATAAAATACAAAAATAGGGCTGGGGGATGTGGCTCAGTGGTCACTTTCCCCTAAGTTCAATCCCTAGGTACCCTCCGCCACAAAAAAATCAAACCATAGGGGGCTGGGGGTTGTGGCTCAGCGGAAGAGCAACGGCCAGGTTGTTTCAATCCTCGAGCACACGTAAAAATAAATGCATCATTGTACAACTTACAGCAAATAATATAAATATTTTTTTTAAAACCCACAGCATATCCACTAAATAAAAATGTTTAGCAGCTATTGAGTATGAATGAGTTGAAGTCCCATGTCGGTAGTACCAGGAAAGGGTAGTCATAATTTCTGAGTCAAGGGAGAGCAAAAAAGAATGAGCAATATTTCTTTTGTTCTTTTTCTTTCTTTCTTTTTTTTTTTTTTTTTTTTGGTACAATGATTGCACCCCGAAGCAATTTATAGAAGGAGGAACGATGTAATTGTATGATTCCCTTCTATTTGAAAAAGCCAGGTACTCAAATACAACATGAGAGGCTGCGGGTTGTGGCTCAGCGGTTATTAGAGCGCTCCCATAGCACGCGCGCAGCCCCAGGATTCGACCTCTCATGCACCAGGTAAAAATATTAAAAGGGGCATTGTGTACAGCTAAAACATTATAAATAAATATTTAAAAAAATATTAAATCAAATTCAACATGGGATTTTGTGATGAATATACCAGTTCTTACTATGTATGTAGTATGTTGTATGTATGTAGCGTGTAGTCTGTGTGCGCCATATAGACGAGATGGCGAAGGAAGAGAACGGAATCTACACAGCTGCCTCTTTTTTTTTTTTTTGGTACTTTTGGGATCCAGGAAATTGAACTCAGGGGGCACTCGGAAACCACCCTGGACCACATCCCCAGCCCGTTTTTGTGTTTTATTAGAGACAGGGTCATCACATGAGTTGCTTAGTGCCTCGCTCGTCATTGCTGAGGCTGGCTTTGAAACTCGCAATTTCTCCTGGGCCTCAGCCTCCTATATGTGCTCGGGATTTACAGGCGTGCGCCACCTTCGCATGGCTAGGCTCTTGGAGTGGGAGTAGGAGCCAGGGACTCAGGCCCTGGGCCAGGCTTAAGGCCAACAGAATAGCCAGGAATGGGCACACAGGTAATTGCCAAAGCCAGAAGAGGGCTATGCAGGGAGGAAGAGCCAAGGATCTACCTCTGTCACTCTTTGGCCCTGGCTCCAGGGTTCCCCTTTTCTTCCATGCCTGCTGCCATTGAACTGCGCATGCCTGGGTGGGGTGCAGCCTCGGGGAAGCCCAGGGAGAGCCTCCCTTCTCTGCCTCTAGGACTTGGCAGCTCTTTGTCAGAAGACCAATGGGGAAGTGACGACAAAGGGGACGTGAGAGGGTAGGTCTGGTGGGTGGGTTAGAACAGGAGACAGAGGGTAACCAGGGGGACTGGGCTGAGAAGTCCAGCCAGCGGTGGTCCCCATCCCTCAGACTCCAGGCTTTATCTTCCCATCCTCCTGCGTCCATGAGGAAGGTTTGACACACCCGTAACAGAAGCAGGGTCGGGGGAAGGACTGTGTAAGCCTCTCCCAACACAGAGAAGAAGTGGGGAATCTCTGGCCTCCAGGAAAGCGGCAGTGGTGACAGGGGCTTTTTAAAGTCCAGCACTGGCCCTGCAGCCATCGCAGCTAATCTGTATAAGGGACACGCCCCCACTCCACCCCACCCTCCCCACCCCCACCCACACCACCCCTCCCTGCAGCCTTCTCTCTGGCGCTCCAAAGCAAGGCGCGGCTCTCCTGAGGCCCTCTCAAGTTTCCACACTTGGCCAAACTGCTCATCCTTAAGCCAGTGCGGCTTTCCCGCCTCTGACCACAGGGAAAAAACCCCTGAGAGAGGAACCCTGGGACCTAGGAGGTTCCTTTGGGCAAGTGACCCCAAAGAGCAGGAGTAGGGGGTCGGGAGAGAGGGCTAGGAAAGGGGAGGACCAGCTGACGGCGCGGTTGGCGCATGCTGTAATCCCAGCACTTGGGAGGCTGAGGCAGGAGGATCACAAGTTCAAAGCCAGCCTCAGCAATGGTGAAGGCACTTGGCAATACTCAGTGAGACCCTGTCTCTAATAAAATACAAAAAAGGGCTGGGGATGTGGCCCCAGTGGTCGAGTGCCCCTGCGTTCAAATCCCTGGTACCACACAAAAAAAAAAAAAAAGAAGAAGAAGAAGAAGGAGGAAGGACAAGCCAACCCCAAGCCAGTCCAAGGATGCGTTCTTCCGGCCACTAGCTGCTTTGAGCAGCCAGGGCTGGGGCTCTCTGAGGAGTATAGAAGAACCGGGGTTCTGTATCACCCTGGGAAAGAGTGGAAGGGTCCGGGCATTCTTTCCTCCCGACCCCCCTCTGTGAGACTTCCGGATGGCCCATCCTGGTCACAGGAGGAGCCCTGGGGCAGAAGGGCTCCCGCTGGTTCCCCTGCCTGAAGCCAGGTGCATGTAATTCCCAGCTGACTCAGAGGGCTGTGCTCGGAGGATCACAAGTTCAGGCCAGCACTGGGCAACTTCACCGGGAACCCTGGTCTACCAAATTAAGGAATTATTATAGCGTTTTGGGGATGCAGTTCAGTGGTAAGAGCACCCCTGACTTCAATCCCCAGTATTAAAAAAGAGAAAAAAAGCTCTCCTGTTCAAACCTGGGATCTCCCCAGTCCAGCCTGCATTGTAAAAGGCAGGCCAAAGATCTTGGGACTCCAGCTGGATTCTGGTTTTATTTTATTTATTTATTTAGTGCTGGGATTGCAACCCAGGGGCCTTGTGCATTGCAAGGCAAGCGGCGCGGTGGCGCATGCCTGTAATCCCAGCACCTTGGGAGGGCTGAGGCAGGAGGATCGCGAGTTCAAAGCCAGCCTCAGCAATTAGGCGAGGCACTTGGCAACTCAGTGAGACCCTGTCTCTAAATAAAATACAAAAAAGGGCTGGGGATTGGATGTGGCCCCATGTGGTGAGTTGCCCCTGAGTTCAATCCCTGGTACACACAAAAAAAAAAAAAAAAAAGAAGAAGAAGAAGGAGGAAGACAAGCCAACCCCAAGCCAGTCCAAGGATGCGTCTTCCGGCCACTAGCAGCTTTGAGCAGCCAGGGCTGGGCTCTCTCTGAGGAGTATAGAGAACCGGGGCGGGGGGAGTTCAGAACTCGCCCCTGGGAAGAGTGGAAGGGTCCGGCATCTATCCTCCCATACCCCCCTCTGTGAACATCCGGAGGGCCCATCCTGGTCACAGAGGAGCCCTGGGGCAGAAGGCTCCCGCTGGTTCCCCTGCCTGAAGCCAGGTGCATGTATATTCCAGTGACTCAGAGGGCTGAGGCAGGAGGGGGGGGGGGGGGGGGACAAGTTCAAGGCCAGCCACCTGGGCAACTTCCCCGGGACCCTGTCGTCCAAATAAGGAATTAATAGGTTTTGGGGGATGCAGTTCAGTGGAAGAGCACCCCTGACTTCAATCCCCAGTATTAAAAAAAAAAAAAAAAAAAAAGCCTCCCTGTCAAAACCCAGGGATCTCCACCCCAGTCCAGCCAGCATGAAGGCAATCTGGGCCTCCTGTGCTCCAGCTGGATTCTGGTTTTATTTTATTTATTTATTTAGTGCTGGGATTGAACCCAGGGCCTTGTGCATGCAAGGCAAGCACTCTGTCAACTGAGCTATATCCCCAGCCCTCTGGGTTCTAGTTTTTTGTTGTTGGTTGTTGTTGTTTGTTTGTTTGTTTTTAGTATACATCTAATGTTTTAATAATATACAATCCAACATGTTTTCTGATCAACAGTATAAACCATATAAAAGGAATCTCTGCTTTCCATTTGTATATTGCAAACTTTACAAGGTTAAAACGTACCACATGGGGGCTGGGATTGTGGCTCAGGGGTAGAGTGCTCGCCTAGCATGTGGGCGGCCCGGATTTCGATCCTCAGCACCCCACGTACAGGTGAACACATTGTGTACAACTAAAGCAAGTGAATAAATATTTAAAAAAAAAAAAAAAAAAGTACCACATAAAGACGCTATAAAAACCGGGCGCGGTGGCGCACGTCTGTAATCCCAGCACTTTGGGAGGCTGAGGCAGGAGGATCACGAGTTCAAAGCCAGCCTCAGCAATGGCAAGGCATTTAGTAACTCAGTGAGACCCTGCTTCTAATAAAATACAAAAAAGGGCTGGGGATGTGGCCCAGTGGTCAAGTGCCCCTGAGTTCAATCCCCGGTACCAAAAAAAAAAAAAAAAAAAAAAAAACAAAAAAAGACGCTATAAAGCTGTTGTTTGAATATTACTAACATGAAGTTTTTTTTTGTTTTTTGGTTTTTGGTACCGGGGATTGAACTCAGCGGCACTCAACCACTGGGTCACATCCCCAGCCCTTTTTTGTATTTTAATTAGAGACAGGGTCTCACTGAGTTGCTTAGCACCTCACCATTGCTGAGGCTGGCTTTGAAGCTCACGATCCTCCTGCCTCAGCCTCCCAAAGTGCTGGAATTACAGGCATGTGCCACCGCACCTGGCTACATCGTCACTTCTAATACCAGTCATCAGATCCATAGGATCTCTTAATTTCCAAGAGATTATATAGCAATATTATTTTTGTAGCCAAATCAATGTCAATAGGGTTTTTGTTTTGTTTTGTTTAAAGAAAGTAAATGCATCTAAAAATGTCTATCTAGGTGATGGGATGGGGATTCTTAAAAACACTTCTGCTGGTAATTCAGGCATGACAAGCTTAGGACCTCAAAGGATACACTGTGACTATGCAGATGTACATAAAACTAAAACCACAATTAATTGCTTCAGTTTTCATCCCAGGTATAGTTTATGAAAGATATATAAAAATCCTCTTGCACTCTTGTTTCTGTAAAAGTCATTCAACTATTTACCAATCCTCTTGAAGGCTGCCCTTTGTAATGTAACTGATAGATCAAGGTTATCCTTCACTCTGGTAAACAAAGGTCACTTGGGAGGGCAACAATGTCAGTTGCAAAAGCAGCAGGAACACTCACTACCTTTATTTTTTACTACCAGTTCACCTTTAATAGAGAGAATTTAGGAAACGACAAAACTAGGTGTCTGTTTTACACTTCCTTTGCTTTCACTCTATTGGTTACACGTTCTGCCCGCTGGTGCATGGATAGCCATCATGGGAATTCTGCCCAGGCTCCTGATTCTCAGTGACAGATGCTATCTTTGTGTCTTAGAATTCTCTGGGCCTGGGAGTCACTCACTCTGAAAAAATTACCTGCAAGTCCCGGTCCCTGTGGCTATTCTGGTGGCTCTCAACCTTGGCTGTGCATCCTGGGTTCTAGTTTTAGCTCCACCGCCTGAGTCCCTAAACCCCTGACCTCACTGTCCCCACCTTAAAGTTGTTAGAGCAGGTGCTAACCAGGGATTCAAGGCCATGGTAGCTGCAGAGAACCCACCCCGGTGCCTGGGGCCTCCAGATCTCAGTGACGGGCAGAGTTGTTATTATCAGAGCGTGTGCTTCGTCCCCAGTGCTGGGCACTGTGTAAGGCAGAGGAAACCAAAGTGTCCACCTGCCAGCGCCAGCTGTCCTGTCTGAGATGTGAGCCAAACACGTAGGAAGAGAAACTTCAGGAGACCCTGTGTAATACACCAGGTAGCGCCTCGGCCCCTCCTGCTCCCACCCAGTTTTTCCCAGCAGATGGTCCATCTGACAGCACCCACCCTCTGCTGCACCTGCAGCTCACTCACTCTGCCCCAGGGCTCCCCTGTGAAGACGATGGGCCCTCTGGAGGGGACAACCCTTGGCCAATGCGGGATGGAGTTGGTGGAGAGATGCTGATCCCTGCCTCTCTTCCCAGCATGATTCTGGGACCCATTTTCAGAGAATCCCAGCCCTGGCTGTTCAAACCAACAAGGGGCCTGAAAACTCATCCTTGGATTGGCTCAGGGGTGGCTCACCCCTTTTTTTTCCACCATTCTGTCCAGTTCCCTGCTGCTGCTCTTTGGAATCACTTGCCCAAATGAACTGTCTGGGTCCAGGTGCAGCTCGCAGGGCTTCTTTTTTCCCGCAGGGACTGAGGCGAAAGGCACTGCAGAGGCTCAGGGCCCAGGTTCAGGATTAGGATTGCCAGGATTTGGAACCTCCTGGGTCCAGGTTCCCTTCTCAGGGGTTCTTTGGGAAAGCCAAGTGTAGAAACTGTTGAGAAGGCCTCAGGAGAGCCACCACCTTGCTTGGGGCGCCAGAGAGGAAAAGGCTGCAGCAGGGGGTGGGGGCTATGACCCTGAGCTGGGGCAAAGGCCACATCTCATCTCATCTCATCTAATTGGAGGGTTGCTGTGAAGGTCAGTTTAAGAGGTGGTTAGCACAAGCTCTGGAGCCAGACTCCTAACTCAACTCATTACCTGTGTGACCCTGGAGACATTGCTCAACCTGCCTGCATCTCCGCTTCCTCTAGGTACCAAGGGCACAAGAACAGCACCCCCCTCACACCACTGTTAGGAGGAGGATCACGTGGGCTAATGCATGCCAAGTATCTCGAACCGTCTCTGCCTGCTGAGCTGGTGTCTGCAGAGCTCTATACAGAATACCTGTCACTCTGGAAAATAACACAGACAAAAATGCAAAGCTAATACAAGAAAATGTAGGAGCCGGGCGCGGTGGCACACGCCTGTAATCCCAGCACTTGGGAGGCTGAGGCAGAAGGATCACAATTTCAAAGCCAGCCTGAGCAATGGCGAGGCACTTAGCAACTCAGTGAGACCCTGTCTCTAATAAAATACAAAAAAGGGCTGGGGATGTGGCCCAGTGGTCGAGTGCCCCTGAGTTCAATCCCCAGTACCAAAAAAAAAAAAAACAAAAAAAAAAAAAAACAAGAAAATGTAGGAGAGGCTGGGCATGGTGGTGTAATCCCAGTGACTCGGGAGCCTGAGGCGGGAGGATCAGGAGTTCAAAGCCAGCCTCAGCAACTTAGTGAAGCTCTAAGTAACTCACCGAGACTCTGTCTCAAAATTAAAAAAAAGAAAATTTAAAAAGGGCCAGGGATGTGGTTCAGTGGTTAAGTGCCCTGGGTTCAATCCCCAATACAGAAAGAAAAAGAAAATGTAGGAGAATATTTTGTATGGTTTTAGGAATTGGTTGGCAGATTAAAACTTCAAAAGCACTTGCTAGAGGTCAGGGACAAAGGGACAGGCTGGATTCATAGCTCAATGGTAACATGCCTATCTAGCATGCGTGAAGCCCTGGGTTTGAGCCCCAGTACTACAATAAATTTTAAAAAATTAATTAATTAAAGGATTTTTTTTTTTTTTTTTGCCAGTGAAGGATACCATGAACAAAATTAGTAGCTAGATGATGAAATGGAGAAGCCGGATCTAAAACCCATGCAAAATTTATTCTATTACTTGATATATTTTACTATCTAGAATACATAGTGGACTCTAAGATAGCAACAAGTAAGAGGATATACTAACCCAACAGAAAATAGGCAAAAGATGGGAATAGATCAGCACGGTGTGATGGTGCAACACCTGTAGTCCCAGCTACTCCAGAGGCTGAGGCAGGGAGATCACAAGTTTTGAGGCCAACCTGGGCAACTTGGTGAGACCCCTATCTCAAAATAAAAATAAAGAGGGCTGGGGGATGTATGTAGCTCAGTAGTTAAGGGCCCCTGGGGTTCACTCCCCAGTACTGGGGGTGGGGGAAAGATGAGACTAGATTAGACAGCTGGCAAGAGCACGTGAGGAAGGCTCAGAGGCCAGTGACCAGAGAAGTGAGTGCTGGGGGCACTAGGGGCATAGCCCTCTGGGCATTCTGTGACAGTCCTCAGCTTAATGGAGCTTTTTTGGCTGCAAAGTATCCAGTTGAAGAAATCCTCTCCCAGGTCCACGGGGCCCTGGGCCTGGACGCTCCCTGAGGCATTCTCTCTGGTGGGGTCTGGAGTTGGAGGCTAGCGCTCCTTTGAGGGGTTTGATAGATCCGACCTCTGACCCTGAGCCTAAAAACTGCTTAATAAATATTTGCTGTTATTATTGTAGTGTAATCAGGGGAAAATACAAACCCAAACTGGGGTAGGACTGTAACAATAAAGAAGGAACAGAGTACTCATGATTGGATTTAGAGGGTGACCAGGAGCTGGGGTAGCAGGAGGTGGGGGGGTGGGCAGGGTTTTTAGCCTGGATCAGGTGAGTGGCACAGGCCTAGGAAGGTCAGACTGAGGCACAGGACCAGGTGTGGTCCTGAGGGTATGATGGGAAATGCCCACAGCAGGTGAGGCCCTGAGGTGAGGCTTGTCCTCAGAGCGAAACTCCCCAACAGTCCCAGACAGGCTCCCGGGAGAGAGGTCAGAGCCGTGCCAGGCCCCTGCTCCTGCTCCTGCTCGCTGGGAGTTTCTCTGTGGTAGCACAGCACCCAACCACACCTTCGCCCACCTGGGCTCACCCTGGGATGGATGGGGGTGCGCATGATGTACACGAAGCTCAGAGAGGCCGGGGTGGGGGTGGGGGGGAGGACTAAGGCAGGGAGTTGGCCAGCAAAGGAGTCTGGGACCCGCCTTCCAGGACAGAGATGCTTTCTAAAGGTGGAGAGGATGGGCAGGGCCCTCTCCAGAGAGCCAGTCATGCAAATGGAGACCCAGACGGCCGGCCGACTAGAGGGGACAGGCAGGTCCCTGCACAGAAGCGGCTATGAAGGCTGTGATGGCCTGGGGCGTGGGGACCAAGATCTGAGGGAACCTGATTCCCAGGTGTTCTGGGCTGGCCGGAGAGGCCAGCTCCACTTCCAAGAGAGACGCAGGTGGTAGCTGGGTCCAAAGCCTGAGAAGCCTGTGGCTTCGCTGCACTTAGACAGCAGACACACACAACATGCCACAAAACACACAACACACTCTACACAACACATGACACACAACATACACCATGCACCACACACTACACGCGACGTACTCCACACACTAACCCCACATCCCCCCCCACACTGCACCATACACAACTGCACACGCATACCCCGTACACACACACCCACAAACCTGCTGCACCCGTGAGACACCCGAAAGAGCCAAACATACAAGGCCTCCAGGCATTGGTGCCATTCTTGGGCATTCAGACCCCAAATAAGGTTCAGGGCTCCCTGAGTAGGGTGACTTGAGGGAACTCTGGTCCTCGTCATCCACCGGCATCGCGGGACTCCTGCCAGCCCTGACGGGCAGGGGCACGCGCCGGCCTCTCCAGGGCCTGCTCCCCCCCAACTCCCACCCTCCCTCTGAGGCACTTCAGCACCTTCCTGTCCCCAAAGGTCCCTCTCTGCCTTTCCTCAGGGATAAGGGCAGGTTATCTGTGCATCTGCTGGGCTGGCCTCTTTATCTTCTTAAGGCTTTTCTTCCTGAAATAGCCTGGGTTATCTAAGCTGTGGAGTGGAGGGGCCTGCCTGCCTGACAGCCAGCCCCTCCTCCAGGGACAGTGCCGGCTCCTGCCTGGAGGCCCCTCCCCTTGCAAGACAGATCCAGAATCCACAGGTCGGTAGGCCAAGCTGGAGACCTCCTGGGGAGGCCCAGGCGCTCCTCCTCCGGGGCTCCCCTCTTCACCAGAGCTTTAGCCTCCTGGCAGGGCCTCCCTCCGGCATCGCTGCCCAGCCCAGGTCTTCTCCCCTTCCAGGTGGAGTCCTCTGACAGCCTTTCGCCTGAGCTCTGGGGTTCTCAGACTCCTACACACAGCAGCCAGAGAGGAGGCTTCAGCTGTCCTACCTGGCGCTTCCCTGCTCAAGAATGTTCCATGGCTCCCTGCTTCTGGCTCTATCAAGTCCGAGCATGTTTATCTATTCCACGTCACACCCCACGACTCTAACAGATACGGCCCCTGAGAGTCCCACACCAGCCTGCTCTTCTGGGCCCCCACACCTCATCAAGACCTCTCCCTTCAAGTCCCAGTTTTGTTAGACCTCCTCCATGCCTGCTGGCCATTCATTTATTGATTTATTTTGATATCAGAGATTGAACCCAGAGGCACTTCACCACCAAGCTATAGCCCCCAGCTCTTTTTATTTTGTATTTATTTATTTATTTATTTATTTACTTATTTATTTATTTTTGTGGTGCTGGGGATCGAACCCAGAGCCTTGTGCATGCAAGGCAAGCACTCTACCAACTGAGCTATATCCCCAACCTTTTTTTTTTTGAGAAAGGGTCTCACTAAGTTGCCACGGCTGGCCTGGAACTTGGTGATCCTCCTGCCTTGAACTCCTGAGTCGTTGGGATGACAGGTGTGTGCCACTGTGCCCAGTTTATTCAGCTGGTGTTAACTGAGCACTTACTATAATTCAGGCAGATGCGGCAGACCAGCATCCCCTTTGAGATGCATAGCAAACTTCATGCCACTCACATTTTTCACAGAATCCCTGGAGGTCTTGTAATGGTCACGTCTTGGGTCTGTGGCCCTCCAACTGTGTCATAAGCTGCCGGAGGGCAACGACTTTCTCATATCTGCCTTGTTTCCCAGGGCAGGGGCTACTAGATTTGTGAAATTTCACAAGCACAAACTGCAGGCCGTAGTGTTCATTTGTGTTTGGAAGACTAACACAGGACTGACAACTTTTTTTTTTTTTTTTTTTTTTTTTTTTTGGTACCGGGGATTGAACTCAGGGGCACTTGACCACTGGGCCACATCCCCAGCCCTTTTTTGTATTTTATTAGAAGCAGGGTCTCACTGAGTTACTAAGTGCCTCGCCATTGCTGAGGCTGGCTTTGAACTCGCGATCCTCCTGCCTCAGCCTCCCAAAGTGCTGGGATTACAGGCGTGCGCCACCGTGCCCGGCTGCCAACTTTTGTTTTATCATAAAAATACCTTCTTTTTTTTTTTTTTTTTGTGGGTACCAGGGATTGAACTCAGGGGCCCTCGACCACTGGGTTACATCCCTAGCCCTTTTTTGTTTTTATTAGAGACAGGGTCTCACTGAGTTGCTAAGTGCCTCGCCATTGCTGAGGCTGGCTTTGAACTCACGATCCTCCTGCCTCAGCCTCCCACAGTGCTGGGATTACAGGCATGCGCCACCACGCCCAGCTATAAAAATACCTTCTTTAATCACCCCGTTGTTGCCATATACAACCATGTTTTTTTAGCAGTAAGAAAGGAGGAAGAGAAGAATCCCATAAGAGAGGGCAATCACGACGCTGAATAAACTCAGCTGTACGGAAAATTCACATTTTTCTTTTTCTAACATTTTTCTTATTTCAGAACCTAATCTTAGAGTAAAAGGACCATCCTTCCAGTGGAATAAATTTAGCAAGATGGAAAATCAATCACGGTCTCTTTTCTTCTGTTCATGGAAGACAGGTGACCATCTATCAAAGTCCATCTCAGGGTTCCGGCATAGCCTGGCCATGGCTGACCCCAGCTCAGGCGAGCTGAGCGGTTGGGAGACCCATCGTTCAGTCATTGGCTGGAGAAGTCGTCTGGACTTTCCTCTGGTGGGCTCAAGCCCGTGACCTCACCTTGGACATGACTTGCAGTGGGCGAGCCGGCCTGGGCTTCCATCCCTGCAGGCATGGCCTTAGATAGCTGTCCTGATCCCGTGCTGCTGGGAGCCGAATCCTAGAGGCCTGCGGATGCTGGTGACTGACTGCATCCTACTTTTGGACAGTGGCATGCTTGGGCTCAGAGGAGGCAGGCCGGACTGGACCAACGCGGCACCATGGCTTCCTATTCCTGGGGCGTTGGTGCCCGTCCAGGGGCCGCCTCTTGCCTCCCTGGCTGAGCCCAGCTTCTGCAGAGGACAAGTCCAACCTAAGTTTCCACTGCTGCTCCCTGGGTCCCTCCAGCCACTTCCATAAAAAGCCACTGCTGCTACCCGGGAGAGAGAGAGAGAGAGAATTTTTCCAAAGGATGTATGTGCACATTGTTGGGAGTAGCAAGCATTTTGGTGAACCTCCGGGTCACGACACAGCCTGACAAATGGCAGGAAGTTGGGGACTTGGGCCTGACATTTTTTTGCACAAAGGCCCCGTGGCCCAGCCAGGTGAGCCGAACCCTGGGATGGACGCATGGGCCACCACCCGGCACTTCCTGCCCTTTGTTGGCCCATGTGACAGCCTTTCTTTTGTGCCTGGCTCCTGTTCTTTATTTATGGAGAAGAGCAGCTCAATATAGAAACGGGTGGGCCCAGGAGCCGGCAGCAGGATGTGGGAATGCAGACTGGCAGGATGCCCACCAGGGGCAGGACTGCCGAGTTAAAATAATGCGGCCATATACACTCAATAAAAGCCTGTATGTTATTTATATATACCTGCTCAGTTTTCCATGCAGCTCCACCGGCTCGCGCTGGGGAATCCGTTTTGCCCTGGTGGCAGCCCTGCTGGGGACCTACCACCCTTGGGTGCTAGTGGCCTCTGCCTTTGCCTGTGAGCCTGGTCTGCCTGCCAGGTGCTCAGAGTCTGAGTTCACCCTGAAGGAAGGAGCTGCTTCTTTCCACAGAGGAACACCTTGTGTGGCTTCTGGATAACCAGTGTGTGTGTGTGTGTGGTGTGTGTGTGTGTGTGTGTGTGTGTGTGAATGGTGCACGAAAGATCCCTTTACATGCCCAATCCTCTCTCCATTATGAGCATGTATGGTGGAATTCTCTCCAAAAGGAACCACACGTCCCTACTGTTGGTTCTAGGCAGAAGGCCACACCTCCCCAGGTGCCTTGTGAAAAACTACAGCTCCCGGGATCCTCAGCGTGACCAAAAAACCTGACCAGCAAGTCCCTTGTCCACTACCACTACCTCCCCCCCATGACCTCTGCTGGCCTATAGGACAAGACTCACTCCAAGGGGGTTTTATGGCCCCTACTCTATTTAAGCCAGCCCCGGACTGAAATCGCCCCTTGTTCCTGTCGCTCCCTGCTCCTGCTCTCCGTTCCCGCTCCCGCGGCTCCAGCTCCCGTCCGTTCCCCGCGGTTTGTCCCCATCCCCTCCACGTGTTGATCTTTGGTAATTCAATAAACCCCTTTCCTTTTCCTATACGACAGTTCGAGCCTCGGTCCCCCCTTCCTGCAAAGTTTCGCTAACACCTACTGTCTCAGATAGAAGATGCAGTACAGATTTTGGGTTTTTTTTTTTTTTTTTTTTTTTTTTTTTTTTTTTTTTTTTTTTGGTACTGGGGATTTAACTCAGAGTCACAGGACCATTGGGCCACATCCCCAGCCCTTTTTTGTATTTTTGATTTAGAGACAGGGTCTCACTGAGTTGCTAAGTGCCTTGCCATTGCTGAGGCTGGCTTTGAACTTGTGATCCTCCTGCCTCAGCCTCCCAAGTCTAGGATTCCAGGCATGCGCCACCGCACCCAGTTGCAGTACAGAATTTGAGCTTTTCTTGGAAACTTAGGGTCTCCCGCTCTGAGTCCTCTGTGGAGTAGAAGGAAGAACCCTGATCGGAGAGGTGCGAGAGACCTGGGCTCCAGTCCTCTCTGGCCTGGCGAGCTGTACTGGCTGAAGCAAGTCCCTCCACCTCTCCGGCTGGCGGGGTAGGTGGGCCTGATGACACAGCGACACAGCGTTCATCTCAGTGTTCACCTTGGGCAGGTCCAAGATTTGCTGAGGACCACGTGGTCACACAGGGCTGTCAATACAAAAATTATTGAGGTAGGGGCTGGGGTTGTGGCTCAGCGGTAGAGCGCTCGCCTAGCACTGCACGTGCGTGGCCCAGGTTCGACTCTCAGCACCACGTAAATATAAAAGGCATTGTGTACAACTAAAATAAATAAATAAATATTTTTAAAAAAATTATTGAGGTACACAAGGCCCATTTGGCCCAAAAACTTAAGTCATGGCTGACTTCTGAAGTTCTCCTGTTTTTGATAGATTCTCTTTTATTCTACCCTTTTTTCTCTCTTGGTGCTGGGGGTTGAAGCTAGGACTTTGTATCTATTAAGCATGTGCTCTACCCACTCCTACCTTCTTTTGAATTAATTTTAGATCATTAATTATGGTTCCATCTGTAGTGGCAACATTTTTTCTTTCCAGTGTGTGGCTTCTTCTTTTTTTTTTTTTTTTGGTACCAGGGATTGAACCCAAAGAGGTTTAAACCACTGAGCCACATCCCCAGCCCTTTTCATGTTTTATTTTATTTCTTTAATATTTTATTTATTTATTAGTTGTACACAATGTCTTTATTTATTTTTACATGGTCCTGAGGATGGAACCCGGGCCACACACATGCTAGGCGAGCACTCTACTGCTGAACCACAACCCCAGCCCTCATGTTTTATTTTGAGACAGGGTTTCGCTAAGTTGCTTAGGGCCTTGCTAAGTTGCTGAGGCTGGCTTTGAACTTGTGATCCTCCTGCCTCAGCCTCCCGAGTTCACCTGATTATAGGTGTGCACCACGGCACCCAGCTCTGCTTGTGACTTCTTAATCTACTCAAACTATGTGCAAAGTAAATGGGTCCAAAGGACACAAGTGTGCAGTTTATGTGTATCCCTGTGTCATATTTCTTTTTTTTTTTTTTTGGTACTGGGGATTTAACTCAGAGTCACTGGACCATTGGGCCACATCCCCAGCCCTTTTTTGTATTTTATTTAGAGACAGGGTCTCACTGAGTTGCTAAGTGCCTTGCCATTGCTGAGGCTGGCTTTGAACTTGTGATCCTCCTGCCTCAGCCTCCCAAGTCTAGGATTCCAGGCATGCGCCACCGCACCCAGTTGCAGTACAGAATTTGAGCTTTTCTTGGAAACTTAGGGTCTCCGCTCTGAGTCCTCTGTGGAGTAGAAGGAAGAACCCTGATCGGAGAGGTGCGAGAGACCTGGGCTCCAGTCCTCTCTGGCCTGGCGAGCTGTACTGGCTGAAGCAAGTCCCTCCACCTCTCCGGCTGGCGGAGGTGGGCCTGATGACACAGCGACACAGCGTTCATCTCAGTGTTCACCTTGGGCAGGTCCAAGATTTGCTGAGGACCACGTGGTCACACAGGGCTGTCAATACAAAAATTTATTGAGGTAGGGGCTGGGGTTGTGGCTCAGCGGTAGAGCGCTCGCCTAGCACGTGCGTGGCCCAGGTTCGACTCTCAGCACCACGTAAATATAAAAGGCATTGTGTACAACTAAAATAAATAAATAAATATTTTAAAAAAATTATTGAGGTACACAAGGCCATTTGGCCCAAAAACTTAAGTCATGGCTGACTTCTGAAGTTCTCCTGTTTTTGATAGATTCTCTTTTATTCTACCCTTTTTTCTCTCTTTGGTGCTGGGGGTTGAAGCTAGGACTTTGTATCTATTAAGCATGTGCTCTACCCACTCCTACCTTCTTTTGAATTAATTTTAGATCATTAATTATGGTTCCATCTGTAGTGGCAACATTTTTTCTTTCCAGTGTGTGGCTTCTTCTTTTTTTTTTTTTTTTTTGGTACCAGGGATTGAACCCAAAGAGGTTTAACCACTGAGCCACATCCCCAGCCCTTTTCATGTTTTATTTTATTTCTTTAATATTTATTTATTTATTAGTTGTACACAATGTCTTTATTTATTTTACATGGTCCTGAGGATGGAACCCGGGCCACACACATGCTAGGCGAGCACTCTACTGCTGAACCACAACCCCAGCCCTCATGTTTTATTTTGAGACAGGGTTTCGCTAAGTTGCTTAGGGCCTTGCTAAGTTGCTGAGGCTGGCTTTGAACTTGTGATCCTCCTGCCTCAGCCTCCCGAGTCACCTGATTATAGGTGTGCACCACGGCACCCAGCTCTGCTTGTGACTTCTTAATCTACTCAAACTATGTGCAAAGTAAATGGGTCCAAAGGACACAAGTGTGCAGTTTATGTGTACCCTGTGTCATATTTCTGACTAGTCAACGACTTTTTTCCTACCTAGTCCTTGACCTTATTCTACAGAGATGAAGTTGTCTGAATCATGAGATACTATTGTAACTTTTTTATGTAATTCCATTAGGCTTTCATGGAACACAGTAAGGTTAGTAAATTTATTGTTAGATAGGATAACTGCCCCTTCTACTCAAAAATACACCTAGAGCCAGACACAGTGGCACATACTTGTAATCCCAGAAACTTGGGAGGCTGAGGCTGAGGCAGGAGGATTGCAAATTTGAGGCCAGCTTGGTCTACTTTGCAAGATCCTCAATGATTTAGCAAGACTCTGCCTCAAAATAAAAGATAAAAAGGGCTGGGGATGCAGCTCAGTGGTAAAGTGCCACTGGGTTCAATCCCCAGTACCAAAAAAAATCACCTGCAATAAAACTCTGCCTCATCCAAGTTTATCTGGGAGTTAAACTGTGAGGAGTGAAGCTAGCCAAGCCTATAAGATCTTTTCATTTAACTAAATCCTGCTCCTCCCCATTCTTCCTATAAAACCTGTCCTCCAAGCCTCCCTCCCACCCCTACAGGAACTCCAACCCATTGCTCCCGGGAAGGAAAGGGATGAAGTATTAATTACATGTTACCTGTCCCCAGAGTACAATTTGGAAGTCCAGGACCTTTTTTTTTTTTTTTTTTGGTACCCGGGATTGAACTCAGGGGCACTCGACCCTGGGCCACATCCCCGGCCCTTTTTGTATTTTTATTAGAGACAGGGTCTCACTGAGTTGCTAAGTGCCTCGCCATTGCTGAGGCTGGCTTTGAACTCACGATCCTCCTGCCTCAGCCTCCCAAGTGCTAGGATTACAGGCGTGCGCCACCGTGCCCGGCTCCAGGACCTTTTGAGAGGCCATACAGAGGCATTCCAGGGAGAAAATGCTCAGAAGAGGATGATAATTAACATTTGCACCAACTTGGAAATTCGCACAGCACTTACACACACAGTCAGTGATAAGCCAGGTATTCAATGGTCCCTTTGAAATTGTGTTGCCTGGGGATGTAGGCCAAGGACCATCACAGCACAAAGCATTCATTATGCATGTGTTTGTGGTGATGTTACTGTAAAAAAAAAAAAAAAAAAAAAAAAAAAAAACTACCGTGTCACCAGTCACATAAAAATACAGCATAGACAGTTATGGATAGTGCATTACACTTGATAATGACAGCGAATGCCTGGGCTCCTGGTTATGTATTTACTGTATTATGCTTTTGTTGCTGTGGCTGGGGATGGAACCTGGGCCAGGCAAGTGCTCTACTACGGAGCCACATCCCCAGCCCTATACTATACTTTTTTTTTTTTTTTTTTAATATTTATTTATTTACTTTAGTTGTACACAATGCAATGCATTTATGTTTACGTGGTGCTGAAGATCGAACCCGGGCCGTGCACGTGCGAGGCGGGCGCTCTGCCACTGAGCACACGCCTGTAATCCCAGCACTTGGGAGGCTGAGGCAGGAGGATTGCAAGTTCAAAGCCAGCCTCAGCAATGGCAAGGCACTTAGCAACTCAGTGAGACCCTGTCTCTAATAAAACACAAAAAAGGGCTGGGGATGTGGCCCAGTGGCCGAGTGCCCCTGAGTTCAATCCCCAGTACCAAAAAAATAAAATAAAATAAAATAATAAGAACGTGTCCCTGTCATTAGGTGACCCATGACCGTACAGTGTTTCACTTAACCAACTCTCCGGACCTGAGACGGTATTGCCCGCACTTGGCAGGCCTGGTAGAGCTGGGTTTCCTTCCGGGATGCAGGTTTCATCCCAAAGCTGCATCCAACTCTCTACTGGAGAGGCGGCGGGAAGCCAGAATGGAAAGAGTTGGTGTGTGTTGGGGGGAGAGGGCACCATCTCCTTCCAAGGGGGCGAGGACAGAGTTTTCTTTTTTTTTTTTTTGTGGTACCGGGGATTGAACTCAGGGGCACTTGACCACTGGGTCACATCCCCAGACCTTTTTTGTGTTTTTTTATTTAGAGACAGGGTCTCACTGAGTTGCTAAGTGCCTCACCATTGCTGAGGCTGGCTTTGAACTCGCGATCCTCCTGCCTCAGCCTCCCAAAGTGCTGGGATTACAGGCATGCGCCACCGCGCCCGGCGAGGACAGAGTTTTCTAAGCAACTCAGTGAGACCCTATCTATCTCTAAATAACTGAAGTGAGGGGGTAGCTGGGGGAGGTAGGGAATTGGGGGCATGCCATTGGAGTATGTATTTTGTACCTGGCAAGTGGAGTCTCTCTCGGCTTTCTGATCATGAGTTGCTCAGTGCCTCACCATGGCTGAGGCTGGCTTTGAACGCACAATCCTCCTGCCTCAGCCTCCTGAGCCTGTGCTTGCACTCTCGTGCTTCCTCATTCCTCCCCTCAAAGAAAACTTGTGTTCTGTGATGCTGGGGGTGGAGGCCAGGGCCTTCTTCACACTAGGCAAGTGCTCTACCACCCAGCTTCACTCCAGCCCCAGGCTTTAACTGTTGACCCTGGGGATATTTTAAACTCTGTGAGCTTCTTGTCAGTTCCCTTCATTGCGGAAGGAGACTGAAAACAACAACAATAACAACATAACAGCAGCAGCTGGAATGCTTGTTCTCTTCCTTCTTCTCAAGGTCAATGTGAAGATCAAGTGAGTCCGTGCATGTGCGTGGGCTCTTAGGACATATGCCAAGACAGCAGAGCAGGCTGTCCCTCATGTGCCTGTGTTTTCACTCAATACCACAAGGTCCTTGGTGTTCCATGACTACTGAGTTAGGCCCTGAGGACTCAGTGATGAAAGAAATGGAAAGCCACGCACGACGCACGACGCTTGTCCTCATGGGATATATCTGCTTCCCATGAGGCAGTGCAGCAGGGTGGAGCAGCTCTTTAAGCATTGTGTCACTATTTGCATGGCCGTTACTCTAACAATTGAGTGACTTGATTTATATGATACATGGACACATAATAATGTCTGCCACGCTTAGCTCTTGCTCCAAAAGAGCCCTCAAGGTCACACCTCTTTCTGAACAGGAAGACCTACTCCCTGGTTAAAATACTCTATCTGCGCAGTGCAGATGCCTAAGATGTTTCCAGACTACCTCCTGTTGGATTCTAGGCAGAGGCTGCACCTCCCAGGCAGAAGGCCACACCTCCCCAGGTGCCTTGTGAAAAACTACAGCTCCCAGGATCCTCAGCGTGACCAAAACCTGACCAGCAAGTCCCCTGTCCACTACCCCCCCTGACCTCTGCTGGCCTATAGGACAAGGACTCACTCCAAGGGGGTTTTATGGCCCCTACTCTATTTAAGCCAGCCCCCTGTTCCTGCCGTCCCCTTTTTCCTTGTTCCTGCCGCCTTTTGTTCCTGCTCTCCGTTCCTGCCTGTCCCTATTCCCCTCCATCCCTTCCCTACCCCCCCCTCCCTTCCCTTCCTTTCCCTACCCTTGCCCACGTGGCACCCCAATAAACCCTTTTATTTCACTAACACAGTGTTCCCAGCTAAGTTAACTATGTTTCAGCAGTTTTCTAACACCTCCCCGTGGGACTCTGGGTGCCACAGAAATCATCCTGTCTCAGCCTGGAGCATTCTGTGTGTTCTGCTTCTTCAAACAGACTGCAGGCTCCTGAGAGGGAGGGGCTCACACAGCCAGCCGGACTCTCCCTCCATGGTGGCACGGGAAGGGTCAGGCAAAGTGTCCACTCTCACCAAGTCGCTGAGGGATCCTTCCCAGCTTTAGGTCCACTGGCTTCCTTTCCGGCCTGTCACTGACCTATGAAGAGCTTCCACAAGGAAGGGTCAGGAAGTGCCCTTCGCTCAAGGTTCAGGAGGCATCATTTAATAGCAGAAGGAACCAGACAAACCCAGTCTGGGGATGCCAACGTCCACAAAGGCTAGCCTGGGCTGTATTTCCCGGCCTCCCTGAGTCGCAGCCTGCAGGGCCACCCCCAACACCTGTGAGCATCCCTGGAGAGAACACAGTCCCCCAGGGTGCTCACTGACCTCCTGCCCACCGCTGGGGTTCCAGCCCCAGCTGACACCTCTGTGCTCATCACGAACAGGCTCCCATGTTCTGGGCAGGCCACGCCCACACCAGGCCACAGGCTACCCAGTGGTGCCCCGAGGCCCCCCAGGTCCCTGCAGCGATGGCCCCAGTGGGCACTGTTGATGCCGCTGTCTGCAGGGCTACTTGCTGACCACATCAGGCTACTGCAGCCTGGTCACGAAAGCCCGTGGCTGGCTCACCCCCAGTAGAGATGTCCGGAGGCAACTCTTTGTTCCTGTTTTCTCTGTGGTCCAGTCCCCTTCCTATGGAGCTAGCCCAGAGGACAGCCTTGGAAACGGAGACTCTGTCTGGCCGCAGCACTGAATCTGCTCTGACCTGGGCCTGTTCTAGGACGTCAGTGATGTGCCTGATTCCTTTGTCCCTTAGGAAGAATCTGCTGCCTGAGCTGCCTGAGCAGGTGAAGGCCTCCCTCTGACAAGCACAGCCTTGTCTGCAAACTGGCAGGGCCCCAGTTGCGCACAGAGCGACACTCGGAGTCTCAGGGAATTTTGGTCTAGGCCCTCTCAAGCCTGAAGGTGCATCGGTGGGGCTGCCTGAACCCCTTCAGCCATGGGACCACCTGGGCTACCCTTTTTATTTCCAAAATTGCTTTTCCTAGCCGGGCACGGTGGTGCACGCCCTGTAATCCTAGCACTTGGGAGGCTGAGGCAGGAGGATCACAAGTTCAAAGCCAGCCTCAGCAATGGCGAGGCACTTAGCAACTCAGTGAGACCCTGTCTCTAATCAAATACAAAAAAGAGCTGGGGATGTGGCCCAGTGGCTGAGTGCCCCTGAGTTCAATCCCCGGTAACACACACACACACACACACACACACACACACACACACACAGATTGTTTGATGGTGCTGGGATTGAATCCAGATCCCCCACATGCTAAGCATGGGCTCTACCACTGAACCACACACCTCCAGCCCCCTCACAATTTTAGTTTTATTTTTTTTTTCTTTCTTTCTTCCTGGAATAAGTTTTTTTTATTGTTTTATTTATTAATTTTCTGCTACCAGAGACTGAACTCAGGGGCACTCGACCACTGGGCCACATCCCCAGCCCTTTTTTGTATTTTATTAGAGACAGGGTCTCACTGAGTTGCTAAGTGCCTTGCCATTGCTGAGGCTGGCTTTCAACTTGCAATCCTCCTGCCTCAGCCTCCCAAGTGCTGAGATTACAGGCGTGCACCACCGTGCCTGGCTCTGGAATAAGTTTTTGATGAGCTCTGGACTCCTAATGTCTATCAATTTTTATTAAATTATTAAGTCAGAATTGTCTCCAGGGGCCAGGGTTGTAGCTCAACAGTAGAGCACTCTCCTAGCATGCATGAGGCTCTGGGTTCTGATCCCCAGCATAAAGAAAAAAAGCCTCTGAAACCATTATCTCAAAATATCTTCAAATTATACATAAAACCTTTCTAAAATCTATGAAGGGCAGAAAGAATTACTGCTAATGAATCTTTAAATTAATGATTGTCATAAGTGATATGTCAGGGAAAATTTATGAGGCAGTAATGCTGTCATTTTTTTATGTGGTATATATTCATTTTATGGTTCATTTGGGCCTTTTTCAGTGTAATCAGTGTGATCTGTACATTTTTAAAAGCTTCGGAGTATATGTTTATTATTTTAAGTGATTATGAAGGTTTAGAGATCTTCGCCCTTATGGCATCTCCAGTCACATCTGGACATTTTGATGTCAAGCTCTCATTTCAGAATGAAACCTCCAACACAGCATGATTTTTATGGAGAAAATATGATCTGCTTTACAATGATTCACTTTCTGATTAGTTTCCAGGGAGGCAAAATGGAGAAGAGCAGTTAATTCTTAAAAGATTACTTCCACCCGCTCCTCTCTCTTCCTTCCCGATTCTCCACCCTGTCCCAGGCATCCCCAGCTAAAGACCCCAAAGGGACCTGAACAGAGCTCTTTGCAGACAAGGCTCCAGCTTTCTGATACATTCATCATGGGTCCAATTCCTAACAGATCATGTACACATGATAAGCTCATTGAGTATTGGATTTTAACTGATGGACTGTTATATTATTGAATATCCTCATCCAAAGTCCACACATAAAAATATATAAAATAGCCGGGCGCGGTGGCGCACGCCTGTGATCCCAGCACTTTGGGAGGCTGAGGCAGGAGGATGGCGAGTTTAAAGCCAGCCTCAGCAATGGCGAGGCATTTAGCAACTCAGTGAGACCCTGTCTCTAAATAAAATACAAAAAAGGGCTGGGGATGTGGCCCAGTGGTTGAGTGCCCCTGAGTTCAATCTCCGGTACCACAAAAAAAAAAAAAAAAAAAAAAAAAATATATATATATATATATAAAAGCTGGGTGTGGTGGCACACACCTGTAATCCCAGCACTCAGGAGGCTGAGGCAGGAGGATCCTAGTTCAAAGTCAGCCTCAGCCATAGCAAGGCACTTAGCAACTCAGTGAGACCCTGTCTCTAATAAAATACAAAAAAGGGCTAGGGATGTGGCCCAGTGGTCGAGTGCTTCTGAGTTCAATCCCTGGTACAAAAAAAAAAAAAAAAAATACACACACACACACACACACACACATATATGTGTGTATGAATATATTTATATATATTTTATGGCTAAAATATGTTATATACATATATAATGCACATGCCTAGAGTATCTTTGGAGGAATACAAAAAACACTAAGAACTTCAATTGTCTATGGGGTGGGGAATGATTGGCTAAGAAATAGGATATGAAGGAGATCAGTCATTATATTCCACTTTTTGCAGGGGGTTTGAACCCAGGGGAGCTCTACCACTGAGCTATGTGCCCAGCAATTTTTTTTTTTTTTTTTTTTTTTTTTTTTTGTACCAGGGATTGAACTCAGGGGCACTTGACCACTGGGCCACATCCCCAGCCCTTTTTTTGCATTTTATTAGAGACAGGGTCTCATTGAGTTGCTAAGAGCCTTGCCATTGCTGAGGCTGGCTTTGAACTCGTGATCCTCCTGCCTTAGCCTCCCAAGTGCTGGGATTAGAGGCCTGTGCCACCACGCCTGGCACGCCCAGCCCTTTTTAAGTTTTATTTTGAAACAGGGTCTCACTAAGTTGCTGAGGCTACCCTCGAACTTCCAATCCTCCTGCCTCTGCCTCCCGTGTTGCTGGAGTTGCAGGTGCGCACCATTACACCTGGATTATTTGTATTTTATGAGTGACATGACTCACTATCTATCCCAAAATTTCTTTGAGGTTGATCTTCCTCCCCAGTCAACATCTAGATATGCATATTTTGACCTTACAGTTACGTTGCTTCATAAATCTTAGGTTTCATGTGCTTCTGGTTATACACATGTAATTTCCCAGTTAGACTTTAAACCTCTAACAAAGTCTGAAATCGTGCCTTTCATTCACTTTCTCCTCCAGGATCCCAACTATGCATGAAGCTCATGCTGCTCCCCAGAACTGCTTGTGGCAGAATCCAGTGCCTTAGTGATCGCTGTGATTTCAATCAGTGAACATTCACGGAGCTGCTTCTGGGAGCAGGGGAGCCAGCCACCGGCAGAAAGCAGAAGCATCCTTCCTAAGAGCCAGGAGTGCCGGGCGCGGTGCCGCACGCCTGTAATCCCAGCACTTGGGAGGCTGAGGCAGGAGGATCGCGAGTTCAAAGCCAGCCTCAGCCATGGCGAGGCACTTAGCAACTCAGTGAGACCCTGTCTCTAATAAACTACAAAAAAGGGCTGGGGATGTGGCCCAGTGGTCGAGTGCCCCTGAGTTCAATCCCCCGTATCAAAAAAAAAAAAAAAAGAGCCAGGAAAAGGGGAAGCAGTGTGGGTGCCATCGTTGGTCAGATCTTGGCAAGAACCCAGGCAATATGAACAGAGCGCCACAAGGCAGGAAAATGCAGAGCATTGGCTTTGCAATTGGGGCACTTTTAAGCCAACCTTGAAGAACACAGAGGGTGCCCAGGGAGAAAGGGCTTCCACTTGAGGGGCACAGTTCTTCAAGCAGCTATGGCAGAGGGCTCCAGAGTGTGCTGTTGACTGTGTGGCTCTTAATGGCCAGCTCTGCCTCTCCCTATGTGACTGGGGGCACATTATTTAACCGGATAGGATTTGGCTTTCTTATCTGTAAGTTGGGAAGACAGTAGTTATTTCCTCCTAAGTTTGTTGTGAAAATTAAATGAGATAATAATTGCAGTGCAATTCAATGAGGACCCAGCACAAAGTAAATGTTCAGCAAACAGTAGCAGTGATTATTAGATCATAGATTATCACCTGATGCATTGCGGGAGGCGGGGGAATCTGCAAGGAACGAGTCCAAGGATAGAAATTTCACAGACAACTCCAGGCTGGCTAACTTTCTGTAGCCCCAGCAGTACCTTGACTGGCTGGGGCTGTAACTCAGTGGCAGAGTGCTCATCTCCCATAATCAAGGCCCTGGGTTCAAGCCCCAGTACTGTAGAAAAAGAAGAAGGAAGGAAGGAAGGAAGGAAGGAAGGAAGGAAAGAAGGAAGGAAGGAAGGAAGGAAGGAAAAGAGGGAGGGAGGGAAAGACACAGGGAATAGTTCTGGCAAAAGCTTGGGTACGCTCTTCTTCCATCATTCCTAAGAAGGATGACCTGTAATCCCAGCAGCTGGGGAGGCTGAGACAGGAGGATTGCAAGTTCAAAGCCAGCCTCAGCAACAGCAAGGCGCTAAGCAACTCAGTGAGACACTGTCTCTAAATAAAATACAAAATAAGGCTGGGGATGTGACTTAGTGCTTTAGTGCTCCTAAGTTCAATCCCTAGTAACACCCCCCCACCCCCTGCCAAAAAAAAAAAAAAAAAGCTATCACCTTGACTTGGGTCCATCACATGCACTCAATGTGTTACAGTGTCCAAATGAAACTTCACTGCTTTGGGTGGGTTTTTGGCAAGACCCCATCTAGAAAGAAGGAAGGAAGGAAGGGAGGGAGGAAAAAAGGGAAGGGAGGGAGGGAGGGAAGAAAGGAAGAAGGAAGGAAGGAAGGAAGGAAGGAAAGAAGAGAAAGGAGGAAAATGCTGATGGGGGAAGGTGGGCGTGGTGGCGCATGCCTGTAATCCCAGCACTTGGGAGGCTGAGGCAGGAGGATCGCGAGTTCAAAGCCAGCCTCAGCCATGGTGAGGCACTTAGCAACTCAGTGAGACCCTGTCTCTAATAAAATATAATTTTAAAAAAGGCTGGGAATATGGCCCAGTGGTCAAGTGCCCCTGAGTTCAATCCCTAGTACCAAAAAAAAAAAAAAAAAAGAAAGAAAGAAAGAAAGAAAAGAAAATGCTGATGGGTCACGCATGCAAGGAAGCTGATCTTGGGGGTGGCCCACATTGCTGAGACCTGGGGGCTGGGAATGTCTGGGGCGTTGGGGAGAAAGAGGAAGCCCGGAGCCTTATTTCTGGGTATAAAGCAACAGGGTGAGGCATCATATCAACAGTAGCGCAGACAGGATGGTCTTGATCCTGTAGTAGTCAGTTGCTGTTAGACTAGCCAAGGTCCCTCTGTCACCAGATGATATGGGGGAGTGGGGGAGGGGAGGTGAAAGGAGACATCTTAATTAACATGGGACCCGGGCTTACTTCTAAAGAGTCTGAACTATTTTACCCAGTAAGTTTGCAGCCTGGACAGAAGAACTTGGGTGTAAGAACTCCTTGGAAAGAGCTTAGATCCTTCCCAAGAGGTGAAAGAAGCTGTTGAAATTCACCTGCCTCATGCTCCCTGGGAAAGGGGTAGGTAGAGAGCACCTCCTTCCCAAGGAAACAGGTGCTGTCCTGTTGCCGCCTGAAGCGATGGCCGCTTGGAGCAACGAAGCCGTGGGAAGAAATTCAGAGGCAAACTGGAAACAAACAGCTTTTTATTCTGATAACTTTTTGTGTGTGTGTGTGTGGTACTGGGGATTGAACTCAGGGGCACTCGACCACTGGGCCACATCCCCAGCCCTTTTTTGTGTTTTTATTAGAGACAGGGTCTCACTGAGTTGCTAAGTGCCTCGCCATTGCTGAGGCTGGCTTTGAACTCGCGATTCTCCTGCCTCAGCCTCCCAAAGTGCTGGGATTACAGGCGTGCGCCACCGCGCCCGGCTTTTCTGATAACTTTTCTCTCTGGCTCTAACCACGACTAACACGCGCCACACACACCACCAAAAATGGCGCTGACCCGATCAGCAATCTCGGCCAAGTCACTCGAGATCCCGGGCCAAGTCCCGCGAGATCCCGGGCCAAGTCCCGTGAGACTACGGAAGGTGACAATGCCCAAATCCTTATGGCCCATAGTCAACCGCAATTTAAGCCATCTCCCCAAACAGGGCTCCTGCACTGTCCCACCTCAGGGAGAGCAACAGACCCTGCATCTCAGTCCTTTTGCCCTCCTATTCCCATTGCCCTCTCTGTGTCTAGGGTGTCATGGGCACCAGGCTCAGAGCAAAGAGCATGGAGGAGGTGCCTATTGATGGGCCACCTCCCCCATGGAAATTTCCATGAGAAGCAACCTGGTTTCATTTTCCCTGGGCAGGAGCCAATCGGCTTAAAGGTTGCCCTGTTCCCCAGGCAGGAGCCAATAGTGTTAAAGGTCGCTCTGGTACACCCCCCACCAGAAATCCCTACTTAAAGCTCCTGCCTGCCCGGAGCTCAGACACAACAGCTTGTCCCTGCTGAGAGGAGGCAGCCACTGCCACAGCTACAGACTCACTGTCTCCAGCCTGGGGACAGTTGCCCCAGCCAACTGCTCCAGCCTCCAGTCTGATGGCAGCTGCCCCGGCCAACAGCTCCAGGGACCACAGCCAGCGCGTCCGGGCACCCACCTTCTGTTGAGAGCTTGCCCCCAACTCCTCTCTACCTGCACCCCCCCCCTTTTTTTTGTTCCTTTTTCTTTTTTGGTACCAGGGATTGAACTCAGGGGCACTCGACCACTGGGCCACATCCCCAGGCCTTTTTTTGTATTTGATTAGAAACAGGGTCTCACTGAGTTGCTAAGTGCCTCACCATGGCTGAGGCTGGCTTTGAACTCGTGATCCTCCTGCCTCAGCCTCCCAAGTGCTGGGATTACAGGCGCGCACCGGCTCTACCTGCATTCCTTCTACCTCCAGCCAGTCATAAAGGCTGGTGAATAAATCTTTTGGCTGCATGGTTGTCTCCGGTGTGATTTTTGCCTTTCACCTATAAATCCCCCCACCCCTGTGGTCTGAAGGTTGGAAGAACAGCATTTGTGAGGCACTCTGGGATGTAAGATGCAGTGTCCGTCCCTGGAGTTGAAATGCTTTGCCCTGGTCAGTATTAGAGAGCTACCTGTGTCGAGTCCACAAGAGACTGCAATGAAACAGTGACAGTCGTATGAACAAATCTGATAGCTGCAAAGAGAGTTGGGTTTTTTAAACACTTTAATAATTTTACCTGCAGAGTTTGGTCTTGTGTTTCAAAAGGAGTTAGAACAGATACTCTTTCTCCCCCTTTCACAAATAGGGAACTAACACTTAAAGAGTTCCTGCTATCATAAGCAGGTAGATGGATGGTGGAGCAGACTAGAGACACAACTTTTTTTTTTTTTAACCACTAAATTATGCGGCCAGCCCAAAATACAATATTTGGGGGGAGGGGTACTAGGGATTGAACTCAGGGGCACTTAACCATTCAGCCACATCCCCAGCCCTATTTTGTATTTTATTTAGAGACAAGGTCTCACTGAGTTGCTTAGCGCCTCGCTTTTGCTGAGGCTGATTTTGAACTCACGATCCTCCTGCCTCAGCCTCCCAAGCCACTGGGATTACAGGCATACGCCTCCACGCCTGGCAATTCAAAACACAATTTTCTTTTTTTTCTTCTTAAATGATCTCTAGAGATTGTTTCATTTCTCCAGTCAGTATTTCCTGAGCATACTAAAGCCAGTTACTGTGGTAGGCCCTGGGATGGCGGCATGAAAACAGACATGGCAGTGACCTTATGCTTTGAGTGTAGCAGGGAAGGACAGTACTGCACATGCAGAGAGAGAGATCTAGAAATGCATGCACCAGTCATGCTCTGAAGGAAGAGAAGGGGCTGTCCTGGGAGACCCCTTGAGCTCTAGGGTTCTCTAAGTCTGTGATTTTCTTTCTTTCTTTGCATCAGGTTCAGGGTCTTGCACGTGCTAGGTAAGACTTTACCCAATCTGTGATTTTGTTCAAACTCCTGAGCTACACAATTGTCAGGATTCTTTCCAATTTGAGAATTCTGTAATTCCTCCTTGATCTCTGCAAAAATCAGGGAGTTTCCTTTTTTTTTTTTCCTTGCTCCATCCCACCCCACCCCCATCCTGCAGAAGGCTTGTTTCTCCCAACTGTGTCCCTGAGTCTGTCTGGTGAAGAGAGGCAGCCCCTACAACCTCAGCTGTGTGCCTCCAGAGTGCAATTGTTATCAAAATGCCCCTGTGACAAGAACAATGCTCCAGAGGTTAATGAAGTCATGGGAACCTCCCCTGCTAAATCCAAACCTCATCCGTTGCCGTCATTTGTCCATATCTGGCCAGTGTGTTTACCTTTGAGGGTGGCAGCCCCGTCCGCTGGGGCTCTTGGCCCCCCTGCTCTGTGGTGCTCATTCTAAAGGCAGGAAGAACACCTGAACTACTGACTTCCCAGGTACCCAAAGTGTGCCCCAAGACAGAAGTAATAATGGGGATACATAAACCTGAGTGTTGTTCACCAAACTACCAGGAAGGTGAATAAAAATCTTTAAGCCAGGCACGGTGGCGCACACCTGTAATCCCAGCACTTGGGAGGCCGAGGCAGGAGGATCGTGGGTTCAAAGCCAGCCTCAGCCATGGTGAGGCACTTAGCAACTCAGTGAGACCCTGTCTCTAATAAAATACAAAAAAGGGCTGGGGATGTGGCCCAGTGGTGGAGTGTCCCTGAGTTCAATCCCCGGCACAAAAAAAAAAAAGAAAAAGAAAAAAGAAAGAAAGGGAAGGAAGAAAACCTTTAACAATTTCCAACCAATTAAGACAGTTTGGAAAACTCCTGGAAAGGCAAACGGTAGAATGAAGACATGGAGTTGCTGTGGCAATTTCTGACTTAAAAAAATTTTTTTTTAGTTGTAGATGGACACAATACCTTTATTTTATTTCTTTATTTTTACGTGGTGCTGAGGATTGAACCCAGTGCCTCACATGTGCTAAGCAAGTGCTCTACCACTGAGCCACAGCCCCAGCCCACAATTTCTGATTTTTAAAGGTGGAGGAAATAGCCTAGATCTGGGAAGTGTCCTGCAATTCGAAGCCAATTTCTTGGGATTTTTTTTTTTTTTTTTTTTTTTTTTTTTTTTTTTTTTGTGGTACCAGGGATTGAACTCAGGGACACTCACCCACTGGGCCACATCCCCAGCCCTTTTTTGTATTTTATTAGAGACAGGGTCTCACTGAGTTACTAAGTGCCTCGCCATTGCCGAGGCTGGCTTTGAACTCGCGATCCTCCTGCCTCAGCCTCCCAAAGTGCTGGGATTACAGGCGTGCGCCACCACGCCCGGCTCTTGGGCTTTTTAACTTGGACGCAAGACGTGGTCTCATGTGCATTATATGAAGCAGGTTAAGTAACTGCAAACTGTGAGGCTGAGCCAAGTCCACTTTTGTTTGGGTCGGGTGGGTTTTGTTGGGGATACAGAGTAGTGTGGGTGGGACCAGCATACAAGGGAGGGGTGTGGGTCAACCAATCACTTCCTTGCAGCAGGGAAGCACTCAAGGTCGGCTTCATCTGCATCCTATATTGTCTGCTCCTAGCGGGTAGACATTTGATCTTTTAACTGTTTATGAGACAGAGTAGGCAAACCGTGGTACAATGAACATCAGTTTGCAGTTACAACACATTCATTTACTCTTTGCATGTGAGTGGCTTAGGAGTCAGGCTGGAGGAGGTAAATCCTGACTCTGCTGCTTAATAGCTGTGTGATTTTAGGCACTTTCCCACGAGAGCCTCAATACCCTACCAGTAAATCAGGATTAATGATAGCACCTACTTCATGGAACCGTGTGAAGATTAAACGAGCCTGTGTTTTCATCTGGCTTGGTGCTGGCACCCACGGTGAGGATCAATAAACTCCAGCTATTATTCACCATGTGATTAATAAGGAATGAACACTTAGAAAGTTTCCTGAAACCATAAGCAAGTGGATAGCAGAGCAAAGATAGAAACACAACTTTTTTTTTTTTTTTTTTTTTTTTGTACCAGGGATTGAACTTGGGGGCACTCGGCCACTGGGCCACATCCCCAACCCTTTTTTGTATTTTATTAGAGACAGGGTCTCACTGAGTTGCTCAGTGCCTCGCCATGGCTGAGGCTGGCTTTGAACTCACGTAATCCTCCTGCCTCAGCCTCCCAAGTGCTGGGATTACAGGCGTGTGCCACTGTGCCCGGCCTTAGAAAACACAACTATTTATTTATTTATTATTTATTTATATTTGCAGGGCCGGGGACCAAACCCTGGGCCTCGTGCATGCCGTGGTTAAAATGTTTTCCCAAATTTCATGTGCTGGAAACTTAATCCCCAGTGCAGCATATCCCCAGTGTTGAGAGGTGAGACCTCTGGGAGGTGATTAGTCACCAGGGCCCTGCCATCATGAATGGATGAATGGGTTATCTTGGAGATGGCTCTGTTGAGCTCTCTCTAGCATGCTTGCTTCCTGTTGCCCTGTGATGCCCTCTGTCATGTGATGGTGCAGCAAGCAGGACCTCGGCAGAAGCCAAGATGCCAGCACCTTTGCCCTGAAACTTTCCAGCCTCCAGACTAGGAGCTAGATAAAATTATATCCTTTGTAAATTACCCAGTCTCAGGGATTCAGATACAGCAACAGAAAATGGACTGAGTCACAAGTATTCAACTATCCAGAACTTATGTGCCAGATGCTGTGCTAAGTATTAAGTGGACATGAAATGCATGCCTATAATCCCAGTGACTTGGGAGGATGAGGCAGGAGGATCACAAGTTTGAGGCTAGCCTCAGTAACTTACTGAAGCCTTAAGCAACTTAGTAAACCCTACCTTAAAAAAAAAAAAAAAAAAAAAAAAAAAAAGACTGGAGATGTAGCTCAGTGGTAAAGAGCCTCTGGGTTTAATTCCTAGTACCAAATAAATAACTAGATAGATAGATAGATGAATAAATAAATAAAGTGAGGTTCTTGCCCTCAAAGGAAGAACTGGAAATTTGTAACAAAACACATGAAGTCAGATAGTGGATTAAATCACTAATAAAAGGCAAGGGTCACCCAGGGTAGGAAATGGTTATTTCTGGCCGGAGGGGCAGATGCCGGATCAGAACCGGCTACACCATAACTGAGCCTTCGAATGGACTGGCATCGGCAAAGACTTGAGAGTAAATCTCAAAGACCAGAGTTGAAACTCAGAGGCCATCTGCCAGGGAGAGGGAGGGAAGAGGGAAAGGTTCATTGGGCTAGAACTTGGAAGCCTTGAGCACCACCTCAGGGAATCTGGGCCACAGGAAAGCTGAGGAGGTTGAGCAGGTAATGAATATGGCCACTCTGATTCTGAGGCCAAGGTTCTGGTGGGCTGGTGGCAGGTGATGGGAGAGGAGAAAGGAGCAGGCGCAAGCACCAGGCACCGTGAGAGTTCAGAGCGCAGCGGGACACAGCTCTGTCCTGGAGGTGCTCAGAGCCTGTCTGGAGATGCAGCATCACCACATCAACATCCAAGGAGGAAGCCACGTGACAAAGCCACATTCACCTTCAGGTGGCTGCCGGGGAAATAAGGACTTCCCTTCCTCATCTGTAAAACCAGGCAACGATAACACATTTCCCTTTCTGGATTTATGAAAATTCCATCATGTGAACAAAATATACCACGGGCTCGGTCTTCTTTCATTTCAACCCTGTGATTCCGTCTCCACGGTGCATCTCTTTTGCTCCTGCTATTATTGTCCAGACCAGGCCCCTGAGTGTGCTGTGGGACCTCGGTGTCAACACGTTTAAAATTGGCCTCATCATTTTCTCCTCCCAGATCTGTTTCTCTTCCTCAGTCTCCATCTCGGTTAATGCCATTCACCCAACCTCGCACACTGTGCCCACCGTGTCCCTTCTGCCCTCCAAATACCTCTCGCATCAGTTCCTTCTCTCCTCTCTCCCTGCTGCCACTATCCAAGTTCAAGGCCTTCAGGGACTGCTGCCCTTGCTCACCTCCATGCTCACACCTGCCTGCTGGTCCCGAAGCCCACTGCAGCTAGAAGGACCTTGCTCACGTGGAAAGCTGGCTTTGCCCCTCCCGCTTTACAACCCTTGAGGGATTCTGGTCTTCCAGATCCTGCCTCCTCGCACCTCTCCAGGCTCATTTCCCATTGATCCCACACACCCTGTGCGCTGCTTAGGCAAAAATCCCCGCACGTCTCAGCTCTTTTCTTTGCTTTTCCCGTGGCTCCACTTGCCTGGATGCCTTCCCATTCATTTCACTCTTCCCTTGGTGAAGTCCTAATCTTCCTCAAAGACCCATGTCCCTCCTCCAGGAGGCTTTGCTGATGGGGGCAGGTAGGGGTCTTGCTCTCTGCTGCCTGAATGCCTGCCCGCACCATTGATCACAGCCCCTACCAAAAGCTAGCCATGTCTGTGAACAGGTATTGCTTCTCCCTAGAGCGGGAGGCTATGCTAACTGTGTCTGCATTCTCAGTGTGGTGCTCAGACTTGGCACACTCTGTGACAGTAGATGTGGCTGAATAATAATGACATAGAGCATGATGTGGGGCAAGATGCCTAGCTCAAACTCCAGTCACTCTTTGTAGAATCACATAACTCGCCAGTCAGATAATCTTGTTGATAAAATCCAAATACTTCTTTATCCTTTCAGTTTTTGTGTACTAAGCACCTTCTTGGGGTCAGGGAACACCCTGCTGGGCACTAGATTCCAAGGTAAATAAAACACTGTTCTGGCCCTCAGAGAACTCCTATGCCAATGGTTAGAAAGCCCAGGTAAGAGCATCCCCTAGGGCTGGGGATATAGCTCAGTGATAGAGCACTTGCTTAGTATATATGAGGCCCTGGGCTCAATCCCCAGCACATCAAAAACAAAAGCATCCCTGACTTCTTATGAGTTAGGAGTTGGTACAATGTCTTTTGGAGGGCTAAATGTGTGCACTTACATTTTATTAGGGATGTGGGTGGGGGAGGGAGGCTCAGTCTCACCCCAGTTGTTGTGACTGGGCATCAAAGTTATTCAGGATGAGGATCAAGAGGACTTACAGGGCCTGCACTTGGGGATGAGGTCAGCAACATCACCAAATTACACTTGCAGCCAAGAGTCATGACCTCTAACATGGCATGCCACAGATGATGGAAAACTATTTAAAGCCTTGTGCCATAGGTTCCTGTGTAACATCTCCATTCACATTTGCATTCAGTATCTGTATCTTATATATGATGTGCTCTTTTGGGCGGTCTGAGGAAATCAAAGATGACCAGAAAGACCCCACGTAAGAAGCATTATATTAAGTCTACTAGGGGAGTTAACACATCTATACAGATAACCAAAATGTAACAAATCCCAGAGGGATTGTGGAATAGCATCTATAAAGGGCTTTGTATTTCAACTACAAACTCATGTTCTGGGCCAGCAAGCTCATTAGTTGGAGCACGCTGTTAAATGGGGCCACTGGCACAAGCCAGTTACCTAGGGACAACTCTTGCTCACTGACCACAGGTGAACTCTACAGAATATGGGAGGCCTTTATGATACCAGGGACTGTCCAGCACAATTCTGACTTCCTGGTCTTCAGATCAGGAGAGTAGCTCATTTATGAGACCAACTCTAAATGATGTGGATTTTAAATGTCCCAAGTTTTGCAAAGTTAATGTGATTGTTTCTGAGTTTTTAGAGTTGATTCACCAGTGCAAAAACATTGCTTAAGTCAGAGAGGATACAATAAAAAAAAAAAATTAAATCTTAGTTTTAAAAAAGTATTGTTTGGTTTCAGATGAGAAGCAAGCCTTTTGTTGGCACGGATGTCAGAGGAACAACACTAAAAAAAACATCAGATAGTCACACACACACACACACACACACACACGAACACACCGTAGGGTATTCAGAGGGAACACCCTTTGTCTTTCCCATATTTCCCATATGTGGCGTGGAAAATGGGGCCAGAACGATCCTGCAGAAACTTCCTGATGAAAACAGCCGGTCGGCCCTTCCCAAGCTTGAGGCCGAGTGCCGCGGAACCCCAGCCACGGCTCCCGCGCTTCCTTAGCGGATCCACCGACTCGGGGTCCTGCGGGCAGCGGTTGCGCGCGATCGATTTGAGTAGCTCAGAGTCCTGAGTCCCTGGGACTCGGCTGGGTCTGGGGTGGGGGGTAAATCCCTCCACTCGGCCCCATCTGGCAGAGAGACTTGGGATTAGCAACTCAGGAGTCACGTGAGACAAATTTACGCCTTCCCCGATTCCAGTGTTAATCACCCCTCCCCTGCAGCTCCGCATCCGGGCGACACGGTAGTGCCTACTTTGCAGCCGGTTCCAGGGTCTGCATCCCCCAAAGCAGTATTTTTGTTTTTTTAAATGCAGTTGGGTGGGGTGGGTGGCGGTGGGGAAGCGGATGGCTCCTTTGTTCCTTCACGGGGTAAGCTCGCCTTTATAGAATTCTCCAACTCCCACTGCCTATTCCCGAGTTTGCAAATTTCTGTCATCATTTGAGCACGAGCTGCTTCTAGCATTGAGATTTTCCGTGTTCCTGGCCTTAGGCTAAGTGCTTTTCCTGCATTATCATATTTAAGTCTCTTGGAGGTAGGCGTTATCATCCCTGTTTTTTGGAAGAAGAGAATAAGTTGGCACACCTAGTGTTGAGCCCAAGTTTTGTTTGACTCCAAAACCCTAAGTCTCTATTACTGCTTTTTTTTTTTTTTTTTTTTTTTTTTTTAATTTTTTTTTTAACAGCAAGAATAACATTATTACATGACAGGTACCGTACAAAGCATTTCCCCAAACTACTCTCAGAGGCAGTCTGCCACTTTAGCAGTTATGTGATCCGGAACAAGTTTCTTAGCCTCTTTTTTTTTTTTTTTTTTTTTGTGGTACCAGGAATTGAACTCAGGGGCACTCGACCACTGGGTCACATCCCCAGCCCTTTTTTTTGTATTTTGTTTAGAGACAGGGTCTCACTGAGTTGCTAAGTGCCTTGCCATTGCTGAGGCTGGCTTTGAACTCGCGATCCTCCTGCCTCAGCCTCCCAAGTGCTGGGATTACAGGCGTGCGCCACCGCGCCCGGCTTCTTAGCCTCTTTTTGACTCAATTTCCCTGTCTCCAAATTAAAGCTTAAAATAGGGCCGTTGTGAGAATAAGTGAATTAACGAATGTGAAGCACTTAGAACACAGATTAGCACATAATAGTACCTGAAAATTTTGCCTTTTACAAAACCATCACCTCCAAGGCTGGGGTTGTAGCTCAGTGGCAGAGTGCTCGCCTAGCACGTGTGAGGCACTGGGTTCGATCCTCAGCACCACATAAAAATAAATAAAAGTAAAGGTATTGTGTCCATCTACAACTAAAATAAAAATAAAAATAAAAAAAACCCCATCACCTCCATTTCACAGGGAGGTAAACATAGGCTTGGAGAGATTAAGTAATAAATTGATCCAGATTATGGGGTGCACATTCTGCACCACACATCTGCTCAGAATTCGTGCGGGATCGGGGCCTCCTGCAGGTGAATTCCACCTGCCTGGTGGGAGACGCGCTTCCTGGGCGTAGCTGCAGAATGCGCCACAGCTCGCGAGGCCACGAAGGGTCGGTCACTAGCTAACACTCCAGGCTGGGGGTCTGCCTCGCTCAAGACTTGCTGGGGTCCCGGAGGTCTGGGAGATCCCGTCCGATCCCTCCAAAAACTGCTCGGGACACCTGAGCGCCGGGGCAGGTTGCCCAGCAGGAACTCCCCGCCAGTACCGCACCCCACCCCCACCACACACTCGCGCACACGCACACTCACACGCACCCTCTGGCTAGGGGCCGCCCGCCCGCGCTCCCCCTCCCGCCGCGCTCCAGGGCGGAGTTTCCTCCTCTGCTCATTGTTCGCGGCCCAGCGCCCGCCCAGCCACCGCCCCGCCCGGCCCGGCTGCGGCTAGCTGGCGCGCTTCTGGGGGAGGGGGCAGAGGCCGGCGCGGACGGGACGGGGCGGGAGTCGCCGCAGCCGCCGGCGGGGCCGCAAACGCACAGACACCGCCCGGACGCAGCCGCCGCCGCTCCTCTCTCGCTGGCTCTGCGCCCCAACCCGGCTCTGCGGCAGGGAGGAGGGGCCGCCGGAGCACGACTCCAGAGCGCGGGGCCACCACCAGGCCTCGGGAGCCACCGCCAGGCCTCCCAGAGCGGCGCCCACGTTCCAGACGCACAGACCCTGCGCCAACCCCTCAGCCACCTGCTTCGGGCCCCGAGGCGAGGACACGATGCGCTCTGCGCTGGCGCTCTCGGCGCTGCTCCTGCTGCTTCTCCTGCCGCCGCCGTCGCTCTCCCAGGATGATGGTGAGTAGCCAGCCCTGGCTCCGCTGAGACCCGCACCGGGCTCCTACGCCC
Organism: Tamias sibiricus; assembly: GCA_025594165.1. Taxonomy (NCBI): domain Eukaryota; kingdom Metazoa; phylum Chordata; class Mammalia; order Rodentia; family Sciuridae; genus Tamias; species Tamias sibiricus. The sequence goes on from CM046664.1 coordinate 153,774,515, forward strand.
CCGGCCCGGCAGGGCTACAGGGAAACCCGCTGCGCCGCGTGGTCCGACCCCGAGCCGCCACTGTGCGCCCGGGCCACACGCAGATCTCTGACCTTGCACCATCCACGCCCCCTCCAAACCGAGAACGCCGCAGGTGCCGGGCCGTGAGCGTGGATTAGCTCAGCCTTCCCTGGAGCGGGCGTTGGAGCGTGCGGTGGCAAAACGGGCGCCCCGTTTTGGGTTTACGGGGAAGAGAAGGGAAACTTAGGGCATTAGCGAGGCTCCGCGGTACCGCGGGAGCCGCAGGGTCCGATTATGCTTTCTTTTCATGTTGGAGGGGGTAAGGGACAGGATTGTGCAGTCGTTGGTTCTAGGCAAAGTGGCATGCTAGGGATTCACGAGGAAGTCCCTAAAGCAGGTGATAAGCTTCCAGTATGGGCCCACGCGGGCGGTGGCTTACTGGTTCGCGGATTTCTTCGGGTGTGCGGGCTCGACCCACCTGAGCCCGTGTTGGAGCTGGTGGAGGAGAGTTAGTGGACCTTCCTCAGCCCCAGAATCACTGGCCTGAATGGGGACCCTGCCTCCCTGTCGCCAAAGGAACAGATCCCTTCTCAGTGCATAGCCAGAATGGTGGGACTCCCTCTCCCCCTTTTGTGCAAACAGGAACTTCTCTCGTGAAAGAGGATTGAGCTGCATCTTACATACTCCTTAGAAACTGTACTGACTCTCATGACATGAAAGAGAGAATTGCATTTCAGAGACACCCCCAGCTGTGTTACTTCTAAAAGCAAAGTGTTACTTTCTTTTGGAGACACAGGCAATGACTGCAAACCCAACCATAGCAGGTGTCCCAAAGGCCCTGCAAATGGCCACAGATTCATTCCAGGAGAAAGGCATATTTCATATTATCATTTCCCACCTGAGCACGTGTCTGCAGGGAGAAAGAGTGGAAAGCAGGCTCCCACCCTAGGGCCAGGCTGACTTTGGTGACAGTCCCTACAGGGAAGGGACTCTGCTGCTGCAGGTGCTGGTATTTGGGACTAGAATCTGTGGAGGGACGATGAGATGGCAGTACAGTGTCTCCTCAGCATCTCGTCAAACCTTGGTGGTGCTGGAGGGCTGGCTGCGTTCACATCATGCAGGCTTCCAGTGCTTGGATGGCCCTGACTCTAGCCTGGTCTGAAATGGAAGGCCACTCCCAGTGGGGTAGGGTATATGCCCCTGCAGGAGGGGGTGCATTGTGGGAGCATTTTTAGGACGGCTGTCTCTGCAGATTTGCACAACCCTCAGGGTTGAGGAGTCACTGGAGTGTGTTGGTTCCCCTCAGCCCTGGCCCTGTTCTGGAGGTAGTCGCTTGCAACCCTGTCTTGCAACCCTGTTGGAGGAGGGAAGCTCTTTAGCACCCCATTAAAGAGAGATGGCTTAGTTCATGGTGCTTCTGAGCTAAGAGCCCTGCCATTCTGTCTTAGAGGGAGATCTCCAGAGCCACCAGCAGGTAAAGCCCCAAGCTCCTGGGTCTGTTTTTCCTGGCACCCGGGTACTGCTCAAAACCTACATCTCTGCCACAAACGCTCCCCAAGCCCAGGACAGAGATGAGCCATGCTAGGAGCTTGATACGTACATTTAAAAATGCCCATAACCCCCACACCCCACCACAGACAGTGCCATGTTTATCTTCAGTGCTCTTGGCTTTTCCCTGCCCTGGGTGCTCAGTCCCCCCAAATGCCATTATTGCAGTATGAAGTGCTTGAGAAGTGCCCGGTGGCAGGGGGGCTTTTGCTGCTACTGCTGCCAGTTTGCACACTAGAGAGCTGGGGAGGCCAGCTCCATCAGGCTATTTTCGGATGGACTGGCATGAGCCCCGGAATTCTGTGATTTGATGCAAAACAACCGGTTTAAAGCGCTGAGTCTCCTAACTAAGGAATTGTCCCCTCAAGCTTACCTCCTGATACGGGCGGATCTTGGGGCCTCCAAGGTAAACAGCATTAAACCCAGGGCCTTTTGCTTTGATATCCTCTTGACGTTGCAAGTCATACCTCCAAGAAAGTCAAACCTCAGTTTTCTTATCTGTGAGATAGAATAAAAATGGAAGGGATCTCGTTTCACCACTAGAAGGTTTCTGGGCTTCCGTGTTCCCCAAGCTGCTGAAAGAACGGGCTGATTGATCACCATCGCTGTGATAGGCATTGGATGGGTAAATTCTGGGTACAAGAAAGGGGTCAGACTTTGGGTCAGGTGACCTATGTGGTTGTGGATAGTGAACCTCTTTTGAGCCTCAGTTTCCTTCTGTAAAGTGATTGCAGACCTGCCTTGCATTTGCCCTGCTGGTGACAAGGTGGACAGGTTTGGCATTGTGCTCAGCTCCTGGATAGCAAAGTAGTGATGATTAATAAAGCATGATTATTGAGTGCTGATCAGTTTGAGGCACCCCAGGCATCAGCGTTCTGCTGATTGTGGGTGTCGTCTGTACACCTGGGAAAGAGGGATGCCGTTTGCTGTGGGGACCGCTGGGGAGGGAGGGAGGGAAGGATTTCTTTTTCTTTTCTTTTCTTTGCTCTTTTTTTTTTTTTTTGTACCTGGGATTGAACCTGGGGATACTTAACCACTGAGCCACATCGCCAGCCTTTTTAAATAGTTTTTAAAAATATATATTTATTTTAGTTGTAAATGGACCTTTATTTTATTTATATGTGGTGCTGAGACTCCAACCCAGGGCCTCACACATGCTAGGCAAGTGCTCTACCATTGAGCCACAACCCCAGCCCCTTAAATAGTTTTTTTAGAGACAGGGTCTCCTTGAGTTGTTTAGGGCCTTCCTAAGTTGCTGAGGCTGGCTTTGAACTTGTGATCCTCCTGCCTCCTCCTCCTGGGATTACAAGCCACCATGCCCAGTAAGCAGGGAAAGTTCTCATTTAGGGATTTTGATGTGAACAGGGCTAACCCGAGGTGGGAGACAATTTCCCAGGCTGACTGAGGGGAAATGAATTGTAAGAGGTGAGGGAGATGCAGGTTAGCAGGGACCATGATGGGAAATCTTTTTTTTTTTTTTTTTTGTACCAGGGATTGAACTCAGGGGCACTTGACCCCTGGGCCGCATCCCCAGCCCTTTTGTGTATTTTATTAGAGACAGGGTCTCACTGAGTTGCTAAGTGCCTCGCCATTGCTGAGGCTGGCTTTGAACTTGCGATCCTCCTGCCTCAGCCTCCCAAGTGCTGGGATGACAGGCGTGCGCCACCCGGCCATGATGGGAAATCTTAAGGTGGGGGTCCTTGAACTTCAGGAAGGCTTTGGGGAGAAGTGAGCTCTCAGAGCTGGAGAGAAGGTTCCATGGGATGAGGTGGGGGGTGGGTGCACTAGTGGGAGAGGGGTCTTATCAGGCAGGAGTGAGGAGGACCTGGGCCAGGAGTAGACACAGGCACCAGGTGGCAGTGTGGCTAGACCTAGGCATCCATAGGTCTAGATCAGCAGCTAGGCATCCCAGGAACGGTCCCCAGGGGTCACCCTGGGCCTAGATAAGGCAACCACAGGTGTGGGGAGAACCCTGCAGGCTGCCCCTCCCTGCCTTTCTCTGAGGAATCCACTTTGAAGCCACTGATTCTGTTGCCTCTGTCCTCAGGAAGCTGAGAGGGGAAGGAGGAAGGGGCCCTGTGGGGTTAGAGTTTGCCTGGGCAGGCGGGCTGGAGGCTGGAGGCTGGAGGCTGGAGGAGGGAGGCTGGAGGCTGGAGGCTGGGAGGCTGGGAGGTTTCCCTGCTTTCCTAGATGGAACTGCATGGTGTTGCACCCTCCTGCATGAGGTGAGTCCCTCAAGGGTGGGGTCAGCGCCATGTTCATCTCCACTGACTCCAGAGTTTTTAGTTAGTGCTGGGTTGTTGAACTGAAGGGAGTTGCCTGGCTTCAGCTTTGGAAGGGGCGTCCCAGGTCAGCTCCAGTCCTGGGCAGTGAAACCTGCCTGGTGGGCTCCCTCTGCAGTAGCCAGAGCTGGCAGGAGCAGCTGCTGAGCGTCAGGGCTTCTGGGCTTGGAATTGGGGCTGCTGTGACAGGGTGGCTGCTGTAAGGACAGTTCAGTGCTTAGCTCAAAACCCCAGACTCAGCCGGGCACCGTGGCGCACACCTGTAATCCCAGCACTTGGGAGGCTGAGGCAGGAGGATCTCGAGTTCAAAGCCAGCCTCAGCAATGGCAAGGCACTTGGCAACTCAGTGGGACCCTGTCTCTAATAAAACACAAAAAAGGGCTGGGGATGTAGCCCAGTGGTCGAGTGCCCCCGAGTTCAATCCCCGGTGCCAAAACACGCACACACACACACACAAAACCACCCAGACTCCGCAGGGAGGTGCGGGGAACCCTCTGCACAGCTCTTGGACTCCTCGGGAAGGGGATGCAGATGCCCTTTACCCCTCAGGAGAGAGGCTGCTCCCGCACATCCATGGCGGTCCCCTCAGGTTGGTGGAATGCAAGCTCTCGCACCAGTTGGAATGTAAGCTGCCCCATAGAAGTGGAGAAAGAGGGCCACACGGCTCTCCCTGCCCCTCAGCCACCAGCCTGAGCCTGAGCCGCCTGGGGGCTCTGCAGACTGGGGCCAAAAGCTCTTTACTCAGCTCTGGGCTCGCTTCCTATTTGAGCTCACGGGGTATGAGGCCCGGCGAGGAGCCCAGCCAGTGGGGCTTCCTGTCACGTCCTGTTCCCAGGAACACTGTGAATTTGACAAGTCTCTCTCCTTTTTTTTGTGGTACCGAGGATTGAACTCAGGGGCACTCCACGACCACTGGGCCACATCCCCAGCCTTTTTTGTATTTTATTAGAGGCAGGGTCTCACTGAGTTGCTAAGTGCCTCGTCATTGCTGAGGCTGGCTTTGAACTTGCGATCCTCCTGCCTCAGCCTCCCCAGTGCTGGGATTACAGGGGTGCGCCACCGTGCCCCGCTACAAGTCTCTCTTTATCTTGCGTCCCATCCACTTGTTGGGCTGTGAGAAGATCAGAAGAGAAGTAGCAGATCCGGGACCGTGACACTCAAGGGTCACAGAAGACAAAGGTACTCTCTTAAGAAAAGCCTTTAAGAAAATCTGCATAAAAGATCTATTTCAAGGAGCCTCTTCATATTTGCAGTAGGGTTTCCTGTGAGATCTCTCCCGCAGCCGCCTGCTGGCTGTTCAAAATGGAAGCCAGGTGGCAAAAAAGGGTGATTTCTGGAACCATTCCTAAATAGTCTTGACAGCCGTAGGGCACAGACTTCTAGAGCCAGGGAGCCTTCTGGAAGTCATCTGCTGTGACCTGCCCATTGTCCAGTTGAGGTAGAACAGGCCAGCGAAGTGGGTCACTTGCCCAAAGTTCTTAGTGGCTCCCAGAAAGCTGTCCAGGAGACGCGTGTATACAGGTGTGTGCCGCTGTATGAGTAGACCCAGAGCCCCTCTCCGGCCCAGCTCTCTCCTGGGAGAAACTCAGAAGCGGGGAAAATCTAGATTGTTCAAATCTCTCCCCACCCCTCCACCATCAGGGTAAACCGAGGCTCGGGGCTACCAGGTTCTTCAAGAGGTAAGCTCCCCGAGAGCTCCTAGCCGCCTGGCCTTGTGACTGGGCGTGTCTCTCTGCCATCGACCTGTGAGCCCCAGTAGTGCCCACAGTACCTGCAGTAAGTAGGTGGTCAGGAAATGCTATCGGATGATCAGCACACAAATACAGAGCCACCTGCAGATTCAGGAGTAGCCCTGCCTGTGTGTCGCACGTGCCACGCTCTACGAGGTCTCAGCCTTGACCCCACCCTGTACAGCAGTGGCCGGAGCAGAGCCCCCCCCCAGCTTGAGCTGGCCTCTGGGCCACCGGTCCCTTCTCTCCTCCCTCTGTCCCCACCCCTCTCCCCGACACATGCTACCACCACCCTCTCTTCCTTTGTAGCCTTATTCCCCTCAGGTCAGCCACCTCGCACTTCCCCAGGGCCAGGGCATGGGGTGGCACCCCGTCCGCCAATTGTCACGGCCGGAAGGCTGTGTGCCTCAGCCCAGGGGAGGAGCGCTCTGACGAGTGGCTGAGCGCGCCTTGCATTCAGGCCTGGGTTGGGGTGCAGGGGGCCCTCCCAGAGCCAGGTCCCTGGAGACCTGTGCCAGCCCCAGACCCGTCCAGCTGCTTGACCTTGGTTGGGGTCGATGGGACAGTGGCGACCTCTCGAGGAGGCCCCCTGTGACCGGCTCTGCGTGAGGTCACAGCCACAGGGTCGAAGTGCTGAGATGTGAGGCCCCTCGGTCTCCATCCCACCCGCCACCCAGGCAGGATGACGCCGGAGGCCCGCGCACTCGGGCACCAGGTTGCCATGGGGCACCTCCATCCCACCGCCCATTCCAGAGAGGGGAAACCGAGGCACAGACCCGGCTTGCAGAACTCCGCACAACCCGCTGTTCTCCCGGGTGCCCCCGCGGCTCCCTCTCTCCCGCCTTTGCTCGGAGGCGCTTTCTCAGCAAGGCCCTCCGGGGCGGCCTGTGCCTGTGCGGCTGTCCTCCCTCCACGCTCCCGGTCTCCCTTCTCTGCTCTGTTTCCATCGCAGTTTTCACCTGGTGTATGCATGTCTTTCTGTTTCCCCCACCCACCGCCTCCATTAGACGGTAGGTTCCACGAGGGCAGGGACTTCTTTCTAGGTGACGGCAGCACGTGGTAGATGTTCAGTAAGTATTAGCTGAGTGGGGGGGGTCTCCTCGGCCAGCTCGGTGCTCTCTCACTGCACAGACCTGACTCTAGGTGAAGAGAGGAGGTAGCAAGCAGGGCTGCCCCTGGGTCTCAAGAAGGGTAGTGGGTAGTGGGCGTGAGAGCATGCAGGAGACTCCCGGCAGAAGGAGCGACCTCAAGTCTCCTGTGTTCCCACCCTAAGGATCCCTCAGTGGAGCATTGGGGCTGCTGTTTGCTAGAACTTGATTTGGCTGCTTATAGTAATTAAAAAGAAGCCGTGGATTAAACAAGACAGAAGTTACAGTTCTCATGTAATGGTGGGAGTTGAGAGGGCTGGTAGGGTGCTTCTGCATAATTAAGATAAAGCCTCATGGCCCAGAATGGCTGCTGGGGTTCCATCCATTAGGAAAAAGGGAGGAACAAGCAAGCTGCAGCTCTTTCTTGGAGGGCTCCTCCTAAAAACCGCACACAGCGCTTCAGGGTAGGTTTTGTTGAACAGAAGAACTGAGTTACATGTCCACATCTAGCTGCAAGGGAAGCAGGAAAGAGTGCTTTGCTTAGAGAAGAGTAATTTTTTATTTCAGGTACCTAGATACCTCATCAAAAATCGGTTAGAAAGAAGCGTCGGACAGTGGCTATCGGAGTGGATGATTGGCAAATGTTACCACGGAGCTGGTCTCTGAAAACTTTGGGCTTCTGGCTGCCCTCGGTCCTCCCCACATAGGCAGGTCAGCTTCACCTGTGCAGGAGGGTGATGGTGAGTAGAGTAGTGTCCTCTCTGGCCTGAGGCTTTGGCCACCTCTGGGTGAGCTCTGCCCAGCTTTGCCCTTGGTATTTGCGGCTGCAGCCCTGTGGCTCTGAGGGGGCAGTCCTTTTTTATTTATTTATTTGCTTTAGTTGCACACAGTGCAATGCATTTATGTTTATGTGGTGCTGAGGATCGAACCTGGGCACGTGCTAGGCGAGTGCTCTACCTCTGAGCCACACCCCCAGCCCCATGGGCAGTTCCTTTTAACACACCAGGAAGCCTGGCTTTTCCCACTTGCATCCCTCAGCCCCGAGCTCTAGCCAGGGCCCTGGCAACTCCCCATGAGCCAGGCCTTGCCCAGGGCAGGCACAGGACGGCCTGGGTCTCCCTGGGGGCCTCTGGGTAGGGAAGAAGTGTCCCTGCATTGCACCCTCTCCTCCCACCCCCACGTGGGTGAGGTCAGGGCCCAGGAAGACACTGTCCTAGGAGTTTGGTCCCTGCACTCTTGGTGAGAGCAGCTGAGAGCAGGTGACTCTGCAGCCTGGTGAAGGTGTTCTGTGGGGGTGCCGCTGAGAGCTTGGGGTGCACCCTTGGGGGCAGTGTAAGAGTAGGCCTATTCAGGGGCGGGGTTCGAGTCCAACCGCTGAGCACAGCCCTGCCCTTCCCTGTTCTGCATCGAGTGTCTCCATGAAGAGTACCTGTGAGAAAGAAGTTGGTGGTGCACGCCTGTGATCCCAGCACCTGGGAGGCTGAGGCAGGAGGATCGTGAGTTCACAGCCAGCCTCAGCAATGGTGAGGCACTTAGCAACTCAGTGAGACCCTGTCTCTAATAAAATACAAAAAGGGCTGGGGATGTGACCCAGTGGTCGAGTGCCCCTGAGGTCAATGCCCCCTACCAAAAAAAGAAGAGAAAGGGGGCTGGGGTTGTGGCTCAGTGGTAGAGCGTTCGTCTAGCATGCATGAGGCACTGGGTTCAATCCTCAGCACCACATAAATATAAAATATTGTGCCCACCTAAAACTAAAAAAGTAACTATTAAAAAAGAGAGAGAGGCCGGGCGCGGTGGCTCACGCCTGTAATCCCAGCACTTTGGGAGGCTGAGGCAGGAGGATCGCGAGTTCAAAGCCAGCCTCAGCAATGGCGAGGCACTTAGAAACTCAGTGAGACCCTGTCTCTAAATAAAATACAAAAAGGGCCAGGGATGTGGCCCAGTGGTCGAGTGCCCCTGAGTTCAATCCCTGGTACCACAAAAAAAAAAAAAAAAAAAAAGAGAGAGAGAGAGAGAGAAGAGCCGGGCACAGTGGTGCACATCTGTAATCCCAGCAGCTCCAGAGGCTGAGGCAAGAGGATCCACGAGTTCAAAGCCAGCCTCAGCAAAAGTGAGGTGCTAAACAACTCAGTGAGACTCTAAATAAAATACAAAATAGGGCTGGGAATGTGGCTCAGTGGTTGAGTGCCCCTAAGGTCAATCACAGGGTCCTCCCACCCGCTAAAAAAAAAAAGAAGAATATTGGAAATCTCTTGACGTGATTCCCCAGACCTTGAAGTTGGAGGCTTGGGTTTGAGCCCCAGCTTGGACACTTGTGATCCCAGACTTGCCCCTTGGCCCATTGGCCCTTCCTCAATGGGGATGTGCAAGTGCCGGTGGGCAGCGTGCCTGACACATGCAAGCATGAACACAGTTGGGTTTGATTAGTTTTCTTGATGTCAGCCCTAGGCCAGCGTGAGCTGTGACTAAGCAGACCCTGCTCCTGCCCACTGTCCCCTAGTGGGGCACCCACCGTGACCTTGAAGGGTCAAGCTCTCTCCTTTGAGCTCCCTCACCATTTAGTTACTGCCCATGCCCAGTAACGTGGGGGACAGGTAACTGCAGACCTCAGTTCCTGACAGGGCAGCCAGTGCCCTCACTTTCCCAGAGCTTAGCTGTCCCGCCCCTCCCAGTTCCCACACAGATGCTCCTCACCCGCCTCTAGGGGGCGCTGCTGTCCACTTTGGGCACTGAGTCACGGGGGGCTTTGCAAGCCTGCGCAGCTTCCCTGCAGTCCTCAGTTGTGCCCATCACGTGGGTCACCGGTGTCTCACAACCCATGGCCCTTCCCCGCTGGATGAGTGCTCCCATAATGCCACAGTGCGCCTCTGGCCAGGCCTGCTGCTCACCTTGACCTGCTCGCAGGGCCAGGTATCTCCCTCTCCTTTCCTTTAGGTAGCTTTCTTCCTGGCATCCTCTGACGCCACCCGGACTCTAGCACCGGATTCCCAGTGACGGTGTGGAGCCAGCCAGCCAGCTCCCCGGTTTCCTCTTCAGGGAGGGGGCGGCCAGGGAGGAGGTGCCTGAAACTGCAGTCCGGCAACTAATGTGAACCAGAAGAAGAGAAGAGGGAGGAAGCTAGGAAGGGACGGTGAGAAGTAGTCACAGGTCTGCACAAACCGGGGGCAGGGGGGGGGCATTGATTGCTCTATGCCTCAGTTTACCCAAACAGTAAATCTGTGTTAGCACCCTGTGAGGGTTTGTGCTGTTGTGGTCTTTTGTTTTTGATGCTAGGGATTGAGCCCAGGGGCACTTTACCATTGAGCTGCATCCTTGGTCCTTTCTATATTTTAGTTGGAGACAGGGTCTTGCAAAGTAGCTGAGACCAGCCCCGAACCTGCTGCCTCAGCCTCCCGAGTCACTGGGATTACAGGTGTGCGCTGCTGCGCCCAACCTGGATGGGTGTTTGTTTTTGCTTTTACACTCTTTATAAAGCAAGTTGCGTACTCGGCTGTCCCAAAAAGGACAGTGGTACTCCTGAAGATTTTAATAGGCTCTCAATGAATGATTGATAAATGACTAAACAGTTGTTATCCAAATAAAAGGAAACCGGAATCCAAGAGTTTGGAAATGCCCTCTGCTCTTCCCTTTTTGGACAGTCAGGGCACACTGTGGTCTTCTATGCCCTGAGGCACCCCTTGAGTAGGGCTGTTGTGACCTTTTAACCTGGGCTTCAGGCCTACAATGGTGCTGGTTCTCAGGCAGTGTTAAAATGTTCTCCACATTTGCTTTAGCCAGGCGTGGTGGTGCTCACCTATAATCCCAGCACATGGGAGGCTGAGGCTGGAGGATCCTCAGCAATGGCGAGGCACTTAGCAACTCAGTGAGATCCTGTCTCTAATAAAAAACAAAAAAGGGCTGGGTATGTGAGCCAGTGATCAAGTTCAATCCCCGGTACCAAACAAACAAACAAACAAACAAACAAATTTACTTTAACCAGGGGGCCACATGTGTTTTTCTGGGAGGCAGAGCATGTATTAACGTCCTCTGTTTTTTGTTTTGTTTTGTTTTGTTCTGTTCTGTTTATTGCTTTATCACTGAGCCACATCCCCATCCCCTTTTAATGGTTTATTTTGAGACAGGGCCTCCCTAAATTACTTAGGGCCTCGCTAATTTTTTTTCCCTTCAGTATCTTTATTTATTTTTTAAAAATATTTATTTATTTATTTGCTTTAGTTGTACACAATGCATTTATTTGTACGTGGTGCTGAGGATCGAACCCGGGCCGCGCACATGCTAGGCGAGCGCTTTACTGCTGAGCCACAATCCCAGCCCCTCTTTATTTTTTTAATTTTTATGTGGTGCTGAGGATCAAACCTACTGTCTCACACTTGCTAGGTAAGCGCTCTACCACGGAGCTACAGCCCCCAACCTGGGCCTTTGAACTCCTGCTTCCACCTCCTGAGCCTCTGGGATTACTGGCGTGTGCCACCACGCCTGGCTCTGAACCACCATTGTGAAGCCCTGGTGTCCTCAGGACGTTTTGGGGGACGTGCCCACGTGAGGGCAGAGTGACCCACTGGCCCAGTTTGCCCAGGGCTAACAGGCTAAAAACACAGACAGCCCAGTGTCCAGGCTGGGACCACGCTGCAAAAGCACCAACTCTATGATCACATCAAGATGTGTCTGGTCAGGGCCGCTAAGCGAGACCCTGTTGAAATGAAAATGAACCTTAGAGGGCCCTTTGGGAATGTGTAGGAAAGTTTCGGCCACTAGAAGTACCAGAGTGCAGTGACATTCAACACCCATGGGTGCTAACAATGGCGTTGCTTCTGAGGCAGGAGTCGAGGCATTATTTTAAAAATTGTGGCTGTACGTGACTGTGGTTTTGACGTCTGATCTCTGTGGTTTGCTGGTTGCTTCTTTTCTGCTGTGCCTCTGCCCCCTGCTGCTGCTTGAGTTCCTGACCCTGACAGCTTCTGTTTTAAATTCAGCCTGAGTCCCATCATCCTGCCATCTGCCTGCTGCCCCAGCAGCCTGGAGGAGGGGCTTGCTGAGGACGCGCTGTCAGCCTGCGCTGGCACTGCCGCGTGGATCCTACCGCCTTGAGGCTGTCCTAGTTCTGGGAGTTGGGGGGCCGCATGGGGGCTGCAGGGAGCCACCAGTTTGCATGTGCTGCCCGGCTGCCAGGAACACGTGCGCACCCTTCCCCCTGGTGGGATAGTGAGTGAGGGGCGCCTCTTGCTCAGCTAGGTGCAACCCTGCATCCCAGCCCTAGGGGGCGCAGCTGAGCGAGTCTGGGCAACTGCAGTGGCCCTGCTGGCTCCATTCCCCGGGCCTGTGCCGCCCCCTGCACTGTTACCCCATGGCCCAGCTTAGAGCCCTCCATGAGGTCGCTTCTCATTCTGAGGGCACCCTGATTTTGTCTTCTCCCTGGCCACGGTGGGCCAGGGCACTAGAGAGCTGTGGACAGGTGGCTCTTGGGGAGGCGTGGAGTGGATGTCCTGGTTGGCTCTCACTCCCTCCCTTTCAGCTTTAGCAGGGAAGTTCTCTGGCTTTCCCCTTGCCCTGGGAGAACCTGGGAGTCTGATCCTGTCCACAGAATCACATCTGTGAATTCCACAGGCTCTTGAAGGCCATTGTGTCCACACACCAGCCATCATTGCCCCTGGGGCCCCCTGTTACTCTGGCTTAGGTGTGAGTGAGGTGTGGGGTGTGGGGCGCTGCAGCAGGTATGGGGAAGAAACCCAGAGGGTCCGGGACAGCTGGGGTTTGAGGTGCAGAGAAGGGAGACAAAGAAAAGAGGTTTGCGGAAGGAGATGCTCCCTCTGGACGTTCAGGGCCAGAGTCCTCCTCTGCACCCTCGGTTTCCTCATCTGTGGACTTGCAGGTTGATGTAACCTGGGAGGGGAAACCTAGGGGGACAGACGGGGCTGACGCTCTAGGCTATTAGGGGTAGCTGGAGGGGGCAGCTGTCCTCGAGGCAGATGCCTGCTGGGGACAGCCAGGCATACCATGACATCGGATGACGTGGGAGGCATGTGTCCCTCCCCATGGTGTTCTGGGGCCTATCTTCTCCTCATCTCTCTCTGCATCCGGTGGCCAGGAGAAGAGGCAGGAGCTGAGGCCTGTGTCCATGGGCATTGTGCCCCACTGGCTAGCAGAGTCACATTGAGGGTGGACACAGGGGCCAAGGAAGGATGACCTAGCACTGACCCTCCATTGCTTATCTCTCCCTTATCTAACTAAGGGCCCCCCCTAGTTCTGATGTTACAAACCCAGGATGGAGAGGAAAGTTCCTGCCTATTTTTTTTCCCCCAGTACTAGGGACCGCACTCAGCAGTCCACATCCCTAGCCTTTAAAATTTTTTCTTTCTTTATTATACTGGAAATTGAACCCAGGGACGCCTTGCCACTGAGCGGCATCCTTAGTCCTTTGTATTTTTTTGTTTTGAAACAAGATGTTGCTAAGTTGCTGAGGCTGGCCTCAAACTTGGAATCCTACTTCAGCCTCCCAAGTCCTTGGGATTACAGGCGTGCCCCACCATACCCTGCCTGGCCTTTAGAGAGGAGGGGGCGTATTCAGCCACTGGATACTGGGCACTGTGGACTCAACCACAGCTTGGCCCTGGGCTCTTGGTAGCTCGCCACCTGGGCTCTGTCCCCTACTCCCCCATCCTGAGGCATCGCCATCAGCTCTTCTGCCTGAGTGTCTTTGAGCATCTTGTCACTGTGCCACAAAGACCGGGCTGTAAGAGAAATAGAGGCAGGCGACAGCTCCCCGGACCAGGATCTCTGAAATCCTGTGGGGCTGGCTTGTGCAGTGGCCTGCTGCAGCGGACTCCAAGGCGGGAAGGTGACGGGGACTGACTGCTTACCCTGAGTCCTCGCTCAAGGTGCGGCGTAGGCCCCTTCCACTTTGGTTTCCCCTGAGTGTCCTGGACATAGGAGTGGCCCGATGGACTTGGCCTTGACATTGGGACTTCTGCATCTGCCTTGCAGCGCAGCTGACTGGAAAATGCAACAAAGGGAGCAGAGAAAGGAGGTGATGACTGGAGGTGCCCTCCCTCCTGCACCCCGTAGGAGCCTCAGGTCTGGTTTCAGAAGCAGTCTCACGTGACCCAAGCTCTCCTGCCCCCTTTCCTGACTGCCGAGCTACAGAGGGGGTTGCTCCCGGTGTCTCGGTCTCTCCTGTCATGAACCTCCCTGACCACTGTTAGGGGAGAGGCGTGTGCAGCTCTTAAGGACACCTGGCTGCACCCGGGGCACGCCTGGGACGCTTGACTCACTTCCTAGGTGGAGCCTTAGGAAACGGGCTTCCTTGTCTGGCCCTGACTCTCAAACGGGGTGAGACTTGGCTTTGTTGAAAAGGAACCTAGCCTTTAACTTTCCTGGAGATGGGGGAGCCAGTCCTCAGTTGTTTGGTTATATCCATTCCCTTGGTTTATTTGTTCTTTTTTTTTTTTTTTGGGACCAGGGATTGAACTCAGGGACACTCGACCACTGGGCCCCGTCCCCAGCCCTTTTTTTTTTTTTTTTTTTAATATTTATTTATTTGCTTTAGTTGTACACAATGCAATGCATTTATGTTTACGTGGTGCTGAGGATTGAACCCAGGCCGTGCATGTGCTAGGCGAGCGCTCTACCGCTGAGCCACAACCCCAGCCCCCCAGCCCCCCAGCCCTTTTTTGTATTTTATTTAGAGACAGGGTCTCACTGAGTTGCTTAGTGCCTCCTCATTGCTGAGGCTGGCTTTGAACTCGCGATCCTCCTGCCTCAGCCTCCCAAGTGCTGGGATTACCGGCGTGCGCCACCACGCCCTGCTGTTTGTTCTTTTTAAGCAACACCCGCGCCCCCGTCAGTCCCTGTTCATCAGACCTCTCTTCCCCTCCAGCAGGCCCAAAGCCCCCACTGGCTTCACACACCAGAGAGAGCCAGATTTTGTGCCCCCATGGTGGGCGGGTAGCCATGTGTGTTCTTCGCCTACTGGGTACAGGGGGGAGTTGGGTAAGTGGAGTTTGGGCTTTATTTTTCTTACTTTGCAGAGTAAGAAATGTGGGGTGATAGCTGCAGAGCTGGACGAGCCCCCAGCCCACCCTGAGCACACAGGTGTTTAGCCTAGGGGACATGCTTCCTCCCCCTGTGGATTATCCTGCAGTAAGGACACAGGTGTTATTATTTATTTATTTATTTTGGTACTGGGGATTGAACTCAGGGGCACTCGACCACTTAGCCACCTCCCCAGCCCTTTTTTGTGTTTTATTTAGAGACAGGGTCTCACCGAGTTCCTCGCCGTTGCTGAGGCTGGCTTTGAACTCGCCATCCTCCTGCCTCAGCCTCCTGAGCCGCTGGGATTACAGGCGCGTGCCACCACGCCCGGCGACACAGGTGTTATTGCTGGAAGGAGAGACGCTCTCCAGGACAGAACACACTGCGTTTGGAAATTTGGAGAGCCGTACTTGGCGTCCGTGACCTTGGGCTTCCACCAGGTGGGAGCTGGCCGTTCCCTGGGAAACTCACAGGCTCCCGTTCACACAGCTCTCTTTCCTAGAGGCCCACTCTGGGTTTGGACGGCGACTGTCCCACAGCCGTGAATGCGGGGATTTCCCTCTGGTCCCGGCCCTTGTTTGTTTGAGGCCCGCAGTGGAGGCTGGCCTCTGCTGGTTTCCTGGGGCTGCTAAGAAAACCACACATCTGCCCGCGTTCACGGCTGCGGGAGGCGGGAGGTGGCGTGGGAATGACAGCGTGCTCCCTCAGAAAAATATTTACCGAGGTTGTTTTTGAACTTACTGCAAAGGGAAGAGCCGGGTGCCAAATGTGTGCACGCTGGGGCTCTGGAAGTGTGTGTGTGCCCGAGGTCGCCGAGCAGGCGCCCTGGGAGGAGGGCTGCCCAGCCAGGCAGGAAGTGGTGCGCTCGAAGTCCCCTCTTCAGGGCTGTGGGATGGTCACCTCCAAACCCAGAGTGGCCCCTGGGAACAAGGGAGAAAGTTCCGTGGGAGTGGAGCCTGTGAACTTCCCAGAGGGTGGGCTACCGTCCGTCTCCCTGACCTGAGCTGTGGGGTCCCCCCTGTCTCCCCAGTCCAGGTCTCCCGTCTGCACAAGGAATGTAGTCAAGATGCCCCCTCCCACAGGGTGCCCCGAGACGCCAGTGACGCCACACACTGAAGGACTTGGCTCAGGGTCTTGGCCAACGTGGGGCGCCTCAGTCAAAGCTAACGGTCAAGTTCAAGGGTCCCAGTGATGGGGGTAGACGTATTTAACAGGTAGGTGCACAGGCAATTCCAGCGCGTGAGAGGGCGCACGGACCCCTCTGCCCTGTGGCTCAGAGTGGTCGTAGGGTGACAAGACCCACTGGTCCCAGACACTGGTATCCCCAGGCCACAGAAGTACGTCGGCAAGGTGTCTGAGCCAGGCTCCCCCCTAGCCAGGCCTGACCTCAGTAAGGACATTTTCTGTAGACTTGGACTATTTTAATATTTTCCCCATTTGGCCGAAAGTGGATATTTCTCTCTGCCTTGGCCCACGAGGAAACCAAAGGAAGAGAGCCCGGCTCCACAGAACCCTGGCCCCCCATTCTTGGCTCATGTTTGCATTTTCTGTGGAGGCTGCGTATGCGTCACACAGGTGGCCATTGGAACTGACCTTAAGACAGGGCGAAGGGCAGGCACGCTGTCACCTCCCCCAGGTGCTGTCCTGTTGTCCTGACCTTTGTCCGGGAGCCTGTCTTGACAGGTGGAGGGACCTGGGGCTGGCCCTGTCCGCCTGCTGGCAGTGGATTGGCTGCTCCTGGGCACCCTGCCCGGCCGGACAGATCAGGATTCACATGGTCTGCAGCAGGCAGAGGGATTAGGAGGCCCTGGACGGGTATTGTCCTAAGGAGGTTAGGCCACTCAGTCCAGCGCGGAAAGAACCCGGCTGGTTCCCTGGGCAGGCGTTCCATCAGCCCTAGACAAAGCCTTGAGGACTCAGCCCTCACCCTTTGTTGGGACTGTCCATGACAGGCAGGGGCACAGGATGGGAGCAGAGGCAGGGGTGAATTCGGCCTCAGGTGGCAGCCGGGCCCGGCACCGTTGACAGAATTCCACAGAATTCCGGGCTCTCCTCTTACCTCTCCTCCTTCAGCCACAGAATTGTACCAGTGAGTGATGCAGGAATGTGTTTAGCAGCTTCCTGTTTAGGGGCTCCGGGGTGGGACTGAGGGTGGGGTTCTGCCCCTGACCTGTTGGACATTACTGTGTCACAGGGCCTGGGGGGAACAGGGTGGGTGAGGCATTGCCAGGCCCGGGCCTCTGATTATTTTCTAGAAGGGATGCAAAGGTCCCGGAGCCCCACCCCTTTCTGCAGTATATGGAACCAGGCCTGCTGAGCTGGGGCGTTGCCTGCTACAGAGTGGTCCCCTGGCTCCGGAGTGCTCTTCTGTACCTGTCACCGGAGTGAGGGGCGCCCTTCAGGGAGTGGGTCTGACAGAGCAGAGTGGAGCTGCCCATGCAGGGACGGCCTGGGCCCTCCTGGGGGAGGAGTGCAGGGCCCTGGAGCCAGGCCTCCTGGTCCACCTCACCCCGTGCTCTGCGGGACCACAGCAGCAGGCCCTGCCCAGCCTTGACTTTGGCCTGTTGGAAGTACACACACGTTTCCCAAAGTCAGAGTCTGTGACACTTATGGCAGCCCTTTCACAATGGCCCTAAACCGAAAGCCACCCAGATGCCCATCCGCAGTGGAATGCTTCCCAGTGACAAGGTCGTGGAGTAGACGGAGTAGAATGCCGTCATGAGCATGAGCAGGCTCCAAGTTCTCACCAGCAGAGGAACCATCCCGCTGGGTGCAGATCACACTGGGTGGTCGAAACCAGAGCCAGAGAACTGAAGAAGACTAAGAACAAACATGATGTTTTGTATCAGAATCGTGATTATCCTGGGGATGGAGCGGGAGCCTGGGGTGGGCTTCTGAGGTGCACTCCCCATTGTGCTGTTCCCTAGGCCGCACCCTTGTGATATGCACTGTGTTCTGAATGTCTGTCATTCTTCAGTGAGATGGTTTTGGTTTTTGTTTCTGTGAAGGGGGAGGTGGCTCAGTGGTAGGACACTTGCCTGCCCAAGTCCCATCTTGGCACGAATGGGTGGGTAGATGGATGGGGATGGAGGCCGCAGGGGATGGAGGCCGCAGATACGCAACACACCCACCACCAGGCTCCAGGCAGGGAGCTCAGGTGCGCTGCTGTGTGGACCAAAGGCAGCCAACTGCTGAGGAGCAGGGAAGAGAAGAGCAAGCTAGGTGCAGTGACTTGGCTGCTGTGAGCCCCTAGCCCTGACACCAGCTGGCACTGGGCATTCCCGCAAGGCACCTGTTGGCACCATCCCTGGGACATACTTATTGGGCGTCCACTGGGACTGGCTGCTGTCTGCAGGTACCAAGGATGTGAGGGTGGTGGTCACAGTCCCCTCTGCACCCCAAATCCTGAGCCATGACCTCTGCACAGAGGGGAGGGCACCTCTGTAAGGTCTGGGTCGTGCCATAGTCCCTCCTCTGATGCCTTTACTGGAGGTGGAATGTTTAGATTTGTGAACATATTTTTGCCTTTTAACTTTTTTTTTGAACAGGTAACAATGTGGGTGTTGTTTCCTTTGTTGGTGACATGTTGTCTGCTGCTTGTTGTCATGTGGCTGGGCTTCTCGTGATAGGCTAGTATGAGTGGCACTTGTTGCAGCTGGATAGAAACAGGCTTTTAGCCCCAGACCCAGGAGGGGTCTTACACGCCAAAGGTTAGCAGACGCCACTGTAATCCCAGCGGCTCGGGAGGCTGAGGCAGAAGGATCGCGAGTTCAAAGCCAGCCTCAGCAATGGTGAGGCGCTAAGCAACTCAGTGAGACCCTGTCTCTAATAAAATACAAAATAGGGCTGGGGATGTGGCCCAGTGATCCAGTGCCCCTGAGTTTAATTCCTGATCCCCCCCAATCACAAAAAAAGGGGGGGGGCTTGACAGATGACTGACTGCTTGGCTGCCTGTATTTGTAAATAAAGTTTTATTGGAACACAACCACACCTGTTAGTGATTGCCCTTGGTCTCACAATGGCAAAGTTGAGCAGCTTAGACAGAGCTAGCAGACAGGGACTAACAGAGTAAGTTTGCCAGTGCCTGTTGTACGTTGCTGTGTCACGCTGCCATTATACCAGTGAGGGGGTAGCTCCTCGCCCACACAGTGCAGGTGCTGAGGCAAAAAAGCCATTCATTGAGGCTGGTGCCCCAAAGTGAGCTGACCACCTACTGGCTGGGTGTTGAATAGGTCAGTTACCCTTTCCCCACCTTGGCTTCTTTACTTTTTTTTGTGGTCCCGTATTCATGACATAAAAATGGGCCATGGAACTCATTTTTTAGGTGACAGTGCAAGAGCAGCTCCACCAGCACCCTCCTGCACAGCTCCCGCCTGCCCCCCAGGACGCTCAGCTCCCCTCAGACACTGCCTGCCCTGCCTCTACCCCAGGGACTCCTCACTTTCAAAATGGTGTCGCAGCACATACCTCCTGTCGTTTTCAGGGTTAAGTGAGGTACGAGACAGAGGCATCTGGACCTTCGTGATGGTCAGGATATTTTATTTATTTATTTATTTATTTATTTATTTATTTATTTATTTATTCATTCATTTATTGGGTACTGAGGATTGGACTCGGGCATTCAACCACTGAGCCACACTCCCAGCCCTATTTTGTATTTTATTTAGAGACGGGGTCTCTTAATACCTCTGAGTTGCTTAATACCTTGCTTTTGCTGGGGCTGGCTTTGAACTCGCGATCCTCCTGCCTCAGCCTCCCAAGCAGCTGGGATTACAGGCATGTGCCACCGCGCCCCGGCCTATTTTTTTTTTTTTTTTTTTTGGTACTGGGGATTGAACTCAGGGGCACTCGACCACTGGGCCACGTCCCCATCCCTTTTTTGTATTTTTTTTATTAGAGACAGGGTCTCACTGAGTTGCTAAGCGCCTCGCCATTGCTGAGGCTGGCTTTGAACTCGCGATCCTCCTGCCTCAGCCTCCCAAAGTACTGGGATTACAGGCGTGTGCCATTGTGCCCGGCCTATTTTAATACGTCTTAGCTTCCTGTCTTCTCTGGAGTCACTTATCAGACTCTCATCAACATCCACACTGCTTAGGAGGATGGAGGGGAAGGAGGCAGAAGAGAGTGAATTCTGACCCAGGAGCCGGAGCCCAGCTGACTAGCCCTTCCCTGCCAGGCCTGAGGCCTGGCTTGGTGGTCAGGGCACAACTTGAGTCTGACGGCAGGAAAGCCTTCCCTGCTGACCCCTCCCTGCCTCCCCCTGGCTTCTCAGGAGGTGAGGACATACTTCCTGGAGCCAGGCCCCACCCAGGCCTCGGTTTCCTCCTTTCTGTGAGCAGATTCAGGCTCAGTCCCCGGTCTCAGTCTCCTGTGGACCAAGCCGCCCTGGTGCTGCCATCTTGTCTCCCTCAGATGAGCCACGCTTCTCCAGAAAACCTGGAAGGGAAGAGGCCTGTGGGTCTGGACAAGCCTGTGTCCTCCTTGCCCCGGCCAAGGCCTGTGCGGGGGAGTTCCTGTTAAAGGGCCGGCGAGGGCTGGAGAGTGGAGGTGCCCCGCCCCCTCTCCCTGGGGCACAGCTCGGCAGGAAGATGACTGTGGCTCTCGTTAGCTGAGCACTTGCTGTGTGCCCACACTGCTCTAGGGACTTACAGGTACGGGCCGGTGACTGAGGACCCTCCTGCCCGCCCTGACAGACGAGGAGGCAGGAACGGAGATTCAGACCCTTGCAGTAAATTGAGACACCGGCCTGCCACCAGCTAGTGGTGGACTTGGAGCCAGGTGGTTGGGCTCTTCCCCACTGCCCTCGCTGTTTCTGTGGAGGAACCCCAGGGAGATGAGGCAGGGACCCGTGGCAGATTGCAGCCGGGGCACTTTAGGGCCCTGTGTCCCCACTCCCAGGTGAGGGGACAGGGAAGCATGAGGAATTGTGGCCTGAGGAAGAAGCAGTGCTGTGAACCAGGGCCTGCTGGTGAAGGGTGCCTTCTGCATCACTCGGCAGTGGCAGCCAATTTCTACCCGGGGACAGAGGGCAGCACTGCCGAGTGAGTGCCTGGCCAGTCACTGAAACTTGCTGTTGGGATAAACGGTTCCAGGTTTATCTCCCGTGAGGGGGCTGCTCTGGGAGGTGGGCCTTAGGGTGTGGTCCAGTAGTGAGATTCACAGTAGACCACAGGAAGGGACGGAGAGGGCGGGGCATGGCCAGAACCTGTGGCCACCTGTGTCTACCTGACACTCAGCCTGGTGGGGGGGTGACGAGGGCGGACTGGGGACCCGTCCCTTCCCAGGCAGTGGGAGCTGCCCTTCTGCTGATAGACTCTACCCAGGACCCCTTGCTGGAGAGAGCTTGGGGTTTTGTTACAGTACAACAAAATACTAGATACAGGTGACTAGGCAACAGGAATTTTTCTAGTCAATTTTGGAGACTTGGTGAGTTCTGGTGAGGGCCTGCCTCCTAGATTAGACACGGCTGCCTTCTTGCTGTGACCGTACCTGGCAAAGAGAAAGTTCTTCCTCTTCTTAAAAGAAGGCTCGTCCCTGGGCTGGAGTTGTGGCTCAGTGGTAGAGTGCTTGCCTGGCATGTGTGAGGCCCTGGGTTCGAACCTCAGCACCACATATAAATAAATATAAATAAGTAAATGAAAGATCCATTGGCAACTAAAAAAAATATTTAAGGGGGAAAACAAAAAGGATACTAATCCCATCATGGGGCCCCCCCCCCGCTTGAGGCCTCATTTAAACCTGATCGCCTTCCACAGGGCCCTGTTCCTAACTCCATCCTGTCGGCGGGGTAAGGGCTTTGACATAATTTGGAGGGAGGACACATTTAGTCCGTCATACCCCTTATGCCAAGGAAGTTGAGCAGGCCAGTCTTTGGGCCTTTAGCCCAAACAGGGGGCCATCTCAATAGTCACAGAGAGGCCAGGTGCTGAGGGGCATACCTGTAGCCCCAGCAACTTGGGAGGCCGAGGCAGGAGGATCACAAGTTTAAGGCCACCCTCAGCAATTTAGCAAGAAGATAATCCGCAACTTGGGGAGACCCTGTTTCAAAAATAAAAAAAATGAAAAAGGGCTGGGATGTAGCTTCGTGGTATGTGCCCCTGAGTTTAACCCCTAGTCCTCACGGAGAGCAACGCCAGGGGCAGTGTCCTCAAGTCCCCATTTTCCATATGGAGACCTAAGCACCCCAGAGAAGGCTGTCCAGAGAAGGCAGAGGAGGGAGGTTCCTGGAGACCGAACACATTCCTGTTGTCGTGAGCCTGCATGGTGACTTACGACTGCCACAGGAAACCCCCACGGGACCCACAAGGCAGAGAGGAGCCAAGTGCCCCCCAGGCTCAGTGCGTCCTGGGCGAGGCCAGAGCTGGTTGGCAGAAGGGAGGTGACTCAGTGCCTGGGCCCCCATTCCAGGTTCCCAGCCCCCCACTCTGGCTTCTTTCCTAGGGGAGCCCTCTGGTGGTGCTGTTTCCCCAGATCAGACCTACCTCGGGGCACCAGGAGGACCTTGCAGGAGGTGGGGCTGGAGGCCGGGCGGGGGCCAGCGTTAAGCCCACAGACGAGCCCTTCTGTGAAGTGGATGTAGGACTCGTGAGATCCCCAGAGCAGAAACCGGGAGCACACAGGATCTGCACTGGGCTGGAGGGGAATCCAGAAGGACCTCTTGGCAGAAGAGTGTGGTGGAGGAAAGAGACTAAGCCAGCTCACCTGTATCAAAATGGCTACCCCAAAGAGACCGATATATTTCCCCAGAAACTCGCCTCCTCCAGCCACAAGCTATCTGCCTGGTGACCACCCAGTTAGTACCTACGGGCAGATTACTGCACTGATTAGGTCACGTCTGGATCACTTCACCTCTAAGCTTTCTTGCATTGTATCACACAGTTTGGCCCAACAAAACGTGTTGAGGTTGGGCCCAGAGCAAGATGTCTGCAGCGGCTGCTTAGGATGGCTCTGAAGTCACAGCACAGGCAGACTGATGTACAGAGAATTGTGGGTCAGGAAGTGCAGCCACATCCTAAGGGTCCATAGCTCTCACGTGGCCCACTTCCCAGATGTGTTTCAAGATGGCGGGCCGAGGGCCTCAGGGGCTGAGGCAGGTCAGACCAGAAGGCTTGGGTCTCCTTCCTCCAGTCTGCGTGCGTCCCTTGATCATGCCCATCCTGAGAGACGTCAGCTGGAACCGCACTCCCTACCCTTGGAGTTTTAAGGTTCTCCTTCCATGGAGATGACAGCTGGGTGATGAGCTGGGCGTGAGGGAGAAAGGAGAGGCAGATGCGAGTGTCCAGGCCTGGACCTCCCGTCCCGTTGCCTTCCTGCCTGCCTTCCACACACCCTCTTCCTGGGGCATTCTTTCGAGCTTCCTTTCCTGCTATTAATAGTCAAGAGTCAGTCCCAGGTCTGGGAATGGCCAGGGAGTGGAGGAAGCAGGCCCTCGTGGAAGGTTTAAGCAGTGTTCACCTCTCTCCCGGAGAGGAGGCCGAGTTGGCCTTCTCCTCCCACCTCCATCCCCCCCCCTGCTGGGGGAACAGGCACCCGGCTAGCTTGGCCTTCAGGACACAGTGTCAGTGTCATTTCCTCCCTGTGGGTGTCTGCGAGTCTCCTGCTGAGTGTTCACCTGACCGCCCCACCTCGGTTCATGTCGTCATTCTCCTTCTCAGTGACTTCAGGACCCACTTGGGTACATGGTGGAATGCCCCAGCCCCTGTTTCTGGACTCTGCCCTCCCCATCTCAACTTCGCTCAGCCGGTGGTCCCTGGTTGCACCCTGAACGTCATCACCACCCCGGGCCACACCACTTCTGAAATGGAGCGCTGATACTCTGTTCTTCAATCACCGCTGTCCACAGTGTCACAGTGTCACAGTGTCACAGTGGCTGACACACGGTGTCTTAGCTTCTTCACTGCTGGGACTAAAAGATCTGACCGGCACAGTTGTCGCGGGGGAAACGTTTGAGAGGCTCACGGTTTCAGAGGTCTCAGTCCGTAGAAGGCTGGCTCGAGGTGAGGCTGAACATTGTGGCATGGTGATCAGCAAACAGAGGAGACTCCACTGGCCAGATACAAACCAGAACCCCAAAGCCTCGACCCCAGAGCCCACCTCCTCCAGCCACACCCTACTTGCCTTCAGTTTCCACTCAGTTAATCTCTATCAGGGGGTTAATTCACTGATATCAAGACTCTAACTCAAATCATTTCTCCTGAACCTTCTGGCATTGTCTCACGTGAGCTTTGTGGGACACCACATCCGAACCATAACACAGGTCACCCACAGCCATCCCTGGGTGTCCGCGGGAGACTGGTTCCAGGACCTTCGCCTTCTCACCACCCCACAGATACCCAGATCCACAGATGCTGGAGGTCTTGTATAAAATGACACAGCGTTTGCATATTATACTTTAAATCATCTCTAGATTGCCTGCGCTACCTAATGCAATATCAATGTTATATAAATAGTTGTTATACTGTATTGTTTAGGGAGTAATGACAAAGTCTGCACATGTTCAGTACAAAGATTTTTATTTAAATACAATTTTTTTTCCAGTACTGGGGATTGAACACTGGGGCACTCTTAACACTTGAGCTAAATTCCAGCCCTTTAAATTTCTTACTTTAAGACATGGCCTCAAACTTGTGTTCCTCCTGTCTCAGCCTCCCAGTAGCTGGGATTACAAGCATGCAACAAATGCACCTGGCTCTTTTTTTTTTTTTTCAAATAGTTTTGATCTGGTAGTGCAATCTGCAGGTGTGAAACATGAGGATATGGGGGTGCTGACTTTGTACTCATATCACAATGCTTGAACTCAAGATGGCCAGTCTGCCTGGACTTGGGTTATAGCTCAGTTGGTAGAGTGCTTGGCTTGCATGCACAAGGTCCTGGATTCAATTCCTAGCAACACACACACACACACACACACACACACACATACACACACACACGATGGCCGGTCTGCTGGGCATGGTGGCGCACACCTGTAATCCTAGCTGTGCGGGAGGCTGAGACAGGAGGATCATGAATTCAAAGGCAGCCTCAGTCCTAAGCAATTAGTGAGACCCTTCTCTAAATAAAATATAAAAGGGGTAGGGATGAGCTCAGTGCTTGAGCACCCCTGGATTCAATCCCCAGTACCAAAATGAGAGAGAGAGAGAGAGAGAGACAGACAGATGGCCAGCCTGAGGCCTTTCTCAGTCTATGACCTTTATTTTTCTCTCTATCCATCCTGTATTTCCCTAGTCTGTCATTAGAATCCACATCGGACAAATATCCCTAAGCCCTTCGCACCTCACCCTCACCTCCACTCTTCCATCCTCCACCCAAGCAGCTGAGTCTGGCTAATTGGATTTAAATTCATGACACCACGCCTCCAGCTGGCGCTGAATACCACCTGGCGCTGAATACCACCTGGCGCTGAATACCACCTGGCGCTGAATACCACCTGGCCGTGGAACTTCATTCCTCAAGGGTGGTCCTCTGACCAGCAGCATCAGAGCCTTTGGGAACTTGTTAGAAGTCAGATTCCCGTGTCCTATTCTAGGCGGGCGGAACCAGAAACTTTGGGGCTATACTATTTTCCAAAGAGTGCGTGCCAGTTTATACCACCCCATGGTTTTGCTACTGCTTGTCTGACTTTAAAATTCTTACTGTTCTGTTGGGTTTGAAATGATAATTCCTTCTTCTTTTGCATTTCCCTGATTACTAACATTTTTTGATGTTCATGGGTTATTTGTACCATTTCCGCCCTGTGAGTACCAGTTTAATTCTTCTGCTTTTCTCGTGTTACTGGGGATTGAAGCCAGGGGGCATCCTTCCGCTGAGCTACATCCCCAGCTCTTTTTCATTTTGTTGCTCAAATTGGTCCAGGTTTGGTCACTGGGAGCTCTTTCAGGTATGCCCCTTTGCCAGAATTGTGTCCTATATGTCTTTTGGACTTGACTCCTTCTTTTTGTTGTTGTTGTTGTTTTAGCAGTTTCATACCTTCTTCTGGCATTATCAGATATTCAGGCTCATCTTGCACCTTCCCTGTGTCTACTGAAAAAAAATTTTCCCCTGTGGAATTGCTGAGAACCAAGCCATTTCTCCAGGGACCCCTAGTTATTTTATTAGAGAATGGTACTAGAAAAAATCTGGGCACTGTGTGTGCTCTGTGCTGTTTATCACTGCTTCTAGATGCTCTCCGTGGACAGAGCTAGGAAATACACATTTTTGTACTTAACTGTGTAAGTACACACATCTATTCATTTCTGTCTCTCCACCTGTATATATATTAAAACATGAGGTCATGCTGGCCTCCTTTCTTAGTTAGCCATGGTGGATTCACTAGCCTCCTCCCCAGCCCCTTGCTTATTTGTAATCCCTAAACGTAGTGTTTTGACTGGATTCTGTAACATAAAGAACTGTATGTCAATAGTGGGTTTTAAGTGGCAAAAAATTGTCTCTCCCAAGGATATGGGTTGCAATTTCACATCGACTTCATAGGTACTGTAGGGTTGAACACTGTTCTGGTTTGGATGAGAGGTGTCCCCCAAAAGCTCATGTGTGAGACAATGCAAGGCTTTTCAGAGGTGAATTGATTAGGTTATGAGAGTCTTCACCCAATCAATGAATTAATCTCTAGATGGGGATTAACCCGGTGGTGACTCAAGGCGGGTAGGGTGTGGCGGAGGAGGTGGGAATGGGGGCGTGGCTTTGGGGTGTATATTTTATATCTGGCCAGCCTCGGCTTGCAGGTCCTCATGTAAGCCACTTCCCTCTGCCACACTCTCCTGCCACAATTTTCAGCGTCACATGAGTGGAGTCAGCCATCTGTGGATTGAGTCCTCTAAAACCACAAGCCCCTAAATAAACTTTTCCTCCCCTGCAATTGTTCTGGTCCTGATTTTTAGTCACAGCAGTGAAAAAGCTGACTAAAACAAACACATAATTAAACACATGCAGAAAAACACGAGCCAGGTTTCTCATTATTGGAGGAAGAACTTAGACACCTGCTACCCGGCCCTTCGGTGAGTTTATATCCTACATGTGTGTGTAAACTTACTGTCATAGCCTCCACTACATCCTGGAATTTTCTGAAGATCCCAATTGAGTATTTTTCTAACTTTGTGTTAAGTGAAGCTAACTCTATAGGGTTTATGATTCTGTGGGTTTAAACAAAGGCAGACCTTGGGTCCACCACCCTAGTACCATGTATAGCAGTTCCATTGTCTTAAAAATAACCTGTAATCCCAGCACTTGGGAGGCTGAGGCAGGAGGATTGAGCGTTCAAAGCCAGCCTTAGCAATGGCGAGGCACTTAGCAACTCAGTGAGACCCTGTCTCTAATAAAATACAAAAAAGGGCTGGGGATGTGGCCTACTCGAGTGCCCCTGAGTTCAATCCCTGGCACCAAATAAATAACCTGTGCAGTGGAGGAGTCCCTCTCCCCCATCCCTTCACCTCTGGTAACCGCTGATCTGTTTTCTATTCCTATGGTTTTAACTTTTCCATAATAATCATAAAATGGAATCAAACACTACGTAGCCTCCCTGGCTTCTTGCGCTTAGCAAAACATAACTTTCTGATTGACCTATGCTTCTATGTGAATCAGCGGTTCATTCCTTGTTCATGTTGCGTACGCATTGAATAGACATACCAGTTTCCTTATCCATTCACTGATTGAAGGACATCTTGGTGGTTTCCAGTTTTGAGTGATTATAAATAATACCGCCGTACACATTTGCACTTAGGTTTTTGTGTGACCACAAGTTTTAATTTCTTTTGCTAAGAATGGGATTGCTACATCATGTGGCAATCGTGCTTAACTTAAAAGGAAGCACTATGCTATTTTCAAAGCCCTGTACTAGCTGGCATTCCTACCAGCCTTGTTTGAGAGTTCCTGTTGTGCATTTGGTATTGTCCATTTGTTTTTAGCTATTCTAATAGTTATATAATGGTATTGCATTGTAGTTTTAATTTTCATTTGCCTAGTGACTAAAGATGTTGAGCATCCTTTCGTGTTTGTCACCTGAATATCTTTGGCAAATTTTCCTTGTAGATCTTTTGCCCATTAAAAAAAATTTGTTTTTTTTTTTCATTGTTGAGTTCATTATTTATTTATTTACTTATTTATTTTGGTACCAGGGATTGAACTCAGGGGCACTGGACCACTGGGCCACATCCCCAGCCCTTTTTTGTATTTTATTAGAGACAGGGTCTCACTGAGTTGCTAAGTGCCTCGCCATTGCTGAGGCTGGCTTTGAACTTGCGATCCTCCTGCCTTAGCCTCCCAAGTGCTGGGATTACAGGTGTGCGCCACCGAGCCCAGCAGAGTTCTTTATTTTTGTAGTACTAGGGATTGAACCCAGGGTGAGATACCACTGAACTATACCGCTATCCCTTTTTTGTTTTTTAGTATTGGATAAGGTCTCACTGAGTTGCTGAGTCTAGCCTGGAACTTGCCATCCTCCTGCCTCAGCCTCCCAAGTAGCAGGGATTATAGGTGTGTGTCATAGCACCAGGATTTTTTTTTTTTTTTTTTTTTTTTTTGGGTGGTGCTGGGGCTTGAACCCAGGGCCTTGTGCATGCAAGGCAAGCACTCTACCAACTGAGCTATATCCCCCCCTGTACCAGGCTTTTGTTGAGTTTTAAGAAAAAATTTCCCCCTGTGGAATTGGCTAGGATCTTAGTACAATGTCCAATAGCAGTGAGAGAGGACATCCTTGTCTTTCCCCCAGACTTCAGGACAAAGCACTCATCTTTCAGTAAGTGTGGTGTTAGCTGTAGGTCTAATCGGACACATCATTTATTGGGTAAGGGAAGTTCTTTTCCGTTGCTGGTTTTTATTTTTTTTAAACACTAGTAAGAGAATCAAAGGGGGTTTCTTATTTTGTCTGTTAACATGGTGAATTGTGTTGATTCTCAGTTTCTGAACTGTCCTTGAGGTGAACATCCCTTGGTCATGATGTCCTATTGTATATAATGCCGGATTTGATTAGCCATTAGTGAAATGAAAATTAAAACCACAGTGAGGAATCACTTCATGCCCACTAAAGTGGCCATAATGAAAAGGGTAGATGACATTGTTGGTGAGAAGGCAGCAAAACTGGACCCACAGCACACCGGTGGCTGCTGCGTAAATGGTGTAGCCACTGTGGAAAGGAGTTTGGCAGTTAGATCTTTAGAATGTTGACTACAGAGTCACCATGTGACTTAGCAGTTCCCCTCCTAGGTGTATGTCCAAGAGAAACAAAAATATACGCCTATGTAAAAACCTGTACACAAATATTCATAGCAGCATTGTTCAAAATAGCTTCAATGTTGAAATAACCCAAATGTTCACCAAATGATGAATGGATAAACCAAATCAAATGTAGATCGATATGATGAAATATCATTCAGTAGATAAAAAGGAGTAAAGCACTGACACAGGCTAGCTCCCACAGGAATGAACTTTAAAAATAAAAGGCAGAAGAAAAGCTTGAAAACAAAGCTGTCGGACGACCCCGTGCTGTATGGTAACATTTACATGAGGGGTCCAGAATAGGCAGATCTCTAAACGCAAGGTCCTCTGTGGTTGCCCATGGCAACCGGAGCACTTTTCTTCTGCTATGTCTGTACTGTGGGTTTTTTATTGATCTGGCCGGGGTTGTGCTTAAAGTCTGCTGTTGCTATAGAAACTTCAGCGCACCCTGCAAAGTCCTTCAGTGGCACCGCCCTTCTCTGCCTGGCTGTGGGTCTTTTTTTTTTTTTTTTTTTGCTGCTCCCCTGGGAGCCTCCCTTCTTTGGCTGCCCCCAGCCGCATCCATTGTTACACCCTGTTGCTGGCATTGTAGAGCAGGGGAGGGACATTCTCTGATGTTCTGATTAAGAGTCGCTCAGGCAATCGTGACTTGCTGCTTGAGGGCATGGCCTTCACCAGCCTTCCTGCCTCTTTTCCACACTTAGCACATAGCTCCTAAAGGGCTTTGGTACTGTTCCTTTTTCTTCCCCAGCTCAGAGGGCTTCCACCTAAAAGGCCCTTCTCACCTCCCCTGCACTTTTTAAAGGATATGGGCCTGCCTGGAGTTTCAGCAATGGATTCCTTCCTTCCTTTTTTTTTTTTTTTTTTGGTACTGGGGATTGAACCCAGGGGCACTTAACCACTGAGCCACATCCCCAGCCCGCTTTATATTTTATTTAGAGACAGGGTCTCACTAAGTTGCTGAGGCTGGCTTTGAACTCACAATCCTCCCGCCTGAGCCTCCCAAGCCGCTGGGATTACAGGCATGCACCACTGACCCGGCTGTTGGCTTCCTTCTGACTACCTGCTGGAGACCTTTTGGGGTTCACGCTCCTAGAGCTTTGCACTCTCACAAGCCCATACCCAGCCTTTAGCAATTCATGTGAACATTTACCTGGAGCTGGGGCGTTAGCTTGGTGGTAGGTCCTTGCCTACCATGCTCCAGGTCTTGAGATCCATTCCCAGCACACAGTGAAGGAGTGAAGGAATGGAATTTTTTTAAAGCTGGCTGTCTCTGGGTAAGCAAATGCTCTGGTCAGTTTTCCCTGAAGTTGCCCACTGCCTCCAGTGGTCAGTGTAGAAGTTTCCCTCATGACCTCAGGGCTGAGGAAGAGTCATCATCACATTTTGGTTTCTCAGTCCTTTTTTTTTTTTTTTTTTTTTTTGGTACTAGGGATTGAACTCAGGGGCACTTGACTACTGGGCCTGCGCCACCATGCCTGGCCAGTCTTCTTTTTGTTGTAGGTATAAGAGTGAAGTTTTTTTTTTTTTTCTTTTTTTCAGATCTCCACACCCCCCCTTATATATTATGATTTTTTAGTACCTGGGATTAAAACTAGCGATCCTCCTGCCTCAGCCTCTTGAGTAGCTGGGGTTACAGATGATAAGACCACACCTTGCTCAGCTCTCTCTACTCTTTTTTTTTTTTTTTTTTTTTTTTTAAAAGTACTGGAGATTGAACCACTGGGCCACATCCCCAGCCCTTTTTTGTATTTTATTTAGAGACAGGGTCTCACTGAGTTGCTAAGTGCCTCATCATTGCTGAGGCTGGCTTTGAACTCACGATCCTCCTGCCTCAGCCTCCCAAGTGCTGGGATTACAGGCGTGCGCCACCATGCCCGGCTTCTCTCTACTCTTTTTTTTTTTTTTTTTTTTGTGGTACCGGGGATTGAACTCAGGGGCACTTGACCACTGGGCCACATCCCCAGCCCTTTTTTTGTATTTTATTAGAGACAGGGTCTCACTGAGTTGCTAAGTGCCTCGCCATTGCTGAGGCTGGCTTTGAACTCGCGATCCTCCTGCCTCAGCCTCCCAAAGTGCTGGGATTACAGGCGTGTGCCACCGCGCCCGGCTTCTCTCTACTCTTATTAGCTGAAATTGTACATCCTATGATTTCTTTTGTTGAACACAAGTTGTTAACTTTGATGAGCACACACATCAGTCTTTTTCTTTAGCTTGTACTATTCATGTTTTGTTAATGGTCAATCACTATCATTATAAACTAATTCTTTTTTACAGACATATTACAGTAGAACAGACTGTGCTTTGGAAAGTTTGTGTAAGGCTATAATTATTTGATCCTCAAATCCACTTTTGGAAAAGTAATAGCTACCTATTCACTTTCTTTTAAATTATAGGGCAAATTATTATTTCTTCTACAGTTACTCTGATAAACTTTTTAAAATTTATTATTATTTTTTTTGTACCAGGGATTGAACTCAGGGGCACTCAACCACTGGGCCACACCCCCAGCCGTTTTCTGTATTTTATTTAGAGACAGGGTCTCACCGAGTTGCTAAGTGCCTCGCCATTGCTGAGGCTGGCTTTGAACTCTCGATCCTCTTGCCTCAGCCTCCCAAGTGCTGGGCCCGGCGCATGCCTGATAAGCTTTTTTTTTTTAATGCTTATTTATTTGTTTTAGTTGTTCACAATGCCTTTATTTTTACGTGGTGCTGAGGATCGAACCCGGGCCGTGCAGGTGCTAGGCGAGCGCTCTACCACTGAGCCACAACCACAGCCCCTCTGATAAGCTTTTTAAAGGAAAATATCCATCTTTTCTTCCTCAAATTTATCAGCATTTGTTCATAATGACCTATGCTTTAAATATCTATTATTATTTTTACATCTCATGGTTTATGCCTTTGGATTTTCCCCTTTGATTAATTTTCTCAAAGGCTTTATTATTTTATTAGCCTTATCGATTGATTGATTGATTGATTGATTGATTGCCAGGTGTGGTGGCACATGCTTTTGGTCCTGCTACTTGGGGGGGCTGAAGCAGGAGGATTGTTGGAGCCCAGGAGTTCAAGTCTACTCTGGTCAACATAGTAAGACCCAATTTCAAAAAGAAAAACAAAACCAAAATTCTTTTTTGTTGTCGTTGTTGTTCTTTGTTTTCGCTATTGTATTTTGGTTTCTATGTCATTGTTGATTTTTATCATCATTACTTCACCACCTCCTATTTTTCCCCAAGGATTATTTTCCAGCTTTCCATCATCAGATTTAGCTTGAGCAGGTCCTGAAGAAAGACACACCACCATTGTCGGATCCTCACACGCGGTCCCCTCCCCTCAGTCCTTTCTGCAGGCCCCGAGGAGTTGGTGCCCTGCGATCAGCTGACTGAGCAGCGGAAGTCCAGGCTGCTGATGGATGGTGTGGGAAGCTGCTGGTGCCAGCCACAGGCAGGCCGCTATGGGATAATGGCCCTGTTTAGGGGAGACCCTAAAGAAAAGCCTGGGGAGAAAATCCTCCCAATGGCCAGGAATTTGAATAGGGCATTTCATGGCTGTTTGTTTATTTACTTACTTATTTTGAAGGAGGGTTGCACTGGGGTGCGGGTGTGAACAGGTCTACAGACGATGGCTAGTGCTCCTAGGAACTTGGAAGTCATCATCGAGATGGCTGGTTGCGGGTGTCGGTTTACTTCTTTCTCTGTCACCTAATGGCTGCGTGATGGGCTCACGACCAAGTGGCCCTGGTGTAGGGAGACGGCTAAAGCAGGCACGTTCTGGACCTGCGCTGTGCCACCACAGTGGTCCGCAGAGCTCGGGGGCCTCTCCCCGGGACTCACCAAGGCAAAGTCGGCGGAGCCCTCATCTTGTAAGATCGGCTCTTCTTGTGAGTCTCATGTGCTGCTAAATAATGAAGCAGGGAGGAATATGGATGGGGCCCAGGGGACTCCCTGTGGTGCCCAGTCATAAAAGTAAATGGAGGGACCTCTTACCGGCAGTGTCCCTGAGGGCTGCATCTCTCAGAAATGCAGTCTAGCATCCAGCCTGCGTGGCGTCGGCGGTGCTAACTGAAGTTCCCTGTGCTAGGTGGTAGGAGACCGATGACCTCACCAGGGCAGTGTGGGAGAGGTCTGCACTCGGATTCTGACTGAAGCCTGATTCTTTAGCTGCCCCAGTGTTTTATTAACTTATTCTCTTTTTAATAAATTCACTTTCTGTTGAAAGCACAGAGTTGGTTTCTAATGTTTGAAACTGAGAACCCCGATTCTCGTAGTAGTAGGATATAGGGGGACGATTAGGAGGTTAAATAGTGTACCCCCACAAGGGGATGTTCAAGTCCTAACCCCTGGTACTGTATGTTTTAGTTAGCTTTTTTACTGCTCTCCCTGAAAAGACCTGACAAGAACAATTTGTAGAGAAGGAAAAGTTTATTTGGGGGTTCAAGGTGAGGCAGGACATCTTGGCGGAAGAGTGTGGCAGAGAGAAGCAGCTCACAATGATGATCAGAAAGCAGAGAGAGAAACATCTCTACCCGCCAAATACAAATAGATACCTCAAAGCCATGCTCCCAACGCCCTACCTCCTCCAGCCACACCCCATCTGCCTTCAGTTACCACTCAGGTGATTAATTCACTGATTGGGTTAAGACTGTCATAACCCAATCATTTTTAGGCAAAACCATCTTGCACTGTCTCATGTGTGAGCTTTTGCGGAACACCTCACATCTAAACCATGATACTGTAAATTTGACCTTATTTGGAAATAGGGTTTTTGCCGTGGATTAGGATAGGCCTTAAATCCAACGACTGGTGTCCTTATGAGACAAGAGGCTGGGGGTGTAGCTCAGCTGGGAGAGTGTGTACTTAGCACATGCAAGGCCCTGGGCTCAATTCCCGGCAAACCCCACTCCCCCTGCACAAACAAAGAAGAGAGAGAGAGATGCAAGGGAAGCCAGCCAGGAGCGTGTTGGTGGAGTCAGAGATGGAAGTGATAGAACTAGAAGCCGAGGAGCACCAAGAAGTGCTTGGAGGAGGTAAGGAAAGATTCTCCCCCCCTGCCCCATAGGGAGCTCGGTCCTGTCAATCCAGGGGGAAATGCATTTGTGTAGTATTAAGCCACCCAGTTGGTACAGTCTTTTGTCATGGCAGCCTTTTCTCTAGGAGCACGCACTTCACTGAAGAGTCTGGTCCTACTGAGTCCTGGGAACCATGTGAGTGACTGTTCTTTATTGTCATTCAACACAGACCTCATTTGCTGGGGCCACAGTAGGGACGGGACGCCAGTGAGCTGCCCACCCATTTTCATCCTTAAGAACACATGAGCTGGGCGCGGTGGCACACGCCTGTAATCCCAGCACTTTGGGAGGCTGAGGCAGGAGGATCGCGAGTTCAAAGCCAGCCTCAGCAACGGCAAGGCACTTAGCTACTCAGTGAGACCCTGTCTCTAAATAAAATAGAAAATAGGGCTGGGGACGTGGCTCGGTGGTCAAGTGCCCCTGAGTTCAATCTTCAGTACTAAGAAAACACATGATTTTTTAGCTGTTGTTCAAAATGCCCTTTGGTAGGCTGTTCTGATGACTATGGTGGTTTTGTTGCTATTATGGAATTACATGTAGCATTTTCCCCGGAAATTAAATTCTACTCTTGCCTCTACTATCCAAGTGATTTTTTTTTTTTCCCCTACTCACTGAAATCAGCATTTTGCACTAACATCTGGCCATTGAAGAGCAGCCATAGCAAAGATCTTACAACATGCTAACAGAGTACTCTCAATTAGATCTCAAATTTTAATCAAATGCAAGCCACCATCAGTTATAAGATGCACTATTATTTTATGAACCACTTAGATTAAACAAATATATCAAAGCGTGAGCTTCAGTCAATTACTGTCATCACTTCAGAGAATTAGACCTCATGAAATCCTTTATTTCTGAAAGCCTTGTAAATGGAGTAGCTTTGAGCTCTTTTAGGGAACAAAGATAGAGTTTGAGTGGTCACATCACACAAGATAAAACACTCTCGTATCTCTCCAAGGCTTTGGATTTCTTCTAACATATTATTCCAGGGAATTTTTGGCAACTCACCTGTTACAGTCCATGTAGTATCTCTATGACAAAGCACACAAAGCTGGGTACGTTACTAAGAGAAAAGGTTCATTTGGCTCATGATGGGTGGGAAGTCCAAACAGCATGGTGTTATTGTCTTGTGAGGGCCCCTTGGCAGATGGTATCCTATGGCAGGGGTGCCTGTAAGAGAGCTCACAAGGTGAGGGGTAAAGGAAGACAG
Source organism: Tamias sibiricus (assembly GCA_025594165.1). Lineage (NCBI taxonomy): Eukaryota > Metazoa > Chordata > Mammalia > Rodentia > Sciuridae > Tamias > Tamias sibiricus. The sequence goes on from CM046664.1 coordinate 153,809,673, forward strand.
GCTTCTTGTGTTAGGAGAACTTGCTCTCACAGGAACTCCTCCATTCCTGCAAGACCTAGCCCGATCCATGAGACCAGCATTAATCCCCGCATGAGGGCAATCGTGACCCAGGCATCTCCCACCAAATCCTACCTTTTAAAAGTGCCACTTCCTTTCAACATTGTTATACTGGGGGTCAGGCTTCCAGCGAATGTGCCTTTGGGGGGCAAAACATATTTAAGCCATGGCATCAGATTTACTTAATGTGGGTGGCCATTGAGTCCCGGTTTCAGTCAACTACAAAAACAATTAGAACTGCTCCTAGCTGCTTGAGCCCAGTGTACTGAATGCAAAGTCTCCGGCATGCATTACCCTTATTGGTAAATACAGCTACGTATTTGCTAGATTTCTTTCTACAGATATTTTTATTTTTTTTTCTCACATTTTTAAAAAAATCTGTGCATTATGGATATACATATTGATGGGATTTCTTGTTACATATTCATGCGTGTGCACAATTTAATTTGGCCAATACCACTCCCTCCTCCACTCCCACCCCTGAACTTTTTCCTCTCCTGATCGCTCTTTGATTTTTAGGAAATTCATCCCCACCTTTCTCTTCCTTTTTCCTCTCTAGATTCCACACAAGAGAGAGAGAAAATATCCAACCCTTTATCTTCTGAATTTGACTTTTTGCTCAACATGGTCTTCAGTTCTACCCATTTCCCTGCAAACGACATCATTTCATTTTTCTTTATGGCTGAATAAAATCCCATTTTGTATATATGCCACGTTTTCTTCATCCATTTATCCACTGATGGATGTCTAGGCTGCTTCCATAGTTTGACTATTGTGAATTGTGCTACTATAAACATGGGCATGCATGCATCACTCTAACATGATTACTTTAATTCTTCAGGATAGATACCGAGGAGTGGTATAACTGGATCATACGGTGGTTTCATGCCTACTCTTTAGAGGAACCTCTATGTTGATTTCCATAGTGGTTGTACTAATTTACCATCCAGCCAACAGTTGGTTGGTAAATTTTTTTCCCCTTCACATCTTTCCAGCATGTACTCTTTGTATTCCTGATGACTGCTATTCTGACTGGTGTAAGATTAACTCCCGGTATAGTTTTGATTTGCATCTCCCTAATTATTAATGGTGTGAACATTATTTTGTACATTTGTACTTCTTTTTTTTTTCTTTTTGGTACCAGGGATTGAACTCAGGGGCACTGGACCACTGGGCCACATCCCCAGCTCTTTTTTGTATTTTATTTAGAGACAGGGTCTCACTGAGTTGCTAAGTGCCTCCCTATTGCTGAGGCTGGCTTTGAACTCAGGATCCTCCTGCCTCAGCCTCCCAAGTGCTGGGATTACAGGCGTGCACCACCGCGCCCAGCACATTTGTACTTCTTTTGAGAAGTGTCTGCTTAATTCGTTTGCCCATTTATTAATTGGGTAATTTGATTTTTTTTTTTTTTTTGGGTGTGAAGATTTTTGAGCTCTTTATGTATTGTAGATAATAATCTTCTGTCAGAAAAGTAGCTAGCAAAAATTTTCTCCATTCTGTAGGTTCTCTCTTCACATTCCTGATTGTTTCCTTTGCTTTTTAATTCGAAGACATCCCATTTATTAATTCTTGGCATTATTTCCTGAACTTTAAGGGTTCTATTGAGCAAGTCATTGCCTGTGCCTAAACACTGGAGTGTTGAACCTACATTTTCTTCCAGGAGTTGCATAGTTACTAATTCTGAGGTGTTTGCTCCATTTTGAGTTGATTTTTGGGCAGGGTGAGAGACAAAGGTCTAGTTTCATTCTTTTAAATATGCATAACCAGTGTGCCAGCACCATTTGTTAAAAAGGCTGTCTGGGGCTGGGGTTGTGGCTCAGCAGTAGAGCGCTCGCCTCGCACGGGTTCGATCCTCAGCACCACGTAAACGTAAATGCATTGTATTGTGTACAACTAAAGCAAATAAATAAATATTTTTTTTAAAAAAGGCTGTCTTATCTCCAATGTATATTTTGGGCACCTTTCCCAAGGATCAGATGACTGTAGATGTGGGGGTCTCTGCAGGTATTTTCAGTGTGTAAGCATTCTCCTAGGTGAGACTGTGTGTACCTCGGGGACACACTGGAATCTGACTATCAATAGGTTTGAAGAAAATGAGAGTGGTTCGAAGACTGAGGATATTTGGCTTCTGCCCTGTTGATCTGGTGAGTTCCGGTGAGGTTATTGAGCCTGAAACAAGGTCAGAGCAACCTGAACAGACAGGAGAGGGTGGCTGAAAGTACTGGCAGGTGAATTCCACCGGAGATGGAGATCATGAGTGGTCTTCATCTGCACCCTCCATGTCACCTCCCAGTCGAGGTTCTGTTTCCACCCAGAGCGCCAGTGAGGTCACAAATTTAATTAACACTGTAGTTTGGTAACTCATGGGATCAAGTATCTGTCTTTTGGACTTTTCAGCCCTTTAGCTGTAAATGAGAAGCAGTCCCTAACTGGGCATGGGCTCATGCCTGTAATCCCAGCAGCTTGGGAGGCTGAGGCAAGAGGATTGCAAGTTCAAAGTCAGTCTCAGCAACAAAGTGAGGCCCTAAGCAACCTAGTGAGACCCTGTCTCTAAATAGAATATATATATTTTTAAAAGGCCCGGGGATGTGGCCAACCTGCGTTCAATCTCCAGTACCAAAGAAAACAAAACACAGCAGTTGATGATAGGATTTAGGAATTCAAGTCACTCTTTCTTTAAGCCAGTAGATAGATAGATTTTTTTTTTTTTTTGGGTACCGGGGATTGAACTCTGGGACACTCGACCACTGGGCCACATCCCCAGCCCTTTTTTGTGTTTTATTAGAGACAGGGTCTCACTGAGTTGCTTAGTGCCTCGCCTTTGCTGAGGCTGGCTTTGAACTCGTGATCCTCCTGCCTCAGCCTCCTAAGTGCTGGGATTACAGGCGTGCGCCACTGTGCCCAGCTTTTTTTTTTCTTTTTGGTACCAGGGATTGAACTCAGGGGCACTGGACCACTGGGCCACATCCCCAGCTCTTTTTTGTATTTTATTTAGAGACAGGGTCTCACTGAGTTGCTAAGTGCCTCCCTATTGCTGAGGCTGGCTTTGAACTCAGGATCCTCCTGCCTCAGCCTCCCAAGTGCTGGGATTACAGGCGTGCACCACCGCGCCCAGCACATTTGTACTTCTTTTGAGAAGTGTCTGCTTAATTCGTTTGCCCATTTATTAATTGGGTAATTTGATTTTTTTTTTTTTTTTTGGGTGTGAAGATTTTTGAGCTCTTTATGTATTGTAGATAATAATCTTCTGTCAGAAAAGTAGCTAGCAAAAATTTTCTCCATTCTGTAGGTTCTCTCTTCACATTCCTGATTGTTTCCTTTGCTTTTTAATTCGAAGACATCCCATTTATTAATTCTTGGCATTATTTCCTGAACTTTAAGGGTTCTATTGAGCAAGTCATTGCCTGTGCCTAAACACTGGAGTGTTGAACCTACATTTTCTTCCAGGAGTTGCATAGTTACTAATTCTGAGGTGTTTGCTCCATTTTGAGTTGATTTTTGGGCAGGGTGAGAGACAAAGGTCTAGTTTCATTCTTTTAAATATGCATAACCAGTGTGCCAGCACCATTTGTTAAAAAAGGCTGTCTGGGGCTGGGGTTGTGGCTCAGCAGTAGAGCGCTCGCCTCGCACGGGTTCGATCCTCAGCACCACGTAAACGTAAATGCATTGTATTGTGTACAACTAAAGCAAATAAATAAATATTTTTTTTAAAAAAGGCTGTCTTATCTCCAATGTATATTTTGGGCACCTTTCCCAAGGATCAGATGACTGTAGATGTGGGGGTCTCTGCAGGTATTTTCAGTGTGTAAGCATTCTCCTAGGTGAGACTGTGTGTACCTCGGGGACACACTGGAATCTGACTATCAATAGGTTTGAAGAAAATGAGAGTGGTTCGAAGACTGAGGATATTTGGCTTCTGCCCTGTTGATCTGGTGAGTTCCGGTGAGGTTATTGAGCCTGAAACAAGGTCAGAGCAACCTGAACAGACAGGAGAGGGTGGCTGAAAGTACTGGCAGGTGAATTCCACCGGAGATGGAGATCATGAGTGGTCTTCATCTGCACCCTCCATGTCACCTCCCAGTCGAGGTTCTGTTTCCACCCAGAGCGCCAGTGAGGTCACAAATTTAATTAACACTGTAGTTTGGTAACTCATGGGATCAAGTATCTGTCTTTTGGACTTTTCAGCCCTTTAGCTGTAAATGAGAAGCAGTCCCTAACTGGGCATGGGCTCATGCCTGTAATCCCAGCAGCTTGGGAGGCTGAGGCAAGAGGATTGCAAGTTCAAAGTCAGTCTCAGCAACAAAGTGAGGCCCTAAGCAACCTAGTGAGACCCTGTCTCTAAATAGAATATATATATTTTTAAAAGGCCCGGGGATGTGGCCAACCTGCGTTCAATCTCCAGTACCAAAGAAAACAAAACACAGCAGTTGATGATAGGATTTAGGAATTCAAGTCACTCTTTCTTTAAGCCAGTAGATAGATAGATTTTTTTTTTTTTTTTTTTTTTTTTTTTTGGGTACCGGGGATTGAACTCTGGGACACTCGACCACTGGGCCACATCCCCAGCCCTTTTTTGTGTTTTATTAGAGACAGGGTCTCACTGAGTTGCTTAGTGCCTCGCCTTTGCTGAGGCTGGCTTTGAACTCGTGATCCTCCTGCCTCAGCCTCCTAAGTGCTGGGATTACAGGCGTGCGCCACTGTGCCCAGCTAAGCCAGTAGTTTTAACTGGGTAGTGATTTTTATCTCTCCCAGGAGACATTTAGCAATATCCGGAGACATTTTTAGTTGTCCCAGCTGGAGAAGGGTATGTGTATTTGTTACTTGCATCTACTGGACAGAGGCCAGGGAGGTTGCTAAATTTCCTCTAATTCATGGGCCAATTTCCATGGCAAAGAAGAATCCAGTGTAAAATATCAATAATTCCAGAGCTGAGAAACCCCGTTGAGGTAACCATTCCACTCCACGATTTCCTAACTGTGCTGATACCTCCCACAGTATCTTTTGACAAAAGACACCATCAATGACAAGAAGCACATTACTTTATGAACTACGAGAAGGGGGAACCCCTGTCAAACGGTAGCTTCACCTTGAATGCCTCCCACCCCCACAACCACCAACAATAACTGGGGATTGAACCCAGGGCACTTCACCACGGAACTTGTTGTTTCTGTTTTTTTTTATTTTGAGACAAGAGTCTGGATAAGTCTGCCTCTTAGCAACTCAGTGAGACCCTGTCTCTAATAAAATCAAAAAAAAGGCTGGGGATGTGGCCCAGAAAAGGGCTGGGGATGTGGCCCAGTGGTCGAGTGCTCCTGAGTTCAATCCCCAGTACCACACACACACACACACACACACACACACACACTCACACAAGTCTGGCTGAAACTGGGGATGGAAGTGCACTTCCATAACCCCAGCAACTTGAGACTGAGGCAGGAAGATCACAAGTTCAAGGCCAGCTTTGGTAACTGAGCGAGGCCCTGTCTCAAAAATTTCCGAGGGTCTGGAGATGTAGCTCGGTGGTGAAGTGCCCCTGAGTCAGTCCCTAGCACCACGACAGTTCCTATCTAGGCCCCGCACTTGTGAGGTCCCCTTTCCCTCGCTCCTGAGCTGCGTGGGTGGGCACTCCCTTGTCTCCTCAGCCCTTTCCCTACACGGGCCTCTTTGCAGGTTCTGTTCCCTCTGTCAGAGACACTTGTCCTCTCTTCCCACAGCATTCTCCTTTGATCCTTAAAGCCTTAGCTTAATAGCGGTCACCTTAGGGCCCCCTTTCTTCACCTCTCCACACCCCCTGCCCTTTTCTGTACTGTTCACATCCCTCCTGGAGTCACCGGAATCTGACCTTTCTATTCCGTCTGCCTCTCGCCTCCCCGCGGGTGTGGCTTCTTTCTCACCAACACGGGACCCGACAGGTCACGGTGCCCTCCCTCAATATTTCATGAAATAAGCCAATAGAAGCTCTTCCTTCCGGAGAGTCCCTTGCCCTTGAGGTTAAGCCACCATGATGGACATAGCCTGAGACTCTGCTCTCTTCTTCCTTAGCACAGGCCACAGCTGTGTTGACACAGTCATCTGTGTCACTCCACTCATCATCTGTTTCTCCTGCTAGGCTGCGACTCCGCGGGACAGGCTGTGTGGCTCTTGCTCATACATGCAGCAGGGCCAGGGCAGCTGAGGAGCATCAGTCTGGAATCTTCTGTGGGACTTACTTTTACTTCCCCTGCTTCACTCTAGCTAATATGCCTGCTAGAAGTTTCTTGAATTCCAGAAAACTCTGCACCCGTGACAGACCCAGCAAGGCAGATGGCGGGATAGGAGCAAAAGGCTGCTGGATCCCCGGGACAAGCTGGGGAACTGCAGAGAGAGAAATCTCCATCTAACCCCTGTCTCGATTCTCTTGTTTGTCAGCACCAGCCGAGAGCGTCCCTCAGCCACCAGCCGAGAGCGTCCCTCAGCCACCAGCCTCCCTCAGCCAACGCCAACGCCACGGGGACCAGGACAGCGCCGAGCGTGGAGTCCAGTACGACAGCGCGCGCTCAGGCCCCCACGACTTCACCCACAGCAACACCCACAGCTGCAGCAACCACCAGCCCAACCCCGACCAGCCCTGCGCCGGCGACCTCGCCCTCAGCTCAGGCAAGCCCCACATCGAAGGTGGCTTCCAGCCCGCAAAACCCCGACAGCCCTGCGGGAGCTGTCACCACCACACAGGGCAGCAGCACCAGGCCTGCCCCTCCCACGACCTCAGCCAGCCCTGGAAACACCGCTGTCCAGGGTGGCAGCCCTCCCACCACGCGCACCATGACCACTCAGGGCACAAGCGTGCCGGTCTCCGGTTCTCCCGTTGCCACTGCCACACAAAAGCCCTCCTGTGGCTTCCCACGCCAGCTCATCAAGCCCTCCCAGTGATCTGACCACTGTCTCGGGGCAGACCCCAGAGAGCTCTCCCGATGGACAGCAGAGCCACGCCGTGGTCCCCGGTGCTTCAAGCCCTGCGTCTAGCCCTGCGTCTAGCACTGGCAGCCCTGGAGCCACGGGGATGCCCACCACAGAAAGTAAGTGAGGCCTCCACTTGGTATTGTTCTTCAGGCAAGAAGAAACTTTTCACTGCCTTTTTTCCTACGTAGTTTCTCACCTGGGGGGTTTTATGCTGAGAACTAGACATCATGAGCACGTTCCACCTCCATTCAGAGCTGGTTTCCCATTTCAGTGATGAGCAGAGGCCAACAGTTGAGTGTTTTGGCCTGCCCCGGGTGAACGTGCCAACAGGCTACACACAGGCAACACTGCACCGTGGGGGCGGCAGCAGGGAGTTAGAATATTCTAGAATGGTCCTTCCAGACTTGTTTGATGGCCACCCGTCATAAGAAACGCACTTTAATACATCATGGTCTAAAAAAACACATATAATGCACATGAATGAAACAAGTTTCACTAAGTAGAACTTTTTTTTTTTTTTTTTTTTTGGTACCTGGGATTGAACTCAGGGGCACTCGACCACTGGGCCACATCCCCAGCCCTTTTTGTATTTTATTAGAGAGAGGGTCTCACCGAGTTGCTAAGTGCCTCGCCATTGCTGAGGCTGGCTATGAACTCGGGATCCTCCTGCCTCAGCCTCCCAAGTGCTGGGATTACAGGCGTGCGCCACCGCGCCCGGCTCCAGAACTTTTGATACAAGCTTATATTTTTGATTCTACTCTATTTCCTTTTATTAACTGATTTCTCAAAAGTGCTCTTTTTTGGGGGGGGTGGGTACTGGGGATTGAACTCAGGGGCATTTGACCACTGGGCCGCATCCCTAACCCTTTTTTGTATTTTATTAGAGACAGGGTCTCACTGAGTTTCTTTGCCTTTGCTGAGGCTGGCTTTGAACTCGCAATCCTCCTGCCTCAGCCTCCCAAGTGCTGGGATTACAGGCATGCGCCACCTGGTAACATAATTTCAAAATCTAGTGATGGAGCCGGGTGTGGTGTTTTGGAAACTGAGGCAGGAAGATTGCAGATTTGGGGTCAGCCTTAGCAACTTAGTGATACCCTCAATAACTTAGCAAGATCTTGTCTCTTTCTTAAAAATAAAAAGGACTGGGGTTGTAGTTCAGTAATAGAGTGCCACTGTGTTCAATTCCCAGTACCTTAAAAAAAAAAAAAAAAAATCTACTGATGGATCATGAGTCTCAAAATCATGACCCATCTGGGGATCTGCTGAACTGGAACTCTGGGAGTCACTGAAGAATCTGCATTTCCAGGAGCTCACAGGCAACATAAATACATCTTGACGCTTACAGCCCACCACACTGGGTGAGGGTGAACGTCTCCTCTGACAGGAGGCTCTTCTGAGTTGGATAAGTGCAAATCCCTGCTCTGCCGCCTGCTGCCACATGACCTTGGGCGAATCATGGAGCCCCTCTGGGCCTCATGGGTAATGATGGATGGTGTCTTCTGCAGGAGCGCTGAGCATAGTCCCTTGCACAGAGGATGTGCTGAGCAAATGTGAGCTATTGCTGCACCATTGTCGTCACTGTGACTTCCCTTGGCTTAGCTCTTACACTGGCTTGTCCAGTGTGACCATCCTGTGAAATGGTGCAGAACCCCGCTTTATCCCTCTGCCTCTGCACAGGGGAGCCAAAACAAGCCTGGACTTTTTTCGGTTCTTTTATTCTTCTAGCCTCTTCTGTCTCCGCCGTGGCACCACAAGACATCCCACAAGGAACTCAGCAGAACTCCAGCCAGGTGTCACTCGGGCCCACGCCATCGTCCTCCACGACACCTCTGCCTGGAGGCTCGTCCGCGCAGTCCTTCATCAGAAACTGTGACCACACCTGCTGTTGCGGAACACACCCCCTCCAGCACTTATTTGGCTTCAACCACCCCCCAAGGCCTCAGCACAACCTCTTCCCCCTTGGCTCCTGGGAAACCCAAGGTAATTCCAGCAGCATGAGACAAGAGAGGGCCATGCTCCAAGGAAAGCTATTTCTGTTCTTTGCTCCAGCCAGGGCCCTGGCTGGGGCTCTGAGGAATACTGTTCATTTCCCCATCTCCCCTGGTTTTCCCCAGGGCAGCCAAGGACATTCCTGGCTTTAAAACTGGTCCAGCCGTGCCCCCAGCTTGCCATGAACTGGTTACCACCCACTGGGGACGGAGGAGAACAGGATCCTGTGACTCTGTCGGGGCTGACCCTTCATCTCATGGCCTCTTCCAGGTAGACTGCGTACCTCCCGAACAGCTGGACGAGAAGCTGCTCATCCTGAACCTCACAGGAACCAGCCCCTGTGTGAGTACTGCTCACCAGAGCCCCTCCACAGCCCTGCAGGCTGGCAGGGGGAAGGAAGGAAGCCGAGGGGACCGAAGGGCTCCTTCTAGAATGGGCGGACTGGTGTGTTCACCTAGGGATCCGCCCTTTGCCATCTTACAGAGCAACAAACCAAGGTTCAGACTTCTCTAAAGTCACACAGATCGGACTGCCACAGGCCAGAACAAGTTCCCAGGCCTTCTCACTGTCACTGGGCCTACCCACAGTGGTCTGAGGGGAAGGAGGCCCTGTTCCCGGTTGCCCTATCTCTGGGTATGGCTTCAGTCGGTTGGTCTCTTTGGAAAGGAGAGTTGAAGCCTGGCTCATCTTCCCTTGTTCTCAAAGTGGCTTTCTATTCCATGTGTTTTTCTGAGAGCCTCAGTGGTGGCAAGCCGTTGGTCTCCCTCTTCAAACCCGAGGAGTTGGTGGGGTGGGTGGGAGATAACAGGGTCCTGGAACTGAACTTTAGGGAGCCCCTGCCTGTGGTTTTCCTTCCACTCTGCGTCCTGTGTGGACATTTGTATGAGTGAGAGGGTGCAGCGGACACTCTAGTCTCTGTAGGACCAAGGGCCTGAGCAGGGGATGTTTGTGGCTTGCTCAGCGAGTGCAGGTGATGGCTGGCTCGCTTCTGCCCTCTCCTGGCCAGTGCCTGTTTTTGCACCCACTCTAGGAACTAGAACAGAACAGGATTTGGTTTCTCCAGGTTGGAGAGCTTTTCTGCCATAGTGTCTTTTTCTTGGGCATCCATTTTGCTGGCATTTTCCAGGTAAACCTTACAGAAGTGTACGTTTGACCATCAGAGTTTTAAGAGGGAGCAGCGTTCTTCTAGGGTTGAGCTTTTGGGACACACTCAATGGTAGGCTCTGTATTGCTTCTGATACCCTCTTTGCTAAAAAAGGAAGATGGAAAGCCCTGATCCCTTCCTGATGCTGGGGAAATTCCAGGTGTAACCCCCAGGGTGGCTTACGGGGTCTTGAGGGAGCCCTGATGATCTCCCCACATGCTACTGCTCACCTGGGCCCTGAAGCCGGGTTGCCGTGTTCTCTCTGCTGCACACACTCAAGACCCCCGCATCGCCCTATTCAGTGACTCCTCGCCTTCCCCATCAGCCTGTTCACCGCCTCAGTCTGAGCCCGGGAGGGGCACAGGTGCATCATTCTGGGACTAGACCCCCTGAGTCCAGAGCTGAGGTCTTCCACTCCTGAGGTCTTCAAAAGGGCATGAGAGGCTGGTAACGGCAAGTTCAGAGAGCACTGGAGCCCCTGCTACCCGTGGTGGGGTGCTGTGCTGTGTCCCCCTGCCCACAATACAGGGCACTGATTCCTGAGTCTCAAAAGAACGTGGAGGAGATGGGCACATGTAAGCTACCTGGTACCGTAACCCGGGAGGAAAACTCGGAGGCAGAGTAAAGCTATTACTACTTTTACTTCTACTTTCTTAGAGAGAGCTTAGAGAGAGAAATTAAGATTTTTCTTCTTCTTAGAAAGAGCTTAGAAAGATTAGAGATAGCTTTTTCTTCTTCTTCTTCTTAGAGCTTAGAGAGAAAGATAGAGCTTTTCTTCTTAGAGCTTAGAGAGAAAGAGAGAGAGCTTGAAAGAGAGAGATTTCTTCTTTAGAGAGAGAGAGAGAGCTTAGCTTTTAGAGCTTCCCTTCAGGCACAGGGGAAGCCCTGGTGCACCCACAGTCTAAACAGTCTGAGGAGAGTCAGGGCAGCGAAGCCAGGGGCTGAAGAATAGGATGACCCCCGGCAGGGCTGGGAACGCCACTGGTGGAGTGTGGAGAGGGACGTGGGGTAAGCGGGGTGGCAGAGGGCAGCCCCACAAGCCTAGGCCGCTGTCACACCCCTCTGCAATGCCTGTGTTCTCACAACAGGGAAAGAGCCCTCCAGCAGATGACAAACTGGTCACACAGCTGTGCCGAGCAGTCAAAGCCACCTTCAACCCGGCTCAGGACGCGTGTACAGTACAGCTGGCTCCTATTCAAAAAAGCCAGGCGGTAGCCATCAAAAAAATCACTATTCAAAGTGAGTCGAGGGCAAGAGGGCCTAGGCCTGTGTGGGTGGGAACAGAGCCCCAGGTGTGATGGTGCAGGAGCCGCTCGGAGTGTGGGTCAGGGTGGTGGCCCTAGGGACTGTCAAGCCACGCACCCCCAGGGCCGCCCAGGAGGCTGGGCTCCCCCAGAACACCTTGCCTTGGGCTCCCTCTCCCTTGCCGCCACGTCGCTCTGAGCCAGACCTGGAGGCAGCACCTCTCCTCCCTCCTACAGCACACCTCCTTCCCGAGAACGTGTACGAGCTGCTCAAGGACAAGTGGGACGACCTAAGAGAGGTAGGTGGGCTCCTCTGTGCGCAGGGCTGGATCGGAAGCCTCTCCCAGCGAGTCCAGCGACTCCTCAGTGTGGCGGAGCTGTCACCCGTGCAAGCGCTGTCAGCAGATAGAAGAGCTCACAGTTAACTCTCAGTGGGGGCTCGGGGGAGCGGGGAGCGGGGAGCGCAGCCTCTGTTCTCTGCCACCTGATGTCTCCTCCCTGGCCAGGTGGGGGTCAGCCACATGCAGCTGGGGGATGAAGGACCCCCGGAGGAGGCTGAGGACCGCTTCAGCATGCCGCTCATCATCACGATCGTCTGCATGGCGTCCTTCCTTCTCCTCGTTGCGGCCCTCTATGGCTGCTGCCACCAGCGGCTCTCCCAGAGGAAGGACCAGGTGAGCACGTCCCGCCTCTAATCAGGGAAGCAGCCCAGTCACCAGATGAGCTCTCGGCTCATCACTCCTGCAGTCCAGCAGGGGATGGCGAGTGGCGGTGGACCCTTCAGGTAGGCAGAGTCCCGCCTGGGTAGCCACCAGCTGCTAAAGAGGCACCATGGCCTTGAGCCATGGTGTGACCTTGAGCCCATCATATAATCTCCAGGAGCTTCGGCGGCCCCCACACAGTGGAGACAGTGTCCATTTTGCAGAGCTCTTCTGGGATTGAAATAAATGGCCCTGTGTGTACCTGTCTCACCAAAACCTCGCTCGCCCACTAAACTCCCATGTTTTGGTTCCACCCAGATCTGTGGTTTTCGCCCCTGCGTGCCCACTGAAGGAGCTTTGGGGAGATTTTCATGCCTAGCTTCCTCACACTCCACCTGAAACCCAATCTCTGGGTCGAGGTGTGTTCAGAGCTGCCCAGGTGATTCTAACATGCAGTCAAAGCCAAACAGAGATTGTCCCATTGCTAGGTGGCTTCTGTCTGCAGCAGGGATGCCCACAGTGACTGCCCCACCTGTCTTGCCCAAGCTTGGAGAGAGGTCCTTGGTCACCTGGCCTGAAGGGAGGTCATTTTCTCATAGTACTGCTCACTCCACTACTATGGGGTGATGGTGGGTGCTTGGAGAGGTTTTGGGGGAAAGGAATGGAAGAAAATGCTTAGAGAGTTCTGGAGAATAAGTCCCATGTTCGCTGACATCACAGATTCAGATTTTCCCATAGGATGAAGGAGAAACCAGTTGGGAATTTTAGGGTGTGAGGCAGGCCCGTAGCCAGGGTGGCCTCCTGAGCAGCCAGCACCTACATGTGAGCAGCGTGCTTGCTTGAGTCAAATTGGGTTCCCTGCGTTGAAGCGGCAGCACACGTTAAGACTATATTAGAGGTGTGCCACCTTTAATCCCATCTGTGGGGGAGGCTGAGACAGGAGGATTGCAAGTTTGAGCTTGGTCTTGGCAACTAAGTGAGACCTTGTCTCAAAAAGGGACGGGGATGTAGCTCAAGGGAAGAGCATTTGCTTAGCATGCTTGAAGCCTTGGGTTTGATCTCTAGTATTGCACAGGGGCTCACAACCATCCCAAATTACTCTTTTCTCCCTGGGTCATCTTCCCCATGCTAGCAACGACTCACAGAGGAGCTACAGACAGTGGAGAATGGTTACCATGACAACCCAACCCTGGAAGTGATGGAGACCTCCTCCGAGATGCAGGAGAAGAAGGTGGTTAACCTCAATGGGGAGCTGGGGGACAGCTGGATCGTCCCTCTGGACAACCTGACCAAGGATGACCTAGATGAGGAAGACACACATCTCTAATCGGGTCTGCTGGCCGCCTCGACAGTGCCACAGGCTCCAGACTGACCACCTGAAGTGCCATTTGGACAGAGGAGGAAAATTCCTCCCTGTTTGCGGAGGGAAAGACTGGGGGAGGAAGAGTGGACTTCAAGGGTTGCTACCTCCCAACTCCCACAGGGCCTTAATTTTTCCCTTTTCAAGCCGATCATATCGTATTGTCTAGATCCCTCTTGTAAAGTAACCCACTAGTGCCTGAGCTCAGCACTGCTGGAGGACCGGAAGGGAGATGAAGAGCCATGGAAGGGATCGCCAAGACTCTAGTGGAATCCCCTCATTGCCCAAGTGAGAGAACTAAGGACTGAAGAGGGCAGGTGACTTGCACACGTCACAGTTACTTGGTGACAGATTCCTCCCTTCACTCCAGGGCCCATCTGTACCAAGCACGCTGCTGTGTTCAGTCGTGTCCTCTCTCCAGAGCTGCCGCGGGTAGGGGTGGCCCTCCAGTAGTAGGTGGGCTGGGAAGGAGAGCCGGCCTGTACCCTTCTCAGTGGAGCTGATTATAAGGACAGGTCCCCTGTGTCCATCTCTTACTCCTGCCTCACCTGCCACTCCTCCTCTCTCTCCCCCTTTTCACTCAATTTTTAGTCCCACTCTGCCCCGGGGCGCCAGGGATCCGCACAGGTCATTCATCACCTTGAACCCCTTTTCTGGAATCTGATTTCTTTGCATCCATTTAACGACGCGGACGCCTCCCGTTGTGCTCGAGGCCGCGTAAGGGAGCAGTGGGCAGGTGGGGAGAGGAGCTCCCCGCCCCAGGGTGGCCTCTTCATGGCAGCTGATTCAGGGCTCAGAAATGACACTGGCCCATTACCCAAGCACCCCTGAAAACAGACGCTCTCCAAGATCTCCTTTGGCCTTTTGCTCCCAGTAGGGATTAAAATCTGTAGTAGCCACAGAAAGCAAGATGTTTCTTCTTGGTCACTGCTCAGCCAATGGGATGAACCCCCACCTGTCCCAGGCCTCGCACCCCACCCCTGATCAGCAGAGGTGTGTCTGAGCAGACAATCGATTAAAACTGCTGGCAGACAGGTGTTACTCGTTTCACAGGATACTCAGGGACTTTTCAAGTTGCTGAGTTTTGTTGTATTTGTTTGTTTGTTTGTTTTTTAATTCGGCACTCCACTGTCAAAGGCCAAAGCTCCCGCTACAGGAGACTTTGAGTTAGTGCACCTCGTGGATTCCGATTCCCCTGTGCCAGAGACCGAGAAAGGCCCAGGACACGAGTGTTTCTAAGGTGCCCGACTTCCCGCGCTCCTGGCGTGGAGCTAGGCCTGGCTGTTTTCTCTCGCCCGTGTGGCTGGTGGGGCTACTGCAGTTCTGTTTCTGGTGGCATCTCAGGGAAACACAAAGCCATGTCTGTTCCCCAGCATAGGGTTTTCTAGGCTCAGCAGTTAGCTGTCTTGTAGAAGGCTCCTGAGGATGGGGCATGGTGAGGCCTTGCCTGGTTTTCTGAGAGGGGAAATCCTGCATGGATTGTTAGGCTCTGGCCATGGTCTGTATGTTCCTGGGCATAAATTCCCTGGAACCAGCTATTTGCATTGGAACAGTTTATTTTCAAACAGAACAGATGGGGGACATAGGGGGAAGGTCTACCCTTTCCCAGCTCCCTGCGTCTTCCTCTGAGGCCTGTAGTCATTAGATATCTTAGGGAACAGGGAAGTTCAGGTGATCATGGAGAGCACCCAGAAGTTTTCCAAGAGCTAGAGAGATGCTAGGTCAGCAGCATCCAAAAGCACCTGCTCTGCTCTTCTGTCACTAGTATTTGGAGCTGGGGCAGGATGGGGAACAGTGCCAGTTTGAGGAGAAATAGAGGAAATGTTGGGACTCTGGAGAAGGGTCTGTTTGCTCCCTTTCTGCTCAGCGTTCTGTCTGCCCATCGGGTTTCTGTCCTGGCCTGTGAGAGGCCAGACTGGATTATTGCTCTTTTGCCGATTCTGGGTCCCGTTCACCAGCAAGGGCTTTTGACAGACAGCAAATATTGCCTCTGCAAACCGATCAAAGGATGCAGCCCCAAGGCCTCAGAGGGAGATGATGACTGTGAAGACTATAGAGCAGAAACCGTGCCTGGTCAGGGGCAGTGACCACAGCTCGTCCAGGGAGAACCTGGGGAAGCACTGGGCTGACCGAGAGGTTCCTTCTTTTTGCTCATCCAAATTGTGCTTTTACTGGAACTTCGGGATCTGACACCTGGCCTTGGCTCGCTTTTGCTGCTAGGACATCTGTGTCAACTGGCCATGCCACCAGCATGTGTAAAAGTCATCTTCCCACATCTTGACTGAGTCAGAGTGCTGTCTGATAATTCAGATTCTGGGGCCAAGAAGAGATCATAGCAACACCAGGGGCTCAGCAAGACTCTGAACCAGTTGTACCAAAGAGAATTTGGGAATTTCATGTCAGTGGCAAACCATTGTTTCCCCTTGCTGCAAAAACCATGAATCTGATAATTCCCCAAGCTACAGAAACCACAGGTCTGATGATTTGGATTGGGTGAAACCCAGTGGGCAGCATGCTGTCATGGGAGTGGGAGAGAAGCAGGTACAGACGAATCTGCACTTGGAGGCAGAGGACGGGCTGCATCTAGTGGACACCGGGTAAGAACTAGTGGAAGATTTATTTAAACCATTTATTGAGCTTTATCTTTCTTTGGGGGGTGGGGGGACACAATGTACTGGAGAAACTTTGAAGAACAAATTCAAACTGATATATAGATATACATATTTTTTGACAGTGTAAATACAACAGCCATGTTAATCTACCCTACACTGCTTTTAAGTAAATACACTTTGAAAAAAACTCCATTAGCTAAGGGAGTTGGCTAGGCTTTTTTTTCTCTGAACAAGAATGTAAATGTCTGTCTTATTAGAAATGACAAGTTTTTGTTTGATTTTTAAAAAAATATTCAATAAGACAGGCTGGGGACAAAATATTTGTCTTGCAGATTGGGCATTTTCATTTTAAAATATGATCCCCTCTCCCACCAAGAGCCAGTCCCATTCCGCTAAGGGCTGGGGTCGGGTGCACTAGTTGGGAGAGTGACACTCTGGTCACAGGGACAGAGATGTGGAGATCTAGACCAGTCTTTCCCCACAAACAAATCTGAAGCTCACACAGGTAAAGCGACAGAAACAGGATCAAAGCCTGGATCCACTGATGGTCCTATGCTGTGTGCCTCCAAAGAAATCAGGGAATTAAGGGCTGCCACTTGTAGGCAGGTTGACACAGACACCATTCCTTCCCCCAGACTGCCCTAATGAGGCCAGGGATGCAGAGTGACAGGAGTTGTAAGTCTAGTGGGGTTCCTATTTATGTCACTTAGGTCTAAGATGTAAATGAGCAATTCCTTCTGCCAAGAAACCGTGTTTAGTGAGTTCTCACTTAGGAAACCTACTAGTAGATGAGGATCAAAGGGAACAAGTCCGGGAAGGCAGCGCAAGAGAAAACCAGAGCCTACCTTTTGTCAATGTCGCGCTGATTCCCAACACCCAGGGAAAGCAGGGGATTACTGTTTCATGGGGTTTTGTTTTTATTAGTGAATGTTAAAACAGTTTGCCCAGGAGACTGGGGGAGCATGTGTCTTAGTGGACAGGGGTCTGAAGTACACTGGAATTTACTGAGAAACTTGTTTGTAAAGAATATAGTTAATTATTGCATTTTCTTATAAAACTATATTTTGAAAAAATTGTACACTGTCAATTAAAGTGCTTTTCTGTAAGCTGGTTCAAGACCTGGTATTTTGCTTGACTTAAATTAATACCTGTGCTGTCTAATCATGGAAGCGACTCCCCTGCTCTTAGTTTATTTATTTATTTTTTGGTACTGGGGATTGAACTTGACCACTGGGCCAACATCCCCAGCCCTTTTTTGTATTTTTTAAAAAAATATTTATTTGTTCTAGTTGCACACAATGCCTTCACTTTTATGTGGTGCTGAGGATCGAACCTGGGCCACGCATGTGCTAGGCAAGTGCTCTACCACTGAGCCACAACCCCCAGCACCCCCCTCCTTTTTTTTTTTTTTTTTTTTTGGTGGTACTGGGGATTGAACTCAGGGGCATTGGACCACTGGGTCACATCCTCAGCCCCCTTTTTTGTATTTTATTTACAGACAGGGTCTCACTGAGTTGCTAAGTGCCTCGCCATTGCTGAGGCTGGCTTTGAACTTGCCATCCTCCTGCCTCAGCCTCCCAAGGTGCTGGGATTACAGTCTTGTGCCACCGCGCCTGGCTCCCCCTTTTTTGTATTTTATTAGAGACAGAGTCTCACTGAGTTGCTAAGTGCCTTGCCATTGCTGATGCTGGCTTTGAACTCATGATCCTCCTCCCTCAGCCTCCCAAATGCTGGGATTACAGGTGTGAGCCACCATGCCCGGCTCCCCTGCTCTTAATGACACTGATCTATGTGGGTGCAGGAGGGGAGTGGAGCCAAGTAGGAAGGAAGGAGGGCATCCTAGAGGCGGCGAGTTCTCTACTCCACCTCAGGCCACCCTACAGATCCTAAGAGGATGTCATTTTCTCCCAGGCCCTATTCTTTCTCTCCCTCTGTCATGCTTATGATTTGAGTACAGCTGTGAGTCACCACCAGGGAAGAGCCCCTGTGGGCTGCTGAGGCCTAATCAGGTATGAAAACACTGGCCAAGAGAAGAACACAAATACAAGTATAAAAAACAAGCCAGCCCTATTTCTGCCTACAAGAGGATCTGCTTACTTGTCAGGAGAGACTTGTGCCTGACTCTTCCCCAGGTACACAGTGAAGGAGGAGGTTCAGGAAGGCCTCAGATGATTCCAATTCTCTTCATCTCCAAGGGTGGTAGTGTACGGTAGCTCAGGGCTTCATCACTCCCAGCTTACAGAACGTGGCAGATAGATTTGGTCCATACTTTTCGGTTGCTAGACAAAAATCCCTTCTGTTTGCCTCTACCATTCAGTTTACAGAACATTTATAGTGGTGTCTAGGGAGCTGGTGCCACTTTAGGAAATGAGGTGCAAAGATGAAGCATTTTACATAGCCATTTGAATAGCAGTCTTAGGCCTAGACTACATCTTTTCTTCTCTGCAGGCCTATATTAACACTGCATTCACGCTTGAGTTCCAATGGTTTATATCTAGAGATATAAACTGTATCTGTTAACATGATTTTCCTTTCATTTGGTAATTCTGAAAGGTCACTCCACCCTGAAGGGGTGGATCAGAGTTGGGCCTGGGTATGTATTATGAGGTTAACTTCACGAATGTGCCAAGGATACCGGAAGGAGTCCAAATGCCAGGACTTCCCACAGGTCCCTGGCCCTGATCGGGCACACTGTTCTGAGTGACTCACAGTTTATCTAAGGTCACAAACTCTTAAGACTCCACTCTTCCTGAACAGGGCACTGACCCTGCTCCCTGCCTACCAAGAGGTGCACTCAGTTGGCACTTTACCTCTTTTGTCATTTACAACCTCCCTATTCTATAAGTTCCCTCCCAAACCACTCACTTCTTTACCTAAAAGAATAGATCTGGCTACTCTAAATAAATACTATCAATAAATACTGAGGATTTTTCGAAGACCTTGGCAATTTATGGGTATGCAAAATCAATGGGACCCTGGCAAAGATTATCTGCTGTCAATATTTACTTAACAAAAGTTGAGACTTCCAAGGCTACCTGGAGGTCGATGATGGATGTGGAAGTAAACGGGATTCCTGGCTCCTGGACTGGCCATCCTATTGGCCAAGTTCAGAGGGCAGTGCTACATATACTGCCAACTGTCCTCAGCTCCCATTCTGAGTTTTGCTTACCAGCAGTGCTAGCCAAGCCACTTTTACCTAGTTCTTCTCTGTGTAAGGAAAATGTTTCTGGCAAGGCCATCTGACTCCCCTTGCTTTTCCTGGGTGAGAAACCTAGCAGGAAGGTCCCCTACAGACATCAGAGAAGCTACACAGCAGCTTACCTCTGCTGTCCTCTTCCCTATGACAAAAAGCTCCACTCTCTTCCTTTTAGACATGCAACAGGCAAAGGAAGGCAGAAGTATGGGCACATAGGGCCAAAAATAGCAACTTGCAGCCTCTGTATGCTCAACTGGACTGGTGCAGCGGACACCTCAACGGTGTTCAGCACCAAGTCTTTGCTCACTGCTGTCTTCCCACTAAAAGACAGTATCAGATATATCAAGGGTGGTGTCCTGCATTTTGACCCCTTTGTGTTAATTCTTTGGAGAATTAACCAAGAAAAGGTCAATTCCTTACCTTATCACAGCACTCATGTTTTCCTGTTTTTAGAACACAAAGAAATGTTACTTCTGAGCCACACTTAAAGCACACCCTAGAAATGAAAGCTATGCAGTGATATGGCTTGATTTGTAAATTGAGAAAACATAATCCTCACATTGAGTAAATAGCAGACAACTCCAGAATGTAGGACCACAGAGCCAGACCAGGAGAAGACAAAGGCTGAGACCTCCCTGTTATTCTGAGGCCATGCTGAGAGCTCACACAACTCCACCCTGACAGCCTAGGGCCTTTATTTGGCATATTTCTGAGTTAATTTTTCCAAACTCTGCAATACTTGCAGGTTCTCTCCATTTACTATCTTTACAATTTTATATTTCAGTCCAGTTTTTTCTTCTAGTTCCCAATTGGTATAAGTATGACCCCTTAAAACTTGGGATACAAGTCCAAATTCACAAAACAGACGCACACAGAAAAATGTCTGTGATTAAAAGAACAACAACAAAAAAAAATGAAGCCAGGTCAGTGGTGCACGCCTGTAATCCCAGTGGCAGGGGAGGCTGAGACAGGAGGATTGCAAGTTCAAAGCCATCCTCAGCAAAAGCGAGGCGCTAGACAACTCAGACCCTGTCTCTAAATAAAATACAATAGGACTGGGGATGTGGCTCAGTGGTTGAGTGCCTCTGACTTCAACCCCCCGGTACAAAAAAACAAAAACAAAAAACAAAAAAAACCACCCATTAAACTTGCATTAGCCTTTACTTTTTTGGTACTGGATTGAACCCTGGTGTGCTTTACCATGAGCTACCTCCCCAGCTATAAAGTTTTTCAATTTCAGGACAGTGTCTCACAAAGTTGGCAAGACTTGCCTTGAACTTGGGATCCTCCTGCTTAGCATCCCAGGAGGATCCCGAGTCACCAAAATCAGGGGTGTATACTACACTGTGCTCCGCCAGTTTTTTGTGTGTGTGTGTGTGTGTGTGTGTGTGCCAGGGATTGAACCCAGAGGCGCTTAATTACTGAGCCACATCCCCAGCCTCCCCCCCCCCCCCGCCCTTTTAAAAAATTTTGATATTGGGTCTAAGTTGCTTCGAGCCTTGCTAAGTTGCTGAAGCTAGCTTTGAACTTGTGATCCTTCTGTCTCAGCCTCCCAAGTCGCTGAGGTTGCAGGTGTGCAAGATGGTGCCTGGCTCCACCAGAGTTTATTATTTTTTTAAATTCAAAGTTGTAGTTATAATAGTATAACAGTAGCATGCATTACAATTCATAATACACATATAGAGCATCTTTTTACATAGCACTGTTTGTATATAAAGTATATTCGTACTAGTCAAGTCTTCAATCATGCATTTAGGTGAGCTGGGCGTGGTGGCGCACGCCTGTAATCCCAGCACTTGGGAGGCTGAAGCAGGAGGATCACAAGTTCAAAGCCAGCCTCAGCAATGGCGAGGCACTTAGCAACTCAATGAGACCCTGTCTCTAATAAAATACAAAAAAAGGACTGGGGATGTGGCCCAGTGGTCAAGTGCCCGGGAGTTCAATCCCCGGTTCCAAAAAAAGAAAAAAGAAACAAACAAAACAAAAAACAAACAAACAAAAAAACCCAAACCAAATGAAACAGTTTATTTTTTAAATGGAAACGTCTCCCAGGAACTCTTTGATGAGCTCAGCCAATACTTCTTTGAGCAGTCTCTAAGGAAAACACCTAAAGGCCCTTCTACACTGTAACATTTTCCATATCTGGAAGACTGAAGAAAACACCTTTTAAAAGTTTACTTCAAAGTAGTTTTGGCAAGCACAAGACATCTTGTAGTGTCCATATATAACTTTTTATTAAGAAAATGAACAAAATACATTCTTTCTCCATATGTACATTACATACAACATAATTCTACAATTGCAATTGCTCAGCAGATCACTCATATTTACTCACAAAGTAGTGATAACATATGTACCAAACTCGGGATCAGAAAATTAACTGTATTAAAAAAAATCCCTAAATGTCCATATGGATTGGACGAAAGGTAAACCAGAGAAGATCACAAGGGATGGGGAAGACGGCAGAACATAATGTAGCCCAACAATATTAAAACAACTGATGTTATTAGAAGAGATCTGAGATCTGATACCCCAAAAAGCATTCTTTAAATATTCTCCAAATAGCTCTTGCCAGACTTCCATCTGATTCAGGTACTTGAGGATACAGTCTAACCTCATACTGCCATAAGAGAGGGTTAAAGGTAAGAGGAGAACCCAACAAGGTGGTTTTCTCTTATAATCTCATCTGAAATATTATGGAGGTGCAAAACTTGTAAATCTTAGCTGGTGTTTAGAGAAATGTAAGTTGTTAAAGAGACTTATGGACTCCTTTCAGTTGTGTTCATTTTGTCTGTATTTTGTTTTGCTCTGCAAAAAGTAACTCTACCTTTTTGAGTGTGGGTTTAATTTTGGCCATTTAATGAAGTGTATCACAAAAAGAAGGCTCCTCATAGTCTGAACAGATTGCATATACTTAAAGAGCATAAAAATTCAAATGAGTCTTAGGGATGAAATTTCCAATGATCTGAATAAAGCATCTTTTCATAGCTACTTTTCAGGCTTAAAGATACTTCTTAACATATTTTCAGACTGTCCAGAAGATAATGCTTAAGGAACGTAAGAAAGGGTGGGATATATACTTGCTGCCTGGACCTTTCTACATGTGGGTGGTAGGAAACAATGAGACTGGCTCTGTTAACTTTTTTTTAAAAACCTTTTCAGGACTTTGCCTTTTTTTTTTTTTTTTTTTTTTTTTTTTTTTTTTTTGGTACCAGGGATTGAACTCAGGGGCACTCGACCACTAGGCCACATCCCCAGCCCTTTTTTGTATTTTACTAGACACAGGGTCTCACTGAGTTGCTAAGTGCCTTGCCATTGCTGAGGCTGGTTTTAAACTCGAGATCCTCCTGCCTCAGCTTCCTAAATACTGGGATTACAGGTGTGCGCCACTATGCCCGGCAAATTTGCCATTTTTAATAATGGAAAAAAGTCAGAAAGAAAAGAAAGTGGAGAGGCCTCATCAACTAACAAGGACTTTCCTTCTTTACAATTAGCAGTTTTCTATGATAAGCATATTTTTATAATCACAAAATCAATACATTATTAAAATCACATGAATGGCATTTAACACAGTCCAACTGTCAAATGAGCTGCTTGCTACCATAGCTTGTTTCCCAGAAAGATTCCCCTGATGATGGTGGAGCTTCATCTTTTCCATCTAATTTCCAGTCCAACTTTGGGTTTTGAAGATCTTTTTCTGTCTGAAAGGATCCTGGCCACTAAGTACTGCTAGTTCATAAATGAGCTGTCTTTAAAAAAAAAATTCTAACATCTTTTCCAAGCTGTTTATAAATATGTCATTTGGAATGATGGAATACTATATGTACCCAAGACTAAGACAAAGAGGTTCTCTGCTTAGTTTTCCTGTATTATTATTCTGAGGTTGACTCCACTGTACATAGATTTCGGAGTGATGGTAGGGAAGGAATCTTTTTCAAAAAAGACACACACACACACACACACACACACACACACATACACACAGCACCACATAAAAATAAATAAATAAAATAAAGGTATTATGTCCATCTACAACTAAAAAAATTTTTTTAAAAGATAACTCATACTTTCTAATCTAATTTAACTAATTTCAAAAGACATTTCACACAAGTCACAAAAGTAGGCTGGCTTAAAGAATACAACCAACAGCATCTCTTGTTCAGGCTAAATGCAATGGTTAAGAAAGGTGATCCACTTTTATTTTTCTAAATAGATGATTTACAATGGAGCAAGAAAATCACTCAGAATTGGTTAGTCGCCAAAATAATTTTTTCTGGGAAAGAAAAGAAAATATCAAGATTAAGTACACGACTTAAAAAAAAGTCTTCCCCTACAGAAGACTTCTCCTCATATTTAATCTCATATTTTGGACCTTGATATCCTATCAAATTGGGGGTTGGGCTGACAATTACTTTCCTATGCCTTACAACTTTGTAGTTAGTGCTTTGAGTGTAGCTAATGTGTATGTAAAACATAGCAAAAACTTGACAAAGGTAAAGTACCCTGGGACCTCTAAAGGATACAATTAAAAAATATAAAGCCACACATTTCTGTCCTCAATGGTCAGAAGGTAAACTGGGCTAGGGATGTAGCTGAGTGGTAGAGACTTGCCTAGCATGTGGGAGGCCCTGGGTTGATCCCCTGCACTACAAACAAATAATCAAAAAAGAAGGTAAATATGGCAATTATAACGCAACATGCAACATGCTGAAGAGTCATTTTACAAATATATGCTTATAGTTTAAGATCCTCTCTTTTGATTCAACTGAATTTGTAAAGTTATGCCAGTTGCAAGGGAATTGGGACTTATTCTAGCTATCTTCTCTAATCAATCACTTTACAGATGTGGAGAAGTCCTAAAGAATAAATCAAAATTATCAAATACCTCTAATATCCAGTACTCATGTATTTCTTGGCAAAGCAGAATAGACAGAGACCCCTAGGATTATATATGATTAATTCATTTTAAAGCATGAAACTAATGTCAGGTCAATTCTGTATGGGTTCTAAGTTATACATGAGATGATAAATTTCTTCTATTTTAAAAGCCTAAAAAATGAATACCAACCTAATGACACTAGCTAACTCTAAGAAAGGTTTTCTTGAGATGTTCTAATAAAGGAAAGAAATAAAGCTCAAAATTGGCTACTTGAGCAACTCCTTAATCACACACACAGGCCTGTTTCATATATCAGTGTGTTTCTCCTTCTGCCAATTAATCTGGCATTCATGACTGAAAGCGAAGAAGGATATCTCCTCAAGCTGGTAGTTGTATGGCAGACAACTCAGAATTCTCAATTCACTGCTGGGAATGCCAGCATCCCAGATGGTCCAGATCCATGTTGCAGTGAATGCTTAAACTGGATGAATAAGTAAGTCCTTTGGGAGCTCAACAACTGCATGTTGAAATATTTTATCGCTAGTTTTCCTTCTGGATCCTTATCAAGGAATTGCCTATATGTAAAAAACTGCTCACCTACTTTAAGATCTACAGCTCATTACACTGGGCTTTCTGTTTTATTTTAAGATCTCCAACTAGTATTTGAGAGAGGAGGTGAACAGTAACTAACAAAAAAGACATGTTATTTTCCAAAGACTAGTCACAATAACTGAATATTCTAGACACATGAACTTTGGTTTCTTTTGAGTCTTTTCCCTAGTACTACATTATAAAAATTATTCAGGGTTAAAAATGAAGAGCTTTCTGCTTCATTTAACTTCAAGCTCATGAAGTTACTGCCATTTTCTCTTTTCCAATGTATCCTCATATCTTCAGCTGTTTCTGAGGTTCAATACATCAAAGTCCAAATAGGGCATCACACACACTCATGCTGCTTCAAGAGGAGACAAAAAGGAACACACATGATTTCATAATTTCTTACAACTGGTTTCCTTCCCTATCAAATACTCTCCTCTTCCACCACCTTTTTTTGTTGACACTCTAGTTCTCAGATGACATCCAAATAAAATTCTGGTTTTAACGGTGTTAGGGGGACATGATTTTATAAATAGAATTTCTAAATGATGACTTGAATGTAGAAGATCAACCAGAACCATCCTGTTTTTTTTTTTTTTTTGTGTTAAGTAGTGACCTGGGATCTAGTTCAAGATGCTACTTGACAGAAAAAGATAGTTTCCCCTGAGGGTTTTTTTCTCATGAAAAATGACTTCTTAGGTTAAGGTCTATAGAAGTCCCTGTCAGATGATTTCACCACTGGCTGTATGAGAATGAAATTTGTCATTTGGAATTGGATCTAAATTCACATTCTTAAGGGGAAGAAACATTATGTGGCCATGTTATTTTCATTCAGAAAAAAAAAGCGAATATCCATCATTTTCATGGCAGTTAGAGCTATTTCTAATATTCAACTACATCAGAAATCAAATGCCAATACTTAATACAAATTCCAACTTGAACAGAAAATCAAAACTACTTAAGGGAAATGGGAACAGGGCAATAAAAAGGTTAGAAAGAAAATAGGCAAATGAAAATTCTGATTGCATGCCAAATTCCATGAGTTCTCTTATAAAATTTATACTCTACCAATAGTTCTTTGATAATAACCCTTAGTGCCAAGAAATGAAGCCACTACAGTCTCCTCCATAAGAGCTACTCTGCAAAGCCACCATTACTATTCCCCAATGAAAATGACATGTACATTTTTATAGCAATATCAAAATGTTACTTCTTTAATAATATACATTTTAAAATTTCACTATTCTCTTGTCATAAACAAGGATCACAGAGCATATCTGCCTCAAAATGATGCTGACCTGTTTTTTCCAAGCACTATAATTGTCTAAGCAATGCCATGGAAGTTGAGGAAGTCCATGGCTACAAAAGTCAAGAATAAAGTTAAATTATCTTAGAAGTAATAAATGGAAACACAATTCACAGTATTTGGTGAGTAGGAAGAATTGAATGTTAAAAAAAAAAGAATAAATAAAAACTCTGAAATAGGATTGAGAAAAACAAAAAGAGCATTTGGTGAAGAAACCAATAGACTATAATAATAAGTCCCCCACCCAAACTTTGGCAATGTCATTCAGCTGAGCTAGTTGGCTCCACGTTACTTCAACCAACTTGGAAACTATGACCCTTACATGATATATCTCTGGACCACAAGGTTTGGATAGCCAATCAGCATTAAGACAAATCATACAGAGATATAAGCCACAGTCAAACCCACAAAAGAATAATGTTATTTGTCTAATATGGAAAACAAAAATCTCTGGATTATTAAAGAGCCCAAAGATAATCTAACAGTATTGTCACATGCAGACCTCCATGATTCTCCTCCAACTACAGACTTTTTTGGGGAACCTGAACATCCTAGACCATGGCCTAAGTTCAACTTGGTGGAAATTTAGCCAGAAATTTTGGCAAAGGGGATGAGATTGTGGAATAACAAGGATTATTAAGAAGTGTCAGAAAGTATGTATTTTTATAGCCGTATGACTTTGTTTAGAGTACACATTGTAATGATCTCCTCCCATAGAAATCACTTCAAACCACAATCCTCAACTGTTGTGCAACATTCAGCCAAGGATTTCACACAACTTTCACTCAGGAAATAATCAAATGACTCACCATTACCAATGAATTCCGTGTAGTGTTAAGAATAATTACAGAGTAACATCTTTTTCTAATTACCACGAAATTAAAACTAGGAATAAAATTAGGAAAATACTTGTGCTTTTTGACCTATTAAGCATCATTCTTAATCTCTCACAAAATGATAAAGTGTCTCAAACTAATTTTCATTTGTAAGTTAGATTTTAAAATCCTGTTTTATTAAAACAAAACTCTGTTAATGTGTATCTTTACCTTTTTTTTTTTTTTGCGTTACTGAATCCAGGAAGCATTCTACTACTAAGCTACATACCCAATGCATTTGTTTGTTTGTTTGTAGAGAGGGTCTTCCTAAGTTGCCCTGACTGGCTTCCTCCAAGTAACTGGGACTGCAGCTATGACAACACTTTTAAGGCAGATGTGAAGAGATCTACTGGAATGACAGATTGCCAACCACTTATAAACAATATTCGTATTTCACTCACAAATGCAGCTTTCCAAGCTTTCAGAATCACTGAGCCCTAAATCTGACAAGATTTTCTATGACAAACCATTATTTATCTTAATGTTTTCTCTCAGATTTTACTTATTAGACATGGACAGGTCAGTTTTTGTATATATAAATGAAAATCACAACTAAAAAAAGATACCTTTGATAAAGGTTAACATTGTCAACTGTAGCACAGAGGTAGGCACCAAATTCTGAATTCCTTTGCTTGAATGAGAGTGATGTACTCTGAATTAATCAAAAACTGTCCATGTGAGGTGTCTGTCATTTCACAAAATAAAATGCATTTGAGAAGTGACTTGCAAGTCAAATCATTTCTCACAAATACAAGCACTGAAAATGATACTAGAGACCTAGTTTATTTTTGGCTGAAAATAATATATTCCACTGGGGAAAAGAGAAATGGGAATGAGGATAAAATTGAGCAAATTGTACCCTACCAATTAATCTGTCTAAAGCATCAGCCAGGTGTTTAAATTTGGTACTAAGCTAGAATGAAAGAATTTTTTAAGTAGTAGAGCATACATATTTGGCCAGCTAAATAACAAACTTGATTATTTAAATTATACTATAATGTCAGAATTCTCAGAAGTGTATATGTCGGTCCTCACTGAACATGTTCCATACCAGGGTTCTGATATGAAATGTTGTAAGCAATGTGTCGATCTTGAACGTGGATATTTGAAGTCCTATATTCTCAGCAGTCATTCCTGGCAGTGTTCTATTAAATCCTCAAGGGACAGATGCTAACTTATCTAGTCAGTTCTCTCCTCAGTAAGTCTATCTCACTCAGGCAATAGTAAGTATTTCACTATGATTCAACAGCATTTAAACATGTAACAACAAAAAAGAAAATTCCAGAAACAAGGGGGGAAAATTCCACCTAAATAATAGAAAACATGAAATTAAAATAGATATATATTTAAAAAAAAACAAAATAGAGAAATGTAGTTAGGGAAAAGGAAAGACAAAAATCACTGCAATTAAGAACTGAATTTTCTCCAAATAATATAGAGACCGAGGAATTGATGAAAAAAATGATAAAAAAGGCACGTAGAAATAAATGATAAAGGGCAGCAAAATTTCATTTGGTAAAGGTTTTAAAGTGCCAGAATTCATGGTAACCAAACTAGAGCTTTTAAATTTTGGCAGTCTTATCAAGTCCAAGTTCTTTCCTGTCAAATCTTCTGATTTGTATCTATTTCCACAAATCAAATTCAGTGTGCTATAATATTAGTGATAAAATATTTTATGTTCAGACTGTCACTTGGGAATTATTTTATGAAACTGTACAAGTCTAACTAGAATAAATTTACTTGATTGTACAGCCAATGAATCATTGTGTATCTACATAATTTTGGCATTTGCTGAATTACACAGTATACTTTTTAAAGTTTATCTGTTTATTTTTATGTGGTGCCAGGGATTGAACCCAGTGCCTCACGCATGCTAGGCAAGTGCTTTACAACTGAGCCAAAACCCCGGCCCTACACAGTATACGTTTCACAAGATAAGGTACCGACCTAAATGTTTAATAAATCACTATTATTGTTTGGGACACTTGAAAATCAAAAAGTCCATGATTCAAGCCTAGAACTAGCAAAAATATATTTCTGTTCATTCCCAAAATAAGGAAAACCAAGTAATAAAGAGAGTGAAAAGATATCTCAAAATCTCATTCCTATACATGATACTTTTTGAAAGTGCAGATCAATTTCTTCCCTCTCTTTCTACTCAGGGACATAATTCTACAAAGTCATCCACTCCTAATAGCTGAGATGGACATTATATTGAGTCTGCTTTCAGCATGGTGGTATTAGTTGCATAAAGCACACTTTTTGAGCAAATGTGAGCCCTAGCTAGATGTAGGTTTCTCATATTACATTCCACAACATCTTATGAGATGATATATACCCCATTCCTGCACAAAAGTAGAACTATGGAAAAGCCCAACTGTTATAATTTTGTTTCTGTATAATTTGCACCATTATTTTCCTTTTCGCCACTTAAAAAAGCCTGATCCATGTGCTTAATAAAATGCTTGTCAGCTGCATATTAATGAACAAGCAAAACTTATTACTCTTCAAAATACCAGTATTTAGAAGTAGATGCAGGAAGATGCATGGAAAAAAATGGAAGTGCAGCTCTGGAAGCCTGCACTCCCAAAGGAAACTACTACATACAGACAGCACAAAGGAGAAATGAGAGCCCTGGTTCTGCATAGCTCTACCAGAGGAAAGAGTCATTTTCTTTTAAAATTGCTAAAAAGATAGAATAAATATATTAACTACTCATTGGATCTCTTGCTGGTCATTTTTAGAATGGCTCTTAAAGTTTTTCAATTATAATCTTCTGTTTCAGGTTTCTGTGACTTAAAGCCAAATGCTACTATAATATCTACTATAAAATATATCATTATAGAAACATTATATACCAATCTCTGATAGGGTACCTGGGTCAATCTTGGGTTTCATTTTTTACTTCTATGGCAAGAAGTGCAAATTGGAGCTCTCTATCCTGTCTACTATTTAATGTAATACGAGACAAGTCAACATAGACACATATATCACCTTAACATACATCAACTGTTCTACAGAACTATATATACCTGTTACGAATGAAGAGGTCAACTAATGACACCACTTACAAGCAGTTGTACTATGTGAGGTAAAGTGAAAGAGGAAATAAAGACCAAACAATCCAACAACAAAACCCCAAATTCTTGTAGCACTGAATCTGTTAATAATGCTGATCTCCCAATTAAGAAGAAAAAAAAAAAAAAAGGAAGAAAGAAAGAAAAATCTGAAAGGGTAAACTGCCTAATTTTTTTTTTTAATATTCATTAATTCTTACAAGTTAAAGAAAAATATGTATATTTAAATGGAAAGTATACCAATTTCACTTTATTAGCCTAATTTAGGAATAAGATGAGGAGAATGGGGTTGAGGTCAAGTATGAAGGAAAAGGATTAAAACTTGTGATGGTAAAGATCCCTTTAAAACTCCGGCACAGTCCTTAATCACTGCAGCTTCACCTCAGTTAACAGAGTTGCAATCCAAAACACTGAAAGCACACTCTCATTTTCTGTTTCTGTGCTCGGCGACTCTTCAGTTACAGTGTGATGAGGTCTACCAGGTTGCCTTTAGGAGGAGTCATGCTGTCAGGAAAGAAATTAACTAAGGTGTCAAAGAGCTGAGTTCTTTGAGCGTAGGTGTGATCCACATCCGAAAAGCCTGGTGAAGAAGAGAGAACAAAGAAATTCATCCACTGTGTTTTAAAACTCTACACCTAACAGTAAAGTTAGCTGAGATCAGCAGCAACGTATACTGGAAAAAGCAAAATCAATCAAGCTTCAAAACCACAGAG
Source organism: Tamias sibiricus (assembly GCA_025594165.1). Lineage (NCBI taxonomy): Eukaryota > Metazoa > Chordata > Mammalia > Rodentia > Sciuridae > Tamias > Tamias sibiricus. The sequence goes on from CM046664.1 coordinate 153,840,362, forward strand.
ACACTACTCAGTGTGATCTTAGTTCTACTACCTGGCAGTGGTGTGGCAGTATCAGCCTCTCTCTGGGTTCAGCACTTCTGTTTCCTCAGGTGTAAATTTGTGATAATCCTGTTCACTTCATGAGATTATCAAGCAGATTAAATGCAATTCCATGAAAAGCACCTAGCATTAAAGACTGGCACTTTGGTAATTCAATAATATTGATTTCTCTTCCTTACAAGATTTTTTCTCTGCTAATCCATTGAGGAAATTCCATTCCTCTTTTCTGACTTTCAGTTTTTTTGTTTGTTTTATGTGTGTGGGTGTGTGTTTTGGTACCAGGATGGAACTCAGGGCACTCGACTTGTGGGACACAACCCCAGCCCTTTTTTGTACTTTATTTAGAGACAGGGTCTCACTGAGTTGCTAAGTGCCTCACCATTGCTGAGGCTGGCTTTGAACTTGCAATCCTCCTGCCTCAGCCTCCCAAGTTCTGGGATTACAGGTGTGTGCCACCATGCCCAGCTCTTTTCTGAGTTTTTAATGCTTCTGATACACTAAAAATTTTTTTTATGATAAAATCACAATGAAAAGGATCTTCAGAAAGTGGTCTAAAATCACTAAGACTGAGAGCTGGAAGAACTATCAGAGAACTGAGTAAAAATGTAGACAACTGAGGGAAAGTAATATATGTGTAACAGGCAGAATGGTACCTAGCACACAGCAAATACCATACATTCTGGTACTGTGTACCAGGCTCTACACTAAGCACACATTACAAGAATGATGAAGGCTTTTATCCACATAAATTTTGGAAAGTGAACGATATTCTTTCTTTCTTTTCTTTTCTTTCTTCTTCTTCTTCTCCTCCTCCTCTCCCTCCCTCCCTTTCTCTCTCTCTCTCTCTCTCTTCTTTCTTTGCTTTAGTTGTATACAAAGTGTTTTTAGTTTTACGTGGTGCTGAGAATTGAACCCGGGCCGCGCACATGCTAGGCGAGCGCTCTACTGCTGAGCCACAATCCCAGCTCATGAACGATATTCTTAAAAAGTGGAAATAGTTAATCTAAAGGATCTCCCTCCTCTTAACCTCTAGTAGACAAATTAAATTTCAAGTTCACATCAACTAATTCAGTTAGATGCCTCCTTCTTTTAGTCAGATGATATACTAATCTCAGCTGCTTCAGATTTCTTACACACCAATGAGGTATTTAAACAATAAAATAAATGATCTTTTCATTCTTAAAACGGCTGAGACATGTGAGTCCTGCTGAGTGCTATCAGAAACAGAACTAGAGCCATACAGAGTTATATATGCTATGATGGTTCCATGGAGACTGTTTCAAATCAGGCTGATTTCCATTCAACTTACAATAGAGTTTTATGTCTGATCTGTTTTAGTCTTGTCAAGAACAGGAATAGAACATAACATTGTCAAGGATACCAGTTTCCTGGAAGGAAATAAACAATGCCTTAAGAATGGTACATTCCTTTTTATTAAATTTTTTAAAAAATTATTATTTTTTAAGTTTGAAGGGAAAATGTTTCCTTTTTGAGCTGAACTTAAGCTGGGACAAAGCCTACTATCATATCATAGGAATGAATAGAAGGAAATACTCCAAAATATTAACAAAGCTTATGCCTGGTAAGATTATCATCTTTTTTCCCCCTATGTTATGTTCTTCTGAAGTTTCCAAATTGCCTTATTTTCAATTTTTTATTTGAAAAATTTCAAACTCACAGGAAAGTTTCAAGAAGAGTACAGTGAACATTCATATATATCCTTCACTTAAATCACAGTTGTTAACATTTTTGCCAAATATGTTCTTACTGTATATATGTATATACCCCACTCAATCCTTTTGTGGAACTACTTGGTAATAAATGTTATACATCTTTATTTTCTTGAGCTCATTTCAGCTAGGAACAAGAATGCCTACTTCGTAACCATTATATATTAAATTCAGGAAATTTAACATTGATATCCAAATAATCTTTTTTATAGTCATTTCCCCCCCACTAATCTGAAATCTAAGCCAAGATTAACACACTGCAGTGAGTTTTCAAATCTCTTTAATCCAAAATAGTTCCTCAGTGCTTTGTTTTTTATGATAGATTTTTCTGAAGAGACCTTGAATAGAATGTGTTAAATCTGGGTTGTCTGATATGATCAGATAGAGTTTATGCAGTTTGGCCAGAATATAATAGAAGTAAGACTGTATGTCCTCAGTATGTCGGCTCAGAAGGCATGAGATTTGTCCCAATTACCCATGAGGTTAACTTTTTCTGGAAGTACAGAGCACTGAATCCAGGGGTGCTCTAACACAGAGCTACATCCAGCACTACTACCACCCTGCCTTTTTTTTTTTTTTTTTTTTTTTGGTACTGGGAACTTTATTATATTTTGCTTAGAGATAGGGCCTCGCTGAGTTGTTTATAGCCTCACTAAGTTGCTAAGGCTGAATTGGAATTTACAATCCTCCTTCCTCAGCCTTCCGAGTTACTGGAATTACAGCCTAGCTCTTTTTATTTAAGATAGGGTCTTACTAAGTTGCCTAGGTTGAACTCAAACTTTTGATCTCTAGTCTCAGCCTCCCAAATCACTGGGATTACAGGAATGCCCCACTATACCTAGCTCAATTGCAGGGCAATGTGCTATGCATTCTCATTTAACCCTAAAAAGTATTCTTTTATTTTTATTTACTATTTACAAATGAGGAAGTTGAGATTTATACGATCATTAGATCAATAGTCAAATTATGGCAGGTCCCTATTATGGAATATGTATCACTTCATGAGAATATGAAGATCCACATCATTAAGTTTTATAAAAAATTATGTTGCAAAATGCTTTTATATACATATAAACACATATTTATATGTGAGCAAATATATAGTCAATCTTGATGATTTGGATTCCATATCTGCAAATTCATCTAATCACTAACAACTATTTGTAATCCTCAAATCAGACTTGTTGCATACTTTTGAGGACATCTGTAGCCATGTATAGAGCAACAAAATATCTGAACCACCACATGCATATCCCCAACTAAGGTGAATTATGTGATATTCCACCTTCAGGTTTCAAGTCTCATACTAAACACAAATGTCCTTTCAAACTCTACTTGGTGCCACATTTTTCAAATCTGTATGATTTTGTTGGTGACTTTGCTGTTTAAAATGGTCCACCAAATCCAGTGCTGAAGTGCTGTCTACTATTTCTAAGTGTAAGTAGGCTGGATGAAGAAAATACATAGTGTTAGATAAGCTTCTTTCAGGTACCAATTATAGTGCTGCTGACCATGAGTTCAATGTTAATTAATATATATAATATATATTAAATATGAAAATTTTAAACAAAAATACATATAAGTCAAAGTTATATACTGACCAGTTGAAAAAATATTTTGACCAGAGAGGCTCACAGAAACTTAACTCTGAATTTCCCATAGGAGCAATGTTTCACATTCACTAAGTCAATGTTCCCTGTGACTTCATAAAACATAATTACTTTGAATAATGAGAATCAATTGTATCTATAATAGTCTCTTTATATAGATGTGTGTATGGAAAGATCTACCAGACATGGCAGGAGATACAGTGATTACATCTGAAGGTAGGGGACAGAGCATGAGGGAAGTTCTTTAGGGAAAATCTTAAACTTTACCTGTAGTCAACATTTTTTTTTTTTAACACATTGGAAAGGTAATAACAGCACTTTAGTAACATAACTCTTGCTCCTAATCACTATTTTTCTCTCATTTTATTTTCACCATAAAGTGGAAAGAGGAACAGTGGAAACTGGGAAAGTTCTATGAGAGATAGTAATAGTCTATGATTCAGAGAATGAACTCCGAAGGACTAATGATAGGGTTTGAATCCTGGCTTTGCTGCTCACTAGCACTATTCCTGAGCAAGTAACTTTAGCTTGTATTCAAGATAACATACTCAAGGAGATAACAAACTTACTTCATAGGGTTACTATGGGGAATAAATGAGTTATGACATGCTAAATGGCTGGAGTAACACTTGGCCCCATAGTAAATGCTCAATAAATATCAACTTGTTATCACTCTATGACGGTACTATGATTGAAGACAATGACTACTCTAAAAGGAAGGTGATCAATTAGGAATATAGTTTTAACACCCTACACAGACTAGCTGGACTTTCCTATTTATGGTAAAGAAGAAATTGTGAAATTTTAATTCTTCCACTGGCATATCATTTTGTTTTTTCATCTATATTTTCTACTTCTAATAGTAAACTTGTTATTTATATAAAAGCCCCTGCTAACATGCAGGCTACAGATAGGAGGCTGAAGAAAGTATCTGCTGAAATATAAGTTTGATAGACATAGCAAAAATATAAAGGTTAAAAGTACAAAGCAAATGTGAAATTCTTAAGGCTTGTAATTCACAAAAATCAACAGAATGCCCCAAAGCATTGTACTTGAGGCACAAAATGTTTTAAGCATTTGTCTGGGTTCTTTTTTTTTTTTTTTTTTTTTGTGGTACTGGGGATTGAACTCAGGGGCACTCGACCACTGGGTCACATCCCCAGCCCTTTTTTGTATTTTATTTAGAGACAGGGTCTCACTGAGTTGCTAAGTGCCTCGCTGTTGCTGAGGCTGGCTTTGAACTCGCGATCCTCCTGCCTCAGCCTCCCAAAGTGCTGGGATTACAGGTGTGCGCCACCACGCCTGGCCTGGGTTCATATTTGTATGTCATATTTAGACTGTAAACTTCTAGAAAGATGTGAAGAATGAAAATGGCAACATGTGCTGTATACCAGATTTTTCCTACTTGTCAGTCACCTTGCTGAAAAGAAGCTTAACTGCTCCAATATTTTCTAGAAGACACAGCTCCTAAAGTAAGCATAATGATTCTGTTCAATCTCAAAGGTGCATACAGTCACCAAAAGCTTTAAAATAAAGATCCCTGGAGGTTATCTATCCCCCAAATCAGTCATTTTTCTAAAACTAAGATAACTCCAGTTTTTTATAAATCACTACCGATTTGATTCCCTCAAATATTAGAATAACATTAATATGTACTTTAATCTGTACTAAGAAGTTAACATAAATTGGAACAATTTTGAAGGGAGTCAGAAAGTTTGCTTGAGATCAACTTTTGTTTTGCCGAGTTTAGAGAATGAAATATTCATCTATACAATGAAAGGTCTGATAAATAACCTATTTTATATCAATTCTAGTTGTTATAGAAAGTAAAACAGTCTGACAGAAAATGAATGAGAGCAAAAGTCAGAAACTCTAAATAGCCATGAAACCATATAAAAAGAACCTATTTATAACTAATATATATAATTTATCATCATTAAAATTAACATACAACCTGAATTTGGTATTTTACTATGATGATTTCCATAATTATTTCATTTAATTCTCTGAACAAATCAGGTAAGACCTCTCATTACCTCTATCTTACAGATAAAGAAACTCATGATTAGAAAAACCAAGGTCACTTTTGTGTGTATGTGTGTGTGGCAGGGGGGTGGAGTAAGATGGAACCAGGACTTCACAGTCTAGGTAAGCACTCTACCAGCAAGCTATAGCTCCAGCCCCAAAGTCACTTCTAAAATTAGCCAGGGCAGAGCTCATATCTGAACCTTAATTCTGGCTGGTAACCACTGTGCTATAATCCAAGTTCCTCACTACTAAAATACTGCCTCCCTTCAGACAAGGTAGGAAACAAAGTCTCACAGGAATTTTCCCTTTTTGTATTTTTCTCTGTTGTGTTGGTATTGTTCTCTGTGTATCTGAGGTTTGTTGAACATCCAAGTAAAACAAATTGTTCCTGACAAAATATGTTAAGCTGGCAGGAAAAAGGGCAGAGAGCGCAGAAAGGAATAGAGCTGAGGATAGAATATTTGCTGACACCACCAAACATAATTCAAATTACTGTCAAAAAATTCTTGTTCCAAAGGCTAAAAATTAGCCAGAGACAATTTAGTACTGCTCACCAGTAAATAAAAATAATGGTCCTGGGCTGTGGTATCCATACATAATAAAGCACACAGTCATTCAACTTGGGTATCTATGTGCCAAGTTTCCAAATCATGTATCACTAGGTTTCTGTTTCAAATAATGAAATTCAGAAAGGCGAGAGATTCTCCATCCTCACAGGGTTGTGATTTCTAGTAGTCTGAAGACCTTTTCAAAAAGCTCTTGAATGTATAAAATAGTGTTAAACTATTATCTAAATTCTAGGAGATACTACTGAAGTCATATTTCACAGCAATCTGCTAGTTTAGTCTTGTGGGACTGGAGTTGCCTTGATCAGTAGAGAAGCCCCAATTACTTGCTATGGAAAAGACAGGGCAAGACCCCAAGGAACATTCTTTTCCATTCTAGTGAAAAGCACCAGAATTACATATATATTGAAAACTGTGAGGTATAGTTAACCTTTATGAGAGAAAAGGCAAATAATGAAGAAATCAAAATCCTCAAGTGTTATTTTATTCCACATATAAGAAGTAGTATTTATGTTATAGGTACTAGAAAATTCCAACGCTATTGCCCAACTCTAAGGTAAATAACAACATTAGTATCAATAGAATTAATATAATTCACTGCATAACTATTTTATAATGACAAGTAGAGAGTTGGATATTCTCATGTTTCAAACAACTACTATGTTATGGGGAAAATTGAAGCTACCAACAACGAGTCAGCCTAACAAAAATATCCTTTAAAATTTACCAGACTAAAGCTCTTGGTTCTAGAACTTCTACAAACTCACAATATAATTTAACTACTTTAATAACTCATTAACACTAAATGAGAGGGCATCTTACTAAAGACCATATCAGAGATATTTGAGAAAACTTAAGTTTCAACTGGAACTTATCTTGAACAATTAAAATACCAACAAATAAAAATCATAATTTTAAAGAAAGAGGTAATTCATTTTCTCTGCTCTCAAAAAATTTCATTGCCTTACCCAATTACCATTCTTTTGATACCATACAATTCCATGACAAAAAATTAAAAGGAAAAATCATTCAACCAACAAGTGCTATCTCATAGTAAGTACAACTTAGAGTGGACATTCCAAAGCAGTATTAACTAATTTATTTTGACCATGCTTCTACTGCCATCTATTGTTTTACAACTCAGTAGTGGCATAACAGGAATTGCAGACGGATCTATGAACTGGCGAAGGATACTTGGAAAGTAACCTTAAAAGCAAAAGCAGGTTACAAGAAATTTTACACACTATCTTGAAACTTGTTCCACTTGTTTGGATGAATATCTCTAGTACTGTTTCATTTTAAAGAAACCAAAATCCAACCTTAAATGCTAGGGCACCTGACTGGACTAAACTATACTGCTGTACTTACCTAGAGCTGTAAAATCAGAACCAGATTTGAATAGAGCTGAAGCTAGGAGCTGAAACTGCAAAGTAAAACAGAAGCAAATTAGATGGCTAGCACATTTAAGAATAATAATTTCTGTAACTTTGACCACTTATTAGTATCTGTATATTTTTGCACATGTTGCACAGGTCTATTCACCAAATATTGGCAAGAACATCACATTTAAACAATATGCTGACTTTCTATTGGACTACTATTATTGTTTTCCAAAATACTAGACCAAGTCTTGAAATTATTTTATTTTAAAAACTTATTAAAGTCCACTGCCATAAAATAACTCATTTGGGACTTTGTCACAGATGAATAGACTGGTACCCTGGACATAGTTACTGAATTTTTAGTGTAATGCACACTTATCTCAAAACAAAACAAAAATAAATGACAACAAAACCATATCCCTATAAAACACGTGATATCTCTGCTGTGTAAATCAAAGAAATGCACAGGTCCCCAAAATATAGAGTTGACTGGGATCCCACAATCATGTATAACTATATTGTTAAAACTCAAAGGCCGGGGGCTGGGGTTGTCTCAGTGGTAGAGCACTCGACGAGCACGTGCGCGGCCCGGGTTCGATCCTCAGCACCACGTACAAATAAACGAATTGTGTACGACTAAAAGCAAATAAATAAATATTTAAAAACAAAACAAAACAAAAACTCAAAGGCCTTTTTAAATGGAAATAATATTGTAAACATTGATTAGATCCACAGGCTAGCCAGTTAACATTAGTTTAAAATAGAAATGCAACCAAATAATGACAAAACAAGGTAAGACAAACCATTGCAACACTGACAATTTAACAAATTAATAAAAATTTTTACAAAACTATATTTATCCTGAAGGAGTATGCTGGAAAAAAGGAAAGTTAAAGGAAAGAATAAGAGTAGACAAATGGGTAGAGTACCAACGGAATTACTTGGCACTTCCCAAGGCTTGAGCAGTTGATAGCACAAATTCTTTAGGATCTGTGTTTGCAGCCTTTAAAATTTCAGGTAATTGCATTAATATTTATAAGCCCTGACTAACAGTCTTTTGAAGGTCATAAATGGTACATATATTCCAGATGTACATATCTAAGTAAAAGTTAAGAAAAAAAAGGATTAAAAAAAGAGTTAAAAATTTATTTATTTGCTTTAGTTGTACACAACACAATGCATTTGTTTACGTGGTGCTGAGGATCGAACCCAGGCTATGCACGTGCTAGGCCACAACCCCAGACCCTCTTAATGTCTTTTAATGAGTAAAAATATAAATTTTGTTGAAGTCCAATACATCAAGTTTTTTTCTTTCATAATTAGTGCCTTTTGTGTTGTGTCCATAAAATCTTTCATATTTTAAGGTTGTGAAGATAATCTAGGTTTTCTTCTTGAGGCCTATTGTTTTAGATTTAGATCTGTAACCTACCTTCATTTTTTTGTGTAAAGAGTAAGTGGGGTTAAGATTACCAGTTAATCAAATCATTTGTCCAAAAAACTAAATAAATAAACAAACTTTCCTTGAACTTGGTACCCTGGTCAAAAACCAGTTGACAGTACATATGCAAGTCTATTTCTGGACTCTATTCTGTTCTATTGATCCATCTGTCTGACCTTATACCAGTACCATGCAACTCTGATTATTGTGGCTTTATACAAAGACATGAAGTCAGGTAGTATAGTCCACATCCTTCGCATGTCTACATAAATTTTAGAATCAGCTTGTCTATGTCCTCAACAACAACAAAAACCAAACTTTGCAGATTATCAATAGGGATAGCATTAAACTAAAGGCCAGTTTTGGGACAATGTGCAGCTTTACAAATTTTTTTAGTCTTTCAATCCATAAATAGATTTCTCCATTTATTAGGTCTTCTTCAAATTCCTTTTTTTTTGGTGTGTGTGTGTGGTACCGGGGATTAAACTCAGGGGCATTCAACCACTGGGCCATATCCCCAGCCCTTCTTTGTATTTTATTTAGAGACAGGGTCTCACTGACTTGCTAAGTGCCTCGCCGTTGCTGAGGCTGGCTTTGAACTCATGATCCTCCTGTCTCAGCCTCCCCCTGGGATTACAGACATGCGCCACTGCGCCCGGCTCTTCTTCAAATTCTTATAACAGACTTAGGACTAAATATTTGACATTTCTTTATGCTATTATGATCAGTATGACTTAAGTTTCCATATTGTAATTGTTTGTTTCTATTATAAAAACACAGTTGCTCTTTTCTTTGACTTTGTATTATGTAACATTCCTAAGTTCATTTATATTGCTTTGTATTTTATATGGGGTTTCCTATGTACACATTCAAGTTATCTACAAATGCAAAAAACAATAGTTTTTCCTTCCCAATCTACATGCTATTTCTTTTTCTTACCTTACTGCACTAGCTAAAACTACTGGTACATGTTGAACAGAGGTATGGACAGTATATATCTTTTTGTGTGTGTGTGTGTGTGTGTGTGGTACCGGGGATTGAACTCAGGGGCACTCGACCACTGGGCCACATCCCAGCCCCTTTTTTTTTGTATTTTATTAGAGACAGGGTCTCACTGAGTTGCTAAGTGCCTCGCCATTGCTGAGGCTGGCTTTGAACTCGCGATCCTCCTGCCTCAGCCTCCCAAAGTGCTGGGATTACAGGCGTGCGCCACCGCGCCCGGCTGACAGTATATATCTTTTCCTTGTCATAATCTCAGGGGAAAGAAGTTAATATTCTATAATTAATTATGGTCCTATTACATGTTTTTCATAGATGTCCTTTATGAGACTTAGGTTTCTTTTTATTCCTAGTTTGCTAAAAATTTTTATCATAATGAGTTTGAATTTTGTAAGATGGTTTTCTCCATTTATGGAGATGATCTATGGTTCTCCTTCATTATGGTGAGTTACACTAATTGATTTTCAAATGTTAAACCAATCATGTATTTCTAGAATAAAACTACTACTACTTTAATTTTTTGTACTGGGGATTGAATCTAGGAGTGCTTTACCAGTTACATCCCTGGCTCTTTGGATTTTTAAATTTTAAGACAGGGTCTCATTAAGTTGTTTAGGGCCTCACTAAATTGCTGAGACTGGCCTTGAACCTGCAATCTCCTGCCTCAGCCTCCTAAGTCATGTGCCACTGGGCTTGGCCCTTATGATAAACTTCTATTTGGTAATGGCATATTAACTATTTAATATACTGCTGAATTTAATCAGATAAAATTTTTCTTTAGAATTTTGCATCTATGTTTTTTTTTCTTGTAATGTCTTTAACAACATTTTATATAATTTTAAACTACCTTCATAAAAGGATTTAGGAATCATCTACGTCCTTCAAATTTTTCAGATTTCTGAGGTCCATGCAGAACTAGTTTTTTTTTTTTCCCCTTCCTTAAATGGTTGACAGAATTTATTGATAAAGCCATCTGGGCCTGGAGTTTTCTTTCTTGGAACATTTTTAATTACAAAGTCAATCTCTGTAATGGATATGGGGTTCCTTAAGATTTTATTTCTTACGTCAGTTTTGGTAAATTAAATCATTAAAGAACTGTCTGGGGCTGGGGTTGTGGCTCAGCGGTAGGGCGCTCGCCTAGCACGTGCGCGGCCTGGGTTCGATCCTCAGCACCACGTAAACATAAATGCATTGCATTGTGTACAACTAAAGCAAATAAATAAATATTAAAAAAAAAAGAATTGTCTATTTCATTAAGATCCTGAATTTGTTGAGAAGATCGTTCACAGTATCTTTTTGTAGTGATTTCTGATTTTTATCTGTAATACTGGTAGCTTAAGTTTTCACTTTTTTCTTCATAAGTCTTGCTTGGAGTTTATCAATTTTGTTTACCTTTTCAAAGAACCAACTTTTCACTTTTGAATTTTTCTCTACTGCTTGTTTCTTATTCCACTAATTTCCTGTTTTCTTATTTGGGGTTTAACTTGCTCACCTTTTCTAACTCCTAAGGTAAAAGATAAACTTAACTGGTTCTACATAGAGGAGGAGGAAGAGAAAACTTATTTTAACAATCTGATTAAATAAGTGGAACTGATCTGTATTGGCCTATGATTTTAACAGATACCAAGTGACATTATAGACCTCTTTCCCAAACTCTGAACTCAAATATCCAACTACCATCACAACATCTTAACTGGCTGTCTCATAGGCATCTCAAATTGAACATATCCAAAATCAAGTTTCTGATTTCCAGTAGGGAGTCCCCACCTACCACCACAAACAACTCCACCTAGAACCTTCTCATTTTAACTGAAAGTTAACTTCATCCCTCCAGTTTTTCAGGTAAAAAACTTTGGAGTTATTTATTTGAAATGCTACATTCAATTCATCATAAAAATTTGTTGGTTCTACATTTAAATATACTGAAAATTTGATTAATTTTGCTTATCTCTCTATTGCTACTATTTTGATCTAACTTGGACAATTTCTTGCTTAGATTTCTAAAATCTTCCTTGTAGGTCTCTCTGCCAACATACTTTTCCCCTTTAGTCTGTTCTCAATACAGTAGTCACAGTGATCTAATTAAAACAGAGTGCAAGCCGGGCGCGGTGGCGCACGCCTGTAATTCCAGCACTTTGGGAGGCTGAGTCAGGAGGATCGCGAGTTCAAAGCCAGCCTCAGCAATGGCGAGGCACTTAGCAACTCAGTGAGACCCTGTCTCTAATAAAATACAAAAAAGGGCTGGGGATGTGGCCCAGTGGTCTAGTGCCGCTGAGTTCAATCCCCAGTACCAAAAAAAAAAAAAAAAAAAAAAAAAAAAAAAAAAAAAACAGAGTGCAGATCACATCATTCTTCTGCACAATACCCTGAATTGACTTCTTATTCAATCACACTAAAAACCAAAGTCTTAAAAATGGCTTACGAAGGCATTCACCTCCTGTTTTCCCAGTTCTTGCTCTTACCTCTATGACCTATGACTGCTCTCACCCATTTTCTCTACTCCTGTCACCATGGTTTCCTTGCCTCTCCTAAATCGTGCCCGAATGCTTCCACCCTAGGATCTTTGTTCTAACCCTCCCTTTGCCAGAAATTATCTTTACCAAATTATCTGCCTAGCTCCTTTCCTCAAATCCTTCAAGTCTTTCTGCAACTCTAACTAACTGAGGTCTATTATGATCATCTTATTTAAACTGCCCAATTCTCACCTCTTGTACTTCTGATCTCCTTTATCCTTCTGTAACTTTTTTTCCCTGTAATACTTATCAAATTCTATCATGCTATATAACTTGCTAATGTAATGTGCTGTTTATTGTCTTTCCCAAAGGAATATAAGGGCCTTCTGGGCAGGGATCTTGTTTTGTTTGCTGATGTATCTCCTAAGCCTAGAATGCCTGGCATATTGTAGGAAATCAATATATAACTATTAAATGAATGACATAAGTACTGTGGAAACAGTACAGGCACTATATAATTAATTCAAAACATGCTATATGGCTGAAAACTAGTTTTTTTCATTTCTTCTCTATTATATAAATACCCTCTGAAAATGGTAGACTTGAACTTGGTTCATATTTTTCAAGCCTTTTCTAGAAAAAAATAACAAAACTTTTTAAAAAAATCATATTATAAAATTAGTGAATTTTTATCACCAATTCTGAAACTATGTTGTGATAACTAGCGAAAGCAAAGAACTGTGTTCTGGTATATAGCTGGGAGTTCACGGTCATTATTCTAATAATTGGCACAATAATGACAATCATTGACAACCATGTGCAGATATGCAGTCAGAGGAGAATTTTTGGGTAGGAGTACTGTTTTGTAAAATTTTCTGAGGTGACTGATGCTAACACAGAGAATGCCATTTTATTTTTTAGTTGTAGATGGACTTTATTTATTTATTTATTTATTTATTTATTTATTTATTTATTTATATGTGGTGCTGTGGATTGAACCCAGCTCTTCACATCAAACCCAGTGCTTCGCACATGCTAGGCGAGCACTCTACTGATGAGCCACAACCCCAAGCCCCCAGAATGCCATTTTATTAACTTATAACAGAACTAAAGAACTCTGGCTTAAGTTTTTAGGAAATGAAATGGAAATATAGAGCATACAAAAGAGAAGTTATTACTATTTGAAAAAGAAGAAAAATAGAAATTAGCTACCAAAATTTAAAAAAATGTGTCTATGTGAACTTGAAATTCCTCCCTGTCCTGATTTTTCCCCATTAACTTAACTAAGAACAAACTGTCTGTTTTCTTTGGCTTACTTACAGCTCACACAGATGAAATGATTTACTGTGAAATATTTTGTTTTGGTTTCAAAAATAAGGGTAAAGTGACTGCCCAGCTATAGCCATTTTATATAGAATATGGACAAATCACAACTCTATGGACAATATTTACAACTCTTAAATGCATGGTCCAACAAAATTAACATTAACGTTCTCCCCGAAACAAGTTGTAAGTCAAAAGGGATTAAACCAAACGTATTCTGCTTCTGAGCAAAACAACAATAATGGATTATTCTGATAACTTTCAAATAGTTATCATGAATTGACTAAGTCTCAAGAAAAGACAATTAACTGTCCCCACACAGGGTTCTAAGGTGTGTTCTACTGATTCTGTACCTACTCCAGGGTAGTAACCAATACTGAGTGAGAGCAACAGAACTTATTTTCACAGCAGGATACTTGGTGCTGAGGACATGGCAGGCTCTACTGATTTAAAAGTACAATGAACCTGGTGCCTGAAAGGGATTTGACATTAAATCTGAAACCACCTGTACTGATGCTGAGGAGAGAAAAACACTGCCTAATATTGTTATCACAAAGCCAAAGCAAAGCAATAGCTAAGAGGGAAATGGATATAAGGAAGAGAACTACATATCATCAGCACCAATTCTATGAGTAGAAAGGCAAAATGGAATGTAGTTCAGATGCTGCTAGATGAGTAAGGGTGGCTGGCAGAGAGAAAAAATGGACAAAAGGAATCTCAGAAGTTAGTGGAAAGAAAGGTTATGAAATCATGCAAGTCATTGCAGGCACATTCACACAGTGGATGAGCAAATATGCCCTTAAGAATGTGAAATCTTCCGAAACACTTGTTTTATCCCATGTGACACAAACCTCAATAATCATGGTCAGCTATTGTTTTTCAGGCTTAAGAAATACTGATGAATGCAGTAACCTACAGTCAAGCTATAACTGCTACAACATTCATATAATAAACATTAAGACAGCAATGATGCTACTCCCACAAACCTGAGTTTTCTTCACTCTCGAGCAATCTTGAGAATCAATAGAAAAGTTGGTTTGAACTACTACATAATCCTTAAGCAAAAGAATCATGGGACTATGGAAAAAGTAAAACTTTGTTTTTTTCCTGAAAAACAAAACTAATGTCTAAGTTAAAACTTTATATGTGAGAATTATTTTCTGAATGCATTAAGGGTTTCCTGTGTAATTTGAATTTTATCAAATGAAAATATGCCTGTTCAACTCTTGTTTTACCTACTCTGTATCATTTTTAAGCTTAGTGTCATATTTTCATTTTCAACACTCAAGTGAGAAAAACTTTAAAACATACTCAATTCCTGCAGGTCATTACCACCTTTTCTTACCTCTTTTGTCTCTTCTGGATCTGAATGATCTACAGTTATATAAAGATCATTTTGTAAATATTTCAGAGCACTAAGGGGATCCATTTGAGCCTTTTCTTCAAACCTAGAAAATATAAATCAGAATAATAATTATCTTGAGTTATAAGAAAACACAAGAACTGTCTTTTAAGACCCAGAATGAAATATATTATGTACAAGATGAGTTATTCTTAGTATTTATAAAACTTGAGCCTGGGATTTCTGGGTAAGAATACTAACATGCAAATAGTGTAGATGTAGAGCCCTTGGAGATGCAATGCAATGCCAGGTGGCCATAAGCAGTTGTGGTGTTAGAGAATACATAAGAGTACTTCCTGGGCTGGGGTTGTGGCTCAGCGGCAGAGCGCTCGCCTCGCACGTGCGCGGCCCGGGTTCGATCCTCAGCACCACATACACATAAATGCATTGTGTACAACTAAAGTAAATAAATAAATTTAAAAAAAAAAAAAAAAAAAAAAGTACTTCCTACCCTTGCCTTAAAACTATAACTGAGAATTTAAGCCCACTACAAAACAGTCCCTATGGGGCTGGGTTGTGGCTCAGCAGCAGAGCGCTCGCCTCGCACGTGCGCGGCCCGGGTTCGATCCTCAGCACCACGTAAACATAAATGCATTGCATTGTGTACAACTAAAGTAAATAAATAAATAAATATTTTTTTAAAAAGTCTCTATGTCAAATATTTTGTATAACAGAACTCCAAAAAAGCTCAATGCATTTCATCAAAAACAAGTGCATATAAAAATACACTTGCTTAGATTTGTGGAATATATTTTCCCATGGAGGTGTTTAATAAATACATTGGAAACTGAAATGAATATGGTCTCTTTTAATGAGTGTCATTAACATTCAATATTTTTTAATGAGAATATTTCCATGTTTCAGTCATCAATGATAAGACTAAAAGACCAACTGCACCAACCACTTACCAAGCATTTGGAATGAGTTAGACACTATATTAAAATAACTATGATGGCAAAACATTTTTCAACAGTTTTTTTTTTTTTTTTTTTTACCAGGGATTGAAGCCAGGGGCACTTGATCACTAACACATCCCCAAGCCCTCTTTTGTATTTATTTAGAGACAGGCTCTTACTGAGTTGCTTAGCGCCTCGCTGTTGCTGAGGCTGGCTTTGAACTCGTGACCCTCCTGTCTCAGCTTCCTGAGCTGCTGGGATTACAGGTGTGCGCCACTGGGCCTGGCTCAACAGTTTTAAAAAATAAGAAAGAAACTGAGGCCTCCAAAATGAATCTGGCAAAGATGAGAGCTAGTAAGTAGCAGAAACAGAATAAAATACAGGTGTATCTGATTTCTAAATTAAAAAGCAAAGAGTTATTTTGCTGTTTCAGTTTTGTGTGTGTGTGTGTGTGTGTGTGTGTGTGTGTGTGTGTGTGAAAGAGAGAGAAAGTGAGAGAGAATGAGAGAGAGAAAAAGAGACACTGGGTATTGAATCCCAGAGCTTTGGGTATGCCAGGCAAAGAAACATTCTCTTAAAAAAAAAAAAAAAAAAAAAAGATGTAGTGGGGTACAATGGCACAAAACTGCAATTCCAGAAACTTGAGAGGCTGAGGCAGGTAGATTGCAAGTTTTTGTTTTAATTTTTTGCTTGTAGATGAACACAATACCTTTATCTTATTTATTTATTTTTATGTGGTGCTGAGGATCGAACCCGATGTCTTATACATGCTAGGCAAGTGTTCTATCACTGAGCTACAATCCCAGCCCAGATTGCAAGTTTGAGACCAGCCTGGACAACTTAGGGAAACCCTGTCTCAAAATAAAAAATAAAAGGGCTGGGAATGTAGCTCAGTGGTAGAGCACCCCTGGGTTTAATCTCATGTACCATGAAGGGTGGGGAGGATACAACTATCAGGGTCTATTTAAATAAGATAATGTCCTTTTATTAAATCATAATTTCACATGCTTTAACTATGTATTTTACTTCTAATAAATTGTCATATTGTTCAAAAATATTATAGACAAAGAAAATTCATATAATTTGCTTTGGGTAAAGAACATGGTGAACAGCCTTTCCCAGAGGTGTTCAGGCTGATGGCAATCTCAGTGACAAGCTATCTATACATTAGGTAGGGGACAAAGGATAGCAAAATGTTACAAATCTCATGTACCAGGTAATACCCTGACAGTGACAGCCAGGCTGCTGGTCCTCAGATGAGAGTCCCTTAGGCAGAGGTCATATTACATTTTATTTACAACAGATTAAACCAGAGCTTTGGCACCTGAGCCTGTCAATCGTCTCAAGCTTGATCAACAGTTTATAAAGTGGCTTGGCAGAAGTCTTCCCAACAGGGCCACTCTCTCCAAGGAATCCTTTCCAAGAATCAAAGGTGAGATATATAAGGATGTGTAAAAGGCAAATAGAGAGGGCAATAAACAGAAGTCATGAAATGGTGGATTCTAACTGTCTCTCTCTCCAGGTCCTGAAGCTGAGGGAAAGCAAAGTTAGGAGCAATCAGGTAAACAGCAGAAGCAGACAAAGCAGCAGAGAAAAGTACAAAAAAAGTTACTACTGCAGCTCCTGGTAGTTCAAACTGTTCTAGTCTCCTAAACAATTCTCCTTGGGCCTCACTATTCAAATGCTGAGAAGGTAGTACCAAAGGTCCTTCCCTTTTTGTATCCCTTTGACCTCATCTACCATAATCACCTCATTCATTTCACTTCTACCACACTATCCTTCTCATGCTTCTCAAATAATACAGGCATATTTTTAATATCAGAGTCCTGCCTTTCTGGAACATCTCCCCCTAAGTATCTACACAATACATTCCCTCATATCCATTAAGTCTCTGAGTAGAAACAAAAAAACAAAAAGTCATTTTTTGCTGTGAGGTTTACCCTAATAATTTTATTTAAAATTGCATCTCCAAGACAGGTACAGTGGCACATGTCTGTAATCCCAGTGACCTGGGTGACTGAGGCAGAAGGATTCCAAGTGAGACCAGCCTCAGCAACTTAGCAAGACCCTGTCTCAAAATAAAACATAAAATGGGCTGGGAATGTAGCTCAGTGGGTAAAGCACCTCTTGGTTCAATACCTAGTACAAAAACAAACAAACAAACAAAAAAAATCCTGCTCTCTCACTTATATGAACAATAGCTCTTAACCTGATTTATTCTGTTTTTCATAGTACTTATTATACAATTAATATTAACCTCCTTTTGTAAGAATGGACATTTGAAGGCAGAAACTTTTCTTTGTTTTCTTCTCTGATAAATCCACAGAGCCTAGGACAAAGTCTAGTACACACAGTTGTTAGATAAATATTTTTTAAATAAACAAATAGTTTTATTGATGTTTTTAATAAAGACACTTATGTGGTTGTTTTTGCCATTCTGCAAATGAGCAAAGTGATCTCCAGAGAATTCAAGACAAAGAGACTTAAAATGAACACAGGGTCTCTCCATCAAGATCTAGTCCTTTTTCCATTTAGACACTAGCTATCAGAATAAAGGAAAAAAAGCAATCATAAACAGAAAATAATACTATGCTTCATTTTTATGTTACTATTATTACTTTAGTTGAAAACAGTTTATATGAATGGATAAGGTCTTTATATATTCTTTTTTTTTTTTTTTTTTTTTTTTTTTTTGTGGTACTGGGGATTGAACTCAGGGGCACTCGATCACTGGGCCACATCCCCAGCCCTTTTTTGTGTTTTTATTAGAGACAGGGTCTCACTGAGTTGCTAAGTGCCTCGCCATTGCTGAGGCTGGCTTTGAACTCGCGATTCTCCTGCCTCAGCCTCCCAAAGTGCTGGGATTATAGGCGTGCGCCACCGCGCCGGCTAAGGTCTTTATATATTCTTAAATTCTCCTTTAAGAGTTTTTTTGGTTTAAGTTCTGAGATAAGGTAACACATTTCTTTTCCCATAGTAGCAAATTTCCAAGGCTGATGTTTCTAATCACAATCTTTCTACCTTTTAATTTCAATTACTTTATTTCATGAATTATTCTCACACTCACAAGATTTGTTAATCTTTCATCATATATTTAAATGATTCATTTTTAAAAATTCTTTATCCACTTTCACTCCTCACTTTGTCTTCTTTTTTCTTTATTTTTTTTGGGGGGTGGAGAGGTGGGGGGTGTACTGGTGATTAAACCCAGGAGCACTCTACCACTGAGCTATACCACCAACTCTCTTTATTTGTTATTTTGAGACAGGGGCTTGCTAAGTTGTTCAGGCTAGCCTCAAACCTGCTATTCTCCTGCCTCAGCCTCCCAAGTCACTGGGATTACTAGTGTGCACCACCACACCTGGCTACACTCTTTTCTTGTTAGAGTTGCAAACACAAAGTCAGATCTCCAAAGCTAGCTACCAACAACAGCCAATAATGTTAAAGTTTTCATACCTGTGTTTTCTTATGAGATACTTGCAATGCCTCAATAAGTAATCTTTTGAAGGTCTACACAACTTCAGTGACCAGAAGTCATCAAGTCTCATCTTTGGAGAGCAAGATTTTCCTGGATTTCCACCAAATAAATAATGAACCTATAGTAAACACAACAAACCAGATCTTTAAAAATGCATATACTTCAAGAAACTATAGAAGCCCTGGTAAAATGTTTTCATTTGGGTAGTAGCATGTAATACTACAAATTTAATTTTTGCCACAGGCTCCCCTCCCCTCCTCTCCTCTCCCCTAAGCCCTCACCCACTTCTTCTTTTTTTTTTTTTTTTTTTTTTAAGAACTAGGGATTGAACCCACCTCATGCATGCTCTACCACTGTGACCTATATCCCCAGTCTTTCATTTACTTAAAGCACATGGCTACTTTCCTATACTTCATACTGAAATAAGTTGTATTACCACAATTACAAAGACAGTAGAAGACATGAAACAAAAGCAACGATAGAAAAGAAAGAACCAAAGAAAGAAACAAACAAACACTTGGGGGGAAAATTTAATCTAAGATAAATTGGTGGAAGACAACAAATAATAGGCATTATCAAGTTAATCAAGTATTGATCAAAATAGCAAATAATATTTGTTTAAAAAAATGACATACACATTGAATTGAATCACTGAAACTAAAAACCTTATAAAAATTTTATCAACTTATTTTGCTTTAAACTAAATACCAAATATTACATGGAACATACAATTTGTAAAATAATTTTAAAATTATTTAATTAATACCAAAAAAGAAATGCAAAAGGATTGCAATAATGATTTCACTATTATATTAGAGTTTTTAAAAAAATATTTATTTATTTGCTTTAGTTGTACACAATGCATTTATTTGTACGTGGTGCCGAGGATCGAACCCGGGCCGCGTACGCGCTAGGCTAGCGCTCTACCGCTGAGCCACAATCCCAGCCCCTTATATTAGAGTTTTAATGTTATTCTGTCAAAAGTTTTAAAGCATTTCCTGAAATTTTGAAACACTATAGTCAATAGTATTGAAGCCAGAATTAGACAGGCAGTCAGTATAGATAGGTAAATCAAGTCAAGTCAGATCAAGGAGACCAATTTGAGTGAGTCCTGGAAGTTGGAGACTGCCTGCCCCCTGTGGGACTGAAATGTTGATTCCTTTAGAGCCCTTCCACCACCCTTATCAAGAACCTGCCCCTGCTGCAATCTGTTGCTAAGGTAACCTGTCCCAGGAATTGCCCTTCCCTACAGGGAGTTAAAAAGTTGTTAATGAATGTGTCCAGGGCTGTTCCATCCTGCCCTTCCCCATTCAGCCCATCTGTTTCCCACCTTTGGCCATCCCACCGAGCATTTCCTAGGCCTAGTCACCGTAGTCACGAATGCAGGAAGGAGAAAGATAAGGGAAAGAAAGACATAAAAAAAAAGAATACATTGCTTCTTGGGATACCAGGATACCAGCTATGGCTGCCTTCTCCCTCCCGGGAGAAGTCTATGTTACCCCTTTTAAAATAAACTCTGCTTTATATGCTTGCCTCAGCGTGCTTCCCTAATGTTCAAACTTCAACATGTGAGGAAGCGGAACTTGTCACCGATAACAGGTGCTATCAGTATTATACCAGAGATATTATTTCTGTTCTACATGTGAAATTCATTTAACCCCTCAAATTGGAAGACTCTAAGAGGCTTTTATTCATCTCATGTGAATCTTTCACCTAGGGGTCTCAAACTATACAGCCCAGACTTTTAATCACCTATAGCTTCAACAGAAAAAATAGGGCTCTGTAAGTAAATTTCCATGTAATCTGTGTCTAATCACTAAACCACCTTCTTAATTAAAGGCAGAAATAGTTAAAGAAACCATTCTAAATACTTAGTTATATTCAAACTTCAGAATGCATGATGATTTTCAAAAGGATGACGGAAGAGAGGTCATTCATATAGGAAAAATACAGGTAAAATGGCTTCTTTACACAATGGAAAGTCTCTAAGACCAGGAAGTTACACATCTATCTGCTCCCTTTTTTTTTTTTTTTTTTTAATATTTATTTATTTGTTTTAGTTGTACACATGCCTTTATTTTTACGTGGTGCTGAGAATCGAACCCGGGCCGCACACGTGCTAGGCCAGCACTCTACTGCTGAGCCACAACCCCAGCCCTATCTGCTCCTTTTCGTATTATTGGTAAAGCTACTGTACTTTTTAAATTTTATTTAAAAACTGTACTTTTAAATTTTCAAAACTGTACTTTTAAAATTTTATTTTATTTTACTTTTTTTTTGTGGAGCTAAGGATCAGACCCAGGACTTCATATATGCTATGCAAGTGCAGAAGCAGCCAATAACTGTTTTCAAAAGAGAAGTGCCAAGAATTATAGCCTTTGAAAAAATAATTGTTGTCTTAAAGAATTAGAGAGAAGTGATACTGAGTATCTAATACACATGCTACTATTTGCTATTTTTATTCAAATCACTTAAAAAATCAGAAAGAATATATATTTGGGGATTTTTTCAGTTTAGGCCGCAAACTGTTTACAGGTCAAAGTAGTGAGCATACCTTGTGTAACTCATCATAAACAAGCTGGTGGGCAAATCTTGGACATGGTTCTTCTTCCTGCAGACTTTTACTTGGATTGTCCTTTGCAGCTTGATCATTCTTATAGACACAAGACCTGCAAGACATTGCTTTTAAGACATTCTACTCTAGAAAATTAGCATCAATGTTATACAAATATAGCAAGCAAATTGATTGTCAATTACCAACAAAAATCAAATTATACATTTGTTCACATCAAAGCTTAAAGTTCTGGTAACTCTCATAAAACAATATGCATTTGTTAGAACTGAGTTCTGAAGTTCTTTTAATGGCCATTAAATAGCTCACTTTAAAACAACCTATCTCATGCTGTGAAACACAAACAGTACATATAAAGGCTCAAATTGAAAGTTGAAAGGGATTCAATCCTGTTTATTATTCACAATAAAAAGATTCACAGTACACTGCTTTCATTCTGATTATAAATAAACACCCTATTTAAAAAACAATAAATCTCTTAGTTTCTGAGTACTACTATCCATTACTAGAATGGAGGAAGTTCTTTGAAGTGTTTCTGTTCTGTAGAATATTCACTTCTAGTGCCACCAAAGAATGTGACAGCTGGATCCTCTGGGTCAATATTTCCCAAACAAACTGTGCAGACCCAGTTCTGTGAGATGCTCTGTGACAAAGGGTCCTCTCTGGAAATGCTAAGTAATAATGTCCTCAATCTACTCTAGTGGAACTTACATTTTAGAAAAACAAAGACCTGGTGACATTTACAAAAGCATTGTTCTTTCAGTGATGAATTTACTGAAAGAGAAATCAGGAAAACTACCCCATTCACAATAGCCTCAAAAAACAAAAACCAAAAGCAAACAAACAAAACAAAACAAAAAAACTAGCAACTTGGGAATCAATCTAACAAAAAAGGTGAAAGACTTCTACAATGAAAACTACAGAACACTAAAGAAAGAAACTGAATGAGACCTTAGAAGATGGAAAGACCTCCCATGCTCCTGGATAGGCAGAATTAATATTGTCAAAAAAAAATTGTCATATTACCAAAAGTGTTATACAGATTTAATGCAATTTCTATTAAAATCCCAACAACATTCTTCATAGAAATAGAAAAAGCAATCATGAAGTTCATTTAGAAAAATAAAAAACCCAGAATAGCCAAAGCAATCCTTAGCATGAAGAGTGAAGCAGGAGGCATCACAATTCCAGAACTTAAACTATACTACAGAGCCATAGTAACTAAAATGGCATGGTATTGGCACCAAAACAGACATGTAAGCCGATGGTATAGAATAGAAGACACAGAGACAAACCCACATAAATACAGTTATCTCATACTGGACAAAGGCCCCAAAAACATTCACTGGAGAAAAGATAGCTATTCAACAGATGGTACTGGGTAAATTGGAAATCACATGTAAAAAAATGAAATTAAACCCCTATCTCTTACCCTGTACAAAACTCAACTTAGTGGATCAAAGACTTAGGCACTAGAACAGGGACCTTGTGCCTAACAGAAGAAAAAGTAGGCCCAAATCTTCACTATGTTGGCCTAGGATCTGACTTCCTTAACAAGATTCCTAAAGCACAAGAAATAAAATCAAGAATCAGTAAATGGGATGGGGAGCTGCGGTTGTGGCTCAGTGGTAGAGCGAGCGCTTGCCTAGCATGTGTGAGGCACTGAGCTCGATCCTCAGCACCACATAAAAAAAATAAATGAATAAAATAAAGGCACTGTATCCACCTACAACTAAAGCATACATATTTAAAAAAAATAAAAAAATAAATGGATTGGATTCAAACTAAAAAGCTTCTTTTCAACAAAGGAAACAATAACATGAAAAGAGAGCCTACAGAATGGGAGAAAATCTTTACCACATGCACCTCAGATAGAGCATTAATCTCTAGGATACATAAATAAATCAAAAAAGTTAATGCCAAAAAATCCCCAAATAACCCAATCAATAAATAGGCCAAGGAACTGAACAGACACTTCACAGAAAAAGAGATACAATCAATCAACAAATTTGTGAAAAAATGTTCAGCATCTCTAACAGTTAGAGAAATGCAAATCAAAACTACTTTAAGATTTCATCTCACTCCAGTCAGAATGGCAATCATCAAGAATATAGGCAACAATAAATGTTGGCGAGGATGTGGGAAAAAAGGTCCACTCATACATTGCTGGTGGGACTGCAAATTGGTGTAATCACAATGGAAAGCAGTATGGAGATTCCTCAGACCCAGCTATCCTACTCTTTGGTTTATACCCAAAGGACTTAAAATCATCATACTATAGTGATGCAGCGAAACCAATGTTTATAGCAGTTTAACTCACAATAGCTAAACAATGGAATCAACCTAGATGTCCTTCAACAGATAAATGAATAAAGAAAATGTGATATAGATACACAATGGAATATTACTCAGCCTTAAAGAAGAATGAAATCATGGTATTTACTGGTAAATGGATAGAGCTGAAGAATATCATGCTAAGAGAAATAAGCCAATCCCAAAAAACCAAAAGCCAAATGTTTTCTCTGATATGCAGATGCTAATTTACAATAAGGTGGTGGGGAGGGCTAGGGAAGAATAGACTTACTATGGATTACATATGAGGAGTGAAGGAAGGAGAGGGGGTCTGGGGCTGGGAAGGATAGTAGAATGAATTAGACATCATTAACCTATTTACAAAGATGAATACAAGACCAATGTGATTCTACATCATGTACAACCAGAAGAATGAGAAATTATATGCCATTTACATACAATGTGTCAAAGTGCATTCTACTGACATATATAACAACAACAACAAAAAAGCATCGTTCTCATGTTCACACATCTATTTTGTAGCAGACTAAAATATAATTCTCCTTACTCCCTGACCAGGAACTATCTACTAACTGAACAACACAGAATTCCATTCACTCAACACTAAACACTACTGTATACACACAGATTTTACCTATGATAATGACATTATGAAAACACTGATTTTTTAAAAAATATGGACCTTTAAATTAACACAAATCTCCCATTTCTCTCATCTTTTGAATAAACCAACAACCTCACATAAACATAACATTGGGATTGCAGCACAGTTAAGAGTTGCTTACCAACTATTCCTCACAATGTCATAAATCCAGAATGAATTTCTGACATTCTCTTCCCTTTTTTCCTTATCTTTGCTGAGTCCAGATAAGACATGTATTTCATTCAGTTCTGGATCAATAGTTGCTCTCTGTGTGAATCCTGTCATTGGAACTATAAATAAAAAAAAAAAAATGACAATATTCATGTTACATAGATTAGTACTAACTCTTTAAAATATTATACATCTTTATCCTGTTCTATGTATCTAAGGTACTTATCTTCTAATGGTATAATCTGTTTATATATATATATATATATATATATATACACACATATATACACACACACATATATATATATATATATATATATATATATATATATATATATAGTTGTCAGTGGACCTTTATTTATTTTTATGCAGTGCGGAGAATCAAACCCAGTGCCTCGCACATGCTAGGCAAGCACTCCTACCACTGAGCTCCAACCCCAGCCCCATAATCTGTTTTATTAAACAGCAGAAGATGGCTTATTGCCTTTCCCCTGCTCTAGATTTAACCTCCACAAGGGCAGAGGTTATTTTGTTCACTATTTTGTTCCCAGTGCCTAGAATAGTGCCTGACTTATAATAATTACTCAGCTATTTCTTTTAATTAATTTATTTATTTATTCTAATTAGGCATATATGATAGCAGGATGGATTTTGATTCATTGTGCACAACTGAGCACATCTTTTCATTTCTCTGGTTATACACGATGTTGCGTTGCACCATAAATGCAGACATACATGTACCTAGGGTAACGATGTCCATTTCATTCTACCATCTTTTTTTTTTTAATATTTATTTATTTGCTCTAGTTGTACACAATGCGTTCATTTGTACGTGGTGCTGAGGATTGAACCCAGGCCGCGCATGTGCTAGGCGAGCGTTCTACCACTGAGCCACAATCCCAGCCCCTCATTCTACCATCTTTCCTGCCCCTATTCTCCCTCTCTCTCCTCTCCCCCTCCCCTTCGCCCAATCAAAGTTCCTCCATGTTTTCCATTCTCTCCCTGCCCCCATTATGGATCAGCATCCACTTATCAGAGAACATTCAGGCCCTGGTTTTTGGGGATTGTCTTACTTCACTTAACATGATATTCTTCAATTCCATCCATTTACCTGCAAATGCCATGATTTTATTCTCTTTTAATGCTGAGTAATATTCCATTGTGTATATATACCACAGTTTCTTTATCCATTCATCTATTGAAGGGCATCTAGGTTGCTTCCACAACTTAGCTATTGTGAACTGAGCTGCTATATACATTGATGTGGCTGCGTTACAATAGAATGCTGATTTAGTCCTTTGGGTATACACCAAGGAGTGGGATAGCTGGGTCAAATGATGGTTCCATTCCAAGTTTTCTAAGGAATCTCCATACTGCTTTCCATATTGGCTGCACCAATTTGCAGTCCCACCAGCAATGTATGAGTGTGCCTTTCCCCCCCACATCCTCGCCAATACTTATTGTTGTTTGTATTCTTGATAACTGCGATTCTGACTGGAGATGGAATCTCAGGGTAGTTTAATTTGCATTTCTCTAATTACTATAGATGTTGAACATTTTTTCAACTATTTCTTGAAAGAATAAATGAATGTCAACTATCAGAATGGAGCTAGAAAGAGGTGAGAGGTATACAATGTAATATTCTTAATCTGAGGTAGAAAAGATAATGCTTTAATTAACTTATTATCTGGGTCTGCTTAATTTAAAAGTAGAGACAAAATATTCAATTTTGACCTGGAAACAAAAAAAAAAAAAAAAAAAAAAAAAAAAAAAAAAAAAGACCAAAAATGAGGTATGAGATGTTTGTTTAATAAGGTCAGGATTATTCAAAATATCTGTTCATGACATACAATAATGTCTAACAAAAAATTTAAAAATTCTGAGGTGTTCTATGTCATTTTGTTTTCCTAAGTAGCTTGAACTCCTCAGTTAAAAACATTTTATTTTTCTAAAAATCCATTAAATAAGTTATGATCATCCTACATTATCAAGTAATTTACAAAAACACTGATATAGCAAATGCAAATTTTTCTTATTTTTATTTGGAAACATTAGTTGAAATGTAATTTTATATATAGTCTATATACTTTTTATGGTCTCAGCAATTTGACAACATAATTGCTGTGATATAAAATAATGTCACTGCTTCAACACTACATTTCTTTTAACCATGAACAATTATCAAATGCTCATAAAACTAAACAAACATCAGATTGAAGAAAAATACTGAAATCAATCTAGAATATGATAGTAGGAGATGCTAGCTATATTGATCTTGATTCTTTTTCTTTCTTTTTTTTTTTTTCCTGGTATGGGGAATTTAATCCAGGGGTACTTTATCACTGAATACATCCCCAGTCCTTTTTTATTTTGAGACAGGGTCTGGCTAAATTGATGAGGATCTTCCTAAATTGCTGAGGCTAGCATCAAGCTTATAATCCTCCTGCTTCAGCCTTCCCAGTTGCTGGGATTGCAGGTGTGTACCACCATGACTGGACTGATTCTCATTCTAATCTTGTACAGCCAAATACTGATTTCTTCCTAGTTTATCTTAAACTCATGTGTCCTTTTTACATTCCTACTCAATAAATTTGGGACAATTCAAAGACTATACAAATGTAATCCACAGCATATATATCACAAAATTATAGGCACATATAAAATATAATGCATAATTTGTATGCACCTATGCACAATATTTGTATTTATTTTTATATTTACTGATCTAATCTTAATAACAACCTCAACTCTCACACCATAGTTTTAGTGGTTAGGTAAAGTCTGGTATTCTGTTAATAAAGCTTGGTAAATTTTCAAGTCATGTGCTGAGGTTCTGACCACTGTTCCTTAGATAACCTTAAAGAAAGATAAAACAGTGAAGAAATGGGATCACTTTCCTAAGTGGTGAAAGTAGAGGATATAAATACCTAAATGTATTCCACTTAAATTTCTTTATCTTATTTTGTCTTTATAGCAAGCATATAAATTAAGAGTTCTCAAACATACCTTGGCAAACTATGGCTTGATTTGGCCTGCTCAGGGTCATATCCATTCATTTACAAGTTGTCTATGGCTGTTCTCACCCCCAAATAGAAAGGTTACTGCAAAGTATGGCAGGCAAAAGCAAAAATAATCACATCTAGTTCTTTTTTAAAATATTTTTTAGTTGTAGATGGACACACTACCTTTATTTTATTTATTTATTTTTATGTGGTACTGAGGATCGAACCCAGTGCCTCACACGTGTGAGGCAAGTGCTCTATCTCTGAGCTACAACCCCAGTCCACATCTAAACCCTTTATATAAAAAGTTGGTTGACCTCTGTTCCACAATAAAACAGAATGTTTAAGGAAGTATAATCTTAAATGAACCCATGCAACAAACTATTTACCTTAGAACCCCTACATAAGGACCCATTGAAGGAACAGAAATTTTGGAGAGGAATGGGAATTAATGGAGAAAGAAAGAAAATCCAAATTCTATATAGTGGGGAGGATGTCATTAAAGAGAATGGATTAAAGAAACATTGGGCTGAAAGGGGCATGTAAGAGTGTAGAAAAGTATAAAATAAAATTTTACGCACTTCATTTTATATAATATAAAATTCTGCTTAGAAGAAATTAAGTGGCAGAAGAAAAAATGACAAGGATTGCCTTGTAAAACAGAAGCAGTGGGTAGGTTTATAATACCCAGAGAGGTAAGACTACCATGTTTATAAAGCTGTACTCTTATTATTAAAAAAATTGTTTTTATCCAAAGCATACTACAAACTATACATGTCCCATTTCTTTCATCTTTGATATCCAATGACTCTTATGCTTTACATTGTTGATTTTGCCTACAAGTTATATATTCAAAACTATTATCTACTGAAGTTTTTTTTTTTTAATTTTTTTTTTTTTAGTTGTAGGTGGACACAATACCTTTATTTTATCTATGTGGTGCTAAGGATCGAACCCAGGGCCTCACACATGCGAGAAGAGCGCTCTACTGCTGAGCCATAGCCCCAGCCCCTCTACTGAAGTTTTTATGGCTTTAAAAAACAGATATAATTCACATACCATATAATTTACTAATTTAATACAGACACTGGTATTTTTCGTGTATAATCACATCATTGTTAAATCATTTCTAATTTTAGCATATTTTCATGATTTCAAAAAGAAACCCTGTAACCTAGTTAATAGTCACTTTCCATCTCCTCATGCTCACACCATTTTACATACCTCCTACTAATTTATGAAGGTTCCAATTTTCCCACATCCTTATCAACATATTAATAACTTTTGTTGTTGTGTTTTGTTTTGTTTTTTTTTGCTACCACCTATTAAATCCAGGAGTGCTTAACCACTGAGTCACATCCCCAGGCCTTTTAAGATTTTATTTATTTTTAATTTAGAGATAGGGCCTCGCTTAGTTGCTGAGACTGACTTTGAACTTGTGATCCTCCTGCACCACTGGATTACAGGTGTGCACAACCATGCCTGGTTATTGTCTGTCTTTCATAATATAATTATCTTAGTGTGTGTGTGAAGTAGCATTTTATCATGGTTTTGATCTGTACTTCCTAATGATTAAGCATGCTGAGCATCTCTTCTTGTGCCTATTTGTCTTTTTTTTTTTTTTTTTTAGCACTGAGTTATAAGTTCTTTACATACAATGGGTATAAGTCTCTTATATGATTTGCAAAATTTCTCTCCCATTCCTTAGGTTTTTGCATTTTCTTGTTTGTCTCTTTTTCTTTCTTTCTTTTACGGTACTGGAGACCCAGTGACACTCTGACACTAAGCCACATCCTCAGCTCTTTTTACTTTTTATTTTCAGACAGGCTCTCAATAAGTTGCTTAGGGCCTCACTAAATTGCTGAGGCTGGCCTCAAACTTGGGATTCTCCTGCCTCAGCCTCCCTAGTCACCGAGATGACAGGTGTGCACTATGGCACCCGGCTGTCTTAATGGTATTCTTTGAAGCACAAAGATTTTAAATTTTGATGAAGTCCAATGTATCCATTTTTTGTTCCTTGCATTCTATTACTGATTTTGTGCTAGCTAGAGTTACAGTGATGTGGTAACTTATAAGACATAGCTAATTATAAGTATTAAAACAAAGACATTGTACTTAAAAGTTAATAATGTCAAATTATAGTCAGATGATCTATCTATGATAAGAAACCACTGCATTCACATTGGCTTCACTGTCTCAAAATGATTTCAAATCAGTAAATCCTTAATCTTTCCAAATGCTAATACAATTCTTTAGGGTATAGAAGAAATGGTTAATTTTTTTGAAAATGCTATTTTTGACAGTACATCAAAGTTCTTAAAATATGTTTGCAACATTATCCCTATTTATAAATCATTTCCAAGTTACAATCATTGGTTTGGAGTTACTTTTGCTTATAATACAAAAAGTAGATCTGTGTGCTCAATAGGTTTTTGAAGGCCAGCCTAATAACTTAAATACCAATTGGTATGAGAAGCACAGGGAATGAAAGCAGGAAATCTTGTTTTAGTCTACACTTTCCAATTAACTATGCAATTTCATGCTAGAAAATTTTGGTGTTTATTTTCTCATCTAAGATCAAAGTTAATCTAGATAGTTTATTGGGACTTTTGAAGGTGGCAATTTCTGTTGTGATAAAACTCACAGTATTAGGACAAAAGCTCCTAGCAATAGTAGCCATGGATAGGTAAGGCCAGAGACTTTAGGAGGCTGCTGCAATCACAATGGAGTAGACTCACAGCTGGTAGTATGGAAGTATTAGTAAAGAAACAATTCCCACCAAATGGATATCATTCAGTATAAGAAGAGCAGATGTTTTATCTAAGCACAAAAAGTCTCTGGACTGGGATTAAGAGAGTAAGATTGGAGGAGAAATTTGTGAAAAACAAGACTAAACATTTTTCACCAAATATTTTACAGGTATAAAAACATTTTTCTCGGACAAGAGATATGGCTCAGTGGTGGAGTGCTTGCTTAGCATTCAGAAGGCCCTGGGTTCGATTCCCAGCACTGCAATAGACAAATAAATAAAATTTCTCTAAGAATACCCAAAGGCGGGCTGGGGTTGTGGCTCAGCGGTAGAGTGCTTGCCTAGCACGTGCATAGCCCAGGTTTGATCCTCAGCACCACGTATAAAAAAATGCATTGTGTTACAACTAAAGCAAATAAATAAATATTTTTTAAAAAAAAGAATATTCAGAGGCAAAATCTCTTTAAGGTACAAAATTTCTATTAATCCTTAAATTTGCAATTTCTTTCAAATATAAGAAAATGTTTCCATGTGAATAAAATAAAAATTAAAAATACATACAACAAATTATAAATAATTGTTATGTGGGAGGGAGTGGACTTAGGGTACTTTTAGTTTCTATTAGTTAGTACTGTTTTTTCCAATATATAATGTTTTTATAATTATAGAGGAAAAAAAACAGTGCAAACCAAACTACAGACTAAAAAAAAATCTATGTGGGGAGTAAGTACTGAGGACTTTTTATGAGTGGAAAATTCTCACATATCCTCCCAAATTTTTCATGAAGAATATTTTACATTAATACCCGAAATGTTGCTATTTAGATGGGTTTAAGACAATTTAACTGGATTAAAGAATTTAAAATTTTTTTTTTCTTTAAAAAAGTGAAAATTTGGGCTGGGGTTGTGGCTCAGTGGTAGAGCACTTGCCTAGCCATGTGTGAGACACTGGGTTTGATTCTCAGCACCACATATAAATAAATAAAATAAAGGTCCATAGACAACTAAAAAAAAAAAAAAGTATATTAAATTTACAAAGAAAAGAGAGATTTCTCTGTTTAAAAAAAAAAGAAAAGAAAATTTAAACCTAAGAAGTTCCTAAAAACAGGGGGCGGGGATTAGTTCAAATTTACTACTGAATATAACTATGTTTATGATTTTCTGCCCAAGTTACAAACTGAATTTAACTTTAATTCCTACTTCCACCCATTCTGCAGTAATGATTCAAAGGCCAGTTCAATGAAAACAAACCAAAGTTTCCATATCTACTTTCAAAAGCAATCTAGGTTTCTCTAAGAAACTATTTAATGTCCATTTCTATTTTACAATAAATTTAAATTGTTACTTTATTTTTGTAAACAGAAGAAAAATATCCATTTTTCACTTTTAAATGGAGATTCTATGAATTCTTGTTAAAGAAAATAAAAATGTACAAAAAAATCACGTATAAAACATTTCATACATATATAAAAATTATGTCTAGAACTAGCAGGCATTTTAGACTCTTGAATTTTTACTAACAGAAACTGTTTATAAAATCTAAAGGCTGGATCTTCTGGTTTCAGATAACAAACTAAACACAAAACATATTACCCCTCTTTCCTGGACCCCACTGAACGAGCAGAAGTTTATGCCCCCAAAGGGGGGAAAAAGCACCAGAAAGGAAGACAGTATATCATCGGGAGGTAAGAAATTTTCGACAATCTTAAAATATAGCAGTTGAGCTCATACTGACAAAAGAAACCTGTCAAGAAAAATGCCAATGCACCAGAGATAAAACATGGAAAATTTTCATCAAATACAAAAAAACAGATGCAGAGTGTGAGGCAACTCCTTTGGAGAGTTTCTAATATATCACATCCCACTCCCTTTTCTATTATGGTTTCATTACTTTGAATTTTGGTCATAGTGTTTTTCTTCAGGCAACAATAAATTTTGATCAGCATTTATCACAGACTTCTAACATTCCTATTTATTTTTCATGGAGTCTTTCTTCCAAATGAGTTTCCAACATGAGTTATTTACATGCCATACTTTCTGAAGCAAATATACCCGAAAATATTTTAATTCACTCTCACATCTGAAAGTTAAAAGGATTTAAATTTCTTGGTTCAAAGTTGTTTTCCTTGGGTAGTTTTTAGCTTTACTGTTTTCTTCCATTTAGTATTGCTGTTAAAACACTCTGATACATACCTACCTTCTTGTTCTAATATGTTATCTGTCCTTTCAGAAATCTTTCAGAGTTTTCTCTTTGATATTCTTAATATGCTTAAGTATGCATTTTTTCTTAATTGTCTTGTCTGGTATGTCATGAACTCTTTCACCAATCTGAAGCCTTTCATCTTTTTTAAATTCTGAAAAATTCACCTCCTCTTTTAATATATACTTTTAAAATTCCTTTGTCTTCTTAAATTTTCTCTCCAACTGGAATGATGTCGGCATGTATACAACTATTCTCCATATTTTTTAGTTTCTTTTTTCCTGGTGGCAGTGCTAGAAATCAAACCCAGGGCCTCCAACAAGTGTTTTACCACTGAGCTATATCCTGGCCCTTTTTATCTGGAGACAGGGTCTCAGTGACTTGCCCAGGCTGGCCTCAAACTTGCAATCTTCCTGACTCAGCCTCCTGAGTAGCTAAGATTACAGGTGTTCACCAGTATGCCTGGCCTTTTTTCATATTTTCTCTTTATTTTTCCCTACTTAGTTTTGTAAGAGTGTTTACTCTAATTTTTCAAATGATTAATTCACTCACCCTGATTATATGTATTATGTTCTTTATTCCAATTATTTTCATTTCTATATTGATTTGGTTTTGTCTTAAGGATTTTAAAATCTTACTTCGTATTATGATTGTAGCATATGTCCCCTTATAGCTTTAAGTATACAGAAATTGTTTTGTTTTTTTTTTTACAGCTTAGAGGTTTTTGTTTGTTTTAATTGTACCATGAATTCATAGGGAATAGGTTCTAGCAGCTCAGGTTCCTTTCCACTGGTTCTCACAAAGTTTGCTTCTCTGGGAAAGCAAGCTGGTACTTCTGATCATTTCCTTCATGCAATTCAGGAAGATGTCCTGGGTCTTAAGAGTACTTCGTATGCTTAATAAACTAATTAATTCTCTCTGCAAAAATCTTGTCTCTATTTGCTTAAAAAAATCTCGAAAGAATGTTTTTGTTTTCTTTGTTTTGGGTACTAGGGACTGAACCCAGGGGCAATTTACCATTAAGGTACACCCCCAACCCTTTTTATTTTTGTGACAAGGTCTCCCTAAGTTACCCAGGCTGGCCTCAAAAGTTGTGATACTTCTGCCTCAGTCTCCCCAGTCACTGGGATGACAGGTGTGGGCCACAGCACCCAGTACTGCCAACAGGATGTACACTCAGTTTTGCCATAATAACATTTGTTACCACGTACCCATTCCTTTTTGAATAGTACTCATTCCCTCGAGGGCTACATATCAGTTATCATATAGATTCAGATGTATGTGACCAAAGGAACAACTCCATGTTTTCTATAATGCCTAGAGAACCTGTGTCAGGAACCTGTCCTCTTTCCCTTTGTGCTCCTCATTTTAGCAAACTACTGGAAGATGGAGGTTCTGGTTGAAAGGCAATCACTTTTATTTTAAATTCTTGTTCATCTACTCTAACAACACTGCTTTAGATCACATATATTGTAAAATTATGACTCTTTTGAGATAATTGTCTAGTTATGTTGGTCTGTGTGGTAATATTTTTCAGGACATCAGCTCTTCCTTCTGATAAAATACACCTTGGTGGACTCAGAAGCTAGGCTTGAACTGGCAACAGTACCAGTGAGTTTAAGGGAAAGGGAAGGGAAAAGCCATAGGGTAGTGATACCCAGGCACAAAGAACCAACTAATCACTTCTGTATACTACCTTGCCCCTATGTAAGGATTTTATACTTTTGAATCTTTGGGGAAAGCAGAAGCCAGTCTCCCTGGACTTAAAGGAGGAGGTCTAAACTATTGAGAGCAGATATCAGTACACATCTGTATCACTTCTGAACTCCAATAGTTTCTGTGAGGCCATAACTTTGCTCTTTGTATTTTGACACTAGTGCAACAGACTACTGCTACTTGTTTCTATAGTGAAAGGACAAGAATTAACGTAAGGTGGGGGAGAGACAGTATTCAGACTCTATTAAAATGAGTTTCTGTAGACTATTTTTCTCTCATTTTTATTTCTGCAGTTTTGATTTTGGGTAATGGAATTAACAGGGGTTTTTTTGGTGTTAGTTTACTACTTTGACAGAAGTATTTTATAGTATTCCACATTGTTTGAATTTTGCTCCACTAATTATGTGTATTGTCACATTTATAATTACAATAATTGGTTCAATAAAGAAAAAAGGCATTATCAATAACCAAAAAGACTTAAGGCCAAAACCCAGAAAGAAGCTGTCATTTGGGCTGGGGTTGTGGCTCAGCGGCAGAGCGCTCGCCTCTCACGTGTGCGGCCCGGGTTCGATCCTCAGCACCACGTAAACATAAATGCATTGCATTGTGTACAACTAAAGTAAACAAATAAATATTAAAAAAAAGAAGCTGTCATTTTAACATGTCACAACTACTAATACAACCTTCAATTTAATAGTTTATAATGGGGAGAAGGAGAGAAAAGGACAAATTTACAACATACATCACTTTAAAGGCTTCTAAACTCAAGTGCCAAAAAGCTTGAGTCAATACCAGGAATCTTAAGAGTTTTTAATAAACTGACTCAATGAGATCATATGTTAATCATGAACACAGTTTGAAAGGACACTTGTATGAAAAAACAAGAGGATGAGAATTATATAACAAACAACTATCACTGCCAATCTGTTATTTTTAGAAATTTTCTAAGAAACGACAATGATAATCCTCCAACTTTCCTATTTCTTCTTTAGTACCTTCAAAACTTAAAATACGACAACTAAAAGGGGAAGTCAATATGTTATCTGACAGTCTGAATCATATTTTTAAATTTTCTCATTCCCTGATTTACCTAATAAGCAAATGAGGGTGGCTGCCAGATTTTTTAACTTATAAGGAAATCTTGAGGGGGGATAAAAATAGCAATATTTTTGAAGTCTTTTCAATTCCAGAGGAAGACACATTATTGCATTCATTCATGCACAACTCACTCCTACTTTTACTTCATGGTCAAAAGCCCATATTTATTATTAATTACTTTAGCTAAGACACAGGGAAAGGCTGGGGTTGTGGCTCAGCGGTCAAGCACTCGCCTAGCACAGGCACGGCCCAGGTTCGATCCTCAGCACCACGTAAAAAAGTAAAGGCATGTGTACA
This sequence comes from Tamias sibiricus, assembly GCA_025594165.1. Lineage (NCBI taxonomy): Eukaryota > Metazoa > Chordata > Mammalia > Rodentia > Sciuridae > Tamias > Tamias sibiricus. The sequence continues at coordinate 153,876,466 of CM046664.1, forward strand.
ACTAAAACAAATAAATAAATAAATGTAAAAAAAAAAAAAAAAAAAAAAGACACAGGGAAAGAATGAGCTTCAGGACCATCACAGAAATAAGAAATTTAATAAAAACAGTTCTCCACGTATTTATTCTCTACTTGTTAGGTTTCAAGATAACCTAGCGGTGGATTAATTAGTTCATGTAACAAAATTTTGCTGTACAGTTTCAGGACTGTCTTGGCAGTTCAACCAAATCATGGTGCTAGGTTAACATCTCTGCAATTATCTTGGATTTCTCCTTCCCTCATTTTTGAAAAGTTGTCAGTATCAGCTCTAAACATCATATCCTTGTATAGAACACCCAACGCAGGACTCTCTAGCTCCATTTTCATTAGAAAGGACTTTTTTCTCCAAAGTCCTCCAGCTGAGTTTTCTACGTCTCACTGGCCAGAACTAGGTCACATAGGAAAGATGAAAAGAAATAATCTGCAAAACAGTAACAGTGACTGGTTTAAACTAATCAGGATTCATCCTCTGGGACTGGGCAAATTGCCATTAAACAATGATTTGTTTAATAAGAAAGGACCGCGGGCGCGGTGGCGCACGCCTGTAATCCCAGCACTTTGGGAGGTTGAGACAGGAGGATCACGAGTTCAAAGCCAGCCTCACCAATGGCAAGGCACTTAGCAACTCAGTGAGACCCTGTCTCTATTTAAAATACAAAAAAGATCTGGGGATGTGGCCCAGTGGTCGAGTGCCCCTGAGTTCAATCCCGGTACCACAAAAAAAAAAAAAAAAAAAAAAAAAAAAGAAAGGACCAATGGATAATTGGGTAGGCATATAACAATGTTGCCACATTCTTATCTTCTAAATTTGGGATATTTTAAATGTTGGCTAGGACCTTATTACGCTTTAGCAACAATTCCAGTTTAAAACTTTTACTATTTTACTTAAACCTGGGTTTCTACCACTCATCATTTGTTTTTTTGTAAAACTGTAACTAGTTTTTTTTTTTTTTTTGGTAGCAGGGATTCTTTTTTTTCCATTTTTAAATTCTAATTTGTTATACATGTTTACAGAGTACATTTCATTTCATATTACATATAAAGAGCACAATTTCTCAAGTTGCTGGTTTTATATAAAGTATTTTTACAACAATTGTGTCTTCATACATGTATTTAGGGTAGTCATGGATAACTCAGTCTGCCATTATTCCTATATCCTTGCCCCCTTCCCCCTCCCCCCCTTTGTTCTATTTAAAGTTTTTTCATTCCTCTCATCCCCACTCCCTTGCCTTTATAAGTTAGTATCTTCATATCAAAGAGATCATTCGACCTTTGTTTTTTTGGGATTGGCTAACTTCACTTAGCATTATTTTCTCCAACTTCACCCATTTACCTGCAAATGCCATGATTTTATTATCTTTTAGTGCTGAGTAGTGTTCCATTGTGTATATATACCAAAGTTTCCCTATCCATTCATCCACTGATGGACATTGGGGTTGGTTCCACAGTCTAGCTACTGTGAATTGTGCTGCTATAAACACTGATGTGGCTGTGTCCCTGTAGTAAGCTGTTAAGTCCTTTGGGAAGAGACACAATATCGTATTTACTGATCTACCTCATTTGTATTAAGCTACAAAACATTAATCTCATTCAATGGATCAACCATAATTTAAAATGTAGCTGTGAAGTATGTGAGTAGGATAAATTCCTGGGGGAAATGTGCTTATTTAAAGAGTACATATCTTTCATATTTTGATTAAAAGTATTCTCAAAAACAAGACTGCACTAATTTACATTTCATCCAGAGTGTAAGAGAATGCTTGCTTTCTCATAACCATACCAACATTCATGAATGATCTTTTGTGTTTTAAAAATTATGAATGAAGCTGAGCATCTTTACAGAAGTAAATTTCCTTATTATTTGAATTATTTTTTTTCTTTGAAGTATTTATTCAAGCTATGTGCCATTGTCCTACTAGAGGATTATTCCTTTTTGACTTGACTTCTAAAGAGTTCTTGTTTACAGAAAGATACTAACCTTTATCTTAGTTGCTAGTTGGTCATTTACTATTTGATAATTTAAGTATTCACACATAATTTTATTGATTTGAAAAATATCAATCTCTTTATGATTTCTGAATTTTATGGCATGTTTGAAAATACCTACTCCTAATCCTAGATTATTTTAAAAATCTGCATTATAATTTTGGCCTTGTAACTGGTCTTGTAGTTTTGTGTCATTAGACAAGTGAGTCAGCATAGTGGTGGTATGAACATTTCTTAAAACCATTCTAATCCCTAGCTATTAACAGAGTAACTGAATATGCAGAAGTGATCTCAGATCCTATAAATATCACCAAAATGCCAAATTAAATTTGTTTTCAACTAAATTTTGTCTTGGTCCAATCCTTAAAACTGTCTTCATGTAAATCTGGGCATGGTGGCGCACGCCTGTAATCCCAGCACTTGGAAGGCTAAGGCAGGAGAATCTCTAGTTCAAAGCCAGTCTCAGCAATGGCGAGGCACTTAGTAACTCAGTGAGACCCTGTCTCTGAATAAAATCCAAAAAGGGTTGGGGATGTGGCCCAGTGGTCGAGTGCCCCTGAGTTCAATCCCCGGTACCAAAACAAACAAACAAACAAAAAAAAAAACCTCCCAAAAACCAAAAACAAAACTGTCTTCATGCCACTAGAAAGCTTTCTTAAAGAAAGGGAGGAGAGCTGGGCGTGGTGGCATACACCTGTAATCCCAGCACTTGGGAGGCTGAGGCAGGAGGATCGAAAGTTCAAAGCCAGCCTCAGCAATGGCAAGGCACTTAGTAACTCAGTGAGACCCCGTCTTTAATAAAATACAAAAAAAGGACTGGGGATGTGACCCACTGGTCGAGTGCCCCTGAGTTCAATCCCCGGTACAAAAAAAAAAAAAAAAGGAAGGCGGGCAACAGTGGAAGAAACAATACTCATAATAGTTTACAATTAAAAATCTTGCTTTTGAAAAAGTGATGATTAATATATAGTCCCATATGATTGGGAATATATATATATATATATATTACTTGGCCACACACATAACTTAATACATAAATTTATACATACAAATTTGTTTTTATAAAACCAGTCATCATACAATATGAGGAATGTTTAAAAGCCCACTATCTCCATTTTCATTAACTGGGCTGTTATAGTGGTATCAATGGAATCAGAAAAAAGAAAGTTAATAAAAAAACATATATGCTTGTCTCTATAAATCCTCCTTCCTTCCTTCCTTCTCCCCTTCCCTCTCTCCTTTTTGTTTTCTGTGCTTTTGGAGTCAAACAGGGATCCAAAATCTTTCTTTTTTTCTTTTTAAAATGCCAACTCTTAAGATTTATATCATTTACTATACAATCTACTTTCCCTCTCTGATTGGAAACGCCAACTTTACCAATAAATATACTAAATTCTCATACATAATACATAATCTGTAATAAAGTGTAGCTTTATAAATATCTGGTAATGCTAGTACTACCTTCATTATCTTTCATGTTCAAAGTTGTCTTTAGTGTTCTTGAATATTTTTATAGATGAACTAATTCATTCACATTCACTATCAAATAATTTAAAGTTATATATTAATAATGTAAAATAGTTTTCATAAGCTTATAACCAGCAAAGCTTCTATACTAAAAGGGTAGAAGAGAAAAATTAGGGAAAATTACTATTACTAATAATTTTGAGAGAATCTGTTTTTATCAGAGGTAATAACATACCAAATATGAAAGATATTAAAGACAGCAACGAAGCAAGGTTACATTGAAAATAAGTACTACCATTCATAGCTTAGCAATATACTAATTATAGCAAATCATTAGCTTCAAAGTCTTCTCTATAATAATAACTTGGTCTTAGTTAATTGCTAAAAGTCTAAGAGGGTCAAAAAACATAAGGACTCATTATGTTTTTAAAAAGTGTTAATAAGTACATTCCCAGGGCCAAATTAAAATCAGATTTTGCCTTTTAAGATTTTCACGAAAATAGTGCTGAGGATATAGCTCAGTTGGTAGAGTGCTTGCTCTACATACACTAAAGCCCTGGGTTCAATCCCCAGCACCAAACACACAAAAAAATTCATGAAAATATATTTATAGATATATCAGATCTTGAAGATGTAACTCACACAGCCTTCCAATGTTAGTTTTACAGCCCAACATCGGAAGGGAATGAAATGTAATTGTCAAGGGTCTGGAGCTAGATGAAACCTTAAGATCAACTGGTTGGTTCAATCCCCTCATTTTCAGATGAAAAATCAGGTTCAGAGAAATTACATTAATTTGCCAAAGTTGTAAAGGGATCACAGGCACACCCAGATGAATAGAGGCCAAATCTTTTTTTTTTTTTTTAATTTTTAAAAAAATGTTTATTTATTTGCTTTAGATGTACACAATGCAATGCATTTATGTTTACATGGTGCTGAGGATTGAACCTGGGCCGTGCACGTGCTAGGCGAGCGCTCCACCACTGAGCCACAATCCCAGCCCCCCAAATCTTATTTGTGTGTGTGTGTGTGTGTGTGTGTGTGTGTGTGCTGGGGATTGAACCCAGGGCCTTGTGCATGCAAGGCAAGCACTTTACCAACTGAGCTACACCCACAGCCTGAGGCCAAATCTTTTGATTCTCAATTCTCCATTTTTCTTCAAACACACCAATCTGCTAAAATGGTCAGAACAAAATGGAGTAAACAATGGCAACTACAGAAAAAGAGTTAACAGAATTTAAGAAATTTAAAGAGCAAGTAAACATGTAATTATTATAGAACATGGATCAGGTTGTAAGAGCACTATGTCACCAATTCTTGACTTAGCAAAACAGGACCCCTTTGAATTTATAAACAACTTCCTGATAACTACTGTTCTGCATCCCAACTTCCTGATAACTGCTCTTATTTCCTCATGCTGAGAACAGATGTCAAGGAACTTAAGTTTGACATGCTTCTGGATTAACACAGCCCAGCCGAAATCTACATATGTCTAGTTCCTGCCCTTTTGTTCCACTCCCCCCGCCCACTGCCCCAATATTAGAGATTGAACCTAGGGGTACTGTACCACTAAACTAAAACCCCATCCCTTTTAATTTTTTCTTTTGACACAGGGTCTCACTAAATTGCAGAGATTGACCTAAATTTGCAATCCTCCTACCTCAACCTCCCAAGTAGCTGGGATTACAGGCAGGCACATCTAAGCCTGGTTTCTCCTTTTCTCTTTACAGGCTTTCCATATCTCTGAGTCTCCAAAAACCCGAGATTTGAGAAGGAAAAAGATCTCCTCTATTTTCCTCAAACCTGGCTTTGAATAAATCTATTTGTCTCACCAACCTGTCTCCTGAGAGTTTCAGTGGAGTGAGAAACTGTAAAGCTTTTCCCTCCCCATTACATTAGCATCTGGCAAATGGTGAAAACTCCATATATGTTTATCTTGAATGAATACAGATATGAGAAAGTACTTCTACTATAAAATAGATTCTACAGAAAATCATAAAACTCTGGTGTTGTGACAGATCATCTTCTAAACATAATTACTGTTAAATACAGAGCTTACATACAGGGAGTCTGCTAAACCCCTTGTGTTCACTGTCGTTATTGCCAAAACTTAAGAGATAAGCCAAAATTAGATATGCTGAATTTTGATGTAATTATGTACGTGTTAGATGCAAAGCTAATAAATCTCTTATTTCTAGTAGCTGCCAAGTCCACTGATTTAAATTATAATTTCCTTTGGAGGGAAGCAGAAAATTGTTATCTCTTAAAAAACTGGAGTTGAAGTTTTTTCATATGGTAAGATGTTAAACCTAAGATAATACATTTAAATCATTATAAAGAGCAATGATTTAAGATTTTACAATATTTGACTATACAAAATCCTTAAAAGTAGCAATTAGAGATATCTAATTCCTGATCTCAATAGTTCAAAGAAATTTATTCTGTGACATCCAACAATATAATTTGCAACACACATTGTAAATATAGTTTTAATCAAATAATCCACATTAGTGAATCATAAGCACAGTAATTATATGTTAAATCCATCTCAAATTACAGTAATTAAATATAGTAAACAAGATTTAGAAGAACAGTTAATAAACAATAGACTGGTTAAATAAGCTACGGAGCATCTACATAATGGGTAAAATTGCTATTTTCTCAGAATATTTAATAATGTAAGAATTTAAATAGTATGCTGCTCCATTTTTTTTGGGGGGGGGGTACTGGGGATTGAACTCAGGGTGCTCAGCCACTAAGCCACATCCCCGGCCTTATTTTGTATTTTAGAGACAGGGTCTCACTGAGTTGCTTAGAGCCTCGCTTTTTCTGAGGCTGGTTTTGAACTCAAGATCCTTCTGTCTCAGCCTCCTGAGCCGCTGGAATTACAGGCATGCACCACTGCATCCAGCTAATATACTACTACCTTTTTTTGTGTGTGTGGTACCAGGGATTGAACTCAGGGACACTCGACCACTGGGTCACATCCCCAACCCTTTTTTGTATTTTATTTAGAGACAGGGTCTCACTGAGTTGCTAAGTGCCTCGCCATTGCTGAGGCTGGCTTTGAACTCGCGATCCTCCTGCCTCAGCCTCCCAAAGTGCTGGGATTACAGGCATGAGCCACCGTGCCCAGCTTACTACTTCATTCTTAAAAGAACTTTTTATGCCTTACAAAGTAGTAATCTAGTATGATAAAATAAAATGTATATGTACTTTTTTAAAGTGAAGTAATTTTATGGAAGAACAAAACATCATAGCTTTGATGTGAGGTTTTCTGAGTAGTCTAACTGAATCCAGTATGCTTTTTGGGAGACTTAGAGTACTGAAAAGAATGAGTCCTCTCTAGGAAATCCTTAATAAAGTATGTTTATTTGCCCAGAGTTTTTCACAGGTTTTAAAAACAGAGTCAAGATTATATTTCCAGGGCGGGGGTTGTGGCTCAGCGGCAGAGCGCTCACCTCGCATGTGCGCGGCCCGGGTTCGATCCTCAGCACCAAGTAAACATAAATGCACTGCATTGTGTACAACTAAAGTAAATAAATAAATATTAAAAAAAAAAAAAGATTATATTTCCAGGGGCTGGGTTTGGGGCTCAGTGGTAGAGCACTTGCCTAGTATGTGTGAGGCACTGGGTTCAATCCTCAGCACCACATACTATAAATAGATAAAGTTAAAAAAATCAGAGAAAAAAAGATCATATTGCCAGACAATACCAATGATTGTGTTAACAATTACAGCTAGATCCATATACTTGAATTTCTAACATGGGCTTGAGGAGTTACAGAAGAATTTAAGAAGACAGCTATCTATAAGGCAGTCAATAAAACTGACTCCATTAAAGGGATCACCTCGAATGCCAACACACAAAGATTGCCCCAATCCAACTTGTGTTTTTTGGTGTGCTTCATAAGCCAGGGCGCCAGATTTGGACACAATACCTTTTCTTCCTTTCTTGTCAATATGGCCAGGTATGATGCCAATTTTGCATTCTCTAGGATTGATGACTCCAGGGCAGTTTGGCCCAATTAGCTTTGTTTTCCCTGGTGCAGCAGTTTGTGCTTGAGCTGTACCATGTCCTGTTGTGGGATACCTTCAGAACTCCCCCAAGGGCAGTTCTGCCTCAATCTTCATCAATGGCTGCAGTAGCAAGAGGAGGAAGAACATGAATGACAGAAGCTGTTGCTCCTGTCTGTTCTTTGGCCTCCTTCACAGTATTAAAGGCAGGTAAACCCAGATGTATCTTGCCTCCTTTCCCTGGAGTGGTTCCTCCACTAAGTTTGGTGCCATAGTCCAATGCCTGCTGGTTATGAAAGGTACCCTGCATACCAGTAAAACCCTGGCAAACAACCTTCGTATTTTTATCAACATAGAGATGTTTCTAGGAAGGAACAATGCTGAATTGCATTCTGTTGCAGCAGGACAGCACATGATAGCAGGCAAGCAGCAGCCAGGCAGCTGCTGCTGGAGGCCATGGTTGCAGTGGCAGCTGTAGTGGCTAAGGATCTATAAACCTCATTTTTGGTGAGGAAAAAGGTGTATTTTCTGTTCTCCTGCTCTAGTTTGAACTGGATTAAGTTCACTATGCAAGTGTCATCTTGGGATGCCCCTTTGTTGCTTTCCTATATTGGATCTTCTTTTCCCAGATCCTATGTTTCCTTTCTTGCTACTTTTACTGATTTTTATTAGGGTATGAGGTATACTAACTTCCCCAGAAAGACTGCTTAAGAATTCTATCATTTCTAATTATCTTATGTAGTAGACACCATTAACTGCATGATACAATAGCCATTTCCAAACCCCTCCCCCAGTGCACTACATGAGGACTGGAAAAGCTAAATACTTGCTTTCCTAGACTACTGAAGCCAGATCTCACAGTTCTAGTCAATGAAATAAATGTATGCAGAATCCCACAGGAGTTTGCTAGGCACATTTTGTTTTCTTTCTTTCTTTTCTTACCTGGAACAAAGGAATTATGTTTGAGGTGCTTCACACAACTTGTCGGCATGAGGCTACAGCTTCACGTTAAAGGACAACGTAACAGAAAGAATGGCTTTGATATAACTGTTGAATCACTTCACCAATGCCAGATGATTTAACTCTGGATTTCTTATTCTGTGAGAGAAATGATTCTACAATGGTTTAAGCCACTGTTTAATGGCTTTTCTTTACTTCTCCCTTTCTTCCCTACTGGGAATGAACCCAGGGTAACTCTACCACTGAGCTATATCCGCAGTCCTTTTTATTTTTATTTTGAGACAGGGTCACGATCCTGCCTCAATCCCCTGAGTAGCTGGGATTATAAGGCATGTGCCACCAGGCCTAGCATTTAATGGATTTTCTATTACTAGTAGAAAAAACATATTTCACTGATCAACCTTGCATGTATGAAGATAATACTTTTCCCTTGTGTTTCACTGTTTTGTCTAGAAACAGAATTTCAAGTTGATGATAATTTTCTCTCAGAATTTTCAAGAATGTAGTTCCCCCTTATAGCATCTAATGTTGCTGAGAATTTCTACATAATTGTTAAGTCCTATTCCTTTGAACCTCATTTTGCTCTTGAAAGTTTTAGGAACTTCTCTTCATACCAGATAAGTGGAACTGCACAATGCATAATGATATGATTTCATGGTAAGGGGACTACGTGTATTTATTCATTAAATTCAGATTACTGACTTCTGTAAGAGAATATTTACAATCTGGAGGTCAATCCTTTTTTTTTTTTTTTTTTCTTTTTGTGGTACCGGGGATTGAACTCAGGGGCACTCGTCCACTGGGTCACATCCCCAGCCCTTTTTTGTATTTTATTTAGAGACAGGGTCTCACTGAGTTGCTAAGCGCCTCGCCATTGCTGAGGCTGGCTTTGAACTCGTGATCCTCCTGTCTCAGCCTCCCAAGTGCTGGGATTACAGGCGTGCGCCACCGCGCCCAGCTCTTCACATTTTTTTTTGCTCGCTGAAAAAACAGTGGATTTTCTGGATTGATTGTTTTTTGGGGGTGGGGTGTCCTGTGGGTTGAACCCAGAGGTACTTTACCACTGAGCTACATCCCCAGCACTTTTTATTTTTTATTTTGAGACAGGGTCTTGTTTAGTTGCTTAGGGCCTTGCTGAGTTACTGAGGCTGGCCTTAAACTTATAATCCTCCTGCCTCAGCCTCCCATGTCACTGGGATTACAGGGTGGGCCACGGTTTACCTGGCTAGATTGATCTTTTTTTTTAAGACCCTTACTTTAAATCTCCAGCTCTGTCTCAACTTTAAGGGAGATTTCCTTCTATTAATTTCACAATGTTTCTACTTTTTTTATTTTAACAAAATATATTTCTTAAATGCTATTTTTCATCTACCTCTGATTACATCCCATTATAATTTAATGGATATAATGTCTTTTTCTCTAAGAAAGTGATCTTGATTATTTTTTATTTATTGTGTCCTGTACATTATTTCAGATGTCCTAACCCACAAGATACCTAACAAACTGTGTGGCAAAAGCAAAGAAAAAAGCTTAATAGAAATCTGTGTGCACACAGTGGGCAGCACTGTAGGAATACTGAGCTGTGAATCCAGCCACTGTGTTAGGGACTGGACAGCAAGATTAACCAATTTACTGGTTGTGGCAGTGAGGAATAAAGCTCCAGAGAGCAAACCTCTTGCTTTCTGTATAGTAGAAAGGATTGGAGTACCAAGTCAAACTACTCCACAGGTTAGTTTTTATACTTTGGTGCTATTTTTTATTTTTAGAAGAATATTTTTAAAGGTGTTTCTTTTTTAATATGAACAATTTCAAGAAAAAGATATTTTTCTAAGTTTTGTCTCTTTGTTTTAGAAACCTAATTAACATAGCATTCAGAAATGATATATATAAGACAGGGGTTTTTAAGTTTTATCCTCATTTTATCCATATTCAAAACAACCAGCAATTTAAAAATCTGTCTTATAGGGCTGGGGATATGGCTCAGTTGGTAGAGTGCTTGCTTTGCATGCACAAGGCCCTGAGTTCAATCCCCAGCACCACCCAAAAAAAAAAAAAAAATCTATCCTATATATAGAAGCAGTTTAAACCACTGGGCTTTATCTATTGGGTATAGAAATCACAGGTAAATGAACCATTGTGTAGAATAACCATAAACTATCAAAACAAAACACTTTTGAGAGTAAACAGGGAACTATTAATAATTACGACAGGGCACCACACATAAACTGGGCAAACCAGTTACCCTATCGCTAGGAGAATAACTTCTTAGATACCAAGCTTATAAACTTATCAGATGTTACCAATAACATGAATCTTCCCTCAGAACAAAAATATTTCCTACTATGCTACTGTCTAATCTATAGGTCATTATAGTGAAAATGAAAGGTGGAAAGAATTACCAAATATAAAATACTATAATTTTTAAGATATTGCTTCTTGTAACACCCCCACACACAAGTGTGTGCATGCCCACATACACACAAATTGCTTCAGAAAGTCATATGTCTTTCTGCTTGCATAAAATAACAATAGTTATTCACATATTTTGAAACAGATCTGGGGAGTTTTCTTCCTCTTACTCAGAATTATTTCAATTAAAGAAATAGAGAAAGAGTAAGGATGGGTTTAAAAAAAATGGGTTAATTTCCCTAAAAGCTCTTACCCATCCCAGAGTCTTTCTTGGTGCCATCTGATATTATGTCTACATGATCAGAGTCCACATCATAACTAAAAAAATCATTTAAATAGGTCTTTGATCGCTGGCCACCAAACACATATAAGCAACGATTTTTCTGAAAAAGAAGAAAGGGAGAAATTTGTCACTTCTGTGAAGAATTCAGAATGGTTCTTTTAAAATTTAAATCACTACAAATGTAGTTTATGATAGATCCCATGCAATGAAGAACAATGTTGGAATAAAGAGCAAAGAAAAGGCTCTCTACATACTGCTAAAAGAGATGACCTAAAGGATACCCTGTTAAAGTGAAAAGGCAAGGTGCTAAATAATGTACAGAGGTTGCTGCCTTTGTGTAAGAAACAACAAGTAATATCTGTATGTGTATGAGAGAGAGAAAGAGAAAGAGACAGAGAGAGAGAGAGAGAGAGAGAGAGAAAAGAGAGAGAGAGAGAACACGCGCGAGTGAGCGAGCACTGTGTGCATCAGCTGTGTGTATATGTATGCATTTGCTGCTGCTTCTTTTTTTTTCTTTTAAACAAAGGAAGGATAAATCAAAACCTAATAAAGAATAGTTACTTACAGGGAAATGATCAGAGTTCCTTTGTATCCCTATCCAGAAAAACAGGGATAAAAACCAGATCTCTCACTTGTCTGTACCAGCTTCCAGAACTATCTATGAGAAATAAACTTCTGTTGTTTAAAAACCACGCAAAAAAACAAAACACAAAAAATCCTAGCTCTTACAGCCAGGTGTGGTGGTGCACACCTGTATTTCTAGTTATTCCAAAGCCTGAGGGCAGAAGAAAGGTCGTAAGTTCAATGCCAGCCTGAGCAACTTAACAAGACTCTGTCTCAAAATAAAACAAAAAGATATAGGGATGTAGCTCAGATAGAGCTTACTCAGATATCAGTGGCCCTGGGTCAATCCCCAACACCACGCTGGGAAGGGAACCCTGAAAAACAACAACAACAAAATCTTTCCAAAAAGTATCCTGACTTATGGTTTTGACTCTAGTACTGTGTACATGTTATTATTTACTCAGAAAACAAAAACAAAAACCTCTGAAATTTGAAGGAGAAAAAAACTTATCTGTACATAAAAATCTGACCAAATGGAAACATCACTATATGAGAGTATAGTATCTATAGTGCTTTTTAATTCACAATTATTTGGCTAGTCATTCCTATTGGACTAAATCCTAAACTGAAAAATTATCAGAAAGCAATCTCAAACAGCTCTCAGCAATTTTTGTTGTTAGCTTCATTATTCTGAAAATTATTATAGATAAAGCAAGTAATACAGTACTGCTGCATGAAGTAGGGTTTTAACCTTAAAAGATACACAGGTATAAAATCAAAGTCATTAAGTGAAAACAATTTCCAATTGGAAGATTTTAAAAAATATATTTTCAATCCACAATTGGATGAATCTTAGAATGCAGAACTCATGGATATGACAACTATATTAAGATAAAATATCTGAGATCTGCTTTAACCCATTAAGTCCCAAATTTTCAATTCTGCAAATATCTCAACAAAATTGACAAAGGTACACTAAAACAGGTAGAAATCATAATCTAGAGTTTATATAAATTATTATATTAATCTTCACATTATGGTTATAGTAGTTAATACTACAGTCTTAGTTTTATAACTATATTAAATGTTATATACTATGTTTTAGGTTTTTATAGGTGCTCCATATCTACAAAAATGGGAGAAAATGGGTTAAAATACTCCAGCACAATAAAATTTAAGAATAAAAATCAAAGGCACATCAAGGAATGAAATTAAATAAGGGCAGAGTAGATATGAGAAATTAACAGTAGATTATTAATTACTGTTGGAACTCATAAATGAGTATACAGAAATTTATAATTATACTCTTCTCTCTACTTCAAGAGAAAGGAATTGTTTAAACTACATGTTGAAGGACACATATGAAATATTTTGTAATACTGTTTTAAAACTGTTCACAAAAGGAAGACCAACATTTCCTTAAAACATTTGAAAAGATTAAAGTCAAGTCTAAATTTTGGTTTTACTGATAAATTTTAATTCTAATTATATAAAATCAATTTCTAATTCTTTGTACTTAATGGAGTTAGCAAGGGTTTTCCCTATGCTATGGGAACAGATAAAAATATTGCCCTTCTAATTACTAAAAGTCAGTGAGTGCAAAGTCATAAGAAAGGGAAAGAGCTATCTATATACACTATCTGGATAAGCAATTAAATTAGACATAAAATTGTCTAGATTAGTATTCAGTTAACAACTATTTAGGAGTTACTAGGTTGATGGAAAGAGTCTCATAATAAACTATTTTCTGTTAAAGGAAGTTTTATTTTTCTCTATCGTTGCTACACTAATCACTTATTTCTAGAAAATTAAAAGCTTTGTCCTTTTAGTGAAGATTTAGATTTTATCACTTCCTTTTCTACAAAAATATACATGACAAAATAACACAATACAATACACAGGATATTCTTACTGAGTGGAATAGCATGCAGTGTCCTATCCGAGACTGGATGTCCTCGGGCCCAGCATTACAGGAGTCCTCTCGAAGAAGTTTCCAGGTTTGACATTGACAGTTGAAAGCAAACAACCCACTGAATTGTGGTTCACTGGCTCTGCTGTCATCCACACTGCCATTGCATGTCAAAATTCTACCACCAAAGGTGTAGATCATATGTTTTTCTGAGTCCATACACATCTATCAGAACAAGACAACAGATTGAATAGTTTTAGCTTCTTCTTGACATATATGCCCAAATGAAACAAATGTGTGCAGTTTTACATTCTCAAACAACAACAACAACAACCTGAATTTGTCCTTAATGACACTAAACACCACCCCTTGCCTATCATATGAACATACTGCAACACTGTTCACAAACTGGCAGAGATTCAGGATGGAGTTATAAATACCATTCCAGGTTTGCATTTGTACCAGTGAAAATAAAATATGTTGAGTCAAAGAACTTTCTGCTTTCTTGAAACTGCATAATTTTTATCCATGATACATAATATGTTGGTTTATTCCTAAGAGTGAATGCTAATCATACTCTATGGGAAAATAGAAATCATACCCTCATTTTTATCCTCCTTACAGAAACTCCCTTCTTCCTGTTCTAGGCAGCCTATTAATATTGCTTCAATTTAATAAGACAGCAGATAGCGAATTAGAGTGATGCAGCTAAATTCAGTCCTGCATTTATTTCACAAAACTTTAAATTTAATTCTCTTTGAATTAAGCTATGTAATTCATGTTCAAAAGCCAACCTTGATTCTTCCATTCTTTCAATTGAAGATTACAGCTTTTCATAAAAATATGTGAGAAACAGCCATTTGTCACAACAGTAAGCATCAAATTCTATTTCAAAGAGTATATAAGTATAAGTTGGAAGTTAAACACAGTGACATTTATAAAGAATAAATCAGGGCTGGGGATATAGCTCAATTGGTTGAGTGCTTGTCTTGCATGCATAATGCCATGGGTTCAATCCCCAGAACCACAAAAAAATAAAAAAGAAAGAAAAGAAAAAAGAATAAATCATGTACACAAAACATGGTATGCTTTTCCTAAAACACAAATACTGGCCTTCATACCTTCAATTTTCTCCTCCCATACCTTCAATTTTCTCCTCCCACCAGATTATTTTTGTCATTTATCTATTTTTGTATTTTAAACAAAAAGCTGTTTGAATAATTTTAAAGATTGTTTTTAAAAAAGTATTAATATAAAAAAAAAAGAGTCTAGCATCGGGGCTGGGGTGGTGGCTCAGCGGTAGAGTGCTCGCCTAGCACGTGCGCGGCCCGGGTTCGATCCCCAGTACCATGTAAAAATAAAGGCATTGTGTACAACTAAAGCAAATAAATGAATGTTTAAAAAAAAAAAAAAAAAAAAGAGTCTAGCATCTCCCAATCTTTACCTAGTACCCATTCTCGTTTGCCATTTCCCAGGTTTCTTGACTTTCACAAATTAAGAGGAAAATATTATTTTCCCAAGGGTGAAATAATGGCGATTATGGTTGGAAAACTATAGACATCAAAGTTTTCATTTCACTGGCATTACACAGAAAGTGTTCCCACTTTTTAATTTTAATTATCATATCATTAAAAACGATTCATACATTGCTGAAGACAACTCAGTTGGTCCCACTCAGATACTATACTCTGACTTGGGTGCCACTGAAGCTTGGTCACATTACCCTGTCCTAAGTACTTACTAAGGCCCATCTCTCCAAATAACTGCAGAAAATCTTGAGGGGCCCACATTAAGTGAGTTTGCTTCCATTTTCTTTTTTTTTTTTTTTTTCTTTAATATTTTATTTGTTTTAGTTGTACACAATGCCTTTATTTTTACGTGGTGCAGAGGATCAAACCCGGGCCGCGCACGTGCAAGGCGAGCACTCTGCCGCTGAGCCCAACCCCAGCCCCTGCTTCCATTTTCTTAAATTCACAGATAACATACTAATGGCCAATCTCTGTTTACCAAGCCCTTATAATTCTATTTCATGTAGCTACAAGAGGAATGTTTCTTTTCTTTTGGTGATATTTAAGCTTAATTGATCATTATTAATCTGATAATTGTAATCTTTCTTCAGCTCTGGAAACTTTACTTTAAAAATATCATAACTTAGTTTTCTTCAATATACTACTAGCTATTTTCTTTAGTTATTAATTTGTTGAGTTGGTACCCTTTTCTCATTAGTTATTCCCAAATAACTAGACTGGAGGGGTAGTCCTCTTTGTACCTGAAAATCCATATTCATTTGCCTATTGCATATACTGTCTCAGGGGATTGGATAGGGAGAAGAGAGGATGCTATGAAGGTTCTTCAGCAGCCAGTGCCTTTTGCTTTGTCTTTCCAGCCCCAACATCCACATTTAACATTTTACCTATAGACAATTATCACTGCCAAGTGCTTACTTCTTCCTATTGGAGAACACCCAGCTATTTAGTCACCATCTGATTATTTAATGTTTGCCCCAGCTATATAAACTTTGAAACTCAAGCTATTTCCTAGCTTTTGGTGCTATCTTAAGATGTCCTGGTTTCTTCTAGTTGATCTGAACCTACCTGTTTTCTACCTTTCGGGAAAATTTCACAAATTTTTGAGGTTCTCTGAAGACACTGTATTTCAACACTACTGCTAATGTCTTCTTGTTATTTCAGAGAATATAATAAGGAAGACATTAAAGGTATATGTTCAGCCTGCCAATGACCAAATTTGGCCCAGGGAGAATGTCATTGAGCTGAGATCTTTAATTCTTTTATTATTATTTTTTTTCATGCTACCTTGCTCTCTGCTCTCCATTTTTAAGTAATTTCTTCAAAATGTTGCTATTCAATAGACATTTTGGCTTAATAAAAAAGTCTTTGGCTCACACTGTCTTTTCTTGAATATTTTCTTGATGTTGCACTATTGTCTTTTGACATTTGCTATGTTGCAGTATAGGCCGTGTCTCTCCAAAAGGCCCATGATTTAAAGATTTAGTTTTCAGGGTGGTGCTACTGGGAGGTGCTATGGACCTTCATAAGGTAGTGCCTTATGGAAGGTCCCTAAGTCAATGGGGGATGTGACCCCCAACAGTGATTCTGGGAGAACAACCCACCTTCTCTTTTGCTTCCTAGCTCATGATGTTAAGTAGTCTGCTCTGTCACATGTTCTTACCATGATATGCCATCCTTGCTAAGAGGCCCAAACAAAGGCATCACCTGATCATAGACTAGAACCTACAGAACTGTGAACCAAAATAAAACTTTTCTCTTCGTAAGCTAACTGCCCCACTGAATGCAGATACAGAGAAATCTGGTACCAGTCTCATTTCAGTTCTTTTATAGGTGACTTCAAAAAAACAATCTCTTTGTCTTTTAAATCTAATGTTGCTACTCTGTGTTAAATGTCTAGGTCACTTTTCCCTGAATATAGTGTGTACATTTAATATATGGAGAAAGTTATTCTTAACCACATTTTTTTGAATTTTGTTCCAGTCCATTGTTTTGGTAGTTCTTCTTTTATTTTTTTTTAGTCCTAGGGATTGAGCCCAGGGGCACCTCACCACTGAGCTACATCCCAAGTCCTTATTACTTTTTATTTTGAGACAGGGACTTGCTAAGTTGCTTAGAGCCTCACTAAATTGCTGAGGCTGGCCTTGAACTCGTGATCCTCCTGCCTTAGCATCCCAAGTTGCTGGGGTATAGGTGTGTGCCATTGCACCTGGCTGGTGTTCTTCTTTAAGAGGGCTACAATTATGTATATGCTGGCTTTCCTCTGTCTAATCTCTGTAATTTTCTGGCTAATCTTTTTTATCTCTTTCTTTTCTTTTATACTATCCTTATAATCTATGTTACTTACCTATTCTTCTTTATGCTCCTGTAGATTAGTCTTCATTTCCAAAAGTGATATGGTTTTCTTCAATTTCTTTCCTGAGTTTTATCAAGTCTGGTTTTACCTGATCCTATTATTTAGCTATCTGGTCTGCATTCATAAATTCATGCTTTGTAGTTTTCTTCAGGGTTTCAAGCTTCATTAAGTCATTTAATTTGTGTTAGAATACTGGGATATAATTTTCACCTGCTTTAGTGTGGAGGAAAGTCTTGCTGTTATTTTTCTTTTTACTGTTCTTCTTTGAAGTACCTCTCTAAGGATTTAGTATTTATTGCTGTTCACAGTTTTTCATATTAAATATGTGTTGATTTTCTCTGAACCAGAAACCTTTTAGAGAATTCCAATGGAAGGGGCATGATCTTGCTCAACAATTTCTTCCTCTGCTGCTATTAAATTGAACGATTTCTTTAAAATGTGATGATTCTGTGAATTCATGCATTCTCTAACTCTATGAGCTTCGTCTTGATTCAGGGGGCTCTATCTCAAGCTTTGAGTTCCTCCAATTCCTTACTAACTATTGATCACAAAAGGAGCCACTGTGCCCCACTGTTGCTATGTTTCCTGCACATTTAGGAAATGGTGCTTTCTGACATTTACCACCTCTGGACCTTTCTCGCACTCTCCACATATTAATTCACTGACCACAGTGCTGCTCAGCTCCTAAAACTTCTCACCATGATGTAACATTGCTAGGCTCCCTCTTCATTCCCAGTTCTCTTCATTGATTGTTATGGGCTTCAACACAAGTTCTAAGTATTTTGGTTGTTTTTGGATAAACTTATAAGGAATTAGGAATTGGGATAACCTTTGTCTCCTGGTTTTGCTAAATATGTGTCTTGTGTGTGTTTTTTTAAAAAAAAAAAAAACATGAAATGTAATGCATTCTGCTGTCATTTATAACATCTTAGAATTAAAAAAAACAAAAACAAACAAAAAAACCCTGAGTCTTACTGTTCCTGAAAACCACACAAAGCAACAATATGGAAAACTTGAGAACTAAACTGCCATTATGTTCTTTAGAAATACAAGTCTTTGAATTTTAATTTTTTAAATGTTAAAATATAAAATGACAATACACTTTCTAAACATGTCTTCATGCTTCTAGCTTTCTCCAATTCTTTTCAAATTTGAATGAACATTAAGTGCTAAATTCTAAAGCATCAGCAACACCATAAATAATTTTTAACAGTCTTGAACAGCAAAAGTTAGTGAGTTCTAAAGCAAAGCTTTATTTGCATGAAATAAAACAAAATGGAGGCTAATACAGATTATGTTACTTGTTTAGCACCACATAGCTAGTTGTTAGCTGAAGTAGGACTAAAATCCTGGTTTCTTCACCCCAATATTCTGCAGTACCATTTGATTCAGGTGAAGACCAAGCATTATTTAATAGAACCCAGCTTCTAAGGAACATTCTACTTTGTCAAATTCAAGAGAGACAAAGGCCAGACCCATACAAGAACTCTACATGTACTGTAGTTGGACTATCCCTATGCTATTCTTTTTTCAATCCACAAAAATAAAAGACATCAGCATCTTTAGTAAAAGAAATATGTAGCAACTTGGGATCAAGAGAATAAACTGTTCCCTAACAATGTTATGTGTTGATGCTATGTTTTGGAAGACCGGAACCAGACTGATTTCTTGGAAATTATTTTCTACGTGAACACCACTGAGGTTGTCAGCAAAAGTGTGCACAGCTCTGAGCAGCTCAGTTACATACAGCCAGCAAAAGTTCCAAATTCAGTCTGGGGAGTACTCTGAAGACTTATTGTTTTTGATTTACCACCTACCGTTTACTTGATAGGCAATAACACATACTTCTTTCCTTGCCATTCTCCTATAACAACTACATATTAGTGGTAATATGGTAATAAGATAGTTTTAAAGCAAAGAATTAACAAAAATCTGAAAAGATTAAACAAAAAAGACATGGGTTTTGACTTCTACATAAGATTTTAGACTTATGCTTGATTTTGTCATAATTCTATCACTACCTCTTATTTCCCAAGTACTAGATGATGCTATCATCAATACAGTGTGACAGATCTCGAGTCTTCCCCACCACACATTCCAAAAAAACACTGGAAATGGGCTGAACCAAATAACAGCTGCCTATAAAAATTTAAAGTGGTTACTGTTTTACTTGACCTATCGTGAAATGACATGGAATAAATATTGAAAGACAGATACCATAAGAATAACACTGATGGGGATGATGATGATGATGGCTATATGCACATTAGTATCAAAATGGCTTATAGTATTACTGCATGCTACAATAACACTGTCTATAACACCATTACATGACTTCTATTGATGCTGAGTTTAACCTTAAACTAGCATATGCCAAAAACCTACCTAGCTTCCTAAGTTTCTGGCTATAAACAAAACTGAGCATATTTTACTTCATTTGGAAGAAAAGCTCAAGATTGAAAATTCCTGAACTTATTATAAATTGACTTTAATTTTCTGCCAGGATGGTAGGATAAAAAAGATTAAAAAGGCAAGTTATAATTTATGAATAATTACTACAAAATTAAATTTTTTTCCTAATATTTTTCTATTTATTCTCCATATTAAAGTTCTTATGAATTAGCAATTATGTTCTGAGATCTTGGTTACTGAGCCTACACCAAGCTCAGGGTAAAATTTTAAAGAATAACATGATACAAACTAAAACAATAATCATTTTTATAATCTGTCATAGGTGTTTATAGTGTTTACTATTAGACCATTCTGCACAATATCAAAAAAAGTAGTCTCAAAGCAAGAATTACTCATCACTAATTAATTCCACTACATATTTAACTGTACATCAAACCTGATGATCAAACACCAGTTTTGGCCCGCCATCAGCAGCAGTATCTTCACTTAATAACATCCACGTGTGTTAGTGTCAATGTCGTAACGATAGAAGTCACTTTTCAGAGATTTGCTATTCCTCACAGAGGAATCCAAATAACGTCCCAATGTGTAGATTTGCCTCCGCTGAATGTCAATGCACATTTTATGACATGATCTGGCACTAGGACCATTCTGTAGAGAGAAAAAAAGGGTGAGAGGGGAAGGTGATTCAAAGAACAAATAACAAAAAATAAAGTTAAATGCCCCTTGTTATTTTTCATTAGGTTTTTCTTAGAAACTGATATCAAATCAATGAATATGGGTTCAACATTAGGCTTAAATCTCTGAAGAAGAGCAACAGAAGCAGTAGCAGACACAAATCTTACCCTGGAGAGGCTTAAAATCTATCGGGAAAAGATAAACCAAACAATCCTATATACTATGACACTCATTTGCAAATTGTATATGGCTTCTATCATGTACTAAATGCATTTTAGTCATTTGTGAGGTAGTTCAATTCCATACTACATTCACATTTGGCCTGTAAGAACATTTCTGTATTTCTCACCAGAATAAAGGACAAAACAAGTATTCTAAGAATATTTACAATCAGTTAATTTCAAAATTGGAAGAAACAAAACAAACAAACAAACAAACAAAAAACAAACTCTAGTCTAATTCTTTCCTTTTAAAAACTAGTAAAGGTTTCCAGAGCAATATACCACATAAAAAAGCAGTGTTATGGTCTGGGGCTGTAGCTCAGTATTAAGATTGCTTCCCTGGCATGCATAAGGCCTTAGATTCAATCCCCAGTACTGGAGGGTAGGCAGTGAAAACACAGTATATAAGAACAATAATGTAGCAGTATTAACTTGACTAAATGAAGAAATATTAGAAAGGAAAACAGTTTGACAATTAGTGTCATTAATCCAGATAGTATGTTGATTTGAACCTATATAATTAACTATTTTTAAAACTTGCTTTTAAAAATTTTGTCAAGATTTCAGAAGATAAACTGGAAATTTTATTTAAGAAAGAACTGACTCCATGTGTCATCCTCAGAGAAAAGGAAGACAATAAAACACTAGGTACTGAAATGCCTCTTTGTGTTTCCAAGAACCTAGCCAAGTCAAGGGGAAAATGACAGTAAGTCTGGGGTGGAATGTCCAGATTGATTTTATCTTGATGGATACTGCTTTTCTCCCATGAATGCTAGGAATTAACGCGCGTTAGCATTATCCATAGAATATCCTCCATGCTTTCTTGCATGCAGGTCAAGTTCCTTGGGATGCTAGTCAATGAAACAAAGCAATCTAAGCTAGCGATGCCACTGCTTCTGCAGCCTCACTTATAAAACTCCTCTCCTTAACTGGTGTGAAACTGAGGACACTTGTCCAGTCAGCCACCACTGGACAACGCATCATGAGAAATGGAGATGCTATCTTCTGGCAAAGTAGCATGAAGAACAAAGGTGTTAGTCCAGCCTCTCGCCACTAGACTTTCTGGAGTAATTTCAAAAGGGATAGTCATTAGTTGGCAAAGCACTCTGAGGAATGGAGGTGCTATCTGTCTAGCCTGTCATCACCAGATTTCCCTGTCATGCAGTCTCTGGGTACTTTCTTTGGACTCTTGGCAGCCGATCCCACTGGGCTAGCACAAATTGGGCTGTGGACAGTACACTCCATACTTAACCTCAAAAATAAATATGGAATAACATATAATAAATCTGTCATATTTCCTAGAATGTGAAATTTGAGATTTAAATGGAAAAGCTATCGAATTTTTCCTTCAGCTAAAGTAGCACTTAAGTACATCTAAAATGCTGAACAAATTATACCCTAAGCACAAAGAAAAAAGGTAAAGGAAATTAATAGGATAGAAAATATTAAAAAATGGTGAAAAATAACAGCTGATTATTTGAAAGACTGACAGCATTCTATACTACTAACAAGATTAATTTTTTATAAAAGGAGAGAGAAATATAAATTGCCAATATCAGAACTGAAAGTATTACAGACTCTCTAAAAATTAAAAAGAAAATAAAGGTCTATTAAGGAAAACAGGTAAAATCTGACAATGTAGATAAAATGGACATACTCCTTAAAAATATATATATAACAGCAAAATGACATGAGATGAAAATGAAGAATGTGAAATCCTTAAATCTATTGAAAAATTGAATTTACAATTTAAAACCTTTCCATAAAGAGATTTCCAAGCCCAGATTTATATCCTGGTATATATATATTTTTTAAATATTTATTTATTTACTTTAGTTGTACACAATGCAATGCATTTATGTTTACGTGGTACTGAGGATCGAACCTGGGCCACGCACGTGTGAGGCGAGCGCTCTGCCGCTGAGCCACAACCCCAGCCCCCCCCCCCCCCCCCGGGTATATTTTATCAAATATCTAAGGAAGAAATTACATCAATTTTAGACAAAATTTTTCAGAATATACTGGAAGAAGAAAAACTCCATTTTAAAATCTACATTCTAGGACTGGGATTGTAGCTCAGTGGTAGAGTGCTTGCCTAGCATGTGTGAATAACTGGGTTTAATCCTCAGCACCACATAAAAATAAATAAAATAAAGGTATCGTGTCCATCAACAACTAAAAAATTAAAAAATATATATACTGGTTCCCTGCATTATATATATCTTCCAGATATTGACGTTTTTTATGTAATATTTTTAAAAATCACATTTGTTAATATCACTATCAGTTTTAAGTTTTGGGATAGTGTTGAGATCACAGAGGCAGTTTTCTAAAATTCTAAGGTATGCTTAAAACCATGCAGGGCATCACGGGCAACAGATTCTGTCATTCACTTTTGAGAAATTGTCTGTCATAACCACAATCTCTGAATAACCATACTTTTATCTTTAGTTGTAGCTGTTTTCAAGTAAACATAGAGTTCTATGGAAAAAGCACCTCTATCATCTTGCAATTCAAACAGTTGCATAGGTGCTTTTCCTTGAGAAAACATCATACATCAAATACCATTGTTTTATTTTTTTTTCTAGATCTCTTGAATGTTTGGCTTAATAGAAGACAGCTAATTTACATCTGTTTCTGCATTCAGTCTGCTATATCAGAAAGTCATGTAGCCTCTGGAAATTTTCAGAACATTCATAGGGAATAAATGTAAAAACAAAACAAATTTTTATCTTTGTATTGTTATGAAAACAAGTTTACCTTATGGACTCCCTGAAGTGCTTTGAAGAACCCAGACTACACTGAGAACTATAGCTTTAATCTAATTCACAGTCCCTATTCAGATACAGACAGTTATCCCCAAAATGACCTAGAGTTGTCCTTCAAAAGCATCCCATTGTCATCATCCCCACAGCCTCTGACCCAGGATTTAGTCTATTATCATGCATTGCATTTTTGTTGTCATGATTCTTTAGTCTCCTATTCTTCCACCTTTCTTTATCATTTTTGACTTTGACATTTTTGAAGAGTGCAGGGAGTTATTTTATAGAATATCCCTCAACTGGCTTTGCCTGTTATTTCCTTAGGATTGGATTCAGATTATGCATTTTGTATTAGTCAGGGTTCTCTAGAACAGAATCGACAGGAAATATAATTACAAAAAGGGAATTTATTAGGTTGGCTTAAGCAACCAGAAGCTGGATAGTCCACAATGACTGTCTGTAGGCTGGAGAGCTGGAGGAACCAGCACCTGCCACAGTATTTTTCAAGTGATCAACACATCAGTTTAAAAAAACATACATGATATGTCAAATACATTCTACTGTAATGTATAATTAAAAAGAACACATTAAAAAAATTTAAAATCACGTATGAATTAAAAAAACCATTCAAAGAGCAAAACAAACCAATAGATTTTAATGTAACAGAATACAAAAAAAGAGTAAGCTGGTATGGTTTCAGAGTCTACATTGCAACTACCTGTAAGAAACAATGACTTGTCAATTTGGGATATGGGAAAGAACATATGCAACTGTCTGAAAAAGATATTAAAATATCACTTTCCTTCCAAACACTGCTGAGGTCTAACTTTCTTCAGTAATTCATGCAAAATAACATGTCACAAGTGAGTAAATGAAAAAGCAGATACATGAGAATCTATCTTTCACTAACATAGACATTAAAGACATTTATGAAAATGCAAGACAATGTTACTCTTCTTGCTAAAATTTTTGGAAAATAGTTATTTTTAATAAAAAAAGCTATTTATTTTAGCATGTAATAGGTTTATTACTGTTATTTTAAAATAATTGACATAGAAATTTTAAAGATCTGTTTTAATTTCTAATATAGCAAATTTCAATAGATATAACCTAAATAAATTGCAAATACCAATGAGTTTTGTATAAAGGAATCCTGAATCATAAAGTTTGAGAATCATTAGCATAAGTATCATCCAATAAGAGGAAGAGCCACATCTAATTTCATTAATAAAGTCAGAAATACTTAAGAAAACATTACTTTTAGAAAAATGTAAGTAAGGGACATTTTCCTACCCTGCTTTTATGAAAAGATATAATCCAGTCTCCAGCTTTCAATTTCATTTTCATTAATAATCATAGCTTATAGCCACATTATGAAATATTGAATTTTTTATAGTTAGTCAAAAGAATATTAAAGGAACATGACCATTCTATCTTTGTTGAACACAGCATTGTTCATCATGCCTCAAATTTCTGTAATATAATGAAAAACAAACAGAGGTTCAACTTTTCTTTTTATTTTCCAAGACTTGGTCCCCCAAAATATGATCAGTGAAACTCCACATCATGTACAACCACAAGAATGGGAAGTTATACTCCATGTATGTATAATATGTCGAAATATATTCGACTTTCATGAATAACTAAAAAGAACAAATAAAAAATTTTTTAAAAGAATATTAAAGGAATTGGACTGGGGTTCATAAAAATAACTTTTTAATTAACTACTTTGAATAATAATATATTTCTTTCAAATTTATAAAAACTTACTTGTACATATACATAAACATTTAAAATAATTTTCTCTTTAAGAGCTGAGTCATTCTATTATCTTTCAATCTCCTAAATGTTTCACTAGATATACATTCAAGTAAATTAAATAAAGTTAATTTTGCTGTTTAATTATTTTTAAAACTACATCCTCTAGGGTATCACTGAACAATAATTTGTACTCACTGGTATAAAAAAGAAAAGAGACAAATGAAATATTTACTGTTCAGTTTTAAAACCAATGAGCAGTCCAGAGCCATGTATTACCCTTCAATTCATAGGCAGAACAACAAAAGGATTTTAGGTGTCCATATAAAGAAAGTAATAATAAACCATAATAAATATGAGCTCTAGTACTAAGTCACCATTTTAGTTATCTCTATTAACTTCAAAATAACAAAAACAAAGTATTTCCATCAAAATAATCTCCATAGTTTTTCAGCATTAGTTTTAAAATAATTACTGCATTCTAAATATTACTTACAACATACGTATACAGTATAAAAAGTAACAGAATGAACAACTATCTACACATTTCCCAGCCTTAGAAGCAGAATATCAATATTACCTCTAAAATCAACTATAAACACCCCCCCAAAGGCCACTCTCCTGAATTTTACATTTATCATCTCCTTGCTTTGCCCTAGCACTAACTTTGCATTTAACTCATCTCATCTGTTTATTCCCTAAAAGTAAACATACATGTCACACTATAATTACCAGATTAAAAAAAAACACCAAACAACTAAATATATGAAACTATTTTCTACACTTTTTAAGAACTTTGTATCATTGTATTATTACATGAGTCCTTTTTATCCACAGAGGAGAAATTCCAAGACCACCAATGGATGCCTAAAACTACAGAGAGTCATATATATGCTTAGGTTAAAATACACACATTCTAAAGGATAGGATGCAAACAGGATTATAAATTGATAGCAACCTATTCAAGAACTAAAAGAGTTTAAGTGGGCACACCACACAACAAGCTGAGGAAATGAAGTCTGAACTGAGTTTTAAAGAATATGTAGGTATTCGCTGCTGAATGTTTTCTCTGACATAAGGAGGCTGATTCACAGTGGGGTTGGGACGGGGAGCACTGGAGGATTAAAGAAACACTAGAAAGGTCAATGTGGAGGGAGGGGAAAGGAGTGGGCAAGGGGGTATAAAGGGGAAAAAAAAAGATGGTAGAAATGAGATAGATATCATTATCCTAAGTGCATGTATGAAGACATGAATAGTATGAATACACTTTGTATTCAAACAGTGATATGTAAAGATGTGCTCTATATGTGTATTATGAATTGTAATGTATTCTACTGTTATATACAACAACTTCGAATAAAAAAAATGCCAAAAAAAAAAAAAGAATAAGTAGGTATTTGCTAGGTAAAAGCTTAGGGGGAAGATCCTCTGTTAATCCAAAACAGGGAAAACAACACTGCCAAATAACACAGGTCAGAATGTTGAATAATTCCAGGAACTACAAGTAAGGCTACCACATAAAGTCAGGAGATGAAGCTGGAAAAGTAGATGAAGACCAAATCCTGATGAGAAATTTGAAGTTTTTACTCTAAGAAAAATGAACAGAGGTAGAGAAGTTGTTTTATTATTGTTGTTATTCTGTGTCTAGTCTTTTAGCAGTGTTCCCCACCACATGCTGACTCTAGATCTGGTTACATGAGTTTTTTTGGCTAAGGAGACAAGAACAGATTTGATGGGTTGTTTACATTTATTTTAACCCTCTTGCAGCTTTGCCCTTGCCATGAGAATGAGTACCAGCTATCCCAGAGGAAGGTGAGCAACTATGCAGAACACAACCAAGTAGTCCCAGTGGAAGCCATCCTCGACTAGCCAACAGACAGCTGATTTGCAGACAAATAAGCATACCCAGCCTAAACCAAAGAAATGCCCTAGCCAACCTACAGACTCATAAGCAAACAAATACTTATTACTAATGTTTTGTTAGTGCCTATAATGCAACAGATAAAACGTAATAGGTAACTAAAACAGGGACTGAAGGTAATCCCAGGATTTAAGGAGAGGCATCAGGGGCCAAACATGGTTTTTTAAGACTGTGCTTAGGAATGGAGTACAGATCTAGAGATCAACAATAGTGAACAAAACCATAAAGATGGAATCAGTGCCAAAAGGAAAAGACATCTGAAATAAAGTACTGAATATTAATATAACTTTGGCACAAATTATATACACTTAATGAAGAAGGAGGATTTGAAGATGATCCTAGGTTTACTGCAAGAATAATTAGAGATGTAACCAATCTAGATTTAAAATTGTTGAAAAGAAATGCTAAGTGTGTGCTTGTGTTTTAAAACTTAGATGTCTTTTTAAAAAATTGTTTTAATATTTATTTTTTAGTTATAGGTGGACACAGTATCTATTTTTTTTAAATATTTATTTGCTTTAGTTGTACACAATGCGTTTATTTTTACATGGTGCTGAGGATCGAACCCGGGCCGTGCATATGTGCTAGGCGTGTGCTCCACCGCTGAGCCACAACCTCAGCCCATCTATTGTTTTTTTTAAAATTTTTTTAGTATTTATTTATTTGCTTTAGCTGTACACAATGGGTTTATTTGTACGTGGTGCTGAGGATCGAACCCGGGCCGCGCACGTGCCAGGCGAGCGCTCTACCGCTGAGCCACAACCTCAGCCCCCCAATCTATTGTTTTTTAATGTGGTGCTAAGGATCAAACGCAGTGCCTCACGCATGTTAGGCAAGCATGTTAGGCAAGCACTGTAACTCTGAGCCACAACCCCAGCCCAGATGTCTTTATTTTTGTTGAGGACAGAAATAATCATTTCTGAACATGGTACCTCTGTACTGACAAAGAAAGGCCATTTTTACATACTTTTGTCAAGGTTACAAAACAGAAATCACAATTTCAAAGTCATTTTGAGAAAATGAAAATTACCCAAATGACTAATTGCTGGAACATGCTAAGTAAGCAAGAACCCAGTTTCCTAGGATTGAAGACACAGCACCAGATCTTTTGAAATAGTCTTTCCAAAATGAAAACCAGAGTCTGAATTAAGTCATTTTCCCCCCCCCCCCCCCCTTCACATTCAGCTTCTGTTTTTGTCATAGTTTATTTTTCAATTTATAATTTTCAACAGCTTAGATAGAGGATGCAATAAAAAGTTCTATAAATTTCGAGAAAAAAAGAATATTTATCTTATCCCAGAGTATAATATAATCATGTAATTGTTTAATTCAAAGCCATAAAAGCAAATCATCTTATTCATTATGGAAATGCCATGTATATCTACTTATCTACATATGGATAGATATAAAACTGCATACATGTAGTTTAAAGTTTAAAATATGTACATCATTTATGAAAACTGACACACAGCTAGAAGTAGCTTAATATTGGTGGCACATTCTAAGAAATGCACTGTCATGTCATGTATAACTAATTAGAATTTAAAACAAAAAAAAAGAAACACATTGTCATGCTATCTCATCATTGTAGGATATCATAGAGTGCATTCATACAAACCAGCACGGGTATAATGTCACTAGGCAATATATTATTATTGGACCACCACCATATATGTCACCAGATTGATTGTAAGGTCATGCAGTACAGTGACTGTACAGTGAAACAGTGAGAGGCCAAAATAGTGAGAAAGAGGATAAAACACCAAAAGCACATTTTTCCAAAGGAAATTAAAATGAGATGAATGCTAAATACAAGAGTAGAGGTGACAAGGACAGAAAAGGATGGTCACATAATTACACTTCTGGGCTAAGGAGTGTAAAAATTCAACAACATAAAAATGTCCATTTCCTTTTTTTTTTTTTTTTTTTTTGGTATCAGGGGCACTCGACCACTGGGCCACATCCCCAGCCCTTTTTTGTATTTTATTAGAGACAGGGTCCACTGAGTTGCTAAGTGCCTCACCGTTGCTGAGGCAAATCCTCCTGCCTCATACTGGGATTACAGGCGTGCGCCACTGCGCCCGGCTTCCATTTCCTTTTATCTTTACAAAATAGTCTTGCTTATGTGCCAGTAGTTGACAAATCAGGTATGGAAGCTAAAATGCAGGAATACCTAAACCAACCTTGTATATGACAAATTCTTTTGCTACCACAGCTGATAAATATTAGAGAAGAAAACAATTATGCAAAAAAGCGTATAACCATGCTTCTAATGCAACATGGGTGTATAAAAAGTCTGGTACCTTACCTCTTTCTCAGTGTCTCTAGAGATACATGTCCACTGGTTCTCCTTCACACTGTATGCCCAGAAGTCAGCAAGATCTTGTGTTCCATCCCAGCCACCAAACAAATAAACAGTCTCTATAAAAATCAGAAAAAATGTGTGTAAAAAAAACAAAACAAGGGTTGGGGTTGTAGCTCAGTGGTAGAGGGCTTGAAATTATATTAAAACATGACACTGGGTTCGATCCTTAGCACCATATTAAAATAAACAAATAAATAAAAAAAAAGTTAAAACAAAAACACCCACAAACTTGAGGAGAAAGTATAGGTACCAGATCTAGTCAGCTGTTTCCAATATCATGTAAGAAAGTGCATCTAAATAAATTTTTAGGAAATTTTTAAAAACTGATAACTTTCCAAAACGGATAGACACTATTTTGTAAACATGAGTATATGGAAAGGCTGCAGCACACCACTCTTACAAGAGATTTAATTAAAAAAGAGATCACTACAACATGTTCCCCAAGTTTCTGATTCCATAATTCTTCAGTAGGTTAAAAAAGAAAAGAATCTGTGGGCTGGGGTTGTGACTCAGAGGTAGAGCCCCCCTAGCATGCATGAGGCACTGGGTTCGATTCTCAGCACCATGTAAAAATAAAATGAAGATATTGTGTCCACTTATAACTAAAAAATAAATACTAAAAAAATAAATAAATAAAAGAATAAAGTCTTTATTTTTAATGTACCCAGAGGAACCTAATGTGCGGTCTAGTTTAGGAGTTTCTGAGTTAGGTAATGAAAAACTCACATTTATCAGTTTATTAACAATGCAACCACTTTTTATTTACTAAAGAACTATGAATACTTTCCCTCAGATTATAAAAATAAGAAATCTTGGAAGAATATGCAGTATAAAAGTATAAAATAAGAACATCTAGCCATTTCTGAAAAAAAGCAACTTTTAAAGTGGCTTTTAAATTTCTCTCTGAAAAAAAAAAAAAAAAAACTAGTTGTAAGTTGAAGTTATTTATCTTAGGAATGAACTGACTCATAGCTTGGTATTCCCATGGAAATCAGTGAATTTTTTTCAAATATACTGTGGTAGGTTTAATGCCTTATACATTAACCATTAAGTCATTCTAGATACCTTGAAAATTAGGTTTCTTCTGACTAAAATGTCTATTACATTTACGGAATTTATCATTGTGACAAAATGATGTTTTACTTGATGAACAGTGAATCTTTATACATAAGGCTGTATCACAGATCCTTCCTTATACAATAACACTGTATTTTCATTTTCCAAATATTTCCCCCTTTATAAATGTCATACTTATGTATACTGGTTATACAAGCCCACCAATTCTTTTTTTTTTTTTTTTTTTTTTTAAGAAAACACTACAGGAAAACTGTAAAGCTGCCCTAGGTCTGTATATAGTGACTGTCATCTAAACGGTGTCCCACCATGAAGGATTATATTTCAAAGTGCATGTGGAAATTGGGTTACACTATAAAATCTCTTGCCATTCACAGAGTTGAGCTGTCACATTTAATATAATTTCAAATTCTAAGTAAATTTTCTAAGTGAAACATCCATTTTATCCCTGAGTAACTTGAAGATACAAAAACAATGCTTCTCTACTCTCTAAATAAGAATAGCCTTTTGGAGCAGGACTGAATTCTAGTGCAAACTGGGTGATTGAGTACAGGTTATGTAACTTCCACAGGTCTTATTTTTTTATTTACAAAATATTGAGCATTGTGAAGTTCTTCAGCTCTAAGTTACATGAAAATATTCTAAAGGCTGTCAAGCATGAAGAAAATTTCTACCTTTATAACACGTACAAAACATCATCCTTGAAACACTAGCCAGAGCAATTAGACAGGAGAAAGAAAGAGATACAAATAGGAAAAGAAGAACTCAAACTATCACTGTTTGCTGATGACATGATTCTATATTTAGGAGAGCCAAAAAATTCCACCAGAAAACTTCTAAAAGTCATAAATGAATTCGCAAAGTAACAGGTTATAAAATCAACACCCATAAATCAAACGCATTCTCATACATCAGTGATGAATCTACTGAGAGAAATTAAGAAAACTACGCCATTCACAATAGCTTCAAAAAAAAAAAAAATAAAATGCTTAAGAATCAATATAACAAAAGAGGTAAAAGACCTCTACAATGAAAATTACAGAAGACTAAAGAAAGAAACTGAAGGAGACCTTAGAAGATGAAAAGACCGCCCATGCTCCTGGATAGGCAGAATTAATATTTTCAAAATCGCCATACTACCAAAAGCGTTATACAGACTTACCGCAATTCCTATTAAAATCCCAACGACATTTTTCATATAGCAAAGCAATCATGAAGTTCATTTGGAAAAATAAAAAACCCAGAATAGCCAAAGCAATCCTTAGTACGAAGAGTGAAGAAGGAGGCATCACAATACCAGAACTTAAACTATACTACAGAGCCACAGTAACAAAAATGGCATGGTATTGGCACCAAAACAGACACGTAAACCAATGGTACAGAATAGAAGACACAGAAACAAACCCACATAAATACAGTTATCTCATACTGAACAAAGGCACCAAAAACATTCACTGGAGAAAAGATAGCCTATTCAACCAATGGTGCTGGGAAAATTGGAAATCACATGTAACAAAATGAAATTAAACCCCTATCTCTCACCCTGCACAAAACTCAACTCAAAGTGGATCAAAGTCTTAGGCAGAGACCCTGTGCCTAACAGAAGAAAAAGTAGGCCCAAATCTTTACTATGTTGGCTTAGGATCTGACTTCTTTAACAAAACTCCTAAAGTACAATAAGTAAAATCAAGAATCAACAAATGGGATGGATTCAAACTAAAAAGCTTCTTCTCAGCAAAGGAAACAATCAATAACATCAAGAGAGAGCCTACAGAATGGGATAAAATCTTTACCACATGCACCTCAGATTCAGCATGATCTCCAGGATATATAAAGAACTCAAAAAACTTAACACCAAAAATCAAATAATGCCATCAATAAATGGGCTGAGGAACTGAAGAAGAAATACAATTGATCAACAAGAATACAGGCAACAATAAATATTGACGAGGATGTGGGGAAAAAGGTATACTCATACAATGCTGGTGGGACTGCAAATTGGTGCAATCACTATGGAAAGCAGTATGGAGATTCCTCAGAAAACTCGGAATGGAACCACCATTTGACCCAGCTATCCCACTCCTTGGGGATATACCCAAAGGACTTAAAATCAGCATATTAAAGTGATCAGCCATGTCAATGTTAAGAGCAGCTAAGATGAATGGATTAAAAAAAAAAAGTTGGTGTGTGTGTGTATAAATACAGTTATCTCATATACACACACACATACATACATACATATATATATATATACACATATATATATGATGGAATATTGCTCAGTTTTAAAGAAGAATGAAATTATGGCATTTGTCAATAAATAGATGGAGCTGAAGAATATCATGCTAAGCAAAATACACCAATCCAAAAAAATAAAAAGCTGAATGTTTTCTCTGATATGCAGATGCTAATTCACAATGCACAGAGGGCAGGGCTAGGGAAAAATAGCATTACTTTAGATTAGGTAGAGGGGAGTGAAGGGAGGGGAGGGAGTATGGCGGTAGGAAGGATAGTAGAATGAATCAGACATTATTACTCAATGTACATATGTAACTATACGACTGTTGGGATTCTACCCCATGTATTACCAGAAGATTGAGAAATTATATTTCATTATATATGATGTATCAAAGTGCATTCTACTGTCATATATAAATAATTAAAGAAATTTTAAAACTTTTAAAAAATGCACAAAAATTAAAAATGCTTTGTCATTCCAAAGTATTACAGATGCAATAAAAATGGTACCACTGTATCTGATTCCATTTCCAATTCAGTACCTAGAACCCTTTGACACTGTATACATGTGAAATAATGGAAATTATTTTAAACTAGTAAAAAAAAAAAACTGTCATATCTCAGAACTATAAAACAATCCACTGTCATTAGTAATGTTATTTCCCAAATGGCATGCAGTGATGCCCAGATACAATTTTACTGGGGAAAAAAATTAAAGAATTTTCATCTGGCTTAAAAATTATTTGCCAAGGCCTCACAATAAAGGCAATTAACCCTGTTAAATTCTGAAGCCCAGAGAAGGAGGGGACATAACTAAAATAGCAAGAGCAATTGACCTTTTGTTTTATGGTGTTTCTGGGCACCCTCTGGATAAGGTTACCCTGGTTCATTAACTTTAATAACCCTTCCTCTTAGGCTCTGGGTTCTCAATGTTCTTTCTGAAAAGCAGGTCTCTTTGTACACATAAATTCTCACAGCAAAGAAAACCCACATTTCCACAACAGCCTCATTGATAGCTGAGCAAAGTAAAATCTGGCACACAGCAAGCATCCCAATGGAATTAAGCCAAGATGTCATTCCTGTCCATGGAAGCTTTGTGGTCCCAGTTGAAGTTTAAAAGTAAAAATAAATGAATTGGATGGAAACTGGACCTTTTGACATACCTGAATGAAAATACGTAACAACATTTTTCAACTAAATCATCTAATCATTTAAGTCATTAAAAAATAAATTATCTAGAAACAAACACCAGCAAAAGTATTACTTAATGCATAAAATATATCAAAGGCCTTTAAAAATTATGGTAATAATTGCAGAAAACTAGAGAAGGAAGTAGAAAAGAGAAAGCAGAAAGCATTTATTTACGGTGATGCAAAAGATAAACTGGTAGTAAACAGTTCTAAGATTTACTGGAAATTCATTCTGTGCACAGAGATTCTGAACAATTCATGTATATCTAAGGGCAATACAATCTGTAAGCAACAATGCTTTCTCTATTCTTAATGGAGGGCAGCCTATTTGTTCAATATCTTTTTAGTACAGCTCTGAACTAGCAAAGCAGCTTAGGGAATTAAAAAGAAAAAATGAAGACACAGTCCTTATCCTCAAAGAGCTTACAATCTAATTACGAATATAAAACAGATATATAAATCACCTTAGTGCAGGGCAGACTAAGTACCATAAGAAAGGTAAAAAGTACACAGGAGTTCAAAAGTGGAGAGAGTATATATGTGGGTAAGGGAACTCTGGCAAGGTTTGTGGTATCAGTGGTATTTCTTCTGTGCATCAGATGATGGTGGTTTTGTATTCATGTAGGCAGAACCGCAGGCAATGAAGGAAGATTTTTCAAGAGAAATAAAAAACAAACAAACATCAAAAACAAACAAAAACCCCCAAGGGTACACATATAGAAAAACACATCAAGAGTGCTTTAAAAGACATGGACTCTAAAATCAGGCAGATACTAGCTATAATCCTGTTTCTATCACCAGAGCTGTGTGACCACCAGCAGGCTTTTAAACCGCTGGTTTCCTAGAGTACCTACCTCCTAAAGCTACTATGAAAATTAAATTAAGCATTGCAATTATAGTGGTTTTACCGTGTAATGAATAAATGCATTGTTTGTTGTAAAAAGCCCACATAGATAGTAGGTAGACATGAAGCTAAAAGAAGTGGACTATAAGATAAAGGCTTTGAACTTGACTCCACAGACAGTGAAGAAATTCCACAAGATCTTAAGCAGAGGTGTGACAAAGTAAGATCTGAATTTGCAACATATAGGACTGACAAGGAGGAGCTAGGGACTAAGAAGTTATTGACGATAATGTGGCAAATAATGTAGTCTATGTTTAAAATATCCAGCCAGGTACAAATCCTAAGCTACTAAGTCAATCAATCACCAACCAATCATTATTCAGGCCACAAATACTAAAATTCAACCATATTCTTTGGTATAGAATATGGACCAATATTCTATACCAAAGAATATTACCAGTATCAAATAACCCTAGAACTATTTGCTATCAGTTGAACCAATCTACACATCTTACATATGCATTAAAAATAACATAGATATGTTTTTTTTTTTTTTTTT
This sequence comes from Tamias sibiricus, assembly GCA_025594165.1. Classification (NCBI taxonomy): domain Eukaryota; kingdom Metazoa; phylum Chordata; class Mammalia; order Rodentia; family Sciuridae; genus Tamias; species Tamias sibiricus. Next base: position 153,912,003 of record CM046664.1, read on the forward strand.
TTTTTTTTTTGTGGTACTGGGGATTGAACTCAGGGGCACTCGACCACTGGGTCACATCCCCAGCCCTTTTTTGTATTTTATTTAGAGACAGGGTCTCACTGAGTTGCCAAGTGCCTCGCCATTGCTGAGGCTGGCTTTGAACTCGCATCCTCCTGCCTCAGCCTCCCAAAGTGCTGGGATTACAGGCGTGCGCCACCGCGCCCGGCTCAACATAGATATGTTAAAACATATAAAAGCACCTTTTCCATGAAGTGCTCAACTACAATATCCTTATTTCTACTGTGATTCTCATGAGTAAATGAGACTGCTAATTGCATAATCCTCCACAAGATGGCACACTGTTTTCATAATTAAATCAGTTTTTCCACTTTGAAACTATATAGAAAGCGTAGGCCTAAAACACACAATTCTAATGCAAAAAGAAGAGGTACCAGGGTTAACAGATTGGTAAAGGCAGTTAGCTTAATTCTTAATGAAACACCAAGAAAAAAAAAAAAAAACAAGTAAAATGAAAATCAATGAAAAGCAAGCCTTTGCTTTAATAAAACCCATTTATCTTCAAAACAAAAGAAACCCTGATATTAAGAATTAAAATCTGGGGCTGGGGATGTAGCTCAGCAGTAGAGCGCTCGCCTAGCACGTGCGTGGCCCAGGTTCGATCCTCAGCACCACGTACAAATAAATGCATCGTGTACAACTAAAGCAAATAAATAAATATTTTTTAAAAAAATGAATTAAAATCTATAAAAGTGTAGGTAAGACCTTCCCTTAAAGTGAGAATTTTTGGAGAAAAGGAAAGATAATTTTAGGTGCTCTTTATTCTTCCCCCTTAAGCCATTTCCCTGAACATCAAGACCCAGCATATTATCAAGTGGGTGAATCCATGCCTCTTTTCTTAAATAAAGTTATATCTAGAAACTTACCTTTTGTGTGAATTCAACATACAGTTACTTTCTTTTCTAAAAAGTTTCATTTTATGCCTATGATGATGTACTTTGTATGAAAGAAAAAAATGTAGCCTGGAAATACATTAGTAATTAATAACTAAAACTCATATTACTCACTTTTTTCAAAAGTTTCTTTAAGGAAAACCACAGGTGGCATCACATATAACAAAATGAAAACACTTTCATATAAGTGCTGCAGAAACAGCACTTTACAGTTCAAGATTCTGATATCTACAGAAGGGCTCTTTCAAGTGGCAAGGAACTCCCTATCAACTTTTTTTTTTTTTTTTTTTTTTTTTTTTTTTTTTTTTTTTTTTTCTGCCTGAGTCTTAGTACTTTTGGTGATTGAGGAGACAAATTAACAAAACATTGAACAAAGAGTTATACAAGAGGTACTTGCCTCACCCAATGGACATTTACATTTATGTAGACATTTACATTTCTAACTGAAGACTACCATACTAAATAGACAGGGCTTTTTCTCTCTTTCCATTCTACTTATTTTACCCAGAGTTAAAACCCAACTCACAGCTAGTGGAAAACTGTTAAATGGCCAGGTGTGAGCCGGGCGCGGTGGTGCACGCCTGTAATCCCAGCACTTTGGGAGGCTGAGGCAGGAGGATCGCGAGTTCAAAGCCAGCCTCAGCAATGGTGAGGCACTTAGCAACTCAGTGAGACCCTGTCTCCAAATAAAATACAAAAAAGGGCTGGGGATATGGCCCAGTGGGTGAGTGCCCCTGAGTTCAATCCCTGGTACCACAAAAAAAAAAAAAAAAAAAAAAAAAAAAAGGCCAGGTGTAAGGTACAGGGATTACAATCAATAAAGCTGAATAAAAAAAGCAGTAGGACAAAATACTACATTCCTCCTCCTCCACCATGACATGAGGAGGATTCCTTTAGGATGGAAGACAGCTTTGAAAATTAAACAGTAAAGTGTATGCTATTGGCACTTTTATGGTCACTTTAGAGTTGATAGCAATATGCACAAACAAAACAAAAAACCTATCAACTGGAAAAAAGATAATTAGGCACCATTAAGTATTTAATGTTTAATTTGTTTCATAAGGTATGTGAAACACTGGGAAACAGTGTTTTTGAAATATAAGCCACATTTAATAAGCTAAAAGAAATACCAGTTTTATTCTGGCGATGGTGTTCTTAATTTCTTAGGTTAAGAGTTTCTGATAATCTGAAGCCATAGATTTTTGTCCCAGAAAAATGTACAACTGAACAAAATGTTACACCTAACTGTAACAGATATAGAATCCTTGCTCAGAAATCTTCAACATGCATATTTTGAAATGATTGGGCTTCTTTAAACTCTACTACTCAGGGAAAGTCATTCTCTACTACACCTGTTGTTGTTCATTTGTTTTTGTTTTTAGGGCGGGGTGGGGGGGGGTAGGGGGGGGAGATATACTGGGGATAGAACCCAAAGCTGTGTGCAAGCTAGGAAAGCTCTCTACCACTAAACTCTAAACCTACCTGATTTTTAATCAACAAAATACTTAAATAAATTTTAATATTTTTTTTCTTTAAAAATCTTAAAAGCACATTCCTTCCTAAAACACCAATTAGGACAGTATATATAAAAGACAAAACAAAAATATCAAAAGAACATAGTTTTTGTTTTGTGTTTTGGTATTAGGGATTGAACTCACGGGCACTTCACCACTGAACTACAACCCAAGCCTTTTCATTTTTAAAAGCCTAAGTAAGGGTCTCACTAAGTTGAATCAGGGCCTTCCCTAAGTTCCTGAGGCTGGCTTCAAACTTGTAATCTTCTTGCCTCAATCTCCTGAGTTGCTGAGATTACAGGTGTGAGCCACCATGCCCGGCAGAATGTTAGTATTTTTTAAATGTGGGATTCACAGGTAAATTGCTTTATCTCTCAACACTGCCTTTCAAATTGTTTTAAACTGTTTTTCAAAATAAAAAATTTTTAATTGTTTAAAAATATTCCCATAGTAAAATTTTATCAAATCATACAAAAATGCAAAGTTCTCTACATTTATATAAAATCTTACCAGAATGATTAATCATTATACATTGCAAAGTTAATACACTGCATGTCTATTATGTAAATAGCATATTTCATACATAAATACATTATTTCACCTAACTCTCCTACCAATTTAGTTTATTATTCCCATTTTTAACATACCTCATTCAAGATGAAGGAAAAAGTCAGTGGTAGTGGCAGGATTCAATATCAGATATGTGGATCACAACCCCTACCTTCCCACAAACTCAACACCTAATCACTAGCTTTGATTGCTATATCATTAAGACTGATTTGGAAAAGGTTCTTTCAAAGATTTATGATAAATATAATCTCTCTGAAGATAACTGAAATAAATCTGATGGTAGCAATTATGAGAGGGCTCTGGTACCTACAGTATGAAACAATTACAGTATATGAAAGCACCTTAGAAAATAATGCAATTAATAGTCTTATAATAGAGTTTAATAGTCTCAGAATAGAGTTTAATCAGAAAGAAGGTCCCAAGGACATACCATATTCTGTTCTTGAGCCCAAATTAAGGTCAGAAAGCACTAAATATTACTCTAAAGAATCATAAATATTTACTTGGAAATCATACTCACATATTGCTATAAAGCTGGATAGCAATGTGTGAGTATGATTTCCAAGTAAATATTTTTCTTTCCACTTCAAGGGAAATGGATTTTTGATTCAATTGAATACATATTTAGAGCATGTCTACTTCATGCCAAGCTTGGTGGCCATAAAAATAAATGGGCAAATTTTCTTGTCCTTCCTTCCTCAATAAATCCACTGAGATTAGTGAGCTGAAGAGACAGGAATTATATACACAACACCTATGCAAGTAACTCTAAAGCCATGTGGAATTAGTGTAGTAAGAATAATCATATGAACAAAGCATTATGTAAATGTAGGGAGGGAATGTTTATCCTGCCTGGACCTGTCTCCTGAAATCTAAACTAATACAGCCAACTGCTTATGTGACATATCTAGTTGGATATGTAAACGGCATCTCAGACTTAGCCTGTCTAAAATTTATTTGCTAAAAAACTCAACACTTATGATCCTCATTTTACCCTTAAAGAATGACTACCTTGTTTTTTTAACTGCTCAGGTCAAAACCTTCAGAGCCATCCTTCACTTCTTCTCACACCCCACATTTATTTAATCCATCAGCAAATCTTCTGTTGCTAATAACACAACACCACAGACTGGGAAAATTTTAACAATAATAAAAACCCACCTCTGAACACCACAGTTGAATTACTTTTCCACTCTCTTAATACCTCACAATGGGAATTATATTTCAACAAATGAGCCCTTCAGAGACACACTCAAACCACATCCAAAACATAGCAGATACTTTGAAAATACAACCAAAACCTGACCATTTCTCAACACTACACTACCACTCTAATAGTAACCAATTTTTTTTTATCATTTCTCAGGCAGAGCTTCCTAAAATACACAGCAAAGAAAAAGTTTCAGCTAACAAATTATTTTTCTAAAATGCTCTTAGCTTTTCTTTAATCTATCTTAAATGTAATATTTTGTCAGCTAAATACCCTCAGTCTTTCTTTAATCCATTCTGAATGATATCATGCCAGCTAATGTTTGTGGGAGCCCAAGCAGCAATGTGTGTGAGCAGAGATCAACTTCAGATGCCTGAAGATCTAATAATTTTATTTTTTAGTTTGAATTGCGCTCCCACAACTCGCTTCCTGACTCAGTGCTGGAATGGCACTGCCTTTCCTCTAATGATTGTTCCTTGAGTTTCTATGCCAGTCTTAGCAGGCCCTGAAGATTTGCCGGTGGCATTGTCTAGACATAAAAGAGACGGCTGCTGCTGCTACAGCTGCAGGGATCGCAATTGCTACAAGCATCCCTGCTGCTCAAGCATCAAACAACTTCACCAGTAGTATGGCCTCTGCTCTGCATGCACGAGGCCTCCTAGATCAACGTGTTAGCAAGTGGACATTTTGACAGATCTTTCTATGTTTAGGACATTACTCAGGACAATGTTTTGAGGGTATCCCTTTTCTTAACCTTGATAGGGCAGCTGATTTGTCTAGAGAACTCAGTGCGTTACTTAATGGAACTTGGGGCACCTGATTTGTCTAAAAGAACTTAGTACGCTATTTAATGGAACTTGGCTCGTCAGCAAAAAGCTTGCCGCCTTAGAACTGGAGCATCTCCTCATGATCGGACGGCTGGTAGTCAATGATGGGAAAGTCTCATGTGACCGACATATCAACCTAAGACAGGAGTCAAGGGCACAGCCTTGATTATCCGATGACGGGTAAGAATGTTGGTCGCACATGTGGACGCCTAAGACAGGCACAGTCGATCCTGATGTGGTGAGGGTCGTCACCCATCCATTTAAGCTACCCCTCTTTTAAAACAAAAGGGGGGAACTGTAAAAGCCTTAATGAGGAGGTAGCTAAGATGACAGCTGGCTGAGAGCCAAAGAGGAGGCGTTTAATTGTTTTCTCCTGACCTTAATGTATTCAACTAAGAATCTTTCTGTGCCCGTGAACACTGTGTGATGCACCTGTAAGTTGAGCTTGTGACACGTGTATACTTGTTAACGTGAAGAGTATTTAACCAGGTAGGGCTGGCGATAGGGTTGGTTGGAGTTTGGAGTTGGAGACATTATTGGAGTTGGAGAGAGAAGTTAGCAGAAGAAAGCAAGAATAAAGAACCTACTTATTCCCAGTCTGCCTCCGAATTCTTTCCCGTGGTATTGTTGCTGCAGACGGCAACAACTATATAATAATTTTATTTCAATAATGAATATCACCCATTGGAATAAGGTATTTATTTGAAATTTTATCTGAATACCTAATTCAGTAGAATTTACTATGAAAAAATAACAAATACTTAAAACTTAAAAATATAATGAATCTTCCCAGAAAACTTACACTAATACAAAAACTTTGTATACCGTTGCAAGACTACTAAGGCCCCCCTTTAAAGCCCATTCATAAAATTTCTGCATAAGTACACATGGAGCTGGGCATGGTGGCGCACGCCTGTAATCCCAGCACTTAGGAGGCTGAGGCAGGAGGATCGCGAGTTCAAAGCCAGCCTCAGCAATGGTGAGGCACTTAGCAACTAAGTGAGACCCTGTCTCTAATAAAAATACAAAAAAGGGCTGGGAGCCGGGCGCGGTGGCGCACGCCTGTAATCCCAGCACTTTGGCAAGGCTGAGGCCGGAGGATCACGAGTTCAAAGCCAGCCTCAGCAATGGCAAGGCACTTAGCAACTCAGTGAGACCCTGTCTCTAAAATACAAAAATGGGCTGGGGATGTGGCCCAGTGGTCGAGTGCCCCTGAGTTCAATCCCTGGTACCACAAAACAACAACAACAACAAAAAAGGGCTGGGGATGAGGCCCAGTGGTCGAGTGCCCCTGAGTTCAATCCCCTGTACCAAAAAAAAAAAAAAAAAAAATTACACATGGAAATACCAAAAGAATAAAGAATGGTGGCAGAACAGAAAAAAATGGATAGCAATGCTTATTTGAAAGAAATGAACGTGAATGTCAAGGTGTGAAAGTGTTATTTTTGAAAGTAAGTGTTTTTGGGTTCTTTTGTTTTTTCTTGATCAGAGCAGATTCCTGAATCACTGACCCTCACAACAAGACACCTGTTTAAATTTAACCAGAACCATAATTTCAGAGTCATCTGAAAGCTCAAAGCTTTCTCTACGACTTACTAAAGTCCCAAGGCATCTTTCCTTCTAGACACCTGAAGCTTCAAAAGTTACCTCACTTCTGCCCTGCCTATTCAATATGGACCTCAAGCCTAGCTATCTCACCAATTCCTACCAACAAGTAAATAATAGACAAACAAACAAATAAATAAAAACGAACACACAAATTAAGCTGGGCATTGTGACATGCATGTGAACTTCCAGCTATTCGGGAGGCTAAGGCAGGAGGATGGCTTGAGCTCAGGAGTTCAAGACCAGCCTGAGCAACATAGAAAGACTGTAGCTTAAACTCAACTCTCCCAAATCAATGTTAACATAGAAAAAAATCTAGGATTTTGAGGAGCAAAGAAAAAGTCATGTCACAAAGTATGGCATTCTCCAATCCTGCTGGCTACACTACCTTTCCTCCTGCCTCCTCTTCCTTTCTCCTGTTCTCATAAGCCAATTCTTTTCTAAAATCAGTTCTCCTGAGTGTTTTATTTTGAATCCTAAAGAACCTTCATAAACAAACAAAATTCCCTTCAGAAAAAAAACACTAGTGAATCAAGTTTTCTCCAATTTATAGTATATATCAATCATGGAAATGTTTTAATAATTTAAACATTTTAAAGAACATTTAAAGTCACTGGTGAATGCATCACACAGAAATAACCAACATTTAGCTGGGCGCGGTGGCGCACGCCTGTAATTCCAGCACTTTGGGAGGCTGAGGCAGGAGGATCGAGAGTTCAAAGCCAGCCTCAGCAATGGTGAGGCACTTAGCAACTCAGTGAGACCCTGTCTCTAATAAAATACAAAAAAGGGCTGGGGATGTGACCCAGTGGTCGAGTGCCCCTGAGTTCAATCCCCGGTACCACACACACACACACACACACACACACAAGAAATAACCGACATTTGGTATGTGTCCTTAAATTGTTACCTTCTACAGTCAATGATAAATTTTAAAAGGAATCTACTTTTTTTAAAAGGAATCCATGTCTATCCCAATTCTAATATCAAGATAAGAAAATGGGGGATCGCAACATCATCTTTCAAACACAAAAAGGAGGAGGAATTTCACACAAAAATGTTTTACACAGCATCTCTCTTACTCCTACATACTCCTACAAGGATCTCTTCAATTAGGTTAAATCCTTTCAATCTTAACTTTCATGTATAGTTAGTACTGTTTTACCATCTAAGCAGAAATGGTGACACAATAAAAAATAATTTTTAATATTAAATGACCATCCATGATTATGTAGCTATATTATCCTGTTAAGTTTTTCATTCCTTTTAAAGGCTAAAAAGTTTTGTTATTACCTAGAGACTTAAATAAAGCTTGACCCAGCATTCATTCAGAAAGTAAACCAATAGTGGTGGGTGGGGAGTGACTTGAACAAAATGACTGTAAATAAAAATGCTTTTATTAGTGAGATAAATCTCCCAATTTTCTTTTCTTTTTTGGTACAAGGGATTGAACCTACGGGAAATTCACCACTGAGCTACAGCTCCAGTCCTTTTTAATTTTTTATTTTTGAGACAGGATCTTGCTAAGTTGCTGAGACTGGCCTGGAACTTGCAATCCTCCTGCTTCAGCCTCCCAAAGTTGCCAGAATTACAAGCATGTACAACCATGTCCAGCTCCTAAAATTTCTATGGTAGAAAAAGAGTTGCTTAAAAATATATTTTGAAAGTACTTCTCTTTCTATAAACTAGTACTAATAACAAAGTGTGGATGTGTTCTATTTTCCTTTGTAGAACTTTGCTAATCTATAATAAATTCTCAGAAGATACTAAGAGATTCCACCTTTAAAGGTCCCACCAGAATTAAAATCACATGATTATTACAGTCATTCTTCCTATGCTTTCTTATAATTACAGTTTCTATAGTAAGTCAAATAAGCAAATTACTAAAAAACTATTTTCTGCTCTTTGGGAATTTTTAAAAAACAAGTAGAGGTTAAATTTTACCCCTAGTGCACAAAACAAAGATAGAAAAATATTTGAATCTATACTACTCTACTGTTAAGAATTTCACTTCAAGAATTTCTGACCTGATATGTTAACTTTTAATCTTTACTATGCTCATACTAAGCTCTGTCATGATATTTGTTTGTCATTCAAATCTTTTCAGTTTATCTTCAAATTTCATGGATTATTTTTTAAAAAGAAGAAATAATTTTCTCTTTTCTTATATATATATACTTTACCTCACATACAGTTAATCTCCCATAAATAGCACAGTAAATACCACTTCTACCCTCAGATAAGGTGGGCTTTTTTGTTTGTTTGTTTTTGGTGTGGGGTAACCAGGGATTGAACTCAGGGGCACTCAACCACTAAGCCACATCCCCAGCCCTATTTTGTATTTTGATTTAGAGACAGGGTCTCACTGAGTTACTTAGAGCCTCGCTTGTGCTCTGAACTCAAGATCCTCCTGCCTCAGGGATTATAGGTGTGAGCCACTGCACCTGGCAAAGGTGGCTTTAAATGTTAAGGTTAACCACATTACTTTCACATTTAAGGAAAGTGCATTTTGCTTAGAAAATTTAAGGATCTTTTCAAATAAACACTCTCCTTTATTATATTATTACCAATTTTTTAACTGATAAGTTCCTTATAGAACTGAGGGAAAAAAGAAAGGCATTACAAATCCCACTCTGTTCAAGAGGGAAAAGGCTACTACTATGGTTTGTACCTGAAATGTCCCCCAAAATCTCATGTATTAGAAGTATAGTCCCCAATATAGCAAGTTTCAGAGGTGAGGCTTTTAGGCAGTGATTAGGGCTTTAACCTAATCCGTGGATCAATCCATCTGATGGATTAACAATTTGAATGGGTAATAACTGTACACAGGGGGTGTGTGGCTGGAGGAAGTAGGTCAGGTCACTGGGGGCATGGCTTTATACTATATCTTGTCCCTGTCTCCTCACTTTCCCTGTTTACCAGCTGCCATGTGCTGAGCAGTCTTCCTCCACCACAGCCTTCCACCATGACGTTCTGCTTCATCTTGGGTCTAGAGCAATGGAGTCAGTCAGCTGTAGGCTGATACCTCTGAAACCATGATCCAAAATAAAATTTTCCTCAATTTGTTTTTTTTTTTTTAAATATTTATTTATTTGCTTTAATTGTGCGCAATGCATTTATTTTTATGTGGTGCTAAGGATTGAACCCAGGCCACGCATGTGCTAGGTGAGAGCTCTATCACTGAGCCACAACCAGCCCCCTCAAGTTGTTCTTGTCAGGTAAATTTTGGTCATAGCAACAAAATGCTCACTAATATAGCTACTATACACAACCTAAATATAAAATTTTTATAAAATATCTGATTTTCTATTATAAAGAAAATCATTTGTATATAAATCTAACTCTTCAATAAATAAACATATGTACATTTATTAGATTATCAGGCAGGAGGAAAAATGCCCAAGACTCTATAGTAGTTTTGAGCCCATTTCTATAGATTAGATGGGTATTTGGAGAGAGGGGCCAAGTTAGGAAGACAAATTCTTATACCTTGAAATAAACCTTTGCCAAAGAGATCCTATTCTCAATATTCTCAAACTGCCTCATAGGTTACCACACATATTTAGCAGCAAATTTCAAAGGAAAAGTAATCTCTCGTTGTTTTTAAAACCTTTATAAAAATAGATTCATAACATGCTATAACAACTTTTTCTTAATTATTCTACAAAACAAATCTACAAAAGCAATTTTTAAAAAATTCCCAAAGTACTCTGAGTCACCATGACACAGCAACAGAACCAAGAATTTATGAATTTATGACTCTAAGAAAGAGTAAAATGTTCCTGGCATGGTGATGCACACATATAATCCCAGCAACTCAAGAGGCTGAGGCAAGAAAATCACAAGTTGAAGACCAACCTCAGTAACTTAGTGAGATCATGTCTCAAAAAAAAAAAAAAAAAACTGAGAAAAAGTAAAATATGTCTATAGCAACACCACACTGAATCCACCTGATCTCTTCTGATCTTAGAGGCTGGTTATTATGTGGATGAGGGAAAAAGTAAAATGTCACTTGGGTGGATACTGGCATTCTACGCAGTAACATTTTCTAAAATCAAACAATGAAACACAATTATCCTAGATTCTTGGTATTATTTGTTTTCAAGATGGTAATTTGAAATGTATTATACTTTTGTAATGATCCACTAATAATAGTATTTAAGTTGTCCTAGGCTCTAGAAAAGTTAAAAAAAAAAAAAAAAAAAAAAAAAACCTTTGGTAGGCATGCTTCAGAATAAAATTTAAAAGGCAGCAAAGAACAACACATGAAATAAATTATGTATATGCTTATGAATTAAAGATTTCCTAACACTTAAATATCTAATTTGATATTCTCCCTAAAAATATAACTTAATTCTCTTATTTCAACAAGTCCCATATTGTTATATTAAAATAAGTGCACTGAAAATCCAGAAATACTTCAAAATTTTCCATGAAAATATAATACATGTAAACTACACACACACACACACACACACACACACACACACACACACACACACACATAAAGGTCTGTACATTAATATTTCTTTTAGGTCATCTAAAATCATTTGTGTAGCAGCCTCTCCTCTCTCATCTGGCCACTGTGTGGTTTAGGTTATGCCTCCAACCAGCGCTTATTTTGTTACTTGGTTATAGCCAATAACATTTAACCATTAGAATGAATGGAAAAATATATTCATTTTATCTGACATTTTAAAATGTAGGCCAATGATGTGTTAGTATCTATTACCTGAATTTACTATTGATGTTTAACATAATACTTTGACACCTAGAATTACGCTGAGACCTTGAAAAAATATGTATAATTTTGAAAAAGATTCTGCTTTCATTACAAGTATTACTCACCTGTCTGAACATCAATAACCATCTGATGGCCCCCTCTCATTCCTGGTCGGTTATCTTCTCCATCACCTGAAGCAGAGATATATTTTCTTTAAAAGAAATAATAAAAAACAACTGCAAATCCAGAATAGCTTAATTCATAAGTCTATAATGGATAGTGAAAATACCCACACTTATTCTTTCAAAATGTTAAAAGTACAAGGACTTATAAAAGATATTAACTTAAATCTATATTTCTAATAATTATTTTGACTTTTCTTCCAATTGCTTCTAGGCTATTAATGCAACTAAAAGCTATTTTCAATTTATTTAATTTATTTATGAATAAAGCCATCAATCAGCAAAGATTCTGGATATCTTATAAAAACCTAGGATGAAATCTCTAAATTACTTGAGTGCCAAAGTAAAAATGTAAAACAATCACAAAATTAGATATCTCATGTCTAATTTCAGACATATTTTATTAGTATAATGAGCAATTTTAAGGTTCATAAGACTAGTTATTTGAAAAGTAGGATGTTATTAAGTTTTATATTGATAATTTCTTTATTGCAATTATTTTGTGCCATTATTTCAGAAATCACTTCCCACATAATTTATCAGCTATTTTACTTGAGTACTGAGAAAATATAAGGTTTACTTCCCTTCAGTTTTTATTTCTATTTAGAGCTTAACAGGTTTGAATATAATGAGTAAAGTTTTTAGAAACTTCTGAAGGAGGAAACTATTGTTCTACTTATATCTAATCCTAATTCACACCAAAGCTCACATAAATGAAGAAATATTTCATTTTAATGGTTCAAAAAGTTATAGGATTCTCCTCCTACTAATTCTCTTATTTTTCTTTGGGCGGGTGGTGGGGTGTTACTGGGGACTGAGCCAGGTCCTTGCACTTGCGAAGCAAGTGCCCTACCTCTGAGCTACATCCCTAGTCCTTTTTATTTTGGCTTGAGATAGGGTCTCACTAAGTTGCTGAGGCTGACCTTGAACTTAAGATCCTTCTGTCTCAGCTTCCCAAGTAAGTAGGATTATGTGAATGTGCTCTGTGCCCAGCTAAGATTAATAGGATTCTAATGTCTTACTTGATATAAACCAGAAAGTGCAAGGTTTTCTTGATAAGTTTCTCATTAGTTGAAATATGTAACTTTGGCTAATTTCACTAGGGTACAACAAAAACAACTAAAATTTCAGTCCCTCACACAGTCATGTGCCACTTAGGAATGGAGATACTTTCAGAGAAATATGTCCTTAGGCTGTTTTGTAAATGTGTAAACATCACAGAGTATATTTACACAAACCTAGATAGTGTACCTTATTATATACGTGGTTGTATGGTAAAGCTATTGCTTCTAAGCTACAACCTGTACAGCATGTTCTTGTACTGAATTCTGTAAGCAACTGCAAGACAATGGTGAAGTATCTGCATATCAAAACATCTCTAAACACAGAAAAGTTTCAGTGAAAATACTAGGTGATAGGATTTTTCAGTTCCATTATAAGCTTATGGGACCACCATCATTGAGTAAAATGTTGGGCAGTACATGACTATATACAGAAAATAAGATGCAAAACCAAATCTTTTCATTACTACTATATTCAATGACTAATCATTTACAAGTTTCCTACAAATTTTTTCTCCTAATACTCAGGGGTCTTTTTAGATTTTGCAGCTCATTATCACTAAAACTTTGTCCTTTTCTTCTTTTCCTTCTCCCAGTCAACACTGCCACTTCCACGAACAAATTTCAAAAACAATAACTATTCATTTTCAGTATGTCTGCATTTTACATATTTAATCCATAATTTATAAATGCATTTGTGTCTTTGAAGAAAATTATCTCATGTGACTGATAAAATAGGAGAATCATGTCCATATATCATAGACAAAATTATGGAAGTTCAAATGCAGTTTTTCCCTGCATATTGTTTAATCCTATCAGGGAAAAGAAAGCTTTCTCACAGCTAAAGAAAAGGCCTTAACAATGTATGAAGATCATAAGGAAAAAAGCTACATATCAACAAAAGTGCTTCCTTTTAATGTTAGTAGTTGAACTAAAGAAATGCTACAATTTTCACTATTAACTATATGGCAAAGCAATTAGTGCAGATGAAGTATTGACAAAAACTTCCTTTATGAGAAAGTAATGGATTAATGAAAAAGTCTAAACTCTAAATCAGATTTCAAGTTTTGATGAAAACAGTCCCTATTAGAAGCAGCAAATTACCTTCAGGATGAGAAGGCTCTTGCCAAGGCTTACAATTCAAACTCACTATGGTACTCAATATAAATGCCTTTGAAGATTCAACTGTACTGTGTTTATTATAATTATTATACTAGCTTTTATTAGTATCTGTTTATAAAGTTCCATAGATTTAGAATGGTCTGTCCCTTTAATTTTACAGTGTCTCTATGAAAGTAGTTTGTAATAATATTCCATGCAAAAAGTTGCCAATCTTTTGTTAGAGCAATAAAACAGGAGTTTAAAAGACAATAAACTAGGGCTGTGGATCTAGTTCAGTGGTAGAGCACTTGCTTAGTATGTGTGAGGCCCTGGGTTCAACCCCTAGCACCACATACACACACACATACAAACCTCATATGCATTTACATAAAACTAAGACTGCCATCCAGTTAAGGAAACTATTATTTTAAACACCTGCTTCTTATTACAATTATGATGACACTTGAGCTATCATGGGAACACTGAGACACTAATGAACAAGCATCACATCTAGAATGTAAGGCTTACCTTTGGTGCTTTTGGGAATGATTTGACTCCATCGTGGCTTATATTCCTGTTGACTGATGTACTGATTGAACAGGCCATCTGCAAATATCAAAAATTGAGAAAGAATTACATCTTAGCAAGACTTTTTATCACAGGAAAAAAGAATTCTACATTAAGAGAAACTACTAATATGTCACTAATACAAGAGCACATTTCCATAAAATGTTATCACTTCAGTTTCCCTTCATGCTACCCCAAAAAGAAATTGTAAAGTGTTAGTTGACACAACCACATAAACAAACTGCATTAGTGGAGCTCCCATTAAACATACTATGTTTCCCATTATTATTGCACTTACTAGATATAAAGTCATTACTTCACTCAATGGTCAAGTACATGACATTAACAGAGGTTTAAACAGAGACCTTGAAAGAAGGAAAAGGGAATTATCTGGGAGGGGGAAAAAAAAAGCAGAAAATTCAAGGCTGCAAAACAGAAGCAGTAGAAAGTAAAATAATTTATGAATAATCTGAGTAAGTGTTCCATATTATTGAAATAAAGACTTGTACATCTTTTCAGAATTGTTTCTGGCCAGGTCCAGTGGCACATGCCTGTAATTCCAGCTGCTTGGAGGCTGAGGAAAGAGGATCACAAGTTTGAGGACAGTGTGGGCAATTTAGAGAGACCCTGTCTCAAAATAAAATTTTAAAAAGGGCTGATATAGCTCTCAAAAACAGAGGATTCCTGAGTTCAATCTTCACTACTAGGGATGAGGGCAGTTCTGGCATTAATTTAAATACAAGTGGAAAGAGAAAAAGGATAATTAAAGATTAAGAAAGTATATTAATTCCTTTATTGTGAATTTCCATCACTCATCTTTATTTGAACCTCCACATTTTTTCATCTTTATGCCCTACAATGAAATAGATTCACTGTACTCCAATCCCTTTGAGTCAAGAGTACTGTGTGTCAGTACTTTGTTACCAGAATCCAAAAGAACTAGAGAAGGAAATGGGAGCTCTAACATCTTGGATTAGGCACTTCAATAGTACTTCTTTAGGAAAGGATAAAACTAACACTTTAAAATGCAAATTCCATTATTATATAGTTTTCTTTAGTGCAAACTACCTACCAATAAAAGTACCAGCAGCAGTAACAAAACTGTATTTATTGAATACTTACTAAATGTTAGAATCTGTGCTGTCTTATTTATCTCATTTAATTCTAAAAACAACCCTACGAACTAGGCACTATCATTTTCATTTTACAGACAAAGAAATACATACTTAGAGAAGGTAAGTAACTTAACCAAAATCACATAACTCTTAAGTAGTGGGGTTGGGGCTCAATTTCCACTATATTTACTTCTGAAACATTCATCAATAAATTCTTAATCTACTTCTTAAGACGAGTTTCTACACTAGTTACTGTAATTAAATGAGGCTGAACTCCCCACATGCATTCCGTGATTATCAATTGGTATGGAACCCAATTCCAGCTAATAAAATATGAGGAATCTTATAGGGGACTTCTAGACAATGTTTTCTTACTTTGAAACAGATAAACACAGAAGAAGAAACTACTTTTATTCCTCCAGACATTGATATATCTGTATGCAATGTACAACTTCTAAGGTCAGTTTGTCTGGGAAGGAAATGTGTTTTCTAATGACAGCAGAGAAAGAAATTGGAACACAGAATCAACCAACCATGAAATCCACCTTACCTCTGGACTTTATGTAATGAAATATTTCCTTACCAAGCTTGGATTTTCTTTTACATGGAGCCAAAAACATCATAATTTTTAGCCACCTTTACTATAAATTCTGTCTTTTACCACAGACTTCAACCTGAATAAAGATTTTCCCTTAACTGGTGCCAGGCTGTAGTCCCAGCTACTCAGGACATTGAGGCAGAAGTTCAGATTGCTTAAGCTCATGAGTTAAAAGACCACCTGGGCAACATGGTGAAAACCCATCTCAAAAAAACAAAAAACAACAACAACAACAACAAAAGACTTTTCCCCATTAGTCACTGAAAGCAAAGACTTGTCCCAAGAATTTGTAAGTAAAATGGGTCTGTTCTTCATGACTTGTATACTGGCCAGTGACTGTGCAATTTAGACATATCTCCCTTATCCCCTTCTTTTCTGGGTAATTATGAAGCTCAGTTATAATCAACCCTTTCAGCTTCAAATCTTTCAGCTGACTTTAATAGGAAATTCCATCCTACACATTGATCCAATTTCTTTTTTCCTTTGCCTTTGGGACTTTTTTTTGTGCAGGGTACGGTGGCGCACACCTGTAATCCTAGCACTTGGAAGGCTGAGGCAGAAGTTCATTACTGTATTTTATTTCTAGATGATCCTAAATTTACTACTAGTATTTTTATATCATTATACTATTAGCATGAATAAGAGCCCCATGTACTTTATCTGAGAAAAATACGGTTCCCATCTCTTGTAATGGAAGAAAAGCTTTAGTCAAGAGTATGCTGGATGGGGCAAAAGTCAATGGAGAAGCGCATGAGGAGTAAATTATATGATAAAAATTCACTAAAGTAAGTTATGAATCTTTGTGTTCCTCTTGCTATAACAATTAAATATAAGTGCCAATTTAGAGTATAATTTTAAAAGAAACTTTGTTTTTGCAAAAAAAGTTTTGGGGGGGGGGTACCTGGGATTGAACTCAGGGGCACTTGACCACTGGGCCATATCCCCAGCCCTTTTTTGTATTTTATTAGAGACAGGGTCTCACTGCGTTGCTAAGCACCTCGCCATTGCTGAGGCTGACTTTGAACTCGCGATCCTCCTGCCTCAGCCTCCCAAGTGCTAGGATTACAGGTGTGCGCCACCGTACAGTGACTACCTCTTCTTTTTTTTAATACCTTTATTTTATTTATTTTTATGTGGTGCTGAGGATCAAACCCAGGGCCTCTAGGCAATTGCTTTACCGCTGAGCCACAACCCCAGCCCCAAAACCATCTCTTCTTTTGATGAAATTATGACTTAATCTAAGACACAATTTATAAGCTTACTAATTCCAGTCTTCTCACTCCCCTATACATACACAGAGAAACAAACACACACATACCTAAGTGTTGACACGCACTTCATAATATTCAATCATCAACCATGATGTACAAAAAAATATTATTTAAGGACCTATGATAAACAGTGTATCATTCTGCATAATGAATTAAAGATCTTCCCATTCAATCTACTGTTAATACATTTATTGCCTATTGCCAGGTGTTACAGACATGAGGAGTCCCTCAAAAGCTCTTGTGTCAATCCAAAAATATTCAGAGGTAAAATGATTAGATTATGAGAGCTGGACATTTCATCCTATTTGCATGGACTAAGTGGTACCCTATGCGGGTGGGGCGAGGTTTAGGAGGTGGATCACTAGGGGCATTTCCTAGAAGGGTGCATCTTCCTGCTGCCTCTTTCAGCTGTCATGAATAGAGCAGTACTCTTCTACAATGTCCTTCTGCCATGATGTTCTGCCTCACCATGGGCCCAGAGCAAGGATTTGGCCCACCATGGACTAAACCTCTGAAACAGTGAGCCAAAATAACCTTTTCTCCTCCAAAGTGTTCTTGTCAGCTATTTTGGTCATATCCATAAAAAGGTGACTAACACACAGGGAAACTGGCTTACAAATAATTAGTTCAAATCATATCTAGAGCAAACTACATGCAGTAGTTATTCTTAATGAAATACCAAGCTTAAAAATAATCTTTTATATCTTCAAAAGATAAATAATAACAAATGTTTTTTAAAGACTTGGTAAACAGTAAATCATTTCAAACCCATAAAGACATGCTAAGGAAATTATTTTGTAAAGTTAAATTTTTAGAAACAAATTTCCCTAAGCTTGAAATCCCATAAGGCAATTAATAAAAATACTGTAAATATTAAAGCGTTGTGCTACGGTTTGGATGTGAAGTGCCTCCCCAAAACTCACGTCTGACACAATGCAAGAAGGTTCAGAGGAAAAGTAATTGGGTTGTGAGAGTCTTTGTCCAATCAGTAAATTAATCCCCTGATGGGTTTTAACCTGAGTGGTAACTGAAGGCAGGTGGGATATGGCTGGAGGAGGCAGGGCTTTGGGAGCACGGCTTTGAGGTATATATTTGTACCTGGCAAGTGGAGATTGCTCTCTCTCTGCTTCTTGATCATTCTGTGAGCTGCTTCCCTCTACCACACCCTTCTGCCATGATATTCCACCTCTTTTTAAGCTCAGAGGAATGGAGCGTGCTGTCTATGAACTGAGACCTCTGAAACCAGGAGTTCCCAAATAAACTTTTCCTCCTAAAATTCTTCTGGTCAGATCTTTTAGTAATAGCAGCGAGAAAGCTGATTAAAACATAGGGTAAAGACTTTTATTTTTAATAAGCTGCTTTTAATACCTTGTTTTAATGTAAAAAAGGTTCTAAGCATTTCAGGATCTAAAAAAATAAATAAAAAGCTGATACTTCTTACCCCAAATAATTGTACAATGTTCTCTATGTTTCTAATTCTTATAAGTTTTAGTATACTTATTTATAGATATTTTATGATTTGGTTAAAAAAAAACTTATGTTCTTTATTGAAACAATAATGACATCTCATCTATCAAAATAAAACAACACCCATTATCCTGCTTTGAAAATCTCAGACACAGATTTTAAAATGAATTTAAAGATGCCTGTAAATCATATGATCTTTAAAAATTACATCTATGTTTCAGGACAAGGTTATTGCTAATATTTTGGTAAGCCTATTTGATAAAAATCTAAAGTAGGAAATCAGAAGAGTCTGATATAAGTAAAAATATTCAAAATAAAATATCATTCAAGATAAAGCACACTAAGAAAAAATTAACAGTTTTGAACTACTTAACTAATGTCTCTGGATTGAATATCACTTCATTTTTTTCTATGATCATAACTATACTAAATAAATACATTTTATAAAGTTCTCACTGGGCATATACTGTTCTTTTCCCCAAGATACTCTTGTAAACAGTATATGAGGAAGCTTTTAAAAAATATATATATATATATATATATATATATATTTATTTATTTGTTTTAGTTGTACACAATGCCTTTATTCTTATGTGCGCTCGACCGCTAAGCCACAATCCCAGCCCTATGGGGGAAGCTTTAACAAAAGGAAAATACAATGTTTAAAGGTCATCTAGGATGAAAATAAAACAAAACCAGACTAAATTACTTCCATTAACTTTCATTTCAATCAAAACAAAGACTGCATTCTAAGAAAATAACTTAAAATGCACTTACAGCTAAAAACTTATGGAACATAAAATTCTTTGTCATCTAAAAAATGTTTTTGAATTAAAACAGATTTTAAAAATATTATTCATTTCACCAGTTTGTTCAAATTCTGAAAAGAGAATATGTGAATTATATCAGTTCGTAATACATAATCAACATTGGAAAACTGAAGTAGTAAAAATTTACTAGTAAAGCATAAGGGTACAGATTTTGGTACTTGACTACCAGAGTTCAAATCTTAGCCCTGTCACTTATTAGTTATTCTGTCTTAGGCAAATTATTTAATTGTTCTCATTCATTTAATGGGAACAACTAAAGAAGCTAGGTTTGAGAATTAAAGTCATATAAAGGGCTTTAAGAGAATAGATGGCGCAGTATAAAGATATCACAGTAAAGATCTCTGTATCATTAACTGATATAGTGTTTGGAACTGTATTTGGCAGAAAACTAACTCTTTTTTTTAATGCACAGAATGAGAAATACGGCACAAAGGAAGGAACAACACATAAGAGAATAACAAAATAATCTATCTTTAAAGAGGTGACTGTGAAAAATGAATTGTAAGTAATGATAAATAGGAAGTAACAGGCAAAGAGAATATGGTATAAACATAGGCAAGAAAGAACGGATTAGCAGGAATTATGGAAAAAATTATGCCATTCAGGAAGCAGTCTGGCAGTCAGGTACCAGGGATAAAAAGAGTTTGCATTATCAGCATTTCTGAGAATAAACAGCACCCTAAAGTAAAAGAAACACAGAAAAATCTTGCTATCCTGGAACACAGCTCTAGCTCCTGACTCACAAGAAGCTCCTTAAAATAGCCAGAAAAGGGCTGGGGTTGTGGCTTAGCAGTAGAGCGCTTGCCTAGCACATGCGTGGCCCAGGTTCGATCCTCAGCACCACGTAAAAATAAAGGCACTGTGTACAACTGAAAAAATAAAAAATAAAAAAATTAAAAAAAAAATTAGCCAGGGAGGCTGAGGCGAAAGGATCACAAGTTCAAAGCCAAACTCAGCAACTTAAGGAGACCCTCAGCAACTTAGAGACCCTGTCTCAAAATAAAACGGGCTGGAGATGGACTCAGTGGTTAAGCACCTTGGGTTTAATACCTGGTACAAAAAAAAAAAAAAAAAAAAAAAGATTTAATTGAAAATTTAAAATCTGTATGTAACTAAAACAATGGCATAAAATATATAAAGCAAAAACTGGCAGAACTTTAAGGAGATATAAAAATCTACAATTACAGTGAAAAGTGTAAACACATTTTTCTCAATAGCTGAGAATCCAACAGATAATCATTATTGACAAAGATTTATGCAATGTGACTTAGCAACCTTGACCAACTGTATGTATATAGAATACTATCCCCAACAACAGAAGAATTTACAAGTTGTTCAAGTGTGTGTGTGTGTGTGTGTGTGTGTGTGTGTGTGTGTGTGTGTGTATGTATATGTATATTGAACAAACTGGGTCACAGAACAAGTTTCATCAAACTTCAAAGGACTAAAATCATACAGAATGTATACTCTAGCCATTATGCAATTATGCTAGAAATCAGTAACAAAATAACCAGAAAACATTTATGAATTTGGAAACTAAAAACTACATTTTTATTTAACTATGGCTCATAGAAAACTCATTTCATTTCATAATGAAAATAATGAACTGGACAAAAATGGAAATCTCCATAGTATAACCAAAAAATAAGTAAAAGGAATTTTATATCCTTAAATGAGAGCCTTAATCCAATAAGTGAATTAATTCTCCCAATAAGGATTAACTGAGTGGTAACTAAAGGCAAGTAGAGTGTGACTGGAAGTAGTAGGTCATTAGGGTCATGCCTTTGGGGTATATATTTTGTATCTAGTGAGTGAGTGAACTCTCTGCTTCTTGGTGGCCATATTCTGACCTGCTTTACTCTGCCATTCCATCATGATGTTGAGCCTTACCTCAAGCTCTAGGGAATGGAACAGGATATCTATGGACTGAGACCTCTGAAACTGTGAGCCCTCCAAATAAACTTTTCATCCTCTAAAATTGTTCTTGTCAGATCTTTTGGTCACAGCAGCAAAAAAGCTGATTAAAACAATTCCCAAAGAAAAAAAGAAACATCAGTAAATAGCTTAAGTCAAGGAACATAGAAAATAACAGAAAGGATCAACAAACCATAAGTTGGTTTTCTCAAAATGAGACTACTGAATTTGGTAAACTTTTGACGAGAGTAATGGGGGAGGAGGAAAAATCATAAATAGCCAACATAAAGAACAAAAAAAGGGCATCCCAGGAATTCCTGCAAATATTAAACAGATAGTAGGGAATGATGAGTATACCTCAATGCCCACAAGTCTGAAATTTTAGATGAAATAGACAATTTCTTTGTAAATATAATTTTAAAGCTACCAAACAACCCTGATTATTCTTACAATGTTTTAAAAAAATTGAATTAATAGGTAAAAACTACTGCCACCAAGTAAACTTCAAGCAGATTGCTTCTACCAAGTATTTAATTTCTACCAAGTATATAAGAATGAAATCTTAACACATATGGAAAGACAAGAACCCATTATGTGAAATTAGGATAACACTAATACTAAACCTGAAAGGAACATAAGAATGCAAAAAAAGGGTGTGAGGGGGAAGAAAAGAAAATAGCTGGAAGAATGTTATGAAAATATTAATCAATCTAAATCCAAGATACACCATAAGAAATACATGACAAAGCTAAGCACATCTGAGCAATGCAAAGTTGCCTTAACACTAGAAAATCAATCACTGTGTTTTCAGACATTAATAGCTTAAAGTAGGGGGAAAAAAAGTCACATCACAAAAGTAGAGGAGGGGCTGGGATTGTGGCTCAGAGGTGGAGCGCTCGCCTGGCACATGCGTGGCCCGGGTTCGATCTATTTTTTTTTTTTTTTTTTTTTTTTTTTATTTTTTTTTTTTTTCTCAGCACCACATAAACATAAATGCATTGCATTGTGTACAACTAAAGTAAATAAATAAATATTAAAAAAAAAGTAGAGGAAAAAATGATAAAATATTCATTTGTAATGAAAACACTTAGCAATCTAGACATCTACTATAGAGATCTCTAAAAACTCCAAATCAAAAATTATATTTAACAATGAAATGATGTTTTCATTTCTTTTGAGATCATAAACTATATAAGGATATACAGTATCATTACCTTCCTCAATCTTCTATCAGATAACTTAGCCCAAAGATTAAACACAGGGGGGAAAGGCATTAAGAGCTAGCAAGAATGTAAAAAAAAAAAAAAAAAAATTATGTTTAAGTATTTTTTACTGAATGAAAATGAAAACATAGCATAACCAAATTTGTGAGACAACAACTAAAGTAGTGCTAAGAAGAAGATGTTTAACACTAAATGCCTCCTTTACAAAAGAAAAATAAAAGACCTGAAAAAAAAAAAAAAAAAGATCTCAAATCAATGGCTTCGGCTTTCTAGAAAAAAGAAAAAGGAAAAGAAGAAAAGAAATAATAAAGAGCAGAAATCAAATAGAAGGGGAAAAAATAAAAAGCCATTTTCTTGACATAAAATTTTAAGACTTCTAGCCAGACTTCTGATGTGATATAAAGACATCAAGAGGAAAATAAGAAAATATTATGAACAATTATACGTCAGAAATGGGCATATTCCTCAAAAGACATAAACTACTAATACTCTCTTAAGACCAAACAATGAAAATAACCCTTCTTCTATTAACAACATTAAGTTTGTAGTTAAAAATCTCACCACTAATGGGCTGGGGTTATGCCTCAGGGGTAGAGTGCTCACCTAGCACATGCAAGGCCCTGGGTTCGATCCTCAGCACCACATAAAAATAAATAAATAAAGTGAAGGTATTGTGCCCAACTACAACTAAAAAATAAATAAATAAATATTAGAAACCTCACCACTAAGTGTTACGTTCAGGCCCATTTGCCTTTTCTGATGAATTCTACCATGTTACTACTTATTCTACATAAATATTTTCAGAAAATTGAAGAGAAAATAATTCTCACCTCATTTTGAAGGCAAGCACTAGGTAGAAACCAAACCAAGACATGAACATTATAACAAAATTGCAGGCCAGTCTACAAAACACTCAGATATACATAAAAATATCCAATAAAAATTTTTCAAATAAAATCTAACACTATCTAAAAAGAGTAAGAAACCATTACTAAGCAGGTTTTTGTCACAGGAATGTAAAGTTGGATTAAAAACTGAAAATCAACCAATATAATCAATATATTAACAAATGACAAAAGCAAATCCTTTCATCATCATCTCAAAAATTGCAGGAAAAGCAGTTGATGGAATAAAACCACTCATGATAAAGATTCTAGTTAACCAGGAGTAGAAATTTCCTCAATCTAAAAAAAGGCAGCTACAAAAAAACCTTATAATTAACATTATATTTAATGACTGCTTTACAAAGCAAAGACATCTACTCTTACCATTCTATTCAACATTCTACTGGTTCTATTGGTACAGGAAGACAATAATATCAAATAAAAAGCATCAAGATTGGACAAGATGAGGAGGCTAGGGCTGTAGCTCAGTGGTAGAGTGCTTGCGTTCGGTCCACAGCACCACATAAAAATAAATAAATAAAATAAAAGGTACTGTGTCTATCTACACTAAAAAATATTTTTTTAAAAAGTTCTAAAAAAAGATTGGACAAGATGATTTAAAGGTGATTTTAAAAGCAGATGACATGATTGAAAACTCTATGAGATCTGTTACTAAAACTAAGAAGTAAATTTAATGAGGCTGTACACTAGAAAAGCAATGTACAAAAATATATTGTATTTCTATATTTCAATTAACAATTAGAAATTTAAAAAGTACTATTTTTAACAGTAGTAGAAAATACAAAATACTACTGCGATACATTTGATAATCATGTGCAAGACCAAGAAACTAAAAATTAAGACATTCCTGAGACAAATTTTAAAAAGAACTTATTAATGAAGAATATGCATCAAGTTCATAAATACAATAATGAACTTTGCTAAGATTTCAATTTTTGCCAAATTGATCTATACATTTATTGCAAGCAAAACAAAACTCTAACAGGCTTTTTTTTTTTTTTTAAGAAAATGACAAGCAGATTCTAAAGTTCTTATGAAAATTCAGAGCCCCCAGAATAGCCAAAATACGTATGAAATAGAATAAAGTTGGAAGACTTATACTACTTGATTTTAAGACTTACGAAGCTATAGTGATCAAGACAGTATAAATTGGTAAAACATACTTGATTTCTAAAAAAATCTTAGATTGATACTGGGTACCATATTCAAAAATTGAGTCAAACTGAATCATATAATTAATTACAAATCTTAAACCATAATATTTCTGCAAGAAAACAAAGGAGAGAGTCTTTGTGACCTTGGATAAGAATTTCTTAGATCCAGTATCAAAGTTATGATACATAAACAACATAGTGGATAAATTAAGCTTCACCAAAATTTAAAAATTTCTAATGTTCAAAAGACCCAGAGGCTAAAAAAAATCAAGCCACAGACTGAGAGAATATATTTTCAAATCCCATATGTATTTGATAAAGGGCTTACAACCAAAAAATATAAAAAACTTTTAATAAGCAATCATAAGAAGACAATAACTGAATTAAAATATGGACAAAAGATCTGAACAGACAGTTCACCAAAGAAGACACAGAGGTAGAAAATTAGCATATGGAAATATGGGAAACATCACTGTAATTAGGGAAATGCAAATTATAATCACAAGACCTCAATATACATCTATCAGAATGGCTAACATTAAAACATTTGATTGACTTTACTAAGTACTGGCAAGGATGTAGAGCAGCTGGAACTCTCATACACTACAACAACAAATATAAAACAGTACAACATTGAAGAAATAGTAGTTTCTTAAAAACTAAACTTATACATACCAGAAGACACAGACATTCCATTACTAAGTAATTACCCAGAAAAGTGAAAGTATAGTTCCACATAAAGATCTGTACATATCCCAGCACTTTGGGAGGCTGAGGCAGGAGGATCGCTAGTTCAAAGCCAGCCTCAGCAATGGTGAGGCACTTAGCAACTCAGTGAGACCCTGTCTCTAAGTAAAATACAAAAAAGGACTGGGGATGTGGCCCAGTAGTCGAGTGCTCCTGAGTTCAATCTCCGGTACCACAAAAAAAAAAAAAAAAAAAAAAAAGATCTGTACATAAATGTTCATAGCAACCTTACTTGTAATAGTCCCCAACTGTAAACAACCCAAATGTCCACCAACAAATGAATGCATAAGCTAACTACAGTATATCCACACTGTAGATTATTATTCAGCAATAAAAAGAAAGAAATATTGATGCATGCAACAACACAGATGAAATTCAAAATAATTACAATTGAAAAAGTCAGACAAAATAAGTTATACAGTATGATTGGGCAGGGAATGGAAGCATTGAGAAGGAGGGCTGAATTATAAAAGGGCATGAGAAAAGTTGGAGGGTGGTGACTGTTACTATGAGTATGGTGATGGTGTCATGTGTGTGTATGTGTGTAAAAATTTATTAAATTATGCAATTTAAATATGTATAGTTTACAATGTCAATTATATCTCAATACAGCTTTGTAAAATTAAATAACTTTATCTACTTTTTTTACATAGGCAGTCAAACTCTTCTGTAAGAATTTTAAACAGTAAAAAAAGGAAGGTCTACAGTCTCTAAAAGCAAACTTATCTATTGAAATAAAATAAGCTACACAAGGGAGTCTTACTGTCTCTTTGAGTAAAACTTTCCTGTTCCTAGGTGATTACTTATGCCCATCATCAAAGGATTCTAGATTGTCAGAGGAGAAGTAGGAGCAATTTGGTTCAGGAATCTTCTTTAATGAAGTTAAATATAAATACAGGGATGTTTCTAGGCCAACAGAATAAAAAATAAATAAGACTGGGGCTGGAGTTGTGGGTCAGTTGTAGAGCGCTTGCCTGGCATGTATGAGGCACCACATATAAACAAATAAAATAAAAGATCATTGACAACTAAAAAAAATTTTTTTAAAATAATAAATAAGACTGATACTTTTTAGAAATACAAACCATACTTGAAGATCATATAAATTAATATACTAAAAGTAGTTTTTTTCCCCTCTATTATAAGCAGCTTTACAAAAGATGCTTTTGATTCGATAGACCTTCCTACTTAGAAAAACTTGTCATTCTCTGTTGTTTATAGAGAAGCACGAGCCAAAAAACTGCACTGTTTACTACCTTATTTGCCCAAAAATTGAACAACCTTGGGAGGAATGTTTATTAATGAACAATGTTCCTAGCCAGTTGAGGAAAGCCCACTGCAGTACAAAAATATGATTTGGCTCTAAGTTTCAAAACTAGAGTTACTATCAATTTTCCTAAACTTCCCACATTAAGTATCTGTAATACTCTAAGATACATATGCTTTTAACAGTTTTTCCTGAGTATCCTACCAAAGAGACACCTTTAAAAGGTAACTGTCTTAGCTGGATGTGGTGGTACATACCTGTAATCCCAGCAACTCTTCCCAGAGTCTGAGGTAGGAGGATAGAAAGTTCAAGGCCAGTCTCAGCAACTTAGGCCCTAAGCAACTCAACATTAATAATAATAATGATGATGATGATGATGGCTGGTGATGTAGCTTGGTGGTAAAGTGACCCTGGGTTCAATCCCCAGCATCAAAAAACAAAAAAAGGTAACTATCTTTAAGTTGCCCATGGTTGCTTTATTTTCCCTTAACAAATGCCTTATGATAAAAAGATTTGAAACAAACCAATTGAAAAACATACATCACCTGCTTCACTCATCCTAGGATTAAAAAAATACAGAATTCACTCTTAGAAATATCATACATACATATATACTTTCACTGGCAGCATTTTAATGGTTTGGTAGAAAATTATTACGTATGTACTTTTTGCTTATACTTCAAAGTATACCCTATTTCAAAAGTACCATTTATTTGTAAATATCAATGATCATTAAATAAAAAGGCAATAACAATGTGTAAGACTTCCTGACAAGATTTTATATTTAATATTATATTAATATAATGTCTTTTTTGTATGTGTTGGGGGGGGGGTACCAGGGAGTGAACTCAGGGGCACTCGACCATGAGCCACATCCCCAGCCCTATTGTGTATTTTTATTTAGGAACAGGGTCTCACTGAGTTGCTTAATGATTCGCTTTTGCTGAGGCTTCCTTTGAACTCACATTCCTCCTGCCTCAGCCTCCAGAGCCGCTGAGATATAATGTCATATTTAACAAATTAGAGCTGTAAGTAATTCACTTTAAATTTATAAATTAAAAATACAGTATTAGTTCTGATTTCTTTAGTTGCAAAATATCCAACATAATATCTGATAAACAGGAATAGCTAATAAAAGTGGATAACAACAACAGCAAGAAGACTAAAACATAGAAAATGAAGCAATAACAGCCTGTTATTCTTCTTTCCATAAAATGATATGCCAAATTCAATTCTACAAGTTTTATATTGAACACAAGCACCTATTCTGTTCTTTGTCATTATAAAAGTTACTGGGTTAAAAAAAAAAAAAAAAAGATGTTCTATCAGGCCTTAAATATCCACATGGGTGTCATCCTCCAAAGCAGTTATTACCTTGGGAGATTATACACATGCTCAAATATTTACATTTCTTTCAAAGTCAGATTACGGGCCACATTAATTATTAGCATTCACACCACACACTATTTTTTTCTTTCATATCCCCTTGCTCATCATGTTGTCTACTAATGATATTTTTTGAACATCCAACCCCCACTAAAATTAATTCTTAATAGTTTAACAGTAAATACTGGCTAGAATACTGACAAAAATACTTAAATAAACAGGCCTATCATACTAAAGAAAAGTAACAATAAAAAATTACTTGTAACTTGGTTTATTGCTAGTTAAATAAATGGTTTTCCATAATGACAGCTTAAATTTAGGTACTTAAAATTTATGTACATTTCTTTCTTTCTTTTTTTAAAAGTCCCATTACATTTTGGACTATTGTATGTGAAAGAATTCCTTTATTCAAGGAGCTAACCATCGTTATGCAGTAAAAAAGCAGGAAAAAAAATTATAAGATTAGTAACAGGCATAATCCTATATTCTTTTTGAAAAAGTTACCAATATACTTGAAATGACCCTAATAAAAATTTCATACCATTTACAGCTTTTTCAATCAGCTCTTCACAAGCATCAAAATCACCCTTCAACACCAGTTTGTCATGCAGATCTGTTAACATAGGATGTTCCAACGCAATCTTGGTTTTCTTTTGCAGTGATTCAAAAGCCTCTGTATAGTTGTGTTGTCTGAAGTGTTTTAGGCAAAGGCGAATGGCTTCCTGTTCACGGTACTACTAGAACACAAGAGAAAGTGTGAAAAGAAGAGATTTGCTTGGTTGTTACTGCAGGAAATAATAAAAGGGAAAATAACTAATCTAAACTGAACATTTACTATTTCCCAAGCTAATCTTATTCATTAAATACTATTAAATTCATCTTTCTAATAGTGAAACTAATGCTTAGCCCATTGTAATAACTTGCCCAAGGTCACAAAGTATGTTGCTGAAGGAGAGATTAAATCAGATCTAATTCCAGAGTCTGAATTTTTTAAAAAAGATGCAAGATATTATGTATTAAAGCCCACTTCAAATGATAAAAATTGTAAATCCCATAACATCCACTAACCACAGTACAATGCTGGTTCTGAAAGCACAGACACAATGAAATAATATAAACAAATTATAAGCTTTCTGTTCTTGATTCTTAATGATAAGCTACTACTTGAATGACAAGTATTATCAAAGATAGAGGTATTCCAAATTTGTAAAGAGGTTTGGTAATACAAAAATAATCATGAAGAGACTAAATTTTATCATTTTCTAAGGCTAGGGTGCCTCATGTTTTAAAGTAGATCCCTCAATTAATGAGAATCCAAAAAGTGGGTACTCAATTTATAAAAATTTTCCCCTAACAGAATGAATGCCAAAAATATAAGCTCATAAAAAGTTGTTTTTTTTTTTTTTTTTTTTTTTTTTTAAAGTCAGCTTCAAGACTATGTTCTAGGGGGCTGGGGTTGTGGCTCAGAGGTAGAGCACTTGCCTAGCATTCATGAGGCACTGGGTTCGATCCGCAGGACCACATAAAAATAAAATAAAGGTTTTGTGTCCACCTACAACTAAAAAACAAATGTGTGTTTTTTTTTTTTTTTTTTTTTTTTTTTAAAGACTATGTTCTGGGATTATGTCAAAATTTCTAAGTATATCATTGTACAATACAAATAAAACAGAGAACCACAACATGAAAATCAAACAACAATGATCTATTTAAACAGCATTACCATTTAATAAATCAAGAGAATAAGACATGAAGACTTAAAACACAAATCAGTTTACAGTTAGCTGACTTCTTGATTAGTAAGTTATTAAATACTCCTTTCAGACTACAGTTGCCAAGATTTAACCTCATCGAATAATAAAAAGGATTCATCTTTTAAAAAAGATGAAAAATATTTTTTTAGTTATACATGGACACAATATCTTTATTTTGTTTATTTACTTTTTTTTTATGTGGTGCTGAGGATCGAACCCAGTGCCTCACATGTGTGAGGCAAGTACTCTGCCACTGCGCCACAACCCCAGCCCCAGATTTATCTTTATCTATACAAAAGTATACAGTTATATTAAACAATAACACCTGTTTTTTTATGTTGACTTTGGGAGTCTTGATCATATTCACATCTTAAATTTTCCATCAGGCTACAAAACTAACCCACTAAAAACTATCTTGCGTGTGTGAGGCACTGGGGTCGATCCTCAGCACCACATAAAAATAAAATAAAGGTATTTTAAATTTTTTTTTTAAAAAAAAACACTATGTTCAAAAAGTTAAAAACAAAATTCATGGGCCAAATGGGTGTAATAAGATAACAGCGGACTGTAGACCCAGACTATCTGAATTCATATATTGGCTTGAATACTTCACAACTGTGTGGGCCAAGGCAAAATATTTAACCTCTCTGTTGTCCATTTCTTCAGCTGTAAAATAATGAGCTTACAACTATACCTATCTCACAGAATTATAACAAGTTATCAGGATGGCTTAGAGGCTGGCAGACTATAAATACTTAATAAATGTTCGTTGATTAATCACTATATTTTTATTATTATTCCCAATATTTTAAATAATTCACAATAAAGACAAAAAACTGACAATTCACCTTCTGTAGAGGTATTAAAATCAGGATTTTAAAATACAGTCCTACCTTGCTATACCAGTTGAGACAGGGTTGTACTACATCAGGATCATCAATACCACTAAGTTCAACATACCAGATGCTGAAGTTAAAGCTGGGCCCCCAGGACAAGAGTGGAACTTTAAGAGGGAGAGAAGGGAGAAGAAAAAATTTAACATAATTCAAATAAAACTTCAGCAAAATAAAAATCACTATTAAACCTAGAGCCATTCATTTGACAAAATTTTCTGAGCATCTTCTATATGCCTAGCACTGTGCTATGTGCTAAGACTACAATAGCAAAAAGAACCATATGAGGTTTCCTTAGTTAATAAAACACTATAAGAGACGGGCGCAGTGGCGCACGCCTGTAATCCCAGCACTTGGGAGGCAGAGGCAGGAGGATCGAGAGTTCAAAGCCAGCCTCAGCAATGGTAAGGCACTTAGCAACTCAGTGAGACCCTGTCTCTAATAAAATACAAAAAAGGGTTGGGGACGTTGCCCAGTGGTCAAGTGTCCCTGAGTTCAATCCCCGGCAAAAAAAAAAAAAAAAAAAAAAAACCACTATAAGATAAATTCAAAATAGTCATATTACCGATCCCCAACTAAACACAACTAGTACTAGATAATTTAACAGGTAAAATTTCTCAAACCTACATGCAGCAAATAATTCTTATATTATTTAAGCTATGTCAGAGTATAGAAAGAGATTACAAGTTCATTTGTCAGTGTATAACCCTAAAAATAAAATCAAAGACAAAGGATTTAAGGCCAATATCAGTTATGAATATATACCCAAACTAAAGGGGGAAAAAGATGCAAATAATACTACCAGATTTTCAATATAACCAAATGGATCTCATTCTCGGAAAAGAATGGTTCAATAAGAACTATATTAATGTAATCTGCCACTTTAACAAACTGCTAAAAAGAAATAAATGTGCTCAATTATTTTAATAGATGTTAACAAATTAATAACGTTCTGTCTTTTATTCGGGGGGGGGGTGCCAGGAATTGAACTCAGGGGCACTCAACCACTAAGCCACATTTTCAGCCTGTATTTTATATTTTATTTAGAAACAGGGTCTGAGTTGCTTAGTGACTCACTTTTGCTGAGCCACATTTTCAGCCTGTATTTTATATTTTATTTAGAAACAGGGTCTGAGTTGCTTAGCGACTCACTTTTGCTGAGGCTGGCTTTGAACTTATGATCCTCCTGCCTCAGCTTCCTGAGCCATTGGGATTACAGGCATATACCACTGCACCCAGCTTCTGTTCATTATTTTTAAAAATTATTTATACATAAGGAATAGAAGGCAAGAGGACAAGTCTTTACCTAGTTTTTCTGAAATTGTCACAAACCTTAAAAATTAAATCTAATGAGGAAATATTAAATACTCTCACTGAAGTCAAAACAAGACCAAGAGGTCCAACATCTACTACCCAACATAATATGAAGTCCTGGCCAGCGCAATAAGGGGGGGGGGGGGGGGGCGTACTAAGAAAAAAAAATGCCACTTGATGACATAGCTAACTAAAAAATTCAAATTCAACTGAAATATTGTTTAAAGTTTGTATACAAGGTAAATATACAAAAAATCAACTCTACTATACTTAAAATAACCAATTAGAAGATACAGCAAAGAGGGATGGGACGTAGTTCAGTGGTAGAGTGCTTGCCTAACATGTGTGAGGTTCTGGCTTCAATTCCTAGTATCACAAAAAAAATCCCCCAAAGTTCCCTTTTCGATAGTCCCCTTTATGATAATGATAATGATAATGATAATGATATAAAGCTGGAAATATTTCAAAATAAACTTAACCAAAAATGCAATATTTATAATAAAAGAGGACATGATTTTTTTACTGAAGAACTGAATAAATGAAGGAATTCCTGGATAGGAAAACTCAATGTCATAAACATGTCAATTCTCTAATTCATTACAAATTCAGTATAATCTCAATCAAAATCCCAATGGCATATATCCATTTTTGGCCATGTAAATATACAAGTTGATCTGAAAAGATATCATGAGAATATCCAAAATTATAAAAATAATAATACAAGTATACCACAAAGATACAAGCTGATATTAGTCTGGGAAAAGGAAAGCAGATGAGTGAAACAGAAAATCTCTGAAGTATTCAGAGGAATTTAACATATAATGAAGATAAAATTTCACATCAATAATGATAGAACACAGAATTTTTAAAAACATGATCCTTGAACTCTGGAGATTCCTATTACCCTTTCAGGAAGTTCCATGTCATCAAAATTCTTTTGTAATGACACTATGTGTTTGTCAGGCTTCTTTTGAAAAAATAATACTAACACTGTACTAACAGTGCAAAAGCAATGGTGAATAAAATTACTGGCACTTGGTACCTAGAAGTATAAGAAGTCCTTGATACACAACAAATTACACTGTATTTCTCATTTCCTTCAATACTTAATTAAAGAAGAGTTCATTTTGGGGTGCTCCTGATGATGCAGTAAAAATTAATGTTATTAAATCCTTGTCATTAAGTATATTAAGTAATATACTTAAAATTCAAACTTTCAAGAAAAAATTAGAATTTTGGAGGATAAGTATCTATCACTTTGAGTTTGGATTGCTTCCTTAAATTTTTCTGAGTCTGCAGGTGATATTAATGAACATGATTTTTTAAATATTGTATGAAATGTTACAAAATTTGAAAGATCTAACTCAGTGAACCATATTCAATGACCAATGAACGATATTACAAAATCATGCATGGATTAAAAAGCATAGGATAGACCCAGAAATTTTACTGTAACAGAATAAGTTCATTGACATGTTTTCAGAATCAATAATGGAACTACCTATAAAAATCTAACGTTCAACAAGTTTTGATGAAATATTGAAATATTACATCCACAATATCTTACACCAGGCCTACTGAGTTCCAGGTTCACTGCCTTTTTCAGCACAACAGACTGAATAAGGAGCTAAGATGTACTGTGTCAAATTGTCCCGTTATTTAAAGGAAGCTATGTGAGTGAAGACAGGCACAGGCAGTAGCAACCAATTATGTGGATGTATGAAGGACCCCTGAGACATTTAATACAGCTTTCAGTTTCTATGTGTAACAAATAAAAATTTTAACACGTTTTCTATCAAGAAAGATTAAATTATCATCATTGTT
The DNA here is from genome assembly GCA_025594165.1 of Tamias sibiricus. Lineage (NCBI taxonomy): Eukaryota > Metazoa > Chordata > Mammalia > Rodentia > Sciuridae > Tamias > Tamias sibiricus. Next base: position 153,945,972 of record CM046664.1, read on the forward strand.
TTGTTGTTCACTTTTTTATGTAGCACTAACATTTAAACGTATTACCACATCACACAGAAATAACCATCAAGTAGTCTGAATGAGAATAAAATAAGATTCAAAACCCAAAGACCCAATAACATAGTTCTCTACATGTAACCAGACACATAATATTAGTTAGAGATTTTGAGGTCCAAGTTTAATAAAATTAAAAGAGATGGAGAAGAGATCTTTCTATTATATCTATTTAAGTCCCGACAACACATTCACTCACTAAAACTTTTTATTTTATTTTAAACACTTATGCTCCAGTGAGATGTCTTCTGTTTACCCAAAAGTCAAAAAGAGGGGTTGGGGTTGTAGCTCAGTGGTAGAGCACTTGCCTAGAAGATGTGAGGCACTGGGTTGGATCCTCAGCACCACATACAAATAAATAAATAAAATAGGGGCTGGGGCTGGGGCTCAGTGGTATTGCACCCACCTGGCACGTGTAAGGCACTGGGTTCGATTCTCAGCACTGCATATAAATAAATAAAGGTCTAGCAACAACTAAAGAAATATTTTAACAAATAAATAAATAAAATAAAGATATTATGTCCATCTACAACTAAAAAAATAAAAATTATTATTGTTATTATTATTATTATTATTTTGGTACCGGGGATTGAACTCAGGGGCACTCAACCACTGGGCCACATCCCCAGCCCTTTTTTTTTGGTAATTTATTAGAGACAGGGTCTCACTGAGTTGCTAAGAGCCTTGCCATTGCTGAGGCTGGTGTTGAACTCGCGATCCTCCTGCCTCAGCCTCCCAAGTGCTGGGATTACAGGTGTGCGTGACCACGCCCAGCTTAAAAATAATTTTTTTAAAAAGTCCAAAAGACATACTTCTAGAAAAAAAATTGCTCTAATTTTTTACCACTTTGAAAGAGCATAGGGAGGGAGGTAAATTATCAAGCATCTTACCAAAAAAGTCATGTATGTCATATATTATAGATAAATGAACATATAATTTTCAACAGATTAAAGGGGTATGTACGAAATGAACAGAATGATGTATGCTCATTTCAAACTTACCCATGGTTTTTGGTGGCATTAACTACCTCAATAATGCATATTAGATACTACACATAATATATAAGAAATCTAAATGTGTGTTGATCTCCAGGCACACATTCTTGGTTCTCTGATAAATGGAGTCTCTGCTCCCACCTTAAATAAAAGAATTAGATGCTCCTAATAGATATCTCAAGACGGGGAGTTTCTAGGGTTCAACCATCAGTTTTTCCTGTAAGACAACCATACACAAAAATGATCAAGATTCATGTTTATCGTCTGGAATACATATAGCATACAAGAATAGTAGGCTTGGGTTGGGGTTGTGGCTCAGCTGTAGAGCACTCGCCTTGCGCGTGCAAGGCCCTGGGTTTGATCCTCAGCACCACGTAAAAAATAAATTCATTTAAAAAATAAAGTTATTGTGTCCAACTACAAGTAAAAAAAAAAAAAAAAATAGTAGGCTAAGGTTCCTGATGCTCTAGAATTGAAGAAGTCAGTATCTCAAAACAATAAAACACCTCTGTGACACATTCAGTGTATTTTAACAATATCACTTGGAAAACTTTTCTCAATGTCTAGTTAGTTATTTTAAGATGTTTCTGGAAGGTCCTAAAATATAATATTAACCACTTTGAAAGAGTTTATCTATTCTACTGCAGAATTAATGAGCTAAGTACACAGTGCTTAGCATAGTAACTGGTACATACTAAGAGTTCAATAAACGTTAGCTTTTATCATTATTAGCTATTTTTATTATATAACTTTTCTTCCCAATAATATACTTTAAAAATATCACCTTTATATATGTTCTCATAAAAGGCCACACCTATCTAGGCAAACCACCAAGGTAAACACCAACCCCCTCCCCCAACTTAGTACCTATCCTAGACTTCCAAACACTCAGAATCCAAAATGTATATTGTATCCAGTCAGAGCTAAAGCCTCACTCTGAAGCCCTCACAACTATTTAAATTGCAAATGACTCCTTCAAAGAAATCCATATGAGTCTATTTACATAAAACCAGGACTGACCCCACAATCCTTCCAATATCCTTCTGCCTTCTTGGTAATTTCCTCATACAGCTGTTATCGTGGTTATGAATGAGGATGTTAAACCCTTCTAGTCATTTGTAACAGATACCCTCATTTCATTCCACTTTAGATTTTCTCTCCTCTAATTTAATCCTATGAGGGTTTCCCTTCCAAAACTTCAATTAGCTCTCTGAAATCCAGTCCCTCAATTAATAACACTATTTCTTTACTAAATTTTCCCTCTACTTGTAGGCTGTACCTAAAACTAATATTCTTTCTCTCCACTTTCACACTATGTTCCATTAAATACACAATTTCAGGATGGGTTACTTGCTTTTTGGTGTCATGAACCCCATTAGGCTGCTCAGTGTACCCTGTGACACCTCCCTCAGTTTTAAATGTATAAAGGAAAATACATAAAATTGCAGAGTAAACCAATTATGCTAAAATATAATTATAAAAGTGAAAAAAATTATGATACAGAAATTAGTATGATTTTTATTAATGCATTAAACCACAAGATCTAGTGGCAGGTCTTTCAAGGGTGTAATATTTGCCACACTGTAATGAGGTGGGAAAAATCTAAAATTTCTATTTGTAAGTACCTGAGACAGGTACTGAAAGTACTACTATGAGTTAGTAGTTCATAATTGTAGGAAATGCCAAATACATTAGAGAGACATGGAAAAACATAAAGATCAAGTTTAAATAATATTTATATATGTCATATAGTAAAAGAACTCAGCCTTCGGAAGACAGACTTAAGCCTGAATCCCATCTCCATGTTTTATTACTTGTAAGGTTTTGGCCAAGGCATTTAACGTCTAAACTTCAGTTTTTTCATCTGTAAAGTGAGTACAAAAATACCTATCTCACAGTGTGTTAGGCAGGCATTTCATAAATGGTTATCATTATTATTATTATTTAAAAGCAATACATGCATATATCCAGAAGTATCATGCTTATACTAAATGCTATATCACTGATCCATCACGTAACTAGTCCATCATATACTAGCTATGTAGCCTGGGATTTGACATCTACCCTCAGTTTCTTCAACTAAAAAAGAAAAAAAATTTTATCTGTTATCAGATACTCCACGTGAAATCACTTACAAAACCATCAAAAATAATATGAGCATAACAAGCTCTAAATAATGATTGCTAACGTCCATAGTTCAAATTACACTTGCACATATTCCTTTTCTAAAATAAAATATTACATAAGAAGGAACATAGCGCTGGGGTTGTGGCTCAGCGGCACAGTGCTCGCCTCGTACGTGCGCGGCCCGGGTTCGATCCTCAGCACCATGTAAACATAAATGCATTGCATTGTGTACAACTAAAGTAAATAAATAAATTTTAAAAAGAAGAAGGAACATAAACAAGAGCTTTATAAATATAAAAGTGCAGACATGAAATCTGAAATTAAATCATTTGAAAGCAAAGCATTTCCTATATATATGATCTTAAAATTCAAAAGACTATCACCAATCCACAAATTAGAACTGAACTAAAAAAAAGCCCAATTAAAAAAAAAAAAAAAAAAAAAAAAAGCCCAATAAGCTACCCCATCTCACCATTAGGCAGAAAAGGTATTATCATTCTCATCATATACAAAAGGTAATGTTTAAAAGGAAAGTAAAAGTTACTTGAAAGAACACGGCCAGATAACAGTTTTAACAGAAAAATGAGAAATAGGAAGCTACCTAAATATTAATATCAAATGCCAAATGGGCTAATAAGTGTGTACAATTAATTAGAAACTCCCTGCCACACAGTAAAACTGTAGGCTTCTTTTCCTTGCTAACAATTTGTGAGCAAACTTACTTTGGTTTAGTTTATCCAAAACTTAAGGAATAAGCTGTATTCATTAAAAATGAAAATTGTTACAGTTAAATGTCACTGCAGGGGCTGACATTGTGGCTCAGTGATAGAGCACTTGCCTAGCATGTGTGAGGAGGCACTGGGTATGATTCTCAGCACTGCACATAAATAAGTGAATAAAATGAAGGTCCATTAACAACTAAAAATAATATTTAAAAAAGAGATTTAAAAAAATGTGACTGCACAATCTGGAAATTATCTGTCACTTGCTTCTGTTTCCCTTATTTACTATGAACAATTGAAGGCTAACTAAGAAATTGTGTTGTTTAATGACAAACTTATTTTTTAAATAAAGCAAGATCTTTCAAGTATATAACTATAGAACATTAACATGAAGAATCCAACAGTTTTCTCTTAAGGTAAATTCTAACCAATTATCTCAACCAGATAAGCAAATATCTGTGCTAAATCACTACCAAAAGAGAAATTCATATCACTCAAGTTCTTTATTTTAAGAGAATATGGTGATAAACAAAAATGCTAACATAACAGACTTCATATTTCACATTTTTCTTATATTAGTTTTTAATAAAACTTATCAAGAGGATGTTGGAAGAGAGTTGGAAAGCAAAAACAACGCAGACCAATATTAACATTTCAACAGACAAGAAATACGAAGTTACCTAATATTAATATTCTAAGTATCAATGGGCCAATAAATGGCTACAGTTATTTGTAAAACTCTAGTTAACATTTTGTCTGAATATCATAAAACTAAACTGGTCAAGTAAAATCTATCCCCTATAATTAAAAAGGCTGATGGGGAGAATGGTGAGATTCTGTTCAAAGGATACAAAGTTCCAGTTAAACAAGATGAATAAGTTCTGGAGATCTGTACAGCATTGTGACTATAGAAATAATGTACTGCACAACTGAAAATTTCTGAGAGTAAATCTTAAATGTTTTCACCACACACACAAAAATAAGTATGTGAGGGCTATGTTAGTTTCATTCAATCATTTCACAATACATACATATGTGAAAACATCACGTTGTACACCATAAATATATACAATAATTATTTTTCAATCACATTAATGAAACTGGGAAAAATAAAAAAAGCATACATAATCACTCCACAAAAGAGAGAAAAGAAGAAGAAAAAAGAAAAGGCTGATAGAAAAGGCAGGAAAGGGCTCCACTGCCTTTAGATTTGAAATCTAAGATAACAGAACTGTTAAAGCAATGCCATGGTCTTTAGGAACTGGACAGTACTGATGAAAGAATTACTTCTTCAGCACAAAAGAAGAAATTAATAAGGTTTAAACTTACTCTAAGAATCCTTTTCATAAATTATTGCAAGAAAACAGGATACAGGTTCTTATTTATAATTATTAATTATAACAATAGAAATTATAGGTTCAAAAGAAAATAACACATTGGGCATCCAACTAATCTAAAAACAGTTTTCCCCCATAAGCAATCTTTACTGAGATATCAGATATTCCTTTTGCCCAGTATTCCTATTAGAACATTTGGAATATAGAAGAAATCTCACTACGACATATGTTTAAAAGGTTTTTACAAATGAATGCTTTGCTGGAATTTGAATAGATATTATTCTTTCCACTATAAGCACTTTTTATTAGGATTTCAGATACTTCTTTTGACTCAACGAAACAGGCTTATTCTTGACAGAGCAGCAAACAATGCTTATAAAGAACACCACTTGTTCCAAAAGAGAAATTTTCTTCCAAATCAAACTGTGAGATTCTGGCTTTTTATTTTTCTTTGTGGGATCAACTTCACTTTAATCCCAATTATAAAATAATATTTTCAAAGGTATGCAATAAAGATGGAAATTACCCAGGGGCTGAAGAGGCTAAGATAGGAGAATCCCAAGTTCAAAGCCAGCCTCAACAACTTAGCTAGGCCCTAAGCAACACAATGAGACCCTGTCTCTAAATAAAATACAAAATATGGCTGGGGATGTGGCTAAGTGGCCGAGTGCCCCTGAGTTCAACCTTCAGTGCCCCCCAGTTCAACCCCCAGTGCCCCTCAAAAAATAAGTAAATAAAGACCCAAGACTTCAACTTTCCTATGTTCTAAATAATAAATCCTAAAGAAAAACAAAATAACCTAAAAAAATATCGTTTTGAGGATATATTACAAATACTTTCTAAATACATATATGGCTTGATGTAGTATTTTTCCAAACAGTAGTTTGTAACACAGTAGTGAGCCATGAAATTGATTTAATGGATTTGGCCAGCATTTCACTAAAAACAAAACAGATACACACACACACACACACACACACACACACACACACAGAACAGAAAATAACTATAATATTAAGATATATTAAGCTTTAAGAGATTCATCCATATTTGGTTCTAGATAGCTATAGAATAACTCATAAACCTTCCATGAAGTGACTAAAGCAATCAAATCACTATACCTCATAAAATCTTCTAAAGAAACTTTCAAATGAGAAAATAATGGAAAAAGTTCAACCTGAAATAACTGTCACTTTAATAACAAACTTAGAAAGCAAGGGTCAGCAAACTTTTCCTGTAAAAAGTCAAACGGCAAATTTTTGGATTTTGTTAGCTATGTGGTCTTTTTCAACTACTCACATTTGGAGCACAAAAACAAGCAAAGACAATATATGTAAACCAACCAGTATAGCGATGTCCCTATAAAACTTATTGAAAAAACAGGGAGCCTAAAGGATTTTATCTATGAGAGACAATCTGTGGACCAATGGCATAAAAAATTGTTTTATTCCAAAATGCTAAATAACCTTACCTATTTTAATGAAGCGACAAGGGAACATCTGTTCATCAATTTTATGCTTCAAGGTGAAAGTTTCTTTGTTATAATCATTCTTTAAGCCACTGTGGAGAAAAAAAAAAGGTTATCAAATCTGATTTCATTAATTTAGTAAACACACGAAAACTCAGATTAATGCCATATAGTCAGATTTTAAGTTTAAGCCAATGTTCATAATATATAACCAAGACAATAATAAGTAGTTGAACGTGGGAATATAGGTTAAAATTTGTACATTCAAATCAACTTCAGTAAAACTGTAATCTCTGGTTGGGTACATAGCTTAGTTGGTAGAGTGATTGCCTCCCATGCACAAGGCAACCCCAACACTACAAAAAAAAAAAAAAAAAAAAAAAGTCTGTATTCTCTAAATTATACATGGGCTAATGAAAATTGTTCAGTATTAAAGGATATGGCTACAGTTACATGGAAATGTGTGACAGAACCTAAGGTCCTTAATAAATAACTGAATATGACATAAAATTTTCAAGCAGGAGAGAAATTTGAAAAAATTAAAGTTAAATTGTCTCAGATCTGACAACTTAGCCCAAATATTAGAATATATCAAAGAATTAAGTTTCTTAATTCTCACTGAGATGTTAATATTCCTTTTATAGTCCAAAAAATTTCAGAGACAACCCCATTCTGTTGGTTTAACAACATCTGCTTTAACCTTAGTAAAAATTAACCTATATTATCTTTCTACTTAAGCAATGAGGATTGATGCAAGTATTTACAGAAAAATCACTTACTTTCAGATTGCCTTTATAAGGCAATACTTTCATGACTGAAAATACATTCACGACTCAAATAAAATGCAGCACTGAAGTAACATTTACTTCCATGTACTATGTTAATGAACATACCATGTCACAGATATCTTCGAAATATTCATGGGTTTATTTGTCCCTTCCATTGACTCTCTGACTTTTTATTGTCTGGGAGATAATTTAACATTCCAGGTGGTCTGTTTTAAAACTCAAATTTACTGAGGTCTTTCCAAGTGGTAGGCACTACACTAGGAGTAGCCACATACTTTTTTATTTACAAAACCTTCTTTTTTAGTTTCTAATTTCCAGTGAAGTCTTAGAATACCATTTCTGGATTAGCACAATGAATATTTTGAATAGGGTCTCTATTTTTATAGCAAAGATTACAGCAAAGGTTTTTTCCCACCCTCCCTTTCCAACCCCTATCTCTCTATATAGCAAAGATTAACGCTTTAGTATTTCTGAAATCATTAACAGTTCAAAAAATGACCGAAAAGACAAGAAATTTTTCTTTTGATTCTTGTCATTAATAACAACATTAATACTACTGGTGGTTTAAAAAAAAAAAAAAGCTAACTCAAGCCACAGTATTAAAATAAGAAACAGGAGTAAAATAGGTTAAATAATCTTTACTCCCTTAAGGGGCTGGGGTGAACTAAACTAAGAGGGCTGTTTGTTTAGAAGACAACCCATTTCTTCCCCTTAACTGTAACTCACCTGGACAATAGCTCTGTCATATTTTCTTCATTCATTCCACCAAAGACTTTAAATTTCTTCAGATTACAGACATGAGTTTTCTCATATTTTCCAAATGTGATATTCTGAACTATAGCAGGTCTTTCAAGCTTCAGAATCAAGTACTAAAAAAAGAAACAACCAAGTCATATTCTCCTCTATTTAAAACAAAACAAACTTGAAAAAATTTTCAAGAAGTTTTGACTTAACAGAAGAATAAATAAGGTTCATCTTATACTGGTAAGGTTTTTATTTAAGCTAAAGAATAGTATACAATAGCTTTATAAAGGCTACCATAACATCACCACTTTTCATTCTAGTAAAGCCCAGAAACTACATTATCCTGCATACTGAAGGGAGAAGGCAAATAGAATGAGTGAGATAACTTCTAATCAAGGGATAGTATGGAATAAAAGCTATGAGCAGACTCTGAATAACCAAACAACACAAGATTAGATCGCAAAAATCACAATTACATATTCCCATTGATCATACTTTAATAGATAAATCAATGTTCAAAATCTGTGATAAAATTTTAAACCTACCCAGACCTACCATAGATATGTCCAGTATAGTTCAAGGTTTCCTACCACACACACTCAATAAAATGAGATTAGTTAATTAGTAAAAAAGCATTATGCAGACTATTTTCAATTATAAAAATTAAGGAGAAAATTATTACTCATGGAATACAAGTGCAAAAAGCTATTTAGAAAAACAATTCATATGTTTTCTTGGAGAGAATTCATGTTTCATGATAACAACAGATAATACAGGTGGATAACAGTGGTAAGAATGAAGTTGGTGTTTCTACCTCTCACTATACACAAAAATTAACTTGGATCAAAACTGATCCATAATCAATCCTTTAGGATCAAAGATCTGAATGGAAGAACGAAAACTTAAAAATTCTTTTTTTTTTAATATTTATTTTTTAGTTGTAGTTGGGACACAGTACCTTTATTTTATTTATTTTCATGTGTGCCGAGGATCGAACCCAGGGCTGTGCACGTGCTAGGAGAGCACTCTACTGCTAAGCCACAACCACAACCCGAAAACTTAAAAATTTTTAAACAAAAACACAAGGATATAAATCTTCAATTTTTTTTTTTTTTTTTTTTTTTTTTGCGGAGGCAATACTGGGGATTAAACTCAGGGGCACTCGACCCTGAGCTACATACTCAGCCCTATTTTGTATTTTATTTAGAGACTCGGTCTCACTGAATTGCTTAGCACCTCGCTGTTGCTAAGGCTGGCTTTGAACTGGAGATCCACCTGCTTGAGCCTCCTGAGCCACTGGGATTACAGGCATTTGCCACCATGCCCAGCTTCAATGACTTTTTGGATTTGACAACGGTTTCTTAAATATGACATCAAAAGTACAAACAGAAGTGTAAAATATGATTTCATTAAAATTAAAACTTTTGTATCAAAGGACAGTTGTCAAGAAAATGAAAAGATAACCTAGTCTACTATACAGAATACAGAAATAACTCTTTTAAAACTTGTCATGAGCTGGGGCTGGGGTTGTGGCTCAGCGGCAGAGCGCTCGCCTTGCACGTGCGCAGCCCGGGTTCGATCTCAGCACCACGTAAACATAAATGCATTGCATTGTGTACAACTAAAGTAAATAAATAAATATTTTTAAAAAAAAAAAACTTGTCATGAGCAAGCTAGCAAGCTACACCATTAACAAAGACCAAAAACATTTGTGTCTTTCTGTAACGTCAGAATTTACTCCAATCTTTATTATTAATATCTTTGACACAAGTCATATATCACACTTTATACAATGATATGTATAGGTTACAGAAAAGCTAAGAAAGGGTTTAAGATGGCCACAGGGATTTAGGAGGCTGTACTGAGAGCAAAGGCAGAGTCACTGTAGATAATCAGATAAAATTGAGAACTAGATGAAGAACTTGTTCAGGGAGCAGAGCTGTTAGAAATAAAACTTATTCTATGCCACTGTCGGACAAATGTCAGTTTCAGAGTGTCAGCTTGCAGTGTTAGGTTGGAATGGGCCATGCATCATTGTCACAATCATAAGAAACCAGGCTGAGCTGAAGCATGGGGGCAGTTCATCACTGTGGTGATTCTTCTGGGCAAGTGACCAGGTAACAGGACAGTGTACTGTTGTGTCCAATCTTGGGGCACTCCTCCCTTTTATGGATCTCAACTGAGGGGAGTGCTTTATTTACTGGTATGTGTGATAAACTGTTTTATTCTGACATGAGATTGATATGCATAATGCACCCATGTGCTTCTGATTTAATTCAGTAAGTTCACAGGTGGTCACTTTTATTATCGATTAATTTATTTACTGGTTTGTGCCTTTTTGGTTGTGCTAGGCAAATAGTGGTTATTTAACTGTACAAATAAGGTGTAGAATCATTCTGCCTCAGCACTTAAAAAACTCAAAATGTAGTAACTCATGGCAAACTAACTGCTTTGGGTTAGGCACAGCCTGAAAACTGTTGTGCTAGTCATTATGGAGCAATGCAGAGCAGAGTCCAGACTTCTCTCCATACAACTCAACAAAAAGATAGACAATCCTATTTAAAAATGACCAAAGGCCCTGAATAGCTTTTTCTCAAAAAAAAAAAAAAAAAAAAAAAAAAAAAAAAAAAAAAAAAAAAAAAAAAAACCAGATAGCCCAAAAGCACAGGAAAAGATTCTCAACATCATTAGTCATAAGGAAAATCCAAATCAAAGCCACAATGAAATGCCACTTCCATATCCACTACAATGGCTATAAAAGGAAACACACACATGAAGGAAAAAAAGTAATGGAAAACGTGATAAAACTAAAATTCTCATACACTTCTTGGGGGAATGAGTATAAAATGGCATATACACTTTGGAAAATAGTTTGGCAGTTCCTCAAGAAGTTAAAGAATTAATACATGAACAAGTTCCAACTCTAGGTACATACTCAAAGGAAGTGAAAAGAAATATTTGAACAAATCTATGTGTGAATGCTCAGAGCAACAGTATTCTTAATAGCCCAAAGGTGGAAACAACTCAAATGGCTCATCAACTGATGAATTTGCCAAACAAAATGTAATATTTCCATAATGGAATATGATTATTCAGTTATAAAAAGGAATAAAGTATTGATAGGTGCTACAATATGAAGTAAGCTCAAAAACATGCTAAGTTGGGTAACAAACTGACCAAATTATATTATTCTATTGTATACATGTACAAATATATAACAATGAATCCACCATCATGTATAATTATAATTCATCAATCAAAAACATGCTAAGTGATGGGGCTGGGATTGTGGCTCAGTGGTAGAGTGCTCGCCTACCATGTGTGAGGCACTGGGTTCAATTCTCCGCACCACATCAAAATAAAATATTGTGTCCACCTAAAACTAAAAAATAAATATTTTTTAAAAATGCTAAGTAAAAGAAGTCGGACATAAAAGGTCAAAGATTATATGATTCCATTTATATGAAATATCCAGAATAAATAAAGTCTAGACACAGAAAGCTGATTCATGCTTGCCAGAGCTGGGATGGAGGAAAAGGACAGACTACTTAAGTCCTTAAGTGTTAGGTTTCCTTGTGGGTAATGAAAATATTTTGGAGTTGAATTGAGGTGATAGTTGGAAAACACTATAAATGCATTATATGCCACTGAATTATACACTTTCAAATGGTTAATTTTGCATTATGTGAATTTTACCTAAATTTTTTTTAAAAAATGAGTAATTTCAGGTATCATTCAGCACTTATCATGTTTCCTCCAAAGGATGTAGGGAAGAATCCTTTTTTGCCTTTTCCAGTATTTGATGGCTCCTGGTGTTTCCTGATTCACAGCAGCCTAACTCCAATTTCTGCTTCCATCTTCCTATGCTTCATTTCTTCTACATTTTAGTGTCTAAATAAAGACACTCATCATTGGATTTAGGACCTACCCTAATCAAGGATGATCCCGACTAAAGATCCTTACCTTAATTACATTTGCTAAACCTTTATTCCAAATAAGGTCACATGCAAGGCTCCACATTGCTTTTTCTTTCCCCCTTTGGGAGGTAGGGGGAGTGCAACCATTATTCAGCCAGGCAAAAAAGCAACAAAGGCTTATGAAAATGTCAGTGTTGTTGGAGCCTATAAGCAAGGCAAAAAACCTTAAGTATTGAGAATGAAGAGGTAGGCAGTCACCAAATCATACAGTCTGTGCTACTAGGTGGAGTTCAAATTATAAATGCAGAGGGAGTTACACAACAAAGGAAACAATTAGAAATATGAAGAGAGAACCCACAGAATTGGAGATAATCTTTGCTAGCTACTCTTCTGATAGAGGATTAATATTCAGAATATATAAAGAGCTCAAAAATCTCTATACCAAATAATCAAATAAGCTAATGAATCAAACAGACAATTCTCAAAAGAAGAAACATGAATGGCCAATAAATATATGAAAAAATGTTCAACATCATTAGCAATTAGGGAAATGCAAATCAAAACTATACTTAGGGGCTGGGGTTGTGGTTCAGTGTAGAGCACTTGCCTAGCACATGTGAGACACTGGGTTATCATCTCAGCACCACATAAAAATAAATAAATAAAATAAAAATATTGTGTCCGTCCTATAACTAAAAATATTTTTTAAGAAATATACTGAGATTTCATCTCACACCAGTCAGAATGGCAGCCATCAAGAATATAAATAATAATAAGTGCTGAAGAGGATGTGGAGAAAAAGGAACACTTTTTTTTTTTACACTATCATCTATTAGTACAACCACTATAGAAATCAGTTTGGAGGCTCCACAAAAGACTAGGCACCATATGACCCAATTATACCACTTCTCAGTATTTATTTGAATAATTAAAGTTATCTTATTATAGTGATACATGCACACCCATATTTATAGCAGCACAATTCAAATAACTAAACTACAACACCAGCTTAGGTGTCTGTCAGTGGATAAATGGATAAAGAAAATGTGGTATATATACACAATGGAGTTTTATTCAGCCATAAAGAAAAAGGAAATTATGTCAATCGTAGGAAAACGGTTGGAACTAGAGATCATGTTAAGTAAAGTAAGTCAAAACTCAGAAGGTTAAGGATCATATGTTTTCTCTTATATGCAGAAGCTAGAGAAGAAAAAGGAAAAGAAAGGTGGGGGTGGATTTCCTAAAAATCAAAGGGAAATCTGCAGGGGAAATGAACCAAGGGGTGAAAGGCAGGAAGGGAGGGAGGAAGTGCTGGGGAGTGATATTGGCCAAATTATATTGTTATGTTGTGTGCATGAATGACTATGTAACAACAAATCCCATCAATATGTACAACTACAATGCACCAATTTAAAAACGTGGGGGGAAAAAAACAATGGAAAACCATGACCTGATTATACAAATACATATAGTCTGCTTTGTGAAGAATGGATTAGAGGAACTCACAGATCAATTATGATAATGCTACAATAATTCAGACAAGCGATAAGATGAAGGAGACCTGAACTAGAATGGTATAGAGTTGGGAAGCATAGACAAATTTGACTTGTATTTGAAGAATTAGTGGAATGAGTCTCAAAATAATTATTTTGAGTGAAATACATCAAACGAGAATTAAATACTGTGCTATTCCAATTATATATAACATCTTAAGAAATGCAAATTATAAAAACTAGGAAATGCAATTTGTACTGAGAAAACATACATAAGTGGTTGCCTAGAGATGAGGACCAAGGTGGGTGCGATTAAAATGGGACATGGGAAACTTCTGAAAGTAACATACTTAGTATGTTAAGTGTATTTCCAAGGGTATATGTTTAGGTCAAAACTTATCAAATTTTACACTAAAAACATGTCAATGATACCTCTCGCCTGCATCCTGCGTAGGTGGTGGAAATGGGGTTCCCCTCAGTGGAATGGGTTGGCTGAGAAATAAAAGCTAAGAAAAGTAGAAGGGGCAGGGGCAGGGGGACACAGAACACAGAAAGTAGTTTCAAAAGCTGGGGAAGAATGGGCAAGCCAATCAGATAGAGCTTCTAGAGTATGGAAAAATACAGCCTGCACCTGCTTTATTAATATCGGGAAACATCAAAGGCCTTCTACAGAATGTTCTTCACCAAAATAGGTTAAAGGTGGGTTGTCCAGTTCCCAGTGGTTACACCCATCTCCCGAGCTATTATGAGGGATCTTCCTACCAGAGCAATATAAAGGTCATGTGCATTGGGCAATCTATTGCCATGGGAGAGCCACCGATAGTTCACAATACCAAATCTAAATCACCATGGCTTCCATACAGAAAGAAGATCCTCATGTAATTCACGGATGGCTTCCCACAGATACCTCAATAGTCTTTAAAAAGTAAATTTAAAAAAGTACTAAAAAAAAATATTATGAAAGCCACAAAATGACAGAAAATATCTGTAGCACATAACTAAAACAGGATCTATATCCAGAATAAATGCAAACAATTCCTACAATTCAATAATCAAAAATTAAACAAACCTACTTTTTAAAATGGATAATCAAAAATTAAACAAACCTACTTTTTTAAATGGGTAATGACTTCACAAAAAAGTTTTTAAAAAAATAGCTAATAAGCAAATGTAGAAGTGCTTAATACCATTAGTTTTAGGAATTGTAACTTAAAAACCACTTCACACCAATAATAATCCTAAAATTGTGTGTGAATGGTGAGGATGATAATTTTGCATAAAATTAATATATTCCTCCCTTATGATGCAGTATTCTATTTCCAGATATTTACCCAAAATATAGAAAATATGTATTATTTTAAAAATCTCATAAAACAATATCTATTTGAACCTTATTTATAATCTCCAAAAACTGACACACAAATGTCCAAAAAATAAAGAAAACGAATGAATAAAATATTGGGTATTCTGCAATGTAAAGAAATGGAATATTAATGTACATGACAACATGAATAAACATAAAACACATGTTGACCATAAAAAGTCATATAATAAATCTCTCTCTCTCCCCCCCCCCCCACTTCCTTCCATTTAAATTAAAATTCAAAATTGGCAAAAGAAATTTCAACAGTGGCTGCCTCTGGGTAGAGGGTAGAAAAGTTAGGGATTCTTTGCTAAACAGGCAGAAAGGATCTTTCTGAAGTCATGGAAGTATTTAATATCATCATAAGAGAGTGAATTATATAGTTGTATATATTTTCAAACTGGATACCATATACATTTAAGGCTCACACATTTTACTGTATAAATTATATCAGTGAAAATTATATTAATATAAACAATGCAAACTTGGACAAAATGCACTTTTTAAAAAATATTTATTTATAAGTAGCTCAGTTCTATAACATTCTTGTCATGGTTCATTAAAAAGAAGGAATAACCTGAGTGCACTACAACAGCAAAAGCATACACCAACCCCAACCCCACACAACTGTATTAAACAATCACTGAGGTTTCTTTGACCTGCTTATTAGGTTATATAAAAGCAGAATGCTTGCTGTTTATTAATCAACTTCAATTGCCTTCTCTGGCCTCACAAAAAATATTACTTAATATTATAATTCTACTTAAACTTTTAGAAGGAGCTTATAATTGCAGTGGAAGAGTTAACTATTTAATCTTCCTTAAAGTAATTATCAAGACATCCGTAATTGCCTATACATATTAACCAACCCTTAGAGTATTCACCAGTCATCCTGAAAGACATGCTTTCCATGGCAGTATCAGTAACTTCTATAAAATATATCTAATGAGGGAGAAGGGTGAAATTACTGTCCTAAAGTATTTATGGGGTTTTCATTCATGCAACATTATTCCCTTCCAGCATAGATAATCCAGGATTAACATGAAATCTATCTGTCCTTAGTGGGAAGATTGCTCAAAATTAATTTTTTGTTATTGTATTTTTCATTTCTAGAAGTTTTACTTGTTTCTTTTTCAAATATGCTAGATCACATTTTATAGTTTCCTATTCCTTGAAGATATCTTCTCTTTTAAAATTTTAAGTAGTTGTTTTAATTCTAGTATCTTTTAGTATTTCTAATTCTAGTATCTAATTTTTTTTTTTTTAAGTGTTCAGCTAGTTCTTCAAGTGTCTCATTCCTGGGTATATTAGGTTATCTTTGAGCAGGTACTACTCACTTTCCTTCTGTAATGATTTGTAGAGACTTCCTAAGGTCTAGGGAGGAAGGTAGCCACCTCCAGAGAAAAATCTGCATTTGCTTCTGCTGAGAACCTTTAAGAGCACTATTCATCCACAATCATACCATAACATTTCATGGATAGCAAAGTCCTGAGACCTTAGAGTACCAAATGTGAACAAAGAACAACATATAACTGTAACTGCTCAGGGATGGTTTTTCTTTTGCATTTTCCCCTCTTTTATTCAGTACCAGTGCCACTCTCCCAAAGGTGGGAACTTCCACTGTTTTATCCTCATCCTGAGAATGAATCACTTTGGGGGTCCCAGTTTTCACAAACTTTATGTACACATTTGTATGTGTTTTTGGGTCCTTTTGTTTTTTTCAATCCGACTCTTATAGTAGTTTTCAGAGCAAGATTCAGAAGTATTATAGCTTGTAACCACTTATCATACATGATTCCTTGCTACCTATAGACACCAAAATTGTATCCATTCTATCCAACCTGGATATTTTTCATAATAGGAAAAATAAGAATTGCTTCCAATTATGCTTTTCTCCTAAGAATGCTGTCCTTTGATATTGGCCACATGGAACCCCAGTTACATTGGGTTCTTAAATTACAATTAAGAAAATGGATTCCATATTATTTATTTCCAAAATAAACTAACCCTACTTAATTACAAAAGCTTCAGACTACTTCTGTAGGACTTAATGCATTAAATATTAACTGATTCAGTATTTTTCTTGGTTCATCAAGAGAAAAGACAATATTTAATTCACTGTTGTATTCCCAATACCTAGTTAATACCTCATGTATGCTTACTGTAGTTTTCAATGAATAAACAAAAAACAAGTTAAAAAAAAAATCAAATTCTACTGCCCTGGGACTGGGGTTGTGGCTCAGTGGCAGAGTGCTTGCCTTGCACGTGCGTGGCCCGGGTTCGATCCTCAGCACCACGTAAACATAAATACATTGCATTGTGTACAACTAAAAGTAAATAAATAAATATTTTTTAAAAATTCGCCGGGCGCGGTGGCGCATGCCTGTAATCCCAGCACTTTGGGAGGCTGAGGCAGGAGGATCGCGAGTTCAAAGCCAGCCTCAGCAATGGCGAGGCACTTAGCAACTCAGTGAGACCCTGTCTCCAAATAAAATACAAAAAAGGGCTGGGGATGTGGCCCAGTGGTCGGGTTCCCCTGAGTTCAATCCCCGGTACCACAAAAAAAAAAAAAAAAAAAAAAAAAAAAAAAAAAAATCTACTGCCCTTAAAATATAGTCCAAAGGGGAATTTCACAGTAAGGAGTAATCATAATTTCAATTAAAACAAAAAAAAACTTAAAAAATAATAATTCATTAGTAAACAAAACTAAACAAGAGACAAACACATGACAACTTGGGCACTCAAATCAACTAAAAAAGTACATCAAGAAAAACATGATTAAAAACAATGAAAAGCCATTAATATATACAAACACACGCTTTAACATAAACAGGAAAAAGCAAAAAACAAATTTAAACTACAGTAAGTTATAATGTAAGATCCACCAGACTGGAAAAATCTAAATCAGTCATAGAAGTGAAGAGGAGAATGTGATGCAACAGCAACTTCCATATACTCCCAGTGAGAGTATATATCATACAGCAACTTGGAAAATGGCTTTGCATTAGCCAATAAAGTTGGATATATACATACCCACTGTGTTAGTCAGCATTTTGTTGCTGTGACCAAAATACCTGACATAAACAAAGGAGGAAAGATTTATTTTGGCTCCTGGTTTCAAAGGTTTCAGTCCATGGTCAGATGACTCCATTCCTCTGGACTAGAGATGAGGCAGAACATCATGGTGGAAGGGCTTGATGGAAAAACATTGCTCACTTCATGGCAGCCAGGAAGCAGCAGGGGTTTGGGGGAGGCAGGGAAGAAGGGGCCAAGGACAAAATATAATCCCCAAGGACATGTCCCAAGTGATCCTATCCTCCATATAACTAACCATGTCCAATCTCCTAAAGTTTCCATCACCTCCTAGTAGTCCATTCAAACTATTAATTCATCAGATGGATTAACCTTCTAATGAGATTATAGCTCTTCTGATCTCATTATTTCCTAAAAGACCTACCTCTGAATGCAGTTGCACTGGACACCAAGTCTTCAACACATGAGGCTTTGGGGGATACTCCAGATCTAAACCATTACACCTACCCTATAATTCAGTAATTCTACTCCAAGATATACACTGTAAAGAAAACTCCAATAGCAAAATATTATAAAAAACCCAATGCCTCTCAACAGCATGTTTATACACTGGAATACTATATAGCAGGGAAAGTGAACAAACTACATTACACATGACAAATTAATGTGTTTGCTCAACATCATATTAGTAAGCAAAAGAAAATCAAACTGAAAAATACTTATAAATGACTGAATCAATTTATAATTATATAAAATCAAAGCCAGAAAAACTAAATCACAGGGTATTTACAATACACATATATAATACTCTAAGAAAATGCCTAACAAAATATGCAATAGTTACTGAGGATGGTGAGAGGACTGAGGACTGATTTAAGAGAGGGCTCACATACAGGAGACTTTAAAAGGCTATGGTCATTTTCTACTTCCAAAAATGGTTGATGAATTAACAAATGGCTTTATGATTCTTTACCCTGCACATACAAATTAAGAATATATATTCTTTGGACATATATTATATAATAAACATGTAAGTACCAGGTAATTCAAGTAAGTATACAAACAGAAAAAGGAAAATAAGCATAGAGATTATGTTTCCATGAATTGCATTAGAACAGAAAAATAAAGTTTTATTTATCCATCTATTCTATCTATTACAACATTAATTTCCTTAAGGATATATATGGACTTAATTATAAGCATGCCTAGTACATAATAAGCATTAATGCTTTTATAAATTTAGACACCACCATGCCTGTAATCCCAGCCACTCAGGAAGCTGAGGCAGGAAGATCGTGAGTTCAAAGCCAGCCTCAGCAAAAGCAAGGCACTAAGCAACTTGATAAGACCCTGTCTCTAAATAAAATACAAAATAGAGCTGGGATGTGGCTCTATGGTGAAGTGCCCCTGAGTTCAATCCCCAGTACACCCCCCCCCACCACCAAAATTAATTAATTCAGACACCACTTATCCCATAAAAGGAATTTAGCCTAATTACATCCTAATGGATCTAAGTACATTATTTCAGTAAAATAACAATTTTTCCTCAAAGGCAACATTCAATTTACTAACATTTCCTTAAACATTTACAGAATGACCTGAGTACAATGAACAGAGGTCAAGGTCACAACCTCTGCACAGAATGGAACAGTAATGGGCAACCTAACCAGTTGTTGATTAACAATTTCCTCACAAGGTATTAAGAAATTTGGTTTTGCATCATTAGTAATAAAGAAAATTACAAATTAGAATTTAAATCTTCAACTAGACAGAATAAAACATCTATTTCATCAAATCCATACTGCACTTGTCTATAAAATCAAAATTCTTTTGAAATTCAAACAAAAAAGAGAGAAAAATAAAAGTTTACATCCCAATTCCAAAGACAGAATAAACTATTATTAATGGATTCCAGATAACTCATATCAATTTAATAAGTTCCCATCTGAATTCTGACTTTTAAATAGCATTAAGGGTTACATGTATTATTACCTGAGGAGGATAGTTGCTCTCTGAAGACCATCTTGAAGATTGGTCATTTGGTTTATCCACTAAAATATATTCCTGAAATGAAAAAAAGAAAATTGTAGCAATTAATTAAAATAACATGTGAACATGAAAACACAAAGAAAAATAATCTTCCAAAAGCTGAAATTATCCTAATTACACAGTTGAAATTTGAATAAGAATAGCACACGAAAGAGAATAAGCACAGAAAGCATCGTGTATGTGTGTGTGCGCGCATATATATATGTATATATACTATACATAATACTATATGCATATATACATATATATACTTTAAATACAATAAAGGTCATATTTCAAACAATCGAGAAAGCAAAACTTTCCATTTGGCAACTTCTGTTAAAAAAAGTTCTACTTCAAGCCAGGCGCGGTGGCGCACGCCTGCAATCCCAGGGAGGCTGAGGCAGGAGGATTGCGAGTTCAAAGCCAGCCTCAGCAATGGCGAGGCACTTAGCAACTCAGTGAGACCCTGTCTCTAATAAAATACAAAAAAGGGCTGGGGATGTGACCCAGTGGTCGAGTGCCCCTGAGTACAATCCCCGGTACCACAAAAAAAAAAAAAAAAAAAAAAAAAAAAGAAAGTTCTATTTCATGCTAATTAACAAAAATGGCCTTTCAAAGATATTTAAGAATTTAAGGTAAAAACAAAGTAATAAAAAAAAACTAAAAAATAAAATACCGTATATACATATTGTATATTATTAATTATTATATTGCAGGCAGTTACAGTGTTATATTACATATGAAATATTATACGTATATGATACAGGTTGAGCATACTTAATCCAAACATCCAGAACTTCAAAATCTTAAACTTTTTGACTGCTGACATTACACCACACATGAAAAATTCCACACCTGACCTCATATGAAGTTGTAGTCAACACACAGGTACACTAAAAATAGTGCATAAAATTACCTCCAGGCTATGCTGTATAAGATCTATATGAAACATAAATTAATTTCATGTTTCGACTCGGATCCCACCCCCAAGATATCTCATTATGCATTTGGAAATATTCCAAAATTCAAAATATTTATAGTCTCATGCATTTTGAATAAGGGATACTCAACTTGTACATGCACCACATAGTTTATAATAATACAACGTGTAATACTATATAACATTGTGTGTGTGTGTGTGTGTGTGTGTGTGTGTGTGTGTGTGTATAAAATCAATTTTTGAATTAAGGATTTTTTTTGGGGGGGGGGGGTACTGGGGGTTGAACTCAGGAGCGCTTTACCACTGTGCCACACCCCCAGCAAACCCCCTCCTTTTTTTGTTTTATTTTTTCCTTGAGACAGGTCCTTGCTAAATTGCTAATGTTAGTCTGGAACTTGCAATGCTCCTGCCTCAGCCTCCCAATTTGCTGGGAATATAGGCATGCCACTGTCCCTGGCAAGGATTTTTAATCACAGCATCAAAAACAGAGCAATGGGTGGGGAAAAAAAATACTGAAATAAGTAGAAGATAGTACTTCTACTGGAAACCCAAACTATACATTAACAGCATTCTTTAACTGGTAAAGTCATTTTCCTCAGGGATATGGATCAATTCTGAAACACTTCACATGTGTCCTGGGGTTAAAAGAACATGCAAATGGATGTTTACATATTCAAAAGTGAGCCAGGTTTCTCACTTTTGGAGTGGAAAATTGAGATAAACAAGGATATTTAGCTTAAGGGAGATATATTAAGGGCAGGGGTTGTGCCTCAGAGGTAGAGCACTCGCCTAGCATGCATAAGGCACTGGGTTCAATCCTCAGCACCACATAAAAATAAAATAAAGATATTGTGTCCACCTATAACTAAAAATTAAATATATATATTTTAAAAATAGATATATTAAGACAGACACAAATACCAAAATAATTACAGATATATATATATATATATGTGTGTGTGTGTGTGTGTGTGTGTGTGTACACAAGTAGTATTTTTATTCTATCCATTGAGAAGGGACTAGAAACAGCAACACATCAAGAGTCAAAAGCACACCCATCACCCAGATCTTGATTTCTCCATACCATTCTCCAATAAAATAAAATGGGAATTCTTGGAGAAAAGGCTGATTGTAGGACAGGAAAAGGGAACAGAAAATAAGACTGGAGCCCCTTGTACCAAAAGGTGAGAAATGCCCAGAAAAAATGTTTTTAAAGGATAGCTCATGTCAAAAGGAGACAGAGAAGGCAAAAGAAAGAATAAATGGCCAAAGCTGAAAAAATAGAGGCAACAAAATAAAGAATGCAGTATTGGAGTATAATCCAAAACAGAAAACAAATAAGCAACAGTCTAAATTGATATAAACCAGCCCAGCCTAAAAATGAAAAAAAAAAAAATTCAGACAAACCCAAATTGAGAAACATTTAACAAAATACATTACTTCTCCAGACTCTCAATACAATAACAAACAAGTAAAAACTAAGAAACAAGCCGGGCGCGGTGGCGCACGCCTGTAATCCCAGCACTTTGGGAGGCTGAGGCAGGAGGATCGCGAGTTCAAAGCTAGCCTCAGCAATGGCGAGGCACTTAGCAACTCAGTGAGACCCTGTCTCTAAATAAAATACAAAACAGGTCGAGTGCCCCTGAGTTCAATCCCCAGTACCACAAAAAAAAAAAAAAAAAAAAAAAAAAAAAAAACCACAAAAAAAAAACCTAAGAAACAGATGAGGAAAGAGTAAGGAAACTTGACAACTAAATGTAGTGGGGTATCTTGGATGGGATCCTAGGTCAGAAAGAGGACATTACAGGTAAAAATAGTGAAATCCAAGGAAAAGTTTCTTAATAATAATGTACCAATGTTGGTATCTTAGTTGTAACAAATGTGCCATGAGAATATAAAATGTTAGCAATAGGGAAAATAGTAAGGGCATCTATGAATCTATAATTATTCTGAAATGAAAATAATACTTTAAAAAATGTTAGATGTATACTTGGCAAAGAGAAAGTACTTAATAAATGAGTGAACAAATTATGTATTTATTTACACCATCAAAAATAACAATTTACTATTACAAATAGGTGAATAAATATTTTTTAAAAGCCAACTATAAAGAAAAGAACTGCTTTTACACACATATTCCACAAAGATATATAAAAAAAGATTTTTGGATTATAATAGCAGTTGTTGGTCAGAGCTGGTAAAATGGTACTCTCATGTTTTGCTGATAAGAATGAAACTGACAGAACTTTTCAGGAGAGAATTTTAATATAATATGTACCAAAAACACTGCAAATGTTCATTTCCTTAAAATAAAAATGATGGTGATACTAACCTTGACTATGTGTCCAGTTTGCCAGTTTTGTAAGTGCTTTCCATATATATATATATATATATATATATATATATATATATATATACTATTGTCTTTAAAGTACGAATTAAGAAACAGAGACAGAACTAAATGAATTTATCTAACTATATACACATTAAGGAAGGATCTGAACCCAAGCAGTCTGAAAATAAAATCTATGCTCCCAATCACCATATTATACAGCTTCAGAATTATTCTACTTTTTGGAACTTAATTTTTAAAAATCTACAAGGTATAAACCATCCACATTCATCATAGCACATATAACAGCAAATTATAAACAGCCTAATTGTCTAACAATGGGGATTAGTTAAAATATGATGTACTTAGAACACCAAGTAATCATGTATTCCACAGCCTAACTTTAATGTTATTGAAAAATGTTCACTGCATAGTAAGTTAAGAGAAAAAGTAGTAATGTGAGTAATCAAGAATTATAGGTAATGATAATATTCACACATGGGAAAAAAAAACAAACAACATTTACTGAGTTGTTAATGTAGCTCTCAAGGATATAAGAACATAAGTGAGTTTTGCCTTTGTGCTTTGTTGTATCTTTTCAAATTTTCTAAAATTAAGATCTTTCTTTTGTTATTAGAAAAAAGATTTTTAAAAAAAAATTTAGGTAGACACAATATCTTTATTTGTATGTGGTGCTGAGGATCGAACCCAGTGCCTCATGCATGCTAGGCGAGCACTCTACCACTAAGCCACAACCCCAGCCCCAAGATTGTTGTGTTTTTTTTTTTTTTTTTTTTTTTTTTTTTTTTTAAGAATGAATTATAAAACAGAATTAAGAGGGCTGAAGTTGTGGCTCAGCGGTAGAGCACTCTCCTAGTACGTGCACGACCCAGGTTCGATCCTCAGCACCATGTAAAAATAAATGCATTGTGTACACTAAAAGCAAATAAATAGATATTAAAAAAAAAAACCAGAATGAAGATATGTGACCATGTATGAAAACCTTTCAGTACAATTAAAAGCTAAAGCTAAAAAGCTAGGATTTAAAAAAAAAAAAAAAATCACACTGATATTAATGTTACAAAGCACACAAAAAAATCTAATCCATTCTAACTACAAATAACTGAAACCATAAAAATCAGAAAATAATAAATTTGAGAAGAGGAAGATCAGACGATATTTGAGATGAAAATTCCTTCATAGTTCTTAGTAAGGAATGTTTTTGAAGTTGATAAAAGAAAAAGAGATGTAAGAATACCATTCAAAGTTTAAATTTAAACAAAAACATACTATACACCTTCTAATTACTGAGACAGAAAAGTCAACCAAAACCACATTTTTTTACAAAATTTATGAAAAAGACTAAATAAAGATAAAAACATTAAAATCAGAACTTTCAAAATAAAATGAAAAAATTAACACCATGCATCAATACAGCCATACATTTAACTAAAAGGTAAAATATCCCATATATTGGGTGAATAAATAGACACATTTCTATCTATCTATTTTGGAACTGGGGGTCAAACCCAGGGGCACTTAACCACAGAGCCATACTCTCAGGCCTTCTTTTTAATTTTTTTGAGACAGGGTCTCACCAAGTTGCTGAAGCTGGCTTTGAACCTGAAATCCTCCCATTGCAGCCTCCGGAGCTGCTAGGATTATAGGAGTGTGCCACCAAGCATACCCAGCATTACTATCTATTTAAAGGCACACATACAAAGGGATTCATGGCAGATAAAAGATATATAAGGCAGAGGCAAACTTTATTAAAACTAGCAAAGATACAAAGCAAAAAGAATTGGCTGGGTGAAAATTATAACCATATAATAATAGAGTTCAAACATGAAGAGCTAACTTGTGAGGTACAATGAATCAAACAAACAAGGCAAAACCCATAGTAAATATATATTTAAAAAATGACAGAAATAGGAAATTAGCATTTTTGAGCACTTGGAAAATTAAACAAAATACAATATCTACATAATTCAAGGTAGGGGTTTTTAAAAAATGATGATATTATGAAGAAAAATAAAGGGAGAAATAAAATGGTGTGAGAGAGCTAGCCATATCATAATCTGAAAAATTAGCAGATGGTCACTGGATGCAAAGTCATGAGGGGCAAACAGTTCCAATATGTTTTGGTCTTGTGAAAATTATGAAGTGCCTATTAGCCCACTGGAGACATGGCAGTAGATGTCAGAGGATGAAATTCTAGGGAAATAATGGAACTGAATAAAATATGCATCTTCAGAGATCTAAATGTATCAGACTGATTGAGATGACTTGTGGAATGAAATACCACTAGAGAAAAGAAGTTTAAAGACTGATTTAAGTTCTGGAGGTCCAGAAGAAAAGAATCAAGCAAAGGTGACTGAACAAAGCCAAAAATAAAGAAAATGAAAACCCAGAAATTATGGATGCTAAATGAAGGAAGTATTTTAAGAAGAAAGAAGTAAAAAACTATGCAAATTGCTTCTAAATAGACAGGGGCTATGTAGTATTCACCTTCATGTGCCTAAATGTTGCAACATACAATGTGCTTAGTAAATACTTGATAAAAATATATGAGTAAATAGCACTTAAAATAAATTATGGTGGATCCATCACAGCATACAGTATTTACTCCTGCTGGTCACCCGTAATTGAAAGCTCATACTAAATTAAAACAAAAATGTAAGAGAAATAAAATACAGAACAGAAATGGACTGAGGTTAGCCTAGTGGGGTTTGGAAAGATAGAAGCTGAAAGATTTTTCTTCTGATCTCCAGTCCCAACACTAAAGACAACTACTGAATACCTCTCTTGAGCCCAGTGGGTGACAGAGGCCAAAATAAAAACTAAGAATCCTGACAAATCTTAGTCCTAGGAGAAGAACCATGAGATCCAAGGATACCTCTGTCCCCAAGAGAAAGTGGTCAATATGAGCTTTGCTTTGACAATCTGCTAGTCTTCCTATCCCGTGAAGAGCTTCAAGAGAGCTAAGCTGGTACTCTTGGTTCTCTTCACCTCTGAAGACAAGAACTTGCCCTCTTAGCTGAAAGGTGTCTCTCAAGAAATGGCATACCGGGCTGGGGTTGTGGCTCAGAGGTAGAGCGCTCGCCTAACACATGCACGGCCCGGGTTCGATCCTCAGCATCACGTAAAACTCATTGTGTACAAGTAAAGCAAATAAATAAATATTTTTTTAAAAAATGGCATAACAAAAGCTACAAGACAGAGATTAATGGACTGCCAGATCTGGGAGTTATGAAAATTTTCTTTACCCAAGGTGTTCATGAAACAGGAAGTTAGCATAAAAAATAAACACACAAAATGAACCAAGAAAATTTATGAAAAATAGTGAGAGAAGATCATCTCACCAGCTTTTAAAACACTTAAAAAGAAAAGAATTGAAAAGATTTAAACCACTTTAAATCTTCTATAATTAAAAAGGAACTGGTATAAAAACAAAGAAACAGCTCAAAGAAACAAGAAATCAAGCCCAGGATAGATAGTAATATTTGATAAACATTTTAATTCAGCAATAAATGTAGCTGACTTTCCATCAGAAATTAACCCTTATCTAATACCATATACAAAATTAATCCTAATTGATCATTTAAAAACATATGTACGTACATACATAAAAATCTTAGGAGAAAAAAGTAGGTGCCAAACTAAAGTGTTGGGGAAATCTTCTTACGGGGGGGGGAGGGAGGGGGGATATATATATATGTGTGTGTAAAAGAAAAAATAACTTTGATTATATAAAACCTTTCAAATTTTATATTGTAAAAAAATACCATAAAGAAAAACAGGATACAAGCAACAGTTTTAAGTTTTCTTTATTTCTTTTTGGTACCAGGGGCACTTGACCACTGGGCCACATCCCAGCCCTTTTTTGTATTGTATTTAGAGACAGAGTCTCAGTGAGTTGCTAAGTGCCTCGCCATTGCTGAGGCTGGCTTTGAACTCGTAATCCTCCTGCCTCAGCCTCCCAAGTGCTGGGATTACAAGGGTGCACCACCACGCCCAGCTGAGAAAGTTTTTAATTCATGACTAATAAAGAGTTTTATTGAAAATATGCAAAATATTGTTATTATACTTAATGACAATAAGATGAACAACAGAATGGAAAATGAATAGAATACAAGTCACCAAGGCATTCAATTGGTCAATAAACAAGGACAAAAAAATTTTTTTCTTAATATCTGTGTATTTTTCATGCCAGAGAAAAACAAAATATTCTTTTCAAACAGTTAAAATTAATCCCTCATTATTAGACAATCAGTAAGAAAAGGTAAATGTGCATTACTCCAGTCTTTGTGGAAAACAAATTTGCAGCATATATTAAAAATTTAAACAGCCGGGCGCGGTGGCGCACGCCTGTAATCCCAGCACTTTGGGAGGCTGAGGCAGGAGGATCGCGAGTTCAAAGCCAGCCTCAGCAATGGCGAGGCACTTAGTAACTCAGTGAGACCCTGTCTCTAATAAAATACAAAAAAAGGGCTGGGGATGTGATCCAGTGGTTGAGTGCCCCTGAGTTCAATCCCCAGTACCCAAAAAAAAAAAAAAAAAAAAAAAAAAAAAAAAATTAAACATACATGTCCTTTTGCCTAGTACTCTCATCCCACAAAAATACAACACTGGTATGTAAAGACGTATGTATAGAGATGTTTTTTACAGTGGGGGAGGAGATTAAATTATGTAACATTTTATGGAATATTATATTGCCATTATAAAAAATGCATATCTATGCTGGCTAACTCAGAGGGCTTTCTATAACCCAAGATAGAAGCATGTATAACTCAGTTATTACAAGAATAAATTATTCTTTATGTATGTTTACATTTGTATGCAATTATATAACAAGCAGATATTTACCAAATCATATAAAGCAAGTATAAATATGAATCCAAAATAAGTTATAAGTATCATTACAATATTTTTCATTTTATTTGTCATATTGTTCAGGTTTTTATAATAAGCATAATTCACATAAACAGTAAAAATAATTATTGTAGAAAATAACACAGTTGAGATGATAACAAACTTCCAGTATTTATGGCAAACTGACTCATTATCATCATCAAATCCACCTTAACTTTTCCTTTTTCTTCCTTTTCTTTTCTCTCTTTTTTTGTTCTAGTTTGATATAGGTTCTCACTAAGTTGCTAAGGGTCTAAGTTGCTAGGGCTGGCCTCAAACTTGAGATCCTCTTAAGTCCTTCGAGTCTCTGGGATTAAACTGAAAAGAAACTAAAAAAGGCTTATTTTCCTCTTAAAATTTTTAGGCAACACATCATAACCCAAATGTAAAGCCAGCTCCAGACTGCTTTTCATTCACCCTCCCACAATGTTCCTTCCTTAACCTTCTTCCACTCTCATGCAAGACAAATGAGAAACTAGTTTAGGGCAGTGACTATTAACATCAGTCCTTCACTAACAGTAAAAGAGCCACTATAGCAGTCTATAAAATGCATTCACTATTATCCTTCCTTGTATATTTTCCAAAGACCTATAAAATCATTAGCAGTATAGAGTCTTTTCTTTTTCTAATTCTTAGGACTAAGTCAGTCATTAACCTCTCAATCATGATAACAGCTCACCTCTCCGATTTCTAAAAGGGGAGTATTCTACCCACAGTATTCTACCCAAAGCCGCAGGAGAGCTCATTTTAAACTTAAATTGTAACATGTTAAATTGAAATTTAACATAATTAAAATTGAAATTTTGTAGTATGACTTTGCCTTACAACTACCTCAAAGGCAGCTAATCTAAAATGCCTTCCTCCTATGATAGGAATGAGACAGACCAATATGAAAACAAAATTATAAGACAAATGTATAAATAAACAGAACCAATGAAACAGTTAAAAGAGACACAGAATAAGAGATATAAAAGAAGGAATAAACTAGTCAGTAAGTAGCATGATAAAAATGTAGCAGACAGAGGAACAGAAGGAAATCTTGGAGATCATGCACTCCAGGGAATAGGAATAAAAATCAATGGCTTCTTAATTTCAGTGTCCAGCAATCTCTGCTCTGGAAACTGAAACAATGTGACCACAACACCCTTCCAGGTATCCCATAACTTTCATTTATACTACTGTTTAGGAAAATAGATAAAGAAATCAATAACAAAAAAGCTATACAAAACACAACTCAGTACCAAGGCTATAAGAATCAAATAATATTTACCTAGTAAGATTAAATATATCTACGATGCTTAAAATATTTACAATGCAAAATACAAATAATAGCTAAAAACTGGTTAAGAAAACTGAAAAGGAGATGGGCTTGGGCTAAAATGGTTTCCTATTTTTATCAGGTTAATTTAAATTTTAAATGTACGTTTTCATTCCCACCACTACTGGATAAAAACAGAAGGTAATAAAAATGAACAATAATTTCATATTTGGGCACAGACTACAAAGATAAGAGTGTTAGTTAAATCCTTTTATTTGGATCATAAAAATTTATAGTGAAACACATATGGGTAACTGAAAAATGAATACAGTGTTGACTTTTTCCAAGTTAAATATCTATATTTGTGCATATTTTTAGGTGTACCATATCTATATGTACTACCAATTAAATTTTAGAAACAAACTATTAAAATTCAACCTTAGAATTTATTGGCACTGGGCATGGTGGGGCATGCCTGTAATCTCAGCTACTTGGAATCTGATCACTGCACACTGTATAAAAGTATTGAAATGTCATATTGAACCCTATGAATACATACAATTACTTTGTGTCAATTAAAAATAAAAATAGCCACCCATGGCAGTGTATGCAGTAAACCCGGCTACTTGCAAGGTTGAAAGTTCAAGGCATCCTGGGCTCAGAGACACTATCTCAAAATATTTTTAAAAGGTTGGGGGACATAGCTGAGTGGTAGAGCACCCCTGGGTTTATTCTAGTAGAGCAAAAAAAGAAAGAATTTATTGGACATTTTGGGTTTAATTCAAGTCAACAAAATTTTTTCTTGATTAAACTTATGCTCAAACCCTGTGTCTGCTTAGTAATATTCGAATTACTGTTCTTAATACTTAAATATAAATAGCAGCAGTTGGGGGAAAAATTGAGGATATAAACTGTTTCTGCTTATGGCTCCTTAGGATACCTATCAGAAAGTCCACCTGATTTTCAACTAACACTCAAAAACCACCTCTAATTCTGATATTAAGAAAAATCAGTCACGTAAAGTATTTTAAAAAGTGTAAAAGGATTCAACCTAGGAATTCAACCTAGCTTTTTCTTTGGTAGTTTAAAAACACCCTAAAATCTGTGCCCTTTCAATGATGTAATAAAATGGAAAATCTACATTTAACTGGAGATGTACCTACAGCAACTTGCCTAGCATGAATGAGAAAGGCCCTGGGTTTTATCCCCACGACTGCAGAAAACATTTTAAAAATTAAAATATAATAATAATAATAATAGAAAAATAAATCAACTAAGAATCATAAGACTTTGGATCTTGGTTAACCCATCACACTTCTCAGGGCTTTAATTCTTTTATCTGCAGTGTGAAGAGAAAGTTGAGTTCCTTAATCTCAAATTTCTTCCACCTCTAATCAGGACAGTTTAGTTGCATAATTCTAGGAAACACCATTTAGAAGGCTAAATTAAGTCTAAAAATCCATGAAAAGATTTCACATCCTTTGTTCAAGGTATCATGTATAATGTTCCTCTTACACATGAGTCAATAATAACACACACAAAACTAAAAAGTTTGTCTCTAAAAGTAAAGAATAGTGGTTATCACAGCATGAGATGGATGGGGGGCAAGAAAGAAAGAGAGGAAGAGAGCTTGGTTAATGTGTACAGGGTGTAGTTGGTTAAAAGGAATGACTTCTAATGTTCTACAGCAATGCAGGATAACTAAGGTTGATAACAACTGAACATTTAAAATAGCTAGACGGGAGGATTTTGAATGTTTCTGGCCCAAATGACACTTCTGTGATGATAAGATAAGCCAGTTACTTTTATCTGATTATTACACATTGCATACATATATGAAAATGCCACACTATACCCCATAAATATGTATAATAACTATGTGTCAATTAAAAATAAAAAGTCAGGTATAGAGGTACATACATATAATCCCAGCTACTCAGAAGGCTAAGGCAGAAGGATTACAAGTTCCAGGCCAGCCTCAGCAACTTAGCAAGACCCTGTCTCAAAATTAAAAAATAAATAAATAAAAACAGGGATATAGCTCAGCAGTGAAGCAATTTATTATATTGGTTCAACCTTCAATATAATAATAATAAAAACATATTTATTAAAAAGCTAACAAATTAGAATTTGAAGGGAAAAGAGTATTGTAAAGAGTTAACAAAGAGGGCTGGGGTTGTAGCTCAGCGGTAGAGTGCTCGCCTAGCACGTGCGCGGCCCCGATCCTCAGCACCACGTAAAGATAAACGCATTGTGTACAACTAAAGCAAATAAATAAATATTAAAAAAAAAAAGAGAGAGTTAACAAAGAATGAAGACAATGTTTCCTTTAAAAAAATACATAATCAATCAATTATGTAACAGAGCTTCCATTATGTGTGAACTCTCTGCTAGGTTAATACCATAACAGTACAAGAATGGGCAAGGAGGGGCTGGGATTGTGGCTCAGCGGTGGAGCGCTCGCCTAGCACGTGGGCGACCCGGGTTCGATCCTCAGCACCACGTACAAATAAAATGCATTGAATAAAAAAACGCATTGTCCACAACTAAAGCAAATAAATAAAAATATTAAAAAAAAAAAGAATGGGCAAGGAGATTATAATCTATTTTTTAATACATATAGCACAAAATTTAAGAGACACAAAAAAGTATATAACAAAATACTATAATTCAAAATATAAAACAAGGATCAACTCTTAGGTCAATTTTAAATATCTACCTCTAGAGAGTTAAAAGAGTATACTATAAATTATAGCTTTTGCCTAAATCAAATACTTATACATAACATAGAGGTTTAGACTCACTTTCAAATATTTATCAATTTTAAGACAGGAGCATAGCCAGTAGAGGAGTCAACTATTTGCTGGAGTTGCTTATAGCCAATAAATACTCACTGAATCCCATCATATACCAGCATTTTAGGCTCTGGGAATTCAGTGATATTTAAGATAGACAAGATCCCCAATTTGTGATACTAACATTCAAATGAGAAGTACAAAATAAGTAGAATTGAAAACAAGATAATTACAGACAAATGCTTTAAAAGAAATAAACAGGACGCATAAAATTTAACACACACACACACACACACACACACACACACACCTCTCTGGAAAAAAAAAAAAAAAAAAGATACAGTTATTTGTGGGCTGGGGCTGTAGTTCAGTGGCAGAGCACTTGCCTAGCACGTTTGAGGCACTGGGTACAATCCTTAGCACCACATAAAAATAAATGAAATAAAGGCATTTTGTCCACTAAGAGAGAGAGTTATTCATGTAAAAGTGAAGGAAAAGTCTATTCTCCACAAAGGATCAACAAGTTCAAATCCTGGCAATAGGAAATAATCTGAACAAAGAAATATGAGAACTAGGGAAAGTCAGATAATGTTTTTCACAGACTTCAAGATGTAGGTAAACACAGAGAAGGCAGGAAATCTGTAAGGGAGCCAGAGATCATTCAAAAGTGCTAGCCGGGTGCGGTGGCGCAAGCCTGTAATCCCAGCACTTTGGGAGGCTGAGGCAGAAGGATTGCCAGTTCAAAGTCAGCCTCAGCAATGGCGAGGCACTTAGCAACTCAGTGAGACCCTGTCTCTAAATAAAATACAAAAAAAGGGCTGGGGATGTGGCCCAGTGGTCGATGTGGCCCCTGAGTTCAATCCCTGGTACCAAAAAAAATAAAAATAAATAAAAGTGCTAATTCTAGATGCTAAGAAGATTTTAAAACTATTCTCTCAATATTTCCTCACTTTCAGAAAGACAGAGACCCACCCTGAAAAGAAATTAAAAGAAACAAGGTAGGGGGGTGGGGATCTAAGCAAAACAAAAAACAAACAGGGCTGGGGTTGTGGCTCAGCGGTAGAGCACTCACCTAGTATGCGCGGCCCGGGTTCGATCCTCAGCACCACGTAAACATAAATGCATTGCATTGTGTACAACTAAAAGCAAATAAATAAATATTTAAAAGAGAGAGAGAGAGAGAGAGAGAATGTGGCCAAAGAGAGAGAAAATACATATTCTAGGTGGGAAGAGGTCCAAGTGACAGAGACCTCAAAAAGTATCACAACAGCAAAATACTTTAAAGGGGCCTTTT
This sequence comes from Tamias sibiricus, assembly GCA_025594165.1. Classification (NCBI taxonomy): domain Eukaryota; kingdom Metazoa; phylum Chordata; class Mammalia; order Rodentia; family Sciuridae; genus Tamias; species Tamias sibiricus. The sequence goes on from CM046664.1 coordinate 153,979,574, forward strand.
TCAGAAAACAAAACATCTGGAAAACATAGACATAATGGCAAAAGGCTTTATTTACTATTTCTCAAAATTCCAATTTTTAAAAATATGTCACAAATGAGAGGGCCTGGAGCCAAAGCTCAAAAACTACACTTGTCCATTCCTTCCTCCTATACAAGTTTTCCCTTTATAGCTACCAGATTTATGTTTATATACTAAAACATAAAAGGAAAGCCCACACTAAGGTGTTATGGGAAAAACAGCATTATAACAAATAATAAAAATGCTGAGCAATGTAGCCACAGAGAAAACTACTAAATTAGTATTGCAAAATGACCTAAAAGTAATTAGGAAAAATACTTCCTTTAGCAGCAATAAGCTAAAACTATAACAGATCAAAAATAATATGACCAGATGATAGGAAGTGCCTTATAATCAGATTCACAAGTGAGCGATATAAGTTGGGTTTTTTTTCCCTTTCCCCAGGAACAAAAAATCATAAATTACAAAGAATCCCCCCATAGAAAAAGACCTCTCCCTTGAAAATAAGGCAAATAAGGGGAAAACAGGATAGAAAATGAACAAAAATGGGCTGGGGTTGTGGCTCAGCGGTAGAGCGCTCACCTAGCGCGTGCGTGGCCCGAGTTCGATCCTCAGCACCACGTAAAAGTAAAACGCATTGTGTACAACTAAAAGCAAATAAATTAAAAAAAGAAAATGAACAAAAATAATGAAACAGATATAAAGGAAAGCAACAGCAAGTAGTTGATCTTAAAAATATATACTTGGAAGCAGACAGATATTTCAAGCTACTTCAAGGAAAACTTAAATGGATACATTCAACCCACAAGATACCTACTACAATTTTTTTACTTAACTTTGAACATTCTGGTAAAAAAACATCAAGTCACTTATAAGAAAAAGAAAACTATGTCAAAAAACTTCACAACAGCTATGTTTTTCATACCTAAATACAAACAGAAAATTTTAAGATACTCAGGTGCAAAAAATGTGAGCCAAGGACTTTATAGCTAAACTGTTCTTTAAGTTTAAAGGCATAGTTAACAACATGTTCCTTAAGCTCTTCTGGAAAAACCCACTAACGAGCAAACTATACATGTCCAAAAATGACTTGAAAGCCCTAAAATATGGTTATATGAACTAAAAAATGTTTAGCTACACAACTAAAAGAATGAAGGTAAGTACAACATAATAGAATATAAACGTGTACTGCAAAAATGTAGGAAGGATAGATCAAACCAAAGAATGGCAAGAATAAGTGCAACTTAGAACATTCTTATTGATTTCATCAAAAATATTAACTGAAAGGAAAAGACTATCACTTAAAATTAGATGCTAGGAGAGAAGGAATAAAGAAAGGCTAGAGGCTTCCAGCTAACTTACTCAGGTAGACTTAAGAATATGATGTTAGGGAATTTAAAAAATAATTATGATTAATATCTTAAGGGCACACACTAAGGGAAAAAGTAGACAAGATGCAAGACAGATGGGTAACATATCACGGAAAGAATCAGTGAGCTTGAAGATATGTCAACAGAAAGTTCATAAGCTGAAAAGAGAAAAATAGCGTGGAGGGGACAATATCCAAGAACTTTAATAAGATCAAAAAGCATAACTGCAATACAAGAAGGGAAAGAGAGGAAAGAAGCCATAGGAAAAAAACTCATTACCAGGGAACAAGGATAAGAATTACCCTGGAATTCTCAAAAGAAAACAGTAGGATGAAATATTTAAAGTTGCTGAAAGGAGAACCAAAAAAGAAAAGAAAAGAAAACCAAAAAAAAGCTCTAAAATTCTATATCAAGTAAAATTACCTTTCAAAAATGAAAAGTACTTCATACAGAAAAACTAAGGGAGGGCTGGGGTTGTGGCTCAGAGGTAGAGTGCTCACCTAGCATGTGTGTGGCCCGGGTTCGATCCTCAGCACCACATAAGAATAAAGGATTGAGTACGACTAAAACAAATAAATAAATATTAAAAAAATAATAATAACCTAAGGGAATTTGTTACCCGTACCCATATATCTACCTTACAGAAATGCTAATATAAGTTCTTCAGAGAGAAGGAAAATGATATAGGTTAGTGTTATAGTTTAAACATTAGGTGTCCACTAAAAGCTCAAGTGTTGAAGTGCAAAAAAATTTAGAGGTGAAATGACTGTGTTATGAGAGCCTTAATCTTATCAGTGCATTAATCCATTGATCTGGTACTAACTGTAGGCAGGCAGGGTATGGCCAAAGGAGGTAGGTCATTGGAGGCAAGCCTTCAGTGTATGTATTTTGTCCCTGCTGAGGGGACATCTCTCTCTTTGCTTCCTGGTTCCATGTCTTTAGCTGCTTTCCTTCTCCATGCCCTTCTGACAGGATGTTCCCTTTACCTCAAGCCCAGAGCAAAGAAGCCAGCCATCTATGGAGTGAGACCTTTGAAACTTGAGACCCAGAACTTTTCCTCCTCCAATTGTTCTTGTCGGGTCTTTTGGTCACAGCAGCAAAAAAGCTAACTAAAACAGTTAGAAACATGGATCTACATAAAGAGGGTCAAAGAAAGATTAAATTAAGATAAAATAAAACCTTATTTTTAACTGATATTGAATGAGTACAGCATATAAATGAGTGAAATTCATGAACAATGTTATGTTAGGAAACATGCTACAGTTTGAAAAGTTTAACAGTATTAAGAGGTAGGAAATTCAATAAATGGCTAAGTTAGGAGAGCTCTACCCTCATGAATGGATTGAACACCATTATTGTGGGAGTGGGTTCAATATAGCAGAAGTGAGTTCTTTATAAGAATTAGGCTTCTCAGCCGGACGCGGTGGCGCACGCCTGTAATCCCAGCACTTTGGGAGGCTGAGGCAGGAGGATCGCGAGTTCAAAGCCAGCCTCAGCAATGGCGAGGCACTTAGTAACTCAGTGAGACCCTGTCTCTAATAAAATACAAAAAAGGGCTGGGGATGTGGCCCAGTGGTCGAGTGCCCCTGAGTTCAATCCCCGGTACCAAAAAAAAAAAAAAAAAGAATTAGGCTTCTTTTTGCAAACCTCTATCCCTTTCTTTGCCCTTCTGCCATGGGATGATGCGGCAAGATGACAAGGACCTGTAAATCCTGGGCTTCCAAGCCTCCAAAACTGTGAGCCAATAAATTTCTGTTCATTATAAACCCAATCTGTGTTATTCTGTCACAGCAGCACAAAGCAGACCAAAAAATCAAATATTTTGATATAAGGCACCTGTACTGGCAACATACTCATTTAAAGCCAAACTTGGATTAATCATAATGTGTATTACAAACTTTAGCACAACCACTTAAAACAATTTTAAAGAAGTATAATTGATATGCTAAAAGACGAGAAGAAATCACACTGAATGTTCTATCAAATCAGGATAGAAAACAAGAAGAAACAAAGACAAGTGCACTGAACAGAAAACAGTTACAAATAAGTAGATATCAATTCAACTGTATCAATTATAAATTCAAATGTGAACTGTCTACACAAACCAATTTAAAAATAAAGACTCAGGGGCTGGGGCTGGGGCTGAGTGGTAGAACGCTCACCTGGCACGCATGAGGCACTGGCTTCAATCCTCAGCACCACATAAAAATAAAGATATTGTGTCCACCTACAACTAAAAAAAAATTTTTTAAATAAAAATAAAATAAGGACTCAAGAGTGGATGAAGAAACACAAAGTTCAAATATGTTATCTATAAAAAAACTCACCATAAAGACAGACAGATGAATATTAAGAAATGGAGAAAGATATTATCATGCTTCAAATAGAGAACTGAATAGCTATATTAATATCAGTCAGACATAAGAACAGGGGGAATCATGAGGGTTATAAAGAGAGGCATTAATGAAAAAAGTATCAGTCCTCTAAGAAGACATTACAATCCTTAATGTGTCTGTGCTGAACAAAAAAGTGTCAAAATACTTGAAAGAAAAACTGACAGAACTGCAAGAAGCACTATTATAATTGGAGACACCAACCTCCCTCTTTCAGTAATTGACAGATTCAGCAGGTAGAAATTCAGAATACCACTAAACTGAACAGCACCATCAACCAACAAGATTTAACTGACATTTACAGAATACTTCATCCAACAATAGCAAAATACAGCACAGGGCTGGGGATGTAGCTCAGTGGTACAGCATTTGCTTGATACATGCAAAGCCCTGGTTCAATCTCAGGTACGGGGGAAAATATCAAGTGCACTATAGAACACATATTAGTAACATAAAAGGATAGAATATTATGCAAAATATACTGTCAAACCATAATGGAATTAAATTAGAAATCACTCACAGAAAGATAATCCTAGAAAATCCTAAAATAATTGGAGTAAACAACAAATTTCCAAGTAACATAAGTCAAGGAAGTCTCAAGGCAAATTCAAAAATATTTTGAGCTAAGCAAAAATGAAAGAAAAAGTTAGCAAAATATGTGAGGTACAATGGAATCAATGACTAGAAGGAGACTTATAACACTGAATACATGCTAGAAAATAAAACTTAAAAGGTTCCACCCTACGAAACCAGGAAAGAAGAGCAATTTTAGAATAAATGAACCAGGCACAGTGGTACACGCCTGTAATACCAGCACTTGGGAGGCTGAGGCAGGAGGATCACAAGTTCAAAGCCAGCCTCAGCAACAGTGAAACACCTAGCAACTCAGTGAGACCCTGTCTCTAATAAAATGCAAAAAAGGGCTGGGGATGTGGCCCAGTGGTTGAGTGCCCCTGAGTTCAATCTCCTGTACCAAAAAAAAAAAAAAAAAAAAAAAAAAGAATAAATGCAGCAGGAAAAAAAAAAAAAAAAAAAGTAAGCAAAAATTAGAGTAAAAATGGATGAAATTTAAAACAGGTAAAACAAGGGGAGAAAAATTACAGTTGGCTACTTGAAAAGACCAATAAAACTGACAAACCTCTCGCTCAGTTAACCAAAGAGGAGGGGGACAGAAAAGATACAAATCACTAATGTTCGTTTGAAAGGGGGGGGCATCACTACTGATCTTAGATATCAAAGGATTATAAGATGAATATTATGAACAACACAATTTTCACAAAATTGATAACGTAGATGAAATTGACCAATTTCTTGAAAGATTCAAAATACTAAAACTCAAGGAGAAAAGAACTGACGAAGCCAATAACTACTAAATAAATTCAATCGATAATTAATGATCTTCCAAAAAAGAAAGCACCAGGCCCAATGGTCTCACTAGTGAAGTCTACCGAACTAAAGACAACAATAATTCTAATTCTCTAGAATGTCTTCTATAAAATAACAGCAAAGGAAACATTTCCTCTATGAGACCAGCATTATCCTAATACCAAAACCAAATAAAGACATTATAAGAAAAATTTCAGCCCAGTATCTTTTATAAATGTAGATGCAAAAAAATTTACTCGTGGCTGGGGTTGTAGCTCAGCGGTAGAGCGCTCGCTTAGCAAGTGCGCGGCCCGGGTTCGATCCTCAGCACCACGTAAACGCATTGTGTACAACTAAAGCAAATAAATAAATATTTTTTTAAAATTTACTCAACAAAGTATTAGCAAATCAAATTCAATGTATAAAAGTAATAACAGCATAATCAAAGCATTTATTCCAGGCATGCAAGCCTGGTTCAACATTCCAAAAACAATTAATACAATGCATTCCATCAAGAGGTAAAAGAAAAAAGTTTATTTAATAGATGTAGAAAAGGCATTTCACACAAAATCCAACATCAATTCATAATTAAAAATCCAAACTAATTAGGAACAAAGGGAACCTTCCTTAAATTGATTTAAAAAAAATTTATACGGGGGCTGGGGTTGTGGCTCAGCGGCAGAGCGCTCGCCTCGCACATGTGCGGCCCGGGTTCAATCCTCAGCACCACGTAAACATAAATGCATTGCATTGTGTACAACTAAAGTAAATAAATAAATATTTAAAAAATTTACACATAACACCTACAGCTAACATAACACTTAATGTAGACAATTAGATGCTTCACCCCTAATGCTGGGAATAAATCACTCTTATTCAACCATATCAGAAGTCCTATCTAATACAATAAAATTTTTAAAGGAAAAGAAGTATGTGTGTATGTTAAGAAATAAATAATTCTATCATCATTTATGGATGACATGATTGTCTACAGAAAATCCAAAGAATCAACAAACTCCTGCAACTAGTAAGTAATCATACCAAGGTTACAGCATTTAAGATTAATGTACAAAAGTCAATTGCTTTTCTATATACAAACAATAAATAATTGGACTTTCAAACATAACACATTTATATTAGTACTTGAGAGATAAAGTACTTAAGCTGGGTGCGGTGGCACACGCCTGTAATCCCAGTGGCTCAGGAGGCGGCGGCAGGAGGATGGTGAGTTCAAAGCCAGCCTCAGCAATTTAGTGAGGCGCTAAGCAACTCAGTGAGACCCTACCTCTAAAAAAATTAAAAAAAAAAAAAAGGGGCTGGGGATGTGGCTCAGTGGTCCAGTGCCCGTGAGTTCAATCCCCGGTACAAACAAAACAAAACACTGATGTTATTATTTTTAAACTATGTTTCAAACCTTACTTATGTGCACCCCCCACACACAGATATGGCAAAACAGTAATTATATTAATGTTGACCTTAGGAAATATTTTCAGCATCAAAAAATAACAAATGTTAAATGAAAGAAGTTACAATCTGGTAAATCAAATTTGAACTGGAAATAGTATAAACTCATAATTATTTTTTCTTTTTAAAAAATCTTATTTCTTAGCTACATACCCTAGGAAGGTCTAAAAGAAATGACAATCTGGTAGCAAAAAGCGTTCCTAGTTTCTAACTCTTCATTCTAAGCATCATTCTCACACAAAAGTATTATAGATAAAGGGAATCTTTCTATACCAAAAAGCAAGAAAATATATAAGAATGGGAATTATTCAAAGGAATACAGGAGCAAGCCTGAAGGTGCACCAACTGGACAAAAATGGAATATTCTGGCATCAAAAAGAATGACTACTAAAATTATTTAAAAACATAACAGACTAATGATGATAGTGTTTTTCTTTCAAAAAATAAAATTAATTAGATACTTAAAGAGATATACCAACTCATCTTTCTAAAAAAAAGGAAAAATTAACTGTTTATGTTGCTTTCCCAGTAGAACTATATTTCAGAGTAACCAATAAGCTCTAATTAAGGGAAATTCCTAATTATGGAAAAAACCTATACAGAAAAAATGCAACCAGTAAATGTGAAATGGTAGAAACATTATTTTGATGCCTCTACTGAAATAGTTTATCTATAATGACTGTCTTTGGATAGTAACATCATTAATCAAAGAAGGGTGGGAAACTTCACCAAAAAAAACGGACTTTGTAAATCCTGAATTGTTAAAATAGAAAGTACATGACACCACACAGAAAGGAGTCTTTAAAAAAAAAAGCGTTATAAAATCTAAACAGATCCTTCCATCTAATTCCAAGTGCTGCTGTACATAAAGTATGACATTAAAGGAATTAGTCAAATGTAACTACAAAAAAGCAAGTGAACATATACAGAAAATGGGAGCCTCTTCAGGACAAATGACAGAATTTCTTAAAAAATATCAATGGACTGAAAGAAAAATGGTAAGAGGATGGGAAGACTATTCTTGATAAAAAGAATTTTAAAGTAATATAACAAATATATTCAGTGAGTGGAGAGAATTCAAAAATACTAACTATAAAAAAGACATTTTGGTAAAAACAGAAAATTTAATGAGGTGGATATTAGTTGTTATTAAAGTATTATTGTCGCATGGTTAAGCAAAATAACAGTACTGAAATTATAAGAAATGAAAAGGTCTCTAGAAGAGAAATTCAAAGATGGCTTTAAATGATCCCTATCTCCTGGTATTCACACCTTTGTATAATTCATCCCATTGTGTGTTTGACAGTCCAGAACAATGGCAAAGGTGACAGGACATCATTTCTGGGCCTAGTGTACATAAAACTGTGACTTCCATATTGAAGAGGCCCACATGGTAACAAACTGAAGGCAGCCTTTGACCAAGGACTTGAAAGAAACTGAATCTTGCCAGAAACCATGTAAGCATGAATGCAGATCCTTCCCCACTCAAGGATTCGGATGAAATAGCAGCCTTGACCAATATCTTGACTGCAGTCTGAGATAGACCTAGAGCAGAGGATCCCTTAATCTCTGCCCAAACTCTTGACTCTCATAACTATGAGATAACAAATGCTTACTCTTTTAAGCTGCTAAATTTGCTGTGGTTTGTTATGGAGCAAGAGATAATTAACATAATGTTATCTTGATGTTATCCAAAATACTTGAGTATTTGGGAAGGAACAGTAACTCACATTTACTTTAAAATACACCGGAAGAAAAAAAAAGCAGGTTGGTACAGATAAAGGTTGAGAAAAAAAGGACATTAATAGCCTAGCAAACATTAGACCACTGCAGTACCTGCTTAACATATAAAGCAAAACTCAAGTCAGCTTATTATTACCAAACACTTGAAAATATTTGCACCTATAGCAATTATCTCTACAGACTCAAAGTACTTTGGGAACACAAACCTATATACATACTCTGCACAAATGAATAAGAAAAGCAACAACTGGGAAAAGAAAAGACAACAAAATAAACATTCCTAAACAGAAGTAAGAAGAAGAAGGTAGGAAACTCTTACTGGCCAAAAACCAAACTGTAAAACTAGCTAAGATGACTTTGTGTCTTTAAAAATAATAATAATAATATGCTAAAACATTCATATAAAAATAGTCCTCATTTACTGAATATCTCAGAAGGCTTAATCTTTTCAGAAACCAAATGACTGGCCCTTTGGGATACAATTCAAAACTAAAAACTACCCCTTTCCACCTAAAGCAAAGATTGTTAAATTTGGATGTGATTTACTTAGAACATACGTTCTTCAAACCTCAGATAAATTAACAATATATACACAGAAGGGTTATAAAAGTTTAAAAGATCAAATTTTACAAACACCCTCAAAAGCTACATTTATATGTAAATAAATTTACCGAAATAACTACTATCATCTTCTGATTTCATCAAGCTCTCAAAATATCTTTATTTTACACACACACACACACACACACACACACACACCTGATAGGGGTATACCTGCCTTTTAAAAATTATTCTATAATATCAACTCTGTTATATCCTGTGCCAAAAGACCATAAGCATCTAAGTCCTTCTTTTTTTTTTTTGGTACCAGGGATTGAACTCAGGGGCACTTGACCACTGGGCCACATCCCCAGCCCTTTTTTGTATTTTATTAGAAGCAGGGTCTCACTGAGTTACTAAGTGCCTCGCCATTACTGAGGCTGGCTTTGAACTCGAGATCCTCCTGCCTCAGCCTCCCAAAGTGCTGGGATTACAGGCATGCGCCACTGCGCCCGGCTAAGTCCTTCATTTTTGCATGGGAATAAAGAAACAGCTAAAAGATTGATTTAAAATTACCAATTGACTAGTAGTAGAATTGGAATGAAAGCTCAAATCCTCTGTCCTTGTCCCATGTTTCCTCTATATTACACTGTCTCAATTCTTTCATATTTTTTTGTACCAAATAGAACCTTTTCCCCCAGTACAATGCAGTAATTTAAGTTATATTAATGATTTGATCAAACCAATATTAACTAACCCAAAATACTTACTTAATAAAACTATCTACATTTCCCATCCTTCCCTATAAAAATGGAGTATATAAGTTTCTGAATAATGTTGAGCCACTGGATAATCACACTCCTGAGATTTTCCTCCATGCTGATTTTTCCCCCTTTTGCACATTAAAAAATCTAAATGCTTCTTCTCCTATTTTTCTTTCCAAAGTTTACTCCAGCAAACTTTCAGAGGGCATAGGGGAAATTTCCCTTAGTCCCTACACTTTAATGCCCTCCTTATAAATTATTAAAAGTATGATATATGGCAAGTCACATTATAGTTCATTGAATATGAATTTGGAGTACTTTTCTGACTATTTAAATTAATATATATTATTGCGAAGTGGCCAGCACCCCAAAGGGGTAGATTCCTGCTCAGGAGGTGTGAGCCCACTGAGAAATAGAAAGTCTGAACTAATTAGTAAGAAATAGAGACAAAGCCAGAAATTAGATAAGCAGAGCACCTAATAGGTCTTCTAGTCCTGATAGGAAGAACAAAAAATGAGATTCTTTATTTAAGGGGGAGTACATCAAAGGCAGCGATGAGGTTTCAGCAGGAGGAGTCTGGGATTCTTGTTTCTTGCAGTAAACAGGATGACTGGCATTTTGGCAAGCCACACCCAGCTCCTAGAGGCTGTGTGGCTCCTGTGGGTCACCCCATCTCCAATGCTATGCTGAACATTTGTTTTTTTTTTTTTTGGTACCGGGGATTGAACTTAGGGGCACTCGACCACTGGGCCACATCCCCAGCCCTATTTTGTATTTTATTAGAGACAGGGTCTCACTAAGTTGATAAGTGCCTCACCATTGCTAAGGCTGGCTTTGAACTCGCAATCCTCCTCTGCCTCAGCCTCCCAAGTGCTGGGATTACAGGCGTGCGCCACTGCGCCTGGCTGCTGAACTTCATATATGTGTGTGTGTGTGTGTATTTGTTTAAGTTGTACACAATGCCTTTATTCTTATATGGTGCTAAGGATCAAACCTGGGCCACACACGTGCCAGGTGAGCACTCTACCGCTCAACCCCAGCCCCTTCTGAACTTTTTTTTAAAACTTTTTTTTTAATTATTACATGGTGCTAAGGATCTAAACCGTTACCTCACATGTGCTCGGCAAACGCTCTACCACTGAGCCACAACCCCAGCCCTATGATGAAATTTTGATAGAGGTAGGTAGGAAGCCACATGAACCAAGCATTCTCAAATCAGCAGGGTTGCCATTGGGAGTTGCCAATCCCAGGCTTTCCTGCCTGATGGCTTCCATATTGCTTTAGTTCACACAAAGTTCATGGATGACTCTTGGCAATATGTGAATTTAGTAATAACTTTTCAATCAAATATATTACAGGTGATAATCAACTTTCAGAAAACCCACGTTTAAATATCTTAAGTGAGCCTTTCCTTTGTTAAATTTAGATTGTTTGATAAACCAATAGTTTATGCTACTATACTATGATGCCCCATATGCCAGCCAACATATCAGTTTCCAAAGCACTGCCATCTTTACTTCACTGTCCTTTATTGCAATTTGTTAAAAAAAAAAAAAAAAAAAACTCTGTGTGTGTGCACGCACGCATGCACTGGGAGTTAAACCCAGAAGTGCTTTACCACTGAGCCACATCCCCAGTCTTTTTTATTTTTTTTATTTTGAGACAGGATCTCCCTAAGTTGCTTAAGGCCTTGCTAAATTGCTGAGGCTGGCCTTGAACTTGCAATCCTCCTGCCTCAGCCTCCTGAGTCACTGGGACTACAGGCATATGTCACTGCATCCAGCACAATGTGTAAAATGTTTTATTGTATTGTCCCTAATATTTTATAATAATGGATAGGAATCAAAGTATGAAAGTTTAATAATATTAATCAAATTAAAATAATAATAGGTATCAAATGGTTCAGAAGAAGAAAATTTCAGACACTTTTAAGAAAATTTAGCCAGTTTAAGTATAAATTAAATGCTGAGAAAATAGCTTTAAAAAATCACATCAAAAGCTAATGTACAGGTTTATCAGTTATGGATTTATTGACTCACAACTAAATTCACCCTTTTTGAAAATGGATTTGAGCCCTAAAGTATTTTTCCTTTGCCAAGTGACACGATGTTATACTTTGTCAATAGAGGAGTCAGGAGCGTCATACCAGGAACCAAGAGACATTGGTATTTTTTTTGCTTCTTAAATCAAGTATGCTTGTCCTGCAGACTCCTATAGCAACATGGCTTTTCCGGTTCCTGGCTCCTACTATACAGGCTTTTCTACCCTATGCCCAACTCTTATGCTTAAGCAGTTTCTCTAGCATCAGGTTTCTACATCACAGCACACACTAATTGTGGATTATTTATTTATTTATTTATTTATTTATTTATTTTTTGGTACCAGGGATTGAACTCAGGGGCACTGGACCACTGGGCCACATCCCCAGCCCTTTTTTTTTTTTGTAATTTATTAGAGACAGGGTCTCACTGAGTTGCTAAGTGCCTCGCCATTGCTGAGGCTGGCTTTGAACTCGCGATCCTCCTGCCTCAGCCTCCCAGGTGCTAGGATTACAGGCGTGCGCCACCGTGCCCCGCAATTGTGGATATTTTTGCATTAGGTTTCTTGACATTCAGCAAGCCTTTTCAAACAAATGAACTGAAGTGTTCTTGACCTCAGAGAAATTTTCCTCCATTTTTTTCCTCCCTTTTTTCTTTTTCTGATCTCTTTCTAGATCTACTATTAGTCAGAAGTGCAGAGCTACTATATTTGGTTATGTAGGTTGTACTTTGCACAAGATAATCCCACTGAAGACTGAAAGCTAAAATCCAGCTATGTCTCACTCAAGTCCTGCATCCAGGTCAAAAAGTATTACCCTGGGCTGGGGATATAGCTCAGCGGTAGAGTGCTTGCCTCACACATGTAAAGCACTGGGCTTGATCCTCAGCACCACATGAAAATATAATTAAAAAGTAAAAAAATTTTTTTTTTTTTTTTTTTAAAAAAGCATTACCCTGCTAGACATGGTGACCACACCTGTAATCCCAGGAAAATCTGGAGGTTGAGGCAGGAAGATTGCAAGCTCCAGGCCAGTCTCATAAACTTTGTGAGATCCTATCTCAAAAAACTAAAAAGGGAACCATGCTGGGTGGCGAACGACTGTAAACCCTGAGGCTCAGGAGGCTGAGGCAGGAGAATCAGGAGTTCAAAGCCAGCCTTAACAACAGAGAAGCCACTAAGCAACTCAGAGAGACCCTGTCTCTAATAAAATATAATAAAGGACTGGGTATGTGGCACCCCCGGGTTCAATCCTTGGTACAAAAAAAAAAAAAAAAAAATTTAACTTTTTTGGTTTTGAGTATGAGATTTTAAATGATCAAAAAATTTTCATCTGGACACTACTATCAATATTATGATCATAAGCATACAGTTAACCAAAATAATATATTATAAATTTTGACAGATAATGATTAAATATAAAGAAAAATGGTACTAGAAATGATTCTCCAAGACATAGGTAGGTCTTTATTATTTAAAACAAGTATTTCATATATACACATATACTCATACAAATATACATATGGATAAATATCACTGCTGGAATAAATGGGATTCAGCATTAAATCTCTATTATTTTCATTTTTATAGACAAAAAATGAAATCATGCTCATATAAATCAATGCACAGAAAGTTTCTGTTCATAATGTTATTCATTTTACCACCTTCTGAATTACATGCCAATAGTTGCATAATAAGCTATCATTAAAAAATACTTATCTAGGGCTGGGGTTGTGGCTCAGCAGTAGATCACTCACCTAGCACGTGCGAGGCCCAGGTTCAATCCTCAGCACCATGCAAAAATAAATGCATTGTGTACAACTAAAGCAAAATAAATAATAAATAAATACTTTTAAAAAAATACTTATCTATAGCTGGGCGCAGTGGTGCACGCCTGTAATCCCAGCACTTGGGAGACTGAGGCAGGAGGATCATGAGTTCAAAGCCAGCTTCAGCAATGGCGAGGCACTTAGCAACTCAGTGAGATCCTGTCTCTAATAAAATACAATAAAGGGCTGGGGATGTGGCCCAGTGGTCAAGTGCCCCTGAGTTCAATCCCCGGTACCAAAAAAAAAAAAAAAAAAAATTATCTAGCATGTGCAACAAATTGGAATAAATAATTATAAAAACCTTATCTACCAAATGACAAGTTGATTAATTCCTCCTTTAATTTCTTTTTAAAAAGGAACTGATGCATGCACAAGGCCCTGGGTCCAACCCCCAGCACCACACACACACACACACACACACACACACAAGGAACTGAGAACCACACGCTTTTTTTGTACTTGGGATTGAATCTAGGGGTGCTTTACCACTCAGCAACATCCCCAGTATTTATAGTACACATTGAAAAATTACTAATTATATTTTGAACTTGGCTAATATGTCTCTATCCCAAAACCAAAATTATATTTAAAAAAGAAAAGTAAACAAAAATGAGTAGTTAATTCACTAATTTATTTTTCTAAAAAATTTAATGCTTGAACTACAATGATGGGGAGTGGATTCCATACTCACCATGGAATTTGTGGTCTAGTTGGGGGATAGCTATTAATCAAGTAACTATACAAATATATGTATAGTTGTAAACTGCAAGAAATGAAATATCAGGTACACGTTGCTAAGTAAGCATTTAATCTCTAGAAATAGGTATCTAGAAATAGGTATCAGACTCACTGCAGAAAAGAGGTCAGACAGGATTTCCTGAAAAAATGCCATTTTGGCTGATAAGAATAAGTAGGAGTTAGGTTTTATAGCTCTTCTAATGGAAATACTTCAATCAAAGTGGGAAGGGGAAGAAAAAGGAAGATGGGAGGAAGGGGGGGAAGGAGACATATCCAAGGCTGTTGAAAGTAAGTTAGCATTTTTCTTTATAGAAGACAACTTCCTTAACAACAAATACACAGGTGATACTGACTATGCTAAATATCAGTCATGACATTGATAATAATTGACTAATTATTATCAATGTCATGGATAAAAAGGATAAAGGAAAAAAAGGATACTTTATTTAAATACTAACATTTTACAAGCCCCCTCCAAAAAAAAGACACTCAATTATCTTCCTTCTAAACATGTCTTCACATAAATATAATACTCCCACCACAAAAGTTCTAATAAAGACATAGGTTAATATAAAAATCATATTACAAGGAAGAGAAAATACTATGAGAAAATACTATGAACTTGTGGCAAAGATTAAACTCTCAATTTCTAGACGTCATAAGTTTCAAAAGAGATTTGCACTTCACCCATCAAACCGAAAATAAAATCTCATGTTAACTCTTAGACAATAAGCAACTGCTTATTGCTTAAAAAACTGCTAACAAAGTGTTATTTATGTCCCATGATTTTTCCCATCAAGTATCAGGAATAGAAAGTTCAGATGTCCAAATGCAAGATGAAGAAAAACTGATTAAGAACCCAAATAAATTCAGTGCTCAAGTCTGACATTATTATATTAACATAACCATGAGCAACTTATAGATTTACAAGACACACTAAATATGGAAAGAATTCTGCTTTTTGAGCACCACAGAATAGCATAGAGCTAACCAACAGTTCCTCCTAGAAACAGAAAAGTTGTTTGTAAGGTATCAGGGACTTTTTGAGGCAGCTAAGACTTAAGGTGCCAAAGGAACTCATTGAATGGAGGGAACTTCCCATTTTGGGCAGTCTTCTCTGTCAGGTCATTCCTATTTATTGGCACAGGACAATGGGCTGAGAAGCTAGGTAAGAACAGCTGCTAGGGGGTAAAGAAGTCAGCAAGCTTTTGGCAATTTCATATGGGTACAGGTACAAAACTTGTTAGTGAAGTATTGCCATGAGACCCATGAGGTCTTGAGGGGTCAAGGTCCCACAATGAAGGAATGCACAAAGGAACAAATCTGACACTGTGTACAAATTTTCCTTGAGGCATTTGTCAATGTTCAAACTACACAGATGAAGAGGCTAAAAAAGCCAGCAGAAAGCAACTAAAAGGGAAGGAGCTTTTTTTTTTTCTTTTTTTTTTTTTTTTTTTTTTTTTTGTGGTACCAGGGATTGAACTCAGAGACACTCGTCCACTGGGTCACATCCCCAGTCCTTTTTTGTATTTTATTTAGAGACAGGGTCTCACTGAGTTGCTAAGTGCCTCGCCATTGCTGAGGCTGGCTTTGAACTCGCGATCCTCCTGCCTCAGCCTCCCAAAGTGCTGGGATTACAGGCGTGCGCCACCGTGCCCGGCTAAGGGAAGGAGCTTTTTAGACTTTCATGCTGCTGAAAAGAAAAAAGCTACCGAAACCCTAGAAATACCCAGTCTTTCAAATGGTATCACTGGATGGCTACCACATCAAGGCAAACTACAGACAAGTTTAATAAGGCTGAAAGCCCCATCTGAATGAAGTCAGCTCAGTCCTTGACTAGTGAAGTGATCTACTCTCTCTGCCTACCAGAAAATGGGTAAATCCTCCCTGCAGAATATATCATTAAAGATACATAATTTACCATTGTAATTTATAATTGTATCTAAAATTATTGCTATAATGCCACTATACCAAAAGTTGCCAAATAATAATAACAGTAAAGTATTGCTTGGCTTAACAGACACAAAACCAAAAGAAAAAAAAGATGATGGAAACAGGCCTATAGGTAGTCCAGAAACGGGAGTCTTCAAACAGAATTTAAATTGATTTGATTAATATATTCATGAAAGATGGTCATGTAGAGATTTGGCAGGTGGGGGTGTGTGTGTGAATATATCTATATTATTTCAGAACACCTTGAGCAATGCTATAGAAAATGAGATTGGAATATCTACAGATACAAACACAATTAAGGCTCTCAGTACATGTGCTATATTTACATAGAATCAAATAAAAATTAAAGAACTAAAAAGTACTATAATTGGAATTAAGAGTTGGACACAGTTTGAATAGAGAATTAGTGAACTAAAACACAAAACACAGGCAAGTAATGGAGGAACTTTGGATAGGGCAAAGAGGGAGGGGGCACGGAGGTAGGAAAGATGGTAGAATGAGATTACCCTAGGTACATGCACAAATGGTGTGACTCTACTTTGTGTACAACCAGAGAAATGAAAAATTGTGCTCCATTTGTGTACTATGAACCAAAATGTATTCTGCTGTCTTGTATAACAAATTAGAACAAATAAATAAATTTAAAAAAAATAAAACAGGGGGCTGGGGATATAGCTCAGCTGGTAGAGTGCTTGCTTCGCATGCACAAGGCCATGGGCTCAATCCCCAGTACCATGAAAATAAAATAAATAATAATAATAATAATAATAATAAAACACAGGCAAGTAAAACCTATCCAGAATGGAACAGGGAAAGAAAAAAATTACAGAAAAAAACATAAGAGACATATAGGACATGACAGAAAGTATGATACTGACTTAAATTGGGAACCACAGAGTAAAGGAGGAAAAAATAGAACAGAAACAATATTTTATGAAATGTCAAGATTTTTTCAAAAGTGATGAGAGTCATACCACTGACTCTAAGAGGTGCCAGAAACCCCAAAAAGAGCAAATACAAAGAAAACCATTCATAGGTACATCGTCATAAAGCTTAAGCTAAAACCCAAAGACAGAGAAAGTCCTAAAGACAATTGCAGTCAAGTCACATTACACTCTAAGAAGCAACAATAAGCCTAACAGCTAATTTCTTAACAAAAAATTCCCTCCTCCAGCTGTTTGTCTCTCTCTCTCTCTCTCTCTCTCTCTCTCTCTCACACACACACACACACACACACACACACACACACACACACACGATTTAACTCAGGGCCTTGAACATCTTGGACATACTGGGCAACTGCTCTACCATGAACGGCATCCCCAGCCCCACACAAAACTTATTTGAGGGGTTTCTGGAGATTGAACCCAGGGATGCTCTACCACTGAGTTATATCCCCAGCCCTCTCTGAGACAGGGTCTCACTAAGTTGCCCAGGCTGGCCCTGGAACTTGTGATCCTCCTGCCTCTGCCTCTTGAGTAGCTGGAATTACAGGTGTGCACCAACATGCCTGGCTCACACAAGAACTTTTTAAGAGAAATATCTTCCTAAAGTGCACTGATGTTAAAAGCTATTACTTATCAAAAGGGCGGGGGGGGGGGGAGATGAAGGAAGGAAGGAAGGAAGGAAGTCCTCCGTATTAAGATATTTTTATACTGCTGGACTTCAGGACCTTATCTGACCACAAAACCCCTTAACAAGCGACAATCTCAGAAACGAGCCATTCACAAAATATACAATGGGAAATCATGTGATATGTAATTCTATGAATTGTCATTCAAATACAGGTATATTTCTTTTCTTTTTTTCAGTACCAGGGATTGAACTCAGGGGCACTCGACCACTGGGCCACATCCCCAGCCCTTTTTTGTATTTTATTAGAGACAGGGTCTCACTGAGTTACTAAGTGCCTCGCCATTGGTGAGGATGGCTTTGAACTGGTGATCCTCCTGCCTCAGCCTCCCAAGTGCTGGGATTACAGGCGTGCACCACCACGCCCAGCCAAATACATGTATATTTCTTAATTCCCAAATTAGGTATAAATCTCAGGGGGAAAAAAAGAAAAACATGGGCAAACTCTTTCAAACATACTAAAAAGTAAAAGGCTGTTTTTGTTACTTTCAAAGTACAAGTGTACTATCTATAACTAAACAAGCTTTAACATTTTTAAGGTCCATGTAAGTCTAAAGAGTTAAAATAGGAAATGTTTATTCTTTCTGCCTTTGGGAGAAGGAACGAAATTCTAAGTCCTAAGAAAGAAGTAGACATAGGAATTATTTTTCATAATTTCTCATGTCTTTACCACTAAAATGCAAGTGGCTTCAATGTAAGAATTCTTTCAAATATCTGATTTCACTACCTTTGTGCAGAAGCAGTAAAGCACCATAGTTATGACCATCAACGGTGGAGCCACACTGCCTGGGTTCATATCCTGCTTCCACTGAGATATATAACCTTAGGCAAGTTTTAACCTCTCCATGCCTGTTTCCTCATCTGGAAAATGGAGATTCCTCATAGGACTGTTATAAGGATCAAATGAGTTAAAAACTTAGGATGTTCAGAGTATATGAAAGGTATATTATAATTGTTTACCATTTTTATCATTGTCTTATTATTGTCATCCCCCCCAAAGCCCAAATTCATAGGAAAAAAAAAAAAGTTTGCTACTTCGTGAACAATTTCAACAAATGGCTACACCTAAAATGAGACCTATTTAGGAAGGTTCTTAGGATGACTTCCACTGCCAGTAAAGATACAGCAACTGTCCTTAGAGGGAATTTTAGGAAAGTCAATTCCTTTCTTCCACTTCCTATCATATAATGTATACCATTCTTACTTTCTAACAGAAGTTCAGAACCAAGAGTGTTACAGTTTAGGCATGGCACACACCAATCCAGCAGACACAAAATTCTCAAATTCAAGATCCACAATACTCAAATATACTCCTTCAAAGAAAAAAAGTTCAGATTACTCTTCAATTATAACAGTTTTTTTTTTTTTCAGCTAAAATAGTTTAGTGCTTTAAAATAAAAACTACACTGCATCTACCAACGAATACCATAAGGATTAAGTAAAACACAGTATGGGCTGGGGTTGGGGCTCAGCGGTAGAGTGCTCACCTAGCACATGCGTGGCCCAGGTTCGATCCTCAGCACCACGTAAAAATAAAGGCATTGTGTACAACTAAAACAAATAAATAAATATTTTTTTAAAATTTTTTTTAATTAAAAAAAGTATATGAGAATATTTTCAAGTAATATACATATTAGTTACTATTTCTATCAATATACTTAAGAAAATTATACCAATAGGTTCCTCCAATTTCAAACAGTTGCCTTCTCCAAAACTTGTTTCTGTACACTTCAATCAGAAGCCAGAATAACAAGACAGAAGTCAGATTAAAGTTGCCATCCACCAAATCACTTGTGCTGCTTAAAATGTACTCTAAAAATGTAGCCCAAGTTATCTGTTAAGTAGACATTTTTAGAAAAAAAGTTATCTGTTTAGAAAAGAAGTTATCTGTTCTGAGACCAGAAGTTTAAAGGAATGAGATCCTAGAAATATACTACCTCTAGACCAGAAAAACATCTTTAACATCTTTATCAGTGTTAGATCAAACAATGCCACCCCAACCCCCAAATGTCTGTGATCCTAACTTGAGTATAGAAAATGCTGATGCAAAAACAAGTTAGCCCAGAAAATTAGAGGTCAGTACTTATGGACACATTTCAACTTCAGCTGAGGGTTAGTGTGTTTATCTGGCTCACCCTCAAACTGAAAGCTGGGTTCCAGCATCAATCAGGGACATTGCCATGCAGCAGCCACTAATAGGTAACACAGGCCAGAGATAAGACCACAGGTCACTTGGCATCTTCCACTGAGGCAGATCCTACTGAATGCCTAACTGCCAACTGTTGAAAGAAGGATGGGCTGGCAGTCAAGCGAGTTACATTCTTCTAGGTACAACTTCCTTCTGAGATTCTTGACCGATTTGACTAGAGAAATCCAATTAAGGGATATGTGAAGAATTTTTGAAATATAAGTAAAAAAAAAAAAAAAAAAAACTTTCTGAGTATGCTTCACAGATCCACTCCCTTTATTTGTTTACTAACATATTATCAATTACTTATTTTGTTCAGAAAACCATCTCTGGGCATGTGAGGTGACGGTCCTTGGGATAACACCAGTACTTTTCTTCAAGATGTGCAGAGACCTTAAGCCTTACTAGGTCAGATTCTCGATCTGCGCATAGAATTGGAGTTAGATCTGCTCCTCCCAAAGATAAGCTAGAGACAGAACTGGTTACAGAAAAAGAAGGCATCTGCTACAGAAAAATTCATGGTAGTGATACAATGGATGTCTTTTGTAAACACCTAAATCAGGGCTCCAGACCGAGTCAGATTCGTTAAAGTCACAAAGCCCGACTTTGGTGTTTACATGTGAATTCCTGGGCTGCGAAAGCGCTCTGTCTATACACATCCGTCTTCCAGTGAGCCGTAATCTAATGGAATTCCTCGGTGAGGTCCCTCCTGCCCACTCCCTATCTTTTTCAGAACTTCCCGTCAGAAGAGAGACCCTCTTGCCAGTCCTACAACTTCTCCCCGCGCCGGCGAGGATTCAGAGTCCACAACTTCTCAGCCTCCCGTGACTTCTACCACTTCTCCTGAGCTAATCACTTTTAGTGACCCCCTCCGGAACTCCTTCCTCCTCAGGGCTGCTCTTCGTCCCGGCAGCAAACGACCGAACGGTCCCCGGCCGCCGGCCCGGGGCGACCCCGCGCGTCCGTAGCAGTCCGCCCGGGGGCCGGCCCCCGAGAGCCCCGAGTCCAGCCCCGGCCCCGGGCCGCGGCCCCAAGACCTCGGCAGCCTCGACCCCGATCCCGGGTGCAGCGCCGGGCTCCTGCGCCCGACCCGGACCGCCACACGCCGGGCCGCCACCCCGAGCTCGATCCCCGGGCTCTGGCCTCTTCCGAGGCCGCGGCGGGCAGCGCTCTGGGCGGCTGGACTGAGATTCCGAAGGCCGCGCGTCCCACTCACAGGCCCCGCCTGGGCCTCTCGCCTCAGCTACCCGCCACTGCACCCCTGGCTCAGCCATACGTACGCCCACAAGCGGGGCACCACCAGCCCAGGGCCTGGCACTTACTCGGGAAGGTAGGTGGAGGAGAAGGAGCTCCACTTGTGTAGCGCGTAGGGCAGAAGCCGGCAGTCGGGCGCCGCAGCAACAGCCCCACCAGCCGCCATCTTGTCAGCACCGTAGCGGCCGCCACCGACCGCCGGCCGCGCCGGGAGGAGGGGCGGGGGCGGGGCCTGCTCTTAAAGGGGCCGCGGCCCGCTATCGATGCCTCTGACACTCGAGGCCAGGGCGCTCAGGTCGGCGGTCTCGTCCTAGGGTTTCCCACGCTGCCCGCGCCTTGATGGCTGACCGAAGCTGCTTCTGGGTTGTGAGCCCTTGAGGGGCTCTCCGGTGACAGGAGTGACGCAAAGGACTTTTCTTACAAGCAGAGGTAAAGACAAAGCCAAGAATATTATGAAAAGAAAGAAATGGTAGTCATGAACCAGTAAGATAAAACGAGAAGACTGGTTTGGAAAAGGGACGCCCTCTCGACTTTGGAAACCACCTCACTAGTCAGTTTATAAATCCCTTAAGGAATCAGCACTGAAGATAATTGGAATGCAATCACTTATGTCTTATGTCTTTTTCCTTCTGGAGTTGCCCTGAGGGGCGTGGGGGCAGGGGGTTGTCACCGTGTTCCCAGGTCAGATGGAGGAAATGCTAGTATGCCCTCGTAATCCATTTTCAGTCTGTGATGCCCTTCACTATAAACATTTCTTGTGAGCCCTCTCCTATTCATCTTGTGGCATTGGTTTGCTCAGGAATGACGTTTACCCACAGACTAGGAAAATCTTAGAGTTGGGAAGCTGTGTCATCATTTTCCCAGTTGGTAAATCTGCCTATTTTTAATTCGGAAAGAAATTTAGCCCAAAAGTTCAGAGACCGAAAAGTTCAAGAAAGAGACCATGTCTTCATAAAGGCAATCAAAGGGAATCACAGCCCTTGTTCTCTGAAAACCATATGGACACCATCCCAACTTCTTAGCATAAAAGGAACACTTGGTCTAAATATTTGGCAACTTTAGATAATGATCCTATCAAGTACCTGTTTGTGAGGATTAGGCATATTTATTCTTTGGCTTAGCCACTACAGTTACCAAAGTCTGTGTCACTCATTGTCTAAGAGGTTGGACTCCTGAAAACCTGGATGGTATGTATCATCATCTCCACCTGACGGATGCAGAAACTCAAAAGAATTTTTCCATGAATGCCAGGTGAGTCAATAATTGTATTTTTTCTGTTATGATCATTAACCTGTCCAAACTCCTCCAGTCCTGTCTTGACTTCCTTTTCCATAGGGAGAAAATTTAATAGAGGCCTCCATCAGGATGCCATATCAAGAATGCCAAATAGGTGTGCTGGGGATGTGGCCCAGTGGGCCAGTGCCCCTGAGTTCAATCCCCGGTACCAAAAAAAAAAAAAAAAAAAAAAAAGCCAAATAGGGGCTGGGGTTGTGGCTCAGTGGTAGAGCACTCGCCTAGCACATGTGGAATCTGCAGCACCACATAAAAATAAATAAAAATAAAGGTAATGTGTCTAACTACAACTAAAAAATAAATATTTTTTTTTTAAAAAAGAATATCAAATAGAAAGAAAGGTCATATGTATAATAACCATTCCTTTTTTTCCAAGTTGCTGAGACGGGCCTCAAACTTGCAATCCTCCTGTCTAAGCCTCCCAAGTAGCTGGGATTACAAGTATGCGTCACTGCACCCAACCACATATATTAACTTTTGATACTACACATGCTCTGTATGTCACACCATGTTGGTTCATTAATCCTTAAGGGATTGCTGTAGCCCAGTGACTTCAATTGGGGAACTGCCTGAGAGACAGTGGAAGAGGGCCAGAGGAGGTTGGTGCCAGAAGTGATCTATGATTATCTTTGGGAAAAAAGCGATACCGTACAGTGGATGAGATTAAGATGGAGACTCACTCCAATTAATTTGGGACCCAAATTTTTCTAATGCCACCTCTTACCTTAATATTTGGAAGTAAACTCATTATTTTTCATGATATAGAGTTATGGTTCCTGAGCAATCTTTTTTAAATCTCCAAAATCTTTAAGTCTCTTCTTTCTCCTTAGCGCTCTAGTCAAGCAACACTAAACTAGCATGCTGTATTGTTGCCTGTATGTTCTATGTTCTCTCTCCCTCCAGTCCTGGAATATTTCCCACCACTTTACTTAGCTAATTCCTACTCATTAGTTAGATTATTTTGTTCTGAAAAATCTATCCTCACTAGGCTTGATGGCACACTCCTGTAATCCCAGCGACTACAGAGGCTGAGATGGGAGAATCACAAGTTCAAGGGCAGCCTCAGCAACTTAATGAGAGCCTGTCTCAAAATAAAAAATAAAAAGGGCTAGAGATGTGGCTCAGTGGTTAAGCACCCCTGGGTTCAATCCCAGGCCCCCATTAAAAAAAATATATATATATATATATATATATATATATATATACACACACACACACACATACATATATATATTTCCTCATCACCTATTTGAGATTAGGTACATTACCTTACCACCCCGAATTCCTCTTCCTTAGCTTAACAAACATGTTCTAACTTCTTTAGTTTCCATCCTCCATAAAAGATAACTCTCATGCCTATCCTGTTCACAGCTGTATCTTATATCTCTATGCAAGTAGATACTCAATAAATATTTGTTGAAGAATGGATGAATTGTGCTAAAAGAAAACATGAATTAGAGACTTGTGCATTGCCAAGGGAAAAGAATGCCGAAACTTCTCAAGCTGCAAATATGTATCCCTGTGGTACAACTGCCATGCGCAGTATAAAGACCCAAGATAGCATGTATTTCCTACAGCACAAATTTCATAAATGGTAAAATAATTTAAAGCATTCCTATGTCAACATGAATCCAGAGAGAGATATTGATACTGAGCCCCAAATTTGTATAAATGTAAAGATAAAATTGAAGACTCAAAAAATTGCAAACTCTGTAGGAGGCTGCTAGTAGCTAGACCGTGAGCTCTCCTAGAGGTACATCTTTCTTCTGCATTTGCAGCATGACTATAGGTGGTGCTGTGTATGGTAATGACATACAGGGAAGGCCTGGGAACTAACAGAAGCTAGTTCCCTTGCACTTCGAAGATGGGGACATATTGATAATCTCACAGAGAACATGAGTATCATCAATGGATCTCACTTTTTCAGGGAGCAACAGCAGGTATGGTGATTGAACCATTCCAGTAACCCAGATATCTTATCAGCTCCCACAGACCTTCTCAGTATGCTTCTCATATTAAATACTTCCCAGCAAGAGTCACTGTATTTGTTTTTGCTGTCCACCTTCTTTTGCTGCAAGAAAGACTTATTGGGAACCTGTGATGTGCTAGGTCCTGTCCTGGATGCTAGGAAGATAGGGGTAAACAGACAAGTTCCTTCATAGAGCTTACATTCTAGTGGTGCAACATACAATAAATAAGCAAACTATATAATTTTAGTTTGCGCTAAATGCTAAAAAAGAGTGTAAACCAGGGTAATTTTGATCAGATGGTAAAGGAAAGCGTCTCTAAGATGGTAATATATGAGCTAACACCTGTAAAATGAAAAAGAGCTAGTTGTATGATTTAAAGATTTCAGGTAGAGGGCTGGGGTTGCGGCTCAGCGGTAGAGCACTTGCCTAGCACGTGCAATGCCCTGGGTTCGATCCCCAGCACCACATAAAAATAAATAAAAATAAAGGTATTGTGTCCAACTACAACTAAAAAATAAATATTAAAAAAAAAAGATTTCAGGCAGAGACTGGGACACTGACTGCTAGAATAACTTATCCAAATTAACATAGCTGTTCAGGGATAGAGCCAGAATCTCTTTGGTTCAAAAGCCCATTCTGTTTGTTCATATCACATTTCTTCTTAAATGAGATGATATATGGGAAGAGATTTCGCAAACTATAAAGTACTATTC
Organism: Tamias sibiricus; assembly: GCA_025594165.1. Taxonomy (NCBI): domain Eukaryota; kingdom Metazoa; phylum Chordata; class Mammalia; order Rodentia; family Sciuridae; genus Tamias; species Tamias sibiricus. The sequence continues at coordinate 154,004,838 of CM046664.1, forward strand.
AACTATAAGATATTGTTGGATAATAATAATAATAAAGGCCACTAGAATTAAAAAGCAAAACAAACACTTGAATTTATTTATTTTCAGGCAAAGGAGCATATCAGTTGGCTGAGGGCAAAGAGTGTTTTTTGAAGGAGCCCCAATTAGGGAGATGGCTATTGCGGTCAGCTGGAAGCCATAAGTTCCACCTGATAATAAGTATGTATGTGACGCACCTGTAAATGCACGTGAGGCACCCGCAAAGCTAAAGGTATATAACTGGGTGAAAGCGGTTGGAGTGAGGAGAAGAATGAATTCACTTAGTCAGTCATGCAGTCGCTCGGTCGGAAGAAGAGTTCGGGTCGGAGAAGAAGAAAAGAATCAGAGCGGCCAGAACGTAGGCAGAGCGGTTACAGAAGAGAAACCAGATAGAAGAAGTAATTCCTGGTCAGAGTCAAGCTGAGGCTCCCGGGGAAGAAAGAAGAAAGAACAAAGAAGAAAGAAGCTCTAAAAGCTAAGCTCTCTCTCTCTCTCTCTAAAGAAGAAATCTCTCTCTTTCAAGCTCTCTCTCTTTCTCTCTAAGCTCTAAATCTCTCTCTTTCAAGCTCTCTCTCTTTCTCTCTAAGCTCTAAGAAGATGAAGAAGAAAAAGCTCTATCTTTCTCTCTAAGCTCTAAGAGGAAGAAAAAGCTATCTCTAATCTTTCTCTCTAAGCTCTTTCTAAGAAGAAGAAAAATCTTTCTTTCTCTCTCTAAGCTCTCTCTAAGAAAGTAGAAGTAAAAGTAGTAATAGCTTTACTCTGCCTCCGAGTTTTCCTCCGGGGTTTCGGTACCAGGCAGCTTACAGTTTTTCATTGTGAAGGAAAGTATCTCATAACTGTTATGCTTCTTAGTTCATATGCTGCTATGACAAAATACCTGAGACAGGGTAATTTATAAGGAACAGAAATTTATTTCTTACGGCTCTGGAAACTCACAATTCTAGAGGGTGGTAGTTCAAGATCAATATGCCAGCAGGTTCAATGTCTGGTGATGATCCAGTCTCTCTGCTTCTAAGCTGGTGCCTTGTTGCTAGCAACATCCTCTGGAAGAGAGGAGTGTTGTATCCTCACATGATGGAAGAAATGGAAAGGGAAAAGAAAAGCCTAGCTAGTACCCCCCAGCCCTTTTATAGCAGTGCTCACCCCATTCATGAGGGCAGAGTCCTGATAGCCTAATTATCTCCTATGTCAGGACACCAGCTCTTAATACTGTTGCATTGGAATATTATTGGAATATTACTGGAATAAATCCAGAGCTACATACATGATTGGTTAAAACAAGACCCATAATTCATTAGTCAGGAAGACAAAATTTCAGACCTAAGGATCTTGCTGTAACTCACCAGGATCACTCAAAGTTCATGGTTTCTTTAACAGCTTTCAGTGGTTAGGACAGATGAAGCAAAACACAGTATTCAATGTGCAATGTCAGGACAAGCTCTGCTATAAATGAAAAAATGTCCCATTATAATAGTATTATTCAGCCGGCATGGTGGCACACGCCTGTAATCCCAGCATTTGGGAGGCTGAGGCAGGAGGATCACGAGTTCAAAGCCAGCCTCAGCAATGGCGAGGCACTTAGCAACTCAGTGAGACCCTGTCTCTAATAAAATACAAAAAAGGGCTGGGGATGTGGCCCAGTGGTTGAGTGCCCCTGAGTTCAATCCCTGGTACCAAAAAAAAAAAAAAAGGACAATAGTATTGTTCAGTAAATGAAGAAACTAGTACCCATATGTTAGCTGTCATGCCTAAGTCATTTATAAACTGAGTTGTTTGTAGATCTGAATCTGGAACCCAGGTCCCTAATTCTCATTTTTTTTCCGAATGCACCTGATGGGAAATTTTGAGCTCTATATGTGCATTATTCCTCTTTTTAATCCTCTAAGGCTAACACATAGTAGATACTCAAGAAATAATTCCTGAATTGAATCTCTTAATGTTCCTGAATTGCTTCTCACTTATTTATAATTATGTTTTTAAAAACAAATAAAGGGCTGGAGTTGTAGCTCAGTGGTAGAGCATTTGCCTGGCATGTGTGAGGCCCTGGGTTCAATCCTCAGCACCATGTATAAATAATAAATAAGATCTAAAAAAAAAAAAAAAAAAAAAAAAACTGAGTTGCTAAAGTGCCTTCGCCATTGCTGAGGCTGGCTTTGAACTCGTGATCCTTCTGCCTCAGCCTTCCAAGTGCTGGGATTACAGGCGTGCGCCACCATGCCAGGCTAAAAAAACAAAAACAAAGGAAGTTTGATTAGGGATCATCTGTAAATCAGAAGACTGGACAGAATAAAAGGCATGGGGTTGTTGATCCCATTTTTTGGTCAGTAAATGAAGAAAATTACAAGGGAGATTGGAAGAGTGAATTTGTCCCATCATAATTCCCACTGAGCATTTCTTGCATACCAGGAACTTATACCTATTAACTATCTCAACCTTCACAACAGCACCACGAGTAAACCAAGACTCTAGGAGGTTTTGATTCACTGAGTTCATGTGTACCCTCTCTTTTGTAAAATTCTCAGTTGTATGCATTCCTAACATCACCCAGGATTCAAGGGTCAGAAAGCCAAGAAAGGAATCTGATATATTCCTAAAACTAACAGTTCTGCCTCAATCTTATTTCTGTGCTCTCCTCCCATACTAACTCATCACAACTTTGTTACTGTTGTCTGAAATCATTTTTTTAAGCATAAAATCACCAAAAAAAGAAAAAAAATGCAAAGAATACCAATGTTTTGTTTGCTTGCGGAGTAAGGAGATAAACCTTGTATTAGCTAGGACCAAGGAATTTCAGCCCTGCCCTAGTGGAGTCTTTGCCCAAGTCACAGGTGAAAATTAGCGTAGCTTCAGGTGTGAAGCTAAGGTTTGTCTTCTCCCAGGAGGTGGCAGCAGCAGCAGGCTCAGCCTGCTGGAGAAATCCGACAGAATTCATCTGTTTTTCTGTTGGCATCCAAACCTAGAAATGCCTGGTTCCAGAGACCATTTTATCCCTTCTTCAGTTTGCTGAGCTTGGTTGGAGACAGGGCATAGTGAAGGAGCTGGCAGAGATTCCTCTTTATAAGTGCCTATTTTTTTGGTAAACATTTTGGTCTGGGCTGTGACCTTGAAACATGTGTAAAGGAGGATCAGGAAGTCTCTGGCCAGAGACAAGAGCTTCAAAAAGAAACAAACAAAAACACTTACATCCATACCAGCGTACATCCAGAGGACACCAGCTCATGGTTTGGTGCCACACACAAAAAATATAGACTCTGACCTCTTCCCAGCTAGCAGCCAGCTGACCTTGTCATTGAATCTGCCAGAGCTGCAATATCCTCATCCACCTACCTGACCCCATGAGAATATTCGCATAGGTGATATGCTGGTTCAATTCCCTCATTCACCCAGTGTGCACCAGGTGATCATAAAGCACCTGCTAATTCTTTTTTTACTTATTTATTTATTTTGGTACGGGATTGAACCTAGGGGTACTTAACCATTGAGCCACATCCCCACTCCCTTTTTATATTTTATTTAGAGACAGGGTCTCACTGTGTTGCTTAAGGCCTTGCTAAATTGCTGGGACTGGTTCCTGCCCCAGCCTCCTGAGTTGCTGGGATTACAGGCATGTGCCACCGCGCCCGGCAGCACCTGCTAATTCTTAATTTATCAATTATTGCACCTTTATTTTTTGGATTAAGTGGGGTTGGGTCTTCACTGCACCCGGCAGCACCTGCTAATTCTTAATTTGGAAATTACTGCACCTTTGTTTTCTGGATTAAGTAGGGCTGGGCCTTCACCCGTTCAGAATTTTTAAAATCTCAGCCACAACAAAGCATTGCTGGTTCCAAGTTACTCTCAGTTGAGCACATACCCTAGTTTGGCAGATACTGCCAGCTGCATGGAGGTGGGCAGAAATCCCAGGAAACGTCTGGACACCACACAGCCGTGGATGAACTGTCAGCTGCTAGGTGCTGCTTTGCAAATTATCCCATCTAAATGAAGCTAACAAAATGATATTTCAGAAGAGCAATTGACACTGATTCCTAGTGTATTTGAAATTAAAAGCCCTTTGAGGAAGAGTGACATTGGCTCCAAAAGAAGAGTATCCCAGCCCTCTGGGTAGAAATGTTTAGTTTAAGGAGATTGTTTAGTCAGGACCTTTCTATGCTTTTCTTCCATCGCCACAGCCAGAGGGTCAGGCTGGTCTTTGTGAAGGATGAGGTAGAACTAGTTCTTCTTTTCTCCCCCTACTTCATCCTGCTTGCTCTGACTCACATTGCTTACATCAAACTTCCATCTATTAATTCAATAAACCCTTATTGGGCACCTCTTATTTGCCAGGTGCTGGGAATATACCTGGCTATTAAGGAAGTTAGGTGAATAGTCAGATACTAAATGAAATAATATATATTCAGAAGGGGATGGCAAAAAATAATAATAATAATACTAGTGGTGGTAGAAGTAGCATTATCCTTGTAAGTACACAGGCTGAATATCAGCTGAATGACAGCTATCCCTGTAACATAGTAGAATCATCTAGAAATAGTCCCATAGTCTTACAGGTATTTGTCCCTGTGGGTCTGTAAAGGTAATCTTTTCTTTTGTTTCAAATCAAAGGTGTCATATTAGAATCCCTTCTGGATTAGGAGCTTTAGCTCTCAAAGCCACTATAAATGGAAACATGAATACATTACCTGGCATGAAAGGACCAGGCTAACTGGGGACAGCTTCCTCCTCTACCTGTTCCCTGTGGGAATATGAGTTCAGGTTAAATGTCTTCGTGTTACTAAACACAGGGTACTGTGGAGTGACAGAGATAGGAGAGCTTGGTGATCGCAAATTCCAAAGAAATTTGGGGAACCTTTAGAGGGCAGATCAGAGAGCAAGGGACACAGAGCTGTCCAGGTCAGCAAGAGATGAGCTGAGCAAGAAGAGTACAGCAAACAAGCAAAAAGGAAGCAAACCATGTCTCCTGGTTCTCCCACATGCGAGATCACTCTGAGGTCAACTGAAATTTGCCATCAAAAAGATACCAGATGCCCTCATGATGTTGGAATAAAGTTAAATCATTTCTCAAATGCAAACTTTTATAGAGGGCTTTCTTATCATGTTGATAATTTTGATTTATTTTCTTCTTGCACATTTCCAAATAAGCTCTAAATGATCTCCCATTCTTCCCAGCTACACAACCAATTTATAGCAAGGCAGTTACTAAATACATAGCACAAAGGTTGAGAACCTCTGACCTTTGGCTTAATTTTGTCCACCTTAATATTCAGGTCACTGCATTCATAGGCCAAAAACTAGCCAGCATTATAATGGAATTCTCTGGAGAGCACATTCAATAGTGGAGTCCGAAGTAATAGTTCTCACTCTTAGCTCTGCATTGAAGTCACCTAGAAGTTTCAAACTCCCTCATCACACCAAACCAATTTCATGTTAGAGGTAGGGCTTAGGCCTTGATGTATTTTTCTGAAGATCCTCAAAATACTTCCATGTATAGCCAAGGTTGAGAATCTTCCTGCCTTAGAATGAACAGACAGGAAGCTGCTAGTTGCTTCTTCCACTAGAAATTCCTCTTCCATTAGCAATATCTCCCAAGGAGCCAGCATCAGGAAACCTGATAGTGGCGGCCAGCTTGGACATCCACTTTCAAAGGTGTCCATGTAGACCTTCCCACCTCACCCACCAGCTCTACAGTGACATAAAGTGTAGTGAACAGAAGAATAATGACCAGGCTCCAGAGATCCCACACTGGTCTTCAAAGCAAACAAGTACTTAAAAAAAAGAAATCCTCCAAACTTCTCTGTTTTTTCCCTCTCCTCTTATTTAGCCATCTTTCTCCTCTCCTTTCTGTTCCTACCCGGCTGTCTCCTTCTTCTGCTCTCGAAGCTCATCACTGTCATTCTGCCTCCTTCCTCTCACTTCTGGGCCATCTTTCACTGCTATCTGGACCTGCCTGTTTTTGGGTATCTGCCTCATTTTCTTTTCCTCTCTATTCTCTTCCCACAGCACACACCTTTCTTCTCTATTTTATCATCTTTCCCTTACAGCTCCTTAATTAAAACAGCAAAAAGAGGCTGGGGTTGTGGCTCAGCGGTAGAGCACTCTCGCAGCATGTGCGCAGCCCTGGTTCGATCCTCAGCACCACGTACAAATAAACGCATTGTGTGCAACTAAAGCAAATAAATAATAGATATTTTAAAAAAAACAGCAAAAGGCCTTGGCAGATATTTATAATTATTAAATAAGCTATTTTGTAATTTTAAAAGCAGATGAGTACTGAAAATATATTTCACTCATCAAAGAGAAAAAAAATGCTTAGTTAATACTTCTAACATACTAACCATAATATGTATGTGCATGTGTGTGTGTGTGTGTGTGTGTATACACACTATATATGTATATATAGTATATATATATTTATATATACACACTATATATGTATATAGTATATATATATGTTTATATATATATACATATATATATATATATATTTTTTTTTTTTTTTTTTTTTTGCAGTACTGGGAATAGAACCCAGAGCCTCACACAGGCTAGGCAAGCAATCTACCATGAGCCACATTTCCATCCCTATAATAATTATTTTTAATAACTTCCTATATTGGCCCTAGGTTACTTTTTTTCGTGTAGTTTATTGACCTTCAATAGAAAAATGATTCTCTGTTCTCCAATAATTCTGACAGCAGCAGCTGACATCAATGTAGAAAGAACAACAAGCTAAAAACAGTAGTTGAGTGTATACACCCTGAATTGCATATTCAGTTGCAAAATCATCATCATTATTATTGTAATTACAGAGGGGAGGCATTTCAATAATTGTTCAAAGTGTCTTCTTGAGGAAATAACTAAATCAGGGCCAGCTGTCACAAACCAATCTACAATAATGATCCCCGTATGTGCATCTTCAGTATTCATAGCAACGCTACAATAACAGATTTATGCATTCATCTAATGTCCCTAAACAACCTAAAAAAATAGCAAACCTATGATCAGATCTGATGTCTCACTTGGTGGTTGACCTATGTTTCTAAACAGTGTCCCTGAATGACCTTAGAGTCATAAATCGCCAAACAAAAATTGCACCATCAATTTAATTACAAACTAGGGTGGGTGGCCCAGCATCCATGTGCAACATGATGGCAACAAACCTAGGTACAAGAGGAGAGTAGAAGGCAGGTAAGTAGATCAGCACACAACCAAAAGACTTCAGAAGAAACAGCCACCAAGACAGACATGTTTTATTGACTTGAAAATTGTAAACAAATGGGAACTGTGAAGGCCTTGTTTTTTGTTTACTTGTGAAATCAGCCAAAAGTATTTGAGATTTTTCTCTTCCCAAGATACAGCTGTGAAATGACTAATAGGAATTAAGTGAGCCTGCACCAGGAACTGAATGTGCCACTTCACTGAGAACAAAAAATGTTCCCCTGATAGAGGCTGTTCTCTCAGATGAATACCTTGGGTGCTTTAAGGAGGAGCAGTCAGGCATGGACATTATGCGTTTGTGAAGAGCAAGAATCATCCAAACACCTTTGCAAAAATCTCCCATAGCTCAATATCTTTGAATCCTGGTTATATATTTAATTTCATGTTCCTAAAGAAACTCTAGAGAGAGGGAAAGGAAGAGAAGGGGAAAGAAGATGTCTATCACATTACCTTTCCCTTGCTGGACCACTTTGGCTTTCCAAATAGGAGTTTTGCTGAAGGCGGGGCCTAAGCCACATAAGGGTCAATGACCTGAGCCTGCTAAAGGAGCTTGCTAACTGCACTGATGTAACCTTCCTAGGTCTAAAAATTATTCTCCTAGTTGCAGGGGCTCCATTATCATTTGCATATTTGCATCTTCAGCTAAAAGCAAGTTAACCCACACACACCCTTATCCTGTTACAGTAAAAAAAATATTTTTTACAAACTTATCAGAAAGGGGCACTGATTGACATTTTTAAAAGTTGTTTATAAAGCACAATCTATATATTTTTAACTGGAAAAGTAAGACATGACCTTAATAAAAATAAACCAAAACTTTAAAAATGGTTTAAAATGGAAGGGCGAAAAATGTCTTTCTTACTGTTATAGTATAAACACTGAAAACTATTTCTTGTATATTTTTTCCCATGGAAGGATATATGATACATACAGGATTTAACACAGAATAGACTATATAATATGTGCCCTGTACTTTATTCACTTAATAATGTATCAAAAATATTTCCATGTCAGCATATATAGATCTTTTAGTCATTGGATAGGCCATGAATTTATTTAACCATCGCCCCAATCAATGAACATTTAATTTTTTTACACTTATACCATTATTATAAATAATGTTTCCATGAAAATCTTTATATACATATCATTGGTAACGTATGACTTTGTAGGATAAATTCCTTTCATTGAAATTTTGGATCATAATATATGCACATTTAAAGTTGGGTTAGATGTTCCCAAAATGTAACACCAATAAAGTTGTTCCAATTCACATTTCCATCAACTGTGTATGTTCCATTATAATTTTGCTAAAATTAGATTTTATCAAACTTTTTCTCATTGAATTTTTCTAAGTACTAAGGAAATTGAGCATTTTTTTTTTTCAAGTAATTTCAGCATTTTTTTCCAAGTAATTTTTTTTTTTTTTTTTTTTTTTTTTTTTTTTTGTGGTGCTGGGGATTGAACCCAGGGACTTGTAGCATTCAAGGCCAACACTCTACCAACTGAGCTATATCCCCAGCCCACCTTTCTTGTTTTCTTTATGAAACATTTATTCAGACTCTTCATCTGTTTTTCTGATCATTTTATTCTGGTAAGACTATAAGCTTTCTTTGTGCAATAAATAAATATGTACTTTTCTGTTGGGTTGCAGATAATTTTTTCTACTATGCCGTTCATCACTGGCTCTGTTTACTGTGTTTTCTTGCTGCTGTTGTTGTCATTGTTTTTGTTTTTACCATATAAAAGTTTTAAGTGTTTTACACAAGTGCATTTTTCAGCATTTTCTTTTTTAGTTTCTGAGCTTTGCCTGTGTTCTAAATGTAAGCTGTCTTGCATTTGGGTCTCTTCTGCAGTGGTAGCTTGGTTTGAATTCCACTACGTCACACAGTGTAGATGAAGAAATTAGGTTTCACTGTAGAAAAGAGAAAACTTACAAAGCCCTTCTCAATAAGAGGAGGGAAAACACAGAGACCCCATCCTCCCATTGTTCCCAAGCAACTAGGTGGCCTCACAGAATTAGGTATGTTCCATGGAAGGTCACTCTTCCCTCTTTTTGTCTCTTTTTGTATATACAAGTGCGAGAGCAGATTTATCAGTAGAAGGAATAATCCAACTATTTTGGCACCAGACAGCCTAGATTTTGGTGCCAGGGTTGTGTGGGAAACGCACACGAAGCTGCCCAGCACCTAGACTTTGGGTTCTGTGGGGTATTACACAAGGGAAAGGAAGCCAAGTGGCCCCATGGGAAGCTGAGCTTGTGTACAGTTTCTCAGGCAGGGAGAAGCCTCCTGCCTCAGCCCCAGGCCCCCACACCTGGCCTGAGCAAGCCTGTTATCCAGGCAACACCAAATGAATGCTCAGATTCATTTAAAACAGACTGCTCCTTGCAACCCATTAGATTAATAAGGAATAAGGCAGTAGAAATGTGATTAGCTTTTTATTTTGAAAAATTTCAAACCCACAAAGGTTGAAAGAATGACACAGTAGATGCCCCTATATCCTTCACCTCAATTCAGCAATTAACATTTTTCACCTTTGCCTTTTCTCTTTCTATAATACACATTCTTATCTATGGAAGCATTTGAAAATAAGTTGAATTCTTCTACTTATAGTTGCTAGTTCATTTTAAATAATTCAGCATACATCTCCTAAGAATAAGGGCATCCTACATAACTATAATACCATTCTCAGGTCTGGAAAAATTAGTAACGATTCAATAATAATCTTTTAAATTTGTATGTAAATGTCCTCAATTGCCCAAACACCTTACATAGGCATTTTTTTAATTGATCCAAGATCTTTTTTTTTTTTTTTTTTTTTTTTTTTTTTTTTGTGGTACCAGGGATTGAACTCAGGGGCACTCAATCACTGGGTCACATCCCCAGCCCTTTTTTTTTTTTTTTTTTTTTTTTTTTTTGTGGTACCGGGGATTGAACTCAGGGGCACTCGACCACTGGGTCACATCCCCAGCCCTTTTTTGTATTTTATTTAGAGACAGGGTCTCACTGAGTTGCTAAGTGCCTCGCCATTGCTGAGGCTGGCTTTGAACTCGCGATCCTCCTGCCTCAGCCTCCCAAAGTGCTGGGATTACAGGCGTGCGCCACCGCGCCCGGCTGATCCAAGATCTTAACAAGGTCCATACATTGCATTTGATTCTGTCTCTCTAATGCAGTGTCCTGAGATGGCCATTTATCCACATCTGGAGACATTTTTGTCATGATTAGGGAGGGGTGCTACTGGCATTGTATTAGTTTATTTTCTGATGCTATAAGGAAATACCTGAGAGTAGGTGCTTTATAAAGAAAAGAGATTTGTTTGATTCACAGTTTTGGATGCTAGAAGTCCAAGATCATGTGGACCTATGTGTTTGACCTCTGATGAGGCCCCCCTGGCTACATCACAATACAGTGGAGAAAAAGGGACCCAATGTACAGAAAGGGCCAATCACCTTGGGCCACTTTGCTTTATAACAACCTACACTTTCAAGAACTAACTGGGCTCTGGCAAGCGTTACATTCATTAATCCCTTCCCAAGCCAGGGCCACTAATGATCTAATCACCTTCCACTAGGCCCCACCTCTTAAAGGTTCTACCACCTCTCAACATCATCAACCTTACAATACAGGAACCTTTGGGTAACAAACCACATCCAGTCCATAGCAGGTGTCTAGTGGATAGAGACCAGAGATGCCTGCTAACTCTCCTATGATCCACAGCCTCCCATAACAAAGGATTACCTGTCCAAAATGTCAATTAAGGGCTGGGGTTGTGGCTCAGCGATAGAGCACACGCAAGGCCCTGGGTTTGATCCTCAGCACCACTGTAAAAATAAATAAATAAAATAAAGATATTGTGTCTAACTACAACTAAAAAATAAATATTAAAAAAACAAAACCAGAATGTCAACTAATGCCAAGATTGGAAAACCATGTTCTAGTGTTATGACTTGGATACAAGGTGTCCTCCAAAAGTTCCTGTGTTGGTGCAGGAATATTCAGAGGTGAAATGATCAGATCACGAGATCTGTACACGAGATCTGTAACCTGATCAGTCCATCCTAGTTTAAATAGACTGGGTGGTAACCGTAGGCAGGTAGGGCTTGTCTGGAGGAGGTGGGTCCCTGGGGGACGTGTTGTGGAAGGGTACCTCTTCACTTCAGCCCCTTGCCTCTCTGCTTCCTTGCTGCCTTGAGTTGAGCCGCTTTCTTCTCCATGCCTTTGGCCATGATGTTCGGCCCCACCTCAGTCCCAGAGCTACGAAGTCAGCCAACCATGGACTGAACCTCCGAAACCAGGAGCCAAAATAAACTTTTCCTCCTCTAAGTTGTTCTTGTCGGGTATGTTGGTCACGACAATGAAAAGCTGACTAACACACCTTGTTTATCTAAAGCCATCTCCCAACTCTGTTGTTGTTTTTCATGACACTGACCCTTCTGTACCAGCAAGGCCAGTTGTTTTGTAGAATATCCCACACTGTAAACTTTTCTGATTATTTCCTCAGGACTAGTTTCCATTTAAACTAATAGCAAGAATATTAAATAGATGACTATACCAGTTAATTACTACTGCATAATGAACTACCTTCTGGGAGGACAGGAAATGAGAATGGGGGAGCATTTATTGAGACCTACGCTTAGACCTGGCACTCTTGTCACTTCAGCAGCATTATGTTGGCAGAAGCAAGTAACAAAGCCAGCCCAGAGTGTATTCCTGGTAGAGTGTCCAACTACAACTAAAAAATAAATATTAAAAAAAAAAAAAAAAACAAGATGTCAACTAATGCCAAGATTGGAAAACCATGTTCTTCTAGTGTTATGACTTGGATACAAGGTAGCCTCTACCAGGAATACACTCTACTTCCCATTGCAATCCGTCTGTCACAGTGATGCTGAGTGCCTCTTATTGCACCATGCCAGGAGGTGTACAGTGTCATATTGTCCCACTCTTTTTTTTTTTTTTTTTTTTTTTTTGGTATCGGGGATTGAACTCGGGGGGCACTGGACCACTGGGCCACATCCCAAGCTCTTTTATTTTTTAGATTTTATTAGAGACAGGGTCTGAGTTGCTAAGTGCCTCAGCAGTAGCCATTGCTGAGGCTGGCTTTGAGCTCATGATCCTCCTGCCTCAGCCTCCCAAGTGCTGGGATTACAGGCGTGCGCCACCATGCCCGGCTCACTCCGTTTATTTTTACGTGGTGCTGAGGATTGAACCCAGGCCATGCACATGCTAGGCAAGCGCTCTACCACTGAGCCACAACCCCAGCCCCCTGTTGGATTTTTTAATTCAAATTTTTTCTCCTATTCTTTTTTTTTTTTTTTTTTTTTTTGGTACTGGAGATTGAACTCAGGGACACTCGACCACTGGGCTACATCCCCAGCCCTTTTTTGTATTTTATTTAGAGACAGGGTCTCACTGAGTTGCTAAGTGCCTCACCATTGCTGAGGCTGCCTTTGAACTCAGCCTCCCAAGTGCTGGGATTACAGGCATGCGCCACCGCGCCCGGCTTGTCCCACTCTTAGTGATGTGAGAAGTTTGATCCTTGGTTAAGTGGTAACTGACTGATCTCTCTCTTGGAAATCCTTATCTTTTCCACAATGTGGGGTGATACTTGGGTGCATGGGTAGCTTAAAACCATAAAAAATGTATGGTCTGAAGGCTGGAAGTAGGGGGAAAAAAATGTGTTCCCTTGGGAACCCATAGGGGAAAAGCCTTCCTTGCCTTCCCAGCCTTTGGTAGCCCAAGCCGTTGTGTGGCTTGCAGCTTCACCATTACAGTTCAGCCTCCATCCTCTGGTGGCATTCTCCCTGTGTGCCGGTGTCTTCATATGGCCACTTACCATAAGTAAGGAGACCAGTCATTTTGAACTAAGAACCTGCCTTGCTCCCTGTGGCCTCCTCCTGACTGATTACATCTGCATCAACCTTGTTTCCTAGTAGAAGCATATTCTGGGGATTAGGACATCAAAATTGGGGGTGGGAGAGGAGATAATTCAACCTGTGATGCCCATCACCTTCACTCAATGGTTTTACCATCCACCGATGATCCCTGCTTAGTTATCACCTTGCAGATTGCACAACTGTTCTTTTTTTCTTTTCTTTAAAATCCATTTGTTCATTTTAATTAGGTATATATGACAGCAGAATGCATTTTGATTCATTGTACACAATTGCAGCACCACTTTACGCGATGTAGTGTCACACCATAAGTGCGGTCATACATGTACCTAGGGTAATGATGTCCATCTCATTCCACCATCTTTCCTGCCCCCATGCTCCCTTCCTCCCCTCCCTCCCCTTTGCCCAATCAAAGTTCCTCCATTTTTCCCATGCCTCTCAACAACCGTGTTTTTTCTTAAGTTTCATTGTTTCTTCAACTTTTATTAGCTGGCATTTTTCCATAAAGAAGAAGTTTTGTTTTCCTATTTCTCCTCTTTCTCGCCTCCTTTCTTCTCTTCCTTATTTTTAAAATAATTTAAGTTCATGATTTTTGCTTTGTATACAATCATTTTTTTTTCAATGCCAGGGATTGAATCCAGGACTTTGTGCATGCTAGGCAAGCTCTCTGCCATGGAGCTATTTCCCCAGCCTGCAACCATTATTTTTATACAACCAAACAACTTCTTCATGATCAAAATGCCTCAAAGCTTGACTAGTGAGCGTTCCCTAAGGTCAACTCTTAGTAAAAGAAAGAACTAATAATTTGTTAAACTTTTTTTCAACATTTAAAAATTAAAACAGAAACATTAAATGGGATCACTCCAACTAACCCACCTCTACAGGACCCATTTCTGTCATCCAGCTAAGACAGGGCTAAGGGGATAGGTCTCATTGTCATTCCTAAAGTATAGACATATTGAAAGCTGTCATTTATTGAGTGTTCTGCTTTACATGTATTTATTTGTAATTGTCACAGCAACTCTGTGCATGATATCTTTCTACATATTCCAAATGAGAAATCAGAGACTTAAAGTGAGATACTGGAGAGAGCATGGATTTTGGTAACTGATGGGTTGAATCTTGGCTCTGTCACCTACTAGGTGTGTGATTTGGGCCTCTGTAGCCCTTTGTTTATCTTGTTATTGTGATGATGACATTTTCCTCACAGGTTGAGCCTAGAAGCTTACCTTACAGAGAGTAGGTGCTGTTAGTTCTCTATTGTATAGCCTGATGATAGGCTATGACTTCTAGGTCCACCAGCAATTAATCAGGAGTCCATCTATCTCATTAATTCTGAAGGTGCTCACCAGGAATGGAAGGTAGTTTGACCTAAGTTTCAGCTAAAGTTTGCCTTTAAGTATCTTTCAACAAACAAACAAACAAAAAAAACAGTTCATTAATAATTTCCTTAAAATATTGTAGGAAGGTGGGGCTGGGATTTATTTAGCTCAGTGGCAAAGTGTTTGCCTTGCATGTGCAAAGCCCTGGGTTTCCCCAATTAAAAAAAAAAAAATACTGGAGGAAGAATATCATGTCTATTCAACATAAAAGAACAACTTTGAGGAAGATATTTAGCATGTTACGTGCACATTAAGATGCTCATTTAGGGGGCTGGGGTTGTGGCTCAGCAGTAGATAGCTTGCCTAGTATGTGAGAGGCCCTGGGTTTGATCCTCAGCACCACATATAAATAAATAAAATAAAGGTATTGTGTCCACCTACAACTAAAAAAATAAAATAAAAAATAAAAAGAAGCTCATTTTGGGCTGGGGTTGTGGCTTAGTGGTAGAGCACTTGCCTAGTATATATGAGGCACTGGGTTCAATTCTCAGCACCACATATAAATAAATGAATAAAATAAATGTTCATCAACATCTAAAATATATATATATATGTATATGTGTATACATATATATGCATATTTTATATATACATATATTTTTTTTTCTTTTTTTAAGAAGCTTATTTATAGCCAGGCATGGTGGCACACACCTATAATCCCAGCAGCTTGGGATGCTGACACAGGAAGATTACAAGTTCAAAGCCAGCCTCAGCAAAAATGAGGCACTAAGCAACTCAGTGAGACCTTGGCTCTAAATAAAATACAAAATAAGGCGGGGGATGTGGCTCAATGGTTGAGTGCCTCTGAATTCAATCCCTGGTCCCCCCACCCCATAAAAAAAAGAATCTCATTTATAAAATCACAGTCTTCAAAATAAACTCCAACTTTTGTTCACGTGGAAACAGTGGGTTCATCTGTTCCACAAATAACGATGGGATACATTCTAAGAAATGTGTGGTTAAGCAATATTGTCATTGTGAGAACATCACAAAGTGTTTTACACAAATAGAGCTCACTACGATGTCACTCGGTGATAGAATCTTATGAAACCACCATCATATATTGCAGTCCACTTTGAGACAAAATGTCAGTAGGTGGCCCATGACTGTAGTATTGAGCGCCTACTGTGTTCCAGGCACCTGGGATACATCAAAGAACAAAACAAACATCCCTGCCCACTAGTTGGAGGAGATAGGTGAAAAATAAACAGATTTGCAAATTAAATAGAGTGCTAAAAATAGGCAACTGCAAATGAGAAAAACAAACAAAGCAGGGAATGTACAGAGAATTGCAATTCTAAATAGGATTGACATCATTTGAAAAGTGATATTTGAGCAAAGACTTGAAAGAAGTGAGGCAATTGATCATGTAGCCATCTGGAAGAACAGTAAATACAAAGGCCATTGGACAGGAGTGTGTTTGGCCTGCTGGAGGCACAGCAAGGAGGCCAGTGTGCCTGGAATGCAGTGAAGAAGGGGAAGTATTTTATTTATCTAACAAACACTTCAAATAGCCTGTACTAACAGCACTATTTTAAGCACTTAAAAAATAGTAGCTAGGCCTCCCAAAAACTATAGGAAATGAACACTGATTCTCTCTTTTCCAGATGAGGAAACTAAGGCACAGGAAGATTAAAATAACTGCCCCCAGGGGCTGGGATTGTGGCTCAGCAGCAGAGCGCCCACCTTGCACTTGTGTGGCCCGGGTTCGATCCTCAGCACCACGTAAACATAAATGCATTGCATTGTGTACAACTAAAGTAAATAAATAAATATTAAAAAAAATAACTGCCCCCAAATCATACAGCTATTTTGTGATACAGCTAGGCTTGGAACTGAGTGGTCTGTTTCCAGTGATGGTTGCCTTTAAGCACCAGAGTATGCTGTGTTTCTTCCTAGTAGTAAGAGGTGAGGTCTGGTAAGTGAGGACTAGATCCCATAGGTCACTGAGGACTATTGGTGGAGATTTGGTGTTTAGGGCTATGATGGGGTTCAGTGTCAGAGTGAGAGGTCCTGGGCGGGAGGGGAAGATATGGCATTTACCCCGAATGGTATGGGTCTTAGATAGAAGAGGGATATGTGTTTTTGTTGTCTTTCCAGAAATTTCCAAAGCATTTACATACTTTAGGTATATATATCTTGGCATTTAATATGTTTCTAATAGATTCTAAAGGGTTTTAATTTATGGGAACAAAGAAAATATGATCTGTATCCTATCAATTACCAACATAAGGTAATCTCCCACTTTAGAAGTCTCTCCATGACCTCTATTATGTGATTCTAATGACACTCATGTACTCAGTGATGCTTTCTTGGGGCACCAAAGCAAAGTTTTTTTTGTCTTGGTTAAAATTTTTAAAATACTTTGTATATGCTGGGCACAGTGGCGCATGCCTATAATCCCAGCACTTGGGAGGTTGAGACAGGAGGATTGCGAGTTCAAAGCCAGCCTCAGCAATGGCGAGGCACTTTGCAACTCAGTGATACCCTGTCTCTAATAAAATACAAAAAAAAAAAAAAAAGGGCTGGGGATGTGGCCCAGTGGTCGAATGCCCCTGAGTACAATCCCTGGTACAAAAAAAAAAAAAAAAAAAAACTTTGTATATAACCAGAGATATGTAAAAATGTGCTCTATGTGTGTAATATGAATTGCAATGCATTCTTCTGTCATATATAACAACTTAGAATGAAAGAAAAAAAGATTTTTAAAAATAACTTTATTTTTATGTGGTGCTGAGGATCTAACCCAGTACCTCACATGTGCTAGGCAAGCGCTCTACCACTGAGCTATAACCCCAGGCCCCTAAGCAGTTTTGACTACAAAATTTTGTTTTCCTACTGGAAAGGGGAAAAAAGTATAAGAACAAATGCACCATTTAAGATATGTCCTATGTATATGCCAAAGGTGATGGGTTAATGTTGCTACCTTTTTGGGGCACAATGTGTCGGCACCGTGATTGTGCCACCAGCCCTTCTGGGGCTCCATGATCTTGAGCATGGAGTGATCCTGAAGCCAGTGCCATTGAGAATAACTAAAGGACTCAGGCTCCAGCAATTCGCCCCATTCAAGGAACATTTAGGAGCAGCACAGTAGCATCCTTCTGGAGAAGAGAAGGTTGGTGAAGACTGTAGAGTCATCTAAGAATCATATTAATGAGCATCGTAGTCACAATTTATTTAGCATTTTCTGTATACCTGAACACGAGTTACCTAGTATCAGCATCAACCATGTTATGGGTGAGGAAATGGTAGCTTAGAAATGTTAATTGGCCAAATTATATATCGTGTGACTCAAGCATAGCTCTGCTTGTCGCCAAAGCCCATGTTCCCGCTCATTAGCTGTGCTGTCTAGCAATATCATCCTCTATGGCATATGAATGATTCCTCTGGAACCCTCAAAAACACTATTTTTCTAGAGTGGTTCCAAAATTATAGAGTGAATTTCCATAACCTCAAGTGATTCTGGAGTGAATTTCCATAACAGCAAGTTTCCACCATCACCTTCTTCTCTCAGTTTATCAGCTACATCTTAGAGGCCTTATCAGATGCTCTCATCACCATCTCACAAATCCTGAGTTGCTTATTCTGTCTTAGCCACTGCTGCAGCTGACTTGCTCTGTTTGGGCCCACGGAGTCCTGCTACCAAAGCTGCCACTTTCCGTCTGGTCCTCTCCCTCAGCTGACACCTGACAACCAAGCTCACCAGCTGTCCGCCATGCTGGTTTCTCGCTCTTCTCCTCAATCAAGATTAAAAGCCACACCGCAGAGCACTAGATATGGCTTGCTGTGAGACTAACAGTGAGAACAGGGGACAGGACCCAGAGTATGAGGAAGGTCCCTCCTACCAGGGTGAACTTTGATCATTGGGAGGTAGATAAGAAGGCACCAAGAAGCTGGTTCCTTGTCCTCTCTGAGTACTTACCTGAGGCATGGTTTGGCCATGCCACTCATCTGGCAGTATTGTATATGGTGGCACAGATGTCCCTACTGCCTTCTGCCGATGGCCCAAGCATCATGGGACTGCTTCCCATCTTCTTCTGTCTCTCTTCCCTTTTTCTGTCACCCCCACTGCCCTGGGATTGCATCTCCTAAATAAAACATTACATTAATTCTTGGTTTGAGTTCTATTTTTTCTAGAAAACACCAGCTAAAACATTCGGGTTCACTTTCTCCCAATGGAACCATCAATTCCTAATTCTTCTTGGCTCAAAGCCAAGCTCCTAAGGATGTGTTCCAAGGGGCTGGGGCTGTAACTCAGTGGTAGAGCGTTTGCCTAGCATGTGTGAGGCACTGGGTTTGATCCTCATTACCAGATAAAAATAAAAAAATAAATAAAAGTATTAAAAAAAGGAGTTCCAAAAGGTAGGAATACCTGAAAGTAATATTGTTCATATTATGAGAGGAATTTGAATATTTCCCCTCAAAACAAACAAACAAACAAATGAAAAAGTGCAACTTGTTTGGAAGAAAAGTAATTAAAAGGGTCCTCGGCACTAAAAAGATCTCAAGCCTCCAAATCCCCAAATTCTTTCATTTCCTGAGTATCTTGAACCTTCTTTCCTCTTCCTTTCCAGACCTGTCCTGGTTTGGGTCCCCATGATTCTCACTTAGACTATTATAATTGCTTCCTAGTTTGTCTTTCTGCCTTCACATTCTCTACTCCTTATTTCACCTGAATGCCTCTACTCCTTATTTACCATCAGGTAAATAGTCTTAGAACTGATTTTATCTTGCTCCCATGTGTTCTAAAACCCTTAGTAACCTCTCAATGCCCACAGAATAATGCCTAAAGTGCCTTTTAAGACTAATCTTGGATGACTCTATGACAACAGCAAAAGCCAGGCACTCAGGACCCTCCATACACTGTGGCAACCTACATCTGCAGCTATCCCACTAGCTATTGTATTTCTCTGTTTGATGTATGCCACCAGCTAACCTAGGCAGTTTACTTTTCCCTAAGTATGTGTTTTGTTTTTCTGATATTGATGTGGACAACAAATATACCTGTGGATCTTGATAACCCACTCCTCTCCCCTACAAGTGTCAGATGCCAGTCCCTCCCATAATCCCTTTTAGGGGTTTCTAATAGGATGCAGAATTGTGTATTATCTTTTCCTGCCATCCCAAACAAAGCCACGTAGGCCAGGCGGGGACACCTTGTCCAGGCATCAAGTCCACGCTGATGAGATGGTTTGTCTAGAAAGCTCTGCCCAATACCCTGCACCTGATATTGAACAGACAAGCCAGTTGGATCCTTTCAAGGAGTAGAATGTGAAATACACTGGAGGGAGTCAGCTGTTAGCAGGGGGCAGAAGCTAGAAGATGCACAGAGGGAAGGAAGAAAGCTGAAGTCAGGTGGCAGCAGACACCAAGAGGCAGTAGAAGCTGTGAGACAGAGAAAGGAATAGCAAGTACCAAAGAACAGCAGCAGCAGCAGCAGCAGAGTCGCAGCAACAGCAGATAATCACAGTACAGCAAGAGAGATTTACTGCCAAAGAGCCCACAGGATGGCCCAGTTGCCACGGCTGTACTGTGTGCTGATCACCTTCCAGTGCCCACCGGTCACCGCTTAAACTTAGTTGGACACAACCTGAGTACCTCTGTTCTGAAAATTACATTTTTGTCTCTCGGAATCTCTTATCAGTTCAGATCATGGCAGGAAACTGAAGACACAATGGGCTGAAAAGAATTTGATGAAGTCACATTTACAGAGACTAGGCATATTTAAGAGGATATGCAGGCACCCAAGGGCTAGCAAGGGGAGAAGCCCAGGGCTGAAGAGAAAAGGAAAGGAAATTGTTTCATCAGAGTCGAGAAAGAGCTGGAATTCTAGAGACCCACAGCTACTGCCAAAACCAGTGTGCCAAAGCAGTGAGAAAAAGAGAAGAAATGTCTTGACTTCTTTTTCCTCCTACCCTCTGCTACTTGCCAATACCTCCCACTGACAAACCCAACAGCAAACCAGAGGACAACGGAAGCCAGATGACATGACATGTGGGCACAGAGCAGGGCAGCTTAATCTCTAGAGCCTAAGGCTATGTATGACCTTATATGATGAAAATGCAATTAAGTTTGGGATCTTCGGAAAGGAAGAGAAGAAGTGTATCCTAGATTACTGGGATAGCCCCTAAGTGCAATCACACACAACCTTTAAGAGAGAAGCTGAGGAGGGGCTGGGGTTGTGGCTCAGTGGCAGAGCGCTCACTTAGCACGTGTGAGGTGCTGGATTGGATCCTAAGCACCACATAAAAATAAATAAATAAAATAAAGGTATTGTGCTCAACTACATCTAAAATAAATAAAGAAATAAAATTTTTAAAAAAGAGAGAGAAGCAGAGGGAATTTTAAGTGAGGAGAGAAGGAGGCCATGCGACCAGAGAGTGAGGTGGCCACAAGCCAAGGGAAGCGTAAGACCAACAGCAAGGGGAAGAAGCAAGGAACAAATTCTCCCCTGGAGCCTTCAGGAGCCACTGGCCCTGCCAAAAGCTTGCTCTCAGACGTCTGACCTCTAGAACTGTAAGACAATAAAATACCATTGTTTTAAGGCACCCGATTTAAAGTAATTTGTTATGGTGGCCACAGGAAATCAACACAGAGCCAAATGTACAATGACCAGCCAAAATCTATTCATTTCAATGACTCAATGACATATATCCTTGATCACGTTAGCCGGACATTCTCTTTTTTTTTTTTTTTTTTTTTTTTAATATTTATTTATTTGCTTTAGTTGTACACAATGGGTTTATTTGTATGTGGTGCTGAGGATCGAACCCGGGCCGCGCACATGCTAGGCGAGTGCTCTACCGCTGAGCCACAATCCCAGCCCAGCCGGACATTCTTGTTCCTACCTTTTATATTCCCTTTGGTACTTGTTTGGGGGCCACTCATATGTTCCAGATTCTACGCTCTCAAACAATAGTTAATTTTGCACACAAATATCTTTTCATCCAAGTAAGATTATGACATTCTCCTTTACAACAAGAACCCTGTCTCACCGGGTTCTCTTTGGAGCCCATAAAACTCTTCGCACAGTACTTTTGAACAGAGTGGACATGCCATAATTGGTAAATGAAAAAGAAAGCTTCCATTTGTCTATCTGTAAATGGAAAAATAACAATTTCCACTGACTTGGCTTTCAGAGATAATGATGGTAGTGTTTCCTGGAAACAGTTTCTGTACCTGTAACAGAATGATATATCTGAAACACCCATTCCTGCTGGAGCAATTCCTTAGGGGAAAAAAAAATTACACTTAGTTTTCGAGAGCCTCTCTAGTCCATGCAGAGCTGGAACTGCTTGCAGTTCAGCCCGAGAAGGAACAGGCAGGGGATAATTAAGAAAATAGAAGAGGCAAAGATCCGTGTTTATTCAGGAACTTGGATTCATTCAATAAATATTCATCAAAGAACTATCACCTATATTTATCAAATCTAGTCATAGAAGCCAAGGAAGCACACATACAGAATAAAGCATGATCCCAAGTCGGTAATTGTCATACAATATAGATGAATGCTTTTTGTAAAGGCAGAATGCTATGGGACCAGAAAGAAGGCAGTGACTAACCCCAGCGATGGGAGTTTCACTCCCCAAAAAGTGACATTCAAGCCGGCTTTTTAGGACTTCATCAAGCAGAGGCGAAGTCAGGAGCATTCCAGGACCAAGAGAAATAACTTTGCCTGAGCAGTTGCCAAGCCAACCACACCCTGCTCAGTCCCATTGTATCCACAGAGGCCTATTTTTATTCATTATCCTCCTAGTTACTTTTTAAGAGAAGAGAATGCAGACGACTTCCCTGTTTCGAATCCAGGTATTTTATATATCAAAGAAAGGAGATCATCTGGGGGCTGGGGCTGGGGCTCAGTGGTAAGGCACTTGCCTGGCATGTGTGAGGCACTGGGTCTGATTCTCAGCACCATATATAAATAAATAAAATAAAGGTCTATCAACAACTAGAAAAAATATATATATATTAAAAAAAAAAGAGGATTATCTGGAGGGAAAGTAGAGGTTGACTCCTGGCAAGTCCAAACAACCATCCAAGAGTGGATTTAAATGGAAACATACCTTTCCTTAGTGTCCACCTCATTTCTGAAAACTGAATTATGCTGTCCTGGGAGAAAATGTGGTAGCAGGGCATTTAGAGCCCTGGGGAAGGTAGGCAAGGGCTGAGAACACCCCCTGTCCCACTGCCCGGGAACAGTAGGCACTTTTTTCTTTTCTTTCTTTTTTTTTTTTTTTTTTTTTAATATTTATTTGTTTGTTTTTAGTTGTACACAATGCCTTTATTTTTACGTGGTGCTGAGGATCGAACCCCGGCCGCACACAGGCTAGGCGAGCGCTCTACTGCTGAGCCGCAACCCCAGCCCCAGTAGGCACTTCTTTGAGACAAACTCTCCTTGAAAGGGAATCATGGCCAAGGCCCTTTCTCCTCCCTAGGCTGACCTTCAGATCCCTCCGTGGGGAGCAGCTCTGTCCCCGGCACCGCCCAGCTTCTCTCCCAGTCCAGCCCTGCCAGGCCTCTCAGACCAGAGCTTGTGAGTGGGAGGAAAACCTCTTGGGAAAGCAGCCAGGAGAGAGGAAAAGACTGGCCAGACTCCACCAAGGGGCATAGGGTTCCCTATCCTCACCCTGTAGCTGCCACTGGAAAATGGGGAAGCTGGGAAATCGGAACCCCAGCCTCAGAGTCCTCATCCCTTGCTCTTGTTTTCTCAGGAAGCCTCTACCTTCCAGACCCTGCCAGGAAGCCGGCGGCATTTTCACGAAGCAGTAATAACAAGGACAGAGCGTTCTAGCCTGCTGGAGCCTGCTGGCTGGTCACTCTTTCCACTGCCTTTTGTTTTCATGCATCATTCCCCTCACTTGCTTCTCAGATTCCTCAGGGCTTTGAAAAAGCCACAAATGCTCCACACAGTGACACCACCCAGCGGGCTGGCAGACATGGCTGACACGCATCCTGCCCTAAGCGATCGCACATAAGCAAGCCCTGACAACTGACGCCCACCCGTATGCCTAGCAAGAGGCAAGTCAGCTTCCAGAAAGGGCCCACCTCCCATCGGCCTAGCTGGCAGAGGCAGGACTTTAGATTAAGCACCACCCAGTGGACTGATAAATCACATTGTTGTTGTATTAAAGTGCATCTGCAGCAAGCACGGTGGCTTACGCCAGTAATCCCATTACTCAGGAGGCCGATGTAGGAGGATCACAAGTTCAAGGCTAGCCTGGGTAACCTAGTGAGACCCTTTGTCAAAATAAAGAGCTGGAGATCTAGCTCAGAGGTGGAGTGCTTGCCTAGCATGCATGAGGACCTGGGTTTAATCCCTGGTAGGGCAAAAATAAATAAACTGTTTAATTAAATAAATCCATCTTCAACATTTGTTAGGCAGTAGTACTTTTCCACCCTTCTTTCCTTAAAGCTCTAAATGCCAGAGTCTCTGTGGGCCTATTGACATATTAGACTGTACACACACATACATGGAGCAGAGGGGCTCTCAATAATGTGTTTCAGAATTTATTTTATTTGGAAATAAAAGTTCATTCTATATAATCATCCATCCTCATAAACAATAATCCTTTGAAACTCTAGCCAGTTTCAAACCACACTCCCCTATTAGAATCTACTAAAATAGGACTCAGATATGTGTACTGGTTTTTAACTCAGCAGTATTGGTTAGAATGTGGGGCAGGAGAAATTATCATATATCTCTGGTAAACGTAAAGATTGGCTCAGCTACTACAGAGAGTAACCTGGAAAGCAATCCAGTAAAGTTGAGATATGCATATCCTATTTGCTAGCAATTTCCATTCTAGATATATTCCCTAGAAGAATTCTCACATATGTGTCCAAGGAGACATACAAGGACAGGAATTGCATCATGATTTGAAATAGCAAAAAGCTAGACATAGCAATTATCCACTTATAAGAGAATAGAGCCTAAAATATTTATACACATGGGTTGGGTGGCTCATGCCTATAATCCCAGCAACTTGGGAGGCTGAGGCTAGAAGATCTTAAGTTTGAGGCCAGCCTCAGCAACTTACCAAACCATATCTCAAAATTTAAAAATAAGTAAAAAGGACTAGAGATGTAGCTCAGTGGTAGAGCTCCTCTGGGTTGAATCCTCAGTACAAGAAAACAAACAAAAAAATAAACAAACATACACACACAGTGGGATAATACATTACAGTACTTTATAGTATAATGTTACTATGCTACAGGGGTTGAAGCTCAGTGGTAGAGTGCTCGCCTCACATGTGGAGAGCACTGGCTTTGATCCTCAGCCTCACATGAAAAATAAAATAAAGGCATTGTGTCCATCTACAACTAAAAAAATACTAAAAAAATAAGAATGGATTAGCTCCATAACTATCACATGGATAAATCTCAAAATGACATTGAAGAAACATGCTGCAGAAAAATATGTATACTATTTGTATACGTTTCAACTCTCAAATTTTATATATTGTGTGGTAAAATATGCATGGACAGGATTCCTACCATGTTTAAAAGAGATTGGTTATCTCTGGGGAGAGATGAGATGGAAGGGCCTTCTCTTTCAACTAAAATGTTTTCTTTATTTAAAAAATATTAAAGAAATATGGCAAACTGATATTAGTTATTAAATCCAGATAATGGATAAATGACTCTGAGAGTCATGGACATGCATTGCAAAAGGATCTCTTGAAGTTCCTAGGATTCTCAATTTTGGAAAATAAGTTGGTTTTGTATAATCAGCCACCCTCATAAACACAAAGGACACTAGTGAGCCCTTTGAGTTATGTGTGCTCATTAAGACGTCTTTCATTAGTGGAGGAGCTGTTGTACAGGTCCACTAACTCAGGTTCCCTTGTGATCTCCTAGATTTGTGAGAATCCTAAACAGTCAAAGGGTAATGGGATAGAGATAGGCATTGGTCCACATGTGGAGATAATTATTATAATTATATCCAGAAATTTCCAGAGTGAAAATCAGATAAAATTTTTAATGCAGTTGTCCATGCCCGCACCATCTGAGGAATATGATATGGTAGTTCTGAGGTGAGGTTCTGGAATCTATTTTTAAAAGGTTTGCCAAGAGATTCTGATGACCAGCCAGGTTTGAGAAATGATAATGAACTATGGTTATGTCTACTAATGTTATCAAAGAAGTTGGGTAGGGGCCAGGGAGAAAAAGAAGCAAGAAAATTAAAGGAGGAAAGGGAGGAAGAAGGAAAGGAAGTAGGGCCATAGTGAGCCTTCAAACCCAGTTCAAATACTTCCTACTCTATTCCTCCTGGACCTCTCCAGCCTTGAATTGTCTCTCATCCCCATGAACTTTGCTAGAACTCTATCTGTAGCATTCATTTAGCAATTCTTTTGTACTTCCCCGTACCTTGCTAAAATAAGTGATTGTTTATTCAAGAGGCTTGTGTCTCATTTCTTAAATTAGGATATAAGTTTTAGGACCAAGACCGTATCTTGTTCATCTTAGTATTTTCTATGGTGTCTAACACAATGCTTCACACAGAGAAAGCAGTCAAGCATCATGAGTACAAATACAAGATCAAGAATTTCAGAAATGTGCCAGGCACGATGGTGCACACTGGTAATCCCAGTGGCGAGGGAGGCTGAGGCAGGAGGATCTTGAGTTCAAAGCCAGCCTCAACAACTTAGCAAGGACAAGCAACTCAGTGAGACCCTGTCTCTAAATAAAATATTTTAAAAGGTTGGGGATATGGCTCAGTGGTTAAGTACCTCTGGGTTCAATTCCTAGTTCTGAAAAAAAAAATTTTTTTTTTTAAATATGACAGGATGGGGCTGGGGTTGTGGCTCAGAGGTGGAGCGCTCGCCTAGCACGTGCGCGGCCTGGGTTCGATCCTCAGCACCACGTGGACATGGATGCATTGCATTGTGTACAACTGAGGCAAATAAATAAATATTTAAAAAAATATGACAGGATATGAAATTAATATATGACTCAACTGTATTTCTATGGATTAGCATTGAAGAATCTGAAAATGAAATCCAATGCAATTCCTACCAAAATCCCACTTTTTTTTTTTGCAAAAATTGACTAGCATTAAAATTAGACAAAATAGTGGGATTTATTATACCATATTCATAAATGCACATAACCTGGGCTGGGATTGTGGCTCAGTGGTTGAGCACTTGCCTAGCACATATGCGGCCTGGGTTCGATTCTCAATACCACGTAAGAATAAGGGCATTGTGTACAACGAAAACAAATAAATAAATATTTTTTTAAAAAAATGCACACAACCTAATTTGACCAATCTTATTCCCTAGTACCTTCCCTTTCCCTCCCATCCTTCTTCCCCCATCTACTTCTCTATTCTACTGATCTCCCTTCTATTGTTGTTATTATTATTTTAGTGCATTATAATTTATATACATATATATATAATTTATTTAAAATTGACTAGCTGATCCTACAATTCACAGCCCAAAATAGGCACAACCACCTTGAAGACAAAGAATGAAATGGGAAGATGAACAGTTAGTTCCCAAAACCTACAACAAAACGGCAGTAATCAGATATAAGGTATAATGATACACATATATATCAGTGAAATAGAATTTAAAGTTCAGAAATAAACCCTCACATTATGGTCAATCAAATTTTTTTTTTCAGGCTGGGATTATAGCTTAGTGGTAGAGCACTTGCCTCACATGTGCTCTCTCTCTTGCGCTCTCTCTCTCTCTCTACACACACACACACACACACACACACACACACACACACATAATTATAATGCAGTAACTAAAATAATAATAACAAAAATAGAAGGGAGATCAGTAGAGTAGAGAAGTAGATGGGGGAGGGAGGATGGGAGGGAAAGGGAAGATACTAGGGAATGAGACTGATCAAATTAGGTTATGTGCATTTATGAATATGGTATAATGAATCCCACTATTTTGTCTAATTATAATGCACCAATAGTTTTTTAAAAAATATAAAACTGGGGCTGGGGTGTGGATCCATGGTAAAGCATGCGCTCAGCTTGTGTGAGACTCTGGGTTCAATCCCCAATATATACATACATACATTCATACATATCCTAGAAGCAACGTAGGAATAAATCTTCATGACCCTGAATTTGGTGATGATTTCCTAGATGTGTCACCAAAAACAGAAGTGACAACATTTAAAAAATAAATAAATTGGACTTCAAAAATAAAATCCTCTATGCTTCAAAGGACTCCATCAAGAAAGTGGAAAGACAACCACCTGCAGAATGGGAGAAAATCTTTACAGGTCATATATGTGACCTTATATCCAGAATACATAAAAACTTATCACAACTCAATAATAGATAAATAATCTAATTAAAACACAGGCAAGGAATTTGAATAAACATTCCTCTAAAGAATATATACAAATGACCACTATGCACATGAAGAGCTACTCAACCTCATTAGTCATTAGGAAAATACAAGTCAAGATCACAATGAGACACCTTTTCACATCCACAAGAAGGGCTATAATAAAAACGGACAATAACAAGTGTCGGGGAGGATATAAAGAAATCAGAACACTCATGTTCCCAGTGAGTGTGTAAAATGGTGTAGCCACTTTGGAAAACTGTTTGACAGTTTCTCAAAGTGCTGAACCAAACAGTTACCAAATTACTCAGCAATTCCTTTCTAGTCATACACATATCAAGAGGAATGAAAACATCCACATTCATATGTGGTATTATTATTTTTTTAAAAAATTCTCTTGTAGTTGTAGATGGACAGCACGTCTCTTTTTTATTTGTTTATTTATTTTTTTAATGTGGTGCTAAGGATCGAACCCAGTGCCTCACATGTGCTAGGTTAGCGCTCTGCCACTGAGGTACAGCCCCAGCCCCATAGCAGTATTATTTACAATGGACAAAAAGTGAAAGCAGGGGCTGGGGATATAGCTCAGTTGATAGAGTGCTTGCCTCAAGTGCACAAGGCCCTGGGTTCAGTCTCCAGCACCACAAAAAAAAAAAAAAAAAAAAAAAAAAAAAAGCAATCCATGTCCCTTGATTGAAGAGTAAATAAACAAACTGTGGTATATCCATATTAAAAAAAAACAAATAATGTACAGATACAGGATACGATTGAATGCACCTTGAAAACATTATGCTAAGGGAAAGAAGCTGGTTACAAAAGACCACATATCATATGATTCTACTTTAATGCCCAGAGTGGGCAAACACATAGAGACAGAAAGTAGATTAGTGGTGGGCAAGGGCTAGGGTGGGCTAGAGGGAGGCTGGAAGGAGAAATGATTACTAATGGATGCAAAGTTTCTTTTTAGCATATTGAAAATATTCTAAAATCAGAGAGTTGGGATGTGACACAATTTTATGAAAATAGTAAAATAAAAACTGAACCATATATCTTAAATAGGAGATTTTTATGTATACAATAGATCTTGATAAAGCTGTAAAAGAAATAAAACATAGATAATGCAGTTTTAAATTCCAGCTCAATTAATGTTTCTGAACATACCAAGTTCATTCCCTGCTCTGGGTCTTGGCTTCAGTTACCCAAGTCTTTGCACTGTTGGCTTCTCATCATTTAGGTCTTCAGAATCCCTCCTCTGGTGTTGTCCATCTCCCCCACCCCTGTCAATCACTATTAATTATCTTATTTTATTTTTTATAGTGTTAATCACTATCTGAAAGCATCTTAGTTCTTACTTCACTAGTTTCTCATCTGTCTCATGAGAATAGGGACCTATGGGGGCTGGGGTTGTGGCTCAGCAGTAGAGTGCTCGCCTAGCACATGCGCGGCCAGGGTTCGATCCTTAGCACCAAGGATTGCATACAACTAAAAATAAATAAATAAATGTTAAAAAAAATAAAAAATAAAAAGGAGCCGGGCGCAGTGGTGCACACCTGTAATCCCAGCAGTTGGGAGGCTGAGGCAGAAGGACCACAATTCCAAAGCCAGCCTCAGCAATGGCGAGGCACTTAGCAACTCAGTGAGACCCTGTCTCTAATAAAATACAAAAAAGGGCTGGGGATGTGGCCCAGTAGTTGAGTGCCCCTGAGTTCAATCCCCAGTACCAAAAAAAAAAAAAAAAAAAAAAGGAATAGGGACCTAATCTCAACACAACTCTATACATATGTCTAAAATAGTGTCTGGCACACAGAATCTAATAATTTTATTAGATGTTGAATGAATGGATAGTGGTTAATTTCCAAGCTTCATTTAATCTTTCTAAATCTTCATCTCCTAGCTACAAAATGTCATTATAATAACAATTATACTCAACCCATCACATTCTTGTGAGGATTAAATAACAACATATGCAAAAACATAGCTCAGTGTAGACATTCAATAAATGTTAATAATAATTATTATTACTATTTTCACCACCACTACTAATCTGTTTTCTTTCTTTCTTTCTTTTTTTTTTTTTTTTTTTTTTTTTTTTTTTTTTTTTTTGTGGTGCTGGAGATTGAACCCAGGGCCTTGTGCATGCCGGGCAAGCACTCTATCAACTGAGCTATATCCCCAGCCCTACCACTACTAATCTATAATTAAAATGGCCCAGATGTGGATAATGAGCACTTGAACTAAGGATTTTCAATGGAAAAGGAATGTTTGGGTCCCACATTTAAGGCTGGACAAAGACCCTAGAATCTGGCTCCTCCTTAAACTCACTCAATGAATAATAGCTATAGCTTTGTTAATGTTGCTGTTGGTGGTGCTGCTGCTGGGGTTCAAACCCAGGGCCTTGTGCATGCTAAGGATGTGCACTACCATTGAGCTACCCATCCCAGGCCAATATCTGTAACTATTATTGCGATCACCTGCATTATAAAGAAAGAAAATTTTTAAAAAATAATGAAGAAGGAAAAGGAGGGAGAAAAGAAAGACTAAAGAGAAATGAGGGGCTGGAGTTGTGGCTCAGTGGTAGAGCACTAGCCTGGCATGTGTGAGGCCCTGGGTTCGATACTCAGCACCACAAATAAATAAATAAATAAATAATCCATTTACAACTAAAAAAAATATTAAAAAAGAAAGAAAGAAAGAAAAGAAAAAGAAAAAGAAAAATGGCCCTAAGAGAAGGGAAAACAAGAGAATGGGTTGATCTATGTATTGAGCATAATCTACTTTTTGTCCATTTATTATACATTCCACAAGAATGTAGTATCTACTTAATTAGTAGATAATTTTGCCTCTTCCTTGTTGACTTCACAGATCCATGTTGTGGAGTTATTGAAGCATAACTGTGAACCACCTGAGGAGTGAGGCTGGTTTCACATAGCTAGGAAGTGGCTTGTATTACTGATCAGCATCTAACATCTAGGCTTATCACATTTTTAGTAATCCTCATTAAAAGTCAGAGTCATAGAAAGCTGTGCTTTACTGTCTTTTGTGAAAGAAATGATATGTTATAGTGGCATATCAATCATGAAAATTATGGTTATGCTGCAAGAACAAATGACCCCAAAATGTCAGCAGCTTACAACAACAGTGTATGCCTCATTCAAGCTACTCGTCCACTGTAAGTCAGGCATGGCTCTGCTCCAGCTTGTCTTCATTCCGAGGCCCAGACTAATGGAGCAGCTATTATCTGAAACATCACTGGTTGTCATGGAGAGGGAAAAGAAAGATCGTGAACCAAACTCTGCCCCAGATGGACCTACATCACTTCCACCCACATTTCATTGGCCAAAGCAGCAAGGGAAGGCGGCACAGTCTTCCAAAAGGGAGAGAGAACAGAGGGAAGAATCCTGAAATGTTTAGAAAAGAGTAACACAGCTTACCAAGGTCGTCTTCACAAATTTTGGAACTGTGGGGGGTCGCCTGGTAGGGGGATACCTAAAGGGATTTCTGTTTCAAATTTCACTGATGCTCTTTTGGGTATGGAAGAAAATGAAATAATAAGCACATCCGAAATGGGATTACAAGTACAACATAATAAATTACCATATATGCAATATACTCTTTTAGAGTTCCGAGATAAGAAATATACAAGTACAAAATACAAATAAAGGAGCAGAAGCCCTTTGAGAAGTCCAGTTTTCTAGAGAAGTCTAGTTTATACGATGACTCTCAGATCTCTGAGGATTCTTCCTAGTCCTCCTGGGCTCTCTAGTCACAGGACATTTCCACTAACTTCTCTGGGGACTGAGGCATCCTGTCTTTCAGGAAATTTGTGTTTTGTGCAATTGATGACTTTTTGGATGCTGGGAAAGAGCATATTCCTGTACTTGGTAGCTGTGAATTACAGTAATCATGTCACTGTATTTCTAAGGGATGAAGAATTTGTTTACTTTCTGGTCTAGTGGCTAGGTTTTTTAACCCTGAATCTCAAGCCTGCAATGACTTATGGTTTTGGACATATAGATGTTATGGGATGAATTGTGCCATCTTCCAACCCAATGCATATTGAGGCCCTATCCCCTGGTACCTCGAAATGTAATCATATTTGTAGATAAGGTCTTTAAAAAGAAAATTAAGTGAAAATGAGGCCTTTAGGGTGGGCCCTTATCCAATATGGCCATTGTTCTTACAATAAGAGGAAATTTGGACCCACAGAGAGACAGCAGGGCTGTGCACACCCAGGAAAAACCATGTAAGGACACAGCAAAAGGCAACCGTGTGCAGTCCAAGGAGAGAGGACACAGAAAAAAACAAACTTGTTCACATTTTGTTCTCTGACTTCCAGCTTCCAAAACTATGAGAAATAAATGTGTGTTACTTAAACTACCCAGTCTGTGGTATTTTGTTATAGCAGCCCGAGCACACTAATACAGTGGTTCTTTGAAATATGTAACAATGACATAGTATATATTTTAAAAAATATTTATTTATTTTAGTTGTACACAATGCTTTTGTTTATTTTTACATGGTGCTGAGGATCGGACCCAAGCTGCGCACAGGCTAGGCGAGCTTTCTACTGCTGAGCCACAATCCCAGCCCCGACATAGTATATTTTAAAGAGCCTATGCTTTGCATTGTTGCTTTTGCACTAGTGGTGATGGATGGCATCTTTTGATCCCCTCTGTCAACAATGATTAGAAACATGAGAAATCTCAAGAAGATCAAGTCCTATGCAGTGGTTGCCTTCCATAAGCATGTGGGAGACCTTGGGAATGCCCTGTTCGCCAATCTGAAATAAGGTGAACACTTAGAAGAAAGTCTTTCCAGATCCTCAGGATTTTCATGAATTGGTAGAGATTGGTCCAGATGTGCTTAAAACCAGGGAAAATGTCATTTTAAATGATATTTAATTACTGAGAACTCTTAATAACATGGAGGGATGATTATATTGTAATTGAAAAATTCAGCATGCAAAATTAAGATGTATAGACAGAATCACCTTAACTGCATAATAATCTGCATAGAAGACTTTTTAAATATACAGTCAGAGTTTACATTAGTTTTTCCTTATGATGAGACTACAAGTTCATTTTGTTTTCTTCTCTGTGCCTTTTTGTATTTATTTTTTCATATTGAGTATTATTATTATTTTTATAATCACAAAATATATTTATATTTTCAGGAGTAAAAATGGGAGCAGAGGGTATACAACCCAATGCCAGGACTGAGAGTCATCTCTGGAGAGGCAGCTCTGGGGCTCATGGTTAGACCTGAATGCCACCAAGGGCCTGTTGCCCACTGTCCTCTTGAGATTTGCTCCTAGGACACTCCTCTCATGCCTGGAAATTCCAACTCCTGTCTAGAACCCTGACTGTACCTTCAGACTGCTAACCCCTGACTCTGAACTTAGACTTTTCTTCCTGGATTCAAGTGTCCACTCTTTCTCAACCAAAGATCTGATCCAATGTTTCCTCCCCTCCCCCACACTTTGCTCCCAAACTTTGGCTCTCTGAGGCTGCCTGTCAGTGCCATACAGACACCTGTGCTCACCATGAGCAGAAATGGCTGCAAAGTAACAGGCATCACATGAAGGGGAGGGGAAAAAAGAAGGCAAATACTGATTTGGCACTCATAGTTCCCCCTACTCTTCTTTTTCCTCTTCCTTAGAGGATTCGCTATTTTTTTTTTGGGGGGGGGGGGTATCAGGGATTGAACTCAGGGGCACTTGACCACTGGGCCACATCCCCAGCCCTTTTTTGTGTTTTTTTTATTAGAGACAGGGTCTCACTGAGTTGCTAAGTGCCTCGCCATTGCTGAGGCTGGCTTTGAACTCGCGATCCTCCTGCCTCAGCCTCCCAAAGTGCTGGGATTACAGGCATGCGCCACCGCGCCCGGCGAGGATTCGCTATTTGATTGGTGAGTTTGCAAAGAATACACAGAGCACGCTCAGCATAGTCCCTCTTTCTTCCTTATAGGTATCCATTGCCCACAGTGAGGAAACCACCTGGCTCTGCTCCTGTAGGGGTGCAGAGTCCCCTTCCGAACCCCACCCCCGGGTACATAGGCCTGTCCGGATAAAATGTTACCCATGGGGCTGGGGCTATGGCTCAGCGGTAGAGTGCTCGTCTCACATGTGTGAAGCCCTGGGTTCGATCTTCAGCACCACATAAATAAAATAAAAGTATTGTGTCCACCTACAATGAAAAAAAAATTAAAAATAAATAAATAAAAATGTTACCCATGATGGAGTGAATTATAAAAACTAATTGTGAAAATCAATTAGCGGGCTGGGGTTGTGGCTCAGCGGTAGAGTGCTCGCCTAGCACACGCACTGCCCTGGGTTCGATCCTCAGCACCACATAAAAACAAATAAATAAATAAAATAAAGTTATATTAAAAAAAGAAAATCAGTTAGCAGTCCTATTAGTTCTCATAATGAACAGGCTTTATCAATAATCAACATTATTAGGGACTAATGACAACTCTCCCTGAATTTACACGTTGATATGCTAACCCCCAGTGAGGGGATGGTATCAGAAGGTGGGGGGACTTGGAGAAGTGATTAGGTCAAGAGGGTGGAACCCTCATGAGTGGGATTAATGTCTTTGTGAAAGGGACCCCAGAGCTCTCTCACTCTCTTTTTGCCAGGCAAAGATGGAGTGAGAAATTAACCGTTGGTATTCCTAGGCCCTCACCAGAACCTACCATGCTGGCACCCATCTTGGACTTCCAGTCTCTAGAACTGTGGGCAGTGAGTGTCTGTTGTTGATAAGCCACCCAGTTGTGGGTACCTTATTATAGCAACCTGAACATACCACCTGCGGCAAAGGCAAGAGTCTCCTCTCCATCTGCTCACCGTTTGGTCTCTCATCTTGACCACAGCCAGAGATGGGAAGCGGGCAAAGGAATGCTGTTAATGGGATCTTCTCAGGGACTCACAAGGGAAATAATTAACCAGGTAGAGTGTCAGAGGCCTATAATCTCAGCAACTCGGGAGGCTGAGACAGGAGAATTGCAAGTTCCAGGCCAGCCTCAGCAACTGAGCAAGACCCTGTCTCAAAAAAAAAAAAAAAAAAAAAAAATAGGGCTGGGGTTGTAGCTCAGTGGTGAAGCATTCCTGGGTTCAATCTCTGACACACACACACCCCAAAAAAAAGAAAGAACTCAAGAGCCAACTCTGTTCCCAGCATTAAGAAAGGAGCTTCAGGGGCTGGGGTTGTGGCTCAGTGGTAGAGTGCTCACCTAGAATGTGTGCGGCCCGGGTTCGATCCTCAGCACCACGTACAAATAAACGAATTGTGTACAACTAAAGCAAATAAATGAATATTTAAAAAAAAAAAAAAAGAAAGGAGCTTCACATATGTTATTTTATTTAATCCCCACATCACTCTGTTATTTTCCCATATTACGTATAAGGAAACTGAGACTCAAAGAAGTTAGACAACTTGACCTACTTCTCGCAGCTAATAATTGGCAGACATCTCTCTGATTTCAAAGCCCAAGCACTTTCCCTTCTCAAGAGCTTATCCTGGGTGCTAATTCTTGACTGAGAGAGCAATCTTCATTAATACCTCATTATGATTAATAACCAACTAAGGTATCAATGGAGCAACATCCAAAGGAAGCAAAGATTACACAACCAAAAGACAAGGAACAAAGTGATTATCAAACTCCAGAGTAAAAAAAAAAAATCTATCTTCCCCTGGATTTCTTGGAGACTTTTGAACAAATGGCCTCCCTTCCCATCCCCCCCATCCCCCCAACTTGAGCTCTGGCTTCCCCAGTTGTAAAATAACTCAATAATACCCAGTCCTACTTAAGTCAGACCACATGTCGTGCTTCTCAGAGACTAGCTTCAGCACGGTTGCCCTTCACTCTTACTTCTCATTAAAAAACAAATGTACGTCCTATTGCCTCGGGTAGCATATGGAACAGTCATTGTAATGAATAATGGATCAGCTTAACAATATACGAAAACCAGAAATAGTGAACTGATGAACAGAAAATGATATTAAAATGTTAGCTGTAGGTGGCCGACCGACCCTTTAAGCAGACAAGCTGGAGAAGATGTTTGGCTCTGACCCCTGAAGGACAGGCAGCTGGCCGCGGAACCACAGTCACTCTCCACGAGCCAGCAAACTCCCCAGAAGCCAAGGGACCAGGCAGTGTTTACAGGAGCTCAAACCACTGCTACTTTCTTCTCAACAAAAACTCAGAAAGTACAAGGGCACCCCACAGGCCAATAAGCACATTCCTCATTGTCCTCCAGGGAAATTTGATACCGAAGAGATGGACCTTTTCCAAAAGAGTGGTTGGTTCAAGCCAGATGAGGAATTACAGAAAAGATGGCCATCCATGGAAAATACCTTGCCTCCAAATCCCTAACGTCTTCATTAGGCAACTGAAAACAGGCACACCAGCTGGTCTCAACTGCTTTGAAGCACTGTGGTACAGTAGAAAGAGCAAGGCTGTCGGGCTGGCGACAGGAGACTAGCCTTCTAGCCTCCAGCTCTGCCAAGCTTTAGCTGGGTGATCTTGGCAAAGACACTTGACTTCTCTGGGCATCACTTTCCTCATTTGTTAAAGTGAGATTGAACCAGACTATAATGCCTCGTGGTTCCAAATCCCTTTATCTTTAGTCCTTTACCTAAGGTTCTTTCATCAATGGATTAACATCTTACATTTGAAGACGATTAAAGCAGGTCCTTGAGTTTTGTTTTGCAGAGGCCCTGTTATTCCAGACATTGTGCTCCCTCCTTTTCTTATTCTCCATTGGCTCCCTTTCCTATACAAATTAAACCAAAATTCTCCAGTGTGGCATTCAAAGTTCTTCATGATTGGCCCATGCTTATCTACCCAGTCACGTGTGTTTTTTTTTTAAAATATTTATTTATTTACTTTAGTTGTGCACAATGCAATGCATTTATGTTTACGTGGTGCTGAGGTTCCAACCCGGGCCGCGCACGTGCGAGGCCAGCACTCTGCCGCTGAGCCACAACCCCAGCCCAGTCGCGTGTTTTATATTCTAACAATAGAACACTTGAACTTCCCCACGATGTCCTTATTGCATTATCAAATATTTATTGATATTTGCACTCTGTATTAGACACTCATACCTGTGTTTGCACAGTTTACTTGAATGTAGTATATTAACATGTTAACTAGAATAAAGCTTGCTGCTTTAACATACAAACTATAAAATATTGGTCAGTTGGGGCTGGGGTTATGGCTCAGTGGTAAACTACTCACCTAGCACATGCAAGGCCCTGGGTTCAACAATCCTCAGTACCACATAAAAATAAATAAAATAAAGGTGTTGTATCCAACTACAACTAAAAAATAAATATTTAAAAATAATATTGGTAAGTTAACACAACAGAAGTTTCTTTCTTAGCCAGGTAATAAGCAAGCTTTTCTCTCAGGGTCCCTCTGCTTTCAGCTCTGCCATCCTCTAAGATTTAGAGTCTTTCCCTTCTAGAGTTGGCAGCTGGGAAAGAGAAGGAAATCCCAGTTCAAGGGCTGTTTCCTTTGTGAAGTCTTCCCTGACCTGCATAGGTCCTCCTTTTCCTTGTCCACTGGCCTTTGCACCTTTGTCCATTAGAACATTCACCATGTGGCCAGGTGTGGTGGCACACGCCTATAATCCTGGTGTCTCAGAAGGTTGAGGCAAAAGGATCACCAGTTCAAAGCCAGCCTCAACAACTTAGCAAGGCCCTAAGCAACCCAGTGAGACCCTATCTCTAAATAAAATATGAAAAGGGCTGGGGATGTGGCTCAGTGGTTAAGTACCCGTGGGTTCAATCCTGGTACCCCCTCTCCCTCCTAAAAAAGAAAAGGAATCTGTCTTTCCAATAAGCTCCATGAAAGTAGGGACCTCTTGTTCTTTGCTCTGACTCCAGGACCTAGCAAACTGTGCAGGATATGGTCGGTACTCAACAAATATTTTGGAATGAATGAATGCATAAAGAAATGAATAAATTCATGAATGAAGACTGTACTCTTAACCCCAGGAGTCATATAAGTACATGACTTGGATTATAAAAGGAAAACATGGATGGATCAAAAAAAAAAAAAAAAAAAGAAAAAAAGAAATTACCAGAATCACTGGGAAAACAGCTCAGAGTGCACATCAGGACCTTGCCACCATTACCTCGTACAGTCCATGTCATTATCCGCCTTATGTAAGAAGATGAACAAACATTATCTGAGGAAGCTAAAATCTCCAAGGGAATGCTAGCCTGTGAGTAAATGAGGACAAATGGATGCCTCTAAAACGGCAGGACCATGAAACAGCCTCAGTAAATTGGTTAATGAGAGAAACAGGAAGAAAGGACGCAGACAATAACAGAGTCATGACAACTATGAAAAGCACACTGATCAAGAAAAGACAAAAACACGTTTTAAATATTTTTTGAAGAGATATTGCAGTGGACTGACTGTTATGTCTTTCCAAGACTCTTATGTTATACCTAACTCCTAAGACCGTGGTGTTTGGAGCTGGGGACTTTGGAAGGTGCTTTGGTCACGAAGCCAAAGCCCTCATGAATGACCCCAGAGAGATTCCCTCACGTCTGTCACCCTGTGAGGACAGGGCAAGAAGGATCCACCTATAGACCAGAAAGCAGACCCTCACCTTATACTGAAACTCCAGGTGCCTTCATCTTGGACATTTTAGTCTCTAGAACTGTGAGATACAAATTTCTGTTGCTTATAAACTACCAGTTAATGGTATTTGGGGATATAACAGCCCTACTTGATTAAGATGGCTCTGAAGACAGTCCTTTTAATATTTGTGACACATTGATTCTCCTCATGGGATGTTTGTGACAAGGTTTGGTTTAGATAGTCCGCATGGAGATTACTTGACAGCTTCATCATGGGAACCATCTAATTGATGACAAAGGTAATGTGAGCCAGGTGTGGTGGCCTGTAATCCCAGCTAGTCTAGAGGCTGGGGCAGGAGGATCACAAGTTCAAGGGTAGCCTGGGCAACTTAGTGAGACCCTGTCCCTAAGTAAAATTTAAAAGGAATGGGGTTATAGTTCAATAGTAGAGCACTTGCCTAGCATGTGTGAGGTCCTGGGTTTAGTCCCCAGCACCACAAAAAGAAAAAAAAAAAAAAAAGGGAGGTAAGGAGGGAGGCAGGGAGGAAGGCAATGTGCAAGTGCAAGGGCAACTTACAATCGACATCTCTGCATTGAACCAGTAAGTTCCCAGTTTGGACTGATTTGTGGTGATAATGATATTGGTGCTTCTGATGGTGGATGGAATTTTTCCAGGAACTGACTGAGAGATTAAACATAGGTCTTAGGCATTAAGTAAACTGAAATAGGAGAGCACATTTATTTTGTAACCTTGGATGATGCACAAGAACAGAACTATCTGCATGCCCCCAGAAGTCTTCTGTGTCCCCCTATGGCAGAAACTGCTCTGAGCTGGGCACTCAGCTAGCCCATATTTCCCAGCCTCTCTGGAAGTTGGGCAGGGTCCTTAGCTGAGTTTCAGTCAATGGAATGTGGAAGTGATGGATGCCAGTTCGTAGCCTCAACGTTAAAAAGTCTCCTGTGCAGTTCTCTTCAGGCTCTCTGTCCCACTGGCTAAATAGTAAGGACTCTGAGAATCTCGGATAAGACAACCACAAGAGGGAAGAAGCTTATGCCCCTGAATTACGGGACTGAATTAACTTTGGAGACCCCCACACCTCCGCTCGTACCCATGTGTATTGGATTGCAGAAAGAGCAGATTTTGTTGGATCAAACCACTGAGATTTTGAGGTCATTTGTTATAAAATGACCCAGTCCTGACCCATTGACCCTGCTTCATAACTTTCCTCTTGGTCACAAGCAGGTAAAGAGATGAGTAGATTTTTGGAGTCTGAGTGCAATAACCTCAGATGATGGAGATAAAAGAAGGTAGCAGAGACCAAGTTCAACATCAGGGAATGCTGTATTTAGTGGATTCTGGAGTGAATTTTAAAACCTTCAAAATTCCCACATGGCTGAGGCCATGCATGCTAGCCTCTGCTTCTCTATCCATCCCTCTGGACATTTTTATACTCTTGGGAGAACAGTGAATAACCATCTCCAAATTAGTTGTCATATGAATCCCCAACACAGCCTACTCCAATATAATATGTTTAGATCTAGTCAAATAATTCCACATTTAAACCTGTTTGTTTCTTTTTCTTTTTCTTTTCTTTCTTTCTTTCTTTTTTTTTTTTCCTGCTAAACATGGTGATTAAGAAGAAGAACAAATAAATTGGTAGGCAACTGATTTTTAAAACATTGTGGTTAGTTACAGTACTATTGGACAATTATGGGGGACCCAAACACCGTGTCAAAAATGAGGTCTTTGGGTGCTTGCCTGAAGATATTGTTGAGAAACTTTTTTGTTTACTTACCAGACTTTGAAAACCAGACTTTGAAATTTAAATCCTTCTTCAAGTAGCCTCGGGTGTTAAGGACAATTAAAAAAAAAAAAAAAAGTGCTGATGGAAAACATTTAAAAAATAACTTCTTACAGCCTTTAAAATAATAAAGGATAAATTCAGCTTAAAACAGAATATGTTTTCCAAGTTCATCTGGCCTGCCCAGTAGAACTGAACTTAAAAGCTGGATTCTACAGGCCACCTATGTAATGATGCTCCATCAAATAAAGTTCTGCAGCAACCCTGGACATCTAGAAAATGTCAGATAGCTTCTGTCTGATAGAAGTGCCAAATAATAGAACGGTGGCAACTGACCTCTCTGTCTCAGGAGTGCCTAGAGAAAGTGCCCTCCCCTACACAGAGGGAACAAGTAAGTGACCTAGGAAAAGGTCTTATTTCTTAGAAGAGTCCCCATGGGACTGAGGTAGGAGAAGAGGACAGTACTTTTCTCTTAAGGAGGAAAACAAACTCCATTGCCTCCCTTTCAAGCAGTGAAAACCGAGCCCTGATAATCCTCCCATTTCTCTCACCTTTTCCACATCCTTTATCTTCCCCAAGACACTCCATGTTATTTTCTTCCCACCCCAAATTCCAAGTCTCCTTAGACACTAAGGTATGCAGGAGCAGACCTGGTACTTCTTGAAGCTCATGGTCAGGGCTATGTCAAAATCACAGGGGAATCAAGCAGAAAAACGGGTGGGATGAAGGAACGGTCACCAAGGCATGGTCAGGAAATTGAGTCTCTCCCTCAAGATAGGATCCTTCATCAACACAAAGGATGTGGGACTTCCTTGTACACCTCCCAGTCAGAGCCTTAGAATTGACATAAGATCTTAAGGGAGACTTGATAGAGACTTGTAGACCTATGTTATGAGCATGCTTCCCAACCTCTTAATGGTCAGATTTATTTTTTTCCCCAAGAGTTACATGCTTTGAAATATTGTTCTCTACAAATTAATTACATTTGTAAAAATAAATCAAGTATTTATTACTGTAGGTATTATATTAATGAATGATTAACAGACATTATCTTGAAACTTCAAGTAGCCTGTAAAATAGAAATTATTATCTCTCTTTTAGAGATAAGTAAATGGGCGGGGTTTGGAGATGTTAGGTAAATTGCCTAAGTATTATTGCTACAAACTAAATACTGTTTGGTCTCACCTTCTGTCCTGTGTACTCCTTCTATTCCATAGACAATACACAACCAATCAGAACTTTCTAGTATGGGATACAGTCTTCACAATCAGGTTGTGTGGCCTAATCTTCCCCACCTTCCAGCCGTTATCCTCCCCCAACCCAAAAAGAAAGAAAGAAAGAAAGAGGTTAAGAAAGATAGAAAGAACCTTTCTATTATTCTAGTTGATCCATTCAGGTTTTATTGTGGGTAAATATACAATATCTTCCAGGCATTTCTCAAGTACTAGACATAGTTTCACTAACTCCGATATTATCTGAGAGTCTAGAAGACCCAGCCTAGAAACAACAGCTGGCAGTTGAAAACAAATCGAAGTTGGCCAAAGGGGAATTTGGAACAGACCCAGGCACAGCGCCCCCTCGCTCCTCTGGGATTCTTTCACTCCTTTGCTTCTATTAAGTGTTCAATGACACACCATGGGCTAATGTGAACCAGGAGGATCCTGCTAGAAAACAAAGGTTGATCAGGGAAATCAGGAGAGTCATTAAAGCATGCCAACCTAGGCCAGAGTGGCAAATGAAGGGAAGAAAAGAAATAGGATGGGTGGCATGAAAAGGGACAAGGACAGAGGCAGAACAAGAAGAATCAAAGCAGAGGAAAGAAGGAAAAGAGGAAGAAGAAAAGAGATAATGAAAATGATGGAGGATGCTTTACACCATATGGCTTAACTCACCGTGGGGTCTTCATCACCAAACAATTAGTAATCCAAGTGGAGGTGAGAGGCACAGGTGGGGGAGAGGTCCCCTGGGAGGCCTATCGTTGAAGGATTATAAAGGGATTTTTATCACCTCTCCTACCCAAATGGTAAATTTTAAGCCAGAACCTTTAAAAATTATACTATAAATGGAGAAAAGGTATATGACTAATTCCCGTTGCATAATAAAAATTACAAGTCTAGTATCCTAAGGTTAAATTGTTTCATTATGCAGAAAACTCACAACAACTGCCTTAGCTAAAATAGAAAATAACAAAATGATCCTAAAAACAAATAGGCAATAATAATAACCATTTTTTAAAAACCCTCCGGGGATCCAGAAATCTAGGGCAATTTTGGGCAGAGTTTAACTGACATGGGTGTTTAATTGCTCTACAATAAAGTATTTATTTGGAGATTAAAATTAACTCATTTTCCCTTATAAGTACACATTCTTAGTTTTAACAATGAAGTCCTTTAACTTAGTTCTTTATATTTTCATTGAATCAATTGTTCAGACAAGAGAAGTAAGCACCAAACAAAGAAAACTCATGTATGCTTTTTTCTTTGCTTTGCTAAAATTTAAGTGGTTCTCAACAAACATCAAAAGATCTGTTTTTTTTTTTCTGCATCCAAATAAATATTCTTCCTTTTTTTTTTTTTTTTTTAATTCTACAGCCATGGACACAAAAAGCTGTCTGTACAATTCAATTGGGATTGGAGCTCTAAATTGGAAACATGAGTTCCCTGTGGCAATGCTCTCTGGAAGGTCAAACTTTCTAGGTCTAAGAAGGTGGGTGGAACAGGAAGAGTGCTAGTCGTCATAATCAGGTAAGTCTAACAGAGGTGTTGAATATAAAAAAACATCAAAAAGGAAAGTTCAAGAGTGAAGAAAAGGGGCTGCGGTTACAGTTCAGTGGTGGAGCACTTGCTTTGCATGTGTGAGGCACTGGGTTCAATCCTCAGCACCACATAAAAATAAATTTAAAAAATAAATGTTATGGGGGCTGGGGCTGGGGCTCAGTGGCAGAGTGCTTGCCTTGTACCTGTGAGGCACTGGGTTCAATCCTTAGCACTGTGTATACAAAAATAAGCAAATGGCATCCATCTACAAGAAAATTTTTTTTTTTTAAAAAAAAAATAAAGGTTATAAAAAAAAAAGAGTAGAGAAAAGGTTTTAATCCAAAACCAGAGTGCAGAAAATCTGTTCAGGGAAATCACTGCTCTCAGCTGTAACTAGCCTTCATTTACCTCCACATCCTCCCTCAAGGATTGATTTACTTAATGATACTGAAAGACCAGACAGTTGCATTTCTGGAACTAAACAGAGGGGAAAGGGACTATTTTCATCAAAAGCACTCTGTAGATCATTTCCCTTTTACAAATCAGTGCATCAAAAAGCAAAACAGTAGACCATGTCTCTAGCAAAGCTCATCTCCATCAATATTCTTTTTCATGACTGACCTTCTTTCTAGTGTACCCTGACTAGCAGTACGCTCAGAAGAGAAAGGAAGAAGAGGAAAAACT
Source organism: Tamias sibiricus (assembly GCA_025594165.1). NCBI lineage: Eukaryota > Metazoa > Chordata > Mammalia > Rodentia > Sciuridae > Tamias > Tamias sibiricus. Next base: position 154,048,499 of record CM046664.1, read on the forward strand.
AGCCACACGTACCACTAATAAAATAAATCTATGGGAATATAAATGGATGGCTTTTCCTGCCCCAAATATCTGGTAACATCTGCAGTGCACATCATTTATATCAATAATTGGAACCTTGCTATGAAAAACAAACCACGTTAATAATTTCTTTCTAGGTTAAAATATTACTTTAAAATCTTGAAATGTGTAGCTTCCTCTAATGGATCTTTGATTTGCAAGGAACTTTAAAGGATTTTTATTCACCAAGTCATTCTGCTCAGGTTTGGTTTGAGCATATCTTTTCAACCATCTCTATCACTATATCTCTGCCAGAATTTTTCCTCCCCCAAAAAGAGCATCTCATGTTGTTTATCTTAGAAAGCTTCTATTTTATCTTTAGTTTTGAGGAATGGCTTTACTGAATAAAAGATTATTAATTGACTTTTTTTCCCCTATTATCATTTTGAAGAAATCATTCCATTGCCTCCTGGAATCCATTGTCTGTGTTGAGAAGTCAGATGTTAATCTTATTTGGGTTCATTTTCTTGCATGATGAGGTTGGCATGGGTTTTTTGTTTGGTTTGTTTTGTTGTTCTATCTTGTTGCTTTTGAGATTTTCTTTTTTCTATTTTGATATTTTTTCTTTGGTATATCTGGATATGTTGATTTGAAGCTCTTGATATATCTAGATATATGAATTTGTATTTATTGTACTTGGAGTTAGTTGATTTTTGATGTGTTAATTAATGCATTTTATCAAATTGCAGAAGTTTTCATCATTATTTCATCATATTTATCTCCCTACTCACCCACTGCTGGTACTTCCAGTTTGCATATGTTGGTGTGCTTAGTAGTGTTCCACATTTCTTTGAGGCTTTTTTTCCATATTTCTTCATTGTTTCTCTGGGTTGTTTGTACTGAGGATTGAAACCAGGTGTGCTCTACCACTGAGCTACATCCCCTGACTTTATTTTTTTTTTTTTTTTTTTTTAATTTTAAGACAGGGTCTTGATAAATTGCTTGGGCTGGCCTTGAACTTTTGATCCCCTTGCCTCAACCTCCCATGTAGCTAGAATTACAGGCATGTACCATTATGCCTGGCATTCTCTGGTCTTGAGATCAAATAATCTCTATCTATCTATATTCAAATTTGCTCATTCTTCTTGCCATCCCAATCTACTAGTGACTCCCTCAAATGGTTGTTCATTTCAGTTATTGTACTTTTCAACTCTAGAATTTCCATAAAATTCTTTTATAAAATATTAATAACTTCCATCCCTTTATTGGTATTGATAATGTCTAATAAGACATTGTCATCCCTTCCTTTCTTCTTTAAGAATGATTTCCTTTCTTTCTTTGAACATACTTATAATAACTGCTTTGAGGTCTTCATCTGATAAATCTGACATCTTGTTCCTCTCACAGGCAGTTTCCATTGGGTCCTCCCCTTGCCCCATCCTGGGCCCCATGTATGGGTCACAACCAATTTTCTGTTTCTTTGCCCTGTGTCCTAACCTTTTGTTGAAAACTGGACTTTCTTTCTTCCTTTTTATTTTTTTCTCCCTGTATGTATATGGGTGGTACTGGGACATTTTTGCTATTGCAGCAATATTGAATACTGATTCTATTAAGCTAGGGATTATTGCTGCTTGTTTCTTGGACAACTGTTTAGATTATTTTAATGAATGTTATCTCCCCATAGTCTAAAACCTCTGCTGTTACTCCTCAGAAGGTACAGGCTTGGTTATATGTACAGTCACTCTGGGGTGACAATACTTTTAGAAAAGTTCTCTTTGACTGTCTCCACTCCTGCTTGCTCTAAGTTGTCTCTGTTACTATGATCCCTGGCTATTAGGTTCCACTAGCTACCAGCTAACTGCTCTGTTATTTTCCCACAATACTCTGAGACATAAATTGCTCCACAGTTTGATCCAATTATATTTAAGCATCTTTGCTTAAACATAATTACATTTAAGTGTTTTTTTAAACCATAAGCTTTTTAAAAAATATTTATTTATTTGCTTTAGTTGTACACAATGCATTTATTTTTACGTGGTGCTGAGGATCAAACCCGGGCCGTGCACGTGCCAGGCAAGTGCTCTACTGCTGAGCCACAGTCCCAGCCCCCATTTAAGCGTTTTTGAGGTTAGTCTTTTTTCTGAGCCTAGTAGGCTCAGAAAGAGCTCTCTCTTTCTCTGGTTTTCTCTGGTGAACTAGCCAACCTAGAGCTTAGCTTATTGCTCTCATGGAGCTACCAGATTTCTTTCACTTGTTTATCACCAAAATCTCTATTGTTCTCAAGAATTATCTTCAGCTTGAACTTCTCCACACTCCAAATAAAATCAACTCCCTTATTTCAGAGCTCTCTCTTCTTATCATGAGGCTTTTCTCTTGGGCAAAAATTCCAGAACTTGGGGCAGTCACAGTGTTCCACATTTCTTTTTTTTTTTTTTTTTTAATTTTTATTTATAGTAGTAGTATGTAATACAGTTCATACTATACATATAGAGCCTCTTTTTACACAAAACAGTTTGTATACAAAGTATATTCGTAGCATTCAAGTCTTCATTCATGTATTTAGAATAATGATATCCATCTTATTCAATCACTTTTTCTCTCTCTTTTTTTTTTTTCCACATTTCTTGAAGGGATCTGGATGGGGGCAGTAGCTTCTGATCTCCTTGGCTTGTATTTCCCCTTGTGGACACTCTACCCCACCCACCTGTAAACTGAGTTACAATTTAGGCCCCAGTTTTATCAGTATAATGCATCTGGGGGAGAGTTTCTGCCCTACAAGTGGGGGGGGGCAGTGTTGATGAAAGGATAGAGTTCCCCACCTCTTGGCTACACTTTCCTGGAATTTAGTCTTTACAAAATGAAGTTAAGCTAGGATTAGATATGGAAATCTTTGACTGATAGCTGGAGAGAACATATCCCTGTCTTTCCATTCACATATACTCAGATTGGAACTTCTATCACACTAACCTAGGTGGAAGGGGAGTGAAGGGAGAGTACAATTTTTGATCCAGATGCCATAGACTCCCACTCAGAAGATGCAGTAGATTCTCCTGAATAAATGTTTCTCCATTTGTTTTATGCCCTTAATACAATTTCCAGAGACTTTAAATAGTTGTTTTCAAACATTATTTCACCAATTAGGATTGTTTTATTGAGTGTGGGTCTGTAAAGCTTCTCATACCACCAGGTATTAGGAGGAAATCATCTCCTAATACGATCTTCATAGCCTTCAACATTTCTTGACAGCTAACAGTGTTTTTCTGAGCTTCCATTCAGATTTTGGGTTCTGATAAGAAAATCGATGACATAAGAAAACTAAATTGGGAGTGAATTTGGAGATGAGGAGCTGATAGATGGACCCTCATCAAAGGAAATCTTTAGACAGGCTCTGAGAACCATCTTCCTTGTGCGTTCAAAGCACAGAATACCACAGATACTGATCAAAATAAACCATTAGACCAGGTATCAGGAAACACAGGTATTAATTCTTAGTTCTTTCCCTGGTTTTCTGGGTAACAGTGAGTAAACTACTCAACCTTCTCTGAGCTCCAGTTCCTAGGAGTAATATATCATATTAAAGTATTTCTCACTATAGTCCCCCAAACACATTTGATTCAGATTGCATTTATAGTGGAGCAGTTTTCACTAAATCAACTCTATTTTTTCTTTCTCCAGCTGTCATTTGTGACTAACACCATGTATCTGTGATATATCTGCTTGAACTTGGGGATTGTTGCTGCTCTGGAGCTGTGAACACCAGACTGAGCCTTGGCCTACAAGAACCATGTTCTAAACACCTTGGACTTATTGGATGAGCAAGTAAAGTCACCAAATCTTTTCTCCACCCACCCAAAATGTTTTGATTTGTGAATGAAATGTAATTAGACTTTTGGTATTTCAAGTTCTGATCTTCTGGTCATTGTCCACTGTTCTACACCAGACTGATGTCTCATCCTCCCAAGCATTACCATTTTTGGTTACTTAGAGTGAAGTTAATCCTAGACAGTTCTTCTCACAGTTATGCCCCACTATCTTTGGCACAAAGTTTGCCTATATTAGGATCTTTATGAGGGACTGTGGCCTTGACTTAATTTTTACTGACTTATTCATAAGAATTGCCTTCAGCCATTTGAATACCTTGGAGGTCAAGATTAATAAGTTCCATCAGCCATTAAGATGTTTATAATCAGTCTCCTTCCAAAGATTATGCTTATCAAGCTCATCAACAGGATGAGAACCTTTTGGCCAACCCTTTCCTCATTGCCTGAATTGAGGGCAACCCATCAAACCAAAACCAATCCAGTTTTCTCACTTGCAGTAGCTGAACCATCACCTTGCTTGCAGAATTTTTACAGCACAATAAAGTTGTTTAAAATCTTTGGGGCCTGCTATGGTCTGGATATGGTTTGTCGTCCAGAGGTTCATGTACTAGAGGCTTAATCCACAGTGAGGTGGAAAGTAATAATGTGGGGGGGGGGTTCTACCCTTACAGGTGGATTCACGCTGGTCTTGCAAAGGTGGGTCTTGCAAGTGGTTTAGTTTTTTTTTGCAAGAGCAGGTTGGTATAAAAAGGCTGAGCCTGGTTCCTCCCCAGTTTCTTGCTCCCTGTCTCACCATGTGATCTCTTCCACTACTGTGATGCTATTTTCAAGGAGACCTTCACCAGACCAAGCGGATACCAGCACCATGCTTGAATCTCTAGAATTGTGAGCCCAATAAATCTCTTTTCTTTATAAAGTTCCCAGGTTCCAGTATTTTGTAATAATGATACAAAATGGACCAAGACAGGGCCCAAAGGAAGTTGTTGCTTGATGGTTATAGAGGTTTTGTTTTGGTTTATAATAAAGTTTTGGAAGCAGATAATGGTGTTGGATAAAGAAGACTGTCAATGAACTTTTTTTTTTATGGTGGTGCTGAGGATGGAACTCAGGACTTTGCACATGCTAAACATATTCTTTACCATTGGGTTACATCCCCAGCACAAGACTGTGAATATTTTTAATGCCACTGAACTATACACTTTAAAATGTTCAAGATGGTAAACTTCATGTTATATACCTATTTTAAAATGCACACACACAACAAACATACGGGGCTCCATTGCTGTTGTCTTTCTGTTCTTAACGTTCCTCAAATTGCTTAACAACGGCGGCATCCAGTCTGGGGCTTTACTAACACCTGAGTTTTCTAAAGAGCTCCGGAGGTTTCCCACATTACTGTCATTAGCATGGTGAATGCAAAATAAATCAACCTCCTATATCTCTTCCTATTTCTCCAAACACTCGGAAGTGATATGCAGTCATTTAGAGTCCAGGGATGTCCAAGGGCTTAGACTGGATGTCTGTACCTTTACAGTTAGCCTGAATTGGCATTCACTTCCTGTGCTCTCATTAAGTGGTACCCGAAATAACTAGCAGGATCGTGAAGTGGGTTATGCCAATCCTGAATTTTAGACTTAATTTAGAATTAAGGCGCTACAACCCCAATTAATTGCCAATAGGTTTGAACATCCTTTTCTGATCGATCATGCCTTTTTCCTGTTTACCTGTTAGCCTGCTACAGCCTTGTGACCCAAGGCTCTGGAATGGATCAACACTCCTACTCCCTCTTGCGCACGCCACTGCGTCTCCATGGAAACAGCTTGTCAGGCCCTGCTTGGCAGCAGGTACTGAAGACCTCACATCTGCAGCTCCTGGCCTCCATGGATTTGGTCTTAACAAGCCAGGCAGGATGTTAGGAAGCCCATCCTCTCTAGTCGCTGGGGGTGCACCTGGAAAGTCCCCAACGCCATCATATTCAGGCAGTTATCAGTGGAAGGGAAGGGTCCTATCCTGGCTTCCGCTTCAGCATGAACTCTTCCTCTCCCTCCAGCAAGCCTCCTGCCATCATCACCCCTCACCCCCCAAAGCTTAGAGCCACTCTGGGTTCTTCAGGTCCCACCTGTGGTGACCACCACCGTCAATTGGTGAAGCTCCTTCCTATCTCTCAGACCCTCCATTCTCTGCATCCCTGTTGCCTCTGTTAAAGGCCAGGCCCCCATTATTTCTTTCTGAAATTACTGCAGGGTCCTCTGAACTGGTCCTCGCACTTTCACATTTGCTTTCCTTGTGTCCAATCTCCACACTACAAACACTGATAAAATGTCCAAAACCGGAGACTAGGCAGGGTGTGGTGCCGGGGATGGAGACAGATCGGCTAATAGGTGCCAAACTATAGGTAGATAAGAAGAATAAGATCTAGAGTTTTCCAGCACAGTAGGGTAACTCTAATTCACAGTAACTTATTATATACTTTATAAAGGTCTAGAAAAGGGGGATATGTAGGCTCCAAACACAAAGAAATGATAAATGTTTAACCAGATGGAAATGCTAATCACTCAGATTTGATCAGCGCACATTATATACATATCAAATGGTTACAGCATACCCCATAAATCTGAACCATTAAAAATAAGCTTTGGGCCGGGCGCGGTGGCGCACGCCTGTAATCCCAGCACTTTGGGAGGCTGAGGCAGGAGGATCGTGAGTTCAAAGCCAGCCTCAGCAATGGCGAGGCACTTAGCAACTCAGTGAGACCCTGTCTCTAAATAAAATACAAAAAAGGGCTGGGGATGTGGCCCAGTGGTCAAGTGCCCCTGAGTTCAATCCCTGGTACCAAAAAATATATATATATATATAAGCTTTGGGCTGGGGTTGTGGCTCAGCGGTAGAGCGCTTGCCTAGCACGTGCGCGGCCTGGGTTCGATCCTCAGCACCACATACAAATAAATGAATTGTGTACAACTAAAGCAAATAAATAAATATTTTTTTTTAAAAAAATAAGCTTTAAAAATAAGATATTAGAACCAAACTGTCAGAATCTGATTTTGCGTATCACAGATTTCACTGTGTTTTAGAGTTCTCATGTAACCCTATGCCATAGAGGAAAAATCAGAGTACTCCTTGAACTACAAAATATTTTATACTTGGAGTTGAATATTAGGCATTATAAAAAATAATAATGTCTAATTATTATTACTACTATTTTGTTTCTTTTTGCAGTAGTAGGGATTGAATCCAGGGGTGCTTTCCCACTGAATTATATCACCAGTCCTTTATTTATTTATTTTTAAATTTTGAGACAGGGTCTCACTATGTTTAGACTGGCCGTGAGCCTGTGATCCTCCACCCTGAGCCTCCCAAGTAACTGAGATTATAGGAGTGTGCCACCATGCCTGCAGCATCCTACTTATAACTTAACTTGTGACTCCCTTTTGAATTTTTATTCATTTGTTGGGAGAGTCAGGATGAAGCAGATTCTTCTGAAGTATTAGTCTCTTCAAAACATTAATTCCATTTTTTTAAAAAAAGTATTATTAATGGAAAATTAAAGGAATAATTATTTCATTGTTTTCCCAATAAACACTTTTATATGTGTAAAGTTTTGATTAAAAACAAGGTATAAGCCTGGGATGTGGTTCCATGGCAGAGCACATGCTTAGCACATGCTAGGCACTGAGTTCAATCCCTAACTCCAAAACAATGACGATGATAAACGCCCAGAGTGTAAAAGAAATCAAAGCAGCCCCTGTCCTCTCCCCACAAAAAGTCAGTTGGTAGCCGGGCACGGTGGCACATGCCTGTAATCCCAGCACTTGGGGGGGCTGAGGCAGGAGGACCGCAAGTTCAAAGCCAGCCTCAGCAATGGTGAGGCACTTTTAGCAACTTAGTGAGACCCTGTCTCTAAATAAAATACAAAAAAGGGCTGGGGATGTGACCCAGTGGTCCAGTGTCCCTGAGTTCAATCCCTGCTACCACACACACACAAAAAAAGTCAGTTGGTGATTCTTAACCCTAGAGACAGACTTCAGACCCTCTAGCATGACGTGCAAGAGCACACCTTTATGGCCTGACCCCTGCTCACCTCCCCAGCCTTACCTCTTGTCCCCTTCCCTGCATATTCTGACCACAACAGTCAACACACTTTGCTTCTGCAGTGAGCGACATGCTCACCTCTGTGACTTGGCCCAGCTGGCCCTTCCTCCTGGAGTGTCCTTCTCCTGTCCCTTTATGTAAACCCTTTGCAGATTGTTGGCTCTCCTGACTCTTTGGTCCCCTGTTAAGTGCCTCTGCTGTTTTCTTCTAATGCTTCCTGTGCATGTCCCCTTTCTGCTAAACCGTCAAGCCCTGGAGGGCAAGGAGCATGCCCACCTCCAGCTCAGCACCCAGCACAGCCATTCACAAGTCTGTTGTATATGTGAAAGGATGAAGAAGAAGCCTCTAGAATAAAAATGTCACCACATGCTGATGATAAGTACATCCTTATCATCCAGAGTCTTCTTTCGTTGGGTGCCAATCATCCACCAGAATGGGCTAGCTAGCAGTCTGTCACACTGCCAATGCATGGTGACTTGCACTGCTAGCCACTGTCTTTGGGGACACTTCTACAATTGGGTCAGTAACCTCAGCTCAGCTCTGGTTGCTTCTGGTTGCCTCCTCTCTGTTAGTCACCAGGGAGGACCTTTCCGGCTTGTGGCCAAGCCCGTGTGGCTCTGTCAGCAGCTGGAGAGCCATTCCTAAGAGCTGAGATAGTGAGACAGGCCTCCTCCCATGGCCCGGGGAAGATTCCTTTCTCAGGGCTGGTGCAACCTCACTCTGGCAACGTTTTCCTTAGTGGTGTCCAAAATTTGAATCACGTTAAGAGGAGAAAATGGCAGGTGACCTCAGGAATGGATAAGACCATTAAGTATCTCCAGGAGACCGTGCCTTACTTTTTGGTATTTGGTCAGGGGTGGTGGTGGTGGTGGTAGAGATCAATCAATCAGTCAGGGGAGGAGTGGAATGTAGGTGGATCCTGTTCCCAGAGAATGCAAAGCTTGTCTGGGAAAGAAGCCAGAACAACAGAGGCCTCTCAGAAGAGGCAGGTGCCCACCCACGTGGGGACACAGGGTGGTATTAGGCGGCATGCAGCCTGTCCCACTCACTTTTTCCTAAATCAACACATCTCTCATCTTCTAGAAATGAGAGACCAACTTCTGCCATGGAGCTGGATGAGATGAGAAAAGAATGGATTTTGTCTCAAACTGAGTTCCCTTGCTCCCAGTGTAAGGCTGTCACCGACAGGGAGAAGGAAGGCCTGCGGCAGGAGGAGGGAGCCATCAAAGGTGCAGTCTCACTCTCTCCTCTGCAGTAAGTAAGCGAAGGATCCATTAAATGGGAAAATGCAGGTGAAAGCACTTAGCACAGTGCTTGGCAAATGGATGGGATTCAATAATATTGACTTTTTCTTGTTTTATCTCTGCTCAGTGGAGGGACTCAGAGGTATATTTGTGTGTGGAAAGAATAATGGGGGTACCAGCAAGGGTGGGGAGCATTCTCAAACTGGATGATTGTTAAATTTTGCCTTTAGAGTTTCTTTGCTTTGACACTGTCAGAGAACAAATACCCATCAGAAGCAAAACACATTGCCTTCAGGCATTTCTATTTAACTATTAATGGTTGGTTTTATATATATTTATATATTTTATATTTATATTTTACTATTAATGGCTTTGTATATATGTATATTTTATCATAATATATATTTATATGTCACATATAAATATATATATAATAATTTTATATAAAATATGACATATAAATATATATAATAATTTTATATATATTTATGTGACATAAATTTATATGTGACATATAAATATATATATAAAACAACTGTAAATAGCAATATATATGTATATGTGTGTGTGGGTGTATATATATATATGTATATATATATATATATTTTAATGGGCAATAGTGGATAGAATTTAAATATAGATGGGAGGGCAAGGAAGAGTGCAAGTTTTCCCAGTAAAGTTAAAACAAAAACCTGTTAATTTAAATGAGAATACTAGTACTCTTATGACTTTTACTATAGAAATATATGATTTTTAAATATATATTAAAATATATTTATATATATTTGATATAATATATATTGTTCAAAGTTGTATATAACAGTAGAATGCATTACAATTCATAATACACATATAGAGTACATTTTTATATATCACTGTTTGTATACAAAGTATATTCATACTATTCATGTCTTCATACATGCACTTAGGGCAATGATATCCATCTCATTCTACCATCTTTTTTTTTTTTTCCTTTATACCCCTTTGCCCCCTCCCTTCCCCTCCCTCCCCATTGGCCTGTCTAGTGTTCCTCTAATCCTCCTGTGCTCCCTGTCCCAACCCCACTGTGAATCAGCCTCCTTATATCAGAGAAAACATTTGGCATTTGGAGTTTTGAGATTGGCTAACTTCACTTAGCATTATATAACATAATATAATATATATTTAATTTTTATTTAAATTTTACATATAATTAAAACTTATTTATTTAAGAAATTTTAACATATGTATTTTTAAATATATATTAAAATAAATATATATTTTAAAAAGTAAATGATTTTTAAAAATAAAAGTTTCTAATAGAGATGAGAACCAAGAAACAACCAGGCCAAACCTCAGTACCGAGGCAGTTTCACAATCACAACTGACCATGCTACAGGTGATGGAAGGTCGCCTGCTGACAACTGAGGGGGTGGTTGCAGAGGCGAAAGGCACAATTGCACATGCAGCAGTCTCCACAGGCAGGTTCTGACTCGGCCTTGTGACTCTTAACGAGAACCTAAAACAGAACTCGGAGTACTTGTAAGTTCTCAATAAATGTTATTTAACCCAAACCAAACTCAAAGCAGAACAAAACAAAACTGGGACTTGTCAGCACCGGTCCTCTGTGTCTCCTACTAGTTTCAATAAAACAATGGGATTAATATAACTCTGAAAATAAACTAACCAAGTTCTGTATTTGTCCAGCATCATCTCACGTGCACTTTCTCTCAACACTTCCCCAGGATGAGAAGTTAGACTTCACTGCCTCCATTTATAGGAAAGGAAGAAACCAGGTCACAACAGGGGAAGGGGCTTGCTCAGATTAACAAGAAAAAAAATTAATGCTGGCCTAGAGACTAAGATTGCAAGCTCCAAAAAAGTAATAAATGAAGTTAAAATATTAAAAGCAAAATTGAAAGAAAACTTTATTCTCTTCAATGTCTTAATAAAGAGCAATCACAACCTAATAATTAAGAGACAAAAACACCAACAGAAAAATCAGCAAAGGATGAGAACTGTCCAATCATAAAACATAAAAGGAGAACACTGTAACGACTAAAGAAATATTTTATTGTTGGGTAGGTTCTGCCTCAAATGTGAGACAGTAATTTGAGATACCCTAGATATAATAGACAAGACTGAAGATATATGAATCCTTTTTCTTGTCCTACACTCAAACCTAAATCTTGCAATTTTAATACCCACACTGGAGCTAGAGATGGGAGAAAGCAGAGACCATTTAGAAGTACAGGTTGGCACTCTCTGAGCCTCATGAATAAATACCAGTGACAGAGCAGAAGGAATGTGGAGTGAAGCATCCGTTAGCCTGGAGCCTGTGGGCCTTATGAAGTTCCTCAAGGACAGAGTCAAGCCTTATCTGGACCCTGGACCCACCAGAGTACTGGGGGTTGGACCCAGGCATGCTCTACCACCAAGCTACATCCCCCAGCCATTTTTTATTTTTTTAAGATAGGATCTCACTAAGTTGCTAAGGCTGTTCTCAAACTTGCAATCCTCTTGCCTCAGCCTCCTGAGTGGCTGGGATTACAGGTGTGGGCCAAGGCACCTGGCTGAGCCTTATCTGGCTTTATGCAGAACCCCTAGTTGCTGAGTCCCTAGAGTTTTGGTACTCAAAAGTGTGGTCTGTGGGTCAAAAGCATGGATATCTCTGGGGAACTTATAGAAATGCTGAACTTCTGGTCCCTACCCAGGTTCCTGAATCAGAATCTGCGTCTTAGCGGGTTTCCCAGGTGATATGTGCACACAGTGACAAGTGAAACCAGGTTGCTTCTCATGGAAATTTCCATGGGGAGGTGGCCCATCGGCCCACGCCTATCTATCATTCAAGACAACCGTGCAGCCAAGAGATTTATTCACCAGCCTTCATGACTGGCTGGAGGTAGAAGGGGTGCAGGTAGAGAGGAGTTGGGGAGAGAGGAGTTGGGGGCAAGCTCTGGACAGAAGGTGGGTGCCTGGTTGCGCTGGCTGTAGTCTGTGGAGCTGTTGGCTAAGGCAGCTGCCGTCGGGCTGGAGGCTGGAGTTGTCAGCTGGGGAAGCTGCCGTAGGGCTGGAGAAGGTGGGTCTGGAGCTGGGGCAGCTGCAGTCGGGCTGGAGCTGGTAGGTCTGGAGCTGTCACAGTGGCTGCCTCCTCTCAGCAGGGACGAGCTGTTGTGTCTGAGCTCCGGGCAGGCAGGAGCTTCAAGTAGGGATTTCTGTTGGGGGGTGTACCAGAGCGACTCTTAATGCTATTGGCTCTTTGCCTGGGGAACAGGGCGACCTTTAAGCCTATTGGCTCCTGCCTGAGGATCACAGCGACCTTTAAGCCGATTGGCTCCTGCTCAGGGAAAATGAGACCAGGTTGTTTCTCATGGAAATTTCCATGGGGAAGGTGGCCCATCAGCCCAGGCCTATTTATCAACAGGGACAGGTAGAAGTATTGCCATACAGCATCTGGCTTAGGGTTTGCTCCTCAAAGGTGCCCAGTAAATGCTGGCTCGTTGAGTGAAAGGGTGGACAGGATGTTCTCTGGGGTCCCTTTCCAAGCTAAATCATCAGATTTAATGAAAACTGTTATAGTCAGCTGAGTAAAGCATCCCCCATTTTACAAAGGCTTTAAGTAAGATTAATGAATTAATAACAGTGCATCAGTACCAATGTGGCTATAGTGAATTTAGAGTTTCTCATTAGTATCATTTTGCTGGGCTTCTCGGTATGCCCAGGAGGCACCAACAGGACATAACTCCTCTCTTTCATCCTTTCAGTCTATCTTTCACAAAAAGAGTATAAAATCAAGTGATCAGAAATGAGAATAAGAGACCTGAAAAGGTTGGAGAAAAGAGTCCCCACCACTATAGGGAGGTTCCTCTCTCCCTGCATTTCCCCAGAGAGTGGAACCCGTAAGTTTTCACCTTCTACCCCTCAGGTGTGTGTGTGTGTGTGTGTGTGTGTGTGTGTGTGTGTGTGGACAGGAGAGGTGGGGAGAGAAAAGACCAGGAAGAGAAGAGACAGGACCAATGTCCAAGGACCCCTGTGCCGTCCTGTAAACTGACACAGGCAGAGATGGCAAATCCGGCCACTCAAGTCCTCCTGAGGCACTGGTGTGCAACATTGCCATCGTTCTGATCCTACTTGCCATCTGTCAACCCCTTTGCTGAGCAGCCCAGCCTAGTAGCAGCCCAAGCCTCTAGCTTCAAGGTTGTCCCCAGACCCTAGGCTGTCAGGAAACCAGTTAGAAGAAGGGAGACAAAAGGAATCCAGAGGATGAAGAGGCATTTTGAGTTCCGCTAATGAGTGAGGTGACTCACAGGCTGACTCAGACTCAGACGGAGACGCCAGGGAGAGGGAGGGTGGGGGGGTCACAACTCAAAGGAGCCCCGCTGGACCCTTCAAATGGGAGCGAGGCGGCCAGGGACATGGTGTTATTTAGAGAACTGCCTGCAGCTCCGGTGCTGGAGGGAGGAGTGGGTCCTGAGAATGGAGGGAGAAAATTACATTTGAGTCCAGAAGCTGAGTTAAAATCTACAGCCTTCGGTGTTTTGAGAAATGCATGACATTCTCCAGTGACTCTGACTGGCTCGCTGGCGAATCACAGAATGCAAACTCGGTAGGAATTAATTGTCATCAGGTCCTTGGAGAATAGAGGGGAATCAGGTACCAATGTTTAATTTTGTAATACTTTCAACTAGAAAAGTGAGCCTCTTGATTTTCGTTAGTATTTTACATTTGGAGAACACTGGGATCCAAACCATGCTTATAGATATACCTCAAAAAATTTCAACGTATGACTGAGGTATCTTCTCCCTTGTTAATGGTTAATTGAGGTTCTGAATTTGGAGATGCCAGGTTGCATACTGTTATCAAGATTGGTGACAGCATTGTCTGGTATGGACTGCACTGAAATGATACAACCAGTCAGGCGCTGGCGGAACACACCTGTAATTCCAGAAGCTCAGGAGGCTGAGGCAGGAGGATTGCAAATTCAAAGCCTCAGCAACAGTGAGGCCCAAAGCAACTCAGTGAGAACCTGTCTCTAAATAAAATACAAGAAAGGGCTGGAGATGTGGTTTAGTGGTTAAGTGACCATAGGTTCAACCAGGGCACCAAAAAAGAAAAAGGAAAAAAAAATGGTATGATATGATCATCTTCTACACTTTAGAGGCCTTCTGGAGACCACGTATTTGCAAGATGGCAGGATGTAGGTAGAGAATACTTGGGTGACACAGGTTTTCTTTTCTTTTTTTAATGTTTATTTATTTGCTTTAGTTGTACACAATGCCTTTATTCTTACGTGGTGCTGAGGATCGAACTCGGGCCGCGCACATGCTAGGCGAGCGCTCTACCGCTGAGCCACAACCCCAGCCTGACACAGGTTTTCTTTGTGTGCTAAATAACCCATGCAAAAATCAAACCCATGATCTCAGAATATTCAGTCAATGTGAACCAAATCAGCTATCTAAAAATTATTTTGGTTGATTACCTATTTCTATGTCATTTGATGGTTACTGTCTCCAGTGCGTCTCACTAGAATGGTACCATGCCTGGGAAAAGCACAGGTTCTTTGGCAGCTTGACAACCTGTGAACTTTCGTGGAGATGAAAAATACTTAGCTCCAAAAGCAGAAGTAGTTCATCTTCACCTGCTCCCAACCCATGGAACAGTGGTTGGTTATGGTGGTTTTAGTCTCCGCTGACTAGTTTTCTGCTACCACCAGGTTTGCTGCACTCAGTGCTGGGTGTTTCATAACATTATTAAGCCCAATATGTCTGATCATTGCAAAAGCAATGAGAATGTTGCATATGCTATCGGAAGAAGCTTATGATTAGGATGATAATAAAGAGATCAACAAATTGAATGGGGCAAGAAAGGTCACTGATGCTGCACGTGGATACAAGATAAACAGGAGTTATTCTTTCTGTGTTCTTTGCAGTGGTAGGGATCAAACCAGTGCCTATTACATGCTAGACAAGTGCTCTACCCCTGAGCTACACCCTCAACCCTACAGGAGTGATTCTGAAAGTTAAAGAAAGACTCAAAATCTGTGAAAAACTCTGGCTAGGTCATGCAACATCAAAGAGAAATTTGCAAGAGATGAGGAAACGTTATCCAAGATATAGAAACTAGTTTGGATGTGTGATTAGAGAATTCGCAACAACGTTGAACGCCTGTGAGCCAAATAAGTATTCAGATGAGGGCTAAAATTATATGCAAGCATTTAAAAGCCAAGTATGCTGCAAATCCTCATTCTTAAACCTTTGCTGAACACCAGGGATGGTTCCACAATAGCTAAGCTATGGAACCAACCCAGATGCCCACCAACAGATGACTGGATAAAGAAATCGTGGTATTTATACACAATGGAATATTACTCAGCCATAAAGAAGAATGACTCTTATGACATTTGATGGTAAATGGATGGAACTGGAGACTATCATGCTAAGTGAAATAAGCCAATCCCCAAAAACCAAAGGTCAAATGTTTTCTCTGATATGTGGATGCTAACTAACAATAAGGCAGGGGTGATAGTAGAAATTCAGTGGATTAGACAAAGGGGAATGAAGGGAAGGGAAGGGGATAGGAATAGGAAAAACAGTGGAATGAATCTGACATAACTTTTGTATGTACATTTATGAACACAGCACAGTGAATCTCAACATTGTGTACATCCACAAAACTGGGATCTTAATTAGAATAAGATATATTCCATGCATGTATAAATGTATCAAAATAGATTCTACTGCCATCTATAACTAAAAAGAGCAACAACAACAACAACAACAAAAAGAGGGCTGGGATTGTGGCTCAGCGGTAGAGCGCTCGCCTGGCACGTGCGCGGCCCGTGTTCGATCCTCAGCACCACGTACAAATAAACGCATTGTGTACAGCTCAAATAAATAAATATTAAAAAAAAAAGACCTGTTAGACCTACACAAAATTAAATTCCCTCATTGGAGTTGCTAAGGAGTTTTTTTTTTTTTTCCCCCTTCTCCTTTTGCTGTACTGGGGGTTGAACCTAGTCCTCACACATTTACACACACTAAGTAAGCACTTTACCACTGAGCTGTGCCCCCATCCCTTTTAACTTTTTATATTGAGACAGAGTCTCACTAGGTTGCCCAGGCATGTTTTGAACCTGCTATCCTCCTGCCTCAGCTTCCCAAACTGTTGAGATTATAGGTGTGCACCATCACACCTGACAGAATTCTTTATGACATTTGGCAGAACTCACCAAGTGCTGCTTTTTCCAACTTTCTTTCTTTCTTTTTCTTTTTTCTTTTTTGGTACTGGGGATTGAACTCAGGGGCACTCGACCGTTGGGCCACATCCCCAGCCCTTTTTTTGTATTTTATTAGAGACAGGGTCTTGCTGTGTTGCTAAGTGCCTCGCCATTGGTGAGGCTGGCGTTGAACTCGCAATCCTCCTGCCTCAGCCTCCCAAGCGCTGGGATTACAGGCATGCGCCACCATGCCCGGCTCCAATTTTCAATGTCTGTGTAAACTGATCTAGTATGAATAAAGTATCCCAGTAGAATGGATATCAGCAAGAAGAAGAGAACTCTGCCTAGTTTTAAAGCTTTGAAGGACCAATGTGTCTTTCTAAACTTTAATTACTCTTAGCTAGTTTATTTACTAACAGTCAGAATTCACTGTATTTTTTAAAAAATCATTCCTCACAGGAGCCCTGTTTGGGGATTGACTTGAATTGCAGTTGACTATGAGCCGTGGAGATTTGGCCATTGTCGCCACCCGTAGTCTCACGGGATTTGTTGCGGGATCTCGAGTGACTTGGCCGAAATTGCTGATCGGGTCAGTGCCATTTTTAGTGGTGTGTTTGGCGTGTGTTAGTTGTTGTTAGAACCAGAGAGAAAAGTTATCAGAATAAAAAGCTGTTTGTCTCCAGTTTGCTTCTGAAGTTCTTCCCGTGGCTCCGTTGCTCAAAGCGCTTTAGGCGGCAACAGGTGGCGGCCCATACGGGGAACTTCGGAGCGGACAGGTAAGAACTGAAAGGTCTCTAAAGATGGGTTCGAATGTAACTGAATCCCAAGTGATAGAGGCTATGCAAAGACTCCTTGATATACCTGACTCTGTTCTCAGTGAGGAGTATATAGACAAAAGTGAAAGTGATCAAAAAAGTGTAGATTCCACTGGGCCAACTGAGACCAGTAAAGAGAGTATTAGAAGAGACCCCAAAATGACAAAAATCCAAGCTATTAAAGCTATTCGGGAGTTATTGGCGAAAGCTGAAGGATACTTGCTCTCACTGGAACCTGGGCCTCAGGATATTGCTGTCAGTGAAATTAGCAGTGGTGAGGAATCTAGTGAAAGTGATCCTGAGAAAATGAGGAAAAAGAAATTAAAAAAGACCGAGAAAAAGGTCCGTCAGGCAGAGGAGTCACTTGTGTCCTCTACTCCTCCATGGGTGGAATCCATTACAGAAAATATGAAGGGTATTACTAGGCATTTGCATACCCTAGAAACAGAAATAAAAAGTCTTTCTGATCGCTTATGCGCTCTTGAGGACAACTCACAGATACATTGGGAACCGCCAGCATTTGAAAAGAAAAATGGACAGAGTGTCCATCAGTCAGTAGATTTCAAAACAATAAAAAATCTCAAAGAGGCAGTAATGACTTATGGGCCCCAAGCTCCTTTCACGTTGAGTATGCTGGAGTCCCTTAACACCTTTAGCTTAACCCCCTCAGACTGGAAAAGTCTATGTAAAGCAACATTAAGCGGGGGCAATTCTTGGTTTGGCGATCGCAATTCCAAGAACTTTGTATAGAAACGGCTAAAAGAAACGCGGCTGCAGGGTTTGAAAACTATAATATAGACATGCTCACAGGAGAAGGGCAATTCGCAGACTTACAGGCTCAAACAGATTATGACCCAGATATATATGCTCAGATAAATGCAGCTGCCTTAGAGGCATGGAAAACTGTACAAGGACCTGGGGATCTACAAGGTAGCTTGTCAAAAGTGATTCAAGGACCTAATGAGCCGTATGCCGACTTTGCTGATCGACTTTTGAGAACCGCAGGTAGTGTGTTTGCAGATGTTGACCAAGCTATGCCATTAGTTGTTCAATTAGCTTATGAAAATGCAAATAAATGGTGCCAAGCAGCCATCAGGCCATGGAGAACTAAAAAGGATCTTTCCGTATATATACAACTATGTAAAGATAATAAATGACGCCTTTGTCACAGGAAATGTGATTGCAGCCTCAATGAGAGGTGCTTCCTCTCGAAATTTCACAAAGGCTAAACGTAGATATTATAATCAATCAGGATATTCCAGGCAAAATTATCATAATCAATCAGGCAATTCTAGGCAAAATCCCAAAAGAGAAATAAGACCAAGCTCATACCGTGCCCCAGGCCACTGCCCCAGGTGTAAAAAGGGAAATCATTGGGCCAATAAATGCCATTCAAAATTTGACATCCATGGAAATCCTTTGTTCAGGAATTCAAAAAACGGGGCACGGGGCCCAATACCCCGGGGCCCACAAATGTACGGGGCATTGCAGAAGGAGTATCCTCAAGCATCCACTCAGATGCTTCCCCGACACAATCCCTACTACCCATCCACTCCCTCGCCAGAGGAACAAGAGGAAATGCAGGATTAGACCTCTGTTCCACCGCCCGAATAGTGTTAACACCTGAAATGGGGGTTCAACTGATTCCCACAGGAGTCAGGGGACCTCTTCCCTCAGGGACTGTAGGACTTATTATCGGGCGTAGTCCTAAAAGCTTATTAGGTTTGCAAGTGACCCCAGGTGTAATAAACTCAGACTACAAAGGGGAAATAAAAAATAATGCTTAGCTCACCCCAAAGTATAAGTTCTGTTAATCAAGGAGATAGAATTGCTCAGTTGCTTCTCCTTCCCAATTTACATAATTCATTTAAAATGGGTATGCCTCAAGAAGGGAACAATAGAGGATTTTGTTCCACTGACTCAAGTCCCATGGCTTGCTGGGTTCGAGACTGTTCAAGGAGGCCTATGTGTAAAATAAAAATCCAAGGAATAGAAATGGAGGGATTAATAGATACTGGAGCTGACTCTTCCATTATTAATTTACGCCAATGGCCCAAGCACTGGCCTCTGCAAAAAGCTTCAACCAGTTTAAGAGGCTTGGGATATAATAACCTCCCAGATAAAAGTGCAGTAATTTTAAAATGGGAGGATGATGAAGGCCATAAAGGAACATTTCAGCCTTATGTTTTACCTAATCTACGGGTTACTTTATGGGGAAGAGATATTTTGCAACAAATGGGAGTACACCTTGCAACCAAGCCTGCAGATGTTAAATGTGAAAACCTACAGGGTAATCTTAACCATAAAAGAACTCATTATCAAAAAGTACAGAGTAATCTTAACCCTAAAAGTAATCATTGTCATAAAGGAAAAAGATATTTTTTTTCGGGGCCACTGAGAAAATAATTTTGAAAATACCATGGCTTTCTGATAAGCCAGTGTGGGTCCCTCAGTGGCCCCTATCTAAAGAGAAATTACAAGCGGCCCACCAATTAGTTCAGGAACAATTAGAAGCAGGTCATATAGAACCTTCCACCTCTCCCTGGAATTCCCCCATATTTGTGATCAAGAAAAAGTCAGGAAAATGGCGATTGTTACATGATCTTAGACAAATCAATAAAACCATGCAAGTTATGGGGCCTACTCAACCTGGACTTCCTAGTCCCGTAGCTATTCCAAAAAATTTCCATCTTATTACTCTTGATATAAAGGATTGCTTCTTTTCTATTCCCCTACATCCTCTGGATGCCCCCAGGTTTGCTTTTTCCGTTCCTTCTATGAACAATAATGGCCCTGATCAGAGATATCAATGGAAGGTTTTTACCACAGGGAATGGCTAATAGCCCCACCATATGCCAAATATATGTGGACAAGGCTATCCAACCCATTAAAAATAAATATCCAAACCTCATGTGTCTACATTACATGGATGATATTTTATTGGCCCACCCTAATCAAAAAATCTTATTTAATATATTCAGTGATGTGGTAGAAAATTTAAAAAAATATGGATTATATATAGCAGAAGAAAAAGTTCAAACCAGATCTCCCATATTATATTTAGGATTTAAAATCATGGATACTTTTGTTAGACCCCAAAAAATTTTAATAAATAAAGAACATTTGACCACCCTCAATGATTTCCAAAAACTACTGGGAGACATTAATTGGCTTCGCCCTACACTAAATCTCACTACTGGCCAACTAAAACCTTTATTTGACATCCTTCGTGGAGATCCTGATCCATCTTCACCACGAACATTGACTCCTGATGCTAGGAAAGCTTTAAAGTTAGTAGAAAAAGCCATCGAAGGAGCTCATTGTGATAGATTTGATTTAACTCAACCGCTGATGTTGATTATTATTTCTTCACAATATACACCCACAGGAGTATTTTGGCAACAAGGGCCTTTATTATGGATACATTTGCCCGTCTCTCCTAAAAGTATAATTGAATCTTATACCTCCATGGTGGCTAAACTTATTCTTCAAGGACTTAAGACTTCTACTAAAATATTTGGCATTCACCCTGCTACTATTATTACTCCCTATTCATCATCACAGATTGAATACTTATGCTTCAATGATAATGATTGGGCTATAGTTAAATGTTCTACTTCTGCAAATTTTGATAATCATCTTCCTAAGTCCCCTATATTATCTTTTTGTATTAATCATCCTATTATATTTCCACAGGTAATAAAAAATCAACCTATTCCTAAGGCATTTAATGTATTTACAGATGGGTCCTCAAATGGTACTGCTACAGTAGTCACTAAAAAAGAAAATATGACTTACATAACTGCACACAAATCAGCTCAACTAGTGGAACTGGAAACTGTGGTAAGAGCTCTGGAAAATTTTAGGGACCAGCCCGTAAACATTTTTTCAGATAGCCACTATATTGTACAAGCCGTCCCAAAATTAGAGTTAGCAGGACCAATAGCACCTCATACTCCAGCCTTTAAATTGTTTTATCAAATACAAAAACTTTTGTGGGCAAGAAAAGAACCTCTATTCGTAGGCCATATTAGAGCACATACTAATTTGCCTGGTCCCCTCCATGAAGGTAATCAAAAGGCTGATGAACTTACAAAAACAGTATTTATACTTTCAGCGCTACAACAAGCTACTTTATTTCATTCCCAGTTTCATGTCAACAGCACCACCTTGCAACGTAGGTTTAAAATCACAAAGGAGCAAGCCAGAACAATTGTAAAAGATTGTAAATCTTGTATGACACATTTGCCCAATCCTCATTTCGGAGTTAACCCTAGAGGATTAATGCCCAATCATTTGTGGCAGATGGATGTTACTCATGAGCCAAGTTTTGGAAAATTGCGATTTATTCATGTGACCATAGATACATGCTCAGGCATGATTTTTGCTTCCTTACATTCTGGAGAAAAAGTTAAAGATGTTACATCTCATTGTTTGCAAGCTTTTGCTGCATTGGGCATCCCCAAAATGCTTAAAACAGATAATGGCCCCGCATATACGTCCTCATCTTTCAAACAGTTTTGCGCAAAATTCAATATATCCCATAAAACAGGCATCCCATACAATCCTCAGGGTCAGGGCATTATTGAAAGAGCAAACCGCACACTGAAAATTATGTTATTAAAACAAAAAGAAGGAAATTGGAAAAGTCCTAAGGACAGATTGGCAGTTGCCCTGTTTACCTTAAATTTTTTAACTTTAGACTCTAATGGTTATTCTGCTGGAGACCGACATTGGAATCCACACCAACAACATAAACCTTTGGTTTACTGGAAGGATGTTCTTTCAGGTACATGGAAGGGTCCAGATCCAGTATTAATTTGGGGAAGAGGATCTGTTTGTGTTTTTCCAAAAGACGAATCCTCTCCAATATGGATACCATCTAGATTAATAAAACAGGTACCACATCAAAATGATCAAGATGAAGTTATTGAAGAATCAAGATTAATAAAAAAGGTACAAAATCAAGAGGACCAAGATGAAGGTATAGAATGATTCCCTCAAAAGAGTCCTTCAAAATATTTCACAACTTAAGTGTCATTCCTCCCGGCCGGGACGAGGAGATCTCTCTTTAGTGTGCACACAATTGTATTTTTTTTTCTTTTCTTTTTATACATGTCTTTATGTCTGTACATTTGTCTACATTTCATGTTAATGTGACGTCACAAATATATGTTTGTATGTTTGTTCGTCTGTCCAGTGTGACGTCACAAAGAACAAAGCGCTTATGAAAAAGAATATATATATATATAGAGAGAGAGAGAGAGAGAGATTCAAATAACTTTAATTCATTTTAGGTTAAGAGTATTCAATTTAGGTAAATAATTTTATAAATGAAGGTACTTTCAATTTTGATTTATAGGTGTCCCTGGGACTTCTCTTTAGCAAACAATATGACTAGTGCTATATAACCTGATATTTTGGTGTTTTGACTTAAGATTGTTTATTTGTTATTAACTTCATTTGTTTAATAGCTCATTAATTTCAATTATCTCAACAGGTAAAAAATTGCTCTGTATACAGAGACTCAAGGGTTCCAGCTAACAAATTATTTCTCTCAAGTGCCTTTACCTTTTCTTTAATCTATCTTTAATGCAGTAATTACCCTCAGTCTTTCTTTGTTTTGTTCTAAATATGACATTTTTCCAACTTATGTTTGTAGAAGCTCAACCAGCGATGTATGTGAACAAAAATCAACTTTAATTTTCTAATCTAATTATTCTATTTTGTAGTTTGACAACTCGCCTCTTGACTCAATGCTGCAATAGCACTGCCTTTCCTTTAATAATTGATGCTTGAGTTTCTAGGTAGCGGGCCCTGAAGATTTGCCGGTGGCATTGTCTAAACATAAAAAAGACGTCTGCTGCTCAAACATCAAACAACCTCACCAACAGTGTGGCCTCTGCTCTACATGCATGGGGCCTCCTACATCAACATGTTATAACAAATGGACATTTTGATCTTTCATTGTTTGGGACTTTACGGGACAATGCCTTGCGGGTATTTGTCTAGAGAATTCAGTGTGTTACTTGATGGAACTTAGGGCAGCTGATTTGTTTAAACAATTTGATATGCTATGCAATTTGGCTCATCACCAAAAGGCTTGTCGCCTTAAAGCCGCAACATCTCCTCACAATTGGACGGCTGTTAGTCATCATATATAGTCGATCCTAAAGGGCTCCATTGGATGGCTGGTTAGCCAATGACGGGTAAGATCCCCAGAGGGGGACAACCTAAGACAGGCACAGTCGCACGGGACAGTCTCATGTGGCCGACATATCAACCTAAGACAGGAGTCAAGGGCACAGCCTTGATTATCCGATGACGGGTAAGAATGTTGGTTGCACATAGACGTCCTAGAGCATTACCTCTTTTAAAACAAAAAGGGGGAAATGCAGGAGCCCTGTTTGGGGATTGACTTGAATTGCAGTTGACTATGAGCCGTGGAGATTTGGCCATTGTCGCCACCCGTAGTCTCACGGGATTTGTTGCGGGATCTCGAGTGACTTGGCCGAAATTGCTGATCGGGTCAGCGCCATTTTTAGTGGTGTGTTTGGCGTGTGTTAGTTGTTGTTAGAACCAGAGAGAAAAGTTATCAGAATAAAAAGCTGTTTGTCTCCAGTTTGCTTCTGAAGTTCTTCCCGCGGCTCCGTTGCTCAAAGCGCTTCAGGCGGCAACAATTCCTTTTCACTCAACATTGGGTAGTCAGATTTTCCTTTTAGCTTTTAGCTGGTTCTTTAACATAAGTTCCTTTTTTTTTTTTTTATCATGGATTGAACTCAGGGGCATTTAAACACTGAATCACATCCCCAGCCTATTTTTGTATTTTATTTAGAGACAGGGTCTCATTGAGTTGCTTAGGGCCTCACTAAATTACTGAGTCTCACTTTGAACTCGCAATCCTCCTGTCTCAGCCTCCCAAGATGCTGGGATTACAGCCATGCAGCACTATGCCCAACTTACATAAATTCTTAATAGCGACCTGGTATCACATTTCTATATGTCACCTGACCCATCTTCTGCTGGTCTCATAGGATGCTGGTATTAATATCATTGTCATCAATTGTCATAAATTGTTATGTTCCTCTGAATATTTTATTAGGATAAATTAGTAGAATGAAGTTACAGGTTATAGTACATAAACATGTTTAACATTTTACTATGTTCTCAAATTTATCTGTGGAAAGGTTTTGCAAACCAATATTTCCACCAGAAAAATACCAATATTCCTATTGCCACCAATCTTTGTTGATACTAGTTACTATTTTTTATAGTATACTAGGTACTATTTTTCTTTATAACTCTTCATTTTGAGGAGAAACGAATATTTCTAATGTTTGTTTGACTGTTACTTAGATTTCTTTCTATAAATTTTCACTTATGTCTGTTGCCAATTTTTTTATTAAAAAAATTTCTTTAAAAATTGGTCAGGGAGGGCTGGGGTTGTGGCTCAGCGGCAGAGCGCTCGCCTCACACGTGTGCGGCCTGGGTTCAATCCTCAGCACCACGTAAACATAAATGCATTGCATTGTGTACAACTAAAGTAAATAAATAAATATTTTTAAAAAATTGGTCAGGGGCTGGGATACAGCTCAGTTGGTAGAGTGCTTGCCTTGCATGCACAGGCCCTGGGTTCAATCCCCAGCACCACCAGGGTGGGGGTGGGGGGGGGCGATGGCCAGGCTGGGGATATAGTTGAGTGCTTGCCTAGCATGTGTGAGGCACTGGGTTCAATTCCCCAGCACCACATAAAAATAAATAAATACAATAAAGGTATTGTGTCTATCTAAAACTTTTAAAAAAATGACAAACCATGATTTTTTAAAAAAATATTTATTTATTTGTTTTAGTTGTACACAATGCCTTTATTTTTACGTGGTGCTGAGGATCGAACCCGGGCCGTGCACATGCTAGGCGAGTGCTCTACCACTGAGCCACAACCCCAGCCCCACAAACGATGATTTATAATAGTGCTTTACATATTGAGAGTTCTGCTTCCCATCTTTTCATCAGATTTTTTAAAATATATTTAAAAAAATTTTTTTAGTTGTAGATGGACATAACTTTATTTATACACACACACACACACGTGTAGTTGTAATTTTAGTTGTAGATGGACATAACTTTATTTATACACACACACGTGTGTGTGTGTGTATGTGTGTGTGTTATAGGTGCCACTACACCCTGGCTATAGGGTGTGGTGGCACACGCCTGTAATGCCAGAAGCTCAGGAAGCTGAGGCAGTGGATTGCAAGTTCAAAGCCAGCCTCAGCAACTTAGCGAGGCCCTAAGAAACCTTGTCTCATAATAAAAAAATAAAAAGGGCCAGGGATGTAGCTCAGTGGTTAAATGCCGCTGGGTTCAATTCCCGGTACAAAAAAAAGAAAAAGAAAGAAAGAAAAAAGAAATTTGTATAGCTAATGAGAAAATACTTGTGAAAATATTATGAAACATAAAGAATATTTATCACATACTTCCAATGATGAGTCTACTCAGAATTTAAAAAGATTGGCCTATAAGTCTAACATGAATTTGTAGACAGTTGAACTCCTACTCTTGGTTCTGACAGAATCTTACAAAACAAAATATTAATTTGAACATTAATAGTTATTATGAATTGCTATAGTGTAGTAAAAAATAAAAACCTCTGTATTAAAGTCTTGGTCCCCAGAGTGGTACCCTTTGGTAGTGGGAGAATCCTTTTTTTTTTTTTTTTTTTAATTTTTTAAAAATATTTATTTATTTGCTTTTTAGTTGTACACAATGCGTTTATTTGTACGTGGTGCTGAGGATCGAACCCGGGTCGCGCACGTGCTAGGCGAGCGCTCTACCGCTGAGCCACAATCCCAGCCCCAGGGAAAGTGGTAGAATCTTTGAGAGGTAGGGCCTAGAGAAAGGTCTTAGGTTATTGGAGGTGGACCCTCAAAGGAAATTGTGAGACCCCAGATCCTTCCTCTCCACCATGATATGCAGCACTGCCAGAGGCCTAAAGACACAGGGATAGCCAATCATGGACTGGAATCTCCAAAACTGTGAGTCCAAATGAACCCTTTCTCTTCATAAATTAATTATCTCAAGTATTTTGTCATAATAACAGAAAACTGACTAGCTTAGGAATGTTATGAAAATAAACAAAGATGTTGAATATGAAAGCATTCTGAGACTTTTAGATGATTCCACGTAAAACCAAGCTGTTGCATTAATATCCTTTTACTTTATTTCAAAAACTCTGATTAATCCAGCATAATATAACAAGAAAGGCACCAAATTCATTATTATTTATACCTCAGGCTCAAAAGTTATGCCCTGCTTATATTCCCAAGAAATTTTATTGTTGATTTTTCTTCATTTGAAAGCAAAAAGAGGTCAGTCAGTGAAACATTCTTCTGCAATAGAATGAAATGGTGTTTTAAATTATATATTTTTATAAATAAGTAATAAAACAGTATTTAAAGGAATACATAAACTCTCATTCCCTCTGATGTCCCCATCCCTCCTCTGCCTTTATCCTGGTCTCTGTGGTTTCTTGCATTTTTCCAGTATTTCATCATATATGCAAACAAATGTAAATAGGATTATTACTTTCATTTTCATGCACAAAGTAGCATACTCTGCTTTGAGCTCCACCTTGCTTTTTTTTTTTTTTTTTTTTTTTTAGCCTAACATTATATCTTGAGGGTTGGGGTACAGCTCAGTGGTAGAACGCTTGCCTCATATATGCAAGATCCTGGGTTTGATTCCTAGCACTGCGGAACAACAACAACCATAAATAATAATAATGCATCTTGAGTAGGAGACCTTCAGTAGGAAGACATCTACTGTAAACATGGGACATGATGATACTGGCATTAAACAATAAAATTTAAAAAATTTTTTGTCCCACCACAAAATATGATAACTGGGCTGGGGCTGTAGCTCAATGGCAGAGCACTTGCCTAGCATGTGTGAGGCACTGGGTTTGATCCTTAGCACCACAAACAAATAAATAAAATAAAGGCATTCTGTTTATCTACTACAAAAAAAAAATTAATGACTTTGTGAGGTAATAAATATGTTGAGTAACATGATTTAACCATTTCACAGTACATGTATATATCAAAGCATGTTGTATTCCATAAACACATATTTTTATTAGTTTACAAAGAAAATAAATAAATAAAAATAGAATTTTAAAATAAATAAATGGAGCACTCTGCCCATCTCTTCCCCCACCAAAAAAAAAAAAAAAAAAAAATCCTTATCTTGGTTCTGCCACCAGGTGTTGAAACCAGTTTCTTCTCTTTTCTTGACAAAATAGCTCGACCGGTTGTGGGGCTTGCTTTTATTTTTGTTTTCCCAATGCTGGGGCCTGAACACAGGCCCTTGCACCTGCTAGTCAAGCACCCTGCCACTGAGCTATATCCCCCAGATTGCCTTTCACGCCTCCCTCCTGGTTAGATGTGGACATGTGGCTAAATTCCATTGGATAGAATATGAGCAGAGTATCTGAGCATCATTTCTAGGTCCAACCCATAACCAAACCCCCATACCCTCCATGTTCTGTCCCATCTATCAGCAAAATGCCAATACCATCAGTTGCAAGTTGAAGACGGCAGAATCACCAAGGGCCTGGGTCCTTAAATTACCATTTAGAAGTGAGACACCCACCATCAGAAATAACCATTTTGGGTGTTATGTGGTGAGAAAAAAGTTTCCTATCATGTTTCATGAGCCACAAGACATTTTGGG
This sequence comes from Tamias sibiricus, assembly GCA_025594165.1. Classification (NCBI taxonomy): domain Eukaryota; kingdom Metazoa; phylum Chordata; class Mammalia; order Rodentia; family Sciuridae; genus Tamias; species Tamias sibiricus. The sequence continues at coordinate 154,076,394 of CM046664.1, forward strand.
GTTTGATTGTTATAGCAGCTAGCATTGCCTTCATTAACACAGACAGTAATCTCAAAGTGCCTTCGTCTAATCTTCTGTGCAAAGCATGAAAGCATGAACCTCTTCCACAGCATTCTACATTACTGGTTATCCTGTCTGAAGTGGTTTGAATATTATGTGAATTTTCCTGTTGAGGTGGTAGAGCCTCTAAGAGGTGGGGCCTAGTGGAAGGTAATGAGAACATTGGGTACTACCCTCCGAAGGGAATAACATCGCTGGTCTTGTGGAATGGATTAGTTCTTCTGAAAATGGGTTTTTATAAAGCAAGTTTGACTCTCTCAACTCTCTTTCTCTTACTTCCTGCCTGGCCATGTGTTCTATCTCCCTTCACACATACTTCCATTGGCCATGTTGTGATGTGACCAGAAGGCTTTCGCCAGAGGCAAGCAGAGACTGGTACCATCCTCTGGGACCTCAGAACTGTGAGGGTAATTAAACCTCTTTCCTTTACAAATTACCCAGCATTAGGTATTTTGTTATAGTAACATAAAATGTACTAAGACACAATCCCTGCATATAAATGATCACAGAACCTCTACGGACTATGTGTGATTCCTTTGGAGAAAGTGACTATGTTAGTCATTTTTGTATCTTTAGTACCTAACATGACTGGCATGTGGCAGGTACTCGATGAATGCTTTTGGATGAATAGAGGAATACTGGAACAACTCCAGAGGCACAAAATCATTTCACTGTTGTATTAGTCAGTTTAATACATTTCAATCAGCTTAAATTATTAGAAAATTAGTTATATGGAGCTAAACTCTACCATGCTTTAACTTGTAACAATTTATGCCAACTCTTCATGGGCACACAAAATAAATCTGAGCCAGCCCTCTTTGAGACAGCCCTTCAACTATTTGAGGATACCCATTCCCATCTCTTCCATGATAAATCCTCTGGCCTCCAGGGCGAGTAGTCTAATGCTCTTCAATTTTCCTAAGGTTACAGTTTCTAGAACTGTCATCACCATCTTTGCCCACCTCTGAACACACTCAGGTTTGTCATTGCTCCCCATTCAATGGGTACTCAGGCTGGACATACTCTTGGCATGCACCTGACCAGCTGGTATTGGGACCCATTGTCCCTCTTGGACACTATCCTTCAATCAAAGCAGCTTAACCTCTTAAGGAGGCCATATCACCTGTTAAATCTCCCTGAGCTTGTGATCAAGCTTTCTCCCTTTCCTCCCTCCTCAAAAAGTCTGGGGGAGTGCACGTCTTTTGACATAGAATCACTCATAGCAGCAATGGGGGCGGAAAGCTGCCCAGAAACATCAAACTTGTCAAACAACATGACACGGTACAGGTAATTTTTCTCAGCTGCACTAAGCTTATATCCACAGGTATATGAATACGGCCAGTAAACTGGGATATATAGATACCAAGGACTGTAGCAGCCAAAGAGAGAACAAATCAGGCCCAGCACCACCAAACAACAACAGAACAGTGAGCGCTGTGTGCTTTTCTCTAAGGTACTGCCTAGCACCTTTTTAAGCCAAAGGATAATGACCATGAAACGGGGACATGCATTTCATTCAGCAGAAAGCCTATTGTCAATTTTTTCATCTCATTTCTCACACTGTACAACCATACCTTCTCCAGATAAACTCAGCCATTGGGCAAACAAATACTGCTTCCTGGGGGAATCAAATCATGTCTGTACATCTCTTGCCTGTGATCACTTTCTTATAAAGCAGACATCTTAGGTGCTTTTTGCTGATTAATTTCTCCTGCTATTTCTGCCCAACAGCCCTCAATCCATGCCTAAGAGGCTGGGTTCACCTCCCACCTTAGACCAAGATTCTACATGTTATTATTTGACCTCTTTTGAAAAACTCTTTGCCAGCTTTATAACCCGATCTGGGCACACCCCCCATCGGGGCCTGCATTTCCTGTGGATGATGCGATGGTTTCCTAGGTGACAGTGGGAAGGAATAGACCTGTTAGCTTGTGGCTTCTGACTCACCCACTGCAATGGACGTCACAGAATCCTGGCTGAACAAGTGGATGCTGATAATAAGCCTGTGCTTAAGGTAGCAGCGGGGCACTAATGGTTAAAACAACCTCATTGTACCAGCTCTCCCTCCCAGTAGGCAAGCCACCAGACCCACAGAAATGCCGGATCTGGAAAAACAAACAACAGATCTGAAACCTCTCTGAACTCTCAGTCGTATATGAATTCACAGTGGAGTCCTATTTACAACACCCATGTTCTGCTCCGTCCCCTGTAGAATTTCCTTTTCTTTTCTGGAATGTAGAAGTGTCAGGATTCTCTAATGAAAGGGCAGATGGTAGCTGAGGAAGGAGAGGTGGGAACAAGTCAAAAACTCACCAAAAGCCTGTTTATTAAGGTGACAGCTGATTTTAAACTTTCACATTTATTCCCTGAGAGGGATCAGTAAGCTCACACAGTGGACTAATCAATCATTGGAGTCTAGAATGACAAATATATTCTAATGAGCAATAGATCTTCAGAAAGTTAATTTCATGAAGCCTGAGGAGCAGGCACAGACACACAGACACACAGACACACACATACACACACTGACTGACTGACTTCGTAACTACCTCTCTGTGAAATGACCCCAGCCATGCACAAGTCAAAGAAAACTGCCTAGAATAAAAATCCAGAGTTCCTCTGTCCTTTGCATCAGCACCAGTGAAGACTGAATGAATTCTTAAGATTCTTGAATTCCTTAAATGACCAGCAAACCCAAAGGTTCCCAACTGGAGATAATCCATCTTGTTTTCCTCTGGGCCTTGAGGGATGCTTTAAATAGCATCAGCAAGCATCCAAATGAATTAGACAGCAAATGTAGGTTAGCTTTATTTAGACAGATAAAGACAAGCAGAGAAAGTTGTCTGGTTCAAGGGCAGTGCAGCCTGACACGACAGCATTTCTCTGAGGAGGGGAAACTGCTTCGGGTGAGAAAGGTATTTTGGGCAAAGAGCAAAGTTCCTTGGCTCTCCAGGGGCAGAGAGGCTAGGTTCCTTCAGTGCAGAGGAGCGGGATTTAAGAATGGCCTGCCACTCGTTGACGGAAAGAGCTATAGATTCACGATGTTCAACAGAACGTAACATCTCTTAGCTCACACCTTGTCTTTTCTCTTGCCCATTCCTTGAGAACACATCAGAAAAGAGAGGTCCCCGAGAACCCAAGCCAAGCCAGGCCAGGGAGTTTGCATAATTCCTCTGGAGCAATGTGTTAGATTTTTGGCAAATTCCAAGTCAGGAAGTGTTGCCTTTCCTCCATACCCATAGGGGATTGGTTTCAGGACCCCCTTGGGATACCAAAATCTACGAATGCTCCAGTTCCTTAAATAAAATGACATAGTATTTGCATATATCCTATGCAAATTTTGTATGCTTTAAATCATCCTTAGATTACTTAAAATACCTCAGCAATGTATAAATAGGTGCAATACTATATTGTTTGGGAAATAATGACAAGAAAAAAAGTATGTACATGTTCAGGACAGATGCAATTTTTCTCTTTTTTAACCAAAGACTTCAAATGGTTGAATTGGCCTCCTTATAGGGTTGGGGAGCATAGGAGGATTAGAGGAACACTAGAAAGGCCAATGGGTAGCGAGTGGAAGAGAGAGGGCAAAAGGGTGAAGAAAAAAAAAGTTGGTAGTATGAGATGGATATCATTACCCTAAGTTCATGTATGAAGTCACAAATGGTGTGAAAATACTTTGCATACAACCAGAGATATGTAAAAATGTACTCTACAAGTGTAATATGAAATGTAATGCATTCTGTTGCCATTTATAACAACTTAGAATAAAAATAAATAAATTTTAAAAAATAAATAATATGTAACCAAAAAAATGGTTGAAATGGAATGATTTGTTGAATCCAAGGATGCTGGACTGGACTGTAGACCCAGAAAGCCAACCGTATGTCTAGATGGAGGGCCCCTAGAGATGTGGAAGTTCAGAAAGCAGAGAAATGGGCAAATGTGGGGATCTTGACTCATTAAACAAAAATGTTGTCTGAAAAAACATTGCAGCCAATGGGTTTGGTCTATTTCTTTCCCTCTTCCCTGCCCACTCCCTTGAATTATTTTCTGAAAATAAATGTTTCTTTCTGTATATTTTCTGAAAATAAATGCTATGTGGAAGGTAGTGGATCTAGAAAAAATATAACTTAATGGTTCTGTTTGTTTTTATCATGATGTTTATGACTTCTTCTCCAATTTTTTATTGGTTTCCTTTCAGTTGCAAAAGCCAAATGACATTTGTTATCATAAAATACAGCAGCTTGTAGCCCCAGTAGTAATTAGTTTTAAGAAGAAAAAGATCATTTCAATTAGTGGATTTATATTATTTGAATAAATTATAATCCTAAATATGAAATAATGTTGTGAATAAACCTATTTTTTCCTTTTTTTTTTTTTTTTTTTTTGTGTGTGTGTGTGTGTGTGTGTGTGTGTGTGTGTGAGATTGTGATGCTGGGGACTGAACCCAGGATCTTGGGCATGTTAGGCAAGTGGCCTACCACTGAGTTACATTCTCGGTCCTCTAATGAATTTTTTGTTCCTAAAGTAACACTGAGGTTTTATATATATATATGTAAAGTTTTAAAAATATCTAAAAACTTGGGGCTGGGATTGTAATCCAGTGGTAGAGTGCTTGTCTAGCACTTGTGATGCACTGGGTTTGATCCTCAGCACCACATAAAAAATAAATAAATAAAATAAAGGTACTGTGCATATATGTATAACCTAAAAACTTAGTTTTGCATATATTTTTCATTTTTTTTTTCCAAACTAATTTTATAGGCATTTTTTAAGAGTCTCACAACTTCTGAAAATTACACATTTTGATAGCTCACCAAGGTAATATCAAAGGGAAAATATGCTACTCCCCTATCATGAAGCCAAATCTGAACTTCATTTTGAATTAGTCATTCAGGCTGCTTTCTTTGTACTTACTCCTTCACGTATTCCATCTATTTCTTCCTTCCACATAATTTTTAGTTTTTTTTTTTTTTTTTAGTTGAACATGGACACAATACCTTTATTTTACCTATCTTTTTATTTTATGTGGTGCTGAGGATTGAACCCAGTGCCTCACATGTGCAAGGCAAGTGCTCTACCACTGAACCACAACCCCAGCCCCCTCCACATTATTTATGGAGCACCCACTGTATATACACAGAGCAAAAGGCACACATAATTGTTCCATTTCCTCATTTCTGGCTGCTTGTCTTTGATTGGTCCCTCACTCTAAGCTTCTTTCTACTTTTTTTTTTTTTTTTTTTTTTTTTTTTGCTGGTCAACTAATGTATGTGCTAAAACTTTATTCAGTTGAGAATTACTTTAGCCAAAGCACACAAAATTTGCCCAGTTTACTGCCCCAAATTCCATATACGTTTAACTGTTGGCAAAATTGGCAACTCAGCTAATCATTTGATGCCATTACAATTCTAGAAAGGTGATAGAAAGCCAATAACCCTGACTGTACTTATAAAGTAACAGATTCAAAAGACTTACCTGAGCCCAGATGCAAATTTATCCCAGAATTACATCACCTTTTTATAAAACCCCCACATCAAAAACCAGCCCTATAATTTTTTTAAATGTGTGTAGTTACAAGAACCTAACCAAAAGGAAAATCATCCTTTTATTTTTTCAGGAAAGGGACAAACATTTCTTCTTGAACTGAAATGAAAAAAGTAAATAACATCCCTGGGATCTCTATTTCTTGCTTTGATATCTTCAGTCACTTCACTATTATTAGAATACCTTTATTAGAATTTCTCAGTTTGTGCTAACAGTAAGGAGACCTTTTAAATGTTCTTCAATAAGTCAGTTTCTTAACTTGTTTTTAATATTTTTAAGTGCTGGAGGGGAAAAAAACTTTCAATGGAGATAGAGAGCAGACTTATAATCAATCACTGATCCAAATAAATAAAATATGATGTATGTAATTTTTTAAAAAATAGAGCAATTTTTGTTTGTGGGTGGCTTTTTGTTGTTGTTCTTTATGTTTGCTGAACAGAATATTATTTCCGTAATCTTATTACACTGTAAAGAGGAAAATACCCTAACAGTATTTGCCTAGGTAAAATAAGAACAGCACATTTTATTTTTATTTTGTGACATTTGTGGCTCTTCAGCATGACATTGGCATTCTTCCTCTTCTGATGCAACTTCCTTCTCTGTTTTTGTTTTGGTCGGGGTTGTTCCAACTCCCCCTTCTCTGAGCCGTCCGAGGTCCTGAGCTGCCACTTTGTTTTCAGAATCTCCGCTTCTGTTTTCGGTGGCAACACCTACAGGTAAACATCTAGCCGCCCATCCACACGGACACACCCCCCCACACGCGCTCCACTCTCACACACACAAACACCACGCACAAGTCACACACGCACACAGCCTGGCTTGTCCAGCCTCCCCCAGGGAGCTCCAACCACTCCAGCTGTTTTCTAGCCCTGGCAACAAAAGCAGCAGCAGAGCTTCTCATGTCAGTTCTCTGGTCAGAACCCGCGCTAAAAATGCTGCTTCTAAGGAAGCACAAATGGCCGCTGCACCAAGGAGAAGCTGGCTGTGCAAGAGAAGTGGAAGATGGCAGAGACCAATGCTAGAGGCTGCGCCTAGGGATCAGAGGGGCGGAGAAGGCTTCGTCCCACTGGGCACATTCATGCACTGATACTTCAAGACTCAGTCCAGGTCACCCTCTCTCTCAAGCTTTTCCTGCAGTGCTATCTTCTCCTCTGCACCCCTACAATTCTGGTTTAATTAGGTGTGTTGCCCCATGTCAACCTGCTGCAAGCACATTGGATGAAAAACTTCAAAACGCTCCGACCTGGGCTGCTGATTCGGCTTTCATCTTAGCACCTGGCACACGGTGGGCAGCCACACTCTCCTTCCATGGGGGAGATGGCTACTCACTTTTGATGGAGGGGGACAGAGAAGGGTGTCCTCACTGGCACATCTTCCTCTCTTACCAGTTAAGATTGGCAGCGAAGAGGTGACATTAAGCCATGGGTGACATGTGACATTAACTCAGTAAGGAACAGCAGCTGCTTCACTTTCACCCCATACCACTGAGAGAACTTCTAATGACCAATAAATAACTCCAATACCACCCCCCAAAAAATAGCCTTTTAAAAACTTTCAAGTGTGAATGAGAATAAATGCTTCCATCAAGGAAGGCTATGTTAGTAATGGGAGAATGTGGCACGTGTCTTTTAAATTGATTGATAAGATTCTAATGTTTTAACATCAGGAGAGGGTAACGAAGAGATGGAACTGTGTTAGGTTCTTTACTTGAAAGATCTCATTTTTAAAAAATATGTTTTTAGCTGTAGATGGACACAATATCTTTACTTTTATTTATTTTTATGTGGTGCTGAGGATCGAACCCAGTGCCTCACGCATCAAGGCAAGCAATCTACCACTGAGCTATAACCCCAGCCCGAAAGATGTCATTTTAATTTTCACAACAACCCACAAGTTATCTTATTGTGTTCATTTTACCTGCGAAGAAAGTGAAGGTGGGGAAGGGGGTAACTGGGAAGCAGTCCTAGTACTAACCTCAGCAGAACTTAGATTTGAACCCGTATCTAATGACTCCCAAATCCTTTCTTCACTCCTCTTGGATCCACTCAAGAGCTGTTTTAAAAATACTGACATCTTTTCAGAGAGACTGAAAAACAAAGATTAAATATTTATTGAGCACTGACCAATGGGTCACACATGAGGATGGGGATAGAAAAACAAAATCATCCTACAAAAATCAAAGAGCTAAGTATCAAGTGCAAGGCTGATGGAAATAGGCTGAAAACCAGACAATGAAATAGGATTATGGGAAAGGGGCTGGGTGTGGCTGTTGGAGAACCAAAGGAAGGATGCTTGGCCCTGGTTGTTCAGGGAGGGTAGGGGAACCCCACAGAACACAAGAAGATGGTTCTGAGCAGGTGCTAAGCAGGGCGGGGTGGGGGTGGGGCAGAGGGGTAGGATACTGCAGAGGGAGGGAAAGGGTCACAGGAGGGAAGGAAGAAGTCGCATGAGTTCCTCAGGGCTGGCATGGTAGAAGGTGAGACCAAGAAGGTTTTGAATAAGAGCCTGAAATGAAAACAGGGACACGATGATGGTTTTTTAGTAGGGGAAGGCAATTATCCAATCAAATTCGTGACTAAAACATTCCCCATTATTGCTGAATCCATCCTAACACCAGATCATAAGTACACAAAGTACACAAAGCAGAAAGAGATAGAAAAATCAACATTCTTAATCAAGACTCAAACAAATAAAAAAATCCCAACAATTAAAAAAGAAAGAAAGAAAGCCTGCTTATTTCTGAGAAATCACAGCAAAGAAGGGGATCTGTGCCTGAACACAGGAGCGCAACCCTGGCCTACCTCTCCCTGCTGTGATGGTCCCAAATGGCTCCGTTCTAATGACTCCTGAGACCATCTCACCCACCAAAACCCTGGGGCAGCAAATCCAACCCCATCCTCCCCACCCAGAGAAAAAATTCCAGCAGGGAAATGACAATCCCTGTCACTTCCTTCCTGTGTAGACGCCAGCCCATGAGGACTGCTGCCCTGTTTCACCTGATCACACCAGATACCCTGGCTAGAATGGGAACCGGATCCTGCTGGCTTGATTGAGTTAAAAGGAACAGTGCCAGGCCATCTAAAAGTCTCTCGATAGCTTGATAGCTTCGGAGAGGCCCTCGTGGCTCTGAAAGGCCAGTGGCAGGTCTCAGGTCCCCGGCTCAGGGAGGAGCAGGCTGAATTTCCTAGCACAGAATTCAGAGGCACTGGAGGCCAGCAGTGCTGAAAGCCTGCAGAAAGGGCTTGTTTACATTTTTCTCTTGGGCTGAAACCCATCTATTTAAACTTTAACCAGAGGCAATTAGAAAACCGTGGTGAGCCAGAGATGGCAGCCTGCGCAAGCCGGCAAGTCAGATGCCAGCAGTCTGGCACCGAGGGGAGGAAAAGAGAGGAGAATATTTTGAGAAAGGGATCAAGGAAAAACAACAAAGGAGGCTTGGGAAGCAGGAGGTGTTGCCCAGGCAGCTGACTTTCAGAAGTAGAGTAGGGAGGACAGAGGTGAGGGCAGGAGGTGGGGAGGGGGACGGGCCAGGGGAGACAGCAGCCTCTGATGGCTGTCACCATTCCACCAGTTCAAAAGTCCCACCGGCAACACCTGACAGTGACAGTTCCACTGTCTGTTCCCTTTTTTCCCTCCTCTTGGGTCAAAAGTGCATTAACCCAGAGTATCAGCAGCAAAAAAAGCCAGCCTGGAGCAGGTCTACCGGCCTGCCAGGACACAGGCCCTCTTCCCCGAAGGCCAAGGCTCCTCCTCTTGAGTTCAGGTTTTCCTGGCAGAGACCCACCTTGGAGCCTTGACGATCAGCCCAGTGATGTCAGAGGAAATACCCCACTGGACAAAGGCCTGTGCTCCAGTTGCCTAAACTGAACTCTATCCCTGCCAGGATCTGGGTCCTAGATTTAGTGAATCCTACAAACCAGTGCGGAGGGCAGGGGGAGCACTGTGGCTCTAAAGTAAAGTTTCTTTTTTATATATTTATTTTTTAGTTGTACTTGGACCCGATACCTTTATTTTATTTATTTTTTACATGGTGCTGAGGATCGAACCCAGGGCCGCACACATGCTAGGCAAGCGCTCTACTGCTGAGCCACAACCCCAGCCCTAAAGTAAAGGTTTTAATTCTGGACCTGAAGACACCTGTGGGCCTGGCACTGACACCAGGGCCAGTTTTAGATGCGTATCCTCACATATGAAGGTCTACAGGACAACAGCTGCTATAGACAGAATGTGTCCCCCCAGATTTGTATGTTGAAAATTTAATTACTAACGTGATAATATTGGGAGTAGGATTTGGGGAAGTGATTAGGTCATGAGGCCACAGTCCTCATGAATAGAATTAGTATCTTTATGAAAGAAGTCCCAGAAGCTGGGTGTGGTGACTCATGCCTGTAATCCTAGCGACTCCGGAGGCTGAGACAGGAAGAGCACAAGTTTGAGGCTCGCTTCAGCAACGTAGTAAGACCCTGTCTCAAAATAAAAATAAGCCGGGCGTGGTGGTGCACGCCTGTAATCCCAGCACTTTGGGAGGCTGAGGCAGGAGGATTGCGAGTTCAAAGCCAGCCTCAGCAATGGCGAGGCACTTAGCAACTCAGTGAGACCCTGTCTCTAAATAAAATACCAAAAAAGGGCTAGGGATGTGGCCCAGTGTTCGAGTGCCCCTGAGTTCAATCCCCGGTACCACAATAAACAAACAAACAAACAAACAAACAAATAAATAAAATAAAAATAAAAATAAGGGTTGGGGTTGTGGCTCAGTGGCAGAGCGCCTGCCTCCCACATGTGAGGCACTGGGTTCGATCCTCAGCACCACACAGAAATAAATAAACAAAATAAAGATATTACATCTATCTATCACTAAAAAATATTTTTTAAAAAATGGTTTGGGGATGTGGCTCAGTGATAAAAAGCACTGCTAGGTTCAATCCCAGGTACAAAAAACAAAACAAAACAAAACAAAAAAACCCAGAATGCTGCTTTTGCTCCTTTGACCATGTGAAGACACAGTGAGAAGACAGCTGTCTACGAACCAGAAAGCGGCCCTCATCAGACACCAGATCTGCCAGTGCCTTGATCTTGGACTTCTAGCCTCTGGTCGATGATGTTTTGTTGTAGCAGTCCAAATGCACCAAGACAGCAGACCCCGAAATCCCTCTCATGTCAGGGAAGCTGACATTCCACTCCCACTCTTAAACTTTTTGGTTCTGATGTTCCTATGAAGATGCAAATGTAATATGCAGAGGATTCAGATGTTATAGCAGGAATTCACTTCCCACTACTTCCAGGCAGCTTAGCTTTGGGGCCCTGTGGGAAGAAGATCTAGGAAAAGCATTCTGGGGGCGGAGAAGGCCTTGGGAACTACCAGCAGGAAGCTGGCAGGAGGCATGGAAGAGCTGGAGACATAGCTCTGTGGATGACAAGGAGGCCCAAACACAAGTCAGAGTTTCACAGCAGTAGACAGCAGAAAGACAAGTCGCCCTACCTTTCTGTAAATCCTTCTCTGCTCACCCTGTTCTTGCCAGGGGAACCAGAACAGCAGGAGGGACTAGGAAAGCACCCTGTGAGGTTCAGGTCCTGGCCATGGTATCCCAGGGTAAGGAGGCCAAGGTCACGGGCTTCTCTCCAGAACAGTTTGCTACACTCACCGGAAGGTCTGTCCTACAGCTCTGAGCCACTCCAGCCAACCATCTAAAAAATTCATGACCCTGTTCCCAAGGGCCTGGAAGACTCCTTGCAAACTCACCCTGATTGGTGACAGATCCCAAGATAGTATCCTGGTTTGGGTCGAGGCAGGGCACCTCATATAAGGATGGAGAGTTCGTTATGTGCTGAAATTTTATTTCTTAAAGTCTGTATGGGTAGAAATTGCTTCCTTATGCCCTGATTCTGGAAGAGAAAGAAAGTCAGATACTGAGGTCTTCTACGGAATGGATGCCTATGCGCCTGTGACAGCCAGAGATCATCCCAAGAGCCACTGACATTTCGGAGGGATGTACACATTGCCCAACACCCAGCAGAAAGTGTTATACTTTGGGGGATAGATTTTGTAAAATCAGGCTTGGACTCTCCAAGGGAATGCCTGGGGAACTGTATATAAACCAGTAGCAAAAAGTAGTAGGTTAAAAGAGTGGATTCAGGAGCCAGGCTGTGTGATATTACCTCTGTGACCCTGAGCAAATCACTTAACCTCTCTGGGCCTGAGTTTCCTCATCCATAAAATTTAGACAATAGCAGATCCCAAGTCAGAGGGTGGTTGTAAGGACAAAATAAGTTAATATTTAAAGGAATGAGGTAATATTTAAAACAGTGGCTCTCACATCATAAGAAATACATAAGTGGAATGTTTAAAAAGTAACATAATCAAATCTTCACGCCTGGACACTGGTTGGTTCTGTGATTGACAAGGTCTTTGGTTGGCTCTGTGCATACCCTCCCACCATACCAGCATGAGGAGGCAGAAGAAAGACACTCAGATACCTTTCTCCTGCAGCAAAAGGTAAGGAAGGCACCTTTGCTCTACTCTGACTTCTAACAATGCACACACCTAGACCAAGGCCCAGCCAGCATGAGAAGCTCTGTCCAGTGCTTGGACCAGAAAACAGGAATCCCTCCATCCAAGTCCCTCAGGCCCTTGCCAGCTCCCTGCCTGTGCATCACCAAACACTGCACACAGCTGTCCCCCATGGATACCCCGCACCAAGCCAGGGTTCCAGAACCTAAGGAACAGAGCTCCGACACTTCCATGGGCTCTTGGGATGTCTGCTGGCTATTGTGGCTCAAAGGTGTCCATCCCACAGAAGATGTTAGAGACGGGAAGGAGGAGCAGAGAAGCCGGCAGGTGGCAGGAAGAAGGAAGGATCATGGCGAGAGGAAACCAAACATACCAGGAAAGAACTAGAAAAGCCTAAGTAAGTACAAGAAAACTTTTTTTGTCTCTCTATTTTTGGCCAAGTGGGGGAAAAAAAAAAAAAAAAAGCACCAGGAGACTCAGACAGAGCCCGTGAAGGGAAGGAACAAACTGACAAACTGCAGAACTGCGAAACGCATGCTAATTACCTCACCCTTCCTCCTGCGCTGGGCTGCAACCAGGGCCCACAAGCCATTTGTACGCTGGCCTCATGATGATTTCATTTTGCAGATTTCCTTCCACTTTTTTTTTTTTTTTTTTTTTTCCTCTTTTCTTTTTCTTACAAAGTCCATCACAATTCTATTCTGTTTTGGGAAGTAGAAACAGGATCTATCTTTAGGGAAATTTAAATGCCAAAGAGCTCAAATAAGCATAATTGAGAAGCAAAGCCTAGTTGGTGTGATCAAGACAAATATTAAATCACAAATATTTGAAATTCTTCCCCTTTGTGCCCTGAGGAGAGAAGTGCCTTTGTTTGCTGAACTGGCTCCTAGAACTACGTGGCCTTTGTCCTGTTGAGGAGGACACTGGGCAGGGAGGAGACACCAAAGGAAGACAAAATATCAATCAAGTGCCCGCTAGGTATCAGGCCTTCTGCTAAAAGCTAGAAATTTAAGAGTGAACCCAGCAGGCCCCTGCCCTCATAAACCTAAGGCTCATTTTCTTTCTTCTTCTTCTTCTTTTTTCCTTACTTAATAAAATTGTGGTAAAATATGTAAAATGTACCTTGTCAACCATTTTTTAAGTGTACAGTTCAAAAGTTTTAAGAGTCATTCCCAGGGTTGCGCCATCTCCAGAAATCTTCCATCTTGTAAAATTGAAACTGAACATGCATCAAACACAGTAAACCGCTCCCATTTCCCTTTCCACCCCCAGATCCTGGCAGTCACCATTCTACTTTCTGTTTCTACGGATTTAATTACTTTAGCTGCCTCATAGAAGTGGAGGCAGCCTGTTGTTTGTCTTTCTGTAACTGGCGTATTTCACTTAGCATAATATCCTCAAGGTTCGCCATGTTTTAGCATGGACCGAGAATTTCTCTCCCTTTTAAAGCTGAACAATATTACATCCTATGTGTAGCAAGCTTTGCTAGTCCATTCCTGACAGCGGATACTTGAGTCGCTTCCACCTCTTGGCTATTGTAAATAAGGCTGCTGTGAACACTGTCTTCGTCAGTGTTTTTTTTTTTTTTTTTTTTTTTGCTGCTGTGACTAAAAGACCCAACCAGAACAATCGCAGAGGAGGAAAAGTTTATTTGGGGGCTCCGGGTTTCAGAGGTCTCAGTCCACAGACAGCTGGCTCCATTCCTCGGGGCTCAAGGTGAGGCTGAACATCATGGCGGAAGGGTGTGGTGGAGGGAAGCAGCTCACATGGTGATCAGAAAGCAGAGAGAGAGAGACTCCACTCGCCAGATACAAAACATATACCCCCTAGCCACGCTGCCAATGAACCACCTCCTCCAGCCACACCCACCTGCCTCCAGTTACCATCAGTTAATCCCATCAGGGATTAATTTACTGACTGGGTTAAGGACATAACCCAATCTTTTCTCCTCCAAACCTTCTTGCATTGTCCCACCCATGAGGGTTTGACGGACACCTCATATCCAGACTATAACAAACACAGTTGGACAAACTTGACACTCTTTAAAGAAGCGTATTCCATCATATCTGTGTCATGTATTTACCCCTCCTTTGGCCCGAGTGAAGTTTCAGCTGCACGGGGCCCTGTTATTTATCCTTGTATGCCCACTTCTTGTACAGTGTGGGCACATAGTAGGAACTCAAAAACATTTGTTCAACAAAATATTTTTATACTTCTTAGTCACCACTGTTGCAGCTGGCTGCTTTACATATTTTAATAAATAAGTTTTGCAATTTTAATGAATGCTATTTTGATTATATTTACATAGTAAGCTAGTTTATATAAGGAGATAAGTATAAGAAAAAATCCAAATCTCAATCAAAATCCACTCTAGATGAAATGCCATTGACAATTCCTTCCTACTCACTCTTATTCCTGTCTTTCTTCTCCTTTCTTTTCCCCAAGTCATGGTACTGTTAGACCCTGAGGACATTCATTAGGGGTCCCTCAGACTATGGAACATCCTGTTGAATAAAGCCAGACATGGCTTAGGAGTTTGGTTTACTCAGCTCAAAAACTTCCCCTGGGGTTATTCTGGGTGAGGCACAGGATCAACAAGACCCAGCTCCATCTCTGGAGGAACTCACAGAATCGTGGCTGTCTCTGGTTATTTCTGATTACAATTAAGTAAGAGACCTCAGTTTTCTCAGGTATATAAAATAGTGTTTACTTCCATTCCCCCGTTAGCCAGATGACAAACAGAGACACAACTGTAGTGTTTACAAAGCCTAAGGAAGTTGTGGAAATTCTGAGTAGTATTGTATTGGATGATAATTACTGCGTTTAAGTATCAGCAGTGGCAGAAGCTAGTTCTGTGCCCCTTTACAAAATACATGTTGTAATTATGATTTCTGGTCAAGGTAGCATTGTTGTACCTAAGCCTTTGATGCCTTTGTTCATCTCTACACACAAAACAATGGTTATTGTATTGGTTTGTTTTGCATTGCCCTAACAAAATACTGGAGGCTGGATAACTTCATTAAGAAAAAAGGTTTATGTAGCTCACAGTTCTAGAGGTTTAAAAGCTGACATCTAGTGATAATCTTCTTGCTAGCAGAGTCCCAAACTGGCACCAGACATCATGTGGCAAGAGACAAGGAGCGTGTGTGTGTGTGTGTGTGTGTGTGTGTGTGGCATGTACATGTCCTCTGGTCTCTGTCCCTCTTCTTATAAAGTCACCAGTATTCAAAGGAGGGATCCACCCTGATGACCTCATCCAATCCTAACCACCTCCCAAAGTCCCCACCTCTAAACACTACAGATTTTTTACCCTCCAAATACCTCAAAATGGGGATTAAATTTCAACAGAGAATGCTAGTCATGTCCAAAACAGCAGTTATTAAAATACAACAGGAAAAATTAAAAGGCACAGTTGGCCCAATATATGAACTTTTCCATGGATTAGAAATGCAAAGCCATGAGTGGAGCCGAAGGTGGGGCCACCGACTGGGTCGCAGACCTGAAAGGAGGCACCGGATGCCAGCATGGGCTTCTGTGGGGCAAGGGAGATCAGAATTGACTGCCCAGCGTGAGGAGCGCAGGTGGCAAGCAGGTGCCCGAAACCACAGGCCAGACTGAGCCCCCACCCTCCCCACATAGACGGCCCATAAAGAGGCTGGAATCGCTGCCCGCTGCCTGGTGGTGGGCCTCACACCAAGGGAAAATGAGGCAGGGAGAAAGTGCATGTGACAGACAACTGGACCAAACAACCACGGGCCTCCCTGATGGCCTCTATTCCTTTACTACCAGAGGAGAGAAGAAAAGAAACTCTCTTCATTGGATAATATGATTGTCTATGAAGAAACTCAGAGCTGGGCGCGGTGGCGCACACCTGTAATCCCAGCACTTGGGAGGCTGAGGCAGGAGGATCATGAGTTCAAAGCCAGCCTCAGCAATGGTGAGGCACTTAGCAACTCAGTGAGACCCTGTCTCTAATAAAATACAAAAAGGGGCTGGGGATGTGGCCCAGTGATCAAGTGCCCCTGAGTTCAATCCCCAGTACCAAAAAAAAAAAAAAAAAAAAAAAAAAAAAAAAAAAAAAAAAAAGAGAAACTCAAACAGGCTCCATAGAAGTGAAAAAAGAAGATTTGTCTTTTTAGAATTAAAAGACAATTTGGCAAGGTTGATGGGTATAAGATCAATGTACAAAATTCCATTGCAACCATATGTCTCAGTCTCTCTCTCTCTCTCTCTCTCTCTCTCTCTCTCTCTCTCTCGCACACACACACACATGTTGTTATTGTCGTGTTTGGGATTGAAACTAGAGATGCTCTACCACTGATCTACATCCACAGCCCCTCACCCTTATTTTTAAATTTTGAGGCAGGGTCTCACTAAGTTGCCCTCAAACTTGGCAATTCTCCTGCCTCAATCTCTCTGATAGCTGGGATTACAGGCATGCACTGCTATGCCAGAAATATATAATACTTAATAGCAAACAAAAGCTACCATGCTTAATAGAAATAGCATTGAGTCTAGGTATAAATATTTAAAATTATATGGATTTTTATGTATAAATAAAATTTGGATTATATATATATATATATATATATATATATATATATATATATATATATATAGTGTTTTTTATAGAAAGCACTAAAGAAAATTTGAATAAGTGGAGACACATACCATATCCGTGAATTGGAATATTCATTATTGTAAGATGTCAGTTCTCCCAAAGTTAACATTTACTTTTAATGCAAACTCAGTTTTAAAATTCCAGGAAAATGGAACAATTATTACAGAATTCAAGTAGAAAGTAAGGGATCAAGAATCTTATCGTGGGCTGGGGTTGTGGCTCAGCGGTACAGCACTCGCCTAGCACATGAGAAGACCTGGGTTCGAGCATCATGTACACACAAATAAATAAAATAAAGGCATTGTGTCCAACTACAACTAAAAAGTACACATTAAAAAAAAGAGAATCTTATCATCATTGAGGATGTGTTTGGCTGGACATAACAGAATATACAACATAAAGTGGTTAAGCAATAAGAGGTTTGTTAGTTCAGATCACAGGAGATTCCAGTTTGGGTTAGTTCAGCCACACAATGACATCATAGGGACCTGTGACCTTTTCATCTTTCTGTTAAGTGGGTATGCAGCTTGTACCTCAGGGTGGCAAGATGGCTGCCATAGTACCAAGCATCACTTCTTCTTCCAACTTTATTCAAGGACAGGAAAGGTAACTCTTTTTCTCATGTTCCCTTTTAAGTAAGAAGACAGTTTTCCCATGCCCTTCCATCCTCAGTGTAGCACAATTCTGAATACTTAGTTGTCACTAGCAGGAGATGCAGCACATCCCACGCCCAAAGCAATTCTTTTTAGATTTTATTTATTTGTTTTTTTAGTTGTACACAATGCCTTTGTTTTTACGTGGTGCTGAGGATCAAACCCAGGTGGCGCACGTGCTAGGCGAACGCTCTACCACTGAGCCACAACCCCAGCCCCCAAAGCAATTCTGATAGAAGAGAATTGTCCTCATGATGGGCTTCAAGTACACACTAAGGGACAGGATCCAGGGATACCTGAAGACAATGAGGTTCAGTTAGAAAGGAGAAAGAGGTAAGAGCTATTGTTCAGAAAACAACCATAATAGTCAAGTCAATTTTGAAAAAGAATAATAAGTTAGAGGGGGTTTTCCACTAAATATCAAAACTTCAAACTGGATATGGCATAACAAACCAGGAGTGAAAAGTGAACTATTTAATAAATATGTGTTGGAATAATTACACATGCATTTACTCTTGCACACCACAATAAGCTTTAGTTGGTTTAAAGACCTAAATGTGAACAGTAAAATATTATTTCTAGGAAAAAATATAAAAGATTGTCTTTATACCTTTAGGATATGGAAGAAATTAAACAAAGCACAAAAGTATAAGCATAAAAGAAAGTATTGATGTGTATCGCCACTTTAAAATAAAAGACATCAGCTGGGTGAGTTGGCACACTCCTGTAATCCCTCCAGTGGCTCTGGAGGCTGAGGCAGGAGGATTGTGAGTTCAAAGCCAGCTTAAGCAACTTATTGAAGCCATAAGCAACTCAGTGAGACCCTGTCTCTAAAAAAAAAATATTTAAAAAAGGGCTGGGGATGTGGCTCAGTGGTTAAGCGCCCTGGGGTTCAATCCCCAGTAGCAAAAAAAGAAGAAAAAAGAAAAAGAAAATGAAAAAAGAAAAGAACATCATCAACAAAGTAAAAAGCTTAGACTGAGAGTTTTTTTTTTTTTTTTTTTTTTTTTTCAGACATAAAACCATCAAAGTGGGCTGTGGTTGTGGTTCAGTGGTAGAGTGCTTGCTTAGCAGGTGCAAGGCCCTGGGTTTGATCCTCAGCACCACATAAAAATAAATAAATAAAATAAAGGTATTGTGTCCAACTACAACTAAAAAATAAATATTAAAAAAATAAAACCATCAAAGTATTGGTATTCAAAAATTATTAAGAACTCCTATAAAGCAATAATAATTTAAAAAACTAGAAAGAAAATTGCATAAGGAGACAAATAGGCAAGTCTTATAAGAGAATCCCTAATGACCAATACAGATACAAGGACATGTTCCGTACCACTAACAATTAAGGCAAAACAAAGTAAAACAACAGAAAGTTACCGTTTCGTATCCACAAATTAGCAAAAAAATTTCAAACTCTGAAAATATCCAGAGTTAACAAGATGTAGAGAAACAGAACTCTTGGAAAGCAAAAATGACAAAATGTATTAAAATACATGCTAAAACCCAGTAGTTTCTTTCTTAGGTACATTGCCTAGATTAGTGTCCTCCACTAAGGGTGACTGCCCTGAGGGAACAGTTGGCAACCTTTGAAGACATTTTCAATTGTCACACTGTGGGCAGGGAGAAGTGGCTGACTCATCTCTAGTGGGTAGAGGTGAGGGATCAGCATCCTACCCTACAACAAAGAATGACACAGTCCAAAATGTCAATAAGGTAAGGGTGAGAGGCTCTGGCCTAGAAAAATCCTCACATAATGTGCTCCAGGAAACTGGTATTTAAATGTTAATGGCAGCATTATTTGTCATGGCAAACAACAAACTAAAAATAACCTTAAAGCAAAAGAATGGATACAGAATGTGTGTACATTCAAACAAAGGAATAATATTCAACAGTTTTAACTAATGAGTTAATACTTCAGTTTGCAGTATGAATAAATCTAAAAAGTAACGATGAATTTTAAAACAGCTGAGCACCATGGCCCAACTCAATCCTGTAACACAGTTACTCAGGAAGCTCAGGCAGGAGGATCACAAGTTCAAGGTCAACCTGGGCAACTTAGTGAGACCCTGCCTCAAAATTAAAAATTTTTTAAAGGGTCGGGAATGTAGCTCAGTGGCACAGCACTTACCTAGCATGCTTGCAGCCCTAACTTCAATCCCCAGTAAAACACACACACACACACACACACACACACAAGCAGAATGTTATGTACAACATAATACATAGTATTCCTTTTTACTTTATAAACACAAAGCAATTTACATATTGTTTATGTAATGTTGTTTTATATACATATAATATAAAAGTGTATATATTGTTTCTACCCATATAATATAAAAGTGTAAAAGTATGAATGAGAATAATTTATAGCAATTTCAAGATAATGATTACTTCTGGAAAAAGAGAGAAGGAAAAAAAAATTGAGAAATGAATGGAACCAAGGGTAGGTAAGAGGCTTCAACAGTACTGTTAAGACTTTTTATATGCAAACTGTAAAGCAAATAAGTCAAATATTAAGATTTGTTAAAGTGGCGTTTTATGCATTGATGCTTATTAAACCATTTTCTACTTGAAATTGTACTTTTCTGTTTGAAATTATTTTATAGTGGAAATATGTTCAAACATTTAAGAGCTGCCGTTTGCAAAAATGATAATTCCTTGTGTCTCGGGAGCATGGAGTTGGTGGAGGAAGCTAGCATTTCTGGAAGAAACTTATGCCACTCCAAAGGAAGTTAGAGAAGTGAAGATTTACCCCAGGGTAAAGAAGTCTCTATCCATTTAATGACCCTCTCTCCCAGGGATTCTTGGCAGAAAGAGAGTCAGCTTTCCCACAGCAGCAGTGATTGGTAGGCTAAACCTCTGTCCATGGTCCTATCCTGTGTCTCCAGCCTTAGAACAATCCAGAGGGAGGTTCCAATTTGCATGGTAGGAAAGCACAGAAGGGCTACAGATCTAGCTGAGAAACTGAGAGAAGAGGAAATGTGTACACAGCCAGTCTTGAGACTTTAGAAAGAAGCTCCTACTGTTTGCCATGGATGGCTGTTTTTGTAATGAATGAACAGCTTCTATAGCAGTAGAGTGAGCTCTGCCAGCACTGAGGCCTGCTTGGTAAGAACGACACCGTCATCTCCCTAGCTTTTCGTATTTTTAAAGAAAGCCTTTCTCATTCCAATGCTTTTCATCATTTCTTTCCAATATTCCTGTAAAGCCAGTCAATACTCACCTCTGCTTTTAAAGAAATGAGGAGAAGCTAGCAAGACCTCCTCAAAGATGGCATCTTTCTATTAACCAATATTTTGACCTAAACCACTGGGGATAAATAAATGGTGAAAGTAAATCAACTGAGAAAGATGTTTTATGGGCCTCCCAGAGTAATTGCCCATCTTTTAAAAAGAAACAACATTTCTTAGGATCCCAGGAGGTGTCTGGCACTACACAAAGTGATATGAGCATGAGAGTGCAGAACATAATGTTTGGGAACATAATGTTCCTCGGGGACTTAAGAATTAATGCAGATCCAAGACTTCAAAAAAATACCAGAGTTGTTTGTAATAAATTAGGAGAAGACAAAAGTGAAAGGTGTAGGGGAAAACCCCCCCAAGCACAGTGATAAACTAGGGAACACGAAAGCAGAATATGATGAGCCAATCAACCTCAGAAGAACACAGACTCACGGTATGGGCAGAACACAAGGTACTTATCCTGCAAAGTCAATTCTGCAGATTGAGTTACTTGTCCACACAAATCAATAGCTGTGTCTGATAGGGCACTGGCAAAAACAACAAACAAACAACAACAAAATACATATATGTAAATATATATACTTATAGTTTTCTGTAGATAAAGTCCAAGCCATCCAGCACACAGATAAGTGTCTAGGGGGGGGGGGGAAACACATGGATTGGAAAACTTTTAATATATAAAACTATAGATCCAGCAGTGGGTGAGAGCTCTAATGGAAATAGGTGCAATTGGTTTTGTAGATGCTGATTTTTCTCAGCAACCAGAAACTGTGCTAAAAGCTCAATTTAGCCTATTTTAGGCTCCCTGGTAAGTTATTCAAGAAGGGAATATAGCAATACCTGAACACTGTGATATATATATATATATGAAAGTATCTTAATGGAAATATGTACTCTAGTTTAGGGCAATATTTCCCTGCCAAGATGATGGAAGTTACCTAGAAATGTAGGGACCCACTGGTCTTCAGACTGAGCTTTTTTTACCACACCAGCTTGGCCATTCTCTTGGGGAGTTTTTTGTTTTGCTTTGTGTTGGTTTTGGTTTTGTTCCCTGGGATTGAACCTAGGGGTGCTCTACTACTGAGCTACATCCCCAGCCCTTTTTGATTTTTTATTTTGAGACAGGGTCTCACCAAGTTGCTGAGGTTGGCCTCAAACTTGCAATCCTCCTGCCTCAACCTCCCAAATCCCTGGGATCACAGGCGGCGTGCATCACCATACCTGGCTGTACTTCCTGTTTTAACAACTTCAGTCTTGTTGACCTAACAATATGTGGGGAGTCAGTCTTACACATTGATGGTCAGGTTCTAATTTGGGCTTCTTCATGGCCACTGCAACTTTTTTCACGTTTATATTTATCTTTTCATGTTTCCTAGCCTTCTAGTAATATGTTACATGATTCTCTCTCTATATATAGATTTAATAGGTCTAGAAACTTTTGTTCCACTGGTAAGGAAAGGGAAGCATTAGACAGTGGCTTCTACAGAAGATCCAATGGGTATTTCCAACTCAACACAGTCGAAGGAGAACCCTTGATTCTTTCCTTGAACCATCTCATATCAAATAACAAGAGGGCTTAAACAAAGATTTAATTCATTTTTTCTTAATTTATACATGCATTACAATTCATTTTACATATATAGAGCACAATTTTTCATATCTCTGTTTGTACACAAAGTAGAGTCACATCATTCATGTCTTCATACATGTACTTAGGGTAATGATGACCATTGCATTCGACCATCTTTCCTACCCTGATAAGATTTAATTTCTGTTTTTCATAAACAAGGTCTCTGGTGTAGGTTCAGCTACTCAACTATATTATCCTGGATTCATTTTTCTCCTTCACCATCCTTAGAATATGGGTCTTAAAGTCAGAAGATGTCTACCATAGCTCCTCCCATTATGAGGGTGTTCCAGACAGACATATCTATGCCCAGAGGGTTTCACTTAGATTTCATTAGCCAGAAATAAGGCTCCCTTAGCTGCAAAGGAATGGGAAAATTGAGTATCTAGCAAAAGGGAATGGAATTATTATGACTGAATTATACCAATCATGATTCATCACTTGGGGCTGGACATATTGTCATTCTAAACAAAGGCAGGGCTCTGTTAGCAGAGGCAAGAAAGGAACAGTGACTGGGGGAGGAATTAACAGGGTCAGCCACTCTTCTTATTCCCATGTCACCTACCTCTCCAAAGGCATCACCACCCACCCGGTGCCTGAGCTGACAATAGGGGCAATAGCTCTGATTCCTTCCTTTTTCTTATATTTCACATGCAAACCCTCAGAGAGTCCTGCGGAGTCCACCTTCTCCACCTTCCCCATACACTCTACTCACCAACTTCACTGCTACTGTCCTAGATCAAACCACCCCTTTCACCTATATGACAATTGCTTCCTGAAGACTTCCTGACTCAACCTCTTCTCTTGCTCTCTACAATTCTTTGTCCAAACAGAAAATCACTTCCTTGTTTACAAGCAGCCAACAGCTTCCCATCTGTCCTGAACTCGAAATTCCTTATCTTAGCCTGTCATGCCTAAATGGTCTAGACTCTGTCCACCTGTCCAACTTCACCTTGTGCCACTTTTCCATTTGCCACCGAGTTGCAGCCACCTGGGTCCACTTTCTCAAACTCAGATTTCTTACTATCTTGGGGACCTCTGAGTCATCTGTCCTCTCCATCCAGGATGCTCTTCTTTCCTATATTTTCATGATGGGCTCCTCTCTGTCAGTGAGATCACTGTTTAATGTCATCTTTCAGACAGGGGTTCCCTAATCACGCAGTCTAAAATGCTACCCAGTCATCCATCACTTCACTTTTTTTTTTTTTTTTTTTTTTTTTGGTACCAGGGATTGAACTCAGCAGCACTCGACCACTGGGACATATCCCCAGCCCCGCCCCCACTTTTTTTTTTTTTTTTTTTTTTTTGTATTTTATTAGAGACATTGCTTAGTGCCTCACTGTTGCTGAGGCTGGCTTTGAACTCATGGTCCTCCTGCCTCAGCCTACCAAGTGCTGGGATTACAGGCATGCGCTACCACACCCAGCTGCTTCACTATTGTTTTTTATTTCTGCGTATTGCTATCACTGTCTAATTCTCACGGTATTTACCTCTTCATGTATCATGTAATAAGACCTGTGTATTTGTGTATTATCTAACTTCCCCACTAGAACACAGGCTTCATGCAAACGGGGACCTCATCTGTTATATTCACTGCTGTAAATTCTCATCAAATATTTCTGAATGAATGAAGACATGAAAGGAAAGACTTTTAAGTGGAAAACTTTGTGAATCAAAATAACATCTGTAACATGTTATCAGGATCCTTAGTTATCCTTTGTAGAGTAAAATCACTCAGTTAAAAAAATCTCAAATGTGTTTTGCTTTAAGACGTCACAATTAATAAGCAACATTAACTTCCGCCCTACCTCTTTCGTCCCTGTGTCCTCATTTCCAAAGCCAAACAGATCATGTGTCCTCTGAACCCAATTGCTCTTTCAAGGCGGTTATTGAATGCCTTCTCCACTGACTCCTTTCTCTTTGCTTAATAACATGATTGCATTGTCTCACCATTCTCTGAAGGTTTGGGAGACTTTGAAAAGAAACATTTGGAGAATGTCTTGCTCCTCTCCATTTCTGGCCAGGATTTCAAGGAGGGGAAAACCCAAATGTACTTGAAAGAGGAGAGAAAGATTTAGTTAGCCTCTGAAATGTCTTGCCTTTTTCTTAAGTTTTCATATTTCTATCTATGCACTTTCCAAAGGCTAAATTCATCTCCACTCCGTTGACCAAATTACTAGGTTTTTTTGTTTTGTTTTGTTTTGTTTTAGGTTGTCCTCCAGGTACAATGATAAAGTCAGAGAAATGAATATGCCATCTTCCTTCATCTCTCTTTCTGGGATCCTCTCAGTCTTTTCCAGCCCTCCCAATCCCAAGATGACCCTGCGTAGGCCCAGGTTTCTGGATCAGTGGTCAGCTGGGACTGAACTCAGTACTCATTCAAGACCTCCAGCACACCTGCAGGTCATGACACATTGGAACTGCACAACAAACAGTTTGGGAAGTTCATTCAGATCCACACTAGGTACCTGCTAGTGATGCTTATCCAGCACACTCCCAAATATCCCTGTTGGGAAAAACATGTATTCTCAAATGCTATTCACAAGTCGATCTCTCCCTCTCCCTTTCCCCTCCCCTCCTCTCTCTCCTGAGCTTTGAACTTCTGGAATTGCCTATAGAAAATAACAAAAGAATCTCCATGTTCAACTATCTCCAGTGAATAATAAATATTAAAAATAAGACTATGGGGCTGGGGACGTAACTCAGTTGGTAGAGTACTTGCCTAACATGGACAAGGCTCTGGGTTCAATCCCCAGCACCCCCCCCAAAAAATGATTAAACTATTCCTCTGTATTCAGTGAAATGTTAGCCACGTCCTTTCTTACCTATCAACACCACTCCTCCACCATGCACACCGTGACCAGCTCTGATCCTAGACATTACTTCTCAGATAGGCCTCTGAAACACCATGTTCCAAACCAGCCTTGGCAACAGTTTTGATCATGCATCAGTGAAAAATATGGGAATATGCATTCTCAAAACACACATATTAAAAACAAACCCTACATCTATGTTTAGAAACAAAACAATAAGAGGAATAAAGGGAAAATTTAACTATTGGACTCAGTACTGTTGGGAGTCTGTTTCCAGATTTTGTCTCAGATTAACTGGGTGACTATTTCCTTATGGCTGACAGAATTCTAAAGATGGCAGCCCCAAATTCTCATCCCCTGGTTATTCAGTGAGACTGTCATTGAGGTACAGCTGAGGAGGGTTTTAAGTCCCAAGTGAGTTTAAAATATGGAGGTTATCGGGGCTGGGATTGTGGCTCAGCGGCAGAGCGCTCGCCTCGCACATGTGCGGCCCGGGTTCGATCCTCAGCACCACGTAAACATAAATGCATTGCATTGTGTACAACTAAAGTAAATAAATAAATATTTAAAAAAAATATGGAGGTTATCCAGTGGGCCTGGCCCAATCCAGTGGCTCCTTTAGAAGAATAGTTTTAAAGAGGAAGTTGAAGAGATTCCAAATGTGAGAAGGATACCAGGGTGACTGCTGGCTGTAAGAATGGAGAAAACCAAGTGACAAGAATATGTGAGCCCTACAGCACCAGAGTTCTTCCCCAGAACCTCCAGATGGGAGTTCAGCCCAGTTCATCTCTTGATTTCTACTTTATGGGATCCTAAGCAGAGAACCCAGCCAAGCCCACCTGGACCGTAGCAACCTATGGTACTACAGAACCTACAGAATAAGTAGAATACTGCTCTAATCCCTAGGTTTGTGATAATTTTTTCCACTGTCATATAAAACTAATACATCCCTTCAGTTTTCAGATCTCTAAATAAAGGTAATAATGTCTGACTATGCCCAAGAAACACTCCAAACACAAAATTAATGTCATTAACATGTTGTCTTAAGTTCAACAGAAATGCATTAAATTATTTCCAAATGCTGTGATTTTTATATTAATTAAAATATTCAAGGGTCAATCCAGGACAATTAGATTCTTCAATGCTGGTTACTGGATTCATTGCAGTTGCAGGACAGAGCTAACTTTAGAAGCCACGTCATACGGGTTGGAGTGTGGAATTGTTCCTTCCGAAGGAGGGACCCGATTGAACCTGTAGTCTTTTTTTTTTTTTTTCTTTCTTGTGGTACCAGGGATTGAACTCAGGGGCACTTGACCACTGGGCCACATCCCCAGCCCTTTTTTGTATTTTATTAGAGACAGGGTCTCACTGAGTTGCTAAGTGCCACCATTGCTGAGGCTGGCTTTGAACTCACGATCCTCCTGAACCTGTAGTCTTTTTGATTTGCAAAACAATGTACTGCATTTTATCAATGATCTACTGGATACCACATCTATGTATCAAATATAGGGATCTTTTTCTTTCCTAGTTAGATTTCCTTTTTTTGAAGAACTTGACCTTCACCTTAAAAAACCTTTTCAAATTTGGCAAGCTATTTCTATCTTAAAAAAATCCTGAGAGAAGAGGCAAAAAAAGGATCATATCTGTATTAATAAAATTGATCAGCGAGATAAAAGAAAACCAGAAAGCAGGCCAAGAACGTTCTGAGCACGTAATCATTCCCTAAGTAAACCAAGACGTGAATGGTGTTGAACTTGTTAACCTGGATTTCTCCTCTTAAGAATGAGAGGTAACCAGAGAGTACGCCTGTGAGCAGATCTAGTTTAAACAAAGTGATCTGGGAAAGAGGAAGAGAAGGTAGTGGTTAAGGAAGCAGGAGGTTGTACTCAGAGGAAGAACATTCCAATTTAGGGAGTAGACTTTCTGTGAGGGACCAGAAGGGAGGAAAGTATAGATTGGTTGGTAAAAACTGCATGGCCCTGGGCAAGTGGCTCAAATTTCCTGAGCCTCAGTTGCTTCTGAGTCTACATCAAGACAATTTTGAATGTTCTGAGCACCAGGCCTGAGACATGGAAGACTTGATTAATGATGGCTGCATTAGTACCAGGCAATCTCAACCTCTTGCCCTTGGCCCAGAGTCCTGTAATCATCTTGGTTCTAACAGATACTAACTGCCCCCATCAGCTAGACCTCTGTATCATGTTCAAAGCAAAAGACTCCAAACCAGTGGCTATGCCCCATGTCTAAAGCAAACACACCCTTCTGGCAGGGAGACAGGGAGAGTGGGTCTAGATATGGGAGGCCAATCCTCCAGGGATAAGATTTACTAGAGCCCCAGGTGCAAAGGACTATAGGAAAATATCCACAAATAAAAATCTCTATCTAAAACAATCCAATTTTCTAGGCCAATCCGTTGACAGTGACTTAGCCATCCAAGATCATATTTTTCCAACATGGTCCATTTTCTTGGCTTTCCTAAGTCATTAATTATGATCATGTTTTCCCAAATGTGGAAATTCCCCTTGCGCAGATGCAGCCGGTGCTGGCCAACCCTCCTTTCCTGAGAAGTCTCCACAGCACAAAAATATTTTTGTTTTCCCGAATTGCCCACAGGGAAAATTTCCTCACTCTTTTTTTCCCCCTCCTCCCTTAAAGCCTTCTGGCAATTTCCAGGAATCTAAGCAAACCCAAATTACTTAGATCACTGGAGAGCCTTTTAGATGTTCTAACGTGACAAAAAAGAATCTGAACTTTAAATTTAACATTATTAAACCAATTCTAAGAGTTCCATTTAATAAATGAAGGCAATGCGACTGAAATCGGAATACCTCCCACTCCTGCCTCAGAATATGTTTCTAGGACTTGGGAGCTTACATTATAAACAGTGGTGGCCAAATTGATTAGCATTCTATCTGGATTAAACAGCATTACACAAGACACACTTCGAACTTAGGAAAGCCTTATACAAATGCAGGCATTTTGCACCAAAGTGGGTCTACAATACAGATGATCATTCAAATCGTAAAACTTTGCTAGACAATTCATCCCAGTTACCTTATCCAGCTTCTGGATTTACCAAGGTGCCCTGTGCAGGTCTGACGGCAGTAGAGACACTACAGAGATATTTTGTTCCTTTCAGAACATTCATCAAGAAGCATTTTTGTGCCAGAAAACTACATTTAGGTGGTAGAGAAGAGGTGGTAGAGTGATGAATCAGACTGGGTCTCTGCCCTCAAAGTCTTTATAATCTAATAAAGAAGGCATGATATCCACGCTAACCACTATTCTCCTTCAGGGGCACTCCCTTCCTTCCCCTGGGGACTTTTGGCAATGTCTGGAGACAAGTCGGATTATCAGAACTGGAAGTGGGTTGTTACTGGCATCTAACGGAAAGAGGCAAGGATCCTGCTGCACCTCCCGGAATGCATAGAACAGCCCTCCACAATAAAGAATTCTCTCATCTTAAAGGTCAATTGTGCCAAGGTTGAGAAACCCTGACCTAGCTGTGCTAGCTAGAACAAAGGACTTGTTGATCGATTGCTCAACTGATTGATTGGTGTTGGTCCACATGATAAATGACTTTCACCTTAAGACCTCAGTCATTTTGAATTTGTGCCTATATCCCATTATAACTTTAAAGTGTCTTTTGAATAAATGAGTACTCTGAGACAGGTGCTGAATGAGGCATGAGATAAAATGTCACTAGGCAAAATGAATGATAATTTAGAGTGAATTGTTAACTTGAGGACAAAATTTTTCTAGCCTGATGCCAAGCATATAATAACTACTGAGCAAATATGAGCTAAACATATTCAGATAAATTAGCAGCATGAATTTATCTAAAGTTTAAAGAGGAATTTTATTAAAACAGTCTTCACAGTAGCCTTCTTCTCAGAAATACTTCTCTATAGACTCCTGGAATTGTATATTGTACTGTGAGGCAATAGGACTCTGTATTTTTATATTTTATTATTAAAAAATTTCACTAATTCAAATTAGCCCTTTCCCTAAAGTACATAATTAGTGAATACTAATGAAGTTTGAAATTTTAAACAGTAGCTGGGCATACTGGTGCATGACTTCAATCTCAGTGACTCAGGAGACAGAGACAGGAGGATTGCAAGGTTGAGGCCAGCCTCTGCAACTTAATGGAGACCCTCAGCAACTTAGCAAGACCCTGTCTCAAAATGAAAAAATAAAAGGGGCTGGGGAGGTGGCTCAGTGGTACAACAGTTCTGGGATTAAAAGAAGAAGAAGAAGAAGAGGAGGAGGAAGAGGAAGAGGAAGAGGAAGAGGAAGAAGAAGAGAAGAAGAAGAAGAAGAAAGTAAGAATGGTTGAGTGTTACTCTCAGCTTGGGATCAATTAAAAAATGAAGTCATATCTTTAAATTAGAACATGTCAGTGGAAAAATATGATTTAATTTACTAAAATTAGTTACTACTTTTTTTCCAGGAAAAACAATCAAGTGGTCTAGTTTTTATGAGGTAAAGAGGGCTATTATTGCACAGAAATCTGTACTTTTGATTAAGCCATTACCATCAATTGTGATATGTGGGTTACCCAGGAAGTAGTGGCTTTCTTCTTCCATCTATTTGGCCTGTATTTTTTCAATGTAAGTTGGTGAGTAAGACAGGACATGGCATCTAATTTTTGTATTATCATTACTCAAGTGTAAGTAGGGTAGGAGAAGTGCTGTACAAATTTTAAAACAGAAAAAAATTATATAATCTGCCATTCGGAGAGTTAGATCAACGTCCCTGAATTTAATACAGATCATGGAGACCATGATGTTTCTGATTTTGCAACATAAAAGGGCAGAACTTCCTTTGAGTTTGAAAATTTCCTGTTGAATTTTTGCAACAACATGAGTTTAATGAGGTATGTTTAAGAGCAGGGGAGGAGGGCTTTTACTCATTTCTTTTTATAAAGAAAAATTAAATAAACAAATATTACTTCACGTCTGCCAGAGAAGGAAACTGAGAGGGAGCTCCTTAATAAGTAGATGAAGTTAACAAGAGACATATTTACTTTATTTTTTTAAGATTTGTTATATATACATATATTTTAAAGAATTGTCATATATATACATATACATATTCACTGTAAATGGAAACAATACCTTTGTTCTAGTTATTGTTTCTTTATGTATGCTGAGGATTGAACCCAGTGCCTCACACATGCTAGGCAAGCACTTTACCATTGAGCCACAACCCAGCTCTGAGACACATTTATTTTGAATACCCCAAATTAGAAAATTTAAAGCAATAAAACTTGGGCCTGGGGTGAAGCTCAGTCAGAGTATTTGCTGCATATGTGAGACCCTGGGTTCCACCCCCAGCACCCCTCCCACATACAAATTTGGCTCATGGGAATGTTCAGTATGGTCATATAAAGAGCTATAACTAGTATTAAATGGAACTTGATGAGATGCATTAGGACCTTCCCATTGTTGCCTGCATTTACTTATAATAAAAAGAAGTCTTCTTTCTTCTTGGTGGGAAGTAGGTTTGGCTAAGCAAGAACAACATTCTTAGGTAAATATTAAGATGGGGACTTTGGATTGAAGAGTGTGTGTTTTTGCCTTAACGATGGGCATGAATAGCTGGCAGAATCTCCTGTCCCAGGAATAATGTGATTTCCATAATCTTGGAACACTGCTGAATTGAGCTCCTATCACAGACTTGCTGGTCACTGCTCCAGACTTCAGTGAAGACCAGGGGTAAAAATAACTGCCACCATCCCTCTTCCCAAGGTGTCTACCAAGGTATTTACCACATGCCTCTCCACTCATCTACCTCTCCAATACAGAAAGCTATTGTCCTGTGAACAAAACGTACTGCCAATATGTGGAAGTATGAATTGGCTCAAAGTTGTACTAAAAGAAACCTAAGAAGGTGGCTTTGCTGGAGTATTTGCTCCAAAGGGAAGAACAGTGGGAATGTGGCCATCAGGTGAGAGGTGTTTTTCAAACTTAAATTGTTAGACAAAATTATTAGGTTTTCCCCTATTTCCTATTTCAGGGACGATGTTCAAAATACTTAATAACTAGCTGGGTGTGGTGGCGCACGCCTGTAAATCCCACCAGCTCAGAAGGCTGAGGGAGGAGGATCGCGAGTTCAGAGCCAGCCTCAGCAATATAGTGAGAATCTAACAGACTCTTCAAGACTCAAAATAAAATGTGGAAAAGGGTTGGGGATATGGCACAGTGGTTAAGTGCCCTGGGTTCAATCCCTGGTACAAAAAAAAAAAAAAAAAAACAATATCTGTTACAGCACAGATAAGGACCAACCAAAATGTATGTCCAGGATAGACTAAATAAACTAGAATGGCCCAACTAGCATGCACCAGCTGACTGGCAGCCCTGATTATTTTACAGGGTCTTGAAAGTCAGTATAAAGTTGATTTATAAACTGAAATGAATTAGGGAAACATATCTTACTATAATATGTTTTTGATGCAGCTGAATTGAAGATTAGAGGATGGATATACAGAAGAAATTAAAGACATTTGCTAATTTTTATTGAATTCACATTCTTAGAATTGCTTATAGATTCAAAATTCTAATTAATTCCCTTCCTTTCAAAACTGTTCAGAGTAAATAGATAGTTTTTAAACGCCAGGTTTTGTGTTTGTTTCAATTGGACCATCAATAAGACCATGTTCAATTGCCCAAATATAAGTCGCTTTTTAAAATTCTAATGTATCTCTTACTTCCATATCTGAACTGATGTACCTCTAAAATTTATGGTGATTATTTTTTTTTTTTTTTGGTGATGGGATGTAGGGTGGTTTCTTGTCTTCTTTGCATTCTTTTTTATTTGATTTTTTTTGTAATCCATTATAATAATAATTATTCAAAAACTCTCTCCTTTATATTTACTTAGACAAAATTATAGTTCAGAGTATTCTATCCTCTCTATTAGCTAATTGACTTTCCAAAGTCAACCCCACTTTAATCATTACAATAACTTTTAAAAAAAATCTGATGTAACCAATGTGAAAAGACAGGATACCCAACTGTTTCCATAGGACACCCTGTCTCTGAAGAATTTTTCTTTTGCTATTATTTTTCTTTGTGTTCTCATATCTAGTTGTTTCAGAATCCTGATGAACTCTCTATATTCTTCTGAAAGGAAAAAACATAATATGTAAGTTCAGGTAACTTGGAAACACACTACTCAACTTAGTCTTTGTAAATGTTGGCATATCCTTGAAGGCAAAGTTCCTGGATTAAATAATCTAAAAATTTTTCTTTTATTGCACAGGCATCAGGAAGACAAAGGGGATGAATTAGGAAGAGATTTGGACAACACTCTGGTATTCAGGCTTATAAATAAATTAAACAATTTTCCTTTTCTGGGTCTTGCTCTCATGGTGTAATGGACACTCTGGGCCAATAAAATCTAAATGTCTTTCAGCCAAATGATTCAACCTCATTGCATTCCCCGTGTATCCTAAGGGGTTATATTTCCTTGAGACTGGGTTCTGGATCAGTAACAGAAATTTTTAAAAAGCTGATTTTTTTAAGGTGGCAGGATTAGGACTCATTTATTTATTTTCTTTCTGGCATTGTGGTTATAATGCTATTTGTGCTCTATCGACCCATCTATCAGGAGAAAAGTGGGGGGAAAGTAGAACAGTTTTTCACCATTGGAAAATTTCAAAGTCAAGCTGGATGACTACCAGGGACTCTCTAGAAGAAACACATTCATGAAAAGGAAACCTGACTAAGGTGACCTCTCATGTTCATCTCCAAATTCTATGATCTGAAATTTACCTTCTTATCTTATGGTAGTGATGTATCATTTTAGAAGAACAAGAGTCTCTTTTAGCTGTCTTCCTTGTTTTGTCTAAAATCTGCAGCTTTGTGAGGGTGCTATCTCTGAGAATTAAACACAAGAGGGTGGGTGGGGAAATACTGCCAGGAGACTTGGAGCTGTCCAGCAATCAAAGGAGCTGTATCCATGTAAGTTTCAGCTAATGAGACATGTTATGGCAGTTTGGAACAGGATTCAGCTAGGCTACTGCTAAACAGAGAGAGGGGGTAGGTATGCATACATGTATACAGCAGTTTCCCCTCATCTAAGGTTTTGGCTACCCCAAATCACCTTTGGTCCAAAAATATGAAAGAAAAAATTCTAAAACTAAACAATTCATAAATTTTAAATTGCTTGCTGTTCGAAGTAGCGTGATGAAATTTCATGCCATCTCATTTCATCCCACCTGGGACATGAATCATCCCTTTGTCCAGTGTATCTATGCTGTATATGCTACCTGCCCGTGAGTCACTTAGTAGTCATCTCAATCATCAGATTCACTGTCATGTATCATGTGATTTTGTTCAAGTAACCTCTATTTTACATAATAGTGGCCCCAAAGCACAAGAGTAATGGTACTAAAAGCACCAAGCTCATGGTACTAACAACTCAAATATACCAAAGAATGACCAAGGAAAGAGGTGAAAGTTAAGAAGTGAAAGTTTTGACTTAATAAGGAAAGGGGGAAAAAAAAACTATTCTGTGGTTGATGAGATCTATGGTTCTATCTGAGGAAATATGAACTAGCTTTGCTTCACACCTCTGACTGCAAAAGTTATGGCCACTGGGCTTGATAAGTGCTTAGTTAAGATGGAAAAGGTATTAAATTGTAGAGTTCAGTACTATCTGTGGTTTCAGGCACTCATTGGGGTCTTGGAACATATCCTCTGATTATAATGTGATACTACCACATAAAAGTACTGTCCAACCCCATCCCAAGGGGATTTTTTTGACTTTATGTATGGCTTTTCATTTTAAATTGCGTTGATGGACTTCTAAACTATGTATAGGAAAAAAGAGAGAAAGTAATATTGGACAGGGAAAGATAAAGTAGAAGACAAGGAGGGAGAAAGGCAAAAATAGGAGTATTACACTATACAAGTGGTCTTTCAGCTTGTTAATTTCAAGCTACTGAGCAACGCATACACACTACATAAACATGCTCTATTGGTAGCAAGGTTCAAATCTATAGCAACTTCAGTATTTATGTTTTAATCAGTAACACAATTATTTTTGCACATTTTTTTTGAAAAGTCAAGTATAGTTTACAAAGGTTTCACAGAGAACACGACTAAAATATTAAAAATAAATATGTTTGTCCTGAATAGGATTTTTAGTCCTTTTCTCATTGCAAGAGGTAAGCTGCACTCACTTTTGATGCAAGCCCACTTGACTGAGGTTTTGTTTTGTTTTAATTTTTTTTTTGTAGTTGTAGATAGACAGCATGCCTTTATTTTATTTGTTTATTTTTATGTGGTGCTGAGGCACGAACCCAGTGCCTCACACATGTGAGGCAAGCACTCTGCTGCTGAACTACAGCCCCAGCCCTTGACTGCGGGTTTGAAGAAAAATATAAAACTATTTAACCATGTTTATATTTTTATTAAGTAACTTGATACTGAGCTGTACTTTCTTATATTTCCTTCTACAGGGAAAAAGCAATGTTTCCACAGATATCCTGGACTTGAGAAGAGGAAGGGAATTACAGAAACACCTCACCCAGCTTCCATGCGCTAGACAACTAAATGGTAACCTAATTTTACCGGTAAAACAAATGAATGTGGAAGGGCTATGTGCTCTGCAATAATTTTTAATAAGTATAAAACGCATGAATTTAAAAATGAAAATTTTAATTGAAAAATTTAAATTTCCATATTTATTGTAGAAAATTTGTAAAATGCAAAAATACACAAAAAAGAAAATTTAAATTATTCTGGTGAAACTATTAGTAATATTCTGGTATATAGGCTCCCAAATACACATATGTTGACCCCACATGGTGGCATATGCCTGTAATCCCAGCTACTCAGGAGGCCGAGGCAGAGGATTGCAAATTCCACCCCTGGGTTCAATCCCCATGTTATGGTTTGGATGTGAGGTATCTCCCAAAGCTCATGTATGAGACAATGCAAGAAAGTTCAGAGAAGAAATGATTGGGTTACAAGAGCCTTAACCTAATCAGGAAATTAATCACCTGATGGGATTAATTGAGTGGTAACTGAAGGCAGGTGGAGTGTGGGCTGGAGGAGGTGGGAATTTGGGGCATGGCTTTGGGGTATATATTTGTATCTAGCAAGTGGAGACCTCTCTCTCAGCTTCCTGAGCATCATGTGAGCTGCTTCCCTCTGCCACGCTGTTCTGCCATGATGTTCTGCCTCACCTCCAGCCCCAAGGAATGGAGTTGGCTGTCTAAGGACTAAGACCTCTGAATCCATGAGCCCTCAAATAAACTTCTTCCTCTACAGTTGTCCTAGTTGGGTCCTTTAGTAATAGAAGCCAAACACCCGAGTACCACAAAATAAATATATAAATAAATATACCAAACACATATTTAGTCCCATACACATTTCACGCTCAACATTTCTTTCAGATGAAAAAAGGGCAAGCCAGGTGTGGTGGTGAATGCCTGTACCAGCAGCTCAGGAGGCGGAGGCAGTAGGAGCCCACGTTCAAAGCCAGCCTCAGCAACTTATCGAGGGCCTAATCAACCCAGTGAGACCCTGTCTCTAAATAAAAAAATTTAAAAGGGCTGGGGATATGCCTCAGTGGTTGAACACCCCTGGCTTCAGTCCTAAGTACAAAAAAGAAAAAAGAGAGAGAGAAAAGAAAAAAGGACAAAATAAAAGAATTGTTGGTTCGTCTTTCCCAATTTAGGGCTCACTGTCCAACTTTTGTTTTTATTTTTTATTTTTATTTTTTTGGTACCAGGGATTGAACTCAGGGGCACTTGACCACTGAGCCAAATCCCCAGCCCTTTTCTGTATTTTATTCAGAGATACGGTCTCACTGAGTTGCTTAGCACCTCAATTTTGCTGAGGCTGGCTTTGAACTCGCGATCCTCCTGCCTCAGCCTCCCAAGCCACTGGGATTACAGGCATGCGCCACAGTGCCCTGCCTAACTTTTGTTTTTAATATATATTTTTTAGTTGTAGATGGACATAATACCTTATTTTATTTATTTATTTATTTTAATATTTATTTATTTACTTTAGTTCTACACAATGCAATGCATTTATGTTTACGTGGTGCTGAGGATTGAACCCAGGCCGCGCACGTGTGAGGCAAGCACTCTGCCGCTGAGCCACAACCCCAGCCCTATTTTATTTATTTTTATGTGGTGCTAAGGATTGAACCCAGTGCCTCACACATGCTAGGCAAGTGCTTTACCACTGAACTACAACTCCAGCCCCCCAACTTTCTTTTATGCTGGGAATCAAACTCAGCATCTTACACATGTAGCTCTACTACTGAGCTATGTCCCCAGTTCTGCCTAAATTTTGTAATCATCTTTTTAAATGTGTTTCCCCTACCCTTGGACCTAGGGTAACAATAAGTTGTAAATGGGGTGCCAGATCTAGCAGCAGGGCTGTAGACAATCCCTTATCTTTCTTCTCCTAAATTGAGGCTCAAGAAATTATAAGGGAAACAAAAGATTGCAAAACAGCTTTATTTTTGTGAGATAACATTGGAGGTCCCCAAGTTGGACAGCTGCAGTCAGTCACATGCTTAACAGAACAAAGAGTTCTACAAAGGAAGAAGTTAACTTTAGCTTTGAAAATCCTTTTATCCTCCATGATTTTGATGCCTTTAAATTTGTCACCTGAATGCGATATTAACATAATCGTCTGCATTTCAACTAATGAATGCACCTGCTTCTAAGACTTTATTTTAGCAGTTTTAATGAGCTCTTCAAAAGAGTTTGCCTGGACTTACTGCACTGCTAGAGAAATAGCAGCTGTAAGCAAGTAACAACACATTCAGTATTTGAATTAAGTTCTATGAAGTTGTTAAACTTGAGAAGGAGTGTCTATCCATCTGTCTGTGATAAGGGAAATGAAGTTGAGATATATCGGTGGCATTTGGAAAAAGTACTAGTGTAAGTGGGTCTGGCCAAAGGTTACTCCTTGTTCAGCCATAATTTATGGGTCTCAGGCAATACATTTAGCCAAGTGCCAATTTTCTCATTGTTTTAGTCGATTTTTCATCGCTGTGACCAAAAAACCTGACAAAAACAACTTAGAGGAGGAAAGTTTATTTTGGTTCATGGTTTCAGAGGTTCAGTCCAAGGCTGGTTGACTCCACAGTTCTGGGCCCACGATGAGGCAGAACATCATGGTGGAAGGCCTTGGTGATGGAAAGCAGCTGTGGGCATGGCAACAAGGAAGCAGACAGCAAGGTCCACTTACCAAGGACAAAATGTAAACCCAAAGGCATGTCTCCAGTGACCTACCTCTTCTAGCCACACTCCACCTGCCTACAGTTACCACCCAGTTAGTTAATCCATATCTGTGGATTAAGCCGATGACTGGATTAAAGCTCTCATCTGAACTTCCTCTGGGGGGATACCCTATATCCAAACCATAACTCTCATCTATATAATAATGGTACCCATTTATAGGTTTGTTGTAAGAGTTACACGCCTCACCTGTTATAAGCACTCAATGTTAAATTTTATTATAATTATTATGTTTATTGTTAAGAAGATGTGATTTTACAAAGGGCCACATATAGCAGGAATTCACTTATCTGAACTATCCAGAATAGTTAAATCCACAGAGAATAAAGTATGTTGGTGGTTGCCAGAGGATGGGGGTAGAAGGAAATGGGAAGCAACCTCTTCATGGGATATGGGGTTTACTTTTGGGGATGATGAAGTTGTTTTAGAGCTAGATATAGGTGGTGGTCACACAATGTCATGAATATATTAAATGCCTCCAAACTGTTCACTTTAAAATGTTCACCTTTATTTTGGAAATTCACCTCAAATATATTTTAGAAAGTACTCCTTAAATATGTGGCATCAAGGGCTGGGACCGTAGCTCAGTGACAGAACGCTTGCCTAGCACATGTGAAGCACTGGGTTTGATCTTTAGCACCATATAAAAATAAACAAAATGAAGGCATGCTGTTCATCTACAACTACAAAAAAATTTTTTATAAAAATATGTGGCTTTGGGCTGGGGTTGTGGCTCAGCGGTAGAGCGCTCGCCTAGCACGTGCGCGGCCCAAGTTCGATCCTCAGCACCACATAAACATAAATGCATTGCATTGTGTACAACTAAAGCAAATAAATAAATATTTTTAAAAAATGTGGCTTTGGGTGGATCAAACAAATTCTGTCTGATTAGCTGTAGGTGAATGGTGAATAATTGCTCATGGAGACCTAGAAGAGATCATCTGATTTCTTTTACTCAAGTAATCAGCGTGCCTGTTTCAATGCTGAATCATGCCTTGACCCTACAGTGAAGATTTCTGAGAGAAGACATCAATCAACCTCTTGACGCCCAAACCCCTAAAGCAATCCTGTGCGCCATTTTGAATTTGTAACCATCATGTAGATGTTAGCATACTAGGATACTTATCTACTTTTAATATATATTAATACTTTTTATTATGTAATCAACATCATTCCATGCTTGTTACTCTCTGACTTCAATCACATTTTCATGATTGTAATCTCCCTCCTCCTTTCCTTCCATCTGTTCCTCTGTGTACTTTTATTTGAAAAGTAAGGAGTAATAACCCATCCAGAACTCAATTGAATGGAAAATGAAAAATGGGACAAATGTTGCTTTAAAAATGTACAAAACAAACACATTACAGATCAAGTGAAAGTAACATCCTGGAGGACAGATGCCACAGACTTTCATATTTCTGTCTGTCTGTCTCATATAGGTAGTTCAAAGGTGGGATAGCTGTTAAGAAAATGGAAAATTCTCCAATTCCCTTTTTATTTTATCCCAATAATAGTAAAACAAATATTTTGGCTGGAATAATGGTAATTTATTCTCTGGATGCCCTTCCCCTTCACATGATTCTGGCCAACAGTCTTCCTCAATAGAGGGAATCAAGACCGGTTCAGGAATCTTCACCAACTTGATGCAGGGGTTTCTTTGGAAAGCCATTGATTTCTAGACTCCCCCAAATGGAATCTGCTAGAATAGGCAGTCTTCTAATAATTGCATGCATTCCCATATTCCAGAAGGTCTACTTTATCCAGGACTGCAGAGTGCATCTCTCCAGGAGACACTCAGTTCTACTCTGAGACCTCAGCTTCATAACCTGATAAAACCACCCCAAAGGAGCTCACCTCCAGCCCCCTCAGGCAGTGCTCTGCTACTGCCATGGCACTAACCGCATACTTGAGGACCTGTTGTCTATGGCCTTGCTATGCCCACACACTGTGGTCCTCAGAAGGGAGGCCTCAGTGTCACCTGGAAGCCCGTTAGAAACACAGACTCAGGCCCCACCCTAGACCTGGTGAATCGGAATCTGCAGCTTCACAGGATTCCCAGGTGATTCCCATACACACTTAGGTTTAAGAGGCAGTGGTCTAAGGGGTCTACCTGAGATTGCTTTTTCCAGCAACAGAACTCACCATGTCCTGCTCCAAAGTTGTATCCATCACTTTCCACTTCCAGTCTGTACACAGATTTCTGTGTAGGGCCCCGAGGGAAACTATCTCTTATTTTGGATGAGTTCCCAACCAGTGGGTCTTGCAGCGATCTGCCTTTCTATGGTTTGGGTGGTCAAGTGCTTATATAGTGCAGACTCCCACTGGGCAAACCAAGCCCATTCCCCCCAGGTCATCTTGCCCTCTTTATTCCCACAGCTCTAATGTTACCATGTTCATAAATTATTGTTAAAGAAGGAAATTACCAAAAGAAAAAAAAAAGTGTCTATAAACCTGCATAGTTTAGAGCTAAAGAATATGTTAAAATTTTCCATCGTGGAAATTTCCCAGCTACTGGGCTCTTTAGATTTTTTTTTTTTTTTTTTCAGAGCTGCAAGCAAAGAATGGAAATTTCCAAATGCAGCATCAAGGGCTGCTGTTCTGCTGACTGTCTTGCTCAGCCGGGGTCATCTGCTTCTCTAAGACATCAAGGAATGCCAAGGTAGGTCTGAGAGAACACATACACTTCCTCCGCAGGAAGGAGGGAAGATCTTTGTGCGGCCACTGAGCTGTGATGAAAGGAGGGAGGGGCAGGAGAGGTGACACACCCTGCTCCCTCCACCTGAACGTGAAGTTTGTTGATTGTTATCATCTATCAGCAGCTTATCCTACTTGACATTTTTTCCAGTAGAAGCCGGCTGGCAGGATTTTTGTTTTTTTTAAGAAATCCCTAAGTTGGGTGGGAGATCCAGAGAGAAAGAGAGAGAGAGAGAGAGAGAGAGAGAGAGAGAGAGAGAGGACCAACATTTGTTAGGGTACACCACCAGGTAGATATGTCATTTAACCTTTCTGTGACCTGCCCAAGACTAACTTCCGATTTTCTACAACCAAAGTGTGAAGTGTCATCTTTTCTTCCAAAGCCAACCCAACCCCCACTGCATTAACTAGTTATCTGCAAACATCCGGGGGTTTTGTCTCCACCCTCTTCAATAATGTTAAGAGTTCCGTTCCTTTTCACTGTATCTAAGTTGAAATATAGTCCCCTTCACAGCTGGTCCTGATGCCAGTCAACAGGAGTCTAATAGTTCCTTAAATTCTGGCATGTTCCTCCCCAGCAGTCTGGTAGTGGCATCTCTGTTGAAAAGTCTGAGTCCAATGATCCTGACTGGTTCCGGGCCAGAAAGAACATTTTCAAACCTAAGCTATGTGGTTTCGTCTGAGTGGTTTGGGAGTTTTGCTTTTGTTTTCCTTTTGGATTTTCTGAAGATTTTGAAAGAGTCTAAGAAGCAAGGGCTACCTATATTCGCTCTCTTCTTACTGACATCCCTAGGGGACCAAGAAAAGAACAGTTAAGGAGGTTTTCTGACATCACTGTTGCTATTTATACTTAACATTATTTATCGAGGCAAGTTTGGTAATAGCAAAGATTTTTTAGCAAGAAATTCAAAAAATCATCCCATGGCTAGTGAGTTAAAAAATTATCCCATTTTTGCCTTTTCAATCATATCCATATGCAACAGATAGCAATGTCCTCAATGACCATTTTTACCACCACCTGATAACAAAGGTGGAGGGGAGTGGAAGGATTGGCAGGGACCTCGTAGGTCAGTTTAGACTTTGGTGTCAAAGGCTGTCCAGTTTAGTCATTGGCTATATCTGTAGTAACGATTTTTTCTAGCCCCTTTACCTGTTAAAACTGCGTCTGGTTCCTAGTGAAATCTGTCAAGTGGTATTTGAGTACAGGTCTCGTTCAGGCTTCTTTCCACTCCTCCTCTGTGTCTGTCATTAGCTACAGGATAATGGTCCTCTTAGTCGAAGACACTGATGATTCATATCTGTGGGTGGGGCTGAAGAGACATGTATGATGAATATTTCTTTCCACTCGAGACCACAGAGATGACTTTTTAAAAATGCGTGGTCAGGATACATGCTGTTTTAGATTATGATTGATTGTTTGTGATTTTAAACATGGCCTCAATTCCGTCCCTCCTGTTTCCCTTCCCCTTGCAATGTGACTTTGCAGTTCCTCTCATCAAGAATGGGAGTCTATTCCCCTGCCCCCTGAATCTGGGCTGGCCTTTTGACTTGCTTTGGCCGCTAGAGTGTAACAGAAGTACCAGTGTGCTGCTTCCAGGCTACGCCTCAAGTCTGTGCTTCCACTTTCTCTCTCGAAACCTCCCACTCCTAACTGAGCAAGCCCAGGCCAGCCTGCTAGAGGACAAGATTGTGTGCAGGAGGGATGAACTGTCCCACCTGAGGTCACCCTAGACCAGCCAGCCCCAAGCCAACAAGCCAGCTGACCACTGTATGAGCAAGTCCATCAAGATCGGCGGGACTACCCAGCTAACTCACCAATTCATGAGAAATACTGAAGGACAGTTGCTTTAAGGCTCTAAACTTTCAGATGATTTGTTATGAGGAAATAGGTATCTAATAGGGGAACAATTCCCATCTTTCAGTTTGTATCTGACAGTAAGGAATCTCAGAGTCACAAATTTGAAAGCCAATCCTAGCATCTATGTTTATTCATTTATTTTGCATATTTTATAGCTAACATATTTGCAATCTTTTTTTCTCCTTAATAGTGAATTTTTAAAAAATCCAATAACCTATTGTTTACCACGCTGGTTCTCAACCAACTCAAGCCCTTGTTTTAAATATTGGTTTTGATTTATCAGATTAGGAAAACCGAATCTAGAGTAAGGATTGGCAAACATTTAGTGTAAAGGGCCAAGTAGGAAATATTTCAGGTTTTGCAGGCTGTACAGTCTGCTGGGCTGTGGCAGCGCTGAAGCAGCCACAGACAACATGCAAACAAATGAGCATGGCTGCGCTCCAGTAAAACTTAATTACTAAAGCAGGCTGTGGACCGGATTTGGTTCTCAAGCCACAGCTTGCTGACCTTTGATCTAAAGCAATAGGTGACTATTCCAAAACATCTTCACCTATGCCACGATTCCATCAACTTTATTGTTCATTCACCTCTAATACTTTGGAAAAAAAATTAAAAGACAAATTGAGTGGACTGACTTCTAGAATACAAGACGGGATTGACTATAGAACGCTTGTACCAGGCCATGTACCATACTGTGCCACTAAAACTCTAGAGCTGCCTGTCCTTGGCTGGTTGTTTAGTTAATGCTAAAGGCCAAAATGATACCAGCAATGTCTCCTTTGTTTTGTTTGATTTAACAGCCTCTAATCTCCAATACTCATTTCACAAACACAGGCTGTGTGTTACACTGATGATGGGGCCGCTCTTGTACTTTGCCTACTTGGAGTTCCCTGAATGTATTGTGCTATTTCACGCCTCTCTAACTGTGCACACAATGTTCCTTCTGCCTGGAACACTCCTAGCCCTCTTCTCTTACTGGCTAACGCCTACTCACTGATCAGAACCAAGCTCAATGATACTGCCTCTTGGAAGACTTCCCCGAGTGCACCTCCACCTCCTCACCCTCAAGCTCTGGACCACACTCAGTCTCAGCACTCATTCTGCAGAACTAATAAATAAAAAGCTTCTATAGTACCAGGACCTCACTATGTGCCATGCACTCTTATATACCATCATTTAATTAAAATTGGCGGTATAACTTGCTTGTTTTCCCAGGCCAATCACACATTCAGAAACCCTTAACAGAGCATTTTCTGACTGTTGGGCTAGGTTTCACAGGTCATTAAAAGAACAACTTACAATATAGACCGTACACCCACTGAGGCACAAAAACGCATATTCTTTGTCTTCACTTCTCAAAACCTAGCAGTGTCTGGAACAAAGACTTGAATATTAGAGGAACACAGTTCAGAATACGTTCTAGCATGT
The DNA here is from genome assembly GCA_025594165.1 of Tamias sibiricus. Classification (NCBI taxonomy): domain Eukaryota; kingdom Metazoa; phylum Chordata; class Mammalia; order Rodentia; family Sciuridae; genus Tamias; species Tamias sibiricus. Next base: position 154,119,722 of record CM046664.1, read on the forward strand.
TCTAAGCTCTATATATTTCTAACTCATTTAATCCTCATAACAACTTTATGGGGGAGCTGGTATAATTATCACCATTTCACATATGGGGAATTGAAGACACAGAGAATTTTTAGATAACTTTCCCAAGATCACACAGCCAGTATGTGATAGAGCAGGTCCCAGAGGTCACCTGTGGGGTGAAATGAAAGCCAGAGTGACTGACTCAGCATTAACCTGTTTCTCCCCCTGGAAAAATGGCTCAAAGGAGGCACCTGTGAGGTCACGAGTGGTCACTTGACAGTGGTTATGTGTTTGGGCTTACGAGTCGGTGGCATTGTGTTCACATCGATGCTCAAGTGCTCATTGTGAGTAGGGTTGTGAGTGGCGTTGACGGTACCTGCAAGGTCCGCTCTCGTGTTCACTCACAGAAGTAACAACTGCGTTCTGAGCTGCGATCTGATTTCCCCCACTGTCCTGTCCTCCCCTTGGGTGGCACTCACTGACACTTGAGGAGTGACTCCAGGCATCCTCGGCAGGCCTGCCTGTGTCTTCTCTGGTGGTGAGCAGAATCGTCCAGTAGAACCATCCATGCCGGCCTATTCCAGAGCTGAGTTTAAAATCTCTGCTCTGGATATTGCTAGGTATTGAGAAGATGAAGAGGACGCAGTGTCTCAGGGGGCACACAGCTTATATTACAAATTATTGTGGTTAAGTTACTGTAGCAAATGGCACTTTGAGGAAGTCTACACAAGGATGTCTACAATGCTTGAGAAGCTGGCATGGGCATTTTTTTTTTTTTTTTTTTTTTTTTTTGGTACCAGGGATTGAACTCAGAGGCACTCGACCACTGGGCCACATCCCCAGCCCTTTTTTTGGTTTTTATTAGAGACAGGGTCTCACTGAGTTGCTAAGTGCCTCACCATGGCTGAGGCTGGCTTTGAACTCGCAATCCTCCTGCCTCAGCCTCCCAAAGTGCTGGGATTACAGGCGTGCGCCACCGCACCCGGCTGGCATGGGCATTTTTTTGTAAAAGCTTTGGGGCTAGTCACTCACTGTGGCTCTGAAAGTCCCCGTGGGGCCTCTCAAACAATATGTCAACTCCTTAGGGAAGATAAAGACAGTGACTGGGACTGTCCCACAATTGTCCCCCAGCACAGGCTTGCTCTGCTGAAAAGACGAAAAATAGGTAGTTGGAATAGAATTTTGCTTCTAAAACAAGTAAGGATTTGAACATTAGGGCATTAGAACATTCAAATGATCACAGAATGTCTGCAGAATCTTGAAGTCCATAGTCTCTTTGAGTACAGAGCAAATGTATTCCACTGTCTCTTGGAGTTTTCTCCAAAAAAAAAAAAAAAAAAAAAAAGCCTCCTCTTTTTTTACTCCCTTTTCAAATTAGGTTAACAACAAGAGGCCAACTAGCCTTTCTCAATGGCCTCCACTGATGTTTTAGAGGACCTAACAAATGTATCAGGGCCAGGAATAGCTCCTACAGACTTCCAGTCCTGAATCTAAGGCACAATAGAGGTTGGTATAAGTTCAAGGACTCGAGAATTTGGTCCTCCAGTCAACCAAGTGTCCCTGTAAAACTGTGCAAGCTTGTGATTGTTGGCTTTCCTCCTGGTCAAGAATTAACCATGGGCTGGGCACAGTTCCACATGCCTGTGATCCCAGTGACTTGGGAGGCTAAGGCAGGAGGATCACAAGATCAAGGTCAGCCTCAGCAATTTAGCAAGGCCCTAAGTAACTTAGTGAGATCCTGTCTCAAAATAAAATAAGTAAATAAAATGAAAAGGTCTGGGGATGTGGCTCAGTGGTTAAGCACCCTTGGGTTCAATTCCCAGTACCAAAAATAATAAATAAATACATTTTAAAAAATGAATTAACCATGGAACTTCTCCAGGAAAATGTTGAAGGCCTGTCTGAAAAACTTCAGAAGCAGTCAGTTTACCAGTATTCTCAGATACCTATTCACATATTTTTCAGAGCATTGAGTAGAATTTATAGCCCCTTATTTTTCAATTAAAGTAATCCAATTGTTGTATTTATAGCCTGCTTCCTACAGTTTAACACTAAATGATTCTCTGCTTGTTTCATTATGAAAATTTGCATTTTCCCCATCTAAGATCATAAACTCCCTAAGGGCCGAGAACATGTCTTCACTTTTTTAGACTCCTTTGTAGAACCAAACACAGCACAATACCCAGGGGTGGAGGAATAGTGAGGCCAGGACAGAGTGCGTGGAGACCTGGGGAATTTCAGAGCCCCTCCACTCTCTGAAGCTGGGTGTAGGTCTTCAGGAAGCACTTAAAAGTCTGATATGCAATTTTCTCATCTTTAGATTGCTTCTCTTGTCTCACTGGTTGTTGGGAGGATCAAATAAGATAATGCATGTGAGACTACTTTGTAAACCCAGATCTGCTAGCCACTGAAATGTAAGGAATCCTCAATAGAGGCACTTAGTAAATATCTGATTGATTTTTAATGGTAAGGTATTGTCTTCCCCTTTCTCCTCTACATTCAGTTCCTTTGAGGGTTTTATTTCTCAGGATTTAATTTTATTTGAGTAGCAAAGCCACTCTGCATCTTTTCTGATACCATGTGATACATTCCCTAGTGCATTTTACCCCATTGTTACCTTAACATTTGATTGAAATCCGCGTAAACCAACCAAAAAAAGTCCAAATGCACGTCATGCTCACATTAATCACAAAGGATCATGGAGTTCAATGCATTCGTACCCCACTAGGGCATCAGAGTCTTTCTTAAGCTGCTAGCAGAACACTGAAATTGCACCCCAGGCAAGGATCATGTATATTTTGTATCCCAGCACATCACTGCTACATGAGTGTGGCAGATCGTGGCTCTAAGCCAAGGCCAGCTGAGAAGAAAATGAAAAACATGGTATCTTATGTGGGAAATTTCACAAGGAGTTGACACTATAAAACAGACTCTAAGAACAATTAATTCGTTTATAGTCTCTATTTTCTATTTGTTGTTAGCAAAAAAGACAATCTCCTGTTGTAACAGAACTCTATATCATACATTGGAAAAATTTTGCCAACAAGATTATTTCTTCGAATGCTTCTAGAAAATATAAAATTTAGTCTCTGGACTCCCTCTCTAACTAGAGAAAGTAAAGGAGACACTAAGAGATAAAATGAATGGCATATTCTAGGTTAGTTTATATAAACGCCTGATTCCCCACCGAGTTCTCTAACCCTGAATAACATGAAAGTAAAAATATCTAGAAAACCAATGACTTGGCTCTGCTAAATGTTGCCTTCACTTCCTAAAGCTTTTATTTAATTTTTGGTGTTGAGGATGGAACCCAAGGTCTTGGGCATGCTTTACCACGGAGCTGTACCCCCAACCTCTCCTCAAGCCTCTTTTTTTTTGGTACCAAGGGTGGAACCTATGGGTGCTTAACCACTGAGCAACCTTCCCATCCCTTTTTATATTTTATTTAAAGACAGGGCCTTGCTAAGTTGCTGAGGCTGGCTTTGAACTCACAAAGTTCCTGCCTCAGCCTCCCCAGTTGCTGGAATTACAAGCATGCTCTACCGCACCTGGCCAAGTCTCATTTTTAATAGACATGAGTAGCCAGTAAAATTATACTCACATTATACACCAATACATTTCGATGTTCAAACCTGATGACATGCTTATTTCTAGTTATAGTTTTCAAATAATTTTATTTTTGTCAGGCACTTTTCTTTTGTCACTCTCAGCATCTCCCCCTTTGGGACTGATGTGAGGCCAAGCCCTTTCATAGTCTGTGGCAGAATGGAAGTATCTGAGAAGAGGAGGAAGTGGAGATTTAAACTTATTAATTATTCTCTTCCCAGGATGCCATGCCCCTCCCCCCTTGCCTGAAGAGTTGCAGGAAGACAGTGGTAATGGGAAAGGAGGCATTTGCCAACAGCCCAACTGCATCTTTGTCCCTTTGCCCCAACAGTAGATGGAGAGTGGCAGGTACATTCAGGGGCATCTCTGTGATATGACTACTGAAGGAAGGGAATGCATTGGGGACAGATATTATAATCCAAATGTTCCAGGTAGAGAATTTCTTGTATGTAATATGTTACATACAATTTAATATGTTACATACAATAATATGTATGTAACATATGATAATATGTTACATACAATTTAATTTATTTCAATTTCTTTTTTTGTAATATGTTATTTATTTAACTTATTTCATACATATTATGAATGTTTTGCAGCATGCAAATAGTTTGCTGCATAGAATTATTCTTCTAAGATTTATCAAGACGTACAATAGTTTATAGTCAAATCATACCCATAAGAGATCTAAAATAATTTTTAAGAAAGAAGTAAATTAGACTTGTGAAGTTGGGTAGAAGTTATATGAGTTTAATAAAACTTAGGTTTCTTCTTGTATACTGTTCCCCACGGTAAAAAGAGCAGCTTTCCTATCTAACTGGTAGCACTTGTACTATTTGCTTAATTTTAGGATCCTTGATTGCTCTTGGGAACAAGTATACCGCTGTGGCATGAAGTAGAAGGTATAATTTGGAGCCAGACAAGAGAAAAAAGATTTCTTTGAGAAACAATCTTTTCACCTAAATGTAGAAGCATAACAAAAAAATAATTTTACCAAGTAATCTAAAGCTACATTTCATATGCAAGTTCCATACAGAGTTATAACAAACTTTGCTACATCCACAGCCTTTTTTATTTTATTTTGTCACAGGGTCTCACGAAGTTGCCAAAGCTGGCCTCAAACTTGCAATCCTCCTGCCTCAACCTCCTGAGTAGCTAGTATTATAGGTGTACACCACTGTATCCAGCTCAAACCTCTTTAAAAATAAATACAGTCAAGTGTGGTGATATATAACTATAATCCAGTGACTTGGGAGGCTGAGGCAGGAGGATCACAAGTTCAAAGCCAGGCTCAACAACTTAGCAAGGCTCTAAACAACATAGTGAGACCTTGTGTCAAAATAAAAAATAAAAAGAGCTGGGGATGTGGCTGAGTGGTTGAGTGCCCCTGGGTTCAATCCCTGGTTCCAACAATAAATAAATAAATACAATGGGGATAGCAAGCCACCAAATGTACTGTAGTCTTCTTGTTATTTGCCTTATCATCCATGATAACTCATTTTGCATTCATTAAAGAATAAGAAGTGTAAGGATAAATACTTATTGTAATTCATGCCCATGTGGACTTTTGGAATTTGGGGATAATGGACCCTGAAAGGTATATGGGAAGTGCTGTATGTTGCAGCTTGGTCAACACAGGGCTCATTTCCAGCTCTACTTAAGAGAGTTGGTGAGATATTTGTTGCTATCTGCATTTGATATTGAAGGAAATGAGGAAAATGAGCTTCCTTAATTATTAGATGGCACCAGTGACCTTGCCTATTATGTCGCCATTGAAGAAATAAATTGCATTTCTTCCTCGGCATTTTCACAGTGAATCTCTGAGACACAAGGATATGGTTATGTCAGGAAAAGGCATTTATTTATTTAAGAGATGAAAGCACTTACTTAGAGGGAAACTTTTTATCTAACGGGTGGAGGGAGATAGCTTAACAAATGATCAAGTCAGTGAAACCTAAGGAAAGCAGGAAAAAGGAAATAACAAGGAAGTATATAATAAATAGTAAAAACAAAACAATAAGAATAAAAACTAATATTTGTTGAAACACATTGAGTTTCCTTTGCAAAGGATAAACTTTCAGATTGGGCTAAACCATAAAAATTAAGCTGTGGATAAGGAACTCACTTCAAAGAAAGTGACAAAGAAAGTTTTTAAATAAATAATTGGGTAGATATACATCAGGCAAATCCAAAAAAACAAATAGCAATATTAATGTCAAATTCAACACCAAAAGCATTAAATAGGAACAAGAGGATGGAATGTTTAAAGGTACGTAGCAGAGATTGGTAGATGCCTATACCAGTTTATTTCTCTTCACCCTGGCTAACAAAATGTCAGTTTAATTAAAGACAGCAACATGTCCAGAATTTTAAAATAATAATTTTCCCACCCCCTTTTATAATACGTTGTAAGCAGACGTTAGTGGGCAGGGCCTGATGAAGTTGGATTCCATGGGAAACTCCTCCTACTCACCTTCCTCTTCTTCCTCCTTTCTGCCTGGAATATGTGTGTGACAGTTGGAGCTGCAGAAGCCATCTTGCAACCATGACTTGGAGAGTGAGCGCCACATATTAAAGGTGGCAGAAAGGAAGACAGAGAGTTTGCATTTTAGATGACCATGAATCCATTGTACCACTTTTGGTCTCCCTGCCTCCAAACATCTTTTATGTTTCAGAAAAATACATTTCTACTTATTGAAGCCACTATTCTTTGAATATCTTTTTTATATGAAGGGAGGCCAATTCGTATGGCATAAATATAAACATGAACAAAAGATTTAACAGTCGGGCTGGGATTGTGGCTCAGCGGTAGAGCGCTCGCCTAGTGCGTGGGCGGCCCGGGTTCGATCCTCAGCACCACGTACAAATAAAGTGCAATTGAATAAAACACATTGTGTACAACTAAAACAAATAAATTTAAAAAATATAAAAAAAAAAAAAGATTTAACAGTCGTCGGCTATTATGCACTAAAAAATGAAGCACAAAATTAAAAAAAAAATCAAAAGACAAGTAGCATTTTATGAAATGACAACTACAGGGATAGATTTTTAATATATCCCTTACAGAACTTGATAGAATATGATATAAAAACAAGCAAGAATACAGATGATCATAATTATATTAACTTAAAGTTTATGATATATATAATATGAATATACGTGTGAATAGTAAATAGAATATGAACCAGATATTTATGCCTTACAAAAAGAGCTTATGCAATCTTTTTATACGTATACGGAATGTTTACAAAACCCATCATGTATTTGACCATAAAAGGTGAAAGCATTTTGTGGTACAGGAGACAGAAGAAAGATGTGTGTTCTATAGCATACCAGCAAAGTGACCTTGGGCAAGTTACTTGGCCTTTCTGGGCTTTGTTTCTTTATCTGTAGAGTAGGGATCAGAATAGCCAGAAGTTTTATCTTTCATAATTATAACCCCACCCAGCCTAGCCCTTTCCAGCCTGATGCCCATTTACCTACATAATGTTGCTGGTGTGTAACCAGCTCTGTGAAGAGGGGCCAGGCCTTGGGATGGCTGTGACTGCTCCTTAATGAAAGATCCAGCAGCAGGCTGGAAGGTTAGCATTTCTCAGATTGGCCTCGACTGAACAGGGAACACAAGGCTGTCTACCACAGGATTCAAGAGCACCGAAAGAATGTTAAATGGATGGATTGTTGCTCGCAGGAAGGAAACAGGCACCATGTTTCCAATTATTCTTCCTTTCAGACAACAACTGGCTGTTTCCGCCGGCTGGCACAGTGGCTGAATGCGGAGCACTATAGAGTATAAACCCTGCCGAAGAAGGATGAATGTGGGCAGTGAATTTTTTTGACACAGTCCCAGCTTTATTTCTGCTTATTGCTGGCAAGCTAATGTGAAGGACAGTCGAAAACAATCGACAAAAACTTTGTCAATGAGGATCACAGGACAAGAAGTCTTTATGAGCCCCCCTAAATATAAACTTTTTAGGTTAACAGGGATTGTTTGGGACAGAAGATAGGGGTCCTACATTGAGCTGTTGGTCAGAACAAGGAAAACACTAATCTAAATCTTCAAGAAACCCCACAAAATGTTGAAGCATTTAAAACATATAAAAACAGGTAAATAGAGCTGGGTACAGTGACACTCGCCTGTGGTCCCAGTCTCTAGGGAGGCTGAGGCAGGAGGAGCACTTGAGCCCAGGAGTTCAAGGCCAGTCTGGGCAACATAGGGAGACCTTGTCTGAAACTACAATAGAATAGGTAAGGAAAGGAGAGAACTTCCCGAAGCAAGCACTTAATATGTGAAATATGTACGTCTATTAAGAATAGCATTGTGTACTTTAATAAATTATTTATTTCACATAAGCAAGTTACAAATATATGGGATATGTTACAGATTATAAATATTCAACATCTTGATATATACTTTTAATAAAATAAGCCATAATAAAAATATCAATTATATTTTTAAAAATTACGTTTTAGCCCTGAACTTAGAGGGCAAACAGAAATCCATTGAAGACAGTGCACTCCTCAACTCATTTTAGTTCACAAACCCAGGATAAACTGACACGTCATCTGGGAATGAATGGGGTGCTTGTTCCTTTGCTTCTGGGGATCTATAACAGCATCATCAGAGTAATGCTGGTGTTTTTGCATACTTTTGCATGTTCCATCTCAAACATGTGGATATACAAACAGGTAAACTGAGGTTTTTTTTTTCTTTTTTTGGTCCACTATATTTCCTGTCTAGCTATTCCTAACAATTTTCTTTTGTCGTCTTAGAGCCTTTGTTTTTCACCAACCTCTACTCCTCTCTCTCTTTTAAAAATTTTTGTGTGATTGCAAAATCAGTTCCTGTGTTCTGCTTTGAATGACCTTCTCGCTAATTTCTGCATTCATAAATATTCTCTCCCAGTCTTTGCTGAAGCTATTGTCATTCACGGATGTTCCATATGTAGGAGAACATCAAACTCAGGAAGAAGTTTCTTCCAGCTTCTCTCTTTCTCTCTCTCTCATACACACATATACATACATATATGAAATGACTACTGTAGTGACAGATCTTAATATACCCCTTTCAGAATTTATACAGAGTATCCACTTATCAAGGAGGAAGAGAAGATAAGGGAGGAAAAACAAGGAGTAAAGAGAGGAGAAAGGGAACAGAACTGCCCAGTCTGAATTATTCTGGAAGCTTGGAGTCTATAGATTCTTAGGTTCTTCTTTTCTGCCACCCTTTTGATTAACACAATGCTATCAGGACTATATGAACAATTTCAAATTTAACTTGGAAGATAGAGGTACATATTTGCTGAATTAAATTATCAATTCTTCTCAAGTTCAATGTTGAGAACTACATGAAAATGATTACAGCCAAGCATGGTGGTGCGCGCCTGTAATTCCAGTGGCTTGAGAGGCTGAGGAAGGAGGATCATGAGTTCAAAACCAGCCTCAGCAACTTACCAAGGCCTGTTTGTAAATAAAATGCAATAAAGGGCTGGGGATGTGACTCAGTGATTAAGCACCCTTTGGTTCAATCCCTGGTACAAAAGAAAAGAAAAAGAAAATGATTAGAAAAAAAATTAAGGGTCATTGTTTATTCTGAAAAAATGTCGTGGTACAATGTACATGTTTGTCTGAGCACACAAGATAGAGTCATCTCATGTTCCTGCCTTCTCCCAACACGCAGAGGTCTGCCTCCTACTGCCCTCACCCTTGTGGTAGGAAGAGATGCCACAAAATAAATTTTAAACAATTAAGAACAGAGAAAGCAAGAAAATGCAATCTATGAAACTAGAAGACTCTCCTTCCCTGTAATTTTAAAAGCCTCTTTAAATCTTTCTTGCCCCATTATTTGTTTTCCCATCACCAGTCAAGGAAATTCAGCTTTTTCTCTTAAGAATTCCATCTGCCCCTCTGAAAAAGGAGGGACAGCGTGGGATGGCAGAGTGGGGAATGTGGGGCGAAGGGTACGCCAGGAATTACATCTTTAAAGCTTGAAGAAGGAGGAAAACAAAAACTGACAACTAACTTCAATTGTCAGTTCCTTCCCCAAATAGCACTTGCGGTTACAAGATCATTTCAGGAGATGCACACTGCTTTCATAAACCTAACTCATATCTTCATTCTGGGACTCTGATATGTCCCTCCTCCACTTGGTCAATAAAGAAATTCATCTCCCCCAGAATCTAATCACTGGGAAAGAGTCACAACCCATGACTCAAGGTTCAACTAGCTGTGGTATTTTTCCTCATGTTAGGGTTTGTGTCCTCCAAGATGAGCTTGTAGGTCGGCCACTTCCCCACCCCGAGGTGGCCGTAGATTTCTGTTTCATTATGCCTGCTGGATGAAGGAGTGCCCGTGTGTCTGTGCAAAATATAATGTGTACATATATAGTGTTTGAATAGCACTGTCATTATAAACATAAGTTTAAAGAAAATATTGATTTCATCAATTTACCCACGGAAAGGGCGGATACACTAAAAGAACCTGTGATATAAGAATGCATTGATTTTCATTTTTTAAAATCAAATAATTTTTATTTGACTTTTGCAGATCTGACGCCATCCTTTCTCACATGCTAGGGATGGCGTGCTCCCCCATATATTTGAATCATTCAACACAAATGTCAACTATTACATAAAGATTTATAGTGGGATTAATGCTATGGATCAAGTGTAAGTGGCTGCTCCCCCATCACATCTGACAGCATTTCTATTTTTCAGCTTCTTGAAGACACTACCAGCAGGTTTATGTCTCCCAGGGATTTTCTTGCTGAAGTTACTATAGGAGACATTCTCATGGACTTTCATGGAGTCCAAGGGAGGTAGATTTGAATTCATGTGTCTAACTTTGCTTGGTCTTCAAGTGTACGTGCTTATAAATTAATCCTTGTGTGGCCGGATTAATCAACCCCAAGTCAAGTCATCAAAGGCTCATCTTTGCTTCTTGTCAAAGAAGAAATGCTCACCCCCCAGGGTCCTGCGTTCACAGCTGTCTTCCACCTGGCCCCAACCCACCGTCCTATCACGTCCCTTCTCTGCGGGTCTCGCGCTTCTCACCTGTCCCTAAACACACCCTTTACATTGTCACCTGCAGGCATTTCCTTCAGCTGTTCTTCTCTCCTGAAACATCCTCTTCCTTTGCTTCTATAAACCCAAGTCCTACCCATTCGTAGTAAGTTCATATTTCCTAGTTACAAAAAAAATAATGCATGAATACATTCTCACTGGAGAAAGACCAAACAATATAGAAGTTTAAGAAGTACAATAAGAACTGAAAGTCCCTATACATTCTAGTCCTTCCTTCCCCTCCCTCACCACTCACCAAATGCATCTTCTCCCCACTTTGGTTTGAATGCATTCCCCAAAAGTTCACAAGTTGGAAGCCCACTTCCCAATGTGTCAGTGTTAGGGGTGGGACTTGTAGGGGGGTTTAGAGGGTTCCACATGGCTTCCTGAGTGGGTTTATGCCCTTCTCTCAGAAGTGAGTGAGTTCTCCTGGGACTGGGCTCATTATTTCAAGAGTGAGTTGTCGGAAGATCAGGGTTGGCCTCCCCTGCTCTCTTCCTGCTCCTACCCTTTCGCCCTTCCGCCATGTTATGAAGCAACTAAGCCCCTACCAGAAGGTGAGCAGATGCCAGTACCATGCTCTTGGATTTATTGTGAACCAAATAAACCTTTTTCCTTTATAAATTAACCAGTCTAGTACTCTATTATAGCAAAAGAAAATGGACTGAGGCATCCCTCCTTCTAACTTGCTAGGTATCCTTCTAACTCTTTTCTTCTGTATTTCACACACACACACACACACACACACACACACACACACACACACACAGAGTTTTTTTGTGTGTGGTTTTTTTTTTTTTTTTTTAGGGAAGTTAGGTGATACTGTACACTGGGTGCTGTGGGCAGCTTCCTCCTCTTCAAGTCCTGTGATAAACTTCTCTCCCCTGAAGCCTCTTTCACTGCTTCAGCATCCTCTGACCTCCTCCCCATCATCCTGCCTTGGATTTCAAACACTTGGTACCCAGGCACTCTGCTGGCTTCTGATTCATCTCTTTATGGTGTTGGGCTGTTTAATTTTGTATGTGGGAGTATCTTACCACTGCAGTGTAAAAATCTTTGAGACAGAAGATATCTTGATCTTTTGCAGAGTTTAGGACTGTATTGCGCACGAAATGGGAATTCAACACAATTTTACTGAACAAGTGAAGTCCAGGTTCCCTGCTTCCTGATCTAAGGTGGGAAAACTCTGCTCACATGGAGGGAGCGGGTGACAATGTACTAAGCTGTGTCCTTTAGAGTTCTCACGGCCTCTCTGGACAATTTTCTTAATCTGTTGGAGGATTTTTATGAACCAGCCGAGCAGGGCAGTAACCTTGTGAGCAGTCAGGGACCCCAGGCAAGACTTTCCTCTTCTGACCGCTCAGACCAAGGACAGCTCCACCAGTGATGCGACCCAAGAGGAAACCATCCTACAGCCAGCCAGAGGGAGGAAAGAGCTGAGAGGGAAGCACAAAATATCCAAAGGAAAACACACGCTTTCAGACTTTTTAGACTTCTAAAATTTCAACTCTCATTGAACCAATTCTCCAATGGAATTAATCACTGGCATAAGAACCGCAGCAATTCAAAAAGCCCTTCATTTTTCTTTTTCACATAAAAGCCATAGTCTAACTTGACATTCCTTTAAAAAATGCTATTCACTCAGCATGACAGAGAAGGTGACACAGCCAATATAACATATCTGCTGTTTTATTTAGTATGGACCCTTGAACAAGTTACTTAACCCGTCTATGCCTCGGTTTCTTTAACTATCTATAAAACACGTATAGCATCTGTGCCTGTTTTACTGGATTCTGGGCATTGAAATGAAATAACTACGTTTAGTGTGCCGCAAAGTCTGGCCCATAGTAAGTTTTCAAAAATGTTAACCGTGGCTGGAGAAGTCCTGTTGTGGCTGTTCACGTCTATGTGAGGAGCTGAAGGCATTTCTACGCAGGACTTTAGCCAAAGAAGGCATGAAAGAACACTGCGAGGCTGGTGAACGTTACGAGTGATATATCCTGGGAAATTAAATTCAATTCCTTCTTTCATATTACAACAGATTTGTTTAGGGCCTTTATTAAACTTTCTGTTGTTTGAAATTAATGGCTTATTGCATGGAAAATCTCTTTTTGTTAGAAATTTCCTCTGAAATAGTATTAGTTGTAACGTGCACATTCCTTTTTGGCATTGTATATGTCTCCTATTAATAATCTCAATTCTTAAGTCCAAATAACTGTTTTTAAAGGCTCCCACTTAATATTTAATAACTAAGGATTTTGCTTTATCAAAATAAGTTGTTGTTTGTCCCAAGGAAAGCTGCTAAATCCTTCAAAGGAAGCCATCAATCAAAGCAGATAAAATTAAATTGTGGCTAATAACTAATTGCTTAGAATATTTTTAAAAATATTTATTTATTTGCTTTAGTTGTACACAATGCGTTTATTTGTACATGGTGCTGAGGGTCGAACCCGGGCCGCACACGTGCTAGGCGAGCGCTCTGCCGCTGTGCCACAACCCCAGCCCACTGCTTAGAATATTGTAGATAACCAAAACAGTTAAAATACTTCAACTTGTTAATTTTAGAGTCTCGAATAGTCATTGGAGATACTGTGGACATATGCCAAGAAATTTTGAAGCATCGGACTGGTTAATTCAGACACAAAGATACTTAGCATCCATTGATGATGAATTGTAGGTTGAGTTGTTCAGTTACTCAATTGCTTACTCCGCCTGGGCAATGTCTACATAATACGTTAACTTGGGCCCTTTCAGTAATTATGTTCCCCAACATAACAGCTAATTCAATGGAATTTGAGGTCAGAAAGATGAGGATTTAAATTCCAATTTGGTAACTTCCTATGTAAGTGAACTTGGGCAAATGACATAATGTCTCTAAGTCTCAGTTTCCTCATCTCTAACATGTAGCACTTCTTTCTCTGGCTTGTAAGGATAAAACGAGGTCAAATATACGAAGAGTTTACCTGGTGCTCAGTGGGTAGACATTGGAATATTAGTATTATTTTTTAATAACTTCAGTTTCTCAGTCATGATAATAAACAAGTAATAACTGCTGAAATATTATTAATTTTCTTTTTAGAGCTTCAGTTTCCAGTCTGTGATAATAAACCAGTAAATATCTAGTATGTCAGGCAGTGATCAGCTGAAATATGTAATATTTATGGCTGTTCACGTCTATGACAGGAGCTGAAGGCACTTCTACGCAGGACTTTAGCCAAAGAAGGCATGAAGGAACACTGCTAGGCTGTTCTTTCATATATAAACTAATTATTTTTAAAAATCAAATAACCACGTTACAAAAAGGATATAATGTTTCAGCTGGTGATCAGCAATATGGAGAACAGAAAACTGGGGACCCTAGATGTCTACCCAGGGGTAGCTAAAATAAGAAAAATAAGGTGGCTTAGCCTCAACTCATGTGTATAAATGTTGTCAAGGTGCACGGGAGCAAGTTGTATTCTTTTAGCCTTTATTGTTTCATGATTGTGAACTTCATAATCAGAAGAATACAGTTTGACATGCAGGGAAGTAGAGCCCAGGAAGGAGTCAGGATTGAGGGGCACTGGGATGTGGGAGGCTAATGAGTGGTAGGGCCAGTGGTCTACGTCAGTGGCCCTTGGTGCTAAAGGCAGAGTCCTTCAACCTGGAAGCTCACACGGAGCACTGAGGCCTGACGGTGCCGTCTAGAGAGTGGGCTGAGTCGTAGCCGCAGTTTCTTTTGAGTGGTTTTTTTGGTTTTTTTGGTACCGGGGATTGAACTCAGGGGCGCTCCACCACTGGGTCACATCCCCAGCCCTTTTTTTGTATTTTATTAGAGACAGGATCTCTCTGAGTTGCCAAGTGCCTCGCCATTGCTGAGGCTGGCTTTGAACTCAAGGTCCTCCTGCCTCAGCCTCCCAAGTTCTGGGATTACAGGCGTGCGCCACTGCACCCAGCTTCTTTTGAGTGGTTTTTTTTTTTTTTTTTTTTATTTTATTTAGAGACAAGGTCTCACTGAGCTGCTAAGTGCCTCGCCATTGCTGAGGCTGGCTTTGAACTCGCGATCCTCCTGCCTCAGACTCCCAAAGTGCTGGGATTACAGGCGTGCGCCACCGCGCCCAGCTTCTTTTGAGTGTTTTTTAAAAAACTAATTATTTTTAAAAATCAAATAACCACGTTACAAAAAGGATATAATGTAAGTACAGAAAATCTGAAAGATTTAGGAAAAAGAAGCCATCTGGAATCCCATTAGCCTAGTGCATCTGATATCAGCATTTGGGTTAATGTCCTCCACATTTTTTTTAGTATGCATATTTAAAGATAACTGAAATCACAGGGTATACAAGTGTGGATCCTGTTCTTTTAAATTATCTCATGAGCATTTTCCTTGTTGCTAACCAACTTCTCATAACTCTCCTTTTAACGAGTGAATAATATATCATTAAGCAAATGAACAGTAATTTACTTAATTTAACTATCTTATATTGTTAGACGTTGAGAATCTTTCCAATTTCTTGATATTATAAATATGTCACATTTTAGTATACATTTTTCCTGCCTATTTTCTTTTCCATGTTTTAGATTACCTCCTTAGAACTGACTTTCAGAATCTCCAAAGCAAAATGTTCCAGGACATAAACATTTTATGAACTCTTCATACTTACCTGACAGATTGCCTTCAAATTACTTATCATCCCAGTCCCAAGAAGGGTGTGTGGAGGCGACAAACCTCACTGCGCCCTTGAAAACATTGGATTGTTTCATTATTAATTTTCTTCTTACCGCTTCAGTTTCCAGGCTGTGATAATAAACCAGCAAACATCTAGTATGTCAGGCAGTGATCAGTGCTACAGAGGAGAGGCGAGCAGGGGACGGGGCTGTGTTAAGACAGGACGATTCAATCCAGGAAAGGCCTTTTGAAAAAGGTGACATTGGAATGAGAGATGAAGGCAACCAGGAGGAAAGTAGGAGAACTGTCTGAGGAAGGAGTTTCAGGCAGAAACAACACGAAGGCCCTAAGGCAGACCCATGCTGGGCCCGTGTGGCCTGGTAAGAAGACAGGAGGGTAGAAGGAGATGAGGTCAGAAGGAAAGGGGACAGCAGGGCGGGTAAGGATTTACCGGCCATTAAAGATTCTTCTACTTGGAGTAAGATGAGAAGGCACAGAGGCGTTGGAGCAGGGGGAGCTGGGAACTGGCTTGCGTTTTCTAAGATTACTTCAGCCAACATGTTCAGAATAGACTAAACATGCCCCAAACCAAACTCAGCATCTTTCCTAGCAAACCTCCTTCATTCTCGGCAACTCCATTATCTGACTCAATAACGTTCAGAGCCTGGGTCACGGTCATCTTTTCTTTTTGTTGTTTTTACCAGGGATTGAACTCAGGGGCACCCCGCCACTGAGCCACATCCCCAGCCCTTTTTTGTATTTTTTTATTTTAGAGACAGGGTCTCACTGAGTTGCTAAGTGCCTCACCATGGCTGAGGCTGGCTTTTGAACTCGCGATCCTCCTGCCTCAGCCTCCCAAGTGCTGGGATTTACAGGAGGAGTGCGCCACTGCGTCCGGCTCCATGGTCATCTTTTATCTCAAAATTAATTGTCACCAAGCCCTGTCAACGTTCCCTCCAAAAGATCTCCTGCTTCTGCCTTCTCTGCCCAGTCCCACTGCCTAAATATGCTCTGCCAGCTTTTTGGCTGATCTCCCTCCCAGCTCTCCACTCAGACCACCTTGTGCTTCCAGAGCTGTCACTCTAGCAAGGCTGAGAGTTCGCCGGTCTGCTCTTCACCTTTGCTGTCACTCTGCTCTGCACCAGCTTCAAATTCTTCAGAGTGGAATTCAAGCCCTGCCACAATTCCATTCTAATCTAGTAGTCAAAACTTATCTCCCGGTTTTACTCAGAATTAACTGCCTTCCTGTCTAACACCTTTCCTGAACCAGCTCTGCACTTTTCTGCTGTACACCTTCGCTCCCATGCTCTCTCCTTCCTTGTACCTTCTATTTAAAAGCCCCTTCCTACCAGCTGCACCGGTACACATCTGTAATCTCAGCAGCTCAGGAGGCTGAGGCAGGAGGATTGTGAGTTCAAAGCCAGCCTCAGCAAAAGTGAGGCACTGAGCAACTCATGGAGAACCTGTCTCTAAATAAAATACAAAATAGGGCTAGGGATGTGGCTCAGTGGTCAAGTGCCCCTGAGTTCAATCCCCAGCACCCCAAAAAGAAAAAAAGAAAAGGATTGCAAGTTCAAGGCCAGCCTGGGCAATCGAGTGAGACTCCGTCTCAAAAAAAAACCAAAAAGGGCTGGGGATGCAGTTCAGCAGTAGAGCACCCCTGGGTTCAATCCTCAGTATGGCCAAAATGAAGCAAGACTAACAAAATTCTTCCCTCCCAGTCCCACTGAGAAATCTACCCACACTTCTAGGACCACCCCAGATACCACTTTCTTCACAAAATCCATCTCCAATCTCCCTGACTGGACTTATGCTTATCTCCTTCCGTGCTCCCATAAATTCCGCATTACTCACACGCTGGGCACCATGTAGTACCACAGTTTTGTGAATGTGCTACCTTTCCTACTAGGCAGTAAGTTCCTTGAACATCTTTGTAGCTCCTGCAACTCTTATGACAATCCCTTGAACATAGTAGGTGTTCAATAAATGTTTGTGGAACTTAACGTTCCCAAGGCCTCGTTGCTGATTCGTTCTAGAAACAGAATTAGAATTCAGGCCATCTTGTTCCCAGCTCCATATACCTTTCCCAACACCATTCTATCTTTCTGGCTTCTTTCTATAGTTCATTGTCATCTCATCTGAACTACATCTGAAACCGCTAAGTTATTTTAAGGAAGAATGACTAAGCAAAAAAAAAAAAAAAAAAAAAAAAAAAAAATGCTGGGATTTATTTTCCACGTAGCTATTTAAGGTAAAGTGAAAATTGAACTAAAACTTGAATTAAAAGGGAAAAACAAACAATAAAAACACATCCCACATACACCTTTAAAAACTTTTTGGCTTTCTAGATTTTGATTTTTGAGTTGCATTTGTAGGAATTGAGTTGCCAGATTACTTAGTGTATTGTAAATTTACAGTCTAGGGAGAAAAAAAGAAAAGAAAGAAGCATGTGTGTGTGTGATTGTTTTCCTTTTCTTGTCTTTTCTTTGGCTTAACAGCTCCCACAAACATTTCTAGCCCCTAAAAATATGAGAAGGGTTTAAACAATTAAACGAGGCTCTGTGGCCAAGTATAATTCCCAAATATCCTATAGTCCCCCGTTTTCCCAACGTGCAAAGATAGTCAAAGAGCTCATGTGTTCTAAACTGGGTTTTCGTCCTTGGAACTTTAAATTAAATAAGCAATTGAGACTTATGATACACGTTCTACACCAATATAAGGAAAAATGCAAATAAAATTAAGTCAGCATTCAAAAAATAGTGACAGCTAAGCTTTCATGATGCACACATGAGACTTCTTTGTGAGGGAGGAACACCGTTGCCCTTAGGAAAGGAAAGACGTGGCAGGGTTAAGACATGTGTTGGAGAGAATGCTAAAGGAACAGGAATGGCTTCTCCTCACAGTTTCCCTTTCTACTGCAACTGGAGAAAGGCAGGGCTGCTGTGAAGAATGTTCCACTGACATTCAAATGAAATGGGACCAAATGAAAGCCTTCTGCTTTGCTTGGAGGAAGGGATGAAGCTGGAGCCCTGATCCCTCGCGCTCTCCGCCATCTCCTTTGGAGTGGCAGAGGCCAGAGGCCAGGCAACCTGAGCGTCCAACGTACTTGGGAAGCCAGGATCAGAGAAATGAAAGGAATGTCTGGGGAAGCCTTACCTCTCTTCTCTCCTTGGCGGGTGACCCCACACTGTTATAAACAAAGAGTTAGCATTTAAGAAACTTGCCCATCAGCAATTTCCCCCCAACTACACCTAAATTCTACCTTGTGGAACTACACGGGCCATTCTTCTTGTGCTCTGTAATGGAGTCGTGTAAACAGCTTTTTGCAGTGACTTGGGAGGCTGAGGCAGGAGGATCTCGAGTTCAAAGGCAGTCTCAGCAATGGTGAGGCACTTAGCAACTCAACGAGACCCTGTCTTTAATAAAATACAAAAAAGGGCTGGGGATGTGGCCCAGTGGTTGAGTGCCCCTGAGTTCAATGCCTGGTACGAAAGAAAGAAAGAAAGAGATTTTTTTTTTTTTTTTTTTTTGGGTACTGGGGATTGAACTCAGGGGCACTTAACCACTGGCTCACATCCCCAGCCCTTTTTTGTATTTTTATTAGAGACAGGGTCTCACTGAGTTGCTAAGTGCCTTGCCACGGCTGAGGCTGGCTTTGAACTCGCGATCCTCCTGCCTCAGCCTCCCAAGTGCTGGGATTACAGGCGTGCGCCACCGCACCCGGCGAAGAAAGAAAGAGAGAGAGAGAGGGAGGGGGGAGGGAGGGAAAGGAAAGGAAAGGAAAGGAAAGAAGGAAGGAAGGAAGGAAGGAAGGAAGGAAGGAAGGAAGGAAGGAAGGAAGGAAGGAAAACAGCCTTTTGCCACAGCTAGTGATCATAACTGTTTCTGTATTCCATGGGCTATATTTCTGGACTAGGGGAGAGAAACACAGAGTAATGGGTAAGAATTGAGGCTTGGAGACAAACCGATTTGTGCTTAAGCCACAGCTGTGTGATCACAGGCAATTTACTTAAGCTCTCTAAGCCTCAATTTCCTCACCCATAATGTGGGGATGATAATACTGTCCAGCTGATCAAATTACTGTGAGGAATAATCTAGAACAAGGGCCGTCCAGTACAAATATAGTGCAAGCCGCAATGTGAAACACATGTGTAATTTAAATTTTTTTGAGTAGCCCACTAAGAAAAGGCCAAAGGAACAGGTGAAATTAATTTTAGCATTACATTTCACTCATGTCCGAACTATCATGTCAGGTTGTACGACATATTAGTGAGCAACTCTATGTTGTCTCCGAGTCTTTGAAATCCCATGAACTTGACACACACGGCGTCTCTCAACTCAGACCAACCACATTGCCGGAACTCAAGAGCCATATGTGCCTCGTGGCTATGAGTATGGAGAATATGAATCTATTGAAAAAGCTGCAAAGCTGTTAGCATTATGCTAGGCGTATAGTGAATGCAAAAAACTATCCTTAATATTAGTCTGAGATCTCTGTAATAATTTCAAAGCTTCTCCAGACTGATCCTGTCTCTGGTGTTTTTACAAGCCTTGAAGAGGCTGGGTTGCCCAAGCCTCAGCCCTCCAACTACTTTTAGCGGTGACTTCCTTAAAGTCACTCCCCATCTGATGTATGAGGAGGGGGCACAAAAATTGGCTTCAGTGGCTCTTTATGGAGAATACGTCCAGTAAACTCTGGTGACCAGTACTGACTCGTGAAACCCCAGGAAGGAGGGGCCACTATTAATCTGTCACCTTCTCATATAAGTAGGACGTGAGAAGACATTTGTTAAAGCAACCACCGGCTCCTATATTTTCCTTCGTTCACGTAGTGAGGTGTTCAGCAACACACTTTGATCAAAAGTTGATTTGTTAAGTTAAACATAGAATCATGGTAAAACCAAGCAATTTCACTAGGTATATGCTCAAGAGAATTGTAAAACGTGTTAGCACAAATACGTGTACACAAATGTTCCTTGCAGCATTATTCATAACAGACAAGAAGTAGAAACAACTCAAATGTCCACAGGCTGATGAATAGACACACAAAATGTGGTAGCTTCATAGAATGGAATATTATTCAGCCATAAAAAGGAACGAAGGCCTAATAATGCTACAACAGGAATGGATCTTGAAAACAAGTGAAGAAGCCAATCACAAAAGGTCATGTACTGCACAATTCCACTTATGTGAAAATTTCAAAAAGGGCAAATCCATAGAGAAGAATATAGATCCGTGACTAAGATATCATTGTTAATTGAAATGGTTAACCAGGGGTAGGGGAGAATTGAGAGTAACAGGTGTGGGGCTTTCTTTCTAGAATGAAGGGAGTGTTCTGGAACCAGAGAGTAGCAATGGTTGCACAACACTGTGAATATAAAATACTGATGAATTGCTTAACAAAAAAGTTGATGTGTTGTCCTAAGGAAGCCTGGTCACAGGTACAAGTATTGCCAGAACACCAGAATAGACATTTGCAGGACTTGAAAAATAGAAGCAAGGGGCTGAGGTTGTGGCTCAGTGGTAGAGCACTTGCCTAGCATAGTGCGAGGCCCTGGGTTTGATCCTCAGCAGCACATAAAAATAAATAAAATAAAAGTATTGAGTTCAACTACAACTGAAAAAATTAATATTTTTTTAAAAAAATAGAAGCAATTACTCATGGCCAAAATATTATTTGATATCATCTTTAACTAAAGCATACGTAATAGCAAACCTCCCTCTCCTTTCCATAAATAAATAATTGCTTTAAGGCTAGGGTTGTGGCTCAGTGGCAGAGTACTTGTGTAACACGTGTAAGGCACTAGGTTCGATCCGTAGCACCACCTATAAGTAAATACAAAATAAGGGTCCGTCAACTACTAAAAAAATTCATAAAAAAAGAACATTGCTTTAAAGTTTAGCATTAAATTTATTTGCCAACCTAAAGGACCCACGCATGTACAGGCACATAAACATACAAGCAAGCGGTGTGTCAGAATTTTCTGAGCAAATGTACCCATCACTCCTGTGTTCAAGACTCTCCCAGGGTCCCACCTCACCCTCAGAACCAGTCCCACACCTCTTCAAGCCCCTTGCCCTCCTGTGGGGCAGTGGAGAGCAGTGGTTAGGCCGAAGGCCAGGCAGCCTGTGTTAAAGGCCAGGTCTCACTACTCACTAGCTTTGTGACTTTGGGCAGCTTAACTCTCCTATGCCTCAGTTTCCCTTTACAGTGGATGATGACAAGAGTTCCTGGGCTTGTTGTGACGAACGCAGAGGTAACGGTGTCACCTGCTCAGCAGAATGCCTGTTCTGTTAGGCTCTGTGTTTTATAAATGAAGACCAAATCCCGGTCCCCAGGCCACGTGTAACTTGCTGGCTTTTGCTCTCCTGGGATCTGGAACACTCTCACCCCCAAGCCGCTGCTCCCTCCCTCTTCTCCTTCAGGGTTGCCTCGGTGACTTCTAACGCTGCCCCCAGCTTTGCCCATTTCTGTTTATAGCACTTGCCATTTTCAGCATGCTGTATGATCATCTGATCACATGTCATGTTTGTGGCCATCGACTCCTGCTAGATGGCAGGGACCCGACTGCGCTGTTTGCACTAGACCCCAAGCATCCAAACTAGCAGGATGAAGAAATGGTGGGGACCTCTGGGCGGTGGTGCTGGCAGCGAGATGGATGTTCCTTTCACTGAATACCCTTTACACCATTTTATTTTGTACCACGTGCTTTCATCCATAAGATGAAAAATAAAATACAGGAGATAAAAAGATACTTGGACCCGAGAGAGAGAAACTGGTGGCCTTAACCTCAGTGACCACCTGAAGGTTCTGGAAGGAAGTGTGAGGGTGCCACTGCAGGCCATCCTTAGGAGTCTAACCTCTTAGTGAAGAGTGGAAGGACACCTCAGAAAAGGCACTCAGAGCCGGGCACCTTGGCACATGCCTATACTCCCAGCGGCTTGGGAGGCTGAGGCAGGAGGATAGCGAGTTCAAAGACAACCTCAGCAACTTACCAAGGCCCCAAGCAACTCAGTTGAGACTCTCTCTCTCTAAATAAAATACAAAAAGGGCTGGGGATGTAGCCCAGTGGTTAAGTGCCCCTGGGTTCAATCCCCGGTACCAAAGGGGGAATAAAAAAAGAATAAGTCTTTGCGAGGCTGCTGGGCACTGCACATGCTGGACAAGTGCTCTACTGCTGAGCCACATCCCAGCCCCCACAAGAAGCCTTAATAAGACCTTTTATGTTGTGTAATACGAGTCCTGCGCTTATGGGTACAATGAGGAACTTTTCCATGGCAAAAGGCCTATTTCCAGGCACAGTAAACAGAAGAGACTGTGGAAGGTTGTTGTTTGCTACTTCTACAAACATGGCTTGGATAAGTAGGTGACCACAGGGTCTGGAGTCCGTGGGCAGTGGGTCTCTGCAGTCTGCTAAGAGTGAACTTTCTCATTCCCTATCAGGCCTCCTGGAATCCTAAGAAAGATCCCAGGATCCCATAAAAGAGCACTGGACTTCAAATGAGCTGTTTTGTAAACTTAATCCCACCTACTCTGGGGGAAAACTCAGCTCAGATAGTCTTTGGGGGTCCCCTACCTCTCTTCAATATCTCCCTTCCTTTCTTGCACTTTAATACCTCTCTGCTCAGTCCTGTCAGGAGGAAAACAAGTAATGAGTCACTAGCCCTGTGGGTAATGCAACATCCCTTCCAGGGGCTTTTGCATTAAAAAAGAGGTCAACAGAGAGAGAAAGAAGAAATAGCGATAGTGTTGTTGATAATGATATTAATAATACCAACAAGGATAACAGTGTTAGTTGAAGATATCAGTTATTTATTGAATAGTTACTATGTGTCAGATATTCTGCTAAAAATGGATGCAATTTGCTGGGCACAGTGGCACATGCCTGTAATCCCAGTGCTTTTGGAGGCTGAGATAGCAGGATTGAATTCAAAGCCAGCCTCAGGAATGGCGAGGCGCCAAGCAACTCAGTGAGACCCTGTCTCTAAATAAAATACAAAATAAAACTGGGGATGTGGCTCAATAGTCAAGTGCCCATGAGTTCAATCCCTGGTACCCCCCAAAAAGAAAAAAATAGATGCAATTTATCTTATTTATTTCTCTAAAATCGTGCGAGTAGATATTATTACACCCATTTTGTAGATAGGGAATGAAAAATCACATAGTGAACAAGTGGCAGATGAGGGCTTAGAAAGAACTATCTCTAGGAAATTTTGCACTAAGAAATTTCATCATAATATTCAAAGTGGTGGGTTTCTTCTTCTCCTTTTCCCTTTGCAATGCTGTAGATTGAGCCCAGGGTCTGGTATATACCAAGGCAAGTTCTCTACCACTGAAGCTACGTCCCCACTCAAACAAATGGGTTTCTAAGGTGTCACTTTGACCTTGCAGGGAAATAGCTGATGAGACTCAGTCAATCATTAACCCTCAATGGCAATGAAATCGACAGTAGAGACTAGAAACTTCAAATGAGTCAGTGTGTCTTTGTCTGTCTGCCCAGGTTCAAATCCTGAGTCTGACACTCTGGAGGCAAACTGGAGCAAGTCATAGGACCTCCCTGCATTTGAGATTACGAGATAATGCAAATGAAGTGCTTTCAACAGTGTACAGGCGTGTATATATGCATATTATAATATATATATATATATAACCGGGTGTGGTGGCGAATGCCTGTAATCCCAGCACTTGGGAGGCTGAGACAGGAGGATCGTGAGTTCAAAGCCAGCCTCAGCAACGGCGAGGCACTTAGCAACTCAGTGAGACCCTGTCTCTAAGAAAATACAAAAAAGGGCTGGGGATGTGGCCCAGTGGTCGAGTGCCCCTGAGTTCAATCCCCTGTACCAAAATAAATAAATAAATAAATAAAAAATAAAAATAAATATATATATACAGATATGCATATATATGTATATGTATAATTCAGATGCCATATATTTTGATTACTTTAAATCCCTCCTAGGTATTAGAAACACCATACTTTATTTCTAGCTTCTCAAATATTACTGTATTTTATCTAATTTTACAATGTTGTTATTGATCTATTTTCTATAAGGTTTTTATTGAAAAATGTAACATAATAGAATTTTGAAGATAGGCACCCAAATTCCAGTCCCCTAGCACAGTGGCTACTCCTATTTTTGCACGCTGCCTTCAAGTGTTGCTCATTTTGAGAAGCTACATGGACAGGGTACTGCACTGAATCAGATTTGGGATTTTCGTCCCAAAGAAGCTGTATGACTTTAATAAAGTTACATAACTGCCCTTTGCCTTAGTATAAAATGAAGGGGTTAGACCAGATGAACTTTAAGAGGTCTCTAGCAACAGCAGTAGATGATTTTGTCTGTAAGCTACCTGTTTTTGGCTTTCATAGGCAATTGAGAATAGTGCTAGGAAATTGTATGTATAAGGTATATAAAACCAGGTTTACAAAGTTAGTTAACTCCCTAAACTATGTCTGGGAAATAAGTTTCACATATAATGAATTCTGCAGAGATGAGGTTACAATGAAAATCCTCAGGAATTTCAAAGGTACCTAACAAAATTACCAAAAATCAATAACAAGTCATATCTTAATTCATTTGTCATGTGTACTTGTACAACTAAAGTATAAATTCAAAACATTAATTATAAGTAATACATTAAGTTTGATGAGGCCACTTTAATCTTTGTTGATATATAATTATTAATTCACAATGTAAATCTGAGAGTTATGTCAATATAGTTTTTCATATGGCATTTATAATTTTTTAAAATTTATTTATTTATTTATTTATTTATTTATTTATTTATTTATTTGGTACCGGGGATTGAACTCAGGGGTACTCAACCACTGAGCCACATCCCCAGCCCTTTTTTTGTATTTTATTAGAGACAGGGTCTCACTGAGTTGCTAAGTGCCTCGCCGTTGCTGAGGCTGGCTTTGAACTCGCGATCCTCCTGCCTCAGCCTCCCAAAGTGCTGGGATTACAGGCGTGCGCCACCACGCCCGGCAAAATTTATTTATTTTTTATTCTAAGATGTTATAAATGACAGCAGAATGCATTACATTTCATATTACAGATATAGAGCACTTTTTTACAAATCTCTGGTTGTATGCAAAGTATATTCACACCATTTGTGACTTCATACATGCACTTTTGGGTAATGATATCCATCTCATTCTACCATCTTTTTTTTTTTCCTTCACCCTTTTGCCCCCCTCCCTTTCCCTCCCTCCCCATTGGCCATTCTAGTGTTCCTCTAATCCTCCTATGCTCCCCGTCCCAACCCCACTGTGAATTGGCCGACTTATATCAGAGAAAACATTCAGCATTTGGCTTTTTGGGATTGGCTTACTTCACTTAGCATTACAAGAAAATCAAAGAGGAGAAAACAAAGACATATAGAAGCAGTTGTAGCTCACTTATCAGATTGACAGAAACATGTTGGCGTAAATGTCCAAAAATTATCTATCACTGTGAATGCAGTGACTCAGTCCCTCTCTCCCACCCTGTCACGTGGCATGGAACCTGTTATAACTTTTCTAGAGGTGATTTGACAATCAATCAAAAACTTTAAAGTGTTCCTACCTGCTAGGCAATTTCATCTACTTACACAAACGTGTACTAAGGAAATAAGAAGTGCACAAAAACTTTGTTGCATCATTAAAATTTAAGTGTAAAGAACTGAAAATAGGGATGGGGTTGTGGCTCAGTGGCTGAGTGCTTGCCTAGCACGTGCGCAGCCCGGGTTCAATCCTCAGCACCAGGAAAAATAAAGAAAGGCATAGTGTACAACTAAATAAATATTTTTTTAAAAGAACTGAAAATAAAAGACTAGCTAAATATGCATTAAACACCTATGTGAACATATATTTATGACATATGTGTTTTTCTATACAAGTGTTCATATTTTTCTAGTCAGCCAGATCATAATATAGATACTAGAGGTGCTCGCTGCTACTGGTTTTGTTTCTAGGTCTTTTCAGTGAACAGAGAAGCTGGGAAATAAATCTATATATAGACATATATATTGTCAGTTTATATCAATAACTTCTAATTCAAATTCAGGCCTTCAGGGTTGTACCTAACCTCTTCTATTTTACATCTGTATTTCTGTTTTCTCAACTGGAGAATCCTGACTCCCAAGGACACCAAGCATGATAGAATAGTCCTTAATATTAGCTTATCTCATGTTACCCAGAATAGCAATATTGACAGTACTGTCAACAATATGACTACTAAAAACATTTTTTTTTTGTACTGGGAATTAAACTCAGGGGCACTCGACCACTGAGCCACAACCCCAGGCCTATTTTGTATTTTATTTAGAGACAGGGTCTCACAGAGTTGCTTAGCGCCTTGCTCTTGCTGAGGCTGGCTTTGAACTCGTGATCCTCCTGCCTCAGCCCCCTGAGCCGCTGGGATTACAGGTGTGTGCCACTGCACCTGGGTCATGATTACTAAAAATTTTTAAAAACTGTTTTTGTCTGGGGTTGTGGCTCAGTGGTAGAGCACGTGCCTCGTGAGCAGGAGGCACTGGGTTGGATCCTCAACACCAGGTAAAAATAAATAAATAAAATAAAGATATTATGTCTATCTAAAAGTGAAAATATATTAAGAAATGTTTTTGTCTTTTCTTTAGTATCTATCCAAATACGGATATAAAGCCACATTAGGTGGGGTATCTTGTTTTGTTTTGTTTGAAACAGGATTTTACCATGTTGCCCAGGCTGGTCTTGAACTCCTAGAATCAAGCAATTCTCTTGCTTCAGTCTCCCAAATAGCTGGGACAGGCACACACTGAATGTGTGGCTTAAATTAGTATGTTTTGAAGTCACTTGATATAGTTCTCTGCCACCGATTCAATACACAAGCTCTTTTTAAAAACATTTAGGAATTGTGTTTTAAAAATAAATATTTTCATAATTATGTAAAATATTTACATAATTTCAAATTCAGATCTACAAAGCAAGGTAAATTCAAAGCAGTCCAGTTTCGATCCCTGTTCCCTTCACTTTATTCCCTTCTCCTCTATAAGTAACTATGATTTTTGTGATGTTTATCCTTCCATTGTGTGTTTTTTAATGTAAGCAAATATGTATACACATATGCATATACATATTTGTGTGTATATATGTTTTTATAAACACACATGTGTTCATTCTTACATATGTGGAAGTATTCTTCATTTGCTTTTCTCTCCCCATATTTTCTTCTTTTTGTTGTTTGTTCGTTTGAGACAGGTCTCACTATGTTGCCCAGGCTAGTCTGGAATTCCTGGGCTCAAGTGATCCTCTTGCCTCAGTCTCCTGAGTAGCTGGGATGACAGGAGTATGCCATTGTGCCCACCACTCCTCTGATTTTTTACTTACAATACATCCTGGAGATCAGTCTATAATAAGTATATTTAAAGATTCCCAATTCCCTTTTTTTTTTGGTACTGGTGATTGAGCCCAACAGTGCTTTGCCACTGAGCCACATTCCCAGCCCTTTTAATTTTGATATAAGTTCTCATTAAGTTAAGGAGGGTCTTGCTAAGTTGCTGAGGCTGGCCTTGAACTTGTAATCTTCCTGCCTCAGACTCCCAATTCCATTTTATAGCTGCAGAGAACACCATTGTGTGCAGTACTATAGCTTATTCAACCAGTTAATGGACATTTGGTTTATTTCTAGTCTTATTATAGATTGTAGTTTGTGTCCTATAGCTTTTGGACACACACACACACACACACACACACACACACTGAAGTTTTGAATACAAACATATTTTTACTATGTGAAAATATACAAGGTGAGCCTAGGTCATCTTATACCAAATAGCAGGGCAGATATTGAAGACAAACTGGAGTTGTATCAGAAGTCAGGAGACAGTCTAAAGATGCTACCACAGACCAAATAGGGATCATTTGAGCAATAATAGGAAGAAATGAGCACAAGACCCTGGGTACAATCCACAGTACCATAAACAAAAACAACAACTGGAAGAAGAAAAAATTTCACATACTGTGATACGTTAAGTATGTTTCAAGTAATGAGTTCTAATGATAATTGAGAAACAGAAACAAAAAACAAAAGCTATTTAAAACAACCAGGCAAAGCAAACACTATTGACACACGCCAAAAGAAACCAACTCAAGGAATAACAAGATTCAAATACTACCATCTTTCAATCCTTAATGAACTTGGACCTAGGTAACATCACAAATGAAGAGATCATTAGACATTATGCACATCCTAATGACAAAACATACCACAGCTGGGCTGAGGTTGTGGCTCAGCGGCAGAGCGCTTGCCTAGCATGTGCACGGCCCTGGTTCGATCCTCAGCACCACATGAGAATAAAGGTATCGTGTACAACTAAAACAAATAAATGAATATTAAAAAAAATACCACAGCCTGTGAAGCAGTCTTGCCAAAACAAACAAATAAGCAAAAATAACTGAATCTGGTAAAGGCTGTAGATAGTTATAGGAAATACAAAAGATGGAGAAACATGAAACGTGTTATACTATACCATGAGGATGCAAGCAGAAAAATCCGGCTGTGGGAAACTACAGGAGAAGCAGCTGGGTTTTACTTCTCTTTTCTTTCTCCTTCTTTCCCTCTCTTTCACTCTGCTCCCTTCTATTCCCTACCACTCCCCTCCCCTCCCTCTCCTCCTCCTTTTCCTTCTTCTTCTCTTTCTTTCCAGTACTGGGGATTGAACCCTGGAACACTATCACTGATCTACACCCCCAGCCCCAATGGTAACTTATATACTAATGGAGTTTTAAGAGGCATATTAGGCTAGGAATGTAGCCCAGTGGTAGAGCGCTTGTCTAGCATGCTTACGGCCTTGAGTTGATCCCCAACACTGGGGGAAAAAAAAAAAAGGAGAAAGAGACAGAAACAGACTGAGACAGATAGACCAGACAATATCAACCAATCTCAGTGTGTGAACCATGTTTGAATCCTGCTTCAAGCTTCAAATAAGGAAGCTGTAGGCTATACTTGGTGGCCTGCTCACCTATAATCCTGGTGACTCAGGAGGCTGAGGCAGGAATATTCCAAGTATGAGGTCAGTCTGGGCAACTTAGTGAGGCTTCCATTAACTCAGTTGAGACCCTGTCTCAAAATAAAAAATAAAAAGGTTGGGAGGCTGAGACAGGAGAATCTCGAGTTCAAAGCCAGCCTCAGCAATGGCGAGGCACTTAGCAACTCAGTGAGACCCTGTCTCTAAATAAAATACAAAAAAGGGCTGGGGATGTGGCCCAGTGGTCGAGTGCCCCTGAGTTCAATCTCTGGTACCACAAATAAATAAATAAATGAATGAATAATAAATAAATAAAAATATAAAGGGCCAGGGATGTAGCTCAGTGGTAAAGTGCCCCTGGGTTCAATCCCCAGTACCCAAAATTTCAAAACAATAAAGCAAGCAAGCTATAAAAACATTAGGAAATTAATGAGACAATTTTTTGAACACTGAATATTTCATACTTTTAAATAATTAATTAATTTAGATGTGAAAATGGTGAATTTTTTAAAAGTTCTTATCTTTTAAAGATCCAGATTGAAATATTTATGGACAAAATGATACCATATCTGGAGTTTACTTCAAAATAAAATGGGCACAGGGGTGCAAGCCTGTAATCCTGGCTATTCAGGAGGCTAAGGCAGGAGGATCACAAGCTCAAGGCCAGCCTGGGTAATTTAGCAAGACACTGTCTCAAAATAAAATGGTAGAAAGGATTGGGGATGTAGCTCAGTAGCATAGCACTTGCTTAGTATGCTCAAAGCCTTGGGTTGGATCCCCAGCATTGAAAAGAAAAAAATAAGAACAAGAGAGTAGAAGAGGTTCTTGATAGGCTAGCATAGGTTGATGGGCACATGGGGTTCATTATGCTTTCAACTTTGGTATTTTAAAATTTCTATAATAAAATTTAATATGCATTTCATATAGTCAGTATTTCGAGGTTTGCATGTTATGCACACACTGGTACACAGATACTGCATAAACGCCATTATAAGCCAATGCTACAAAGTTTTCATGGTGATTATCTCTGTGTGATAAAATTTTGAGTGACTTGGTGATTTTTGTTTGCTTTCTTTTACTGTACTGTATATTCTATGTATATATTTTACATCGCACATGTATTCCTTTTTATTTTTTGAGGCCAGGGACTGAACTCAAGACCTTATAGATGTTAAGCACACACTGAGCTACACCCTCAGCCCCACATGCATTTTTTATGATCAGGAAAATGTTATTTTAAAAGAGAAATATTTTGTTTAACAATATCATTTTTACAATTCAACTATAATTCACTCTGACGCAATGAATAAAATAACTTCGTACTTTATAAATATAATTAGGCAAGGCGACTCATTTAGTATTAATTATATTTAGTTTTGAGTGGGTACAGGTAATAGTTTATGAAAATCTATCCCTAACATCAAGTTTGTGGTCTGGAAATTCTGTCTTTTGGTGTAATAGAATCATCTTGAATTTATAGCTTGGAAGTAAATGATTATTTTTTTCCCCTTCCTTCTTACGTAACATAAAAACAACTGATCCAGTTTGGCGCAAACTTTCTCCTCCAAAGTCACCTTTGTGCTGAAATATGGCACCCCAGATTTCAGCCAAATAACCTGCAGACGAGCAAAGGTTTCCTAACAAAATTTCTCTGTAATTTTGCTACAGTGTTAGTTCCTGACAATGTGGGAGAGTCCTTTTTTTCAGAGTTCAGGGGACAGAGGGAATGCTTCTTTTCCCTATTTTCTGATATGCAGTGAGAACAAACAGTTATCAAATTGAATTACTTCTTTTTGTATCACTAAAATTAATGTAGGCCAGGACAGTAGGTGCAATGAAAGAAAGATACTTAATGGGTAATTTTAGTACATTAAAAACTAATAACCAGGGCTGGGGTTGTGGCTCAGTGGCAGAGTGCTTGCCTAGCATGTGTGAGGCACTGGGTTCGATCCTCAGCACCACATAAAAATAAACAAATAAAATAAAGGGGGAAAAAAAACCCAAAACCTAATAACCATGGTTAGTCATTCAATTAGTCTTTTAAAATCAGTCCTTTCAGATCAATAAAATTTTTAATAACCAAATAAATGTAAAATAACAGCATATTTTTATAATTACATATATAATTAACATCATCCCGATGCTTTATAATCCCTTCATCATTTTTAAATAAAGAAATGTTATTTATCTAATTCTCATTCTTCCTTTTACTCACATGATTTTCTCCTATATAAACTGTTATGCAATATTCTGAAATATTAATGGATTATCATTGAAGTACCTTTTTGTTCTGAATGTAGACTTCAAAGAAAAGTCATAGGTAGATGTAGTTATTCATTTGGAAGTGAAGCTTTCTAATTAAAAAGTGGCTAGAGGCAGATAATGTCATTTTTTCTTTTGAGTTTCCATGGATTATTTTATGCTTCACATAAATTCAGTCTACACTTGCAACTATTTTCCAAGCTTTGTGCTAAGTATTTTTTTTTAATTTTTCGTAGTTGTAGATGGACAGCACGCCTTTATTTTATTTATTTATTTTTTTATGTGGTGCTAGGGATTGAACCCAGTGCCTCACACATGCTAGGCAAGTGCTCTGCCACTGAGCTACAGCCCCAGCCCTGTGCTAAGTATTTTTTTATATATAATCCCAATCAGTTAGCACAATAACCTTGTGAGATAGTTATTTTAGAAAGAGTTTAAATTGCTTGTTCAAGGTCACATAGTAATTAAGGGATTCCGAGTCTTGTGTTATCCACTTTTACATTATGAACAATGACAGCTGAGAACATTTGTAACAGTCCTCGGTGTCTAGGACCCAGCCCGGTACTGGAGAGTAGGTCAAATCAGTTCAAGGTTGATATCCATCTAGTTTGGTTGTGAAAACAAGGTACCCTGCTCCCCCACATCCTGGGAGATGTACAGGAGGTGCAAGATGACTCAATATTGGAGCAAAGATGTTGCTAGCTGAGGTGGAACATGCTCCCATGCAAAACCAATGTCAAGGGTCCGGAGGAAGGAGAGGGCAATCTGTTCTCTACAACTGCAAAGCAGTGGCTGCCTTCTGCCTTGATCTTTTAGCAAACTTAAGAAAGTTCAGCCATCTTGAAATCTAGGCATAGATAATGTTTGGATTTAGTGATGAATGAGCTAAAGGTCAACCTGACAAAATTGATTCTTGACATTTTTCCAACATGGGTCACTTGTTTCATCCCCATGAACTCAAAGTTTGGAATTAAAACCCTCACTTTTAGTAAATTATATGTTGGAAATACTGAGAGTTCTAATTAGATGTACATCCCAAATGCTAGCAGAGCCCCCTCTATTCATTTGCTCTTAGCTTTATGAGAAACTGTGATGTGGTTTTTTTTTTCAAAGTAATTCACCTTCAGGCTTACAGAATGGAATATGTGAGAAAAGAATTTTCCAGTTTTATCAACTCAAAGATGAAATAAAAAAATGTTTATAAGATTATAGCTACTTGGTAACTCAAGAATAATTGATCTAAGAAACTTGAAATTTCATATGCTAAATGCTAAATCTGGTGATAAATTTCAATGTGCTAGCTACCGTTATTACAGAATCATCCTGATGGGCATCAATGGGGGACCTCACATCAACTATTCCTATAAGGTCACAATTAATACTAGGAACGTTTTATTTGGGGAGACATAAAGACGGGCTATGAGACAGACACCTTGAAAGTAGACTTGAACTAAGGGATGTTAGGAACAAATTGGAACAACAAAAATAAAATATGACAAAACTAACTCTCCCGCCACTGGTGGAACAAATGTTTCCAGGGACCTAAAGCCAAGAAAATAGAAATCCATAAACACAAAGGCCAAGATAATCAGCTGAATCTACCGAGTTTCCATAAATGACAAAACAAAACTCTAAAAACCAAACAAACCAAAAAACTCCACCTACTTTGAAGGAAAGAATGCCGAAGAGCTTTGACCTTTTCTGCCCTGCCGCCTACCACAGAAATCCCAGCCTGCAGCTGATTTTAAAATTACCACATCTCCAAAAATTATGGGAGATGGGTATCTTAAAAACACAATAGCTTTGATCGCATAGGTCAAATCCGCATTGGCCTAAGTGGTAATTATTGAGGAAGGGGTAATCTACTTCATTCATCTTAGTAACCAATTCTTTCTCAGTTAGATTTGCCACAGAGCCAGCCAACTTAATTATGAAAGCACAATAATATCGGATTGAACTATTTTTTTTCAACCCAAGAATTTTTATTATAGAGAGAACGCTTGGACAATTTAAGCAATCATATGCTTTATTTCTCCTTTGCTGTATCTCCATTCTTGCTAATTTACAAGGTATTGAATTCAACTTGTTTCATTCTTCATGTTTTACATCTCGTCTTCTTCCTTTTAGAAAAATTTAAACTAGATTTCAAAAGGCTGCAGGGTAAGTGTTGGTGGCTAGTTTCTGGGAGTAACAAGTCATATCCCCTCGGAGCCCAGAGCACTGTCCTGGAGAACAACAGGCCAAATTCCTACTGATAAAAACCCTACAGACCTAAAACAGAAAGTCTGAAGCTTGAGCGATGCTGCTTGCCAATTGTTGAGTCAATGTACGTTCTAAATTTCACCATATTGCTCCCAAAATACCATGAGAGCACAACCTACATAGACCTCTTTGCATCCACATTACCGTCGTGTGTGTGTGTGTGTGTGTGTGTGTGTGTGTGTGTGTGTGTGTTTAGGAGGGAGTTACTGGGGGTGGAACCCAGAGCCTCCTGCATGCTCTTCAAGCACTCTGCCCCAAGCTATATCCCCAGCCTACCGTTTCTTCTCATTTAGATGCAACAGCTGCTAAAGAGGCAGGTGCTGTGAAAGAAAACTGAACATGGAGTCAGACTCCAAATGTGTGGGCTCCAGCTCTTCAGGGGACCAGTCAAAGTGGGTAAGTGTGTGCCTGCTGAAGCCAGACGATGCAGGTGCCAATCTTACTTGTCCACTCCACTTTGTGACTATGTGACACTTGGCAAGGTATTTAAATCTTGTGCTTCAATATTCTCATTTGTAAACCGGCAATGATGTCAGTAACTACCTTATAGAGTTTTTGGGAGGCTTAAAGATCCTAAAAGGCTTAGCACAGAGCCTCAGCCCAAGCAGTAAAAATGTCAGTAACTATTAGTACCAGCTGCATGACCTTGGGGATCTCATTGAACCTCTCTGGGACTCTATTTCATCTTCTGTACTAGAAAGGATCACCATCTCACATGGTCTTCAGGAAGACAGAATTAATTCAAATAAGATAATATATATAAAAGTTATTTTTAGGAGCTGGGGTTATGGCTCGGCGGTAGTGCGCTCGTCTAGCATGTGAGAGGCGCTGGGTTTAATCTACAGCACCACATAAAAATTAATAAATAAAATAAAGGTATTGTGTCCAACTACAACTAAATATATATATATACACTTTGTGTGTGTGTGTGGTGCTGGGAATTGAACCCAGGGACTTGTGCATGGGAGGCAAGCACTCTACCAACTGAGCTATATCCCCAGCCCTAAAAAATATATTTTTAAAAGTTATTTTTAAAATGTAATCAATATTAGACATCTTGTTCAACCAAGAAGAATTAATTCCTTTCTTTTGTTCTGTTTCCATGATACTTAAAACACACACACACACACACACACACACACACACGAAATAGTGACCTGCTCACCTGTCCACCCCACTCCCCAACCAACAGTGCATCCTCTGACTCACCTCTGTATCCTCAGCACCAGACAGGTACTCAATTAATTTTTATTCAAATGAGCATTGTCCGAAACAATGGAGCAGGAATTCTTGAGGCCTTTTGCTGGATGGACTGTCACTTTTGCTTGGTGTCTTCAGTAGATCACACAGGAAGTGCTTGTTTTTCTTCAGGTAGAATGTACTGAGATTCTTCCAATCTTATGTGTTTTCATTTGTTTATTCTTTTCACTGAATAATTATTGAGCACCTGCTATCTGCCAGGTCCTAAGCTGAGCTCTATCCAGTGGGCCACAAGTGGCACGTGCCCAGATGGATTTAGTCCCTACATACTACATGTAGAAGGAAACTACTTGTTGTAGAGTCATCTACTCTTTGAGATAATAATCTCCTTGGTTTGATGACTGTATTGGATTGGATTATAGGAAAGAATGTGTTCCTAGAAGCAAAGGTCTTTATAGAATAATAATTAAGGTCAGGAATCTGACTGCCTGGGTTCAAATCCTGGATCTGGTTTGCACCGAGATGTAAGAACTTGAGAGAATCCCCCTATGCCCCACTTCTCTCATCTGTAAAATGGAGCTAATAGGATTGATAAATTAGAAATGAAACTCCTGGCGGGGCTGGGGCTGTAGCTCAGTGGTAAAGCGCTTGCCTTGCATGTGTGAGGCACTGGGTTCGATCCTCAGCAACACATAAAAATAAATAAAGATACTGTGTGTTCATCTACAACCAAACAAATATTAGGAAAAAAAAAAGAAATAAAAGAAAAAGAAAAAGGAACTCCCAGGAATCACTCACAAGGTACTTGCCACATAAACGACACACAATGTGAGCTCGCTATGATGATTAACCCCACTCTCCCCACTCCCTCACCCCACTGTTTGAACTTCCATTACAAATTCATCCAGCCAATGAGGCCTGGCTACCCAACTTCTAGATGTCATACCACCAGGTTCAGGAATTTACTGCAGTCTGGGCTTGTTCATTTGGTTGCTAAGCAAATTGAGTTGCTGATAAGGTCTAGGGAATTGAAATGTGCATTCTTACATCTTCCACTTCTTGGTTTTTCATCCATCATTTGGGATTACCCAGAAGAAATCGAAGCTGTCCAATGCAGGACGACGGCCCCTGGAACTTCAGAAGGCAGCTATGTCCTGCCAGTTCTCACCCTCCCTCCCACACCCACTCATAACCTTAGCTCCTCTTGCTATTTCTGATTAACACTGTTTACCAGATCCTGTATAATCCTTTTTGCTCTTCTTGAATAATCTCCTGATTTTCAATGTCTCTGAATGTCTGAAGCCTGGCACTCAAAAAACAGAGCAAATGTGGTCTGATCACCAGAGAGTATTAGAGAATTAGTTCCCTCCTGAACACCATATTTCTATTAACACAAAAGATTGATTTTTTTTTTTTGGGGGGGGGGGGGGAAGCAACATCACACCAGGTTGACTCATCATCCACTCACAAGCAACAGGGGACTAAATCTTCGTGACATGTGCAATTGTAAGCCACCCCGCCCCCACCCTATACTGGTATAATTGAGTTTTGAGATCGTTGAGCACTTTATATTTGTACCCATCAGTTTTAGATTGTTAGATATGAGTCATTATTACATTTGTCAGGAGCTAGGGGGAGGAAATCCTGATTGTTGTGTGTCATCTGTGACTTTGTTCAGCATGCCCATCAATGTCATCACCTTAGTCATCAATAAAAGTGTTAAGGGACATATGGTTGCAAGCCAGACCTGCACTGGATCTAGAAACCTGGGTATGCATCTGCCTCTTAAAAACAAGACACTTTTAAAAGGCATTGTTCAGGCCTGGCATGGTGGTTGACACCTGTATTTCCAGATACATGGAAGGCTAAGGAGGAAGGACCGCAAGGCGGGGACCAGCCTGGGCATTAGTGACATGTCATCTCAAAAAAAAAATCATTCATTCATTCAGCAAATATTTATTGAGTGCCTTCCATGAACTACTCCAAGTGCTGAACAAAATGAAATCTCTGCCCTCATGGGGCTTACATTCTAGAAGGGTAAATAGGCAATGAAAAATAGGAAGATATGTTAAGTTGCATTCAATGTTATGAAAAATGAAAGCAAATAAGAGACTAGAGAAGTTTGACAAAGGGATGGAGGTGGGGACTGTCTACAGGCTGTATGGCTAAAACAAAATGCTCAGGTCTTGCATTCCTGGGGTGGGTCTGACCCTAAAGTTCTTGCAAAGTGGGCAGCAAGTCTTTCTGATTTCTCAACATCCCCCTTTCTCTATATGGAGTTATATTAGAACAAAAATCAATAGAGCCATGATGAAGAATTTAATTAGTCATGAAACAAAAAAGAAAATTTGAAAAGACATGATTCCTCATGAGACTTCACATTTCTCTATCCACATAGGATATTCAAATATCTTAAGGACAAGTAGAGTTGCCAAGAAGCCAGTCACATCTCCTGATGAAGACTCCAGGGACTCTACATGCACAGTCCATGGTTGAAAGCAAAACAATAGAGAAAAAACTGGAAAGCTACCGCTTACCTTATTCCAATCCCCATGTTCTCAAGAATGGAGTGGGTTTCAAATCCAATAGCCTGTGAAGAGTCAGGAGGATGGGGTACTTAGGTGACCCCAAAGCACGGCTCAGAGAGTCTGCACATTGAATTCTGGAAAAGAAGTCCATAGTGACAGATTGGAAATCTTTCTCTATCAACTGCTCTCTGCTCATGATTTTAATGTTGATATATTCTTCTAAAAAAGAAACACACACACACACACACACACACACACACACACACGTGTGTGTGTACTGCGCTTGATCACTTAGTCACATCCCCAGCTCTTTTATTATTTTATTTTGAGACAAGTTCTCACTAATTTGCTTAGTACCTTGCTAAGTTGCTGAGGATGGCCTCAAATATGTTATCCCTCCTGCCTCAGCCTCCCAAGTGGCTGGGATTACAGGTATGCCCAGTTCTTCGAAATATTTTCAATCTTTACATCCCTCTGTTATTAAGGGACTTGATAAATTTCTGTTTAGTAAAATTCTAGTTGTGCCCTTTGGTTGGAAATTCATCTTACATCCTCACAATGATACCTTTGGTATTTACATTCATTCATCTATTTTGTACCATATACTTTGTTGGTGCTGGGAATAGGAGAAAATATGGTCACCACTTCCAGGAAGCTCACAATAGAGAGAGAGGTAGAAACAGGAAATCCAGCTCTAAGGAAGCAGTGTGTTGAGCAGAGAAAAGGATGGGAAGTGGGAAGTCAGTGAGTTCTAAGCAGAAGGAGTTGATCCTACAGAGGTGGCCTGTCCGTTTCAGGTAGAGGCACGGCACACACTGTAGAAATAACAGAACGGAACCTGCAGGCTGAGCACCAGCCTTGAATGCACTTCCGTGCAGGTGAGGCAGACAGCATCAGGCAAAGTGGTCTGGTATGAGACAAAAAAGGTAAAAAGGACTGCATTATGCAGAAATGTGCAAGCCATGTTATCCAGGAGGTAGACTCTGCTGGAACATGTGATTGATCATATGTTGACATTTCAAAGAGGGAGAAGTTGAGACTGCGGATCGGATTTTGGGCTTGACCACAAGGTGGATAGTGATGTCTCTCACTAAGACAGTGGAAAATATGAAAACGAGATGGACGATATGTGGGGGAGCAGGGGACCCATTCATCCCCAGATGTGTTAGTTTCTAATGCCTCGTGAGCAGTCAGAGCAGCAGAAGGCAGTTGGATCCAGAAGTCAGAATATACAAGGTTAGAAATCATCAGCATGACAATAGAATCCACAGTGATGGAGGAGACACCCAGGAGACACCCTGGGAAGTGTGTTGGTGAAGAGAAAAAGACCCAGGAGAAAACCCAGAAGAACATTGGAGCTCACAGTACAGGCAGAGAAGGATCTCTGAGAAGCAGATAGGAGGTGCAGCCAGGGAGACGGGGAGGCAAGAAGCAGAGCTCATCGCAGAGGATGAGGGGGAGCACATTTCAAGTACACGAGGGTGGGGGGCAACAAAGGCAGACACTGTCAAGAGATCAAGTCAGCAAGACTGAGAAGCAGCTGGGCGTGGTGGCGCACGCCTGTAATCCCAGCACTTGGGAGGCTGAGGCAGGAGGATTGCGAGTTCAAAGCCAGCCTCAGCCATGACAAGGCACTTAGCAACTCTGTGAGACCCTGTCTCTAATAAAATACAAAATAGGGCTGGGGATGTGGCCCAGTGGTCAAGTGCCCCAGAGTTCAATCCCCGGTACCAAAAAAAAAAAAAAAAAAAAAAAAAAAAAAAAGCCCGAGAAGCACCCACAGGTGCACCAAGGAGATATTGGACCATTTTGGCCGGGAGCTGGGCCAGTGGGGCCAGAAGTCAGGTCACTGTGAATTGAGGAGATAATGGAAGCAATGTGTCCAAAGTCTGCCTTCAGAGTGGAAGAAGACATGATCCCTAGACCTTCTTCCCAAGGGAAGGAAATTGAGGCCCATTTTAAAGGACTTTTATTTGCACTAGCTCAGCTGACTACTGTGGCAATGCTCTGGGCAGACATGGTCCAACACCAGCCCCAGACTTTGCTAGAACCGTAAAGTAAGCCAAATCTACATTTTATGTTCTCCTCGTAGGTCTTCCTGGGCCAAGGCCTGCTGAGATGCAGAAGGTACGCTGACCTCTCTGAGCAGTCCACCAGCAACATGACCTACAGAGGGACAAATCTGGTCAGACACAGTTCTCACAGTCATTACCTCTCACCTATTGTCACGGCTCATGTAATGGGAGCAGCTGGGGAGGGGAGAAGGGTCTGGTCACCTTGGAGTCAGGAGCAGGCAGCTGGCCCACAGCTGGACAGGCAGGTATGCAAGCAGGGAGTCTCTCTGAGAGCAAAATTCAGAAGCCAAAGTAAATGGGTCAGGTGGAAAACAGATGACCACAACGCAAGCCACGCTGAAGGTTGGTCTCAGGGAGTGAAGGTGAGCCAAGACATAATGGATGGATGCTAGAGAGGCTTTGGACATGGCGGGAGTCCAGGGGACAGTCAAGAGTAGAGACCAGGGCTGGGGTTGTGGCTCAGCGGTGGAGTGCTCGCCTAGCACGTGCGCGGTCCGGGTTCAATCCTCAGCACCACATACAAATAAAGGCATTGTGTACAACTAAAGCAAATAAATAAATATTAAAAAAAAAAAGAGTAGGGACCAAAGAACCAGAAAGGAAATGCAGCTCAGAGGCCTGATGCGATTCTGCTGTCCACACGTCCACACCACCACCCTGCAGGCTTCTGGGGTCCTGCTTTAGTTCTCAGGCCTTCAAGATATGAAGTTTCTGACATTCACAACAATCCCCCAGTTTTACCCCCCTCGCCTACCATCACGACCCTGTATTCTGAGGAGACAGGAAAGCTTTGCCCCAGAGCTGCTAAGGGGGTGCCCACAGGCATTGGTGGTCACCAACCTGAAAAGGTCATAGGAATGGCTCTCCCTGGGGCAGGAAACAGGCCTGACAGTTGTTTTAGTCCCTGAGTGAATAAGAAAACTAGCTAGTGACTTGGGGAGTGATCCTTCTAGGACGTCTAGGTTCTCTGAAGTGCACACCGTGAGGACACCGAAAGGCTTAACTGTCTTCAGTTTGTGATTAGAGCACAGAAAAGAGGGAGAACAATAGTAAACCGCACGCATTGGCCCAATATTTTTGGTTAGTGCGCAGACAGGCCAACCGAGTTCTCAGCTGAAGGTTTTTTTGTTGTTGTTTTTTCATTTCCCTAAAGTCAATAATCATTTACCACCTAGATATTGCTTAAAGCAGAATTTTCATCTAATTCTCATTTAAGGGGACTGAAAAGGAAAAACTAAATAATAATACCTCATTTGTGTATAATGCTTGTCTTTCCAAGAAGACACCCTACCCATTTAGGACTATCTAATTTAGAGTAACAACGCTTTTATAATGTAAATACTAGTAAGGGCTATTATCATTTTATAAATTAGGCATGAAAGAAATCCAGGGAGGTGGGAATGAAATGACTGGTTCACTGTAGCTTCCATTTTAGAGGTGTCATTGCTGGTTTATTTTTCATTTTTTTATTAACAATGAAGCCACATTTTGTATAAACATGTTTATTAAAGGTGTATCTTGCCCTTGCATTTGAAAATGAAAAACAATCTCTCAAGAGGAAATAACAAGGGGTCTGGGGTTGTGGCTCAGCGGTAGAGCGCTCGCCTAGCACATGCGCGGCCCAGGTTCGATCCTCAGCACCACGTAAACATAAACGCATTGTGTACAACTAAAAGCAAATAAATAAATATTAAAAAAAAAAAGAAATAACAAGGACCAACATATTCATGTGTTCCTCAGATCCCGCTGCTCTCACCAATCTAGAGCTAACCAATCAACTCCTGCCTCCAACTCTGCTCTTCCTCAGCAGGGTTCTCATCCTGCACCACACACATCACAAGCCAATCTGTGTGTCATCCCCTCTCCGTGGGTGCTATGTCACAATGATCTTGTCACCTCGAGTCAATCTGGAGAGCGCCATTACATATACAGACTTAGCACATACGTAAAGGCACTGATACTCTTACTCTTTCATGAGCTTCAGTTTAGAGGGCTTTCCTGATCTTTTCATGTATTTATTCACTTGTTCATTCATTCACACTCTCAAGCATTCATGCATTCATTTGACAAACACCTCGTGCCCAAAATGTACTATTCTGGATGTCAAGTGCTATTCTAGATGTTAAGGATAAAAATAGGAATAAGATAAAATCAAAGACTTCAAGAAATGAAAAGCCCAGGAACGAGCCAGATTAAACAGTTGTTGCTGGTTGTGGATGGTGAGGAGATAGAGATAAGCACAAGAATAGTTTGGGGAGCGGAGAAGGAAAATCCGGCTCCATCTGCGTGGGTGGGAAGGCCTTGGACAGAGGTGGTCCCAGAGCCAAGCACTCCTGGAAGAAGATCTATGTGTTCTGGGCATGGGGGACAGCACGTGCAATGACACAAATAAGATCCCACTATGCATCTGGAGGACTGCAGGAACGTTGTACGATAGCGGGTTCTTCAGGTATTCCATGACTGGTCCTGTTTCCCATCTCAGGCCTCAAGATGCTGGTAAATGATTCTATCAAGGGAAATGTCTGGTCTGCAGTCATGTAAGTGAAAACACTTTCCATATGGATCTGCACTCACTATTTGAGGAATATTGAAGAGGGAAAAGCACACAGTCAAGGCTTCTCTGGTCTCCCCAAGGTTTGTATTGTCCATATTTCATTACTATTATACTCCGGGGATGAACAGAAATGCCGACTTTTTTCATCAAATCTAGGTGGTCTCTTAGCCCATTTCCATTATACTTAAAAAAAAAAAAATATATATATATATATATATATATATATATATATTTTGATGGACCTTTATTTTATTCACTTATTTATATGTGGTGCTGAGAATTGAACTTAGGGCCTCACACCTGCTAAGCAAGTGCTCTTACCACTGAGCCACAACTCCAGCCCCTCCATTATAGTTTTACTATGAAAATTTTGTATGTAGAAATACTTCAAAATACAAGTGGGTGTGGTGGTGCACACCTGTAATCCCAGTGATTTTTTTTTTTTTTATGTGTGTGGTGCTAGGGGTTGAACCCAGGGCCTGTGCATGCTAAGAAAGTACTCTACCAACTGAGATATATCCCCAGCCATCCCAGTGATTGGGGAACTGGGGCAGGAGGATTGCAAGTTCTAGGCCAGCCTGGGCAATTTATGCGACCCTGTCTTAAAATAATACTCAGTGGTAAAGTGCCCCTGGGTTTAAACCCTAATACCCAAACAAACACACACCATAGCATTTTCAAATACATGGTTGAATGGGGCAGGTTTTTCCTCTTCACCTCTTTCAGGCTGTTCATATCGGTGTTGCCCAACCTCCAAAAGGACAGAGGCAGCCTTATAAATTTCTTTTAGAAAACGCCAAGAGGTAGTTGGAAACGGCCTCTGAAAATTCTACACCAAGTCCCTGTAGTGACAGCTCTTTCCTGGGACCCCATCTTCCCCCCTTGAGAAGGCTGGCCTGGAGGCCTGTGTGAACTAGGGCCAGAAGGAAAGAGAGAGAAAAAAATAGAAACACAACAGAACTCACACAGAACCCTCCTTAGACTCATCTACTGCCTTAGTAATCGTACTCTGCTTTCTCTTGTCACTTGTGAAAAACGTTGACCCTGAAATCACACCCTTATGTCTACTTGGGAATTTTTCAGCTACTTTCAGAGTTCAAAATAATTCAAGGGATCCTCTCTAACATATCATTTCTTCGTTTATCCAGCTTTTACCCATTCAAGAAGCATCTACTTCCTCATCTCTATCTCTTAAAGCCAACCCAATCAGCCTTTTGTTCCTGTTACTCCATGAAAAACACCACCGTGAAGTCTCAGTGACTCCATGATGTTGATTCCAATGGTCCGTTTTCAGCCCACATCTCACCCCCTCTGTAGCCTCTTAGCACAGATGATTGCTCCCTCTTATTGACACTGGCTGTCCTCCTTCCTCATTGTTCTTAGTCTCTTGCTGGGCTCTTTCTGATCTCTGAATGTTGGAAGTCACCTTGGGCTTGTACCTCTGTAACTGTCCATCAAGTCCATTGCTTTAAATACCACACCATGGAGGCTGGGGATATAGCTAAGGGTAGAGCTTGCAAAGGGTGCATGAGACCTTGGGTTTCATTCCTAGCACCACAAAAATAATAGGCAAATTCCATCTCTGTCACCCTGACCTGTCTTCTGAAGAGGGCTTCTTTCCCCCAGAGGTGCTCAAGTTTGGGCTGGCCCCTGAAGGAGGAGAGATGAGTTGGCCAAGGGGAGAGGATGGCTTTCTTTTGGGGGGTGGGGGGTGGGGATAGGATGAGAAAAGGGGGCTGGGGTGGTGGTTCAGTGGTAGAGCGCTTGCCTAGTATGAGTGAGACACTGGGTTCAATCCTCAGCACCATATAAAAATAAATAAATAAATAAATAAAGCAATTGTGTCCATCTACAACCAAAAAAAAATTTTTCTTAAAAGGCTCAAAGGCACGAAAAGAGAAAATGTTCAGGGAACAGGCAGCAGCCTGGTGCAGGTTGGAAATATCTGGTAAGGTAGGTTCTAGGTATGTTTCAAGAACTTTGATTTACAGCTAAGGAATATGGACTTTACACAGAAGACAAGGAGTAATACTTAGAGGTCCTTAAAGAAGAGAGAGACATGATTATTCATGTTTCGAAAATAAAACTATGAACTTTGGCAGCAAGATGGAGGCTAAGCTAGATTAAGGGGAGAACAGAGCCAGGAAGGTCAGTTACAAACCCACTGCAATAGTCTATAAGGAAGGAATGGATTAAGGTCCCCATAGCAACAGTGGATAGAAAAGTTGTGAATAGCCAGGTGAGGGGCACGCAGCCATAATCATAGCTACTTGGGAGGCCAAGGCAGGAGGATTGCAAGTTTGAACTAGCCTGGATAGCATATCAAGACCCTACCGCAAAACTGGCGGGGGAGGTTGTACCGGGGATTGAACTCCGGGGCACTCAACCACTGAGCCACATCCCCAGCCCTGTTTTTGTTTTTGTTTTTGGTATTGAACTCAGGGGAACTCGAACACTGGGCCACAACCCCAGCCCTTTATGGTATTTTATTTAGAGACAGGGTCTCACTGAGTTGCTAAGTGCCTCGCCATTGCTGAGGCTGGCTTTGAACTCGTGATCCTCCTGCCTCAGCCTCCCAAGTGCTGGGATTCCCAGCCCTGTTTTGTATTTTATTTAGAGACGGGGTCTCACTGAGTTGTTTAGTGTCTTGCTTTTGCTGAGGCTGGCTTTGGACTCATGATCCTCCTGCCTCAGACTCCCAAGTTGCTGGGATTACAAGTATGTGCCACAACGCCTGGCTTCAAAAGAACTTTTTATAAAGGGGTGAGGGTGGGGG
This sequence comes from Tamias sibiricus, assembly GCA_025594165.1. NCBI lineage: Eukaryota > Metazoa > Chordata > Mammalia > Rodentia > Sciuridae > Tamias > Tamias sibiricus. Next base: position 154,164,687 of record CM046664.1, read on the forward strand.
AAAAAGCTAGTGATGTAGCTCAGTGGTAAAGCAGCCCAGGGTTCAATACCTTGTACTAAAGAAAAAAGAAAGGAAAAAAAATATAGTGACAAAATCGAGGGGGGGGGGTAGATTTAGAAACAGCATCAAATACACCATGATTGATTAAGTGGAAGTCTGGCAGTATGGGAGACAGGCCAAGGTTAAAGTGCAGTTACATTCAACGCCAGGAGACCAGGTGCAAAGGGGATGATTGGTAGCATTTTAAGTTTGAAGCAATTGCAGGGTGTCCAGTGTGAATGAATGACAGGTCTGCAGATGAGCAGAGAGGTTGGACTGAATGTATAGATTCAGATAAGCCTTCATAATGGATGGGATGTCCTGAGGAAGACAGACAGTGAGCCCAGAATGAAAGCATGCAGGCAGCAGCTGTCAGAAGAGAAGACACAGGGCTTGGGGTGGGAATGGAAAGGAACCTGCAGAGAGGTGGCACAGGAGTGAGACAGAGTGAGGTTTGTCAGTAGAGGGAGAAGCCACCTTCGGAGAGGTGTTGATGAACAGCTCTCCCTGGGCCAGGATGAAGGGACAAGGAGGTTCTGTAATTAGAAGGTGATACAAACAGTATCTGGGAGTTAGAAGCTGGTCTGCAAGGGACCCAGCAAGTTTCGTTTTTGAAGTGTAGCTGGGGGCCAGGGGGCGGGGAACCAGGTAGTGGCGGGAGAAGGTAAAGCAGGGCCAGGTATAGGGATTGGAGTTTTAAGTACAGCAGGTGGCCAGCCGGCCAGCTTCTGTCCACAAGACAACTTCTGGAGTGTTTGCACAGCCAACGCTTTTATTTGGTTCAGCCTATATTCATTGAGCACCTGCTGTGTCTAATGTAGCAGGCCAGCACTGCAGTGCTCAAAAAGACATGCCAGGTGCAGTCATAGTTTAGCTTTTCATTTATCAGCCTAAATTTGCCTTCTTCTGACCACAGCTGTCTGTCCTCTGGAGCTGTACCTGATGCAACCAGAGTTTCTTCCCTTCAGCAGTCCTTCAGCTAGCTGAAGATTCCCCTCCCCTGCCCCCATGGGGATTTCCCACTTGTTTCACTTTTGCAAAAGAATCCAGTCTTTAAACATGTGTATGTTTGCAGGTAAGTAGGTATTTTATTATCAGCTCGCTGCTTCCCTCCAAGAATCCATAGCTGATCTCTCTTAAGTGTTGCACTCACCTGGGCGTGTTGGTGCACACCTGTCATCCCAGTGGCTTGGGAGGCTAAGGCAGGAGGATCTCAAATTCAAAGCCAGCCTCAGCAATTTAGTGAGGCTCCAAACAACTTAGTGATACCCTGTCTCTAAATAAAATATTTTTAAAAAGGGCCAGGGGTGTAACTCAGTGGTTAAGCACCCCTGGGTTCAATCTCTGGTACAAAAAAAAAAAAAAAAAAAAAGTTGCATTCAAAGCTAATTGCAATTGTCCTCATCTAGTAAAGCAGTGTACAAAGCAGTAGGAGCATCTTTCCTTTGTTCAGGACATGGTCCCTGTAGTCCCACCACCTGAGATTGTATAAGTGTCCTGAGGCCATACTGATTGCTGACTCCAGGTGCTTCGCAATCAACTCAAATCCTGAGATCTTTTGGACTCAAAAGTTTAATAAACTAGGTCTCCCAAGTCTTACGCTTTTTAAAGTCAATTGCAGGATTTTACATTTTTTTTTTCTCACTAAATATTATGTTTTTACATTTGCTTTTTATTAGCCAGTAGTAAAAACAGCAAGGGCTAGCCAGGTGTGGTGGTGCACGCCTGCATTCCCCGGCAGCTCCAGAGGCTGAGGCAGGAGGATCATGAGTTCAAAGCCAGCCTCAGCAACAGCGAGGTGCTAAGCAATCCAGTGAGACCCTGTCTCTAAATAAGTACAAAATAGGGCTGGGGATATAGCTCAGTGGTTGAGTGCCCCTGAGTTCAATCCCTGGCACCACCACCCCCCCCCCCCCAAAAAAAAAAAAAAAAAGCAAGGGCTTAGGAGTCAGGCAGATCTACATTCAAATTTTGCTTTTGTTAGGTAGCCCAGTGACTTTGAATGTGTCATGTGAGCTCTCTGAGTCTCAATGAGCTTAACAGTGAAAAGAGAGCTAATCCTGTCCACATTGCAAAGTGGTTCTGAGGCTGAAAAAAGGAGGGTAGAGTATCTACTGAGTGCTCAATACATTTTGGTTTTCTTGCTTTCCTTGGATTCCCTCAGCTTTGTATTCTTAGCAAGTGTATGCCTTTTGAGTTGCTACTCAAGACTAATAAAACTTTCTTTTAATAAAAAGAAAAGCCAGGCACAGTGGCACATACCTGTAATCCCAGCGATTCCGGAGGCTGAGGCAGGAGGATAGTAAGTCCAAAGCCAGCCTCAGCAACTTAGCTAGACCCTAAGCAACTTAGTGAGACCCTGTCTCAAAATAAAAAATAAAAAGGGCTGGGGATGTGGCTCAGTGGATAAATGCCCCCTGGTTTCAATGCTTAGTAAAATTAATAAAATAAAATGTTGAGCATAATAGGAGCCAAGAACCAAAAGAAAATACTTTGACACGATGGTTAAGCAAATGGGTTCTGAACCCAGATTTTCTGTGACTGGATCTGAGCTCCTCTACCTACTAGCTATGTACTCAGAAGTGAATTCATAAACCACTCTGAGCTTTGGTCTACTCATCTGTAAAATGAGGATATCAGTACCTGCTTCTCAGATGTTGGGGAAGATTAACTAAGATGATGATGGAAAGCACCTCTGCACAGAACCTTGAATCCAATAAGTATCAGTGAGTGGTATTATTATCATTACCAGTTAGAAACTTCCAGGTAAACCAAGTCCTATGAATCCACTTTTGTATATAACCATTTCATCTACTAAATATACTGTATAATATTGTGCAATTATATTGTCCACCAGGATCCCTGGAAAATCTCTACAATGTCAGGTATGACAAATATGCCTCTATCTTTGGACATAGGAACCTTATCTACAAAACAGAAAAACTAAACAAACTGGCTTTAGGATTTTGGGCAAATCACTTAACATCTCTGACCTCTGGCTTCTGCATATTGGGAATAATAATGATGCCTAGTCTGGAGGTCTGGAATGAGGGCCTCATGACTTGAAGAATATGGAGATAAGGAAATGAGGATAATTTGCATGTATTTAACTTAAGTGAACCCATGCTGGCTCCTACTTACTCTGGTTTTCTTTTCCTAAGCAACCTAAGCTTATTGGTGTATAGGTCCTAGAATTCACTTTTCCCCTTTTAAAAACTGGCATAGTTGCCTAACCTCAGGCAGATGGTACTTCTCTCTACAGTGATTCTTCACAATGTGTCTATGATCATATCTGGAAGTAGTTTTTTGTATCCCTAGATGTAGTTTATATGGATCTGAAGATTTGAATTCATTTAAATTTGAATCTTCTCTAAATTTAAATTTTATTTAAATTTCTACTGCCATCATTCACCTTGGGATCCCATTTAATCTTAAATTTTTCTTCTTCTCTCTTTCTTTCTTTCTTCCTTATCATTTTTCTTTTTGCAGTACTGGGGATTAGGCAAATGCTCTACTACTGAGTTATACTCCCAGTCCCTTAAATTTTTTCTTTATCCTGACTGTAAGAATATGTATGTCTGCTGAGGTAGATTTAGAATATACAGAAGTCATGAAGAAGAAAATAAAATCAATTTGAGTTCACTACAAAGATATAACCACTGTTGCTGAGTGTGGTGGCACACGCCTGTAATCCCAGCGGCTCAGGAGGCTGAGGCAGGAGGATCTTGAGTTCAAAGCCAGCCTCAGCAAAAGTGAGGTGCTAAGCAACTCAGTGAAGACCCTGTCTCTAAATAAAATACAAGATAGAGCTGGGGATGTGGCTCAGGGGTCAAGTGCCCCTCAGTTCAATCCCCAGTAGCCCACCCCCCCAAAAAGGAGATATAACCACTATTAATATTTTTACTAGTATTTTTTTCTGAGAAAATGCATTTCAAATACATGACCAACATTTTTTGATGCCATGACATCTTCCCAAACCCACTTTTTGCTGTATACATATATTTCATCATAGGAATATACCAAAATGTATGCAATACTTCTTTTTGACACTTAGATATCCAAATATTCAATGTTATAAAGAATGCTATACTAGCCAGGCTAATCCCAGCAATTTGAAAGGCTAAAACAGGAAGATTATCAGTTCAAGGTCAGCCTCAGCAATTTAGTGAGATTCTGTCTCAAAATTTAAAAAAGTAAATAAAATAAAAAGGTCTGAGGATGTAGTGCAGTGGTAGAGTGCCCCAGGTTCAATCTCCTGTTCTGCAAAAATAAATAAATAACATAATAAATAAATTTTAAAAGACTGGTATGCAATGCAGTTCAGAAGTAGAACCCTTGCATAGCAGGTGTGAGACTCTGGATTCCATCCCCAGTACCACCAAAAAATTAAAAAAAAAAAAAAAAGAATGTTGACCCTAAATGTTCTTCTACATTAAATTTTGTGAGCATCTCCAATCATTTTCTTTGGATAACATCTTAAAAATAAAATTACTGTGTTAAATGGTTTGCATAGTTTAAGTTTCTTAAAAATATGTTCTTATTTCCCTTCCTAAAAAAATTTTTTTAATTGTCAATGGATCTTTATTTATTTACATGCGGTGTTGAGGATTGAACTCAGGCCTCACACATGCCAGGCAAGCACTGTACCACCAAGCCACAACCAGCCCTATTTAAGGTTTTTTAACATTCAATGACAAATTGCTCTGTGGAATGCTTATATCAGTTCAGGCCTCCAATATAATAGGAGTGCAATTATTTCCCTGAATCTTTATCCATGCAAGATAGCATTTTATTAATGTTCTTGACCTTTGCAAGGCTCAAAGACATCTGGCTCCAGTTTTCTGTTTGTTTGTTTGTTTTTGGCTGTGCTGGAGAACCCAGGGCCTCACGCATGCTAACCCCCGAGCTCTATCTCTGAGTCACACCCCCAGTCCGGGCTTTTACTTTAATTTCCATTTTCATTTCTTAATATTTATTTATTTGCTTTAGTTGTACACAATGCATTTATTTTTATGTGGTGCTGAGGATCCAACCTGGCCCGCGCACGTGCTAGGCGAGCACTCTACCGCTGAGCCACAATCCCAGCCCCCCTGCATCTTCTTTAATTACCTGTGAGACTGAATCTTTTTTATCTTTGTTGACCATTTGAATTCCTTTTTTCTTTTTGTCCCATCATGTTCTTTATTTACTGTTATTTTTTTGGTGTGTGGGGGGGTGTTGGTTCTGGAAATTGAACCCAGAGGAAATCTACTACTGAGCTACATGCCAGTCCTTTTCACTTTTTAATTTTGAGACAGCAACTCACAAAATTGCCCAAGTTGACCTCCAAATGGAAATCTAAATCCTCCTGCCTCAGCCTCGCAGTTGCTGGATTGTAGGTGTGCACCACCACCATGCCTGGCCTCTTTACTCATTTTTTTGAGATGTTGTCTTTTTCTTATAATTGTGTAAGATTTCTTTTTATGTTAAGGACACTACCCTTTGTCGTAGCTATTATCTGTCTGTAAAGTTCTAGAATATGTTATTTGCCTTTTAATTTTTTTAAATATTTATTTATTTGCTTTAGTTGTACACAATGCAATGCATTTACGTTTACGTGGTGCTGAGGATCGAAGCCGGGCCGTGCACGTGCTAGGCAAGCGCTCTACCACTGAGCCACATCCCCAGCCCCTAATTTTGTTTGTTTTATCTCCATAAATTTAAAAGTTTTAAGTGATCAGTTATATCAACATTTTTCTTTTAGAAACCACCAAGCTTAATGTTTTTGTTCATGAAGGCCTTTTACCACCTGCTGGTCAAGCAATGCCTGTGGCACTTTCCTCTTCTCAACACATGTCACTTTTCTTACATGGGTCATTTTCCGCATTGAACTCTTTATTCATCTGAAATGTACTCCATTCCTTCATAACTGTGTTTATTCCATCCTTTTGAACCAGAGAGGATGGTTCTGTTTCAAGAAATAGAAAGTCTCAACTTGAAGTGTCTTAACCAACAAAATAGAGTTTACTGGCTCTTATAAATGATAAAGTTCAAAGACTCCAGGCCTGGTTTGGTCAGGCGTCTCACACAACGTGGATGGGACCTGATAATTCTCACTTCATTTCTTTGCTTTAGCCACTGGCGACAGCTCCAATCTCAACAGACTCTCCTCTTGTAGTCCCTTGATGGTGCCAAGAATTTTCAGGGTTACTTGTTTGTACATTCACTTCCTGGGTCTAACATTCCCAGCAAAACCCCTGACCTTCTCTTGGATGAAACTGACTTAGGTCACATGCCCATACTTGAGTAACTCATTAAGTCTGAAGGGATGCTATCTGCTGCTTGGCTTAACCTGGCCACGTGCCCTGGCCGCTGGAGATGAAGGTGGAATCAGCTTTCCCAGAACTTCACAGGGAAGGAGCAGCTGGAAAAGTGGAAAGCAAGTAAAATGGCAACTAAAGTTCTATTTTTAAGTATCAATATCATTGTTTTTCATGGAAAATGACAAATGCCCTGTCATTCAAAAACTCATTTGTCTTATCACTATTCATAGTTACAGACACTAGAGCTAAGATCTTGAAAAGACACGGTCCCTTCCCTTTATGTTCAAGACGTATATGGACCACCTGGACACACCAAAGTTTCTAGAGGTATGATCGTATATGGTTGTTGGAACAATTTCCTTCGTGGTTAACTGATCTATAGGTTCTCTGAATTCCTTCTTTAACATGGACTTCGAAGATGTGATGCAAATAGACAGCAGCTCAACTCTCCCCTGAATTTATTCTGGCCAAGTCTCTGGCTTCTGGCTACCTTGTTCTTTAGTTATTTGGACCATTCCGTGTCCTATTTATTTATTTACTTATTTATTTACCCAAGTCTCGATCACTTTGCAATACCTTCCCCTGTTTTGTGTTCCCTGACCTCTAAATACCTTCTCAGAGGAGGCTTCCCTGGGGGCAGTCGAAGCTGAGGGAGTTGCACACCGGAGCATCAGGGTTTTAAGTCAATCAATCACTTAATTGGTTCGGAAGAGGCAGGACATAGTGGTACCATGTGCCAGGCACAGTTCAAAATGTCCTACCCAGGGGAAGCCATTGTCCGACTGACCCCATCTTGGTCACTATCCTGAATCTTTATAATTGTTTATCCTTTTCTGCATCTTAACCGCCTTGGCCTTTTCAACATACATTCCCTGTCTCCATCCAGACTCCCTGTGACACACATGTTCAGTGACTTGGTTTCTAAGGGATGGCAGTAGTCTCCTTGTCCTTAGAAGGTTTTGAACCCCATTGGCTTTTCTGGGCCTAGTCCTGTCTCTAGTATTCGCCACTCTTATTCTTATTCTTATTATTTTTTTTTGTACCGGGGATTGAACTCTGGGGCACTTGACCACTGGACCACATCCCCAGCCCTTTTTTGTATTTTATTAGAGACAGGGTCACACTGAGTTGCTAAGTGCCTCGCTGTTGCTGAGGCTGGCTTTGAACTCATGGTCCTCCTGCCTCAGCCTCCCAAGTGCTGGGATTACAGGCATGTGCCACCGTGCTCAGCTACCACTCTATTCTTCACTAGTGCTCATCCAATCTTCTGTATCCTCCACAGGGCAACACACTTCTGAATGTGGCGTCCAAACTTCTTTCTGACGCTTTCCTATCCTTCAGTGACCACTGACAGCACTGCCACTTTCAGGACACTAAGTGGACCCCTTATCTGCTGAGTGCAATTAATACTGGCAGAGCTAAAAGAATAAAATACCAAATTCCCTGCATTCTAAGACCAACTTACGGTAGAATGCACCACTATTTAATGACTGTTTTGAGATCTTCCAAAAAACATTACCGCATTAAAGGTATCTTATTGAAGATACATTCTGATTTTAGAAATATTAAAAATGTGGGATAAAGAACCTGTACCTTAGAATCTAGGGAATACTATAGTTGAATGGTTCTGTTTTTTAATTAAACTATTCACATCAGTAAGTCTGTCCCATTCAATAGCACTACCCCTTATCCATTATTATTCTTTATTATAAATGTAAGCAAAAATAAACACAAAAACCAATCATTGTCTTCAATACTATTCCCATACTATTCCCAGACTCTAGCTGCCTCTGGACATGAACCCTTCAAGCATTATTCTCACAGGTCTGAGCCCTTCTTATACAGTAGTTCCCCCTTATTTGAGGTTTTGCTTTCTGCAGTTTTAGTTACCTTTAGTGAACCATGGTCTGAAAATATTACATGGAAAATTCCAGAAATAAACAATTCATAAGTTTTAAATCACTTTTCTTACAATATATTGTCATAATTATTCTATTTGTTATTGTCATTAATTTCTTACTGTGTCTTAAATTATAAATTAAACTTTATCATAGGTATTTATATATAGGAATTTGGTATGTATATGGATTTGGTATTCATAGTTTTGGGCATCCACTGGGGGTCTTGAACATAATTTTCCTACAGATAAGAGCAGGAAGATGTACAGATGACTACTGTACATCTCTCCTCCAGACTTTCCTAAAGTAAGTTAGGGACCAGGACAGCACCCTACATCTCAGGAGAGATCTGGATGCAAGGCACAATGTCCTTTGTAAATATGAGCTAATGCTGAGCATGGTGGTGCACACCTGTAATCTTAGCAAATTAGAGTCTGAGGCAGGGGGATCACAAGTTCCAGGCCAGCCTCAGCAATTTAGGAAGACCCTGTCTCAAAAATAAAAAGGGCTGGAGATATAGCTCAGCTGAGTTCCACAAACAAAACAAAACACTGCTCCCGTAAACCCATGAGTTTATCAGAACACTTCTTCAGCAATCATCTTTAATGTTTCTTTTCTTCCTTGAAATCACTGATTGTACAAGAACATATATTTCAAGTCATTTTTCTTGAGCTTTATTTCCTATTTCCTGCCCAGACAGCCTCACGTACATATGATGTCTTTTTCTTCACATCAGGTAGCCTTCTCTGGCTATTACAATTTCAAGGGTGCTGTGGGTGGTCACTTACTTTAAGTTGACTGTCACTTCTACTTTGCTAACACATTCTTCTTAGCTGGTTAGAATCAGGCATAGAATAGTACTTCTTCAATAAGCAATTAGTTTAAATTTGAATAGTGCCAACTTTATTTGATGCTCATTTTTCAGCAGAACAATATTGTCAGTTGATGATGTCAGATCAATTGAAGTTCTCCACTACCCTCCTATGCCAATAATTTTGTCATTTTTACTTGGAAAGCATTATTGATGCTGTCATAATGGGATCACACGGCATGCTAGAACTAGTTGACAGCACATGGCCAGTGGAGAAAGGGTGTGAGTCAAGACTAGGGTAGGGGTATTCCCAGGGCCAGGCTGTGAAGACAAAAAGACAAAAGCTGGCCTGGATTAGGGAAGCTGGGCAGTGCAAGATCTGGTGTCCCATACCAAGGTAAAAATTCAGAAAACTACTAATACCAAGCAGTCCAGACTTACTCCAGTAGCAGGTTATCCATGAAGGGTAAGGAACCTGTGTCCCATGGTCTAAGATGATCACAGTAGGAGTGTGGGTAATAGAGTATAGCCCCTTGGGGAAGAGGACTGGTCAGATCTGAGCTAAACAAGATATCAGAATCATGGTAAAAGTAAGTTAGGGACCAAGACGGGGCTCTACATCTCAGGACGCATCTGGCTGCAAGGCACAATGGCCAGAAAGGAGTGGGTCATGTTGGAAGTCTAGAATTGGGCAAAGACAGGTGGAAGACATAGTAGGAGGGTCCTACATGTGTCCAAGGCTCACAGTTGACCTGACTGGAAGGAAGCAGGGTGGTAGGAGCTCTTATCCTTGACGCACATTCTCCCAGTCAGAACTGGCCTTTCAGTGTTGGCAGACTGGGGAGTCAGACCTGGAGGTGGAGCTTCTTAAAACAATCCAGCTGCTGGTTGCTAGGGAAGTCAACTGGCCTCACGCCTTATTACACATTCCTGGGACAATGTCACTTCTGCTTTTATTTTCACCCAAATGTTTTCTATCAGGTGTCAAACCTCAGGTTTGTGGGTTTCCATATGTATCCATGACTTCATTACTGACAAGGTCACACTGCCCCGCCTCCTCCCATTGTGTTTTCTGTGTGAACAAGTGATGTATCCTCATATTGCTGTAATACAACAATGGCGAGGATTTATTGATTGCTGATCATGTCTCAGGTACCTTGCTAGCTAATTTACATGTTACCTTATTTAATTTCCACAACCTCCTTCAGAGGTAGTTATTGTTACCCCTATTTTTAAAAAGAGGAAACTGAAGCTTCTATGGTTTATATAATCAGCCCAAGTTCACACAGCTGGGATGCAGAAGAGCTCAGATTTAAACTTAGCCTTTTCTGACTGCCTATCCCTTGCTTCAAATGTCTACATTTATATAGTGACACGCCTAATCCATTCTCACTGAACTTATAAGCCACTAGGTTTTTTTGTCTATCTATCTACTTATCTCTCAGGGATCTAACCTCTTTAACCCCGTATTACCATGGATTGCCCTTGCAAGAAGTAGATCATTAATGCATAGTTAATGAATTAATGGAGTTCAAAATGTGATTAACTGCACCACTTAGTTCTCTCTTGATTTGGGTATTCATAAAGCCAACTAGTGAGAATTCTTCATTTTGCTCTATAGAAATCAGAAGTTGCTTAATGATGGGAACACATTCTGAGAAATGTGTCCTTAGGTAATTTTGTCATTTTGCAAACTATCAGAGCGTACTTATCTAAACCTACATGATATAGCCTGCTACCCACCTAGGCTACATGGTGTGTGTGTGTGTGTGTATGTAGACATGTACGTGTACACATACATATGCACACACATATGTAAGATACCCTGTTGCTTCTACGGCCATGATAGAAGAAAAAAGATTAAATCAAACATAAGAAAAAGATGTATGAGACTTATGCTGGTGTAACAGCAGACTCTTTTTTTTTTTCTTCAAAAATTTTTACAATATCTTTATTTATTTATTTTTATGTGGTGCTAAGGATTGAACCCAGTGCCTCACATGTGCGAGGCAAGCGCTCTACCATTGAGCTACAGCCCCAGCCCACAGCAGACTCTTTTACTGTAATTTTTTAAAATAAGTAAAGGAATATATTAAAAATAATAGTATAGTATAATAAATACATAAATTGGTAATGTAGTTGTTTATCATTTTCAAGGATTGGTATTCTACAAAACTGCATGTGCTGTACTCGTATCTGACTAGCAGTACAGTAGGTTTGTTTACACTGACATCCATGAGCAATACGTTGTACTACGGTTTTCTGATGGCTGCAACATCACTAGGCAATAGGAAGTTTTCAGCTCTATTATTATCTGATAGGACCACCATTGTGTATGCAGTCTGTTGTTGACCAAAATGCCATTTGGTGGTGCGAGGCTGTACTACAATCATGAACATGTACATTACCAGGAAGGGAAGGAGCAAAGCATTCAATGAATACTGAACTGAAGAGACATACTTTATTACCAAATTAAGTCAGTTGTAGGCAAATGTGTTTATATGTTCAAGTAAATTTGAGAGTTTAAAATAAAGATAGATATATACATATATACACACACAACAAATTATTTTCTTTAGAAGTCCAAATGTGAATATTGTTCTCATGGTATCATCTGCATGTGTGTCTATACCAGAGGTCACCAATATACTGCCCACAGGCCAAATCCAGCTCATGCCCTGTTTTTACGTGGCCTGTGAGCTAAGGATAGTTTTCACATTTTTAAAATGGTTGGGGAAAAAAAATTTAAAAAAAAGAACTATACTTCATATCATGGGGAAATTATGTGAAATTCACACTTCAGCGTACATCAATAAAGTTTTATTTGAACAACTGGCTCACTCATTTACATATTATTATGGCTATTTTCTTACTACAGTGGCAGAATGGAGTCATTGAGAAAGACTGCATGGCCAGGAAAGCCTAAAATACTTCCTGTCTAGCCCTTTATAGAAGAAGTTTGCTGTCCTCCGGTCTAACTAAATAACACAGGATGTCACAGCATTTTTAGTATCGCTTAAAGTACATCTATTATTTTAGCTTCTAAAATTTCTACTTCAAGGACACTCTGGTGTAGATGTCCATGTTCTCACAACCAAGTCAACCTTTTTCTCTGTGATATTCTCTATGACTTCTGCTGATAGCAGCCAACACCTTTATGTATAGACAACAACAAACTGAGAAGCTGGTGGCTTCTGTAAGAGGTCTTACAGAACTTAGGGCATGGAAATGGATTCCCCAGATTCCATCAACAGATTCAGGGTGGTGTGATGGGATCGGATAGACGAGGGAAAGCAAATTGCTCTTTTTGTCATCACACAGGACCTAAATAAAAATAAAAAATGACTCAGATTGACCAGGCACAGGTATCACCTATCAAAATATTTATGGAAGTCAACAACATGGTACCATGAACGCCCTATCTCATGCCAGCATGAGAGCAAACGAGGGGTGCAGGACTCCCCACTGCCTAAGATCAAGTTTAGTTTGTGGTCAACTTCAAGGGACTCTGTTTTATTATTTTTTTTTTAATTTTTATTTTTTGGAGATCCAAACATAAACCCTACTGCCTTTCTGTATGTCTGCCTTTCTGTCTGTGTATATATTTCTTTCCCAAATTTAACAAAAATTTACTGATCATTTATCATGTGTGATGTACAGGGCAAGGCTCTGGGATATAAAAATAAATAAAATAAGCTCCGGGCACTTAGAGTTTATAATAGAAACAAGTTTTGATGCTCCTTCTTGACCTTCATCAGTGTATAACGACAAGTCCCTCCACCTTAACACTCTTGGCTTCTGCGGCCTCGTGGCTCCTAGTTTTATTTCTTGGGTTTCTGGGGTCTCCAGTGTCAGATCTTTCTTTTCTATTCAATCTCAACATGATCAGGGCTTAGTCCTGGTGTGACTTTTCTTTTGCTTCTATCTGCCCTCCCTAGGCAGTATTCTCCCAAATTCATATCTCCAGCAATTCCTCTGAGCTCCAGAACCATATCTACAAGTCTGCAGTGGACATCTCCATTTAGACAGAACTTTTGATTTTCCCCTGCAATTCTGTGACTGACTGAGGACTCCCCATCTTGCTAACAGACACTTCTGCTCATGTGTCCCATCCTGGAGGAATTCTTTTTTTTTTTTTTTTTTTTTTTTTTTTTTGTGGGTTACCAGGGATTGAACTCAGGGGCATTCGACCACTGGGCCACATCCCAGCCCTTTTTTGTATTTTATTTAGAGACAGGGTCCCACTGAGTTGCTAAGTGCCTCGCCATTGCTGAGGCTGGCTTTGAACTCGCGATCCTCCTGCCTCAGCCTCCCAAAGTGCTGGGATTACAGGCGTGCGCCACCATGCCCCGGCTCTGGAGGAATTCTTAAGTCCACCATGACAGTAACTCCTTCCCCTACCACCATCTCAAAACAGTATTAAGTTCTTGAAAACAGCTGTTTGACTCTGATCATCTGTTCCTGTGCATGCCACTGCCTTTACCTCTCACACAAACCACTGAAGTGCTCTTTCAACCAGTCTTTCTACAAATGCTCCTGCCCTATTCTATTTGGTCTTCCCACAGTTAATGTGTTCCTGGCCAAAACGTGTGAAACTTCTTTCAAAAAAATGCAGTGTTAGCCAAGTATATGTGTTCTTTTTAACTTTTTTACTTGGTCATGTGTTGTGAAGATCTTTTCACATCAATATACCTAGAATTGTCTCACAAATTTTAATAGCTGCCTACCTTTCACTTGTATAGCTCTACTATCATTTATTAAACTGCTTCTCTATTGATGGCTGTTTTCAGTCTTTAATGATTATAAAGAATGCTTTACTGAAGGTTCTAGAAGAGTCATCCGTTCAAAATATGTGTGAGTCTATTTATTGGATAAATATATAAAAGTAGAATCACTAAGTCCAAGGCTTTGCATTTAAAACTGTGATAAATATTGCTAGGTTGCCCTCCACAGAGGTTGTACCAACTTTTCCTCTACTGACTATTTAAGAATGTGCCTGCCTTTCAGGCTGGCCAGCCAAGTATGTCATTAAATGTTAGGATTTTTGTCAACCTAATATATAAAAAATATGTTTCGATGCAGTTGTAAGTGCATATCTATAGTTATGAGAAAAGGTAAGTGTTTTTATGTATTTTTAAGATCCCTTTGTACTTCCTTGACTGAAATCTGTTTATCACACTGTTGGCCCAAGTTTCCAGAGTTTTTGATATTTTTCTTATTGGTTGATGGGAATGCTTTGATCTAATCTAACTTCCAGGTCCCATCCAATATCCCAATATTTTTTAAAAAGTTAGCATCTTGTCCATTTTTACTTCTAATAACAAGAAATTATCAAGGGGTAAACTCCATGGTAAGGGGCCTAAACTTGGAGCTTATGAATGGATCTGTGCAAGTACTGACTTCCCGAAACAGCTTGACGAGACCCCTGTATGTGTCTATCCACTCAACTCCATCTCATTCTCCTAACAGTTCATGGAGGCATGTGCTATTATTAACCATAAAACAAAGTTCAGAGACGGATAATGTCCAGGGTCACACAGCCAGTAGCTTTCTCTTCTGAAATCTTCAAAGCCTACCAGTCCACACACCAGACTCTGTTTCTTGATGCTTTGAATTTCTACTGATCTGTTCACTTTCTTTCCTTCTACAAACACCCAGTGGACATTTCAAGTACCTACTATGTGTCAGGAATCCTCATGGGGTTTATATTTATATCCTCAACCATAAGCAATACAGACAAATGGTAATAAAGTCTCAGCAATAAATTCTATCACTGAGAAAAAAAAATGCACTGGATGGGTTAGAAAGGTGGACAGAGAAGGTACTTCAGGCGGAAGTGGCTAGGAAGGGCCACTTTGGGTAGATAACACGTAAACAAAGATCAGAAGGACCCAAAGGATATTCCAGGAAGAGTAAGTCCTTTGAAACAAGAGCAAATTCAGTGTGTTTGAGGAATAGAAAAAAGGCCTGTGTGACTGAAGTCAGGGAGAGTGGTTGGGGATGAGATTGAAGGGGTGGTCTCAGATGCCATGCAGGGCTTTGGAGGCCAAGAGAGGACTCTGGACTTTATTTCAGGTGCAATCGGAAGATACGGAAGGATTCTATGAAGAGAAGCAAAATGATCTGACTTAAGTTTTATGACGTATGATTTATGTCTCTAGCTGTGCTGTGGAGAATGGGGACAAGTGTGGAAGCAGGAAAACCATCTAGAAAACTAATACAGGAACACAGAAAGGAGATAACGGTGGTCTATACCCGGGTGGTAGCAATAGAGAGAGAAATGCTGTGGACTTAGAGTTGACCTGAATTCCTCACGGACTGGACATGAAAACTGAGGAAAAGAGGAAAACAAAACAAAACAAAACAAAAAAAAATAAAAATAAAAGTAGCTACTTCTTGTCTAGCTTGAGCAACTGGTGGATGATGAAACCACATAATTTGAAGAAGGCTAAAAGAATCTGGAATTTCATATTAGTTCCCTTTTTTCCCTAGATAGCCTGAACCTCACAGACCATGAGTCTAAAAACAATCACTTCCCAATATCTTTATTTTCCTTCCCTACTTTGCCCTTTCGTCCTTCTTATCTAAGAGAACTTCCTGTAGCTACTTCCTCGGCTCTCATCCATTCTTCAACCCACTGCAATCTGGTTACTATCCCCTTATTACCAACATACTTCTTGCCAAACACACCAATGACCTCCTTGTGCTAAATCTAAGACTTTTTCAGTCCCCATTTCTCTTGGTCCCTCTCTAACATTTAATACTGTTGGTATTTCCTCCCTTGGCTTCGGAAGCTCTCCTTGTCCCTGGTCCTAGTTCTCTGGTACATGTTAGACAAGTACTCTACCACTGAGCTACATCCTCAGCCTGTTTTATTTTATTTCGAGGCAGAGTCTCCCTAAGTTGCCCAGACTGACTTCAAACACTTCAAACTGCCATCTTCCTGCTTTCGTCTCCCAGGAACTGGGATTAAAGGTGTGCATCACCATGCCCGGCTTTTCCCTACACTTTTTAAAAATATATATATATTTATTTACTTGTGTTAGTTGTACACAATGCCTTTATTTTTATGTCATGCTGGGGATCGAACCCGGGCCATGCAAGTGCTAGGAGAGCACTCTACCGCTGAGCCACAACCCCAGCCCCTTCCCTACACTTTTAAATGTTGGTGTTTTCATAGGGTTCTATAGCAGATCCTCTTATTTTCTTTCACTATCCCTTCTGTCTTGGGGATTTCATCGTCTTCCATGGACTATACTTATTCTGATGACTCCCACATAGATCTCTTTCCTGAGTTCTAGACCAATCTGTTCAATTATGTAGAAGACAGCTTCACTTTGACATTCCATGGACCCTTCAAATGCAACATGTTTAAAATTAATTACCTTTCTTCCCCAACCTGCTTTTCCTCATCAGGTCTCCATCTTGATGAATGATACCACTATTCTCCCATTTACCTAAGCCATAAATCTCTCCTTATTCTTTAATCCTGCAGATATAATCAACAATCAAATTCCCTGACTCTATGCCTAGAATATTTATTGAATCCTTTGCTTCTTTCCATCTTCATTCTTGCTGCCTTGGGTTAGAGGTCCATCTTTTCTTTCCCATAGTTCTAAAATAACCTCCTAACTAGTCTTGTTGCTCACAGTGTTACTAATAAATTCTGCAAACTGGAGTGATCTTCTTAAAATGGACATGTGATCCCTTCACTATGCTCTTTAAAATTAACTGATGGCTTTCCATTGGCTTCAGGATAAGGTCAAATGTTTTAGGAAGATAAACAAAATCTTTCACATTTCAAAACCGTGCTGATCTTTCTGGGTGCATCCTTCAGGACTTCTGCCATGCATTGGTACAATGTGTTCACTGAGAACCTTTAACCTGCTGGGCACTGTCCTTTGCCTTCAAATCTTTGGGCACATCTTTTTACTTCAAGGTCTTCACACATGCACTTTCTTTGCCTGGAACACCTTCCCTTTGACTTGCCCAGTTGTCTGGCTCACTGCCACTCATCCTTCAGTACTCCTCTCAAGATTCATCTTCTGAGCTCAGGTACCTTCCTACGAGCCCCCCTGTAGAAACCATCTCCTGTGTACTCATCTGCCTCCTCATTATGCTATAAGCTCCTGCAGGGCAGGGACTGTGGTCTTATTCATCTTTGTATTCCCAAGGCCTAGCCCAGTGCCTGACACACAGCAGGCACTCAATAATGAATAGATAAAGTGGCAGAGTTGGGTTTCAAAGTCAGGATTTTTCTTTCGGCCACAAATCTCACATTTCGTCATGCTATTTCTTAATATCTCAGATCTGAAAATTCTAAAATCTGAGCTACATATGTTTTTGCTGCTTACAAATGAAAATACAGGCAAAAAGCTCCACAAGGATTCAGCTAATTATTTCTTATATAGCTCTTCCTCTGTCATTCTATCACTTTACTCATCAAAGTACTTTGACTTCACTACATCTAAAATAATGAAAAGGCCTTTTTCTACACTTTTATATGTTTTGTACTTCCTACCCTGTTGCTTCCACAATACCACCGGGCAAGGAGAGAGTGAATACATTGGGAGTAAGGTAGCTTCTATTTATCTGGCAACTGACACTGAAGTCTGATGGATCAGCAGGAAATCATTCCTCTGATCATTCACCCCAGGGTCTCTATGGATAGGTATTAAAGGTTCAGTGCTAAATTTTAACATTGCAAAATGCATCTAATATTGAAATTATGTAGGGAGGTCAAAGAATTTTTTAAATGCAAAGAAGCTCAGAGGTCCTTTACTCCAGCACTTTCAATTATGCTTCC
The DNA here is from genome assembly GCA_025594165.1 of Tamias sibiricus. Lineage (NCBI taxonomy): Eukaryota > Metazoa > Chordata > Mammalia > Rodentia > Sciuridae > Tamias > Tamias sibiricus. Next base: position 154,182,543 of record CM046664.1, read on the forward strand.
ATGAGGTAACTGTCACTGAAAGAACTATAGTCACTATTCCAAATCCATCTGGTTTGTAGAAGTGGGAGTGAGCTTCCCAACTTTGAGTGGGTGATCTTTTCTTCATGCCACATACAACTTTCCCAAGGGGCTTTCTAAATATCTCAATCACATCAGAATCCAGGCATAGTCTTATGTTTATGATATTGCCTTTGTGATACCCTTGTTACAAAGGGAAAGGAACTAGATGGGAAAAATCCACAAAGCAAGGTTATCTTTTCCAGGGACGTAGGGGAATTGGTAAAAGAGATGATTGGTACACAAAGTGATGAGGTTTCCTATTGATAGTGTAGTCCTGTAATTACACTTTGTTCTCTGAGTGCCACAGTGCTAACCCTAATTTATTTGTCCTTCCTGGGCCTGGATTTCATTCAGTTCTATGCCTTATTTAGTCAAAATGACTTCCCCAGCTTCCATGTGTATTTTTTTGTGCTTCATTTTAGAAACATCATATTTAAATCTGTTTTCTACTTGAGTTTGTTTTAGTTCCAACACTGAGGACTGAAGATTCTGGGTAAAAGAAATAAAGATGATGGGTTTTTCTAGGCTTTACATTTCAAGAATGGTTTTCTCAAATGACTAATAAAGTAAGCTGGTAGTCTACCTTATTCCTCAAATGATGACGTTTTCCATGGGAGTTAGCATTTAATTGGAATAATTTGTTTTCAACGGAAAGCAGAGGTTTCTTTCCAAGAGGACCAGTTTGATAATGTTTTACCAGCTAGTGCTTTGAGACCAAATATAAACCAGTTCTGAGAAACAGGAAGTGAACCTGACTGGTCTAGTCTGAGTGTCCCTGGCAGTGACGCACATACAGAAATCAAATTAGGAAAACAAGATATGTGGGTGTGAGGCAATCGATAATAATCCAGGATGCTTCAACATAGCAAGAAAGTCTTTAACCAAATGCCATTCATTTTAATAACACCCTGAGCAGTTTGATTTCCACCTAACACGCTGGTGATTAGAGAGCGGGATGAGCTTGAGTTCCCTAGCAACCACATGTGCTTTTGAGACAGTCATTAGCCTTTCAGTTAATCCCGTCAACCCCTTACTTCTAAATGTATGAGTGACATTTAAAAAAATTATGTTTCAGAAAATGCTTTCTGAAATTTCTAGAAATGAAATGGAAAGGAATACTAGTAATTACGATAATAAAATAGTTGTCCTGAGAATTGTATTCAGGGGAAAGAAGTAACCGTTCCTCTGTGCCCAGCCTGGCCCTACATTTCACTGCTGTCAGTGCTAGGTTTCTGAATCCCCTGAGGGTAAAGGGCAACGGAGATGAAATCCTTCAGAGTTTAAGGCTGTCTCCTCCTGCAACATGGAACAGTATTGAAACCTCTCAGCAGCTCAGCTCTGAAGGTGGGGTGAGCGAGGGGTGTGCTGTTTGCAGTTTGCGTGATGAAGAGGCTGATGGGGGGCGGGGGCTGGGTGGGAAGGAATGTAACAAATTTTCTTTCTCCTTTAAACCCAATGAATTACCCTGGTGAAGGAGGGTGGTGAGGGGAGTGAAGCTCTTTTCCTATTGATTGTTTAATTGCACCAGAGGTTGTTTTTTCAGGGCCATTGGCCAAGAGCATTATTTTCGTGGCTAAAGTGAGGTTGGGCAGGTTTCCCATCCTCTTCCCTAGTTTTCAATAAGACAACCCAGAAAGCGCAGCAAGGCTAGGGGAATATGGGGTATGTTGGCTTTTGCTACTCAGCTGGACCCTAACGCGCCAGGGCTGACGGGATGATGTTTCTCCAACCCTGAATCATTGCCTCCAGCTCAGCTCTGAGTTCGGGATGCACAACTTCACCCTCTGTGTAGCCAGGATCAAATGAGGGGTGTTATTCGAATAGTAATTATTGCTGCATTTGGCTGGCCATCCTTATTATGGCCTGGGTCCCCTTCATCTAGACACTGGGCTCCTTCAGTTGGGCCGGGCTGCCTCCAGATGCTCCCGCCGCCCCACCTAACCCCACTGCGTGCGCGCGCCCTTCCCAAGGCGACCACCTGCGCCGCCCGACTTACCCTCGGCCCCGCGGGGAGGGCCCCTCGGGGTAGCGGAGCCCTCCCTGCTCCCGGGCGGCTCTGGGGGAGCTCGGTGTTTGCCTCCAGCCCTTCGCTACCGGAGGATCAGGTTCCTCCCCTCCTCCCACTCCAGCTCCGGCCGCCGCCGCCGCCTCCTTCTTGCATGACACAGCAGAACCGCAGCTGCTGCAGCAAGTCCAAACCATCCGCCCAGGAAGCGCCGCAACCGGGACTCGGGAGGGGCGGAGGGGGCGACGCAGGGGCCCCAGCCCGGGGGAACTCTTGGCCCCACTTTGCACCACACACTCCTTTCCTAGGCCAGGGGCACTCGAACAAAATACAGCTCAAGCTGACCAGGCCAAGCCAGGGAGCTATGCTGGGCTTGACCGCAGAAGGGTTAGGACCAGAGAGGAGGGTGTGAAGGAGACCCCGGTAAGGGGCAGATCATTTCAGGTAAAGAAAGGTAAGAAGAGGCCCCGAAGTCAAGGGCCAGACTGTGAAGGAGATGAAAGGAGGTCAAAGAGAGGTAAGGAGGTAAAGTTGCTGAGAGACCGAACTGGGAAAGGGGTGGGGGCTGGGGATCTGCAGGGTTAGGAGGACTGGGAGGGAGTATCTGGGGAGGCCTGAGCTAGGTGCCCAGGTAGAAAAGGGCTCAATTGGGAGGCAAAAGCAGAAAAGGAAAGGGAGGAAAGAACTAGGCATGAGATTGGAAGGTAAAAACTGGGGGACTTATATTAGAAGGGAGGTAGTGGAGATCATTAATCATAGTTGAGGAGGTAAACTGATGAGCTGGAAAGGGAGATAGTTAAGGCAAGGCAGAAGAAATGATGATCTTCCATCTCTCTCTTCAGTTTCCTGCGAAGTTTTCCCCTCCCATAATTCCGCCAACCCAGACAGTTTTCCTTATAAAATGGAAAAGCATGAACCAAAACGCAGAAATAGCTATCTAGCCTAGATTTATAGGATAACCTCTCCTGGTCTATAAAAACTTTTAAGACAGAGATCAGGAATTTAAGGTAGAAACTCCTAGAGGGTTGTGAGTCAACAATGCCGAGAGTTCTCAAAACGGCTACAGTTTCCACACATTTAGGACTTGAATAAGTCATTCAAAGTTGTTTGTTAAATACTTAAGTTAAATGCCAGAAATGAGGACAAAATCAGGGGTTCAAAATATCATTAAAATCCACGTTTCTCTCTCAGCACACACGCACACACATTTTCTACTGTCTAGCATGTACAGCATGATTAAGGGATAAGTATATTTTTTCTGATTATTTCCCACTAAACACACATTTTACAGCAGCCAGTCTTCTTGTCACCATTTGAAAGAATGTGGTCAGAAAAGTAATGCAAAAACTGCTAGTTTGGTTTTGTCTGTACCTTCCAGGTCATATCTTCATACCTCACTTCCTGACACAAACAAGTTTTTACTGTTGTCAGCAACAAAGCCCTAATATAGCTGCGGAAGAGAAAAACTGCATTGCATTTTGTCTCCTGCGAGCATCGAGCATCCACACAGTTACCAGAGGATGTAATTCCAGAATGCTTTAAAACTGGTGATGATGGTAATTATGTATCAAATGTCTGATTCTATTTGTTGTTATTGTTTTGGCATTTCTGTTCTCCCACTGATGTTGTGACTGAACTCGCAGAGACAAATCCGGTTTTTCTTTTTGACTTTGTAATATTCAGTCATTGGTCTTGATAGAAAACTCATTGCTCTTGGGAGAAATAAAGTAGGAGACACGAAATGTCATTTTAACAGAGCGTGGGTTTTGTGACTGTAGGAAAGGATTTAAGGACGCGCCTTCTGTTCGGCTTGCTATGTAATGAGCACGGGCTCCACGCACGCACCGACGCCACAGCTCCCGGATGCTGTGGCTCCCTTATCTGGGCTTCTGCAGCGCCAGAAGCCCCTTCGGGATGCTGCGAGGGGCTCCTGGTGAGTGGTGGTACAAACGCTGTGGCCGCCGCCGCCGCCGTCAGTCCTGCTGCTGTTGTTGCTGCTGCAGTCACGTGGGAGCCCCTTTAAGTTTCCATAGAGAGGCCTCTCCGGTGTCACATGATGGACATGATATAATGAAACAACATTGTGGAGAGGAAAGCATTAGGGGAGCCCACGGCTACAAAAACAAGTGAGTGAGAAGAGGTGGGAGGAAGAGAAACTACGCCACCTCCCCTGCAGCCGAGCGCACGCAGCAGCCTGGCGTGACAAGTGGGCGACGCCGGGGGGCAGGGAACCGGGGGTCCTCGGTCCTGGCCGGGGACCTCGCCGCCCACCAGCGGAGAATAACTTTTAGCCAGCAGCCCCAACCAGCCCTGCACCTGTCTCCAGAGTCTCCATCGCTCCTCGTGATCATCCAAGGGAAATTCTCGAAGAATTTGCTTCACAAATCTACGTGCGCATCATTTTCTCCCTCGCGTCTCGTTCGGGAGGAAGGAACGAGAAAGGGATTCAAGCGGCGTGTGTTCAGCCCAAAGGTAAGTTCGGCGGGGTGGGGAAAGCCGGTCCAGCAGGACTTGGAGACGAGAATTCTGTTCTCTATTGAGATCTCAAGGGGTGTAAAAGGGGTCCCCAGGGTCCCGGAGAGGCAGCTGGGTTTGCTAGACAATTCGAGATATGTCCCCCGTGGAGCTTGTTAATTTCCCCCTTCGCACGCCCCGCGTTCCCACCCTCGCGCTCCCCTGGGCCCCTTCGCCGGCTCGGGAAAGGGTCTGCAGTTCCCGGCCAGGATGTTCGGCGGGCGAGCGAGCGAAGGTAGGACTGTTGCGTGAAACGGGCATGTCGGAGCTATTTCGCCATGTTTGTGTTGCTAAGAGCACTTTTTTCCCCTTTGCGGTGGCTTGATGCCACATGGCTCCTCCGGAGCTGCTGCCGGGTTGAGAGCGAGTGTTTTTTTTTTTTTTTTTTTTTTTTTTTCTCCCTTCAATGTCCGCATTCCAGCTAATGTTGCGCAGATAAAATTCAAACTTGAGGTAAACAGAGGAGGAGGAGGAGGGGAGGGACCGCGGCGGGAGGGGGGGCTGTTTCCATTTCGAGATCCCACCTCTTCACTCGGCGGAGACCAACATCCCGAACCTGGAGATAACTCTAGCCTTTCTCCCACGTCCCCCACCTTTGCTGTCAACAAGAAATAAGGCGGGGGGCGTGCTTACTGGAAAGGACGCAATGTCTTGGTTCTCAGGGTAAAAGCAACCCCTTGGAACCCAGACCTTTGACTCTGTCCCGCTTTTCGCCGGAGGGACGCAGGATGCCTCGGTTTGCTCTGGAGATGGGGGACGGGAGGGTGCGAGCGCTCCCGGGTGGGGCGAGGGGTGTCTGCCCCCGCGCACTCCCTGTGACTTCTGGATGCTAGACCTTGTCGCTTCCACCCCACCCCAGGCGCAGGTTTCCCCGCAGGCGGGGTGGGTGGGGCTCCAGATTTCCAGAAGACAGGTTACCTAGCAGGTGTTTGGGGTGGGCATTTCTTGTCCGCTAAGTCTTGCATTTGGTAGGACTGATGTGGGGAGTCTTAGAGCGAGCGTTGGAGTAGAACTGCGTCTTCTCCCCGCCCCCAGATTAGGGAGAAAAATCAAGACCCCCCCCCCAGCTTTAAATGTACGTTTCAGTGCGCAGCTAGGCTGCTGCGTGAGTGGCGATGATGAGGGTGAGCTTCGTCATGTGGAGAACTGTCGGCTTCTGACAGCTTGTGGCAGTCTCCGCGCCCCCCCCACCCCGCGCCCCGGGCGGAAGGTGTGGGTTGGGTGGTCCGAGAAGGGTGACGTCCGAGGCGGGGTGGGGACGGCTCGGGATCCCTCAGAGCGCCAGGGTCCGCAGCCCTGGACGCCGGCGAGGCCGTGTCAGGGAGGAGGCGGCCACGTGAGGGGGTCTGCGGAAGCACTGGAGCTGAAAGCTGGGGGCGAAGTGCGTAGCAGAGTCGTGACGGGGGCTGACACGCCGCGGCCGGGGCCGCCCCCAGAGCGCGGCGCGGCGGGGTTGGCTCGGCCGCTGGGCCGGGCGCCTCCCACGCAGGGCCGGCGTTCGCGCCGCGGGTGGGTGCGCACTCGCGGGCCCGCTCCCGGGAGACCGTTTCCGGGCGAGGGCCGGGAGCGCGGGGCGCGGGCGGGGCCGGGCGGTAAACAAGGTGGCGCCCTCTGCCCTCCCGCCCCCGGCTGCCGGGGCGCGCGGCCGGCGGCGCCCCGAGCGGCGGAGGCGCGGCCGCGGCGCCGGGCAGTGGCGGCGGGGGCGCGCGCGCGCCCGCTCCCCGCTCCCTGGCACCCCGCGCGCCCCCGCCGCCGGGCCGGCCTCCTCCTTGTTTTTGTTTTGATGGAGCCCTCGTGCAGCTGGCGCGTGTCAAGTCACGTGCTGGGGCGGGAGGGGGCCGGGCGCCCGGAAGGGTCAAGGCCCCCGACTGACCCGGCCGCGGCGTATCCGGGCACGGTCTTCTGGAACTGGTCGCAGTTGGCCCTCGGTGACCGGTATTTGGGTTCGTCGTCACAGCCTCCATGCGGGCGTCATTCCCCGGGCTGGGCGCGGGTCTGCGCTGATCGACTTAGAAATCCAAGGGACCTCACAGGTGTGTGTTATCACTGAAGACCTAGACAAAAATGTAGTTCTTAATCCTGACTGCACTTTATAATCAACCCGAGAGACTTAAAAATAATTCTGACACTCAGGCAATCTCCATATCAACCGAACCCAAATCCAGGTGGGCCTGGTAGAGTGTATTTTTAACACTCCCACCCCGTGATTCTGGTGGACAGTGAGGAGTGAGAACTTTAAAGAGGTAACCAGCTTGATGGACTACATAGTTGTGAAATATCCATACTTAGGGATGAAATAGTAAAAGTAATTAAAATAATTAGCAGTTACTGATCTGTCACCAAGTGGGGTCCCTCTGTGCCAGGCACTGTAGTTGTCCCTGTTTTACAGCTGGGGAAAGGAAAGCTTAGGAGGTTAGGTGAGAGTTGATCTGAAAAGACTGCCTGACTAGTATCTAGGGAAGCCGATCTTGGAGCCCATGCTTTCAATCATGAACGCGGAGTTGAAAATGTACCTTTACCTATATATTTACATATATTTCCACTGTTAAGGTTTTGGTCTGGAAAGTTTTTTTTTTTTTAATTTGTTTTAATTAGTTATACATGACAGTAGAATGCATTTATGCACTATGATATATCATACATAGATGGGATATAATTTCTCATTTTTCAAAGTGTCTGTGAAACTGGAAAGTTTTACTTGTTTGCAAGGGAGGGATCCACCTGGTGAACTCCTTAAGGCCGGCGGGCTGTCTTTTTGAGAAGTATACCGTGAAGAAAGGCGAGAGGATCCTAGTAATTTGAGGAGAACAAATTCCCTGCAAGTATAGTTTTCTGTTTTTGAGTCCAACGTAGGCATAAAACAGAGGGGAGGAGTCCAGAAGCTGCAGAGGCTTTCCAAGCATTTACATGAGTAGCTGCAGAAGGTGTGGACATGGTAACAGTTTTGGTGGTCACAGGTTGGATGTAGCCCCAAAGTGCCATGCCATGTGCAGAGTAAGAGAAGTTCTGCCATGAAAATTTTGGAGGATAACCCCCCAAAACAAACAAAACAACCTCCCCCCAACCCAACTTATTTGGTCTGGAGTACAAAAACTTCACTTTTACTTATCCTCTTGATTCATTTGTTTCCTTGTCAGGTGAACTCTTGGGGGAACATTGATGTGTATGTGTGTGTGGGGGGGGTTGCGTAATTCATTTGTTTTGAAATGTATTCATTGATATCTTCTCTAAGGGTATTTCAAATACAAGTTTCTCTCTGAAAACAAAGGATTTTAATTTTGTGACTTGTATGTATTACTGTGGTACTGTGTCTTTTAAGAATTTTTCTTACATTCTACTGATTGATATCAAATATTGTTGGTCGTAGGTTATATTAGTTATAAAGCTTTAAGAACTGGTTTTCACGTTACTTGCAGTTTTGCTGAGGAACATTTAAAGGTCCACCCAAGCAGACCAGACATGAATGTGAGTATCTGTGCTCTGGGGTGGGAGTAGGTCACCAGCCTGGTCTCCCTCCCATCCCCTTATTACACAACAGTTTCTTCCAGCATTGCCAGACAACTTGGGGTTCATTTGCATAGCTCTGCTTATTTTGCTCTTTCACTTTTTGGGTACCTCCTTGAGGAAATTTTTCCTGATTTCTCCTCAGAAACCATGGAAAAACATCCTCTCCATATCATCTCTATTTCTCAGTATCAGTCTCATTACATTTATCACAGTATATGGTATTTATTCCATGTTGCACACCCCTTGTAAATTGGGTTCTTTAAAAAGGGGAACAGTGATTTTTTTTTTTAATCTGTGTGTCACTGGTACAAAACTTCATTGAATTGGTCCCAATTGAATTTACTTCCATTCAAGTTACATTATCGGTATTGGTATTTGTTCATGTTACTCATCTTCATTCTGAACTGTTCTCACTTCTTCCTTGTCTTTGAACTCTAAGCTGAAAGCACACATTCTTACCCAGGATGCAGAATACAGTGCTACTGACATTTTTTTTTTTAAAGGAATAGAGGGGCTGTGGTTGTGGCTCAGTGGTAGAGTGCTCGCCTAGCATGCATGAGGCACTGGGTTTGATCCTCAGCATCACATAAATATAAAATAAAGATATTGTGTCCAACTAAAACTAAAAAATAAATATTAAAAAAAGGAATAGAAAAAGAAGGGGCTGAATATGTTTTTCTCTTCTTTTCCAATTTTACTCTTCATTGGCCACTTGGACAGTGCAGATTTTCTTGGTGAGATGTTGACTGTTGATACCACTTTTCACCTTATTTGGGAAGGAAGAAATGGTACTACATTAACTGCGGTAGCAGACCACAGATGCTTCATCATATTTCATTAACTGTAATTTTCAGGTTCAGTATACTGAGGTATTTGTAGAGCAGTACCACCTTGGAGAGCTTTCTGGGATGATGGAAGTGATTTATAAAGCTACACCACCTAGTTTGTTAGCCTCTAGTCACTTGAAGCCACTAAGCACCTTAAATGCAGCTAGTATGATATAGGAACTGAATTTCTACTTGATATTGCTTCTACTGTTTTGGACAGCACTATTTGCTTATGTTTAAATCCACTATTTAACAGATAAACATTTAGGCTAAGGTACTCTACCTCTAGAAGAAAGATCTTTATTCATTTTCTAGGATTTAACACTAGTGCTTCCCTTCATAGACTGTATGGTGCTTGCTGGGTGGTATTTTTGACTTTTGCAAGGCCCACATAGGATGGAGCATTTGTCTGTTCTCTGAGCTGTTCATGAAGTTCATGTCTCTTTTTCAGGAACACAGTGGAGAGGTGGGGAGTAATTATTATGAGCAATTATTTACAAATGGACCTGTGCCTTTGTTGTGTAAACAAAGTGAAAGTGCCGTAAGTTGAATTAATACTTTAATCAGGTAGACTGTGAGGGGCAGGGAGGGTATTTGTCTTGCTGGTCATTGAGTCTCCATTGCCTAGTGTAGTGTTTGGCACGTAGGAATGCTCATAAATATGTGTCGAATAAAATAATGTTTAAGTAATTTAATCCCTGCAGTTTAGCTTCAGAGGGTATATTGTATAGTTGGTGGTATGGCAAGTTCGCTGGAAGGATTGTTTTCCTTTTAGAGTTGAAGAAAGGGCTGAAGACCAGTAAGTGCACTGACTCCCCATCTTTTGGAGTAGTGTGACCTCTCCAGGGGCACTGTCAACTCAGTGACTCTGATTTCTTTCCTGTAAGATACATAGCACAAGTTATTACCCTCATTTGATGACAGATTGAAAAATAGTCACAAGAAGATCTGGTGCTCAGGTCATACACAGTGTTGCAAGTATAAATCAAATTGAAGTCATCATTTCTATTTGTGCACTAGGCCATGATACTTCTGGGAAAATAAAATCATACACTGAACTGCATTAGTTAGAAAATTTGATTTGTAAAATCAAAGGTAATTATGTATGTCAATGGAGTCTAAAAAGAGGACTAAAAATATTAGCTCTAGAATGGCATGACATTGAGAAAACAGCTTCAGTATGAGGAACAGGAATGGAAACGTTTATTTCTTAAACCTCCAAATTGCAGTCTGAGGTGGTCCTAACACCCAAGTCATAGATTTCCTCACAAGGATATTTAACATGGAAATAGAAACAGATGTTTAATTGTAAGATAATGACTACTAGACTTTGAAATATTTATATAAAAAGGTATGTGACACATCAAACATCTGTTTTTAACAAGAGCCCCAAAGCTGAAAATTGTAGATTTTTAAAAATTTCATACTGGGGCAGGGGTGTTGATGCAGGGCAATAGGTATTTTTTACATTTATTTATTTACTACTATTTATGTATTGGGAATTGAATTCAGGGGTACTTTGTCACTGGGCTACATCCACAGGTTTTTAAAAATTTTTCATTTTGATACAGGGTCTTACTAAGTTGTTGAGGCTGGCCTGGAACTTGTGATCCTCTGCTTTAGCCTTCATCCATCACAGCTTGTTCCTGTGACACATGCTGTTTTCCTATCATTCTACCACTGCATGTTCCACCAACGAAACTAATTTTACAATAGAGCATGTAAAACACAATGGGAGATATAGATCTGTTGTCAAAGGAAAAAAATGGTCACAGAATACATTCTAAAAAAAAAAGTGCAGTTTTGACGGGGAGGGACTTCTCTTTTAAGCAATTTCTAGTCCGTTTGTCCTTTGTGATTCCTTTTTGGTGGGGCCAAAAATATAAATAAATAAACCCCCAAAACAAACTGTCAGCCATGTGTCCCATTAATTCCTACTGTTGCCTTTGAAACCAAACCAAAGCACAAGGATAAGCCGGGCGGGTGCGGTGGTGCACGCCTGTAATCCCAGCACTTGGGAGGCTGAGGCAGGAGGATTGTGAGTTCAAAGCTAGCCTCAGCAATAGTGAGGCACTTAGCAACTCAGTGAGACCCTGTCTCTAATAAAATACAAAAAAGGGCTGGGGATGTGGCCCAGTGGTCGGGTGCCCCTGAGTTCAATCCCCAGTACCAAAAAAAAAAAAAAAAAAAAAAAAAAAAGACAAAAAAACCACAAGGATAACAAGGCAGAACCCAACACTGCTAATGGCAACAAAACTTAACCTAAGCAAACAAATAAAAAAAAAAAAAAAAACCCAAACCTGTGGGATTTGACTTGTTACTTTTGTGGAGAGCTCAGTCATGTGAAGGTTTTTTTTTTTAGGTATTCAATGCTAAGTTCTGTAGGGGGGAATATATATCTACATCTCTATCTCTATCTCTATCTATCTATCTATATATATATATCTGCCTGTATGTTAGTATCTAGTAATGTTACTAGAATTAATGTTGTACACAATCAAAAATTTTTTTTTTTGCCTAGAGAAATCTATAGAACTAACTGCTTGGATTCAGGTATATAGTTTAAGAATTACTTTGAAAGGCAATTGAGAATGATTTATAATGACTAGCTTTATGGAAAAATTTCAGGAAGTTAATGACTTCATGTCATTTCTTTCATTTTAGTGGAGTGCGATTGGATTGGACCAGTGGTTCTTAGACTTTAGTGTGTATTAAAATCATTGAGGGCTTATTGCCCCCCCACCAAAGTTTTTGACTCAGTGGGTCTAGGGTGGCTCATAATGTGCATTTTTTTACAGGTTTCCAGGTAATTCTGTTGTTACTGCTCTGAGAGCCAGGCTTTAAAGAACCATTTTATTACGTAATCTAATATTCTTTGCCCCCACCCCCCTTCAAGTAGCAGCACCTATCATTGCTTGATTTCTCCAAGGTTTTGTTATTTAAATTTGCTGTGGTAAACTGAGTTTTAAGTTTCTTTCTTTTTTTTTTTTTTTTTTTGGTTTCATTTTGGGGCTAGGTATTGAACCCAGGGCTTTGCATATGCTCAAGTACTGGCCTACATTCCTAGCCCTGAGATTTAGCAGTTTTAAAATAGATTTCTGTTAAAACTCCAGTTGGGTATTCCTGCTTAACTAAACAAGTCCCCAGTAAAAATATATTAAAATATTTCTAATGTTGTTAAATGACAAAACTGCTTGCCACTCCCTTAAACTTTAATGTTGTATTAAATCTAACCAAGTGCCTTTTAGCCTTTTAAGATACAGCTACCGAGTATGATGTAGCACATTATATAATTGTGGGCTTACTAAATAAAAGGTTTTATGAGGCATAGTTTTTTACTTTGTTGTGTTGTTGTTGTTGAAACATCCATAGCTGACAGTCGCAGTGTTTACTCAGACATCTCTTAGGATAACTGCCCCCTGGAAGAGCCGTGGTGTGCAGAAAGGAGAGGCCCAGAGGGGACAACCTGGACTTCAGACGCAGTCATTCCCTTTTTTTTTTTTTTTTTTTTTGTGGTACCGGAGATTGAACTCAGGGGCACTCGACCACTGGGCCGCATCCCCAGCCCTTTTTTTTTGTATTTTATTTAGAGACAGGGTCTCACTGAGTTGTTAAGTGCCTCGCCATTGCTGAGGCTGGCTTTGAACTCTCGATTCTCCTGTCTGAGCCTCCCAAAGTGCTGGGATTACAGGCGTGCGCCACCGCGCCCGGCTCACAGTCATTCCCTTTTTATGGGTCTTTGGAAACCATATAGCTCTGAAGAAGGACTGGAATCTGGTAGGAAGGAGAATACTGGAGACTTGTCTTAAAGCAACCCTCGCGTAGCAAGGTGTGTGTTCAGCAGGGTGGGGCTGGTGGAGAGCCCAGGGCCTGCCTGTGAGAGGGCAGGTGCTGCTCTGCAACTGCTGTATGAAGGCTGGACTCATAGGGACCAAGAGGCAGATGGACTCAGGGTCGGAGGTAGTTGAAGCCAGTAGACTTGACAGTGTGTGCTAAGGTGAGCAAATTATTGGAGAGAAAAGAAAAAGGAAGACTTTGGGGAAAAAACACGTATAACCTTTTCTGAGAGCAGGGAAATAAAACCGAGCAGATGAGGAGTAGGGAATGGGAGGAAAAAGAGGAAATGTTTTAAGTTTTAAAATGTTTTAAAACTTTTAAAAGACATATTAACTATATCAAGACTACTTTTAATAGCATGGGCTTTTTTGGTTAGAAAATAATAAATTAATGAATTTTCCTTTTTCATCTTCGATGAGTGGCACCAGATACTATTATTTGACTTACGTCAAGGGTTTTCCAAAGCTATGTCCAGGACTTAGGCAGTGCTTACATTTTTAGATGGCTTTACTAATGGTTAACTTGCTCAAATCAGATTTCTGGAAGGCACACACGATGCTTGTTCCTGAGTGTGTTTTACGGATTAAGAAACAAATCATTCCTGCAGCACAGGCCATAAAGCTGGGCCAAGGCGGAGACTCGCTGCTTTTCACATCCACACATTTTAGTTTTGTCTTGAAATTCTGCATTTCTTTGGCTGCTTTTATGAAATGGTTGAACCTTAAAACCATAGAGTTGATTTAGTATGCATGTAATTGATTTTAAACTGTTTCATGGATGTAGCTCTAGGTTTTGATCAGTTTGTTACTTTGAGAAGAACTGCATGTGATTTACTACTGAGGTCTGCAAGCTTTTTGTTTTATACTTTATTTTATTTTTGGTGGTAGGGATCAAAATGCGGTCATTTCTTGACTCATCTGTGACATAATCTTAACAACTAAATCTGCGAAGCTGTTTTGAGTTCTTTTGACTTGACATTTTGGGACTGGAGCTGGCAGTCTGAGTGAGCACTGGGACCACTGTGAGCCAGTTGTCAGTGTGTGGTCCCCTCTCTCTGTCCTCCCTGGGGTTTGACCCTCTGACCCCTTCCTTAAGACCATTGAGAAGCCTCCTGTGTTTGAAGAGTTAACATGTTGAAGACACTTTTTATGTATGTATCTTTATTTCCTTTCTCCCATCTCCTGAGATTTCTGTTTTTCACAGCCAGGCATCTAGCTTCTCCTGTTGGCTGCTTTTGGCCAAATTCCCCCATGTGGGTTTCCTTTAGTCCTACCTCCACATTTTCCTCTCCTCTTTTTTTTTTTTTTTTTGAAGTTCTTTTTCTGTTCTCTGGCTATCTTAGTTTGGTGAAAATAATATTGAGGTGGAATTATGTTAGTCACCTTTAACAGTGATTAATGGCTGCTTGGATACTGCGCTGTGTGCTTCAGTCTTTCCATGGATTCTGGTTTTCACTGCTGTGGGAGAGTGAGTCTGTGCTCCTCTGTAACATGTATGGAGTCTCTGTAAAATAGATGAATAAAAATCTTTTGGATGCTCAGATGCTAGATGGAGTTTATTCATGGTGGTAAGGCTGTAGACCCTCACAGGAGCACTGCAGCTTTCTGAAGGATGCCTGTGAATGGAAATGGAGTGATGTTTTTGAGGCTCAGCGTGAGAAGATCCAGGACTTGAACTAGAATGTCTGCAGTGTGGCCGGCCTTCCTCCTTCTGGAGTTAAGAGTGGGTTGCAGGGGCGCCTTTCTGCCTACTGTTGCCATCTGCCTTGAGGCCACAGCAGTCCAAACTGAACCTACCACTTGGGAAAGGTTACCCACTCTTGACCCACCCACCGTGGAAGATTCTGCTGCCTTTCATCTCCCAGCAGGAGGCAGCCTTCTTCTACAGACCTCCTTTCAGTGGTGGTATTTAAACCACTCGGGAGTTTCTGGGAACTTGTTTAGCACTAGAACTAACGCATGTACACTTGTGCGTGCGCGCACATACACACACACACACACAAACCAAAAAAAACACCTCAGATATTTCTTTTGCACAGTTGTACGTGGCCTGTGACCTTGAGTGCTTGTGTCCTGTTCCAAGGGGAGTTTTTGTTAGCGTGTACTGAATGTTTTTGTTATGTTCACAACTATTCCAGGTTGCTTATCTCTTCATTGTCAAGGCCAGTGGCAGTTGTTTTTGCTTTCTGATTTTATATTGATATATCATGTAGTCATCGCACATGCTGTTCAGTTTTTTAAGAATTTGTGATTAGTTTTTGTTTCCAAAGACAGTGTACTAATAGCTATGCTAAGAACATTTAATAACCTTTTTCCTCAGTATCATTTTGTTTCTTTAACTTTTCCTATTTTTTAGCTTTTCAGAATTTCATAATACAACTTTATATAGGCTGTATCACAGAAGAATGGTGATGGCTCTTCAATTTTAGTATTTTTTGCCTGAAAATGCAGATATTTGGTAGGAACAAGTGAAGTTTGTGTGTATTGTCACACACACACACACATATATATGTACACACACACACGTATACATGTATATATATGTTATATATGCCATCATAGCTTTTTTTTTTGGATTTTATCTTTGAAATATGTAATTTATGCCTTTTAGTTTGTGAAGTTTCTGTGTTAATCTATGTATATGCTTCTCCTATTTTCATAGGAAGGGATACCAGAATCTCCCTTTGCTCCCACTCTAAATTGAGATTCCTTCTGCTGCTAATTTAATTCTTCTTGAAAAGGAACAGAAGGGTTTACCTTTTGCCATTTTATCTCTATTACTACCTAAAAAGCAGTTTGCAAGAAGGACTTTATAGGCTTGATGAATGAATCAGTACCCCATTTAATCATTCTATATCATCTGCAGAATATTTTCAAGATACATGTTTTTCAGAAATGAAAGATCAGGGCTGGAGATGTATGTCAGTGGGAGAGAATGTGTTTAGCATGCGTGAGGCTCTGGGTTCCATCACCAGCACCACAAAAACTAAATCAAAGATTTGGGATTCCAAACAGTGGAATTGCTCTAAAACTTTCTAAAAGATCACCCTCGCAGTAACTGCAGAGTGTTTGCTCTTGTGTTTGGGACGTGGTGGCAGCATGATATCTTGGGATCATTCTTGTCCCAGTGGTTACAGACCCTTAACCCAGACAACAGCCCTACATTCTTGTGGAAAGCCACAGTGGCATCCGGAGAGTCTACTGGAAGTGCCTGTGTTCTGACTGTATTTTGTTGTTGTTGGAGGGCAGCGTTTGTTTTTGAGCAAAGACTTGGAATTGTCTAAGTGTACATATCATTTGCTAAACACATTTTCCCATCAGCATGCTCTTTTGGAGTGAGAGACCTGAGTAAGAGACCTAAGTGCTGGCAAGATTCCTCAAGAGGAACACGCAGAGTCATGGACATTACAGGTAAACCATCCAGCATATTTTTGGATTGTGGACTCTGGGTTACTTTTCTAGTGTTAGAATCTTCCTGATCCAGCATTGAAGGCTAAAAGCAGACACAAGTAAACATGTCCCTGCTGGGTAAGCTTTCTGTCCAAAACTAAACAAAAGAAAAAAAATAAAAACCTTAAAACTCTCTGGAATCTATCTGAAAGTTCTGTGGGATGCTGCTTTGCTCTGTGTGCTGGCAGCCAGTTTTTGGCCATTCCTCTCCTTGTTTATTCTCTGTTTTTCTTTTGCAGTACCAGGGATGGAACTCAGACATGCTAGGCAAGCGCTTTGCCACTGAGCTGTATTCCCACTTACTCTTTTCTTCTTCCCTCACTCGGTTTCCTAACTTTTTTTTTTTTTTGTGGATTTTTTTCCTGTTTCTTCTGTTCTCCTTTCCCTTTTGCTTTTGTATTGATGGTCTAATAACAACCTGCACTTCCCATACTACCTTTTTTAGTCTATGACAGTCCAAAGCGAAAGACAACTTTTACTCTGATGTTGAAGATTGTAGTCTGTAAAACTCTATAAAGGTACAAAGTATTTCTGAAGAGTTTAGTGTTTATGTAACCGTTTCATGTTGAATGGAACATACATGTGAAATGTATAGCTCCAAGGTCTTTTAAATGTTTTGGTAGGCATTCCAGTAGATTTCAGATGGAAGTTTGAAGGCCATTCTGCCACAATTTAGGTAATAGGAATCATGTAGGTAATGAATTTCAGGATTTTTTTTAATGTATTTTTTGTGGTAATGAGGATAGAATCCAGGTGCAGCTTACATCTACCTACATCCTCATCCTGTTATTTAAATTTTGGAGCAGTATCTCCCTAAATTGCCCAAACTGGCTTTGAACCTGGCATCATCCTCTGTCTCAGTCTCCTGAGTCACTAGGATTACAGGCCTATGCCACCATGACCAGCTAGTATTCTTTCTATTTATGAAAATTTTGGCAAACAAAAATATTGTTTGGATTACACTAATTTTTTTTTTAATTGCTCAAACTGTAACAGTTTGGTTTCAAAATGTGATAGGAACTATGACTTGTGCCATAGGCAAGGATCATGGAATAGTCCAGCAATCATGGCCTTCAGAGCTAATTGTATTCAGTCTTATTTGATAGATGAGACAAGTTACTTAAATTTACACACCTGGTTAGTAGCATAATTGACTGCAGCTAGGTGTTCCCCTCCTTATCCATTGTGCTTTTGGGGCAGTGGGTCAAAGTTAGGAGATTTAGATATAAACTTGGCAGAACAGCATGAGAAGAGCATTTCAGTTATAAAGTAGCTTTAATTTCAACATTTTGTAAGTTACAAGATGTTGGAATAGGTGTTTAAACTTTTTGGAACTGAATTGTTGGAAGGTTGTATTTGTGGGTCCCTCCCATTTGTGGGTCCGTCTAAAGTCTGTGATATGGCCAGAGGTGGGGAGAATTAGAGAGATTTGTTGTTGTGTTTGTGCAATTTTTTAGTGTTTTATCTTAAGTAAATATCATAAGATGCATTAATAGTACTGGAAAAAGCTGGGTGCAGTCGTGCATACCTATAATCCTAGCAACTAAGGAGGCTGAGGCAGGAGGATTGCAGATTTGAAACCAGCCTAAGCATTTTAGCAAGGCCATTAGTAAGTTAGTGAGACCTTGTCTCAAAAGTAAAACTAAAAAGGGCTGGGATTGTAACTCAGTGGTAAATTACCCCTGGGTCCAATCCCCAGTTAACAAACAAAGCATCAGAGAAAAGCCAAGGAGACTGGAGATGTTCTCTGAGAGGATATGGTAGTAAGCTTTGAGACCTGTTTCCCATTATTCAGAAGGACAGTCTTTCTATAACTGTTTAAAATAACCCATTTTTCAATAAATACTTCTTTTGGGTGGTAGGGGCACTGGGGATGGAATTCAGGGGTGCTCTACCACTGAGCCCCATCCCCAGCTCTTTTTAGTTTTTTTCTTCTGAGATAGGATCTTACTAAGTTGTTGAGATTGGCTTTAAATTTGAGATCCTCCTGTCTCAGCCTCCAAGTCACTGGGATTACAGGCATGCACTGCCCTGCCGGACATCAGTAAGTACTTTTTTTAAACACCTGTTATGTGCCTAGCATTGACCCAGACGCTGTGGGAATTATAAAGGAATTGCTCATAAGGGCTTTTGTCTATGGTATAGGCATTTCCTCTCCAGTGGGGTTCTCAGTGCACAGGCCATGGGAGGTGCAGTGAATGTCCGAGAGCCCCAGAGGGTGTTGTAGGCAAGAAGAGAGAAGGGGAAGAGCCAAGGAACCATGAACTTTGAGCGCTTCGAAGGACTGGTAGTTAAGAACAGCTAAAGAACAGGTACACATTTCCTTTTGGGAGAGCTCAGGGATATGGCTAGGCGAGGTTAGGATATAGGCTCAGGAGTTAGGGAAAGACCATTTTATGGTGTAAGGTGGCACATAAGGAGAATCCCTTGGAAGTACTAGGGAGTATTTATTGTAAACACTTAAAACTTTAGAAAAATAATACTGTAAAGACCTGTATACCCTTCATCCAGATTTGCCAGCAGTTACCATTTCACCGTACTCACCCACATGCTCTGGGTGGGTTTCTACTCCAGTGTGGCAAGGCTGTACGGTTATGTCACTGGCCTCACTACTTGAGGGCTGGCTGCAGACCTCATGTTTCACTTTTAAACCCTTGCTAAGGAGGACTTTCCTTCACAAGTTCAACAGTTACAGCACCCAAGCAGATTCATGTTGCTGTTGTAATGTGACTTAACATAGAGAAAATGTTGAAATTTGGGGAAGGTGTATTTTTTTTAAATTTCAAATCAAGCAGACTCATTTGGATGCATTGATAGGACCAGACACTAGAACCACAGAAACCAGGTTATACATATTTACAGTCATATGTAACTGTAAAAATAGAAAGAGGCAGCTCATTGTATTCTGATATGTTTTGTTGTTTAAGATAAAATCTTAAGAGCAAGACAAAAGAATGTGCAAGAGAATTTATAAACATTTGCACATAGGGCTTATAATATCTCTGGAAAGATAGAAAATGAATTGTGACATCTCATGTCTTTAAGAGAAGGAATTAGATATCTGGGGGGCAAGAAGATTTTCCCTGAACACCATTTTTTACCTTTTGAATTCTGTTTTACTTTTTGAATCTTGTGATTATGTTACTTAAAAAAAACATGAACAGTAGATAAACAGGTATAGACTTGTGATTATTATTAGCTTTGTAGTGTGCAGAATATTTCTTATTATATCCTAAATAAATTTAGAGGAGATGTAAAGCCAAGAAGATGGAGGAAAATTTTTATATTTTTAGTTTTAGAAGGTATCCTAGTCCATTAGGGCTGCTGTAAGAAACTACCATACATAAACTGAAGGGCTTGTGAACAGCAGAAATTTATTTCTCACAGTTCTAGAGCCTGGAAGCCCCAAATCAAGCAACAGTTAGCCTTCCTGTCTGATGAGTACCAGCTTCCTGACTCATAGATGGCGCCTTCTTGCTGTGTCCTCAAGGTGGCAGAGAGGAAGCGAGCTTCCGTGGGGTTCTTAAAAAGGACACTGGTCCCATTCGTGAGTGCGCCACCCTTCTCACCACATCTAGTCTTGATCACCTCTCAAATCCTAACCATCTTACTACCATCGTAGGTAAGAGTTTCAACATAGGAATTAAATGTTGACACAGCATTCAGTCCATAACAAGGGAAATTTGCTGTTTGTGTCTCTTAGTAGAAAGAGAGTTCTTAGTGTGGGAAGGTATTTTTTTTGGAGCTGCTAATGGGGAGAGGGAGACTTGAAGGGGCTGATTTCCAGAAAGTCTGGGACTTTCCCAGGGGAAAACAAAAGGAAGACAATTGGAAAAGTTGTTATTACATTCCTCTCGTAGAAAGGGGCAAGTCTGTCTTCCTCTAAAAGTAAAGCATTTTGTAGGTTTATTTATTTATTTATTTTTGTGGTGCTGGGGATTGAACCCAGGGCCTTGTGAATGCAAGGCAAGCACTCACACCAATGAGCTATATCCCCAACCCTGTAGTTTTATTTTAGTACAAAATGATAGAAGATGGCAAATGGGACTTCATTTACATTTAGGATGTAGTGATACTAATTTGATATTGAGGTGACTAAAAAATACTAATAAAATGAACATTTAGCAACAAATGGCTACTTTCTCATTTTTTGGAAGACATATTCTTGGGTTTCACTGAAGATTATGTGAAGGTCTTAAAAGAAAACCTTATCATCCAGGCATTGTGGTGCATGCCTGTATTCCCAGTGACTCAGGTCGCTAAGGCAGGTAGATCACAAATTTCAAGTCATCCTCAGTAACTTAACAAGAACCCTCAGCAACTTAGTGAGACCTTGTCTCAAAAATAAAGCGCTCCTAGGTTCGGTCCCCTGCCTGCCCAAAAAAAAAAAAAAAAAAATCTTATTGAACAAATACTAGAAAGCTATGTTATCACTAAATTATTTCTGTATGATAGCCGTTTGTCTATATGATAATTTTAATACATGGTCAGCCCTTCCTATCTGTGGGTTCCTTATCCATGGATTCAACTAACTGTGGATAAGATATATTTGGAAAAAAAATCCCATCTCTACTGAACACATACAGACTTTTTTTCTTGTCTTTATTTCTTGAACAATATAGTAGAACAGCTATTTATATAACATTTACATCACATTAGGTATTATAAGTAACCTAGGGATGAGTTAAAGTACATAGGAGGATGTATATAGGGAATATGCAGATTCTAGGCCTGTGTGTATGTTTGGTACTGGGTTTGAACCCAGAGGTGCTCAACCACTGAGCTATGTCCAAAGCCCCTCTTTTCTTGTGAGACCCCCTCTTGCTAAGTTGCTGAGGGTCTTACCAAGTTGCCCAGGATCAAACTTGGGATCTTCCTGCATCAGCCTCCCCAGCAGTGGGGATTGTAGGTGTGCACCACTGTTCCTGATTTTAGGCCATGCTACATAAGAAACTTGAGCATCTGTGGATTTTGGTATTGGGGGTCCTGTAGCCAGTCCCCTATGGATACTGAGGAATAGCTGTAATTATATGGTGAACTTTTATGATACTCATCCTTTAAAATTACTCTTTTAGCATTTTGTGATAATGTTGCATGAAAAGCTAATTTCAAAGTTAACTTGGCCACAGTTTATTTTCTGTTTTCATGTGACTAACACAAAGTTATTGATTGGTTCTTAGTGCCTCTTCTCTTGAAAGCCACTGTTTGTTGATCATTGAGTGTTGAATTACTCCAGTGTCCTGTTAGAAATCCTGTGGTTAATGAAGACAGATGGTCCACTTATAGATGCTTCTGGAAAGTTAACATTTCAACCTGATTGCTCAGGCAGGCCTTCAGAAAGAGAGGAACCCTGTACTGTTTCATCAGGAGGCTCAGATGTGACTTTGCTAGTAAAGAGATTGATTTTATCAGTTCATTCAGGGTCGATGGGCATCTGTGAGGCTGCAGGGGACTAGCCAAGCAAGCAAGCTTATGGGAGATGGAGTACTCCACGTTCACGTGTGGTGGCAAATGCTCTGTGGCCTGTTGCAGACTGCTGTTGGGTTAAGAGGGGGAAGAATTGAATATTTCTGTTGGGATATTTCCATCGAAGAGAATTTAATCTCTAGAGAGCTCTTTGCATTCAGAGGCCATTCTGCCTAAGAAACCAGGGCCAGTGGACTGAAATCAGAACTTCTTTATGGTAGTATGGTGCTGGATTCTTCTAGTTCCCTTTGAAATCAGTTTCTAAAACCCCATAATTGTATGCCAGATGTGTTATAATATAATTGAGAAATAATGAAGTCTTGGGCACTTGGATCAAATGTTTTTCTTCTCTATTCCATTTAATCTCTTATTCTATAATAACCCTAGGAGGTAGGAATTACATTTCCATTTTATGGGAGAAAAAAATCAAAGCTTAGGAACATTTAAGGCTCAGACCCCCCAACAAAGAGCCTCACACAGCCTGCCTCTAGAGAAGGCTATGGTTTTAGCTACTATGCAGAAAAATTTCTTTTGCATATTTTAGCTTATTTCTGTTTGTGTTTTTCTTGAAATGTAGCATGGTTGTTTTTAGGACACCTCTTTTAAATGTACACTTAGGGAATAAAGTTATTGTTAATATATTTAAACTCTCTTAGTTTCTTTTTGAAGACTTTTGAATCTTATCTATTTTATGATAATTGTGAATAGCTTCATTTAGAGGATAGCTATTAAAAAATGATGTTTGCCAAAAGAATTAAGGATATTAGTTATTACCCAATTTCACATTAATGTTTTCTCTGTTTATTATTTGTGTGTGTTCTCTTATTCTCTCCATATTTCTGTGTATTTTTTACTTTTTTCTGAATCATTTGAAGATACCATAGCCCTTTGTTCTGAAATATTTCCATGTGTATTTTCTAAAAATAAGGATATTCTCTTAACAGTTATTGCTTCATGGATTTATGTTGTTAAAATATTTCCATTTAAACTGCTATTCATGTTGTGATTTTGTCAGTTGATATAATAAAGTTTTTAATAACATTTTTCCCCTTGTGGTATGAGATCTGGCCTAGGATCAAATATAATAGTCTCAAATCTAATGTCTTTTAATCTGCAATATTTCTATAGGTCTAGGTCTTTTGTCAGATTGACATTTTTGAAGAGTATAGTACTTGTCTTTTTTTTTTTTTAATAATAATAGGAAGTTCCTCATTTTTGTGTTTGTCAGCTGTTTCCTCATCTAATGGATTCAAGGTTATATATTCTCATAGGAATACTGCATAGGTGGTATTGTGTCTCAGGCTGTGACATCTGGAAGCACACGCTGGCCATCTGTCCTTCTCTGGTTATGCTAATTTTGATCACTGGGCAAGGAGGTGTCAGTCTGATTTCTTCACTGTATAATTAGTATTTTTTGTTCCTCTTTTGCAACTGTAAGTTGTGTATAGGGAGACACTCTTTTTTTTTTATTTTTTTTTTATTTTTTTATTATTTATTTACTTATTCATCATGCACAAGTATAGTATCTTTTTACATACAACTGCTTGTATACAAAGTATATAAGTACCATTCAGATCTTCAATCATGCATTTAGGATAATGATATCCATCTCATTCAATCACCAATTTTTTTCCAACCCCCCCCTTACTCCCTCCCTCCCCTCCCTTTCCGTTGACCATTCTAGTGTTCCTCTGATCCTATGTACCCCCTTCCAACAACTCTGTGAACCAGCCTCCTTATATCAGAGAAAACATTCGGTACTTGGATTTTTGAGATTGACTAATTTCACTTAGCATTATATTCTCCAACTTCATCCATTTACCTGCAAATGCCATTATTTTATTCTCTCTTATTGCTGAGTAAAATTCCATTTTGTATATATACCATATTTTCTTTATCCACTCATCTACTGAGGGGCATCTAGGTTGGTTCCATAACCTAGCTATTGTGAATTGTGCTGCTATAAACATTGAAGTGGCTGTGTCACTGTAATATGCTGTTTTTAAGTCTTTTGGGAATAGACCCAGGAGTGGGATGGCTGGGTCATAGGGTGGTTCCATTCCCATTTTCCCAAGAAATCTCCATACTGCTTTCCATAGCGGTTGCACCATTTTGCAGTCCCACCAGCAATGTATGAGTGTGCCTTTTTCCCCACATCCTCTCCAACATTTATTGTTGTTTGTGTTCTTGATAGCTGCCATTCTGACTGGAGTGAAATGAAATCTTAGAGTAGTTTTGATTTGCATTTCTCTAATTGCCAGTGATGTTGAGCATTTTTTCATGTATTTGTTGATTAATCGTGTATCTTCTTCTGAGAAGTGTCTTTTCAATTCCTTAGCCCATTTATTGATTGGGTTATTTGCTTTTTTGGTGTTAAGTTTTTTTAGTTCTATATACATTCTAGAAATTAGTGCTCTATCTGATGTGCATGTATTAAATATTTGTTCCCAATTAGTTGGCTCTCTATTCACCTCACTGATTGTTTCTTTTGCTGAGAAGAAGCTTTTCAGTTTAAATCTATCCCATTCATTAATTCTTGGTAATAGTTCTTGTGCTACAGGATTCTTATTAAGGAACTTGGGGCCTAATCCGACATGTTGGAAATTGGAGCTTACTTTTTCTTCTATTAGGTGTATTGTCTCTGGTCTAATTCCTAGGTCCTTGATCCACTTTGAATTGAATTTTGTGCATGGTGAGAGACAAGGGTTTAATTTCATTTTGTTGCATATGGATTTCCAGTTTTCCCAGCACCATTTATTGAAGAGGCTATCCTTTCTCCACTGTACATTTTTGGCACCTTTGTCTAATATAAGATAGCTGAAATTATATGTATTAGTCTCTGTGTCCTCAATTCTGTACCATTGGTCCACCAGTCTGTTTTGGTGCCAATACCATGCTGTTTTTGTTACTATTGCTCTATAGTATAATTTAAAGTCCGGTATGGTGATGCCCCAGGGAGACACTCTTAACGTGCAAATATCCTTCACTTATTTTCTTATTCACTATTACTATATTTTCATGAATTCCTACCTCCTCACCCCTCCATGGTTTCATAAGGGTGCTTAATCATTTTGGTGTCTGACATTTGGCCAGTGGTAGCTTCTTTAAGCTGGCTTGTTTTTTTTTGGTGCCAAGTACCCCTTGGTTTTTGTTGTTGTTACTGGTTTCTGAGCTCTCCTTTGCTTTCTTGATATCATAACATTCAAGGCCCCCCTCCCAACTTCTTTCCTTACAGTGCTAGAGGTAAAAACCAGGGTCTCCCATATGCTAGGCAAGAACTTTACCATTGAGCAGTGCAATACCCCCAGCCCTCCCATCAAGGATCATTTTGTAATTATCTGTCCCAGCTCTGGAAACAATCATTTCTTTGAGCCACTCTGGATTCTTTGTTTTGGGAGAATGGTATTAGAAACCGTTTGAGCAGACAGAGCTAGGACGTTTATACATTCCACCTCACAGGTAGAACACTCATGTAGCATGCACAAGGCCCTGGGTTTATCCCCAGCACACCACACACATGCACACGCGCACACATGCACACACAGACACACACACACACACACACACACACACACACAGACTGTTTTCTACAGAGAAAAATTATTTCATAAACTTCTGTCTTAACCAGTTAGTGTTAACATGAGATTACTGGTATGGAATTATGGAATTGAGATAATTTGTATTAAATGAAGTCTGTTGATCTCAAGTTCTGTGTTGAATAAGCAACAGTTTTGTTAAATATGTAGTGCACATTTGAGAAACCATAAAAAACACTAAAAGATAGTAATCTCCCATAATATAGTCAGTTTATTTTAGAACTGTACAACTGGGGTATAAAAAAAATTTTAGTCTTCTGGTCCTATCCTCTCTGATCTCCTAAATCCCAACTCCCAAATCCCTACCTTAGGAGTAATTAATCGCTATTATCAATATGTAATCTTTTCATCTTTACTTCTGTTTAGAAAAGTCATCTCTTTATGTTTGTAACTTTTTAAAGAATAGCTACTGAAAATCAAAACCACACCTTGATTTCCTCTCACACCAGTCAGAATGGCAGTCATCAAGAATACAAATAATAATAAATGCTGGAGAGGATGTGGAGAAAAAGGAACACTTTTACACTATTGACGGGGTTGTAAATTTAGTATAACCACTGTGGAAATCTGTATGGGGGTTCTTTTGAGAAAGGTTAGGAAATGAATCCACTGTATGACCCAGCTATACCACTCCTTGATATTTATCCTAAAGAATTAAAGTCATCATACTACAGTGATACATGCCTACCCATGTTTATAGCAGCACAAGTCATTATAGCCAACTGTGGAACTAGCCTAGGTGTCCATCAGTGGATGAATGGATAAAGAAAATGTGGCATGTATACACAATGGAGTTTTATTCAGCCAAAAAGAAGAATGAAGTTGTCATTTGCAGGCAAATAGATGGAACTTGATATATGTGTGAAATAAGCCAAATTCACAAAGCGAGGGGTCATATATTTTCTTCATGTGGAAGCTGGAGAGGAAAAAGGAAAAGAAACGTGTTGAGGGAGAATCTCATGAAAATAAGAGAAATCAGTAGAGTAGGGGAGAGGGACCAGAGAGGGAGGAGGGGAGGAAAAGGGAAAATACTGGAGAGTGATGTTGGCCAAATTATATTACTATATTGTGTGCATGTACGAATATGTAATGATGAATCCCACCATTGTGTACAGCTGTAATGCAGCAATAAAAAAATAATTGGGGGTGGAGAATGGCTACTGAGCCAGGTGTGGTGGCACATGCCTGTAATCTCAGCAACTCTTGGGAGACGGATACAGGAGGATTCCAAGTTCAAGGACAGCCTCAGCAACTCAAAATAAAATAATAATACTTTTTTAAAAAAAGCTGGGGATGTCTCTTGGTGGTGGAGTGCCTCTGGGTTCAGTCCCCAGTACCACCAAAAAAAAAAAAAAAAAAAAAGCATACATACCCATTTTACTCCCTTCCTCTGTTTCAAAAATTAACACTGCTACAATAATCATATCTAGCTACAGACCTTATTCAGATTCTGTCAATTATCCCTCAAGTATCCTGTTTGAAGAATTTCTCAGATCATACATTATTTTAGGCTCCTTTCATCTGACCGATTTTTCAGTGTTTTGTGGCATCGGCGTTTTTGAAGAGTACTAGCCAATCATCACATAGAATGTCCTTCACTTCTGGTTTGTTTGATATTTCCTCATGGCTGGATTCAGATTTTGCACTTTGGGTAGAAATGCTGCAGGAGGAACATGGTGTTCTCAGTGCATCGATTTGGAGGCACATGATGTCTGTGGGCCCAGTCCTGATGAGGTTAACTCTGGTCCTTTGGCTAAGGCCAGGTTTCCCCAGTGTTGTCTCAGAAAAGTCACTCCTCCCCCCTTTTCCAAGTAAAAACATTATGAAATTAAAGATTTAGGTTTTTGTTACTATCCTTTCCTCTTTGACTTTTGATGCCTAGTCCATAGATAGAATCCATTGATGCCTCTTACCTGAATCGGTTGTTCTTATGATGGGTCACCTAGTCGTGATTTTAAAATTTTGTAGTTCCTTCATTATTAGTTGAATTTCTTCTCCAAAGAAGAGCTTCCTCTTATCTCATTTGTATGTTTATGTCAGTGTAGACTCACTTTCTGTATTTTTTTAAAAATATTTTTAGTTGTAGATGGACACAATACCTTTATTTTATTTATTTACATATGGTGCTGAGGTTCGAACCCAATGCCTCATACTTGATAGGCAAGCGCTCTACCACTGAGCTACAACCCCAGCTTTTCTGTATTATTCTTAATAAGTTATCTTTTTTTTTTGGGGGGGGGGGTACCAGGGATTGAACTCAGGGGCACTCGACCACTGGGCCACATCCCCAGCCCTTTTTTGTATTTTCTTAGAGACAGGTTCTCACTGAGTTGCTAAGTGCCTCGCCATTGCTGAGGCTGGCTTTGAACTTGTGATCCTCCTGCCTCAGCCTCCCAAGTGCTGGGATTACAGGCATGTGCCACTGCGCCCAGCTAATAAGTTATTTTTTGATGCTCAAATTGTCCCACATTTGGATGATAGAAGAGCCTACTCAGGCTGGCTTCTGTGTCTCTTCCACAGTCAGTCTTGTCAGTCTTGCAGCATACTCCAGAAAAGGAAGGAGATGCTCATTTTGGTGTTCTTTTTCCTCCTCAGCTTTAGAATGACCATGTTTTCAAGCTTTGTGTGAGAGAGCTGTTTTTCCATAGCCTGGACAAGAGCACATTTTTGTGTGTGTGTGTGTGGGGGTAACCAGGAATTGAACCCAGGTGTGCTTAACCTCTGAGCCACATCTCCAGCCTTTATTATATTTTATTTTGAGACAGGGTCGTGCTAAGTTGCATAGGGCCTCACTAAGTTGCTAAGGCTGGCTATGAACTCATGATCCTCCTGCTGCAGCCTCCTGAGCTGCTAGGATTACAGGTATACACCAGCATACCTGAAAAGAGCAATTTTTTTTATTTGCTTTTATAGTTGTACACAGTGCATTTTTACGTGGTGCTGAGGATCGAACCCGGGCCGCGCACGTGCTAGGCGAGCGCTCTACCGCTGAGCCACAACCCCAGCCCAAGAGCAATTTTTTATACTGACAAATTTTGCCGATCTTAATAGTTGAGAAATAGGATCTCAGTATAATATTTTGATTGCATTTCTTTTATTGTGAGTGAAATTGTGTTTTCATGTGTTTAAATGTGTATGTGTATACATGTTACATTTGTGTGTGGAGCAACATTTTTTTTTTGAGATAGTCTTCTCTAATTTGAGACTTCTTTATGTATTATGGATTGTAGACCTTTATCTGTGATGTGCTGCAAATATTTTTTTTTGCCATACAAAGAATTTTTAAAAAATGTTTAGCCAATTGATCAATCTTGTGTTTTTCCTAATTTCATGTTATAGTTAGCAAGCCTTTCCCTACATTGAGCTTAAGGAGGAACTCATCATTTTTTTTTTTTTAAACTAGTACTAATACGGTTTCATTATTTTACATTTAGGTCCTTGTTTTATTTGGAGTTTATTCTGGTATATGGTAAGATAGGTGGATCGAAATTTATCTATTTCCAAATGGTTAGTCAATCTTTTTAACAGTTTATTGAGTCAATTTTTTGTACTAGTGATTTTTTAGATGTTACTTTTGTCATGTACAACCCTCAAGCTGAATTTCTACATGGGTCTGTTTTATCAGCCTCTCTGTATTAATCCATTGGTTTGTCTGTCTGTCAGGACCATGTTTTCCATTATTGAGACCTTGTAATATAATTTAATGTGTGGAAGGACTAAGCCCGCCCTTCTAGCACTTGAGCATTTTCTTGGCTGTTATTGCTCATTTATTTTTCAATATGAGGTTCAGTATTAATTATCTACTTCATTAAAACATTGTTGGTATATTTATGGGAATCGCATAAAATTAATAAATTAACTTATGGTGGATTCACATTTTTTAACGTGAACTTAGTCTGTCCAAACTAAGTCATCTGTTTGTTCAAGTCTTCATTTGTGCCTTTTTAGGGGTGTCTTAAAATTTTCTACATTTCTTATTAAATTAATACTTATTTATTTGTTTTCTGGTGCTGGGGAGCAAACCCAGGACCCTGCCTGTACCAGGCAAGTAATCTACTACTGAGCCACATTCTCAGTCCTAAATTTATTCTTAAATATTTTATTTTCTTTGTGCAACTTGCATTTTTTTCCACTTAGCTATGGATATCTGAACAGTTACTTCATGTTGACCTATTTCATTTTAAAAAATGAATCCATGGCAGTCTATTGTGCCCTAATTTGATTGAACTTTTTCTCTATTATCCTTATGAGGCTTTTTAAAAATATTTATTTATTTGCTTTAGTTGTACACAATGCAATGCATTTATGTTTACGTGGTGCTGAGGATCGAACCTGGGCCACGCACATGCTAGGCGAACGCTCTACCGTTGAGCCACAACCCCAGCCACCCTTATGAGGCTTTTAATTTTACCTCTTCCAAATGGTATTATAGGGAATATTCTTGTACCTGTATATTTGCTTGCATGAGTAATTGTACCACTAGTAGAGTCCTAGAAATGGAATTGCTTACTTATAGGCCATGTGGGTTTGAGGTAATATATACTGCCATATTATCTCTCCAAACTATATGATATGGTTCTAAAGTCACAAGACCTTCAAGGTTTTGTTTAAAGAAACATAAAAGTTAGTTAAAATGTTCTCTGTATCCATTAATATGGGAAGTGTAAAGGTAAGTGAGGCTGGGGTTGTGGCTCATTGGTAGAGCACTTGCCTAGCATGTGTGAGGCACTGGGTTCGATCCTCAGCATCATATAAAAATACATAAGTAAAATAAAGGTATTATGTCCATCTACAACTAAAAAAAATTTTAAAAAATCAAACAACTAAAAACAGCGACAACCAAAACCCTGGAAGTCATACTTTTACCTTAAATGGTGGAAAAGTTTTAGATATGTGATTATTTATGTACGCTTAAAAACACTAAAAATTCTCCTGTAAATAGACTTTGAGTTGAGCCTAGAAGAAAGTGCTGGCTCTGGCTTAGCAGAAAGGACCAAGAATGTATGTCACGTCATTTCATTTGAGGTCAGTGAAATAACTGGCCTGGACTGAAGTCGTGTTTGTGTTCAAAGATAAGGTAAGGGCAGTTAGTGGACAAACGTGTGGGCCCAGAGGAAGAGTGTGGGTGGATGTGTGGATGTACTTTGCCACAGTGAGCATTCTAAACTAGTCATGTAACAGATCACCCCCAAATTTAGTACCTTAAAACATCAATAAGCATTTATCATCTCTTAACGGCAGCTACTGTGGGTCAGCAGTTTGAGAGCAAGTTAACAGACTTGGGTCTTATCTGATGTTGAAGTCAAATGTTAGCCAGGCTGCAGTCTTCTGAAGGCTTGATTGGGGCTGCAGGAAGCGCTTGCAAGATGGTGCCTCATAGGGATGGCAGGTCGGTCCAAGGCCATGGTGGGAGGCCTCAGTCCCTACCTCACTGTGTGAGTGTCCTTAAGACATGGCAGCATCGCTCCCCAAATTGATCAGTCCGAGGAAGCCAGGCAGAAGCTCCCATGCCCTCTTTGACCTAGCCTTGGAAATCACATATTGCTCTTGCCACATTGTTTTCTTCAGATGCAAGCTATAAATTCAGCCCACAGCCAAGAGGAGGGGAGCTAGGTTTCACCTTTTACAGAGGAGAGTGTTGACGAGCACTGTGTTGTGTTCTAAAGAAGAGGAGTGATGGTATGATTTTGAAAAGGAAAATAACCATGGTACCTAGAGGAAGATGAATCTGGTAGCAAGGTCAAATATGAATTGAAGAAAGGAAGACATTGGAGGTAGACTCCAGTGAGGTGATCAGTCAAGTGATGATGGATGTAGTTGGGCATAGTGAGAGGGGACCAGGAGACCAGGGCATACAGCACAAGGATGAGGGGCAAGAAGAGGGTGAAAAAGATCTGCAGAATGATCCCTATAGTTGTGGTAAGGTGGACCAGTTTTGAGGGGAGAAGGGTACTTGTTTGGTTTGAGACATTCTGGGGAAGCTCCTAAGGAGTTAAAAATGCACAGCCCTGAAATGACTAACCAAAGAGGCTCTTCTTGCCACCCCAGCAGTGATGATTCAGGTTTTCAAGGGCTTTGAATGTAGAAAGAGCAGACTGCTGAGGCCCAGGCCTTTGGTGGAAGCGTGGTTTGGAATATGATTAGGGAGGGAAACCAGATCTGTAGCTGTAGAGAGAAGGAAGAGCCAGCTGCGTTCCTGGCAGGAACGAAAAACATGGAGTGATCAGGAGCATCAGATGTTGCAGAATTTGGAGAGAATGATGTTTGAAATGCACGCATTTGCCTGCAAGATTATTATAGGTGACAGCAGTTTAAGTGGAGTAGAACAATTTTGGAAATTGGATTATAACATTTAATTCGATGATTAACTTTTTAAAAAGTGCTTGAGGTGGGAGGATGAGTGGCTGGCTTGCCATTCATCTCTTGGATTCTGAGATCTTACATCTTCTTACTTCTTTTTAGCATCACCAAGAATCCCAGGAATGGTACTTCTGCTCAGTTCTTGGATGGAGGGGAATGGAGCAGGATTTTTGCCTCACTTGTGTTTTCAGGGAATCTTTTAACTGTAAGTGAAATCTACTATTTTTTTTTTTTAACTGCTCAGATACTGTTTTTAGCTGTCCTGGGCTCCTCCTCCCCTTCACGCCCTTTCCCCTAGTTGGTGTGAGTTTAAAACCACAATCAATACAAGGTACCACCTCACGTATTTTTCCTTGTTTTTACCTCCTACCTTCAAGCATGACTCTATTATTCATGGTTTGCTAACTGAACTTGCAATGAGTACATATTAAATATGATTAAAACAGTAACAAATGTAAATGCTAAATTGAAAGATTATTTCATATTTTATATTATGTACTTATTCATGTATATAATCAGTTCTCACATTAATAACATAATTAAGATAGAGCAAAAATATGAAAGTATTTTAAAAGTTTTCTTATGGACACGAACATATTTTGAGGTTTCTATAAGGATTTGAGATTAAATGGACTAGGAGATTGTATAATAAAACACCAAAAACTTCAGAAATTAAATTGAGTTTTCTTCACTACATGGTGTGGTGATGGTAATTTCATTTTATTTTTTTTCATGGAGTTATTTTCTTTTAAGAAGAAAAAAAAAAACTTTGGCTGTACTTAAAGACTTAGAGAAACGAAACCACAATTGCAATAATTACTATGGTTCCAAATTAAAGAGTAATCTTTATGCTGTGATCAAAGAACTTTTGTTGATAAGTTCCTTTTAGCACAAAAAGATAGGCTTGTTCTCCGTCATATCATCTTTGAATAAGTAGGGCAGCCTCAGAAGATGTCTAGCTGCAGAGTGCTTGGGCGGTGAGCATGGAAAGAGATGAAAAGGGTTGGGTGGCAGAAGGAATAGCGGAGGGAGGGAGGCTGGGGAGTAGCACAGTGAGTGGCAGCAAGGTGGGTGTAGAAAGAGGGTGCAGGTGCCACCTGGCAGTAATGCCAGATAGGTTCTTAGTTTTCATTATGTAGGTATTAAGCTTTTCCTTCATGTCTGTAGGTAAGAGAGTGGGACAGGAAATAAAAAAGTAGTGTGAATATGTGTCAGGAGGTGGCTATGTTGTTTATCTTTACAACTAAAGATCTGGATATATTTGCAAAGATTCTCTCATCATGACACTTATTGCATGGACTTGGTCAGTGGACACAAAATTTAATTTGGTTCATATATTTTCTTTTCTCATCACCTGTCATCTTATCCCCACCTCTTTCCTGTACATTTTCTTTGGGGCATCATCAATCTTACCACTTTCTTTGGTCACCTCTTCCATTCCCAGTGCTCTACCCTTGCAGGGTAAATTGTCCTCTTCCATGCCTCTCTGTCTCTAGAATATCTTGGGACTTTCTGTCAATAGACTTCTACAACATTTGTTTATAATACCTGTTTGTGTGTTTGTTTTCCCTACTTGTAGCTCCTTAGAAGGAAGGGCTGAGCTGTACTTGACAGTGCATCCCCATATCTAATAAACATTAGTTGAATAAATGAGTGAATGATGTTCCCAAGCCTCATAGTGGATGCACTCATGCTGTCCCTCAGTGTGGCTGTGCAGTCACTCAACATAGAGGTTTGGAGACCTGCAGCTAGAGAAAGATGGCACCAGCCATAAAGGAGATATCTGGACCTGACTGAAATACCTTACTGGCAGAGTTCTGATCACGTGGTGCTCCATAGGGTAGGTTTTAGTGGTGGTTTTGGAGCAAGAAACATACAAGCAGTGCCATGTGGGAAGCATTGAGACCTCACGGACAAACTGCTGGGAAGTTTGCAGTTTGTTTGTCCTGGGGAGGGCTGGGAAGATTGGTGTTTGAGTCAGCTCCTAAATGGAGATGACTAGTGTGACTACATGTGTATGAATGGGTGACTTACCCAAGGAGAGCTCACTGAGCAAGGTGAGAGAGTGCCACGCAGAGGACTTGGGGACACGCCAACATAAAAAGAGCACACAGGAAAAGAACCACCCAAGAACAGTTCAAGGTGGGGCGGGGCGTGGTGGGGAGTCATCCGTAATAGGAGATGCTACCAGGGGGTCAAGATGGGATGAGAGATAAAAATGGGACCAGGGTCAGAGGCTAGAAAAGTTGTGGCATTAGGAACTTCATTTCAGTGGCTGAGTGCAGTGGATGTTAATGAATAGAGACAATGAGTGTGGATGACTTTTTTTTTTTTTGTTAAAGCAATTTACAATAGGAAGTAGGTTACAGATGAAGGACAGTCTTTATTTTAGTATAAGGTAGTGTGAGCATACCTACATACTTGCAGTAGTAGTACAAGAAAAAAAAAATCATAGACCAAAGGAAAAGCATGTTTTCAAAGGTGGTGAGAAGAGAATGAGTCCAAAAATAGAAGGGAAATAAATGTGTGAACTTCAGAGGCTGAGAAATGGGGTTGCTTATTTTTGCGAATAGTTAGGTTGTATTATCAGCAGGGTCATTTGCAAGAAGAGGTAAGATGGGTTGTTTAGAGGGCTTGAAAAAATGGTGAATGCTTGGGACAGCCATTGTAGGGACAGAGAGTTGACTGGGGGCAGGTAGTGGATTACTTTCCAACAAGGAGGGCCTGGCTGAGATAGCTTAGAGTGGTAGAATTCTCTGGTTTCTCTCCCATAGATCTCTCTCTCTGGCCTGGGGGTGGAACAGGTAAGCTGCAATATGATTACTTAGAAATAATTCTTCTTTTCAAGAGAATTTAAGATTCTCTTTTAAATACATAGCACTGTATTTTGTGTGTGTGGGTGGGGGGGTAAACTATACATAATATTTACCATGTTTTTAAAAATTTATTTGCTTTTAATTGTGCACAATGCCTTTATTTTTACATGGTGCTGAGGATCGAACCGTGGCCGTGCATGTGCTAGGTGAGCGCTCTGCCGCTGAGCCACAACCCCAGCCGCATTATTTACCATCTTAACCATTTTTAATGGTATGGTTCTGTGGCACTAATACATTTCCATGCTTGTGTGTCCACCACTACTGTCCACATGCAAAACTTTTCTACTTTCCCAAATGCACCTCTCCATTACCTGCCCTGCAACCCCCACATAGCACATTGTACTTTCTGTTTCTGTTTGACCACTCAAGGAACTTCCTATGTTATCTTAACAGGAATCATACAATAATTGTCCTATTGGGATTGGCTTATTTCACTTGGCATAGTGTTTTCAGGATCATGTGTTTATCATATAGCAGAATTTCTTTTTTTTTTTTTTTTTTTAATGCGAAACTGGGGATTGAACTCAGGGTGCTCTATTACTGAGTTACATCCCCAGCTCTTTGTTTTCTATTTTGAGACAGGTTTTGCTAAATTGCTGAGGCTGGCTTTGAACTTGAGATCCTCTTGCCTCAGCCTCCTGAGATTCTGGGATTACAGAAGCATGTCACTACATCTGGCTCTTTCAGTATTCTTAAGATATTTAAGCACAGTTTTGTTTTGTTTTCCCCAAGAACACAACTATTCCACAACCATACAGAGGAGTTGGGAGAAGGGAATTTGTGCATTAACATACTTAGGGTATGTTAGGAGCTACATTGGTAGCAAATACTTTGACACATTGGTTCTTCACAATGGTTCTCTGAGGTGATGTTATTATTATCACTTCACAGCTGAGTAAACTGACTTTCAGGGAGCTTAAGTGTAGCTTGTGCAGGCTCATACAGCTGGCAAATAACTGAGCCAGGATTCGAATCCTGGACTTCCTGTCACTAGATGCAGCATTCTTTCTATGACCTTTCAGTTTTTCATGTAGTCTTATGTCTAATTATGACTTTAAAGGAGTCACGTCTTTTTGCTTTCAATTTAATGAGATTTTCCTAGTGTTCAGCAAATGTACAAGGCTTTTCATGACATCAATAAGTTTTTATTCAGAATTTGAACTTTTAAGAATAGAATCAAACATATGCCCAAAGTGGAGAGTTACTTTTATTATTTAATTCAATTCGCAGTTATTTAATGTTGTCTGGTGTGTTTTTCCAACGTAAATTGGTAGATTAATAGGATGGATTTCTGAAGGAAAATACTTCTCTTGACTAAACTTAAGAGTCTATTTCTTAATCACAAATAGGAAAGGAGAAACTCTAAAAGTGAAAAATACACTCATTTTTAAGGCTCTCCTAAAATCCAGATTTTACTCAAGTAATGTGATTATTGCAATTGAAGCCCAAAGCTACAGTCTGAGATTGGCCTTGCTTAAGCACTGCTTTTATCTTTCTGTTGTTTTTAATCTACAAATGTTGCTCTGAATTCTTGAGTCCTCTATACTGTGCCAGTGAAAAAACATTTTTGTTTGAAGATCTAAGCAACGACAGTGATATATCAAGGTTGTTTGGATGGATGATCCTGAGAAGTAACCAAAGTCATTTACAGAACGGTTATTTCCAGAACTCAGGACCTTTGTGGAGGTAGGTACGAGGGAGGCCTTTGTTGTGGTGTGAAGACGGAGCTTATCTGCATCTTGGCTCAGTGCCTTGCTCTGAAAGCTTTGAGAGCCCTGGTGATGGTGAGTTTTGCCTTCATTCTATGACCAGTTGTTAGAGAGACCCAGAGTCTGAAGTTTGGGTTCACTTTAGAAAGGTATTCTCAGAAGCCCTTTCTTGGAATGAGTTTAAAGAAAGAAGAGAACCAAAAGCCAGGTTCAGTCTTGCAGGGGATACTTTGGGAAAGGACAAGTGATTCTCTGGGATCATCAGAGTGGATCAGATCACATTCTACTGTAGTGATAAAAACAACAGTAAATCAGAGGGACTGTAAAACACCCTGAAATCTCCCTTCAGGCAATAATACCAAACAGGGAGGATAGATAGTGTTTTCTCTCCACTTTCTTTTTCATTTTTCCTTGAAGGTTGATAGGATTAAAAATTTTACAACCCCCACTGTGGTTCATACTCTTGTTTCAGCTTCTAGGTGGGTAGCTGGTACAGACCTCCTCTGATTTGAGGCTGTTCTCTTGTTCCTTCTGCATTAATTTAAAAACAACTAATTAATGTCTGTGGTAAAAAATTTCTCATCCTGAAAGTCAGATAAAAGAGAGCATTTGCCTTCCTCAAGCCAAGGGACTTTAAACTGTAATGGAATCTTCATCTACTGTTGTTTTATTCAAATATAAAGGAACGAAAAATGTTCAAGATATAGCAAAGGATATTTTTAAAGTATGCAGTGCATGTGATTGTTGATGAGTCAGGTGAGTGGGTGATTCTGGGCAGAGTGGTAGAAAAAATTGACTTTCAGCAGGAATGAGAATCATGCTAAACAGAACTGAGTGAGACTGAGATGCTCAGGGAATATTCTGGAAGGGAGAAGCCTGAGTTGTTTAGGGGTGGGTCCAGCAGCTGATGAGAAAGCCTTTGACCTGAAAGGACTCTAGGAACAGGACTTCTCTCTACCTCAGTAAGGGTGGAGCTCTAGAGGTGGAGTGGCCTCGCTAGCAGCGTGGACTTCTAGGAGTTGGTGGCCTGAAGGGGGGAGGTCGGGGAGGCTTAGGAGAATTCTTTTAATAATTCAGACCTACCGTGATCATTGAGTGATAATGATAGTGGTAGTTCAAATGGATAGGATTTGTGTTGTGGTTACCCCCACCCCACTAAACTCTCAGTGTGTTTTTTACTGCAGGGGATTCTTAGTAGCAGACTAGAGAAAGCAGAATGTGATGTCTTCATTGGAGAACATTCCCGTGAATTTAATTAAGACTGGGTGACAAAACCCAAGTGTGAAACCATCTCTAGGGGACTGGCAGAAAAGTTGTCTGTTTTTACACAGCCTTCTGTCCATAGTGCATGGCTGGGTTTGGCCCACTTGACTACAGTGGGTTCTGGAGTTGATACAGTCCACAGAGTACAGCATCTGCAGGTTGATATTGTTAGTGCTTATTCTATAGTGGAGTTGAATCTTACAGGCTGGGAGAAATCTGAGAGATAGGGATTGCATGACTATTTAGCCCTGGTTTTCATCTTCATAGTCTATATCACTCTTGAGTTTTATGAAACATAGTCTTCTCTAGTTTAAATTGGAGCAGGAATAATAATAATAATTACTACTACTACTACAATTATTATTATTATTATACTGGGAATTAAACCCAGAGGTGCTATACCACTGAATGTTGCCCTATGGACCCACTAAGCTTCATCCCCAACCCTATTGTATTTGGAGACAGGGTCTTGCTAAGCTGTCCAGGCTGGCCTTAAACTTGGGCTTCTCCTGCCTCAGTCTCCTGAGTAGCTGGGATTATCAGTGTGCACCAGTGCACCCATCAATGAATTATTCTTTAATAGATGACTCTTCATTTAACTTTCTCACACAGAATATGTTTAGTCAACAGAATTGTTGACATATACTAAGTGCAAGCATATTACATGCTTGGGGAGGAACAAAGAGGAATTGGTTGCAGACCTTCTTTTTTTAAAATATTTATTTGTTTGCTTTTTAGTTGTACACAATGTGTTTATTTGTACGTGGTGCTGAGGATTGAACCCGGGCCGCGCACGTGCCAGGCGAGTGCTCTACCACTGAGCCACAATCCCAGCCCAACCTTCTTTTTTTAATATTTATTTTTTAGCTGTAGTTGGACACAATACCTTTATTTTATTTATTTATATTCACATGGTGCTGAGGATCGAACTTAGGGCTGTGCATGTGCTAGGTGAGCGCTCTACTGCTGAGCCACAACCCCAGCCCCAGACCTTATTCTTAAGTTATCTGATCTAATAGGAGAAAATGGACTTTCATTTGATAGCTGAGAATCAGGTTCTATAGTCAGACCCGACCCAGATTCAGTTCCTGGAGTTGATGTGTGCTAGTTCGTCTCAGTATCAGAATCTGTGCAGTATTATTAATGTCAGAGGGGTGCTGCAGGCCTAAAGGTATAGATGCTGCAGAACATGACTCCTCTGTAAACGTGACCACATATGTAGATAAACAGAATGCTGCCCTGTGGACTCAGGGGACAAGGTTTGGGGAGTCATCACTGGAAGCAGTTACCCAGACAATATGACACTAGACTACATTGCCAGAGGCAAATGTCAAAAACAACAGGGCAGCACACAGAAATTTATCTTGTTTTCTGCAAAAGTGGACTAGAAATCACATTTCTTATTTTCTTTGGTATTTAATTTATATAACTTTGTGGTAACTCAGATGTTAGGGAGTTGAATTGGACTCATACTGATATGAGGATAACTCATCAGTTCTCCTTTTTTTTTTTTTTTTTTTTGGTACTGGGGATTGAACTCAGTGGCACTCAACCACTGAGCCACATCCCCAACCCTATTTTGTATTTTATTTAGACACAAGGTCTCACTGAGTTGCTGGGATTACAGGCATGTGGCCGCTTGTGCCTGGCCTCATCAGTTCTGTTAATACACAATATTTGAGCCTGTTAATGTGCACCTGTCCTACCCTGGGTTCCTGCCCTAGGTGTGGAGTATCATGATGACTAAGGAGCCATCTTGGTAGTTGGCTCTCAGGTTCTGGGGTTTGGCTACTAGAGATAGGTGGCTGTAAACATTTGAAGATGTTCAGGCAAAATGAATACAACTACTGAATGACAATTTGATAATAAAGAAGTGGTGGAGTTGCATTTCCTTAGCTCACTATTTTGCTCAGTCATTGTGGTCTCAACTTACTTAAATATCTCTAAATATTTAAATAGATCACTGGCTGCTTTGTGATGTGCTTTATTCTTGAATAAAGTTATGTAATGTGTGAAATGCACAAGTTTATATAATTCTGTATAATTAACAGAATAGCATCAATGCATTGAAGCTACTAGGAGAGGAGGACTTCAGTTATTTAGTGCAATATCATAGACTGCTAAATGTGCCTTGGTCCATCAGGAGATAATTCTTGAGAGTCACTTTGGTGCTTCCCACCAAGCATCTGGTGAGGACTAGGAGGTTCAATATTTGGGAAAGAACATGAAGCTGAGGAATATGAGGACATGCTGTAACCTGCCATTGTCCATATCTGACATATCTAGCCACAAAGAGAGTGATGACCTTAGAGAGAAGTGACTGCTGTCACAATTCCTCCTTCCACATCTCAAGGAAATTCCTCTTGTGGCCAACTCTGACCAGTGCAGAAAGGGATTCTGGGAAGTGTAGTTACCCCAATCAAGTTGATATCCGTACAGACGCCACACTTGGACCTAAATACATTTATGTACTCATTTGTTGGAAACAGGAGAGACATTCAGATCTGCTTAGAAAATATTAGGAAAGTTGTATAAGATAATAAATTTGTTTAAAAATATTTAACTTGATTAATTGGTTTTCTTTTTCACTAAGTCATATCTATTTTTAAAGTCATGAATTAGCTTAAAAAACAGGAATAATTTAATCTTACCCCCTTCTCTTGAAATAATTCTTTTAATTTGACAAATCAGTTTTTGGATGTCATTGTGTTAAAAGTTTTGTTTTTTGGAAAAATTATCCAGTACAGTGCCATCTAGTGCCAAATTACTTAGTTGCTGGTTATTGAAAATAGTTCACTACAGCATTGTATTCTTGATAAGTCAGAAACTTCACTTTTAATCATGTCTAATTCACTAGATATATTTTAAGGACTATTTCTAAATAAAGCAAATATTTGTAAGTAATTAGAAAAACAACTAGGAACAAAGAAAGGACTTCTTTATCCTCAGATTTTATTATACATGCACACACACACACATATGTAATGAGTTACACTGTTCATGTGCTCAACATCATTTGTACCTAGAAATAAAATCATTTATTTTTGTTTAATAAAATAGTGAGGTTTTTGGAATGTGGTACAGGAATGCACATGGGCTTTAATATCAGGTAGACATGGGCTTATCTTTTTGGCCTTATTTTTCTTATGATCTGACAGGTAATTATTATCTGACAGGTTGTACTGACTCATTAAATATCCATAATTTTTTAAAATATTTTTATATATTTGCTTTAGTTGTACACAATGCGTTTATAATGGATTTTATTTGTACGTGGTGCTGAGGATCGAACCCGGGTCACCCACGTGCTAGGCGAGCGCTCTACTGCTGAGCCACAATCCCAGCCCCAAATATCCATAATTTTCACGTCTCATGAATCTGTCTTTCTTAGGCACACTACCCAAATGCCTAGCTAGCCCTTCTCTCCTGTCACTGTGGTAATTAAATTGTGAATGGGATTCAGCATTTACATTATTATTACTTTGAACACGTTTTTCACAGCTGAGTCATATAATCTGTAGATACTTTTTCTTTTAAGCACGACTTTTCGTTTTCCCTGGTATTAATGTCTTTTTTATTGCTTGCCTAGATTTTGGGTACTTACCACTTATTCATGCCTAAACTCTTCCAGACTTAGCTACTTGTATCTAAAATGTTATGATTCCATGAAATGGACACTGGGATACTTTGTGCTGATGGAGTCATTAGTGGACGACATTGCCAACCAGCACTCGGCCTGGTCTGTGTTTGGGTTGGTGGGAGCGTCTCTGTTTCCCCATTTCTGTGTGACTAAGCCTGCATGTCAACAAGAGCTCAGTCAAGTATGAGTCTTCTGCAAGGTAGAAGCACTAGCTACCTTGTATAGTGGCTAGTCACACTGTTGATGTGCTAAACATCATTTGTACCTAGGAGTAAAAGCAGTTTTTTTTTTGTTGTTGTTGTTTAATAAAACAGTGGGGTTATTAACATTAATGAGTAAGTGAAGTTGTGAGG
Source organism: Tamias sibiricus (assembly GCA_025594165.1). NCBI lineage: Eukaryota > Metazoa > Chordata > Mammalia > Rodentia > Sciuridae > Tamias > Tamias sibiricus. Next base: position 154,224,005 of record CM046664.1, read on the forward strand.
CGTGCCATGAAGACTAAATGGTGCACAAGGTACTATCAGATATCAGTGAAAGTCTTGTTTGAAATAAACTAAAATAAAGGAGAAAAGAATCCTTGAGTAGCTTTGCATGGATTGTTATAGGAAATGATGATGTTGGAGATGGGAATGTTAAGCTGCTTTGTAGATACTCTGTTTGCTTCACTTAGACTTGGTATCGTTGTGAGTGGTGTTTGAGATGTTGCTTTGGGGGTGTCATTATCATGTGTTAGGAAAGTAGAGAACGGAAGGAATCTACGCTCTTAGTTAATAGAAGAATTGGCTCCTGAACTGTCTTAAGTGGTAAATACACAAAAACTGTCATTCTAGATGGCCAGCACTAGGAGGCCACAGAGACCATGATTCTGGTGGACTTGAGTTTTTGTCCTGCATCTTTCCATGGGACTTGGAAAAGAAACCCAGGAAAGATATTGCAGTTGAAGTTCTGTGCAAGTTTTCTTGAGATTCAATAAGCTAGGTTAAAGATGTACCGTCTCTCTTAATGCAGTAACAAATGAGTCTAAAATACACAATAGTACTTCTTCAGGTGCACGTGACATTCTTTATAAATAACAATAGGCAAAATACTTAGCAGCAAACCATTGCTTTTTAGAACTGTACTTCCTTTTGGTTTTCAGTGAGTGTGCCTGGATGCCTCCACAGCCTTCTGATCGAACACACTCTGTCTCACGTTCCTCCAGTTCATTCTATTAATTGAAATCAGGAGTTTTCATCAGAACAATTTTGGTCACAGGTGTCCTCTGCTAAGAAACTGTAAGCAACTTTCTGTCAAATAGTATTCAGATGGGAGTCTGCATTGCCCCTGTGCACAGTCGGCCACTCAGCGTGTGCACTGTGAGCACCTTGCTGGATGGTGGGTGTCAGGATGGTCGCTGTTTGTGCACGTGCAACCTCTCAGCATTTGTCACAGAGTCTCTGTTACAGGTAAACACATACACCTTTTCTGTCCTGAGTTTTTTACTTTTGTGCCTTTAAACACAAATCAACCTCTCTGTCACATCATAATTCTCCTTTCAGAACTGCCTGTGGTTACTCACCTCTGTTCTCTGTGATTTCCTAGCCCTTGTGTTATTTAGTTCCCAGTATATTAGTTTCAATTATTTGTCATTTTTTTCTATTATAATTCTGAATATGTGTATGCTGTTGCTTAAGGACAGGTGGTCTCTAAGTTTTTGTGTATCTTGTTAGCATCAAATGCAGTATCGTAAACAAGGGAAATGGTGCTTTCCTGACTGTGGCACATTCTCCAGGCTTTTTTTTCCCCCTGCAGCTCTCCACTGCCATCTTTTAACAATTTGTTCAAAAATCTTCTCTTCTTTGCTTGTCCACATGCTCTGCATGCTTGTGTGCTTTGGGGAAGGTGGGCTCAGGCCCCAGTCATAGCCTTCAGCTATCAGGAAGATTTCATCGTTGGTTGATTGCTTTGAGCATGAGCATGTCACCCAGTTCTGGCCCATGAGGCACACAGAGAAGTCTGTGGGGAGCTTTGGAAAAGATTTTCCTTCCTGATAAGACAGTTCTGTGGGAAGTTCTTCCCACTGTGGGCTGAGCGCCAGCCATCTTGGAGCCATGAAGGGAGCTAGGCAGATGCCAGTTCCCACACTAAGAGTGGAAGAACAGAAGGACAGCTGGGACTTGTGCCTTTGCTGGCAGTGTTGAGCCATCTTTCCTTGGGGTTTCTTGTTATGTGAAGATACTGCATCTTGCTTGATTGGAGATTTTCTCTTATTTGCAGACAGAGGCATCTGGCTAACTCTTACCCTTCAGGCCTCAGTTTAGATTTCCCCCATCTCCCAACCCTCTTACCACACTGTTGTAATGGTTTATTTATTTGTCAGAATCACAGTTGACTATGAGCTCTATGGGAACAGGAACTTCCTCCTGTTTACCATTCTGTCTTTAGGTACTAACATAATACCTGGTGACTGATAAGTTTTAAACTGTGTTTATTGATGTTATTGATAATAGTTTCTGGAGCTGGGATAGATGACGAGGATGATTTAGCCCCTTATCTCTTATATGGTTTGTAAATACTTTTTCTCCTATTCCTTAGATTGTCTTCTCACTCTGTTGATTGATTGTCATCTAAAACACATTGATTGGTATTTTACTTTATTATTTATACTTTGGCATTTTCTTTAAAAACTCATTCATTATCCCAAGGAAATTTTTTCTGTGAAAATTTTCAAAGTTTTGTTTTCACTTTTAAGTCTCTAATGAGCTTGGAAATAATTTCTCTGTGGTATGAAACAAGGATGCAGTTTTCTTTCCTTACAGATGGCCTGTGTCTCAGGAATACCAGTTTTGTTCCTTCCCCACTGATGGACATTGCTTCTACTATCCCATATCAGATTTCTGAACATAGATGGGTCTTCTTCTGGGTGCTGTGATGTTTTCCATTTTCCTTTCTATTTTATTTGCCATGGTTTAATATGTATCTCAGATATCTGAAGGGAAAGTTGCCTGACTTTTCAAAAATTTTAAGAATATCCTTGGCCCTTTTTTCTTGTGAACTGTAGGATCAACTCACTATGATCCATGAAATCTCTGTAGAGATTTCTGATTAGTATCATACTGAATTCCAGTACAAGTGAGGGGTATTTACTGTCTTTCATCCATAAACAGCGTATTTCTTGACTTGAAATTAGGCTTATAGTTTCATTTGACACTTTGAAGCAGTAGTTTTTCTTTAAAATAACAACTGATTTTTGGCTTGTAGCAATTACTAATTTTCATATATTGAGCTTATATTCAGTAACATTGGTGACTTTTTTTATTTGAATATTTCCTACATAATTCTGTAATAAACAGTTATCAAAGGTAAAGACAGTTTTATTTGCATTTTTATATTTAATTTCTCTTTATTATGTTGACTGAAACTTTTACTACATTATTGAATAAAGTGATAATTGTAGTCATCTTCATTGCATTTTCTAGCTTTTAAAAGAAATACTTTATTATTTACAATCAAATGTGATTTTGTTTCTTATGAAGCTAACCAAGTTATTTCCTATTTCTGATATGTTGGGTTTTTCTTTTAATATGAAGGTGGCTAAAGAAGAGCAAAACCACTTATCATTATGTAAGGACAACTTGGATGAACTTACTGCTCATTTTCTCTGGTTGGATAAAAAGGGAAAGTCAACTATGTTGCTAGGCAACATTGTTGTGGTAAACTGTGACCTTTATGGGTGAATGTATCTTGAAGTGGGAAGAACTGTACCTGGGCTTTAAATTCTTGGTTAGAAGTTAGAAGCTGTAGCTTTGAACTTCCCTGGGTGTACTCGCTTTTCAGAAGTGGGTGGTATATCTTTTGTGGGAACTCGGGAAGCACTGCTGAGACCATTAGATGACCTTGGTTTCTCTTTGGGATGTGAGGCTTTTAACCTGGCACAGCTGTGTACCTGAGTGGTCATCTGGATGCCAGAGAAATCAAACTGCACCGGTAAGAGGTTCTTCAAATACCATATCTTCATTGGAGGAGTCCTTACCAAATCCACAGGCCATCCAGAAACTGACCTGTTAGCACTCGGTTTTCTTTTTCGTGCTTCCTGAGTAGGTGGCTGCTATGTGTGGCCTTTGGTAATTGGGTAGCTACAGTTTGAAGTCCCACATGGGCATTGCACAGGGCCTGCGAACAAAATACAGAAAAAAATGTTTGTTGGGGCTGCTCTGAGTTTATATCTCTGACATATCACCCTCAAACTATAATTTTGCACATTAGAATATTCATTTTCATCAACAATAAATAAATAATATCCACTATAAATATTAAAATTTTGAACATAAACATATACCATCTTTTAAAAAATTGTCTTATTCTATTATACATTTTCCAGCATCAAAATAGTTTTTGCTACTAAACTTAATATTTTAGACTCTGTCCTCCAGTGGGTAGATATTTACTACTCTAACATGACTATGAAAATTAAATAAAATGAAAAATTTAGGGCTGGGAATATAGCTTAGTGGTAGAGTGTGAGACCAGCGTTCTGTCTGTCTCCAGCATTAGCCAGGTATGGTTCCTGGTTATTGTATTTGATGATGTTGATATGACTTTTTCATCAGTATAGAAAGTTCTAGTGCATGGACTCTAGACTTTTTATTTATCTCGGTTATCAGGTTTTTCTATTTTTATGGAATATGCTCTTTACTGTAAGAAACTTCTGGATGGATCAGTCAGTATCTTTCAGGGACAATATTGAAGACCCCAGTTTATTGCTTATAGAATGATCTGTTAGAAAAATACTTCCCAGATTTGAGTACCAGGACAAGTTATATTTCTCCCCTATGCTTATCTTATCATCATATCCAGAGCTGGTTTCCCCTTTTTGCTTAGTCTACCAGAGAATGTAGTGTCAAATTTATAACCTTCTGTCCTGTAAATTTGTATGCTTTAATTTTTTTTTGTTTAGATTTTTAAGGCTCTGATTTTAACTTCCTAGAGTGCTTATTTTCTTGTCCAAATTTTTGTTGTTATAAAATGTGATTTTATTGTAATTCTTGCATTTTGAGGAGGTGGGGTATACATACAGTATAATGAATAAATATCTTAAAAATTTTGATTGACACTCATTGCTGTAGTCCCTAAGAATATCAGTAGTGCGAAGGACTAGTCAGTCCTTGGCTACTGCTACTGACATCAGCCACCCAAGTAATCCACGCTGGGTTGCTGTAGAGTGTCTGAGAATACACACCTGTCATAAAGCCAGTTTAGCTTTTCTAAAGTGTTTTTAATTTTCAGAATGGTATTTGAAGAACCTCTTAGTGATGCAGTTTGTAAAACCTTTCGGGCTTTTCAGTGTTGCTAGGAAAAGTCAACCAAAGAGCGTGTTTGAGTATTTTATTCCAACCAGCAAACAGGGTTTGAATAAAGACAGTACTGTTTTGTCTCTTTATGGAGGAAGAGTTCTTTTGGGTAACAAAGAATATAATTTTGAGTATACATATCTTCTCAGTGAAGAAACACCACAGTGCTTTTTTCTTTCTTCCATTTATTCTGGAACTTATAAATAGGTAACATTGTATTTTTTTTTTTTTTTTTTTTTTTTTTGGTGCCGGGGATTGAACTCAGGGGCACTCAACCACTAGGCCACATCCCCAGCCCTTTTTTGTATTTTATTAGAGACAGGGTCTCACTGAGTTGCTAAGTGCCTCGCCATTGCTGAGGCTGGCTTTGAACTCGCGATCCTCCTGCCTCAGCCTCCCAAGTGCTGGGATTACAGGCGTGCGCCACCATGCCCGGCTTGTATATGTTTTTTTGCATTTTAAATTTTACAGCTTTTCATGTTTTTGAAAACGAAGTAATTTGCACATTTCAGGCCAGAAGGTGAATAACTTTATAAAAAATACAATCAGCCTTGACAAAAAGAGGTCAAAGGACTAAGTGTTCTATGTTGATGTTGAACAGATTTGGACAGTGTGTTGGATTCTACACTTTCTTGTTGCTGAAGCAAGGGAAAGAAGTGCAGAATTCTATAGTTTTCCTGTTCTGACAACCAGAAGCATGTAAACATCTGCAGAAACCAAACATTTCCTGGAACTAAACTTGAGCAGAAATTTATCACGTGGATCTTTGTTTAACAGACCCAGTGAAAAATATCTTCAGCCACACTTGCGTAAATGCTCTAGGCGTGCAGCTCACGTGGATCAGGTTCTCTGAAGGCACAGTCAGGAGGTGCATGTCCCAGGCACGTGGCCGCCGAGTGGGAAGGAGTTCAGGGGGCTGTGCATCCAGGGCTGTGCTGTTTGGAGCTTAGAAAAAGTTTAGAAAGGAGTGTAGAAAAAGTTGCCCTTGTTAATAGGACTGTTAGATTTTATTTTCTGCAAAATATTAGATGTTGTCTGTATGGTTTTTGAATGAGGGCCAGTTTTATTCTGTTCCCCTTCAGGTCCTCTAACAAATGACTATAGTGGAGATATTTCATTTTGATGATAAATGTGAAGCTTTTAAGCTTGGAAGGAAGCAAACAACATTCTTCAGGGGACTTTGAAGAGCTGGGCTAATATTCTTGCCCACACAGAAGTCTACATCTCGTTCAGAGTGAAGGGCAACAATAGGAGCTTTATTTTTTTCAGGGCTTGTGTTCATTAATACAGGTTTTTACAGCAGAAGTAAATTGTCTTTCCAACAAATGTGACATGGAAGAAACAGCTTGTGCCTGAGATATTTGAGGGACAAATACAGCCAACCATCCATCTTTTCCAGGAAAATCTAAACTGAAAAACTCTAGTATGGTCATAATAGTGCAGTTTCTGCTATGAATGCTGTATTCCTTTGGCCTAGTAGGGTGAGTTAACAAGAAAATTACAACTTCGCTTGCCCTGTAGGTTTAAGATTGATCTTCACATGCATACCAGATTTAGCAGTCCTAATAAGGTGTTAATTATCATCTGTTCATAATGGTGAAAACTGACCAGTAATTTTTTTTAGGCCAAATCACAGATATCTAGCAATATAAGATGTGCTCCTGGAGCTTAGGGAGCTAACTTGGGTAATTTTGAAGTGTGATGATATGTACCTATTATCATAAAGTTTTTTTTTAATGAAGATTAAATATGATAATGTGGATGAAATGCCTGGGATTTTAAAAGTTTAATTCTTCATCATTTCTTACATTATTGATAACATGTTGTTCTTCTAGAATTTATATACTAGATCCTATAGATAATATTTTTAGGTGTCCTGGGATCATAAATATTTCCTATCCTAATTTCATTAGTGTTGATTTTTAGCAACTCATATTCATTAAATTTTGGGTTGATGATAATTCAGAAAAGAATGCAAATGATTTTAAATGAAACAAATTTTAATAGTGTTTTACAGTAAAATGATTGGGCCAAAAATCCAACTTGCTCCAGTTTTATCTGTGAAATTTAGTTGAGCACATAGAGATTGAATTTTATCTGTGCAATTTAGTTGAACACACAGAGATTGATAAAAAGATTGATAAAATGTTTTCAGTGGACAATACGGACTAAGACTAAGGGGAGGCTTAAAGTCTAGGTGTTAAAGAATGCAGACTGTCCCTCTGTGAGTGTCATGTAGCTCTGGGCAGATGGACTTGGTTATGAAGAGGAAATTGAAGGCTGTGGAGAGATGTACCTTGGGGAGAGTTTGGACAATTAGAGCTGCACTCCAAGGACCACAGAAGAGCCTTGCAGAAAGAATACAGCCACAGCTAGACTCTCTGTCACTTTTCTTCCTACAACCTTGTTTAATCTTCTGCATAGCTACAAAATCTCTGTACAGACAGTGCAGCAGATCGACAATAAGAGCAGTGTGAGCATATTTTTTAGTTTTTTTTTTTTTTTTACATTATGATTATACACAACAGTGGGATGCATTGTTACATATTCATACGTGTATACAATATAACTATATAATTTGGTCAATGTCATTCCTAGCTAGTATTCCCTACCCGCTCTGGTCCTTTCCCTATACTTTCCTGATTTCCCTTTGATTTTCATGAGACCCCCTTTTTTCTTTTCATTTTTTCCTCTCTAGCTTTCACACAGGAGAGAAAACATATGACCCCTGACTTTCTGAGTTTGGCTTATTTCACTTAACATAATGTTCTCAAGTTCCATCTATTTTCCTGTAAATTACATAATTTAATTCTTATGGCTGAAAAAAACTCCATTGTGTGGATATACTACATTTTCTTTATCCAGTCATTCACTGACAGACACCTAGGCTGGTTCGATAGTTTGTTTATTGGGAATTGTGCTGCCATAAAACATAGGTATGCATGTAGCAGTATACTAAGCTGGCTTTGATTCTTTAGGATATATACCAAGTAGTGGTATAGCTGGGTCATAGGGTGGTTCCATTCCTAGTCTTTTGAGGAACCTCCAGACTGATTTCCATAGTGGTCATACTAATTTACAGTCCTATCAACAGTGTAAAAGTATTCCTTTTTCTCCACGGTGTCTCTAGAATTTATGATTGCATTCTTGATGGCTGCTATTCTAAATAGAGTAAGATGAACTTTCAATGTAGTTTTGATATATGTTTTCCTGATTGCTAAAGATGTTGACTATTTTTTCATAGATTTGTTGGCCATTTGTATTTCTTCTTTCAAGAAGCATTGTTCGGTTCATTTGTTCATTTATTAATCGGGTTGTTTTTTTGGTGTTAAGATTTTTGACTTCTCTAAATATTTTGGATATTAATCCTCTGTCAGAGTCATAGGTAAAATATTACTAAGTAGACGTACCTCCCTCCAAGAAGGAAGCAGTCGGACAATTGTGGGATAAGTTGAGAATGTTTAGTGTTGATCATTGAGACCTGAAGGTCATATTTTATATTGTTCTACTTAATTCTTCAAGTTAGTAGCATTCTTGTAATATAGGGAAATTAAAATTAGAGAAGCAGATATGATCAACAATGACAAGACTGTGTGCAGTTATTGCACAAAATCTGTAACTGACATGATCTGTGCTTTCCAGGAACTTGCTCATGAAAACAGTGGGTCTGGAGACAGAGTGGAACTGCCTGCCCATGGTAGGATTAACATAACATTTCCAGCCCTTTGTTATTGAAAATATATCAGGGACCTGTTATGTGCTAGCATGTTCTTGTCACCAGGTGGATATAGGATTGCACGAAGTAAAAAAATTCTCCCCTTGAGGAGCTTAAATTCTCCATAGAGACGAGAAAAGTGCGTGGGTAATAGAGATACCTGGTGGAGGGAATAGAAATGAGTGAGCAAATCTAAACAACAGTAAATCAGGGTTAGGGAATGTAAAGCATGATGCTGGTAAAGAGGAGTAGCGTGTAAGAGCGTGGCCAGAGAAGGCTTCCTGGGTAGATGGGCACTGGAGCTTGGCCCCTGAAGTGGCCGAGCGTGGGCCACGCAGGTGGTTGTGGAGAAGCATGTTCTGAAGAGAGAGCAGCATGAGCACGAGTGTGTCCACGTCCTCCAGGAGCTGCTGGAAGGTGATGGGACAGGAGTGGGATGAGCAAGGGAGGAGGCAACATGGGGCCCGTCATGCACGACTGTCACTCTAAATGAGAAGGGGTGCAATTGGTGGGTTTTGAGCAAAGGCGTGGCGTGATCTGACTTTGTCTCTCCAAGACCAGACTGGCTTTTCATTTTGAAAACAGTGTACAGTAAGGTAAGGGAAGAACCAGCTGGCAGGCTCTTGCAGTATTCCAGATGGAGACGAGGGAGGTGCGAATGGCAGGAGTGGGTGGAAGTAGGGAGGAAGAGCTGGGATTTAGGTGTATTTTTAAGAGAGAGAGCCAAAGAAAAGTTCAGGATGATTTGAGGATTGAATTGTCATTTACTGAGATGGGGAAGCCTGTCATAGTGTGTCAGCCCAAGGGGTTCATCTGCAGTCTGGCACTGCATGATGCCTAGTGTGGAATGTCTATTAGACACCGAAGGAGATGCCAAGTAGGTGGCTGAATGCATCCATCTTGAATTTGGGGAGAAGGTCTAGGCTCTCATGGGTGGTATTTAAAGTGACTTGTTTGAAATGACCAGGAAGGGGAAGTGTAAGAAGTGTGAGGACTGGGAGCTCTGGGTCACAGCATGCAGAAGTTGGGAGAATGAGAATTCTTGCTAAGGAACAGACAGTGAAGTACAAGGGAGTCAGGAGGAGGTGGTGGCCTGGCAACCAGGCAGAGAAAGTGTTCAGAGAGGAGAGTGATCAGCTGTCAGTACCACCACTGAAAGGTCTAGTAAGGTAAGAACTGGAAATTGACCATTAGATTTAGTGAAATGATCTGAGCTGCTTTTTGCCCAAGTAGACATCTCTCTAGGTAATGGTGGTATCTGTCTCATAGTGGTTGTGATGAACAATTTAAACTGATGAAATAATTAATTTAAAGTGCTTGTCTTCCTATCTGGTTGTTGGGTATTTCAAGGTGAAAGTCATGGGTGGTTTTAACAAGAGTACCTGCAGTGGGGCAGTGGGGATAAAGGCCTGACTGAAATGAGCTCAGGTGAAAATGGGAAGAGGTACTCAACTCTTGAGCTTCCTATAAAATGGGAGTGTGAGCTTTTGGGGGCCAGGGGCGGAATATTATAGTTTGGATGTGAGGCATCCCCCAAAAGCTCCTGTGTGAGACAATGCAAGAAGGTTCATTGAATGAACCCCCTGATAGAGATTAACTGAGTGGTAACTGAAGGCAGGTAGGTTGTAGCTGGAGGAGGGGGGCATTGGGGGCATAACTTTGGGGTATATATATCATCTGGCAAGTGGAGATCTCTCTCTCTGCTTCTTGATCATCGTGTGATCTGCTTTTTGATCATCATATGCGCTGTTTCCCTCTGCCATATTCTTCCACCATGATGTTCTACCTTACCTTGAGCCCCAAGGAATGGAGCCAGCCTTCTGTGAACTAAGACCTCTGAAACTATGAGCCCTCAAATAAACTTTTCCTCCTCTACAGTTGTTATTTATTTATTTATTTACTTATTTTTTGGTACCAGGGATTGAACTCAGGGGCATTAGACCACTGGGCCACATCCCCAGACCTTTTTTGTATTTTATTAGAGACAGGGTCTCACTGAGTTGCTAAGTGCCTCGCCATTGCTGAGGCTGGCTTTGAACTCGTGATCCTCCTGCCTCAGCCTCCCCAGTGCTGGGATTACAGGAGTGCGCTACTGCGCCTGGCTCTACAGTTGTTCTTATTGGGCACTTTTAGTTACAGCAGCAAAAAGCTGACTAAAATACCTGTGTTCAAGTTTCTATTTACTTACTTGCTTTGTGGTCTTAGGCAAGTAATTCCTCTAAATGCCATTGGTAAATTTGGAATGATTACAGTATTTGCTTTATTGGGTTACTTTTGGGATTAATGTCACAGCATAACAGTAAATTGTTTAGCTGAGATACTGGCACACAGCAAGTGCACAATAAATTTTACCTCTGGTCATTAACAAAATAGAGAGATGGTTAAAAATGTGATCTCAGCCGGGCACGGTGGCGCATGCCTGTAATCCCAGCACTTTGGGAGGCTGAGGCAGGAGGATCGCCAGTTCAAAGCCAGCCTCAGCAATCGCGAGGCACTTAGCAACTCAGTGAGACCCTGTCTCTAAATAAAAATACAAAAAAGGGCTGGGGATGTGGCCCAGTGGTCGAGTGCCCCTGAGTTCAATCCCTGGTACCACAAAAAAAAAAAAAAAAAAAAAAAAAAAAACGTGATCTCTACATCCTCATGAAGTTTTTCTTTCTTTTTTTTTGGGGGGGTGGGTACCAGGGATTGAACTTGGGCACTCGACCACTGTGCCACATCCCCAGACCTTTTTGTATTTTATTAGAGACAGGGTCTCACTGAGTTGCAAAGTGCCTCAGCAATGGCTACTGCTGAACTTTGAACTGGCTTTGAACTCGTGATCCTCCTGTCTCAGCCTCCCAAGTGCTGGGATTACAGGTGTGCGCCACTGTGCCCGGCTAAGTTTTTCTTTTTAATATTTTTAAATTATAGATGGACACAATACCTTTGTTTTACTTATTTAGTATTTTTATTTGGTGCTAAGTATCGAGCCCAGTGCCTCAAATATGCTAGGCAAGTGCTCTACCACTGAGCTACAACCCCAGCCCATGGAGGTTTTTTGTTTGTTTGTTTTAATTTTTTTTGTAGTTGTAGATGGACAGAATGCCTTTATTTTATTTGTTCCTTTTATATGTGGTGCTAAGGATCAAACCCAATGCCTCACATATGCTAGGCAAGCAGCTCTGCCACTGAGCTACAGCGTCAGCCCCTATGGAGTTTTTATAGATAGGGTTTTCTACAGGTTTTGATGAAAGCTTTGTAGGAACAGATAGAATACTTTTGAGAGAGGAGAGTAGCATGGTATAATTTAAATGGGGGCCATATGAAAGCATCTATGATAAAGACAGCTCTGACTGAGAAGGTCCTGCAAAAGCCCCGGGGGCGGGGGAGAAACTGGTGCTTTGAGGGATTTGACAGCAGGCCACTGTGTTCTGGGAGGTAGGAAGGGACCAGGACATGCAGGGCTTTGAAGGCTCTGTTAGGGAGTGTAGATCATATCCTCAGAGCAAGTAAGCCTTTGAAAACTTTTAAGGTGAGAAGTGATAGGGGCAGATTGGCATTGAAGGGACAAACTACCTGTGATGAAGTATGTTCTCTTGAATGGGTTGGAGGGGCAAGAGTGAAGAAAAACCTACCAATTTATGCAAAAGACAGTATCTGAAAATAATCTAAGCTGAAATATTCAGTTTTGGTACAAATATAGAATTGAGAATATCCTGTTTAGCAGTTTGCTTTGAGCTTACAGTGGTTCCTCAGTACCTGCAAGAGCATCTTCTTGGTAAAGATAATGTCAGTAGAGACATAAAGTTGCATTCAACATAAAGTGAAACTTTGAAAAATATTGTGGCAACTTTGTGATAAAGTAAAAAATAAGAATGTACTAATTATTTTTCTAGGAAAAATACTGGTGATATGACACGAGAGACAGATTCTAGAGACAGATTCTCTGTTAAGAAAACTGATTATGGTGCATGACTAAATACCAAGATCAATCAGCTTACAATGTTTTTAGTGCTCATATATTAAAAAGACTCAACATCGCTGGCAATTAGAGAAATGCAAATCAAAACTACTCTTTTAAGATTTCATTTCACTCCAGTCAGAATGGCAGCTATCAAGAACACAAACAACAATAAATGTTGGAGAGGATGTGGGGAAAAAGGCACACTCATACATTGCTGGTGGGACTGCAATATGGTACAACCGATATGGAAAGCAGTATGGAGATTTCTTGGGAAAATGGGAATGGAACCACCCTATGACCCAACCATCCCACTCCTGGGTCTGTTCCCAAAGGACTTGAAAACAGCATATTACAGTGACACAGCTACCTCAACGTTTATAGCAGCACAATTCACAATAGCTAGGTTGTGGAACCAACCTAGATGTCCCTCGGTAGATGAATGGATAAAGAAAATGTGGTATATATACACAATGGAATTTTACTCAGCAATAAAAGAGAATAAAATAATGACATTCGCAGGTAAATGGATGAAGTTGGAGAATATAATGCTAAGTGAAATCAGTCAATCTCAAAAATCCAAATACCGAATGTTTCCTCTGATATAAGGAAGCTGGTTCACAGTATTGTTGGGTCAGGGTACATAGGAGGATTAGAGGAACACTATAATGGTCAAAGGGAAGGGAGGGAGCAAGGGGGGAAGGGGGGAAAAAGTGGTTGAATAAGACTGATATCATTATTCTAAATGCATGATTGAAGACTTAAATGCTGCGAATATACTTTGTATACAAACTGTTTTATGTAAAAAGATGCTCTATATGTATAGTATGAACTGTAATACATACTACTATAAATAAAAAATTTAAAAAAAACCCTAATTAAGAATTAGTGGTTAGAGCTTTATTCAAGTGTTAAATATTCTCTTACGTTTTTTGTGAAGAGTATACATTGAAGTCTAAAATAAGTCCAGTAATGTAATGTTCTTCTTAAAACTAAAAAGCAGCTTTATCACAAAAAAAAAATAAAAAGAAACCTTTAAAATTTGCTTCAATGTAGTAATTACACATTTGCTTTATTTTTTAGAATAAAATCAACGTCATCTAATCAGTTTACTTGGTCAATAAGTAAATCTTTCAGAAGCTCCCCTTTCCACTTTCAAACGTGTCTATTAGTTTGGGTCATAAGTTACTTGGTTATCAGACCGGTAGGAAAAGCCATCAGTGCAGGATGCATATTTTATTGTGGCACCTTAGGCTTCTCCCTGAGAGTTCTTAAAACGTAAAAGCAGTTTTGATACCAACTGTTGCAGTACCAGGTCTCCCCAACACTCCCAAGGCCGTGAATTAACTTACCCTGAGCCCTCATTTAAAAAAAAAGAAAAGAGGAAGCAGAGATTACTTCCTATCCAGGTAGTCACTTGCTAGAGGTCTGTCTAGCAAGTTTTCTTTCTCATACACGCATTTTATTCATGCTTTTCAGGGTTAGGAGGATTGGGGTGTTTGCCATCTGGAGTTCCTCTGCCTCACCCAGACCAGCTCAGAGCCGCCAGTTTGCAGGAGATGATTGATAACATCCTGTTCACAGTCCAGTGAGTAGATGCTGCCTGGTTTGTTTTACTGTTTTTAAAGAAGTAACATATTAGAATTTTAAAGTTTTAAAATATAATGCACTTAATTGGGTTCTTTAAATTTACTTGTTGAAAAATGGTGGCAGTTACACTGATAATTCTTGTAGAGTATTTATAAATAATGGGATCCTGGGAGAAATTAATCCCCTGATAAAAAAGTTATGAAAATATTTTCTACACATAATAGTTCAGTTTTTAAGAAACACAGCGAAGACTCAGATGCATATATTAAACACTTCAAAGCAATCTCTTTAGTGCTTTATTTCACTTACTTTAAAAGAGTCTAGATAGTCTAGAGGTCCAAATATATTTGTAAAGCAACTTCATAAATTGTTTTAGTGCAACTGTATTTCTATAAAGATTGTCTTTTAATGCAGGATGAGTTTCAGTTAACCTAAGATAAATACCAGTTTAGTGGAGATTACATTTTAATAGTTTTTTTCTATTTGAAGATAGTGATTTTTTTATGTGTGTGCTAATGTGGGTAAGATTATAGACTCTCTAGATTTAACTTTGCTTCTTAATGGAAGACTAGAGAAGAAGGCTGTTTGTTCTTACCAGTCAAAACACCTGGGTGAGGTGTAAGGCACTCAGTCAGTTAACTTGATGTAAGTGGTTTCTCAGAATAAAAGCTATTATCCCTTTTGGTATATCCTTTGAAGTTGTTTTGACAAAACTAGTAAACCCTGAGGTTGTATCAGAGCCTTGTTTTGGAATCTTTTCTTTTTTTTAATTTTTTTTTTTTTAGTTGTTGATAGACCTTTATTTTATTTATTTATATGCAGTGTTGAGAATCTAACCCAGTACCTCACACATGCCAGGAAAGTGCACTACTGCTCAGTCTCAATTCCAGCCCCAGCCCCAACCCCAGCCCTAGAATCTTAAAAATAGTGGATAAATCTATAAGATATTCCATACTACAATGGGATTATTTAGTTTTGGTTTAGCCAGTGGCAACCACTGGCTACACTTACTTATTGAGCATTTGAAATATGGGTAGTACTAATTGAGATATGCTGTGCATAAAATATATACCATATTTGGAAGACTTAATGACTATAATATTTTATTGATTTTTGAAAATTAATTATATGTTGAAACAGTATTTTGGCTATTTTGATTAAAACATCACTAAAATTAATTTCATCTGTTTTCTTTTACTTTTTCCATGTGACTGCTTATAAAATTAAAATTACTTTTTGACTTAGCCTGGCATGGTGGCATACACCTGTAATCCCAGTGGCTCAGGAGGCTGAGACAGGAGGATTGCAAGTTCAAAGCCAGCCTCAGCAAAAGTGAGGTACTAAGCAACTCAGTGAGACCCTGTCTCTAAATAAAGTACAAAATAGGGCTGGGGATGTGGCTCAGTGGTTGAGTGCCCCTGAGTTCAATCCCCAGTACCAAAAAAAAAAAAAATTACCGTGACTTGAATTATGTTTCTTTTGTATTAATTGGTCTGCATGTAGATCAATTAATACAAATCTATGTTGTTTAAGAATATGATTCTTTGATGAAGTATTTGTTGAATACCTGCCATGTGCCAGACAGTATTGTAGGCACTGGTGATATGGTAGCAGACAAAGCGAACAAAGATTGCTGCCTTGTGGAGCTGACCTTCTAGCAGGGAGACACTAAGACTAAGAGCAAATCAATAGGTAAATGTACAGCAAGCACACTAGAGAGCAGAAATGTCTTCAGGAAAATGTGAGGCAGTCAAGGGTTGGGGATTCGGTGATGAACGGGATGGTTAGGGAAGGCTTTACTGAAAAGATGATATTTGAATAAAGCCTTGAAGAAGGCAGGGAAAGAGCCTGAAGGTAATTGGGGGACAGTGTTGGAGGCAGAGGGAATAGCAAGTGCAGAGACCTCGGGGCAGGAGCTTGCCTGGCCTGCTGGAGGAGGCTGGGGGTGGGAGGGGTGAGGGAAGTGAAGAGAGGAGACAGGAAATGGATGGTCCCATCACATAAGTAGTGGTTGTTGTGATGGGTT
The DNA here is from genome assembly GCA_025594165.1 of Tamias sibiricus. Taxonomy (NCBI): domain Eukaryota; kingdom Metazoa; phylum Chordata; class Mammalia; order Rodentia; family Sciuridae; genus Tamias; species Tamias sibiricus. The sequence goes on from CM046664.1 coordinate 154,240,124, forward strand.
GGGCTTCAAATGAGATGAGAAAAATAGAGTTGGTTTTAGGAAGACAAGTGACCTGATCTTTCTTTTGAACCTATGATTTGAATCCTCAGGGATAGGAGTATTTGCAGGGGTGGAAGCAGAGAGAGACCTGATTCCAGGCTACTGCTGTGACCAGGGTGAGAGACATTGGTGCCTGAGGTCATAGACAAGGGATGAGGTGATAAATGATGCGTTCTAGTTTTATGTTGTGAAACTGGATATGGGACAAGAGAAAGGGGTGTCAAGGAGGACTCAAAAGTGGTCATCTGGACAGCTGAGGAGTGGAGTTGCCTGTTGCTGAGGGGGGCGGGGAAAGGGGTTGTGGAGGAACCAGTTTGGAACAGCAGTAGGAGCAGATGGGGCCACGTGTAGTTTTGAGATGCCCCTGTAGACATGGAGCAGAAAGGCCAAATAGGCAGAGTCTAGAGGTCAGCTAGGGGTCAGGGTTGAAGAGGAAACTTGAAGTCATCATCACTTAGCTGTAATTCAGGGTCATAGGAGGGGTTGAGACCACCAAAGGAATGAAAGTAGATAGAAAAGAGGGGTGACCTAAGGTTGGGAGATGGACATGAGTGGACACGCTGATATTCTAGACACCAGGGGAAGAAAGCGTTTCAGGAAAGGAGTGGCCAGTCTTGTCAGTGCTGCTGGTGGGCTAGGGCAGGTGCCAGCTGAGAGTGCAGTTGCTGGTTTTAGAGGAGGACACTGGTGACCTGGACAGGAGCAGCTAGGGAACGGGTGGGCACAAAAGCCAGAGTGGAGTAGATTCAGAGGAGGTCGGAGGTAAAGAGAGTGGACACAGACCTTCTTTTGAGGAATTGTGGAGCCAAGATTGGCCAAGGACTTTTCGGTTTTGCTAAGATGAGAGAAATCATGATGTCTCTCCCAAGGCATGTATGCAAGACATTTCAAGTTCTTTTTCTGAAATGACCCCCCAGCTTTGTGACATTTAAGGAACAGCAGCTGTGCGTGTGTGTGATCTGCCTGGGATGGAACTGATTTCCTCCTTGGAGGATGTCACAGAATTGTGTTTTGGGTGTGTGTGTGTGTGTGGCGGGGGCGGGGGTGGGGTGGGAGGGGGTGGAGAATGAATGAATATAAATGAGAATAGAGATTGGCTCTGACCTTGCCATTTGCCTTTGCAGTCATGAAATCTGGCATTATTTCTTCTTATTCAGCACTGCCAGTCACATCCTCTAATTCAAAACCTAAGGCAATATGTATTAAAACTAGTTCTCAACTAAAAATGTTGAAAAAGCTGGTGTTTGGGGGCTAATTTTTTTCCTTCCTCCCCTTTTTTTTGGATAAATTTAAGTATCATCTATATTATTTTTTTCTCTTACCTAATTGAGTTGCATTTCTGGTACTAAAGGACAAAAACAAAAAATGGTCATAGGCAGGTGGAGATAAAGAGGTTTTGCAGGCAACTCCAAGCCTCGCTTTACATAGAGTAGCCAGGGACAGCACCCCAGTTCTGGGGAAAGCTCTGACCCCAGCAGTTTTCTTTAGTTTGGAGTAGAAGGCAGATTATTGAGTGGCCCAGAAGAATAAAATGTGCTTCTGTTATCTTTTCATTACTTTTAAGGAAGTTACTGAAACATTTGAAGAAATTGAGGCTAAGACATATCCAGGGTCACACAGTGAAACATTGTTAGCACATCTAGATTTTAGATTTATTGGGAACTCTTAATCCCTCTGAATTTCAGTCCCAACAGGGTAAAATGAGGATAATATTTGCTTTGCTACCACATGCAGCCTTCAGGAAGATCAAATGAGGTATCAGGTGAAAAAATATAGTCAGCTGTAAAGCATTGGTTTGTAACAAGGAAGGAGTGGTGCGAGTGCAAGTGAGGCTTGAGGATTTTGAAAAAACTAGAGAAAAGTAGAATGTGAAAAAATCTGGGTTGAGTAATTATAGTACATAATAATGCTAATAGAATCTGCAAAAATTTGCTTTTTGCCTATGTCAGCCTTTGTTAACAACACCACAGAATTTGTCATATTGGGGCCATCGTAGATCTTTGTGGTCAAGAACTTTGGCTGAGGTCCAAGCAGTCGATCAGTTTATCTCCCAGGAGCCTCAATGACTGAACATCTGGATATTTGGTACTTTAGTGTAATGTTACCATGCTGATACTGTGGAAGAGTTGCTGTCGTAAAGGAAAATATTCAAGTTATGTTTTGTAGATTTCGTTGACCTGGAGAGCATTTCTATATTTGATATTTGAAGTGGAATTATAGTCACACTTTACTTTTGTATTATAATCCTACTTTATGTTAGTGTAAATTTAGAAGTTCAAAATGGGTAGCCAAGGTCATCATGTCCACTAATGATGATATGAAGAGGATGGTTGGGTTTCTTTCACAATAAAACAAGTAGCAAACTGAACAAGATTGTTCAAAACTGTCATTTCTGAGCACTGGATATCAACCAGAAAGGAAGAGGCAGTAAATTGAGAAGTGTTACTGATGTGCTAGATCTTTTGAGTAAGAAAAATGGGAGCATATGTGGCCTTCTTGCTTGAGGCTCCTGCTCTCTCCCACCCCTTGCCTCGGTTAGTGAAAAATACAGTTTTGCAAGCCGTGATAGACTCTGTTTGGAGTGGGGTTGAGGGTTGAGTATAAACTCACAGTTTTGCTTGTTCAAAATGGCATGCTCAATTCATAATGGAAAACCTACAGATTTGCTACACTGAGTTTGCGATTTGCTTGTTTGGAGCCACCAACCAGAAATTTAGCAGGCTGATCCTGGAAATGAGAAAGCCATAGGAGGACTGAGATAAGCTCTCCACCCAATCCTTGGCAGCTCAGGAAAGTCCAGCAAAAATTGAAAGCCAAGGAGAAGTGAGTACAACTTGAAGAATGCTCTTATCAACCCCAGTACAGCTCCATCAGCAGAGCATGTGGAAACCTAATAGGTGCAGTATGTGTGGGCACAACCACTGCCCAGATCACTGGCTGATCACTAAACTATGCAGGCATGACCATTAATAGTCATTAGGGAAATGTAGGTCCAAATCATAAGATATTGCTACACAACCACTGGAATGGCTGAAATTCAGAAGATTGACAGTGCAAGTGTTGACCAGGATGTGGAAGATCCTCACACATTGCTAGCAGGAGTATCAAGTGGTACAGCCATGATGAAAAAACGTCTGGCAACTTTGTAAAAAGTTTGACATATACTTAACATAGGACTCTGCACCCATTTCTCGGTAGGCTGTCGGGAGAAGTGACAATTTATATTGAGGCAGAGGGTTTATGTACAATGTTCATAGCAGTTTTACTTGTGATGGCCAAAAACTATACAGAATTTAAGTGTCTTTCAGCAGATGAAGGGATAAGCATGTTTTGGTTCATCTGTATACAATGGAATGCTGCTTAATAACGAAAAGGAGAGGACTGTTGATGTGGACAGCAATGTGTGTGGATCTCAGGATAGGGATGCTGTGTGAAAGAAGTCAGGCACCTTCCAGAAGCATCATACTGCCTGATTCCATTTAGATAAAATTCTAGAAACTGCAAACTAATGTGCAGTGATGGAGAACAGATAAGTGGTTGCCTGAAGATGGCTTGAGAAAGAAGGAAAAGAGTTCCCAAGGAAGGAATGCAGTGAAACATTTGGGAGTGATGTATGTATTCATTATCTGCGTTATGCTTGTTAGTTTCATGGTACATAATAAATCAAAACTAATTGAGTTGTATACTTTTGATATGTGCCATTTACTGTTTATCAGTTGCATCTCAAAGTTATAAAAAAATTGTACCCATTCAAAAGCCAAACAGATGTTCACAGCAGTGTTATTCACAATAGACAAAAACTAGAAACAGTCCACATCCATCAGCTGGTGAGTGGATAAACAGAATGTGCTGTATCCATGTCAGCCACAAAGGGGAGTGGAGTCCTGGTCTATGCTACTGAATGTGCAACACGAATGAACCTTAGAAATAGTTCGCCAAGTGAAGGAAGCCGATACAAAGAATGACACGTTGTACTACGCCACTTACCTGGTAGTTTGAGGACAGGCCAAACCACGGGTAGATGAGTGGTCTCTGGGGCTGGCGTTGGTGGTGGATTGGCTATACATGGGTGTGGAGAGGAACTGCGGGAGTAGAGAGAGCATCCTGGTGGTGGCTGTGCAGCTCTTAACTTAGAAAAAGTCCTCAAACCCCGCCCTGAAAATGGATGGCTTTCATGGCATGTTGGCATTCCTCAATAAAGTCACCAAAAATGGGTAGTTACTCAAACACAATTCTGTGAAGGATGACCACTTCAGGGAACTGGGCTATATTGCTAATTTCATTGCTTTGATGTACTTTGTTGAGACTCAGTGAATGACAGTTCTACGTTAGATACTCAATGGATTCTAAGGTTTTTTTTTTTTTGTTGTTGTTGTTTTTTTTTCTTTTTTCTTTTTGGTGTGTGTGTGTGTGTGTGTGTACCAGGGATTGAACCCAGGGGCACTTAACCACTGAGCCACATCCTCAGCCCTTTTTATTCTTCATTTTGAGACAGGATCTCACTAAGTTGCTTAGGGCCTCACTAAGTTGCTGAGGCTGGCTTTGAACTTGTGATTCTCCTGTCTCAGCTTCCTGAGCTTCTGGGATTACAGGTGTGCGTCACTACACCCAGCTAAATGCTAATTGTAACACTAATTGTTACTGGGTGTCTTTCCTAATTCAATTACCAGTGATAGCTATATTTCCCATGCATGTGAACGTAGGTGTAGAATGATAAGTATTATGCTTGGTAGCTGCTAACACTCCTCAAGGAAGAAATAGTAGCTTTTTAGATTTTGATTCTATTGTATTCTATTTATTTATTATTTATTGGCAGTGCTGAGGATTGAATTCAGGGACACTCTAAGGTATACCTCCAGCTTTCTTTATTTTTTATTTTGAGACAGGGTTTCAGTAAATAGCCCAGGCTGGACTTGAACTTGTGATACTCCTATTTCTACCATGGAGCTTCTGGGATTTCAAGGCATGTGCCACCATGCTCAGCTGTGATCCTATTCTTGTAAAATAGTTCAGATTTGTGGGGATGGGTTATCTTCCACCTTTCAGTTCTTCAGGAAAGAAATTGACAGTGGCTTACCACCTTTTATTTTTTAGACATAGAGGCATACCCTTGGGTGTCTGCCTATCTGCACAGTCCCACATATGTGGGGACATTGGTAATATGGGCATAAAATTCTTTAGGGGGACTAGATTGTGTACCCAAGGGAAGCCCTTCAGGACAGTTCCTGCTGGAGCTGACTATTTTCTGCACCAGACCAGAAATCAGACTCCTTGGAGCTAGTGATTTTGTGACTTTGCACCTGAATGTCCTCATACCTAAAGTAGGAGGTTGAGTTTCAGTGTCTTTCTGGTAGAAACTTTTTCCTCATTTTTTGAAAAAAAATTTTATTAGTTGTTGATGAACCTTTATTTATTTATATGTGGTGCTGAGAATCAAACCCAGTGCCTCACACATGCTAGGCAAGCACTATACCACTGAGCCACAACCCTAGCCCCGAAACTTTCTTCAATTTAATGAAAAATTAATGACCCTAGAATATTGTACCCATGATTTTGCCCAAGTCTAATGCAAATGAAAAAAAATCTGTTTTGGAAATAAGCAATTCTTCTTTTTTAAAAAAATATTTTTTAGTTGTCAATGGACCTTTATTTTATTATTTATATGCAGTGCTGAGAATTGAACCCAGTGCCTCACCATGCTAGGCACACTGAGCTACAACCCCAGCCCCAGAAATAAGCAATTCTTTGATGAAATTCACTAAGCCATTTTTCTTGATAAAGTGCCAGCTATTTAGCCAAATTGTACTTTTTCTCCTTTTCCCTTCCTCAAAGCAAGTCCATTATTCAACAGAGATTTATAGGGCACTCATATTTGTTAGGTATCCTAAAGATAAAGATGAAAGGATGACAGAAGCATGGACTCGGGGTGGGTGAGGCTGGTGTCTGACCTGCTTGAGTGGAGAGGAGAGGCACACACTTGGAGAGGGGCTGGGGGCCTTGGACCAGGGAAAGTAAGAGCCGAACTCCAAAGGATGATAGAACTTGGCTGTAGTCCAGGGTTGGGAGGGGGATTGTTGAGGGCTTTATTGAAAGTTATAGTCTTAGACTTAGGAAGGGAAAATAGAGCCAGGCTTCAGTAGCTGGGAGTGATGTGACTCTGTGACAGGTGGAATGTGGAGAATATGGGAGAAAAATTCAAGTTCTGCCTTGGTCTTCTGAGCAGGTGGTGGTATCCTTCACTGAAGTGGGGAATACAGAATACTCAGGGCTTTGTTCTGCTTATTGATTTGGGAAAGCATAACTCACTTTGGAGGTCTGTCAGGGGAATGCAGCGTATGATTGAGCTTTAAAGCCGATCCTCCTCCCACCAGGTGTCTGGCTTGGGGGAGGACACACACACAGCACTGGGGAGGAGAGTGGCCACTGGCGTGGTCTGCTGACGTGGCAGTCTGGTCAGGCAGGATCACCTTCACAGGTGAAGTCACTGTTGGACACTTGGGGGTATTTACAGAATAGAAAAATTATTGCCTATGAATTTAGTTATTTCCTTTTAATTATTTTTTCTCTACTTGATCTTTCATCTCCATTAATAAAGGGAAGGGCATTCTTTGTATTTCTTTGGTACAAAGAGAATAAGAAGGGCAAATATTAGAAGAGACTACCTAATCCTTTAGCTAATTTTACTTTTAGAACAACCTTGTAGGGGAGGTACCTTTAATTTTATAAATTCATGATGAAGATATTTTTAATAAAGGTGTTCAGAAATCAGTGAGTTAAAAAATTTTGGCACAAGCCATTAACACAAAATATTAATCCGCTTGTTCATATCCATTGACACTAGGATGTAAATGAGAATGACCTGTTCCATTACTTTGGAAATTCTCATTATTTCTGCCTGTCCTTTAAGGACATACTTTCAGGAGCAAGTAGGTTGATGATACACAAAATAGAATCCTGTTCAAATACTTTTTGATAATGTTGGAAAAATAACTTTCTTATGAACCTTTTGCCCACTATTCACTTTCCTGTTTTGTTAATGATCACAGATATGCTGTATTAAACCTGGAAATATTACCGAAATAGTGCTTTGAAACTACATGAAGACTGCAGGAGTTAAAATTAGGTTCTCCCTGTTGCTTCAGGTTTATGTTTTAGTAATATGTGGTTAATATCTGCTTTAAATGTTGTCTTGGCAATTTGGTACCAATAATTACAAGATGAATAGACCCTGTGGTCAGGAGCTGTGGTGGGCAGTGAACGGCTTTGAAATGTGACCCAGTTCTCTGGTTGATACCGCCAGGAAACAGGTTGCTTGGCCTCAGGTGGCTGTTTTTTTTTCTATAAAATGCAGACAGTCAAGGACTTGGTTCAGAGGTAGAAAAACTCAGGAAGGATTCCCTTGGGCTGGAGCGCAGCATGATCAGGCAGTTTCTTTTTGTACCACAAGAGGGCGTGCCTGTTTGTCTTAACCTGAGCTGAGGTTTGAATTCCTAAGATGTGGTTGAAAATTGAGAAATGGAAAGATAACTGGGAAATCAAGAAGTAAAAAAAAATTTTTTTTGGACAGTGATATACCTGGAACATTACAGTGGTGAAAAGAAGATATTTAATTCACATTCAGCAACAGTTGCTGCCTATGTCTGAGAATTTTGATTTTTTTTATTCTCCTTTGCTGTTTTTGTCTATAAATATTTTAATATCAAACATATGGAACCTAAAGTTTAATTTTTCAGTAGTTGGTTCTGAATAACTAATGATAGGCTAACTTACAAATTGGATCATTTGTGCTTGATGCTTTGGAGAGCTATAAAACCTGTTTACCTTAAATTAGTAAGTTAGAAAAAAAATCTTTGAACCCTTTCATCCTGTCCTCCCCACCCTACCCCCCAGTTCTTATTCTCTTCTTTTGAGCTTCTGGATCCTCTATGTGATGTTTTGCTGTCATGCATAGCTCAGAAGATTGGGTGGGAATGAGGAAAATGTTGTTCCTATGGCCCAACCCTAGGGATGTGGAACTCATTTTATTACACAGTGAAATTTTGAATTTGAAACCAAGATTAGAGCTCAACAGTGAAGTTGGCCATTGCGGAATTATGTAGTAAATGTGGAGAAACATTCAGTTGTGTCTCAGTTATGTTAATATTTCATGTGAATGTGTTCTTTGATTGAAAAATCTCACGCAGTCTCTATATTTTGTTATTATTTACATTACACAGAAAAATCATGAGCACTTTGTACTTTATATAACTATAATTATACCATAACATGTTTTGTATTGGAACGTGTTCTAAATTTAGAAAGAATAATTCCAGGCATCTCCTTTCACTTTGAATCCTACTTTCTATAAGTTTTTCTCCATGGTTTGTTTGTGGCAATTATGTACCATATAAATTCAGAGTCAAATGCTCTAGTCAAATCATGGTGCCATTATGTGTAAAACTTGACAGAATCAAAGTTATCCCTATAATTTCACTGCCATTTACTTGGAATTTGATAATTTCTTGAGGAGAAGAAAGATAAGTGGAATTGCTGTAGAAATTATGCATGATTTCTGTGTAGCAGCCTGTTTCAAGTGATCTTTGCTGGTACACCATGAGGCGTTGCAGACTTATAAATATGGTAAATACTTTTCAAGATTGCCACATTTAAAAAACGAAAGAAGGGAAAAAGAACTCTTTAGCTCTTTAGCGCTCTCTCTGTCTCTTTTCTACTCTCACCACCAAGAGGTTCGTTCTTGTTTCAAATGCAGGAATACCTTGAGACTCTGTTGCTACAGGCTTGCCATCTACTTGTTCATTGGGGCAGAAAGACAGTAGACACTGGTTGCACTGGTTGACACGGGCACAATGCTCTTCAGTGATTTTTTTTTTTTTTTTTTTAAATTATGGAATATTTCAGGAATACAAAGAAAGCATAAGGAGCACTGTAACTAACATACACACACACACACAATATCCAGTGTAATAATTTAAATGGTGTGCAGTCATTAAAACCCGTCTTCTTCCACAAGCCTGTACCCCTTCCCGCCTTCCAGAGATGGACATGTGTGTGCAAGTTTATATGTTACTAATTGTGCGTGTATCTCAAATGTAAGTGGCAGTGTTTCACTGCAAGCTGTATGCTGGTACGTTTTTGAAAATAAGATCAGAATTGTATCGATTGCAAGTCAGTCCGGGGAAGCAAAGGCTGTGAAGATTGAGATGGAGGAAGGTTGTTGAGAGATTTTGGGACTAATGCTTGTGGAAGAGGAGGAGAGGAGAGGGCAGAGGGAGAAGTTGGGCTGCAGTGTGGCCACAGGGAAGGCCTCTGGGGAACCTGTAGGGAGCCTCCAAGGATTGCCCAGGCTGGGGTGGGAGCCGGGCCTCATGGCCTCATATTGACTGTTGTTGGATGAAGGCAGAGGTCTCTGGGCGCAGCACTCCTGGAAACTAGGGGACCTCAGCCACCCAGCTCCGCCTTCGCCCCGGTGTTTGCAAGTTGTACATGTTGTCCCAGTTTGCATTTTTACCCAATATTATGATTTTGAGATTTATTTATATTGATATCTATTAACTAATTCATTCATTTTAATTGTTTTATGGTGTTCAGTTTTATAAATGTCACTGTTTTTAAATACATTTTCCTACTGATTTAGTTTCTTGCAGTTTTTCACTATTGGAAAAAATGTGGGGCTGAGGTTGTGGCTTAGTGGTAGAGCGCTCGCCTAGCACGTGGGAGGCACTGATTTAGATCCTCAGCACCACATAAAAATAAATAAATAAACAAACAAAAATAAGTAAGTAAAGGTATTGTGTCCATCTACAACTTGAAAAATATTTTAAAAATGTGGCTGTGTTCATTCTTTTACATTCCACTCCTTAGTACACATACTCCAGGGTCTTAGGACCTGTGCAACTTCAAATTTAGTGGTCCTAATGAACTTACTTTCTGAAGAGGTTGAATCTCACCCAAGTCTTGTGGACACTTGTCATTGCTAGACTTTAATTGTGTCAATATTACAGGTATGAAATAATATCTCATTGTATTTTTATTTATAATTTTCTTCATTACTGATGAAATTGAGAATCTGCGTTAACTAGCTATTTGGTATGTGTTCTAATCACGTGACTATTCTCTGTTGGTGTCTCATACTTACTGATTTATAGGCAATATTTTTTTATTCTGCATATCAATTCTTTGTTATCTATATGTATACAAGTACCTTATCCTGGTTCTAGACTTGTTGTTCCCTTTTTAAATGCTGTTTTTTGTTAAATGAGATTTTCCTTTTAATGCAGTAAAACTTATCAGTTCCTTTTTGTGGGCATTGTTTCTTTGTGTCTTACTTTAAAAAATTATTCTTTGGGTCAAAGTCATATATTACATAATATTCTCCTCCCTCTGTTAACTAGTAAGAGTTGTGAAGTTTGCTTTTCACAGTTTTCATCTGCAGCCCATCCAAGGTTTTGTTTTTCCCATGGACCGCCGTGGTTTTAGTGCCCCGTGTCCAGCAGTGCACCATTTCTGCACTGTGTGCATGCAGACCGTCCTCTTTGTCCACCTACATATTTCTTTTGGTTCTGCTTGTCTATTTCTTATTTTCCTGCTTTACTTTCACACTTGCTTTACTATTCATTTATTTATTGCTTTATTATTCATTTATTCATTTATTTATTATGTCCTGTTTGTTGTCTGGTAGTTTAAATCCCCTCTCCACATTCTTCTTTAAAATTGTCCCTTATCTTTGCCTTTTGCTCTTCCACATACAACTCAAGAATTATGTTCCGTGAAAAGCCTTCCCTTGATTGAGGACATGCATTAAATTTATGGATTAATTTGAGGAAAATTGACCTCCTTTGAAGGTAGATGTTTTCTTTTTTTTTTTTTAAATACCTACATGGAGGTCTATTTACTGTGCATATAACTTTTATGACTCACCTTTTTATTCAATACTGACATTTTAAATGTTAATAGATTTCTTCAGCAACAATTTGATATCCACTTAGCCACTCCTTACTTGACTAGATTGTAATTCATTTAACCATGCCCCTACTGACATGTAGGTGAACATAATTCACAATGGATAACTATAGGATTCATATCTTTCCAGTCATGAAATTATATGTAGATCCTCAGCTATAGTCTAGTAATGCTAGGAGTTTTATATAGTTATTTATATGAGATGTGTTTAGGAGTAAAACTTGAGAAAAATACCTCACTTAATTTTTTTCCTATATGGTTGCCAATTTTTGGATGCTTTGTCCTTTTTGCCGACTTGGTTTGGGTGTTTAGTTTGACCATTCTCAGGGACTGTCAGCAGTGTGGTGCTGAGCCAGGTACTCAATAAATGTTTGAATAACAAGCCAGTTTGTAAGGTTGGTTTGGTTATCTGATGCTTTATTCCTTTCCACTGGTGCATCTGTCCATCCTAGATGACTGCCATGCTGTTTTAATTACTGGAGTTGTGTAATAAATTTGTGTGCGGCAGAGCACTGTCATTATTACTGTGATTATGGTTTTTTTCAGGATTTTTTTTCTGGGCTATTTCTGCATCATTTTCTTTCAGATGAGCTTTCAGATAATTTGGTCAAGTTTCCAAAAAAACTATTATGATTTTGATTGACAGAATGTTGATGTTCTGAAAACATTTAAAGACATTTGTTTTAATTTTCTGGCCTGATGAGTGTTACATATTCTTCTAGTTTATAAATCTTGGAACTTTTTGGTTAGAGCACATAAATCCCCAGATTTCTTTTTGGTTTGATATTCAAGGCAATTAAATAAATACGTTGCAGTAAACACTATCATGCCACGTTTGTTTTGTAAAGACAAAATATTTTTCTGTACCAATTAGCACATAAGGGCATCCCCACCTCCTTACAAAACATGGTGAACTGGTACCACGCATTTCCTAACTGGGCTACTTTCTCCCATGAAGCTTTAAAGGAGTTGTGTGTCCCTGCTCCTGATGTCCCTTAAGGATGGTAGGGAAGTAGGATACAGAGCCCTGTGGTGTCCGTGTCACTTCTTCGCAGCACCTGCTTGGATTCTGTCAGTGGTATTTGCTAAGTGAAGTCTGAAGGCTGCTTTGTCATGTGTTTTCACAGAGCACTGATGGCCTGTGGCCAACCTGTTTAGGCTTTGTCTTTTTTTTTTTTTTTTTTCCTTGCATAAAATTGCCTGTTTTTCACTTCAGATGGGGGTGTGAGGCAGTTCTGAGTTGTTTGTTCTTGTCATATGCACGGCCATCTGTGGTCTCCTGGCATCTCAGACAGGTTTCCAAGTTGGCCAGGGTGTCCGTTGGTCAACTTGCAGAACGGTCAGGATCCCGGCCTGGGCCTGTCCCTGTTGGTGTGACCAGTGCCACAGTGCCCATCTGAAGTACCGTACGTTAGTGCTGTGGGTTGTTTCTCAATTTAAATCTATTACATGAACTATTTTAGAATAATTACAGATTTGGAAGAAAAGTTGCAAAGATAGTACAGAAGTTTCCATATGTCCCTCACTCAGCTACTCCTATCAGTAACTCTCATGTTACGTATGTCATAAGTAAGGAGCAAACACTGGTACGTGACTATTAACAAAAATCCACCCTCAGACACGAGGGAAGCATCAGGAGCTCTGAATAGTGCCTGTTTCCTGCTCCGGGATCTCCACTCAGGATATCTCAGTAGAGGGCGTCGTCATGTCTCCTTAGTTTCCTCTGGTCTGGGACAAACCCCCTCTCGGGTTTGTTTTTGATGACCTTGTCAGTTGTAGGAATACTGGGCAGATATTTTTAGAATGTCCCTTAGTATCAGATTTTCTGGCATTTTTCTGATTATTAGACAGGGTGTGGGTTTTGGGGATGAAGACCACAGAGTGAAGGGACATTTTCATCACATCCACATGAAGGTAGCACCCTGTCTATGTGATTTACCTCTGTGGGTCTTGACCTTGATTTCTTGACCAGTGTTTGCCAGGTGTTTACATTGTAAATTTATTTTCTCCTCTTTCCATACTCTGTCTACTCCCTGGAAGCAAGTCACTAAGCACAGTGTAATCTCAATTTAAAAGTTCTTGTTAATTACCTATTGGCACTCTTTTATATTTTGGACCATGTCTTAATTTTTTTTTTGGACTCTGAATGTATGGTCTTTGTATTTAAAGCCTTAAGCACAAGAATAGATGGACATTGCCCAGACCTCTAAGAAGGATTTGAAGTAATTAGTAGGTACATTGACTCGTTCTTCCAGTCTCTGTACCTTTGGTTTCTTGGTTTTACATTAAAATCCTCATAATCTGCGAACTGCATCAGCTGCTCATTCTGCTCATATGGCTGCACAGATTGTTCTTCTGCATAAGAAAGCCGCACGTTTCTCTCGCTGTCAGGCAGTGGCTGGCATCAGAACACTTAACCATTCCTGAAGCTTATCTAGTAAACACCAAAGTATATATTTTTTTCTAATTAATTTAGTGGAAAAATTTCTTTGTATAAAAGTATCTTGAAGACTTGTTAGTTTGACGTTGTCGGGCACGATTCTGACACCATAGTAGTTTAGCCTTCCATGTGCCTCTTCCACCTTGAGGTGGTTTAACCTGAGGAGCTGAGATTTCAGAAATCTTGCTGTTTTTAAATTGTTTCTGAGGTGAAATTCTCAATGAAGTCATTTTGGGGCTGATATGTCTTTTCCACTCAAAGGATTTTATTTACATGCTTACTGCAAATCCGTTCTCAGTAAGAATGAAAGAATAGATGTCTATTTTAGCATATAATCAGAATGCTATTGACATGATGATGTTTTTGTTTATTGTGCCATCATTTTATTTTATGTGTTTTGGGAAACTTATTGTTTCAAAAAACCCTCGTGATAAACTTCGTGATGCCAGAGATGGCCAGTGGGTAGCCGTGCATTTTACACGGTGGCAAACGTCGTTAAGGTGGACTGGTTGAAGTGTTTCTTTTCAGAACATTTGAACCTAACGTGCCCTCTTATTTGTGTTACTGTGAACTTATTTCAGACATTTGGAGGGCATTAATGTTGTTTGTCTTTAAGCCACTCTTAGAATCCATTACCAAGGGGAAAATTTCACCAAAAAAAAAAAAAAAAGAAAAACCAAAATCACGTTTTGAGAGGTCTTCTGCTCACTTCATGACCACTTGGTGAGACCACTCAGAACAAGAATCATGTTTTTAATCAACCACAGGGGAAATCCTTTCCCTGGCCTTCAGTTCTACTTTCAGTCAGTCAAATTATTCTTCAGTTCATGTGGGGGATTCCCACATGTACTGTCATAAGTCTCTTTCATAGTTTTCATATATGTGTAGAATGTAGGATATCATTGCATGTTCTATGTCTTAACTGTGTGAGGTCTGTTCCATGTACCATTGCTTTGTTTTAATATTACTCATTTTTTTCTAAGTATGGATGTGCAGGAATGAGCATCTTGAGGTAAGCTATAGAAAAATAATCACCATTCTTAGGTAGGTTAAAGGCCTATTAATTATAATAAGATCTTGGATATTTTCTGGGTTTGTGTGTGTGCGCATGTGCGCTACACAACAAATAAAGAAAACTCTACAGATCTTTGGATACAAGATTCCTCCTTACCTACCTTTTACCCAACTCACTGAGTCCTCTCAGCTTAGCTGCAGGTTCTCCCGTCCTTCCTGCTCAGGGGTCAGGACATGTTTTTACTGCTCCAATCTGGCAGGTACGCTTCTTGCAATTACTGTTGAGGCCAGTTTCTAACACCTTGAAGTCATCTTCAAAAAGATGATAGAAGTTGAGCCTTTCTGGAGGAAATATGCTGAATTAAGAGCTGTGGTCTACCTAATAATCATAAGATAGATCATCCTGAAATTAGTATAATTTTAAAAAGTTAGAAAACATCTGTGAGTAGCTGGGTGTGGTGGTGGCGCATGCCTGTAATGCCAGCACTTGGGAGACTGAGGCAGGAGGATTGTGAGTTCAAAGCCAGCCTCAGCCATGGCGAGGCACTTAGCAACTCAGTGAGACCCTGTCTAAATAAAATACAAAAAAGGGCTGGGGATGTGGCCTAGTGGTTGAGTGCCCCAGAGTTCAATCCCCGGTACAAAAAAAAAAAAAAAAAAAAAAAGAGAGAGAGAGAAAAAAAAGAAAACATCTGTGAGTGCCACCTATGCTGCTCCCCCCCTTTCTTGAGTTTGTGATATGACTTCTGAGAGACTGGGGTTTTACACTTCTGTTTATTCAGTTATCCTACTCCGTCCCTCCAGGGACATGTGACAAACCCTTGCAAATAGTTAGGAGCCTGCCATCCTCTGTACCATTCTGCAAGCCTACTGCACAATACACCAAATGGAAGTTTGCCCAGATGAGAAGAAACTAATAACTGGCATACAGAAAGCAGAGTCCCTGGATGGTCTCTGCCTCGTCCCCCTGGCACCATGGCCAGTCCTTCAGGGGGCTCTGTTCTTCCTGAGAACATTCCGAGGAATGTGAAATATTGGGGAAGTTGGAAGGCTGCCAAGACTGTCTCTTCAGGCATTTACAAGTCCTTCCACTCCTCTAAAACCTAACAAACAACAACCATGAAAAAGAGTTTTTCCTGAATTTTCCTGGTTGATCCTTAGGCCTTTTTGTAAAAAACTTACTCAACATGACATTTCCATGAACTAACAAAATTTTTATGTTCTTGTGCCTAGAAGATTGAGATCTGTAAAGTTGCTTTAAAATTGCTATCCTTCTTTTTTACTTCTTTCATCTAAATATTCCCTGTATTCTTCCTCTGGTTTTAAAATTTCAGGAGATTCCCCCCCTCCCCGCCCCAAATTAAAACCTTTTATTCTTCTTAGGACATAATCAAGAAAGTGAATACACAATCCATGGATAGGAGAAAATATTTGCAAATCATGTGTTTCAGGAGATTCTATATTCTCTCTCACACTGGCACCACCCGCTGTGAACCTGTCTGTCTGTGCTTCCTATTGGTCACCAGTCACTGTGCTGAGTCTGTGCAGGTGGTCAGGAGCCATCTTCCCAGGAGGGGTTCTCCTGGCCCCTCCCCCACCTCCCCCAGGGACGGTTTCTAAGCCATGTAGTGACTGCCCCTGTCAGTAGTTTGTTTTTCTTCCAGCTTCTCCTCCCTCCTTAACGCTAGGATATGGAAACAACAGTCAGGTTACTCCATCTGATTTTGACTTGGTCCTGACTCAGAGCATCCTGAAGTGGATTGCGGGGAGAATTACAGCACCTTTGTCCAGAAAGTTGACTCCTTCTCTGGTTTCTTAACTGCTTAAGCGGTAATTAAAAGCTAAAGAACTAAAAGATAATGCACTTAAAAATTTTAATCTTCACATATAATCTTTGCCAGATTGAGATCAATCACACTGTGCATTTTTTCATTTAAGGCTAAGTAAATAACCCAACAGTGAATTATAGAAGGCACATACTATTATTAAGATGTGTGTATGTGGGGGGTGCTTTTTTCTTTTGCTTTTTGACTTTCTTTGAATGGAATGCTTTCTATGTGCATTTTATGCTGGCTTACTTGGGAAAAGAGAACTGGAGTTACTGCTCAAAGCAATTGCATTTCCACTGTTGGGAAGAGCAGGTATTGTTCCCCGGTGCTTGTGTCTGAATTTGCTGTCATGAATAGACTCTCTAGCATGTGGAGAAGAGTTTGTTAAGTGTGTTTCTTGAATTTGTATTTATCCAGATGCTGTACTCATTTTACTTCACCTCAGGTTGTTCTGAAATTTACTGTCCTGTGGCTAGAGGGAAAGTGTGGACAGGCCACCATCCATGGACAGGAATGAGGGACTCAGCAGTAGAAATGACCTCAGTTTGCTGAAGATTTTCCTCTGACTCTTCACCTCATCCTTTTTTTTTTTTTTTTTTTTAATTTTTTTTTTTCAATTTTTTTTTTTTTTTTTTTTTTTTAGGTGTAGTTAGACACAATACCTTTATTTATTTATTTTTATGTGGTGCTGAGGATCGAACCCGGCCTCCCACATGCTAGGCGAACAAGTGCTCTACCTCTGAGCCACAACCCCAGCCCCACCTCATCCTTTTTATATGGGGTTCTACTTGGTTGACCTTAGGGTATGATAAACACCTTTGTTCCTCTGAGAAACACTAGCACACCCAGTCTTTAACTTGGACATTCGTTGAATTCCATTTTGGTGACTAAGGTTTTTTTTTTTTTTTTTTTTTTTTCCTTTCTCCAGCCTAGGAAAAGAGGCAAGTCTTACTAGCTGAAGATAGACTCATTTTTAGTGGGTTTTAGAAATAATACATATCTGCAAAGAGCTGCAATATTAAAACATATCTGCAAAGAGCTGCAATATTAAAAGGGTGAGGTTTTGGTCCTAAATCTAGAAAAGCTATGGAAAATGACAGCTTTCTATTGGAGAACCAGGAGGTCACCTCCCCGCATTCCCACATCTGAAGACTTGATGAATAATAGTTAGTTTGAAATTTTTTGAATGTCTAGTTGTTCCCCTTCCATCACCAACCACTTTGAGACATTTCTGCTGTAGAATGGCAGCACATCAAGTGGGTGTGCTTTGTTACCATTATTCTTTGCCCTCCTTCCTAGATAACCCTAAACTGTGAAGGAAACTAACTACCATAGCTGACTTTGGAGCCAGGCTCTAGATTTTTTTCTATAGCAAAAGTGGAAATTTTGTATGTCTTGCATTTAAGTTACATAGTTCAAACATTAGGCTGTACCTTTATGAACTGTCTTAAATCATTCTTCAGAAAAAATGAGGTATAAATAAGGTGGTACTTGGGCTCATTTTTTTTTTTTTTTTTTTTTTTTGTGGTACCGGGGATTGAACTCAGGGGCACTCGACCACTGGGTCACATCCCCAGCCCTTTTTTTGTATTTTATTAGAGACAGGGTCTCACTGAGTTGCTAAGTGCCTCGCCATTGCTGAGGCTGGCTTTGAACTTGCGATCCTCCTGCCTCAGCCTCCCAAAGTGCTGGGATTACAGGCGTGCGCCACCGCGCCCGGCTGGCTCATTATTTTTAACATATACATTTTCACTTCTTTTGTGAGATAAAAATTGGTTGTTTCCTTTTTTAAAATTTTTCTTTTTTAGTTATACGTGACAGTAGAATGTATTTTGACATGCATATACATAGAATATAACTTGCCGAAAAAATTGGGTTGATTCTTGAGACATTCTCTGAATGTCTCCCATTTGCCAGTCACTGTACTAGACATTGAGATTAAGACCTAGTCTCTATCTTGAAGGTGCTAACAAATCTAGAAAGAGACATGAAAATAAATTAATAATAATAATAATAATAATAATAAACATTTCTATAGAACTTGCTGTATGCCAGGCATGATTCCAATTATTTTCCAGGCATTAGCTCATGGACTGATGAAAGAGCCTGATGAAGTTCTTATTTTCTCCATCTTACACATGAGTAAATTAACCAGGGAGGTTAAGTACTTGCCCAAGGTTATAAAGCCTGTTTTGGTTGACATTCCAATGTATGAAGTGCAATAACAGAGCTATTCATAGAGTGTTCTAACAGAACAGGGAACATCCTGCTGGGAAAATAAAAAATAGAGATGTGGATATAAATGACATTTCCCAAAGGAGACAAAAAGTCTATTCAGAGGAGTAGAAGAGCCAAATTTCCCCATGAAATACTTCTTCAGTCACATAAAATGTTGCATTATAAGCCAGACCCAGTGGCACATGCCTGTGCTTACTCCCAGTGACTCTCCTAGTGACTTGGGAGGCTGAGGCAGGAGGATGGCAAGTTCAAGGCCAGGGCTGGGGATATAGCTCACCCTAGTACCACAAAAAACAAAAACAAAACTGCATTATGTATGAGTCCCTGGGTTGAATCAGTGACAAAATATTGGATGATGGGGAAACAGTTAAAAAAAAAAAAAATCAGATCTTTGCATTTTCAATAGAAATAGCAAAGTCATAGATTCCCAGTTTTCAAGCAAACCCTTGTTCCCAGTTTGTGTAAGATATAATAAAATCTTGTTATTTAAAGGCTTAATAGAAATATTAACTATACCCTAAAAGCATGTGGATAGATGTGTGACCCCCCCTTTGAAAGTTAAGATGAATTTTTTACTCCCTGAAGATTTTGTATTGGAAATCCATGGTAACCCTTATAAATAGTCCACTAGCATTTATTTTGTATAAATGAAGAGGACACATTGATAGGAATTTTTCAGATTAAAAATCTGCTGGAGTTACCTGCTTAGGAGGACTGGTTTTACCAGTACAGAGTTGTGACAGTTCAGAAGGTAGGACGGGGACCTGTGCTTGGCGTGGCTGTGCTGGGTCATTGTTTTTCCACCTTCATGTAACAGTCTGCTCTTCAGAGCGTCACCCTTTTGCCCACCTTGTAACTGTACACCTGCTGACTTTCTCACTCTTTCTCACTCCTCCCGCTCACCATCAGCACCTGCCCTATTGTCTGCTCCGTCCCAGCTTCATTGGATTGTATTGCTCCATCTGTTTCTCTGGCTGCTTGGGGTTCCGAGCACCTCTCTGCCAGGGACCTTCTCCCCTACTCACCCCAGACCCCCATTCTGTGGACCTTGTCTGTGTATGTCCCACAGGATCCTTTGCTGCTTACCTGTGTGACAGTTCCTTCATTTCCCTCCTCAGCCACTTAGAATCTGTGGTTCAGATTTTAACTCACTGGCTTACCAAGACCCTCCTCCACTTCCTGACCGTTCTGTTCGTGTGTTGGCTCCTGGGCTGCTGACCATTGCTGGAGAAAGTCACATGACAGGGAAGACTGGGACTTGTTCACATAGATAGGGGGTGGCCTGGTGCTCTCCAGCAGCGGCACTGTGTTTTTCTGGTTCACTGCCACTCTCTCTGTGGGGACTGCTGCAAGCCTAGTCCCTGCTTCTCAAAATTCTTCCTGCTTCTCTTTGCACTTCCCTTCTGCACACTATCTGCTTTCCACTTCACAGAGCTAACAGAGACCATCACAGGGACTCCCTCACCTCTGCCATTACACCCCGAAACTTAAAACACCCCTCCTTTGCCCCATTGAGCTACATCCCCACCCCAGGAAAGCAGTTTTGAATTTGTGTCCCTTTCCTTCTGTGGGGAAGTGGTGTCGGTGGCAAGCTCCTTGCTCTTTTGTATGGCAAGCATGTAAGTGTCGTGTGCCGCATGGGTCCCGGGCTTCTCCATGTGCTCTTACCTAGATGTGGTGCCAAGCTCACATGGTAACTTCTCCTTTGGCTGCCAAGTTGGTCTGCACTCTGCCGAAATAGCCCCGAGGTTTATACTTCAGATAACATGGGGGGAAAGTTTGATTGGCAACTCTCTGGCTAGAAGTGGGCAGAAATTTCCCAGATAAGTCAGTTTTTACTGTCAACAGTGTTCTGAAGTGTTGTCCGGAGCACGACTCATCAGGGTCTTTGTGCAGTATGGAGGAGTAGTGGGGTGGCAGTTTGGGCCCCTCTTCTGCCAGGTGGGCCTCTGGTCTGTCCTGTTCCTCCTGGAGGGCTGCTGTCCACTGCACACTGGCTCCTGTCAAGTGCTGCCCCTGCCACCTGCTTGCCTTTTCACTCTTCTCAGTATTTTTTCTTCCTTTTTCCTCTTCTTCTAGCTTACCTCTTCAGTTGACTTTGACATAAAAATAGGGACATTTTTTGGGATAATTCATTTATTTGTTATTTGGCTCCAGAGCCAGGCATTTGGGATGCCAATATCATGAGGGTGACCCATCATTGCCCTTCTGGCCATCAGGGAGAGACACCTAAATGGGTAACTCCACTACAACATCGTGCAGGTCATTAGAGTCTGTACTGAGCATTTTATTTACATCGTTTCATATTATCTTTAAAAAACACCCTGCAAGGCTACGATACTGTCTTCATTTTGCAGAGGAGGAAGTTGAGGCTCTGAGGAGTGCAGTTATTTGCTCAAGGTCACTTAAACATCAAGTTATAGAGCGGGTTTGGTGGAGATGCCAACTCGAGCTCTTGATTACTATGAGTAGTTTCTCTGTTTTTCTACATGACCTCCTTCAAAGGGCTGCTCATATGCAGAATTCAAGATATAAGAACAAACTCCATATTAAATACTAGCCTTAAGTGTATAGTGAGATGTTGGAGAACTAGCTCCCTAAGAATCGAGGGTTGTGCAGTATTTTTATTTCTCCAATGATTACAGTATGATTTCTGGTATGGCAGTATCTCTTGTCTGCCTGCAACTCATACAAGTGGCATTCGGTATGTGATGCATTTATGATGACTGTGTTTCTCATATGTAACATGCTTCAACCATAATATTCATTCCACTGTTATCACCAAAATATTTTATTTGCCTCATTGTTCCCTTCTTAAAGGCTGGCTTCAAGCCTGTGTCTTTAAAACAGGTTTAAATTTTAAGGTGTCTTACAGGTAAAGGGGAAAAAGATGCAGTTATTTACTATGGAGACCATACAGGAACCACTTTTGGATCACTAAAGATAGCAGCTTGGTTCAGGTTCCTCTGTTGCAGCTGGTCAGCCCCCTGCATCTCCTGAGGAGCCCGAGTAGCTTATCTCCTGGGCTGGACACTGCTGATACGAACCAGGCTCCAGTTTTGTACATTTTGACCATAGTCATTTCAGGTCTCCCAGGTCAGCTCCTTTTACCATAAACAAGCAACTCACAGATGACTCCAGGAGACTGTTCTGTGGGGTTTACTTGTTCATTGTATTCCATACATACTTACTGAGCATTATTACGAGCCTGTCTTGCCCTGAGTGCTGAAGATACGGTGAGCACAAAACAACATCTCTGCCCACTTGGTGGAGCTTCTGTTCTAGTGTGGGAGGCGTCAGTTAAAAGCGCCAGATGATGGCAGGTGCTGTGAAGAAACACGATACCAAGTAGAGGGGTCGAGAGAGTGGGGATGCCAGGGCAGACTGCTGTTAAGACTGTCCCCAGGTCTCAAGTGAGGAGGTGACAATCAACTAAAGTGAGGACGAGCATTCCAGGCACAGGGAATTGCAAGTTCAAAGTCCTGTTTCAGTTTTTGTTTTTTGATGCCATAACAGAAAGCATAGAGTGAGTGATTTATAAGAACAAAGGTTTATTCATCTGATGGTTCTGGAGGCTGAAAGGCTGCATCTGGTGGCACCTTCTTGCTTAGTGGGGACTCTGCAGAGTCCCAGAGCAGCGCAGGACATCACATGGCATGGTGGGCACAAAAAGACAGAATCAAACTGACTTTTCTAACAGACTCCTCTCAAGAGAACTCATTAACCCATTACTCCATTATTCAATGAGGGGATTAATTCATTAACCAGGATTTTGTCCTCAAGACCTGATCACCTCTTCAAGGTCCCACCTGGCCCCACCTCTTGTTACCTCACAGTGTGGATCACATTTCAACATGAGTTTTGGGACATTGGAATCGTAGCATGGCAGCAGGTGAGAGCAGGCTAGGCAGCATTAGAGCATCTGGAAACGGAGTTGGAGAGGCAGGTTCTCCGTGGCAGTTCATGGAGCCCTGATAGGCAGTTTAGATTTGGTTGCCAGTGGCATGGGACCTTTCTGAACAGAGATAAGATGTGTTGGACTTTTTAATTTTCAAAGGTCAGTGTGCTGCCCTGTACCTGTGGGAAAGAAGTGTTGGACTTTCAGTCTTCAAAGGTCATTGAGTACTATGGGGTGGCAGGGTTGGGTGGCAAGAGAGGTGAGAGGTGGTGGCAGCTGCTGTGACCAGCTTGTAGCAGGGGGAGGTGGGAGAAGTGGTGGGTCGGGGACATTGAAGGTACAGATTGTTGACAGATCGATGGTGAGGTCTGAGAGAGAGAAGGACCAAGGATAATTTCAAGATTTTTAGATCAAGGAACTAGGTAGAAAGAGGTGCTGTTTACTGAGATGGGGAAAGAGAGAGACGAGAGGGTTACTGGGGGGAGATGTCAGTAGGTGTTCCAAGAAAAAAAAGGGTTTCATAGTCAGGAGGCTGGAGTGGAGGTGGCAGGTAGGGTCGGGGAGGGCTGCAGAAAAAACCATTTGTGTCTATCCCTGTTTTTGCCTCTTAATCTAATTTTCCTACCAGGGTTTCTGTGTGATGGTAAAATACCTTAGAGAAATCAGCTAATTCATCTAGTCCAGCTGCCTGTCAGTTCAGTCCAACAGTGGGCTCTGCATTCCATTGGCCATAGTCATGACGATGGCACTGATTGTCCAGAGGCAGTCACCCTTTTTGGTTGAAGCCAGGGCAGTCAAGGGGGGCATTTCCTGAGGGATTCCTCAGCACTGTGAAAAAGGAACGTGAGGTCTCCCTCAATGTGAGATTCCCGAGGAAGGCTGATGGGAGCTCTTGGGGGGATGGAGAGGGCAGTCCAAGATGAAGAAAGAGGAGCAGAGGCTGCCGTCTAGAGCAGCAGGTGGTGGGATTGGGAATTCGAGTGTTGGAGAGGTCAGGCTCAGACCTGTGTAGGATGGGTTCCTTCATGGCCTTGAGGGTTCACGATGAGCTCTGGAGGGCTTTGTTAGGGGGAAGAAATCTCACAAGCTTGGTTGAGAAGAATAGGAAGGAAGGGGTCCACCAGGGCATCACCCTGCAGAGAGGTGAATGGAGCCAGTGTGCTGCTGGCCCTCTGTGTGGTTCAGTGTTTCAGTGATGGCTGCTGGCCTTCCTCCTCTCTTTTTAGGGGACTTTTAGGTGAAATTCACATACTTAAAGTTAACCATTCACTCACATGCTTGCGCTCTCTGTGCTGTAGGACTCGGCAAACCAGGAGTCAAGCCCTCGCCAGGCACTGAGTCTGCTGGGCCCTTGGTCTCCTACTGTGGCCTCCAGAACTATGAGCAATAAATGTCATTGTTGAAGCCTCCCGGTCTGTTTTGTAATAAATACACCCAGTGTCTTTTGTTACAGTAACTCAAGCAGACGCCTCCCCTTCCTGTTTGTTTAATGAACCACATATGCCAGTTGTGCTGAGCTCAGTGAGTAGATCCAAACAATGCAGTGGCGTACAGAGTTTAAGTAAAAGTTCATTTTCTTTCCACCCATCATAGTCCCTTGGCAGTAGCTGTTAAACAGCATGGAGTTTATCCTTCCAGAGCTGTACCATCTAATAAGGAAGCCACTAGCCACTAGGGGCAGTTTAAATTAATTAAAATTACATACAACTGAACATTAAGTTCCTCTGTCATATTAACCACATTTCAAGATCCCAATAGCTGGTGGCTGCTACGTGGTCAGCCCAGACACAGGGCATGCCCATCCTTGCAGAGTGTTGTGTTGAACAGCACTGGTCCCGATGGCTTTTATTCATAGACAAACATATATATCCACACACACACAGTTGGCATAACATTGTGCATACTGTTCCGCAGTTTGTTTTTTTTTTTCACCTAACAGAAACTGTTAATTTAATGTGATCCACACATTGCAACGTCATGCCAGGAAAAAATTAAAGCTGAGTGCATAATCAAACGTAGAATTTTGGTAAATTTAAACGATTTTCATTTCAGATTTTAAAGATAATTGCAACATATCTTAATGCTTGTTCCAACTTTAACTAAACAAATTATTTTTGGAACTAGTAAACTCAGCTTTGTGTATGTTAAGAAAAGATGGTTCAGAAGATGTACTTGGGCTTAATCCTCTGTGCTTACCCTGCATAGTCATACATGCACAGTTTTTATTGTTTCTCTGTTTTACAACAGGGCTTGGTGTCTTTTCCTGTCCTCCCATTAGTCTGTAGCCACCAGGCACATGTAGCTGTTGAAATTTAAATTAAATAAAGATTTAAAAATTGAACCCTTCAAGTGAACTAGCAGCCAGGTTGCTCGTTAGACACGTGTGGCTGGGGACTGCAGTGTGGGGCTGCGTGGATGTGGAATAGTTCCATGATTGCAGAAGGCTCTGTGGACAGTGCTGCTCTGGACACTTGGTTCAGTTGCATTTCCCATGAATGAGGCATGGTCAGTGTCCCCAGGAGGACACTCTGGGATTTCTGGGAGTGGGTGAAGAGCATGTATTTCATACCCTTCCCACTTGAGGTTCTGATCCTTTCCTCTAAGGTGCAAGCCTTCCAACTGTTGAGAATTAGTATTGCATAGTTAGTTAACTGTGAGAAGGAAAACTGGTGCCCATAGCTTTTCAACATCAAAATAAATTACTTGCGATTATAGATGTCCATACATGGTTAAATAGCACCACACTGTAACAGTAAATGCCACTGTTTAATTTAGACTAGAAAGAGTGTTGACAAAAAATTACAAAACAGAATGCAAAACAGGATGTATTTATACCACTGTGTACATTAGGAAATTCAAAATATGGAACGATTTATAGGAAACAGTAAGAATACTTTCTTCTGGGGAGGGAAAGAGTGAAAGAGGGAGATGGGTTAAAGTATTTCACTGTGTACCCTTTTCTTCATGCAACTCATAAATGTGTGCTTGTATTACTTAGTAAAAAAATCAATAAAATAACAAAGGAAAAATATTTAAATCCTTAAAATAAAAATTAAGGATATAGTCGATATAGGGTTCCTTAGGACCGAAAGAATCAACATAGTTGAGTAAGAACAGGGCTGGCTTCCTGTGATTGTCACTTGAGTCCTCCTGATACTTCCTGGTACACAGGGCTTTGGGTCTAGCACACCTTTATGTATGGGCAGGCTATTGTATAGCAGAGAAACCTGTATAAAACTGTTTTTCTTCAAATAATTTAATGAATTTTAGGGGGAAAAAGTCCTTAGTATTAAGTTACTTTTTTTTAACGTGCTGTATTCTTAATACTTGAGGAACAGAGCTTGAGAAATGATGATTTCAACTCTTGGAAATAATTAGAACAGAAAGACGAGGTTGACAAGAAATTGTTCTGGGTCTGGAGCACCCTGCCTCAGCTTGTCTTGGAAGAAAATGAGCCCTGGTGCTGATTGAGCCCGAGTTGGAGAGTGATGCCCGCAGCTTGCTGACACGTGGCCCACGGTAGCTCCCTGGGCCTTGGGTCCATACTGCCTTTCCTCCTCAGCCCTGCTTGGCTCACAGCTCCTTGCAGTGACAGAGGTGGCAAGGGCCAGCAGTGTGGGAACGTGGACAGAGTTGCTTTCATCCACTGCCAGGTCTCCGTGCTTCATCTCTTCCCAGAGAGCACAGCATCAAAATGGAGTGCCCACAGAGTAAAAATGAAGCATTGAGTTTAGAAAACTGAACCCTGTAATGAAACAAAATTAATTTTTTTCTATTAAAGCAAATAGCCAGGATCATCTATCTATCTATCTATCTATCTATCTATCTATCTATCTATATATATTTATTTATTTATTTTTTGTCCCTCAAGGAAAGAAAACTAAGGGGTGACCAGTTAGGGAAAAATTGTATCCTAAGCTGCTTAGACTGAAAAGGACATACTGTTTTGTTGTAGGACTGTAAGGTAGGGTTTCCTAGAGGCAAGGATGATTTTCACAGAATTTAATGCCCTGTACAGCTCAGGAATCCAGCCATTCAGGACTGAGTTACTCCTCTGGAAAGACGAAGCCATTTCCTACAGGCGATGAACCCATACTGGGTTTTGTGGCCGAGCCTGCTGGCTGTCCCTAGTAGCCCATCCTCACTCCACAGCAGGGCGCTTGGCGCTCCTTGCCATGTGGCTGAATTCTGGTTAACAGGAAGTAAGTTTCCAGGAACTTTGCTCAAGGGACAGCTTTTTGCCCTTTCTTGTCCCTTTCCCATTTTGCCCTCTGGAATGTGGATACCACTGCCTGAGACCATGAAGTTAGGCCACATGTGGTGGAGCCCAGAACAGGTGGGGTGCCCTAAGAGCTTCCTGCACTTTTACCAGAGAAAGAAAAACAGCTCTTGCTTAAGGTGGTGATACTTGAGGTTTCCTACCACCCTCAGGCAAACCTGTGCTAACAAATGCGGTAGGTTCTAGTCTGCCAGGCAAATTAGGCTTTACCTTCTTTAAAACTCTTAATAATCTCATTTAATAGATTAGGGGCTGAAGGTAAAGAAGAATTAAATAACTTTGCCCAAAACCTTTCCAGGTAGAGCCAGCATTTGAATCCACATTTGATCTTTTAGTCTTCACATCCCTAAAAGCTCCTGCCTTGCCTTAGTAGTTACCGTGAAATCTAAAGAAGGCCTGTGGCCCATGGTTTTGTAACATTCACATTTTGGCAGAGTCCCAATTTTGTGGATTTTTTTTTTTTTTTTTTTTTTTTTTTACAGACCTTGGGTTTTTCAGAGAAATTCATTTGTGGCTTTTTAAAGTGACAAACATGTTAACTGTATTTCAGTCAATAATATTTATCAGAAAAACTTCGTTCTTAATTTCAAAGAAACCTGTGTTGCTCCTCTAGTTTCCAGTATTTACTTAATTGCCATGTGCTAATTAGGACATTTCTGTGAAAAGAGAATAGTTTGAAGAGAGAGTTGAACTGGTTCATTTTCTTCCAACATCTACATCAAAGGAAATTTCAAGAAAATCTGGAATATTCTTCTTAAGATGCAGTAACTCTAGAACATTCCCTGTATTCACTCCCTGACATAGACATTAGGATGACAGTGGAAGGAAGGTCATGCTGCGTGGTGAGTTTGTGGGGGACAGCTTTTGCAGCCAGTATTTCTGAGCTCGTCAACACAGAAGACATCTGAGGTGGCTGTGGCTGTGTTGCAGGGCCTGGGTGGCCTGGGGTGAATGGAGGCTGGCAGCCAGTGCCCAGAGGGCAGGTGGGGCCCAGCAGGTCTGGGGAGTGCAAACAACCAGTTGGCAGCAGGACCTGCAGTGGAGATGGGTGTCTGGATCTGCAGCCAAGGCTCCTTGTGGTGGTGCCCGAGTGACCCTTCCTGTCCTTTCATTGCTGTCTTCTGAGAGTGGAGCACTTAATTGGTCAGAACAGAAGTCTCCCAGTGTATTCCTGGGAACACTGGATCTGCAGCATTTGCTGTATGAGAAAGGATTCTGTGTTACATAAATTTGGGAAAATTCAGCATTCTAATCTCTCTCCTGGAAATTAGAAGTGCACACTTAGCACTTTGAAAGTCCAAAGATGTCGAGAAATCAATTTAATTTTATTTAACCCAGTTTTGAAACTATCTGAAGATGAAATTGGATCTCTAAATTGGTTCTTTCTCTGTTTTATTTATTGTCAAAATATCACTTGACATAATTTGTGTGAAGTTCTCTCTCTTGAGTATTTTTCTCAGGTTTTTATGAAATACTGTTCACAGTCTTCCAGTGAAACAGTGCTATTTGTTACAACCAAAACTTTGTGTTGACTAGTCTGCGTTTGAAATTGCTGCAGTCAGCATGAAAGCACTACACTGGACCTTATTCAGATTTTCTTCCCAGGGGCCTGGAGAAAGGGAGCTATCATAAGGCTGTAGCCATGCCCTGTTTTCTCTGTGAAATCATTCCTTCTAGGATAAACAATTTCCAAAGCCTAGTGTCTGTTGCATCCTCTCATCTCCCATAGAGATAGGAGAAAGGATTTGCCTTAGCAGCCAGACAGTAGTAACTCAGTTAATTGTCATCTGTTTGTGGGGACACCTTGGCCTACAGTGCTTACTGAGTCTATAGAGGGAGATCAAATCATATTTGGAATGCTGCAGAAATTCATGTTAGGTGTATGTGCATTGCCTAGAGTAAGAACTCAATAAATATGTGGTGACTTGGAAGGATCAGGTGGTGGTCTTTGCAGTTGGGAGATGGGAGTTATCTGTAGGAGTGCCATCCATACCCCATGCAAGCCTGTACCTAGCTAAGGACTCCTGAGGCCACGTTGATCAAGGCAGCATAGTAGGACCTGAGGACCCCTAAAAGAGGAGGCAGAGTCATATGACAAAAGCTGAATCAAGTGTTAAGTATAAAGGGATAAACTACAAGTGGGACACCAGGGAATAAAGTCAGAAACCAGCAGGAACTGGAATTTAAGACTAGATTCTAATTCGAGAAGCAGTTCTGACTAACTGAGGTGTAGGACTGTGCTGTTTAATATGAGTTAATCCCTACATCCTGCCTTTCCAGGTTTATGCTAAAGACAAAATTTGGAACAGGTTTGTGAGGAGACTAGTATAGGAATATACCACTATCTAATTTTTTTTCAAATTTATTTTTTATTCTAAGTTGTTAGAAAGAACAGCAGAATGTATTACATATAATACTTGTAGAGCACATTTTTACATATCTCTGGTTGTATACAAAGTATATTCACACCACACTATCTAATTTTTATAGGTATAGAAGTAAATAGCAAACATAAACATTCATGGGATTGGTAAGCACTAAATTCAGGAGAGTGGTTTGATCCCAGTTTTTCTTGTTAATATATGATTGACTAGGACTAATTTGGAGGCTATCTTTTCAGAAGACATTGTCTACAGTCTGTTCTTACTCTGTGTGTGTGTGTGTGTGTGTGTGAGAGAGAGAGAGAGAGAGAGAGAGAGAGAGAGAGAGAGAGAGAGGGTTGATTAACCAGTAAGCTTGATGGGAATATTCGGCTTTCCTGGAAAGAGAGAACACGGGGTCTCTCCTTTTGCCAGTGATGAAGCTGAGGCACAGAAGTGACAATTCCAGGTTTCTCTTGATAGGACTGGCATGAAAAAACTCAGGTCTTCTGGCTGACAGTTGGCATTTTCTCTACTGCACCATGGACCTCTCCTAAGGAATGACCTTTTTATTCCTGTCATTAGAATTTTTGAATAGAGCATTTCAGAGGACTCTAGGGCCTTCAGATGCAGCCATCACCAAGTGCCCACCTGGGTTCTACATCACCAAGTCTTGGGTGCATCTTCTCCGAAAATCACTTATGGTGTGTCCACATTTCTTTTTCCTTAATAGATACTTTGTAGTGGGCACCACTGTTTTTGTGGATCATTTGTTCTTGAAAAAAATCTTCACAGGACAAATTCCTAAAAAGCTGAGACCCCAAATTGAGATCCATTTATACCAAGGCCACATTAAGTTCACTAAAACTTGATAATCACTTTGAGAATTCACAGTTACCACAGTATGACCTGAAAAAGGCATTATTTTCTCTATAACATGGCTCTCACTTATCTGCATTTCCTGAATTTAAGATCATAATCCAAAGCAAGACATATTTCTGTAACAGAATATCAATGTTTTTTAAATTCTGTTTGGTGTAGCAACAACCAAATAGAACAATGCAGACAAAATAAATCAATGAAAAGAATAAATGGGCTGAAGAAGGAGTCGGTTGGATGCTGCGGTGCCCTCAGGCCTCCCTCCTCTTCCTTTCCTCTTTTCATCAGCAGATGGCGTCTGGCTGTGGCCTGTCTCTCCTGCCTGTTTGGCCTTTTTATTCCATTCCTCCTCATCCTCCCCCAACACCCTTGGCAAACATTTGTCACAAGGATGGATGCTGTTATATATATATATATAAAAAAAAAGTCTCACTGTGACAAGTTGTCTTTTGAAAAGGACAAAAAGAAAGGAGGAAACAGGTTTTCATTGCTTAAGGCAAATTACAGCTGGCTCGGTTTTCTCTGCTGACATATTTGCTAGAGAAACGTTTTCCTTTAGAAGTAGATCCAATATTTTATTGTAATGTGAAGTTTGCCTTTTATATTTTTATTCATGTTGTTCTGCTGGTAGATGGTTTATCTTTTCTCTTTGGGTAGCTGGGCAACTTTCATTTATTTTGCCTTTTTAAAAATATGAAGCTTTTTTTTTTTTTTTTTTTAAAGAAAAACCTTTCAATGTACAGGTAAGCAGATTAAAATAAATTTTTTTTATTTAGTTTGGAAGTAAAACTGATAAGACTGTGATTCTGGCTAGTCACTTGGAATATGAAGTACACACAAAGTTTTATGATTGGGCAACGGATACCTACAACACAATAAAGATTATTAATGTCGGAAGATGATCTAATTAGCATGCATTGTAAAGCCAGGCTGCTCGTGGAACAGTTATGTTTGAGCCAAGTAAGTATTCTCAGAAATACTACAAACCCCTACCCCATTTTCGCCTTTCACTATCCTTTCATAAAACACAAGTACATGAAATTGTTCTTGTTGTCAAGGATACAGATCTTACTGAATGTAATGTATTGGTCCACTTTCCTGCGTTGGAGTGAATATCAGGGAGAGCCCACTTTAATCTTCACCTTGGTGTTACTGCTCCTCTCCTGTTGAATTCTTCAAGTTGCAGCTCAGTGCCATCTTCTTCATGGTTCTCTTACTTCTGCTCCACTTCTCTCTTCTTCCCTTCCCCCACAAAAGTGATCTCATACTTCTCTGAGCATATTCCACGTTTATATAACTTTTCTTAGACTTGTCACTTTCTACTTTTTAGAATAGTTTTTTTGTATTATAGTTATTGAACTTAAAGCATTTTCTCAGACGGGCCAAGTTTCATGGGTTCTCTGATGCCCCCCTCTTTGACCCAAGTGTGGTGGCTCCCACCAGGGATGTTTGAAATGAGGAAATAGCTTTGAAGGAACTTTGACAGGTTTACAGGGCTCCAGCTTTTGTCGTAATGGTGGAATATTCAAACATAATACAGAAAAGCTCCTTAACCCTTTCCTGTATATAGGTTTTTGTTAAGTGCTTTGAAGTAGATGGAGAATAGGAGAATCCAGTACTACTTCATCATCCAAAACTATGTGGAGTGTCTTGGGCTTTCTGGGCATTGTATTATCTGAATTCACTTGGACCTTCACCTCCAGTCTGTGAAGCCAGCATCAGAGACTTCACAGGAGCAAACAAGAATATTCACAGACTAAGCCGGGCGCGGTGGCGCACGCCTGTAATCCCAGCACTTTGGGAGGCTGAGGCAGGAGGATTGCGAGTTCAAAGCCAGCCTCAGCAACGGCAAGGCACTTAGCAACTCAGTGAGACCCTGTCTCTAAATAAAATACAAAAAAGGTCTGGGGATGTGACCCAGTGGTCGAGTGCCCCTGAGTTTAATCCCCGGTACCACAAAAAAAAAAAAAAAAAAAAAAAAAGAATATTCACAGACTAGAATCCTGAAATGAGGGCCATAGTAACTGCTGCTCCTGGGGAGGTTTTTTTCTCAGAAGTACAAGAATGGTCTGAAGGAGCCGAGTTGGGGTTTTCATTCCATTTTTCCTCAGCCATAGCCTAGCTCTGCTGCTCTGAGGTGAACCTGTGGGAACTGGAATGGGGCAGCACTCCTCGGAGCAGGGGTGCAAGAGAGGGTATGAAACCCGTCAACTCAAGATTTGTAAAAAGATGGATTTCTACAGAGAAACACAAGAGTCACTTACTTGGAATTTTTGACATGTATATTAGCCCATTCTGGTGACTATAAGAAAATAGCCAAGTCTGGAGACCTTATAAAGAAAAGAGATTTTCTTAGCTCACAATTTGTGAGACCAAAAGTCTAAGATCAAGTGACCCCATCAGTTCAGTCTCTGGTGGGGGCCTAATAGCAGACTGCATCATGGCAGGAGCATGTGAAAGGGAGGGGTCACACGACCGGACAGGAAGCCAGAAAGCAGGGAGGGGCCAGTCTTTTTTTTTTTTTTTTTTTTTTGGACAGCCTTCTACCAAGAACTAACCAGGGTCCCAGGAGAACTACTTGAGAACTACTTGATCCCTTCCACTGGCAGTGCCCCTGGTGACCTTCTGTTAGGCTCTACCTCTTAAAGGTTCCCACCACCTCCCAGCATCACCACGTTTGGGACCAAGCTTCCTACACAAGACGTGAACCCTTGGGAACAACCAACCGCATCCAAACCGCAGCAGCACGTTCTGTAGAAAGGAGGCTCCGCTGGCCACTCCTTGCTTCTGCTTGAGGCAGGAAGGGCTGCAGTCTATGGGCCCTTGGGCTTTTCTCTCCCACCTTCAGATGCCTTTTCCCATCTTCACTGCTTAAATACGGAA
Source organism: Tamias sibiricus (assembly GCA_025594165.1). Taxonomy (NCBI): domain Eukaryota; kingdom Metazoa; phylum Chordata; class Mammalia; order Rodentia; family Sciuridae; genus Tamias; species Tamias sibiricus. The sequence goes on from CM046664.1 coordinate 154,272,942, forward strand.
GCTTTACTTCCCCTCAGGCTCAGCAGTCCCAATTTTGGTTGTAAATCAGAGTCAGAAATGGGCTTAGAGGTATGACCTCTAAGAGTGTCATTCCTGGTTGGGGTGGGGGGGTGTCAGTTGCCACCCATGTGCTCTCAGCTCAGTTTCTGATGACTTCTGTTTACTTATCAATGAAATCTGGCCAATAAGACCTGTTTGACCAGACAGTAGAGATAACTCAGCTAGAGTCCGTGGGTGGTCTTGCCAGAAAGTGTGTATGTAGTTCTGTGTTTCTGGACTCTTAGCCTAATTTTCTTGATTTTCACAAGGGTCTGTGACCCTTTTTCCCCCAAATTAAGGATCTCTGCCTTAGAAGTTATTGTGCACTTGCTAGGAGAGAATAGAAAGTGCTGCTGTCATTTGAAGAGCAGCCCTGTTTCAAGTAAATGTAATCACTCCTTACTCAGACCTTGTAATTAATCTTTCAACACTTTCAAGAACTCCCTGATAAGCCAATTCCTCTATTTTTGCAGTGCCTTCCTCCCTCCCCCATCCTTTCATCTCTTCAACTCCTGTTAAGGACTTTGATTCCCATAAGTTTCTTTTTCGTGCCTTTGCCGTAGTGATATTTCCGGCCCACTTCTTTATTAATAAAGTTGAATTTTATTTTGTAAGCAAGACCGATTATTAATTCACTTTTCTCTTAGTTGAACTTTTTATTTTATTTTAAAGTACAAGCTCTCTTTTGTTTGTCACAACCAGAAAGTAGGGGGGAAACAAAATCACCCTTGACCTCTTTCTCCAGTGAACTGTAGTCTGAACCAGGTAATTCATAGCCATTCAGATGAGGATCTACCATATAGCAAACTTTCCCCAAATCTGTTGGATTAACATGCGATTGTCTCGTTGGCTCTTGAGTTGAGTTGGCTGGGGGGCAGGGGGCTGCTGCTTCTGTCATTCCCTGATTGTCTAGAGTGGTTGCAGTGAGATGGTGGCTGGGGGTGTGATACCCAGGATGGCTGTGATCACCCACATGTCCATGATGTCAAGGAGAGGTTTTAGCCTCTCGTTCTATGTGGCTGGCTTGGTTTTTGTCATATGGCAGCTGAATTTTAAGCATCCAGACAGAACAAGCCCCAGTAGGCAAGCACTTAAGAGCTTCTGCTTCCACCATGCTTGCTGATGTCCTGTTGGTCTGGTCCAGTGTCCTCTGTGTCTGTCATGACACAAGGTTGTGATTACCAGAGGGTATGGTTCATTAGGGACCACCAAAATAATATGCCATGTCAGCATATAGGAATAACTCATTAAATATCTTTTTGAGTGGATGGCTGGAGTTTTTAATGCGGAATTGTTAATGACTTCACTGATATTCTTCTCTTTATACATGCATTTGCATTCTGATGCTCCCTTTACTGTTTATGTACATATGTATTTATTTATTTTGATAATTCATTTGTTCTTTCTGGTTTCCCCCACCAACTATAAACACCCAATCATAACTTAAAATTTACAGAGTTTTCCTGTGATTTAGGCTTTCTTAACTTTTGTGGTTGGAAAAGGTATCCTGTTTTGTTGTTGTTGTTGTTTGTTTTGTTTTTTGTTTTTTCTGCAGGTATCTATGCTTTACCTAAATATTAAATAGCTATTCTTCCCCTTGTAGCCACTTCTGAGCACTGAGACTAAGGAAAATAAAGTTTGCCCTTTGCTCTCAGAAAGTTCAGGTTTGGACGTTTAAATTAAAACACAGATGAATTGAAAGAAGCTTGAAGTAATCGAGTGGAGTGTGTGACTTTTTTTGTTATAAAAGTATGTTTCAGCCAGGCGTGGTGGCGCACGCCTGTAATCCCAGCAGTTTGGGAGGCTGAAGCAGGAGGATTGTGAGTTCAAAGCCAGTGTCAGCAATTTAGCTAGGCCCTAAGTAACTCAGCGAGACCCTGCCTCTAAATAAAAAATTTTTAAAAAGGGCTGGGGATGTGGCTCAGTGGTTAAGTACCACTGGGTACAGTCCCCAGTACCCCCCCCCCCAAAAAAAAGTGTTTTAGTACTTAACAAATTTCATTAATCCACAACTCTTTATTAATATCTTTTGATGACTTGATATAGAGGGGTAAGGATAGTAAAGAGTGAAAAGGAGTTTTTTTTTAATCTTTTTTTAATGAAGAGTTTTTTCTTAAATTCTAGAAGTTGTTGTGATTTGAGGACAATCAGAAACAAAACATTTTATAAAGTATCAATGGTATGAGAACATATCAAGGAAAACACTGGTTGTGAAATAGCTCAACTGGAATTAGCCTTCATAGATTGATAAATAATCAGGTCATCTTTCCAGAAATCATGATAGCCTTCCTCCTCCTCTGAATTTCGAAAAATCTAATAGATGACTAGTCAAGTCACAGAATGGAGAACTGACTGCACTTAAACATACTATTTCTGATACTGGTGAGGTACTGAAGCACAGTACTCTCAAACTGCCCCATGTGTGCACATCTCCTGGGACTCTATAAATGCAGGCTTGGATGTTGTTGTGCTGGGCAGAGCTGACAGTCTTCATTGCTGACACGCTCCCAGGTCAAGTGGATGTCCGTGTCTTTGGTATTAATAATGCTCCCAACGTCTGTACCCAGGTAAGCTGCTGAGGGAAGCCTTGCACATTCATACTGGTCCTTCACTTTTGCCATTGACCTCCAGCAGGATAAATAGAAAGCCTTTTAGCATCCTTTCACACTTCAGCCGTTCTCACGATTAGGAAGTACATCATAATTTAAAATGATTTACTTTGGGAGGTGGCATTAAGTCACTTGTGGAAATCTGGACTCCAGTCATGGATGTAACTTGAAGACAAAAAGCTCTTTGGTTTATATCAAATTAATTAGTCATTGGAGATGTCTTGTCAAGACCCCCACATCTTGAGCATTGATAAGACTCCTACTTGTATCAGGTTCACCTTCAGAGCTTAGATAGGTAGAGACACACTAGCAGGCCGGCTTTGGCCAGTGCCAGCTGGTGGACGTGGGGATCAGCATAACTGCATGGCTGCCTGAGTCGCTCACAGAACTTGACCCAAGCAGGCCATCTTTTACAATTCCTCATGTCAGGTCTGAACATATGTCTGCAAGTGCTGAGGCTAACCTGTATTATTATTTTTGTGTGTGTGTGCAAAATCTTTATATTAGATTATTTTCTCCCAGACTTTGCTTTTATGGAGGGAAGCATAGTAAATACAATCCCATTGATCTGGCCCATTCAAACAGTCCTGCCAAGAAACAGAAAAGTTTCACTTAGTAAATATGATTAATTGAAAAATTATGTACTGATTTCCTCCTGCTAGTGATCCACCATTAGTGGAACTCATGCTTGAACAAGTTTTACCTTCACAGAGGCAGCATGGCTCATCACAGCCAGGGCTTTTGGATTCAAATCCTAGTTCTGCTGTTACTAGCTCTATGACCTTAGGCTGAACCTGATTTAAATCATTTTTCTGAATCAAATCAGGTTGGGATTCCCAGTTTTCAAGGTGTGCGGAAAATCTTTCACCTTTGTTGGGACCTCTCAACCCCACTCTTAAGGTTGTTGTTATTTTGAGACAGGGTCTCACTAAAGTACAGAGGTTGGTCTTGAACTCTGAATCCTCCTGCCTCAGCCTCCTGAGTCTCTCTGGGATTTCACATGTGAGCCACTGCACCTGGCTAGCTGGGAAGAGGGACTTCTGGCCCTCATTCATTTGTGGTTGCTGCTCTACACAACACCTGCCCAGTGCCCTGGGGTCCAGTCAGAGGGGAGGCTCTGTTAGTGACCCTGTTCCACTGTGACAAGCTCACCTGGAGAGGTCTTTGCAGAATGACCAAAACCATGTTCACTATAGTCTCCAGAGAGCCCTGTCAGTGTCTTCATCTGGAATCCTGCCTCTCTTCTTCTTACAAATAATTTCAAATCATAGCAAAGTTTTTTGTTTGTTTATTTTAAATAACTTCAGCATACTATACTGATAAGGCTACATCAATGTTTATAGCAGCTCAGTTCACAATAGCTGAGCTATGGAACCAACCTAGGCGCCCTTCAACAGATGAATGGATAAAGAAAATGTGGTCCATGTACGCAATGGAATATTGCTCAGTCATAAAGAATAATGAAATTATGGCACTTTCTGGTAAATGGATGGAACTGGAGACTGTTGCGTGAAGTGAAATAAGCCACTTCCCCAAACCCAAAGAATGAGTGTTCTCTCTAATATGCAGATGCTGACTCACAGTGGGGCAGGGATGGGGAAGGGTAGGTTCACCAGATTGGACCGGGTGGAGTAGGGAGGAAGGGAGGGGGCTGGGAATAGGAAAGACAGTAGAATGAATCAGACACAACTTTCCTGTGTTCACATTTGAATACATGACCAGTGAAACTCTGAATCGTGTGTAATCACAAGAATTGGAAGTTGTACTCCATGTACATATAGTACGTCAAACTACATTCTACTAAAAAGAACAAACAAAAAAATTACTAAAAAGAACAACAAAAAAATCAACATAAATAAGTTGCCCTCAGATCTCAATATTCTTCTATGTCCACCCAATCTCAGGTAGGAAATGCTTGTTTCAAGGCTGTAACCTTGTAACTAAACTTGAGGAAGGAGTTGCTCACAGTCCTTATCCTAGTCACACAGGAAACATCTCATTCTTAAAATAAATATTTGCCCTCTCTCAGGTGGGACCCTGTCACAAAGGACTTCTCACTGCGCCATGAAAGCAAGGCCCTGCGGATGCCCTGGGCCTTGCCTGGCACTGGCGTTGGCCCTCGCTCCAGCATGGTTTTGTTTGCCTGCCTGCAGGACTGAGGAGCGCGGCTCTGCACGCAGGTGTTTTCACAAGCTCCGGCTGGGGCACCGGCTTTCTTATCAGTGTCACACTCAGAAGTTCCCGTGCGTGCAGCAGGCTGGCAGAGCAGCCCTTGGGAGGGTGTGCGACCACCCGTGGGCTCACTGGCACCTGCCACATTAATGGGTAGTGATGTGTGCAGTTCATGAGAAGTTCATGTGTAAATTGCTTCAGGGTGAATTTCTTAAATTATAGCTTTAAAAAATATCTAAACTATATCTGAACATTAGAAACAGATGTCTGTAGTATCCTTGGGGCATTTCTGTAGGAGTATTGACTGGATGCCCGAGTTACGTTAGGAAAAATGTTTGGCTCTGTATGGAATGCAGGTTTGAAGGTGGGGACCAGTTAGTGACGATGAGAAAAATAATACCATGCACTGAGTGAGTCTGTGTGCAGAAAGAAAGGGGAGCCTGGGCTGGGGTTGTGGCTCAGAGGTAGAACACTCACCTAGCATGCATGGGGCACTGGGTTTGATCCTCAGCACCACATAAAGTAAAATAAAGACATTGTGTCCACCTATAACTAAAAAATAAATATAAAACAAATAGAAAGGGCAGTCTGCCTTCCAGTGTAAATGAGGCAGTGGCCTCCTTGGCTGGGAAGTCGGGGAAGCTTCCTGGCAGAGATGGCTGGGAGGCCTCTAGGAACTCAGAGGAGTTGCATATGAGATTGCTAGGAGAAAAGGTTGGTGTCCTAGGGCATGTTGCCTTTTGTGAGAGTATGATTCCAGGGAAAATAATGTAGACATATCATCTACCTTCCTAAACAGATTCCCATCTTCATTAAACATAATAGCTATGTGTGTTTTAAAATAGAATCCATTTTTAAGCTCAAAAAATACCATTCTCCACATTAAATTATTTAAACACACCTGAGATGTCTTTCAGAATTAATACTGACAGTGATTTACTTGCTCCAATTTGGGCTTTTTGAATGATGACTTTGCCCAACTTGTCTGCTCCTTTGATGACCTGCGCACGTCATAAGTTTACCCCAAAGCCGGTATCCATAAGAATCCCAGCCATTCATTCAGCCATTCGTTCATTTGCCCACGCTAGCAATCTTGAGAACCCACTTCTGTGCCAGGTCCTGGAGAGTTCCAGGCACCCTTGCAGTGAGCAAGTCAGAACTGGACAGGTGCAGGGCATGCCTGGAAACCACCTTATCAGGAGCCCTGTTTAGAAAGATAACAGTGTAGCCTTCCCTGCAGCCAATAACAGCACAGCGTGTTCGGCTCCCAGCAGCTCCACCTTCCACCAGGGATCAAAGCTTTGACTGGATCCTAATCAGGCAGTGTGTGAGGCTGAGTGGACAATTCCAGCACCCCCTAAATTTTGTGGCTTATGAAGCAGCAGCGTTGTCATTGTCCTGTCCTTACTAGGAATATTTGTGTGTGTGTGTGTATGTGTGTGTGTAGACTAGAAAGAGCTGCTGTTACAATTCTGCCTTTTTGAAGGGCAGGACAGCAGGGCACCGAGAGGAAGCATAGAGCCAGCGCAGTGCAGAGGCAGAGCCTGCCTCATGAACTAGCTGGGCGATGGTGCCCAGGTGAGTCATTCAGCCTCTGTAAAACTGGCATGATGATGAAGGTAGTACCCACCTCAGAGGATGGCTGAGGGTCAGGAGCACACAGAGCACTTAGAAGTGCATCTGCCACAAAGCAAGCATTAGATATTAAAATTAGCTACTATTTCTTTTAGCCCCGCATTTGCCCTGTCAATTTTCTGACTGTGGTAGTGGTGAGGTCAGAGTGGACGGGAAGCTGGATCACATGAAGGGTTAATTCCTTGCCCTCCTCGCATGCCCCACCTTCCTGCCGTGTGGACCCCAGAGTTATTTGTTTTGTAAGGCTTATAGTACCATATTTGAATGTATGACCTTGAAAGATCCTGATTAAGAAGTCCTCGGCAAAGCTCTTCAATGGCTGGAAAATAATCAGGCCTCCCACACGTACCTGCTCAGCCAAGAAGTTGTTTGCCCCAGAAGCTGTGGGTGGGTAGAATGGAAGCGAGCTCAGCCCAGGCTCATGTGGACGCAGTTCTGGCTGGAATCAGCTTGGTCACCAGGCCTCAGCTCGCCAGTCTTTCTGGTCATTTCATTCCATTCTCAATTCTAGACATTTTCATTTTTAAAAAGCCCTTTTCACACTTTCCCCCAATTAAGGTTACTCCCCCCCACCCCCCCACCCCGCTTCCCTGTTGGTTTGTTTTCCAAAGTGGTCCTTGTTTCCCCCGTGGTGTGCACATTTCTGCCAAGCCCAGGGGGGCGACCCACAACACAAGGTGATGACTTGTGGGGTGTCGCACTTGGTGGCCAGGCCTCTGGAGGGGGCTCTGAAATCTCTTTTGGTTCTTGTGGTTGGGAACAGAGATCTCTTCCTTGCCTTCACCCTGGGGCACATCAGGCTCTGGCCACAGCTTTACCGGGGTGAGGGGTGACTGCAGGGCGTCTCCGGTCTGTGTCCCCGGGAGATGCGGCACTGCAAAGAGGGGCTGTGTTCCTGCAGTGGCAGCTGCATTGGGTCAGGCTGCTCCACATTTAGAGACTGCTCCCGGCTTACATAATGTGTTTCTTGTTTACAGTTCCTGTTTAACATTGAATCCTGCTGTCCTAGTTAAAGTTAAGCCCTCTCCTCAGAGCAGGTGTGCGGGGTGTTGTCTTTGCAGGAGAACAGGTGTGTATAGGCCTCTCCTGTGTGAGGCAGTGTGGGATGGGTGAGCAAAGGGCTCTGCCAGCCTTGGGAAGCCTCCTGGGCAGAGGTGACCGGGCAGGCTGAGCTTAGAAAGTGCTTACATCTCTGAGCCTGTTCCGTCTACCTACCCTGTCAGAGTACATCTCCCCCATGGGGGGCGAGAAAGGTGAGTGTGCAGCCATGTGGGACACGGGGGTGGGGGGACAGGCCTTTGGGGGCCTTGCCCTCTAGTTAGAATCAGGTGGGTCTTCCCAAGAACAGGCGAGGCGTTCTTTTCCCAAGAAACTTGGGGACGGCAAACATTTGCCTTGAATTTTTTTGCCACTTTAGTTTCTACTAGTTTCCTTTAATAAGGGCTGGAAAAATTTAAATGTGTTCAAAAAGGTTTCATTTTGAAAATGAGGTCCTGTGGATATACAGCCTCAAATCCAGAGTAACCCCCAGGTGTCCTGTTCCTCAGCTACATGCTGCCTTTCCTGCCACAGCCCTGGTTAGGAATTTTCGAGGCTTGGCATGGGTAGCTGTCAACTGGAAACAGATTGTGTTCTTTGTCACTCAGCACAGGCCACTTTAAAACCTGGAAGATAAGAAGAAAGCCCTATGATAAAAATGTACGTGTGGCCAATTGCCGAACCATACTGCCCATTTCTGTTTTACCAATGTAGCATGTTTTTAAAATAAGTGTACTAAAATAAGTTTGAGGTGTAATTTAGAAAACCGTTGGTAGGCTTCAAAACTTGAGCAAACAATTCTAAAATGTACATCTTAAAGCTGTTTTTAAACTAAGTTTTATGAAGCACGATAAAGGCCTTCGTTAACTCTTCCCAGAGTATGCCCTTCTCCTGTGAAGAATGTCCTCTGAGCTCAGGGGCTGGCGTTTCATATGCGAGTGGACCTGCCACCCATGGTGCAGAGGCCTCAGCCTCTTTGGCTAGGCATTGCCCTGACGCCAGTCTAGGTTGGCTTGGACTTTACAGAGCCCTGATACCATTCTGTTGCCACCCAAGGCAGCAGCCCAGAGAGGGAAGGGGGCGTAGAGGGACAGGAGATAGAATGGGCATGCGTTTCTGGCCCCACATTCAGGAGGGATGGGGAGAGGAAGGCCAAGGTGGCCAGTGCTGAAGTGCACACCCCACAGAAGCAGAGTCACGCGCACAGGTCCATGCGTCTGTGGGAACTGTGCCAGTGTGGCTTCAGGAAGTCCTTTTGAATAGTAATCATTGTTACTAGCAGTGGTTCTGTGGTTGTCTGTCACTTCCCTGAAAAGTCCCAGGTAGAATGGCTCTTCATTGAAGTCACCACAGAACACATGCTTGTCATATTTTAGAATTGCCATTGGTGGGCTAAAAAAGCAAGTGAACTTGGATGTTAGATTCTCAGAAAAAAAGAACAAACGGTTAAATAAAATTTCCTTTGTACCAGTTAGTGATGAGAGCAAAGGCTTGCATGAATTAGGGAAAGTGTCAAGACAGCTTACTTTCTGGGACATGGAGTTCTAATGTGCAGGCGTAGAGAGGGTTGCTGGGCGGCTTTGTCAGTAGATTCCTGACCTTGCTTTAATGATAGTCCAGACTTCAGGGAAATGCTGTGGGCACGTTTTCTGCAGGCTTTCCAGTAACTACAAATGATAGCAGTTTATTTTTCATATAAACTTAAAGAGAAAATTATTTGTATTATTAAGTAATATATGCATAGTTATGCATAAATTTAAAGCAAGTTATTGGGACTGTTTCTGAACAGGCAGATACAGCAATAAGTAGATTTAAGCATACATAAAATGATGAACCTTAAAGAAGGCATTAGTAATTTGTGTCTTTCTGTGTAGAATAAGCTCATTCAAACTAACTTCCCTCCCAGTATCAGAATTCCTTCTGCAGAATACATAAAAGATGATAATTTAGGCATTGTGGTCTCTCTTTTGGCCTTCCTCCTTCTGTGATGCAGCGCATGCTGCACAAATCACTGTGGTCAATAGTGTAGATACATAGGTAACTAGCAGTGCCTCTGCCTTCCAAGTATTGACAGCAGAGAGGGATGGTGCCTGGAAGGGGCACATTGAAGCCACCTGCACAAGGAGCCAGCTGTCCATCCTCTGCTCAGAGCTGGGAGAGTGCAAAATTCACAGAGAAGATTGGGTCGAAGCTGAGTTTTCAAGTCTAAAGGGCTGCCTTGGAAATGAAAAAGCATTTTAGAGACTTGGAGTTGTGGAACCACCTTTGGGGAGGTGACATGCAGCCTGGTCTGTTTGCTGGAGAGGAACAGGGTAGCAGGGCAAGGCCATCTCCTCAGTGGTGGGAGTTCATTCCTTCTCAGAGTATTTCTTTATTTTGTACCACGTCCTTTTCTGGTTCAAGTTGCAGGAGCTGTAGAAAATGTATCTGTCTGCTCTTTGCCACTGCCTTTATGTGTAGGTGGTAACGCTTGCCCCAAGCTGTGTATACCTTTACCCTTAATGGATTATGGTTAATAGGGTTTTTTTCCCCCTGTATACTACCCTCTGGTAATTTCAATTGGCCCTTTCATAGTCTGTAAACAATTGATTGTGTGCTCCTAGATTTATTTCCAAAACCTGTTTCTGCCACAGTACCTTCCTGAGGCTCCTTTTTGCAGGGTGCCCCCCTCTCTGGTTTTGTAGTCGTGGAGAGGGAAGGAGCAGTCAGTGCCAGGCCAGCCTTTCCTTCACTTGAGGACTTCACTTGGCCCGTTTCTATCACACCAGGTCCTCTTGGCCATCTGAAGGTTTTAGAGAAACAAAAAGTTTCTAAAGCGCTGGTGGTCCTTGTTCTAAAGAAATAGTATTAAAAAAAACTCACAGCTATTACTCTTCAGAAGCAAACTAAAAAATATATGCCTGTGAAATATTAATAAATATGAATTAGGGTGAACTAATACTCAGAAGTTAAGAGTTGAAGTATGTACATAATTGTACAGGTTATATTTTCACATGAATTCTCTGTATCAGAATCTGCATTTTTGACAAGTCCCCCAGGAAATTCATGTGTACATTGAAGTTTGCAAAGCTCTGCTGTAGCGTGGAATGTGTCCCTGATTCCCCAGGAGTGGTTACACTCTGAGGGAAATTGAACAAGTAGGACACATTATTAGCTGAGGGAGTTTAATTGAAACTCAGAGTTTAATTTGGTTTTGAGACCAGGCTAACCAAGAGAGTTAAACTAGTCTGTTTGGGGAAGGACAAGGATTTGTTACGGAGCTGGTGAGATCCTCTGTGGCTTGATGACAGTGGTGAAGGGCTGAGTCCCTGCCCTGGAGCAGAATGGTTTTCATGACAGTTGTGTGCAGTGATCTCCCTAAATCTTCCTTTCCCCCCTCCCATTCATCAACAGATCAGTATTTGAAGAATTTCATCACAATCATCATGCATTCCTCAGGGAACAAGTCTTGGTGCAGAAAAGTGTGGCTTCCTTAAAGATGTCCCAAGCATTGCTTTTGGGCTGACCCCAGGCTGAGACAGCCAAACCATGTCAGGATTAGACCATATTGACCTGATGCTTGGTGACCTCTGTTTGGTGTTTATTCTGTTGTATATCCCTTGATGTTCAAGGGGGAAAATGTGTGTTAATGGAGTTAACTACCATGGCCACATGACTAGAATGGTTTTTCTCCTTAGCTAGGGAAGAAGTCTTTTTTTTTTTTTTTTTTTTTTTTTTTTTTAGAATAAAAGAAAAGTGCTAATATATAGTGATGACCAATATAGGAAGTACTTGTATATTCAGTTCTTTGATGTGATAAGAGATTTTTGTTTATTGTTTGTCTCTTCTACTATCTGCGATAATCATATATTCTATACTAGGTTAAAACCTGTTTTTTTTTTTGTAAAAGTGATAATTAAAACAAATACAACTAGTGATTGTGTTAAGTAGCTTTCTATCACTATATCAAAATACCTGAGATAATTAACTTACAAAGAGGAAAAAGTTTATTTTGACTCATAGTTTTGGAGGTTCTAGGTCATGATCGATTGGCCCCATTGTTTCAAGCCTGTGGTGAGGCAGCAAGCACATCATGATGGGGTGGGTGGGCAGAGCAAAACAGCTCACTTCACTGTCAGGAGACAAAAGAGAAGAAGATGAAGGGGCCAGGGTCTCCTGCAATTCCCTTTGAGGCACACCCCCAACATCCTAAGGACCTCCCACAAGGCCCCATCTTTCCAAGATCCCACCACTTCCCACTAGAGTCACCCTGAGGACCAAGCCTTCAACGCTTGGGCCTTTGGAGACACCCAAGATACAGACTGTAGCAGTGATGAAAGTATGAGGACCCCTGGAATCAGCCCTTAAGGGAGTCAGAGTTAGCCCCGGGGCGTTTCCTTCAGGTTCCAAGAAGAGCACAAGGACTTCTGAGGAGCCCCTTGCTGCTGCTGTAGCCCAGGCCACACCCATCACAGTCTCCTGGATTGTCCCAGTAGTCCAGGGATGGGTCTTGCTGCTTCCTCCCTCGCCCTCTGTTCAGTGTGTTCCCAGCACAGCAGCCAGATCTCACTGTGCCTCTGCCTTATGGTCCTTGCATTTTTGTTGACCCTTCTGCCTAGGCTGTCTTTCCCAAAATATCTGCACAACTCTTCATACTGTCTTCAGGTCTTAGCTCATAGCGCAGTTTCTCATTTAGGCCTGCCTTGACCATGATTGTTTATTCTTTTCGAGAGACTGTGCGTGTGTGTGTGTGTGTGTGTGTGTGTGTGTGTGTGTGTGTCTCTCTCTCTCTCTCTCTCCCATTTGCCCTCCTCTACTTTTTTCTTTGTTTCTTGTCTTTCAGTCTGGGGTTTGAACCCAGAGCTCATACACAGTGGGCAAGCACTCTACCGTGAGCTGTACCCTCAGCCTTTTTTAAAGTTTCGTTTTATTTTGAGTCAGGGTCTTGTTAAGTTTCCTAGGCTGGTCTAGAATTTGTGATACTCAGATAGGGCACGGTGGTGCATACCTGTAATCCCAGCAATTTAGGCGCCTGAGGCAGGAGGATTGCAAGTTGCCAGCCAGGGCAATTTAGTGAGGCCCTGTCTAGATAGGTAGGTAGGTAGGTAGGCAGATAAAATCAAACAAACAACCAGGGCTGGGATGTGGCTCAGTGGTAGAGCACCCGGGGTTCAATCCTCAGTACTGCAAAATCAAAACAAACCAACCTGTGCTCCTTCTGCCTCAGGCTGGAGGCAGCTGGGATTGCAGGTGTGCCCACCGCCCAGCTTACTTTTTTTCATAGCACTTACTGTCAACTACCGTGTTTCATGATTTTCCTACAGACTCATTGTTTGTCTCTTCCCAGAATGTAACCTCTAGGGCTCTGTCTTGTTCAGTGTGTCCCCAGCACTTAGAACCAGGCATGGCTTATTTGAAATGCACACTGTTTGTTGAATAAATGAATGGAATTGACCCTCTTTAACCCCATGATGAGATATGAATCTTAGAGTCCCTTGCATGGTGGAGTTTCTTTCCACCAGTTTTGTTCTCATTCCATCTCCTAAGAGGACTGAAATGTTAGGGGAACAGTTTTTAAAAATTAGCCACAGCTGTGAGCCATTTAAAAATTCTATGCAGTGAGTTGGGAAATACCAATTAATTGTTGAGATGTAAGGCAAATGGGAGAAAGCAGAGTCAGCATACCCCAGTCTCCTGTGTGCCATGCCCTGGGGATGGGAGGGGCTGCAGCAGAGGGCACTTCCCCAGGGGCCTTCACATTTTCCTTCTGCTAGCCCCTCAGTTGTGGCAGTGCCTGAAGCAAACTCAGTCTTTCCTGCCCTGCTCTGAGAGAGTGTGCACATCCATTTGCCAGTGTTGTCTTGTTAAGGGCTTTCTTTGGCTGAAGCGTATGTTTTCTTTTTTGTTGATGGTGTTTCTTAGTAACCCACTGCCAGAGTCCCCTCTGCAGAGTTGCTGCTCAAACATTTCTTGGACTTTGTGCTGTTTCTCTTTTAATAGCTTAAGATTTGCTTTGCTCACGTAAGTATAGGAAACAAAAAATTTATAGACATCAGTGTAGACAGAGCCCGTCTCATTACCAGTGCTGCGGGAGCGGGCACAATGGGCAGGGTGGTGCCCATTCAGCAAAGCCACATGGTCTGCCTGGCAGAATTACCCCCGTGTTGGTGATGGAGGCAACAGGTTCTAATAGCCCAGAGCCATACTTCAGCTGTATTGAGCAACCACGTGGTGGGCCGTGTTAATGAAATAAGTTCAGTGTCCATCCTCATGGAGCTGCTTATAGTCTAGTAAGAGTGATAAACAACTAATTATTATAAGCATGTAATTATGAACAGTGATAGGGGATACAGGGTAGGAGATCAAGGCACTCTGAAGCTTAAAATATGGCAGTTTGGGGCTGGGGTTGTAGCCTGTGCACGGCCTGGGTTCGATCCTCAGCACCATGTAAGAATAAAGGCATTGTGTACAACTAAAACAAATAAATAAATATTAAAAAATACAGCAGGTTGTCCTAATTGTGGGATCGTGTACTTTGAGCTAAGATCTGCAGGTTACTAGGTAGGCATGTGGGGGGATTTTGAAGGAATGGTGGCAGAGTATGGAAATTAATTCCCAAGCAGAAGAAATATGGGGTGCAAAATCGTTGGCGCTGAAGGACCTTGTGTCTCATGGGAGCAGTAGTAGTCCAGTGAGGCTAAAGTGAGAGGGTGACCAAGGAGAGGAGCATGAGGAGGAGGAGGAGCTAGAGAGGTGAGCAGGGCCAGATTGGGGCTGGGTGTCAGCTCTCGTGAGTTCATCAGAAGACCCACACAGAGCATTAGAGGGGTGTAGGCAGGGCTGAACCATGGTGCATTTTATAGTTGAAGATGTTTTCTGTAGACACATTGTGGATAATAGATGGGGAGGGAGAAATGTGGAAAGAAAGCTGGAAAAACAGCTGGAGGTGTTTTATGTTTGTCCAGGAGGAAGACAGGAGCAATATGGACTAGGGGGGCAGTGAGAGGAAGAGAGAGGCCCCAGCACCGAGGCCGTGGTTGCTGCAGTAGGCTCACTGAACATCCGCTGCTGCAGATGGCCTAGTCTTTAACTGTCCTGGGATTTGCTGGCTCTCAGGAAATTATCCGTTGACTAAGGAATTGGGAATCTATTGATCAAACTAGATGAAGCAAGTGTCCAGGCTGCCTTGAAAGTTGCATTTTCTTTATTTCTTTTTTTAAACACAATACTTTTATTTTTACATGGTGCTGAGGATTGAACCTAGTGCCTGACACATTAGAGGCAAGCGCTCTACCACTGAGCTACTGCCGTAGCCCCAGCAGTTGCATTTTCATTGTGAATGAACTCATAGACATTGTGTCTTTATCAGTTTCTTGTGAGCTTCATCAGCATAAGTAGATATTGATAAACATGATCAATTCTGAAACTTCAGTGAGATAGACTTTTGGAGCCTGCAGAGGTGAGGACAGAGCCTGGGTAGTCCTGAGTTCTGCAGGATGAACGTTACCCAGAGCAGAGTCTCTGAGTAGCTGCCTTTCCTAAGCAACACCCCCTTTTTTGAAAAACGCTTTCCATTAGAATGTTTTTTAAAAATTGAGAAAATCTTTAAAAATGCATCCACCATTTGGTCATAACTTTGAACTGCAGTTTTTTCGACTGAGGATGGGGAGAAGGTGTTGCTTTATTTAAAAAAAAAAAAAAAGGAATTTCAGAGGCAATGTGGCTTGAAAAATTGTATTAAACACAGAAGGGTCTAGAGTCAAGGGGGATCTTATTCTAAATTGTTTTCCTGTGCGTCTAGCTTTTTACCATGTCAGCTTAATTTCCAGTGAAGTGCTTAGGTGTCTGATTTTCAAATCCCTTGTTACTAGTACATGCAGGGATGATATCTTCATAATGGTTCTAGTTAGAAACTCAGTAACATAAGACAGCTGAAATAATGGACTGCACTGCAGTTTAATGCTTCCAAGTTTGGAAAATAGCAAATAATGATGTGAAACGTACACATTTGTGCTGCCCACTAACAGTATTCTCCTTGTCTTTTGCAGCAGAAAAATGAAACAAGCAGAAGTACTTTTAATGGAACAGAATAAAGCACTGAGCAGGTAACTGAAATTAACAGGAGTTATGTATGTATTTGTTATGCACATTAAAATATAGCCAATAGTATATTTCTCTCTCTCTCTCTCTCTCTCTCTCTCTCTCTCTCTCTCTCTCTCTCTGACGCACACACACACACAAATTCCCAAGAAAACCATGTCCTTTGCCCCTAAAGCCAGCATGAACATAAATTCTGGCATGGCCTTTCTACGGCCTGTCATAATGGCCCTGGGAAACTTCACGTCTTGATCTCTGAGCATCCATTTGCTTTTGTTTTTGAACATCCACTCATGGTGACCTTCTTAGTGTCAGATCGGTTTCAGTTTTGAAACAAAACAAGGTTGTTTAAAACTCTTGAAGAAAGTTAACTGTCATTGGGAAATGGAGCAGCTTAGTTTACAGATGGCCATGGAACTTGCATAGGGGTGGTCACTAATGGCAGCAAGGATGACATTAAGAATAGCTCTCCCATTTCCTGAGGGTGGCAAGGGATAACTTGGAGTAAGAAGATGCAAACTTGAACCTGCCTTGGTACCAGCTTCACATGGTAGAGCTGTCGGTGCCACTGAGGCCTCCTGACAGGCTCAGCTAACACTAACAAGGGGCACATCATGTGTCGAGTACTCCTTTTGGTGATGGGATTTAATGTTGAATGTTGCCTTTCTTCTCATTCTGTTGAAACCTCTTTGGATCTGTACCAATTCCTGCATATTTTTTGCCCTGTTCAGAGACTTGGGTCTCGTCCCCTGATGGATGCTGCAGATCCTGCCATCCCTTCTTGTCCAGCCTTTCTGCCTTCCCTGACCCCTCTCCTTCAGCATTTACACATCCCTTTACTTGGGGTTGGGTACAAATGCTGGAGGCAGGGCCCTCGGTCTGACGTAGCAGTTAGATGTTTGAGGTTAACTTGTTTGGAGGTTTTGTAGTGGGTGATGTTAGCTTGGGGGAGCTGAGCCTGGGGGTGTACTGAGTGGGTTGATGGCTCTCAGGCCTTTCTTCTGGAACCCACAGGAGGAAGTACAGGTTGCCTTAGGACCCAGCACACACATTTATGCATGTGAGGATTTCTAGTCTATTGTATTCTGTCACTTCTTTGTCTTTTTCTCTCTTCTGTTGCTGGTCATAACATAAAAATGTACTTCATACTCTTCTGGTGAGTTGTCCTTTGACAGGCTTGTAATGCTTCAGTGCTTTGGTGGGGACACACACTTCCATGCCCTTCTGCCCATGTTCTGCAACAGTGTGCTCAGTCTATGTCCCCCACACCCCTCAGACTTGCCTTAGCTTTATTTGTGTGCTGAACTGTTTCCTTCCTTTGGTAACAGAAACAGCTTCTGTTTCTATTTTCTCACCTACCAGTCCCTTGGCAGCCTTCTTTCTGTTTGAACTTTGATGTTTTCCTGACCAAGAGCCAAGAATCATATTACTTACATTTAAATGGAATACATCTGTCTGCACTGTTAGGTCTTGCATGTTAAATAGAATTTTCAAAAAATCGTTTTCCATTAATCCCTATAATGTTTAGATCCTATATTCAGTTTCTCAGAAGCATAACTCTTCTGATGGGCTAATCTCAGGATCCATGCCCTTAAACGTGCAGGGATTGCAGTTAGAGCAACAGTGGGATCTATATGGGTTGGAGCCACGAGCTGCAGAGAGACACCTGCTGGCCAAGTGTAGTGTTGCACTGCTTTTCTGTTCTGAATATCACTTTACATTTTAAGACCTTATATTTTTCATAGTATGTTGATAAGAACTGAGACCTCATGGGGCAGTGGAGGCAGAGAAGGGAATGTCATGGTAAAACCTTGAGTCCTGTGCTTCATATATTTTTAATGGGATATGAAATAAAGTACTCACAGGCCTGGATTCATTTAAAACTTTTGGAAATGATACCATACTTCACTCTTCCAAGATAATTAAGAACTTACTTTTTTTTTTTTTACCTTAGTTTTTTTTCTCTTTTTTAAAATTTTTATTCTAATTTGTTATACATGTTTGCAGAGTACATTTCATTTCATATTACATATAAAGAGCACAATTTTTCAAGTTGCTGGTTTTATATAAAGTATTTTTACGTCAATTGTGTCATCATACATGTATTTAGGGTAATCATGGGTAACTCAGTCTGCTATTATTCCTATCCCCTTGCCCCATCCCCCTCCCCCCTCTTTGTTCTATTTAAACTTCTTTCATTCCTCTCATCCCACTCCCTTGCCTTTATAAGTTAGTATCTTCATATCAAAGAGATCATTCAACCTTTGGTTTTTTGGGATTGGCTAACTTCACTTAGCATTATTTTCTCCAACTTCATCCATTTACCTGCAAATGCCATGATTTTATTATCTTTTAGTGCTGAGTAGTAAGAACTTACTTTTTAAATGGAGTAGCTTGATTTGTTGTAGAAGAGGTCCATTTAGGTCCTAGTTACGAATCTTGTGCTGAAAAACGAAATATAAAATCTATTACTTCTTGCTCAGTTCACAATAACTAAGCAAGGGAACCAGCCTAGGTGCCCTTCAACAGATGAATGGCTAAAGAAAATGTGGTATATATACACAATGGAATATTACTCAGCTACAAAGAAAAATGAGGGCTGGGGATATAGCTCAGTTGGTAGAGTGCTTGCTTTCACAAGGCCCTGGGTCCGATCCCCAGCACCACACACACACACACACACACACACACACACACACACACAAAAAAAAAAAAGAAAAAAAAAATGAAATTGTGGCATTTGCTGGTAAATGGATGGAACTGAAGACTATCATGCTAAGTGAAAAAGCCAATCCCAAAAAACCAAAGGCTGAATGTTCTCTCTCTGATATGTGGGAGCTGACTCACAATAAGTGGGGCAGTAGAGAGAGTAGAACTATTTTGGATTGGACAAAGGGAAATGAAGGGAAGGGAGTAGGAATGAGAATAGGAAAGATAGAATGAAGCAGACCTTACTTTCCTATGTTCACATATGAATACACGACCAATGTAATTCTACGTCATGTACAACCAGAAGAATGGAAAGTTGTACTCTATATGTGTATAATATGTCAAAATACGTTCTGTCATGTATAACTAAAAAGAACAGAAAAAAAAAAAAAAACAACTATTGCTTCTTTACTTCAAAGCTCTAGTCAGAATATTATAGTAATTTCCATGTAGTACCCGTCTTAGCAAAATTCTCAACTGATTTCAAAGATACATTTATTTATAAAGGAATTGTAATTATGCATACCTAAGATTACTCCATGGGCTCAACAAATTGTAAAGATCATATTGTGTAAAGTGATTGTCTTAAGCAAAACTAAACCAATATTCACCTGTTTTTGAGGGATAGTTCTAAAGTTGATAGAGAGTAAACAAGACAATATACCCTAGTTTTCTGTTCTGAAAAGACCTCATTTGAGTAGTCAAATAGAAGTTCCTACCTATTTTGTTATTGAAGCCAAGCCAGAGTTGTTCATGTGGTTTTTGCACGTGTTCTCATTTCACTTAAGATTATTTTAATAAAGTCTTTCTGTGTCATTGTAAATGCAGCAGATTCACTGAAAATCAGCCAAGTATTAGTGCTAATGATGAACACATTACAGTTGCATTACTCAGATTTGGAAGTATTTTGAGAGGAAAATAAAGCAGACTTGATAGCTGTTAGATGTCAAGATGACTGTATCAAAATTATTTGGGGAAAAAAAAAAAAGCTGGGTGTGATGGCACACACGTGTAATCCCAGTGACTGGGAAAACTGAGGTAGGTAGATTGCAACTTTGAGGCCAGCTTTGGCAATTTAGCATGACTTTGTCTCAAATAAAAAATGAAAAAGGGTGAGGATTGTAGCTCAGTGGTAGAGCACCCCCATGTTCCCCCAAAATTCTTTGAAAAACATTATTCTCTAGGATTTCATCTTAATTTCCCTCTGATTTTTACCAAGACAGTTTTTTAATAATTCATGATTTTTTCCCCAGTAAATTAAGGGAACACAACAGTAAAAATTTCTGACATTTTCTTCTTAGCTTTGAAGTAAGGGATGCTAACTCCTTTGACATCTCTTCCCCAGGTGTATCCTTCCTCCTTTGCTCACCATTTACCTTGAAGATTAATTGAACCAGTCCAGTATGTATGGCCTTACGCATTTATGTAGTTTGTCTTGAGACACACAGGTAATGCACCGTGTCTTCCTGGAAGAGGGTGTAGAAAGGTCCGGGGAGGTGCAGTGGTATTTTTCTGGCAGTTGGACGACCATCCTAGGAAAAGGCCAGAGGAGTGGACTAGCAGGTGATCGAGAGCTTCTGTCCAGATGAGGAAGCGGAGAAAGGGGAAGAGTTTTGCAGTAGTGGTGACAAGTCCTGTCCTCAAAGAACTGAGCAAGCAGCTCTGATATAAAAGCCTTGTGGACAGACCCTTCTGCCCCTCCCAAGAGGGCCACGGGCCCTCCCAAGTCAGCCCTGAGCTGGAACTTCTTGGTCCTTGACCTTACAATGGCCACTGCAGTTCATTCTTCTCTTCCCTTTGCATTATCTTTCCTCTTGCCTTTGGAGACATCCTTCTACTTTTTCCTCATACTTCTCTGTTGCTTCTTCCAAGTAATTTCAAAGCTGTCCTCAAATTTTGGTATTAGCTGTGGGTCTTTCTTTTGTCCCATTCCTTTCTGGGTTGATGAATTAAAAAAATGTTAGCACAACATAGATAAGAGCCAGATGCCTGGGAAGTATTATTAGAGAGATTTCAAATACATACTTCAAAATCATTTTATTTGAATCCCTAATTTCTGGGGGAAAAAATGTAAGAACTTGTATAAAGAGCCTCTAACTGGATTTTTTTTTTTAAATTTGAAAAATTTAAAAATTGTGTGTGTGTGTGTTTTGGGGGGGCGGTGCTGGGATTGAACACAGGGTGTTGTACATGCGAGGTAAGCACTCTACCAACTGAGCTATATCCCCAGCCCCCAGGAGGGAATTCTAAAAGTGACCCTGAGCTCTATGCCTAACCAAATCATAAGCAGTAGAGAAGCACCAAGGATGTACGTGAGTCCCTTTTGCCAACAGTGTTAAGAGCACACAGAAGAGGGAGCTAAATCCTCGCCCCTGTTGCAGCTCCAGCTTCTGAAAGCCTTTGTCTCTTTCCTGCTCCACATGAAAAGGTCGAGGTAAGGAGGATGGTAGGACAGGGTTGCACAGGCTTCAGAGAATGGCAGGATTGCAAAGGACATGGATGATAATGTGCTTGAGTTTAATAACCCCAAAGAAGAATAACAACACATATTTAAAAAAAAATACTGTAGACTTTTTCCAACTTTTCTGGCCATTTTCCTTCTTGTTCTGAGAAGGAAACGGAAGTGAAAATAGAAGCTGTTATTCCTTTCATCACAGAACCTAGAGTAATTGTGAAAAGTATGAGTTCCTCATCAAGTAACTTTTTTTTTTTAAAGGAAAAAGCATGAATAAAAGAAAATAATAGCACAAAACCAGATTAGACTATATGTTACAAATTGCTACTTTTGAACTTAAGTGCTTAGCAATGTTGAGATCTTAAGTATTTATGTCTTTGCCCTGAAATAATGTACATTGTAAGTGCTTTTGCATATTGTTGCTCCAGTGGCTACTGTATGCAAAGGTAGTACTTAAAGCACTCAGTAAATTCTGGTAGTTGTGTTTCTTATAGATAGGGCTTTTGATCCATTTGACATTTTTTTTAGTGGTAATTTTGCAAAGAAAACAATCATGTTGTTAGTATTTGGTGAATACATCCTGTGTGCTAGGCATTACTGAAAGCTAAGGAGAGGCCCTACTGTCATCCCAGTTTCACAGACCCTGCGTGATAATAGAAAACTGTTGGGGTAGGTTACCCATCTGGGAATCAAATCATGACCGTAGTCTCATCAGAATCTTGTACTAATTGGCTCCAAATAATATTACGACAATGTTTAAAGTTTTAAAAAGCTTTTGGTTTTACATGGCTGATTAGCTGTGATAGCCATACAAAGATAATACTAAGAGGTCATAATAGAATAAAAAATAACTCTAGTTTTCCTAAGTTCAGAGCATTATTTTAATAATTTGGTGTTAGAAGTAAGTATGTACAGTTTATGGATCTACTGTGTAGTCCTCAGAAATAGAATAGTGTAATTAAAAGTATCATTTCTATTTAAAATGCATGTAGCCGGGTGTGATGGCGCATGCCTGTAATCCCAGCACTTGGGAGGCTGAGGCAGGAGGATCACGAGTTCAAAGCCAGTCTCAGCAATGGCGAGGCACTTAGCAACTCAGTGAGACCCTGTCTCTAATAAAATACAAAAAAGGGCTGGGGATGTGGCCCAGTGCCTCTGAGTTCAATCTCTGGTACAAAAAAAAAAAAAAAAAAAAAAAAAATGCATGTAACCAACATGGTATATGTACATCAGTATATCAGGTGTGCCTACGTTAATGATTAGGAAACAGTATATAGAGAACTAGAAGCGCTGGGTTAGATGGTACCATAGCATATTTTACATTTCCCATCAATACTGTACAAGGATTCCAATTTCTCCACATCCTTTCAAGCACTTTTTTTTTTTTTTTTTTTTTTTTTTTTTTTTTTTTTTAAACGAAACCCATCTTAAAAGGTGTAAAAGGGATATCCCATTGTGGTTTTGCTTCTTGTTGCCCTGAAGAGTCTGTCAAGCACCTTTTCATGTAATTGATGGTCATTTATATGTCATCTTTGAAGAAATAAAGTCCTTTGCCCATTTTTCACTAGGTAGGTTTCTACTTTTGAGTTGTAGGAATTCTTTATGTATTCTGGATAGTAGTTTCTTTTCTTCTTATCTGGTTGCCTTTCCACTGTCCTGATTGCTTCCTTGGCTGTGCAGAGTTTTTTAGCTTGGTCAAGTCCCACTTGTCTGTCTTCACTTTCATTGCAGAGGCTTTTGTAGTCATATTAAAAAAAAAAAATCATCGCTTAAATGAATGGCATAAAACATTCCTCCTATGTGTTCTCCTCAGTGTTTTATCGATTTAGGCTTACATTTAAATCTTTCAACTCATTTTAGTTGATGTGTGTGTGTGTGTGTGTGTGTGTGTGTGTGTGTAGTGTGTAAGATAATTCTCAATTTCATTCTTTTGCATGTGGATAGCCAGTTTTCCCAACACCATTTGGGATTATCCTTTCCCTGTTATGTGTTCTTGGTACTCTTGCCAAAGATCAGTTATTTGTATGTGTTTGGGTTTATTTCTGGCCTCTTTTCTATTCCACTGGCCTCTATGTCTGCTTTAATGCCACTGCCATACTGTTTTAATTGTCCACTTTAAAATCATGTGTAAATACTATAGCTTTATAATACATTTGGAGGTCAGAAAGTGTGATGCCTCCAACTTTATACTTTCTCAAGATTGTTTTGACTTTTGGGGTCTTTTGCTCCATTTGAATTTCAGGAATTTTTTTTTTTTTTTTGGTGATAAAAATTAATATCAGTGTTTTAAATATGGATTGCATTAAATCTGTAGATTGCTTTGGGTAATAGGGATTTTAACAATATTATCTTTGAATCCATGAACATGGTATGTCTTTCCATTTATTTGTGCCACCTTAAATTTCTTTCACTAATTCAGTATTGTTTTTTAAGTATAAGTATTTTAAGGATTAAGTTTATTTGCAAGTGTTTATTGTTTTGGATACAATAATAAATGGGATTCAACAATCCCATTGTGAGTATATATCTAAAAGAATTACAATCAGGATCTCAAAGAGATATTAGCACTCCCATGTTCACAGTAACCGAACTATGGAAATAACCTAGATGTTCATCAGTGAATGAAAGGATAAAGACAGCAGGCTGTGTGTATACCCCCCTCCACACACAGTGGAATATTATTCAGCCTTAAAGAAGGAAATATTTTCAAATGGGACAATATGGATGAACCTGAAGACATTATGCTAAGAGAAATTAGCTAGTCACAGAAGGACTACATGATTCCGCTTATAGGATGTATCTAAAATAGTTAAACTCAGAGTAGGATGGTGAATGTCAGTGGCTTAGAGGAGAGGAAAATGGGGAGTTTTGTTTATTGGGTCTTACTTTGTTAGGCTAGATGAATAAAGTCTAAAGATCTGTTTGCACATCTGTGATGTCTAAGACCATAGACAGTTAACACTTAAATCCGTTTTGACAAGCCTTCTTGCCTTCCTCCCCCACTATTTTCACACCCCCTCTTTTAAAGTGAAATTAATGTAAGATTAGATCAATGATATTTGAGAGAGAAAATAAGTCACAGAATAATTTTCATTTAGCCATTTAAGCTTGGACTGGAGGAAAGGTGAGAGGACATTTAAGCTTTTCAATTTATAGACAAGGAAACTGGGTCTCTGAAAGCAGATGGGACTTGCACAAGACCATAGAGCTATGAAAGGGCAAAACTAGTACGGACCGGGTAAATAGTACCTACTCAACCAGAGTTTAGTAATTTTCAAAAATGAACGTTAAGGCTCAGTCTGTTATGTGATTTAAAAAAAATACTGCTTATAAAGTGTTCATTTTAGCGAAGCGTTAAAGAAAGCAAAGCCTACCTACTTAGACCAGTTCACTCTTTTCCACTCTGCTAGTCTGAGGTTAGCTTCACATGTGCGCCAATAGGAAAGACAAGCCCACACTTTGCCTCAATGATAATAAAGATTGTACAGGATAATTTTTTAAGCCTGGAACAACTTTCTTCTCTAACAGTTTGAGTACATATGCGAACTGAGCCTTCGCTCCCTGAGATATTCCCTGTCTTTTTCAATTGTGTGTACCCGTAATTCTGCTCAGAAAACAAATCCTCTAATTTCTATATTCTAGAGAGGCCTCTGCCAAATTCCTTTAACAAACAAAATGCTGCTGTCTAGAAGGTTACTGTCTACATCACTTTTTGCTGGTATAGATGCAGTTTTGATGCTAACCACAAATGTGTTGTCTGAATGCATTTGGTTTGTCAAGGCTACAGTTTTGCATTTGATTCCCCTCCCCCTGTGCCATGACCATTCAAATGTCTTACAAATGAATGCTCTTGCTCTCCAGCGCCTCTAATGAAACAGGGTAACGGGAGCAGGAAAAAATGAGCATCATCATAAAAAAAAAGTCCCAGCACATTTTCACCACTTGTAAAATGTTTGGTGTTGTTAAGTGCAGACATTACCATTCTTATCCAAAACTCGTATTTCTTAGAAGCTGACTGACTAGATTGGTACGTAATTGAATCATCCTTTTATTTTTCGAAACCACAGAAACTGTGTCCCAGCCATGCTGAAAGTATTGGTTTTAGACACAATGAATACTTGGTAGAAATAAACAGCTTAATCTGTTCGTTAAAAGAAGTAACCTAAATATGCCTAAACAGTATTATAGTGGTGGACAATAGCATCATAATTCCTGCTGCTGCTTCCCTTTTTTTGATTCTGGGAATTGATCCCAGGGGTGTTTAACTGTGGAGACACATCCCCAGCCCTTTTCAGTTTTCATTTTGAGACAGGGTCTCACTAAGTTGCTTTGGGTCCCACTGAGCTGCTGAGGCTGGCCTTGAGCCTTGAGATCCTCATGCTTCAGCCTCCTGAGTGGTTGGACTGAGGCATGCAGCATGGCAACCAGCGCTTTCCTGCTTTTTACATGACTTTGACATTGTTCAATGAGAAATTTCTATATCCTACCTTAGCTGTATTTTTCAAAAGGAATGTTGAACTTTCGTTGTATTAAATTTTAATAAAATTATTTAGAGTTTGTATAAATATATAAATAAAGGTGAAGCATTGTCACAGTCTACTGAAGCCTCAGATTTTTTTAGTTATTTGAATATTTCATTAAATTTTGAAAAAAAAATTCTAAATCATTCTAAAATTCAATTCTCCATGTCACAAAGTACAAGCCATTGTTATGCATTAATTTTTAATCATAACAAAGTTTGAAAGATGTTATGTTTGGCTACAAGGTGCATTCATGAGAAAATTTTCAAATTATGTGACCAAAGTATAGTGGTCAGATGAAAAATGAAAACCCAAGTATTGATTTCCTTTTGTACCAAAATTTATTTGCACTGGCCATTTTTAACTCAGATTATATGAGAGGCAAGAACTTATTGTATTTACTCAGCATTTAGAAAGTAAAGTTCTTATTCATGGGCCCGATTCCTCATAAAGGAATCAGACTACCAACAATAGTGTTGATTTTTGCCTATTTTCTTATCTGTACAGACCCTGTTGTAAGGTTTACTATATAACCTAAAGACAAGGGTGGGTGGATTAGACTGAGAAATAATCCTTGGGCACATATCTTTTCATATATTTTCTGAAACATGGTGAAACACTTGTCACAGTATATTTTATGCCTGGGATCCTATTTGAAACCACTAAGAAACATTGCACAGATAAGGTACAAAGAGGTACCCATAAGAGCTCTGTCTGGCCAGACTAGCAGCAGTTGTGCTAGCTACAGGACCACTAGTCTTGTCGAGGTCAGACCTGTTGGAAATGATTGACTAATTTGAAGTTTCAAGTACCACACCTGAATGAATGCCTCTTATCTCTCAATAACTCTTAAATAAGAGTCAGGTTTACTCCAGGCCAGTGTAAGGGCCCATAACATCGTATATATTTTCTAGACAGGGAAGAAGGAATTTGAACTGCTTTTTGCTGGGGAGCATGTTCAGAATGCATCCAGGCACGATGTGGCAAAGGCTGTCCTGTGTTGCCTAGACTGTGTGTTGTATGCCACTGTTGGGAGGAAGGCTGGCTGGCAGAGCCCAGGAAGCAGTGCTTCCCATCCTTTCTCCCCAAGCCCAGTCTTCTCGTCAGTTCTGCATGGGTGTGGTACTAACAGCCCAGGATACCACGCAATTAAGAGTGGAGCTCTGGGTCCAGACTTCCTGGGTCCAGATACGGACTCTACCTCATATAGGTGACTGACTTCATTCTTCGGTTCTTTATCTGTAAAGCAGGGATAATGTTAATATCTACTTTTCTGGGATTACTGAGAGGATCAAATGAGTTAATGATGTGTGAAGTGCTTAGAACACTCTTAGGTACACAATACACACTCAGTACATGTTAGCTATTATTACATAGCTCTAATATTTAATGGATTTGGGGGGGTTGTTTGTTTGCTTTCTGCATTTTCAATTTTCATCCTGTCTCCATAAACCCTCAGGGATGGTAGACAATAAACTGGATAAATGAGTGAACAATGATTTGCATGATATCTTTAGAATTGTTGCTTAGTAATGCAAATGAACCTTGGTTTGTGGATTAGTTTCTAAGATAAGGACCTACGCAGAGCCCCAATTAAAATTAAATCTGTACATGATCCACCCACTTCATTTCAAACATGATTTTTAATCTCTCCTAATAGACCATTTTCTTTCCTACAACTGACAGAAATGATTATTTTAGATCATGAAAAAGTACACACAACACGCACATAAATGTAGTCACACAAAGTGTGATGAACTCTTATTTTTTTGTTTTAATTCTGTCCTTTCTTTTTATGAAGCTGCTGCTTGCAGTGTGCTGAATTTATTTTGCAACTCAGTAATGGATCACCATATATTAGACTAATTTGACTGTTACCAAGAACCAGAGAGGAAGGGATAGCTTCAGTGGCGACCCAGATCCCTTCCTTTTCATTGTGTTACACACTTTGTCCTGCTCGTGGAACTGGGTTTCACCTGCCTGACATCCCCGCCACACACATTTTTAAATGTCATCCATCTATTTTGTAAGATCAAAGTCTATGTTGTCCTTTTTAAAAATCTTTTAAATATTACTCTATTTAAGATTGACTTTGGCACATTCATAACATTAAAAATACATTAAACTAATAACCATTTTCATGAACAGTTGAAGGTTAACTATGTTAATAGTAACAAGAATTTGAGAATTGTGATACCTAACCGCCCCCCGCCACCACCACTCCTCCCAGTAGAGTTTGAGAGTCTCAAGCACAAGAATGGCTTTATTGTTAGGATGGGCTCTGGAGAACTCGCCGCTTTACTCTGGGCTTTGGCTTGGCCCTTCTTGGCCAGCGCCTTGCATTTGGGAGCTTGCTTCTGTTCACACTCTGAGGCCACGAAGCTGACCACACACCACTTACTACACTTTGCTGAACCCTGCCTCTGGGTTCTCATCGCCAGCCAGTCCAAATAGCTGCTTCTCTGCAACATTGACAAGCAGATTATTGGCAGGTTTACCACCCAGAGCTTCCCAGATCATAGATGCTGCCTTGCACACATCCTGGTCATGCATGTGTCTGATCTCACACTGCCCGCCTTTGGTCAGCCTCTGGTAGCCTCCACCCCACTAGCAGTCAGGCTTCCCTGTCAGATTGGGGGAACTTTGATTATTACATTCTCTTCTTTTCCTGCCTCTTGTAGTCTTGTTAATTCTTAAGTAACTATATACTTATCACATTTCTTATATATTTTAAGTCAATCTCTTTTCTCTCTTTCTAAGCTTTTTTTCCCCCCTTCTTGTTCAATTTTGGAGCACCTTCGAAGGTATCCACAATAGCTCATAAACTCAAAGAGTAACAATATAATCATATTAAGGGAAAAGAACACAGTGTATTTGGGGCAAAACTAGCATCACCTGTTTGAAAGCTCTTAAGAGTCTCAGTCTGGTTCATCCTGCTCTTACTAAACTTCTTACAGTTGTAAACAGATAAAGATCATTTGTAGTTCTATTATTTTATTCCTTGTACAACTATTAGTTTTGCACATAGTTACAATATGCATTTCATTTCACATATATGATATTACATATACATTATGAGTGAAATCAGTTTTATGTAAGGTCCTGATTACTGTCACTAGCACCAGTATTCCTAACCCGCCAAAGTATAGGTATGTCTTGAGTAGTTGAGACTCTTTGATGCCAATATTTCTCTCAACCATGCTTCTAGAAAGAGGTTGACTGAGTAACTCTCCCTTGCCCACAGTTTCACTGTCCTTGGTTTGTTACTTGTAGTCTACTTTAGTCTAAAAATATTAAATGGAAAGTTCCAGAAATGAAGAGAGACCACATTCACATAACTTTTTATTACAGTATATTGTCATAATTGTTCTTTTAGTGCTCAGTCTCTGGCTGTGGCTAATTTGTAAGTTAACTTTACCATAGGTGTGTGTGTATGAGTGAACATAGAGTGTATATGGGTCCCCTGGCCTCCCTCATCAGTCAGGGATGCTCTGCTTTCATCTGGACTGTGCAGCAGGGGGACACAGAGGACCTCAGTTCTAATGCAAAATTTGAGAACAGTACCCTGACAGGTGGAGATTTTTCTGTGAGGCAAAATACTTGGAACACCAAAATATATTAGATCAGCTTATATGAAAGTGTTAAAAGTCAGCTTCCTTCCTTTTTGTTTAAGGATGTCAGAGTCCAGAATTTTCTTAAAACAAGAGGGGCATTTGGAAAGATGTCCATAAATGCACTGTTTTCCAAGTTGAGCTCCCTTTATCCAGAAAGTTTTCTTCAGAAACATCGTGCCTCTTGGAGAAAAAAGACAAAACACTCGTTATTGAAATGAAGACCTATTTTCATACCTGGTGGTGCTGTTCACATTACATTTTCCTATCCATATTTTAGTGATGAGGTTTTACCCAGCACTTTGGACTCTAAATGAACTTGTTTAAATGGAGGGGGGATAATGTAAAGCTACTCTGAAATCTGAAAAGTCACATAGCCTTACACAGAACAAAGAAGGCACAAGAATAAGAAATACAGAGCCGGGCGCGGTGGTGCACGCCTGTAATCCCAGCACTTGGGAGGCTGAGACAGGAGGATCGCCAGTTCAAAGCCAGCCTCAGCAATGGTGAGGCACTTAGCAACTCAGTGAGACCCTGTCTCTAATAAAATACAAAAAAAGGGCTGGGGATGTGGCCCAGTGGTCGAGTGCCCCTGAGTTTAATCCCTGATACAAAAGAAAAAAATAAAGAAATACAGAAAGGTGGTTCCATTCCAAAATAATTTCCAAGAGCATTTCTCAATCTCACATTTAAAAATCCTTCATGGAGACCTGACTGGTACGAATATACTTTGTATACAAACAGTTGTACGTAAAAAGATGCTATGTATGTGCATTATGAATTGTAATACATACTAATATTATAAATAAAAAATAAATAAAATATTTAAAAAAATCCTTCATGGTCTGTTGGCTGCTGAGGGTGGAGGTATGTGGTCCCAGCAGACCCCTCTGTGGAGAAGGCACCCCATGTGTGCCTGCTGGAGATGAGGCACCTGGTCTGTGCCGCCATGCTCTTCTGGGCAAGGCATGTTTTGGTGAGACTTCATTGACAAAGACAAGTCTATACGAAGTTCCCGATGCCATGCCTGGAACAGGAGGTAGCCAGCAGGGCCGCATCCCCCGGTCTTCCTTTTGTTTTTGCACATAATTCTTTTTCCATTGCTTTGTGTTTTCCACTTGCACCAGCACTTAAGGCGGTGCCCGTGTTCACTCATTCATCCTCAAGTGCTGCGTCTTCTGCTCTCCTTCAGCTGAGCTTCTCTCTTCCTAGAGCAGAGGGGGCCATGGTGATCAGGCAGACCCAGCCTGGCTGTCCTCTTCTCTGGAGTTGTCCTGAGGAGGTTCTGTAGTTTTTGTTGCTCCCGATTTCAATAGGAATCAGAAATAAATGTGTGAATAATTAAAAAAAAAAAAAGGTGGAAGTAGTTGTTCAGCTCTATCAACAGGAAAGGTAGTTATCAAAATTTAAAGATAAGAACAACCTGAAATGCTAGGTGCCACCTCAGAGACGAGTCCAGTCATAGGTGATTCTAATTCAGATGGTCCAAGGACGGCATATTGAAAACCTCTAGTTGTAGAAAGATCAGTTACACTATTCTTTTTGTTTTTGGTGTTTTTTTTTTTTTTTTTTTTTTCCATTTCTTGTAATCATTGGCATAGCCGTTTCCTTATGAAAATTTTACCATCCCTTGGCAGAGTTAACATGGAGCCCCAAAACCATGGCTCAGAATTCTTGGCTCGAAATTCATGCGCCTACGTCTGAGTCCTAGACAGTCACATAACCTGAGTAAACTTTGGCAGTGGTATGAGATTCATTTGTAAATTGCCAGTGTCGACATCATGATTCTTTTTTCATTGGCGTTGCCTGTTGAAGGAGGCAGATCTCTCTGTGGTTTGTTCTCGTGGTTTGTGTAGGATTCAGGAGAATGCCACAGGAAAACGAACCCTCTCTAGTTTTGACTCTCTTGGGCGTAGTGTATCCATCCTCTTCCTGAGATGGGTTGTAAGAGGCTTGCCCTAAAGGTGGCAAATCAGATTTGTGCACGCCTCGTCTCCCCTTAACCAATAGCCTGCTCAGAATGTGTATATGACCGTGCAGTGCCGCTCATTCATCAGGGGGATTTCAGGCTCCAGCAGCCAGCAGCCTGGAGTCTTCTGTGGCTCCTGGGCTTCAGCTTGCGTTGACTCTCCCATGGCAACAAACGTGTGCATCTGGCCCCGAGAAGAATTCTTGGTGATCTAGGTAAGGACAAACTGTAGAGATCGTTCCTTATTTTCTTCTCTGGGTAGATTTGAGATTTTGGAAGACCTGGTCCTTGATTAAGAAGAGCTCAGAACTGTCATTTAAGTTTTTCTATCCAGACTGCTTTATAGTATTACCCAGTCTCATCCTCTTCATGTGGAATCCACTCTCTTAAAAATGTAGTTTCAGTTTCAAATTTTAAAAGTATAGAGTTCCCTTTTTGAAATTTTAGAAATCAAATAACCATAGTTGCTGGCATGCTGATGACACACAGGTTCCCGGGTTAGGACTGAGGTCTGTATTATTTTTTAGGAAATTGCTTTAAAAGCTAGGCAAAGGGGAAATCTGTTTGCATTTGATTTGTGAAACAATAACTGTAGCATATCTATCAGACTTTTTCCTGAGTCAAAGGCCAAATTTTGGACATACCACATAATCCATTCTGATGTGAAGCTATGTGATTGACCCCCTAACCCTCACCCCCGCACACACACCACCTCTCTCTCGTTTTGTTTTCTAATGCTAGAATTAGTTCATCTTTCTCCTTAGGCGTGTGGTTTAGTCTGTGTACATTCAGTGCAGTGGCATTTTTCTTGAAGAAGTGACTAAGCCTTACTTGGATGAATTCTGTCTTTGAAAGAGATGGTGGAATTGCATCAGAAGGCATTTACAGTAAATGGCTCCCCTCTTCCTGTAATGACCACATGTGAAAGAATGCATTAAGTCTTGTTTTGAGGAAATGAGAATTGTAGAATTCTATGAAAAACTCCCTTTTTGTCATTAATTAACCAGATTTGGATGTTAAAAAATTTTCCATCCAGAGCAACTTTGTGCTATCTAAATAAATGTCAGAAAGCTGGAACTTTCTGTTCTATATTCAGCGTGTAGTCACTAGTCATCCTTGATTCAACAAGAAGAAATAGTGTTGAATATGGTGGACAGTTAATGAGGTAAGTCTGAAATAAATGAACTTCCTTGTAGGCATTTTCCATGTTGATTCACATGTTTCTCAGGTGTTACTGACTTGTCCTTCAGGATATGATGCTCAGTCTGATAAGATAGGCAGGCTGGGAGCAAACTCCAATGCCATGTAGCCAGGGGTTCTCATGGGCACAGTGCCACCCCCTGGCGGACATGGTAGAAAACGTGTGAGGGTGTTCTGGTCATAGGAGGATGGCTGTTGAATGGAGGGAGCCAGAGATTTTGCGTGTTCTGCAGGGCAAAGGATAGAAAGAATTGTCTGTCCTGTATCACTCCACGTGAGTTTCATTTGTCCTGTTATATATTTAGTGAAAATTAGTTTATCATTTTCTGAGCCTATATTTTACTCTATTTTTACTTAAAACACACAACTTTTGCATGTTTAAAAGTGTACACTTGGGCTGGGGATATAGCTCAGTTGGTAGAGTGCTTGCCTAGCATGCACAAAGCCCTGAGTTCAATCCCCAACACCACAAAAAATAACACAAAAGTGTGTACTCATTTTCATTCTGTTGTCCACCTATATCTCACCTCTTTTTCTCCTGTACTTCTAACATGAAAAGCTTCTCTTAAATCCAAGTAAGTTACAAGCATCTATCTTATTATGTAGTTAGACCTGCAAATTATTTACATATGAAATGTGGAGTATTTATATTATAAATAAATTGCTTTTCTTTTAGTTTCTCCTTTATGTTACATCTAGGGTGTTGATGTTTTAAAAGCTGTGTCCACTTGTTAATATTATCATTGAATTTTATTTTGGAGTAATAAATAGGACATGACAGGATTTTTTGTTATACAAAGGGGCTTTGGGGCTAGGTGCATTTTGAATCAGTGATCCAGTTCCTCTCTCTACTTGAAGAAGGACGGTATGCAAACCACCCACGTGGGAGGAATATTTATCTTCTTCATGAAATTCTCCAAGGAAGATTTCACAAATGTCCGTTACTAATCCACTAATATGGGTTAGCATTTTGAAGTCTTCCCATTAAGCTGTTTTAGTCTTTGTACATTACTTCTTCTTTGTGGGAGTCTTCATGTATCACTCTGAAAACATGACCTTTGGTCACCTTCTTTCTAAAGGAAAGGTAAAAACAGGTATTAAGGGAAGTTTACATGGCATGCTGTAAACTAGCAGAGAAGGTAAAAATAGACTCTGGCTTCCTCAACAGTGGGGCGTTGTGCCACTGCTCTGCCACAGACACATTCTGCACATGCCACTTCAGATTTCTGACAGTGGTATAACAGTACATCTTAGGTAAGGTACTGTATGACAGGTAGAATTATTAATTGGAGTTATAGCTGTGAGAGCAGGGAACCAAGCAGGTTTAGTGGGGAGCTAGAAGGAGACTAAAGGTAAAAGGAGGGAGGCAAGGGTAGCGACTAGGTAGCGAGTAGCAAGGAGGAGGGGAGAGCTAGATAAGACTAGAGGAATAAAGAGCTAGGCGCTAGAGTAAGAAAGAAAGAAGAGGCTAGAAAAATAAGAGAAAAGTAGGGAGGAAGCAAAAATAGAATAGATTAGAGGAACTACTAGAGAGGAAGGGGGAAAGGAAAAATAGAAGGCTAAGGAGAAAAAAAGAAAAGGAATAAAGCAAAGAGTAAAGAAAGAAGCAAGAAGCACAAAAAGAAAAGAACTAGAAACAACTAAGACAAAAGGTAACTACGTCTAGCTAAGGGTAAATAGAGACGAGAGGGGACCATAAAGTAAGAGTAGAAACTAAGTAGAGGGAAAGAAAGGAAGGGGAGAGAGGACACCTAATAATAGAAAGGTAAGGATAGGAGAAGACTAAGGCTAAAAGGAAAGGGAGAGGGGGGAGAAGAGAAAGAAAAAGCAAGAGAAGAAAAAGATAAAGCTAGTAAAAGAAGAGAACTGGAGAATAAGAAAAGATAGAGGCTAAGAAGGAAGAAGGGGGGAGGAAAAAGGTACGAGAGTAGA
The DNA here is from genome assembly GCA_025594165.1 of Tamias sibiricus. Lineage (NCBI taxonomy): Eukaryota > Metazoa > Chordata > Mammalia > Rodentia > Sciuridae > Tamias > Tamias sibiricus. Next base: position 154,306,907 of record CM046664.1, read on the forward strand.
TAAAAGAGAGAGAGGTACTAAGAGGGAAGAAAGAAAGTAGGAAGGCTATGCTAAAAATTTTTAAAAAGTAGGACTAGGACTAGAGACTAGTAGGGAAAGAGGACAGAAAAGCAGGGATGGAGGGGGAGTAAGAGGTAAGAGAAGGGAAAAGGGGAAATCTAAGAAGGCTAAGCTAGAAGGGTAGAAAAAGCTAGGAGAATTTAAAGGTATAGAGGCAAGAAAAGAGAGAAAAAAAAAACTAGGAGAGCTAAGAAGAAGATAGGAAGTAAAAGCTAGAAGGAAGTAAGAGTAACCTAGAAGAGAAATTAAAGGGGACTAGGTTATAGAAAGACTAGGGCCTAAAGTAGACCTAAGACAAGTAAAACTAGGAGAGAGGAAGGTAGGCCTAGACAACCAGTGCACAGAGGGCTCACTAGTACTTATTTTGGGGGGTTTTTACTTCTAATTCCATAGGTCTTTTTCTTGGATTATTTCTGTTGTTGTCATTGTTGAGTGGATATAATGATTGCCTCTTAGATGTTTTTAGGGTTACTAATAAAAGTTTTGTTTGTTGTTTTGTTTTGTAGTGCTAGGGGTTGGACCCAGGGCCTTGTGCATGCTAGGTAAATGCTCTGCCATCAAGCAAAACCCCCAGCCCTAAGAGTTGCTTGAGTTTTTTTTTTTTTTTTAATATATATTTGCTACCTTGAATTTTCTATTTAGTCCAAGGTCATCTTGTTGTTTATTTTAGTTTTATCTTCCATATTACAGGCTTTCTAAATGTATATTTATCTTTGGTTGTTCATTCACATTAAAAACGAAGTGGCATTGCGGCTGACTAGAAGTGTGGTGGGGGGGTGCCTCTTGTCCTGAGCAGGCTTCACCCTGGTGGTACGAGGCCTCCAGAGCCTGGCACTTAGCAGTTGTCAGGGTGAAGAGGGTTTGATGTGGGGGCTCTCTTAACCACACCAGACATTCATCTAGTCTCCTTAGGGAATCATCTGCCTTTTTTATTTTTACTTTTTGCCTGGGGACCTGTAAACCTTAGTCTTTCCTTATAAGCACAGGAAGTAGGCATGGGAGGAATAATTGCTTATATATTTTCAATTAATCTCATTGCTACCCTTGTCACTTGTGTCCTATCTTGTATATGCTTTCTTTGGCCCTCACTGGGGTTCTCCTGAACACAGTCACTGGTCCGCTGCCGCAGCAGCAGTACATCTGGGAGAGCCCACCCGGTTGTGAGCTGCCTCTGCTCAGCTCGTCAGGCAATGCTGCTCCCTCATCTTTCTGATGTCCATTTATGGAAAGCTCTTATGCCCCTGATATTTTTTTTATTGTGGTGGGCATATATACCTTTTTTTTTTTTTTTTTTTTTTTTGGTGGTACTGGGGATTGAACTCAGGGGCACTCGACCACTGGGCCACGTCCCCAGCCCTTTTTTGCATTTTATTTGGAGACAGGGTCTCACTGAGTTGCTGAGTGCCTCACCATTACTGAGGCTGGCTTTGAACTCCCGATCCTCCTGCCTCAGCCTCCCAAAGTGCTGGGATTACAGGCGTGCGCCACCGCGCCCGGCTGCATATATACCTTTTTACAACTGTAATGGAGTCTTCCATATGCCCTGATCACCATCTTGAAATGAGAAGTTCTTTTCACTAGTTGATTTGTCAGAAGTATATCCAAGAAATTAAATCTGAAATACTCTTTAGCCAGGTGTATTAGTCAGCTTTCCGTTACTGTGACAAAATACTTGAGTCAACTTATAAGGATGAAAGGTTTATTGTGACTCTGCAGTTTTAGAGATAGGTTGACATGTTGGCTTTTTGGGCCTATGGAAAAGCAGCATGTCATGGTTAGGAGTGTATGACAGAGGAAACTTCTCAACTCTGGGTAGAGAGAGGTGGGGCTAGTATCAACTTTAATGTCAGTTCATTCTTCCTTTATTACTAAGTATTCCCCTGAGTGGAGAGATCTAATATGTTAATCCTTTCTCTTGTTGACCAGAATTCAGACTTTTTTCCCCCACTTTCTTGGCTATCAACAAGTTCTCTATTACCCGCATTCCTTTTTAGATTTAGGTTAGGTTTAATTGCTGGGTAAACAGTAATTGTATGTTTACCTTTATAAGAAATCTTCAAGTCATTTCCCAAAGCAGTTGTATCATTTTACACCCAAGAAGCAATGCGTCAGGCTATGCATGTGGGTTCTAGGTGCTCTAGTTTTTCTAAGCATTTGTATAATGTTAGTTTTTCTAATTTAGATCATTCCACTAGAGATGTGGTAGCATCTCATTCTGGTTTTTTTTTGTTTTTTTTGTTTTTTTTAATTTGCATTTTCTTAATAACATGTACTCATTGGCCATTTACATATATTTTTTGATGTGTCTATTTAAATCTTTTGCTTGTTTTTTCTTTTATTGTCTACATTCGAAATGCATTGTTTTCTTCTTAATACTAATTAGGGCTCAGGATGTAGCTCACTGGTAGGGGGTTTGCCTAGCATGCGTGAGGCCTTGGGTTCAAGCCTCAGTACCACCAAAAAAAAAAAATATATATATATATATATATATATGTATATATACATACACACACATATATACATATATATATATATATACACATACATATATATCTTATTTGTAGGAGTTTTTGTATACATATTGTGAATAAAATTATTTTGTCAGAAATTTTCATGCAAACACATTTTCCCAGTCTGAAGCATATCTTTTATTTCTTTTAAGTGTCTTTTTTGATGAGCAGGTTTGAGTTTTAATAGTAACTTAATTAAAATTTTTAAAATTTTCTTTTGAGTATTCTTTGTTAACCAAGTACTTTTCATGTCTCCAAGTTTGTGAAGCTATTCTGTGCTTTCTCTTAAAATACTTACAGTTTAGCCTTTATGCTTTGGTCAGTGATCCATCATCAGTTAATTTTTGTATAGGGGTTAGGTAGAGGCCAGTTTTTTTCCCCCCATATACTTTCTCAGTTGATTTGTTAAAAAGACTTCACTTTCCTCATTGAATAGCTTTGGCACCTTTGTTGAGAATCGGTTGTCCATGTACATTGGTCTATTTCAGAGGAACCTAAGAAATGTACAGACCACAAGTCTGTACACGCGGAAAGTCTAGGAAATAACAGTTCACGTTGGCCAGCCTTAATAAGCCTCAAGTGACTGGCATAGTCTTCAACTGTGTATCACGGAATATTTGTGTCTAAGGTTACTGACAGAAGCTGGGTGTGGCGGGAGACATTATTTTGCTTGTTTTCTGAAGCTAATGGTGCTGAGGCCCCCAGAAGTTCCAGCTTTCCCATGTTAAATATGGTGTTGTTCTTGTCTGCACAGAAACACATCATAAAAACCAAGGTCCAGCCTGAGCTTGCAGGCAACTTTAAGGGAAACTAAATATTTTAACTTCACTTTTCGTACTGGAAAAATTGCGTATATGCAGGTTTGAAAAATGAATGATTTGGAACTCATTCTAATTAAATGTGGTCCAGAACAACAACAAAAAAATATGCTTAGTAAATACATTTTTCATAATGGAAAGAAGCTTGTGAGGAAAAAATTGTTTTAATAACAAACATATTGTATACAAAAGCAGATCCGACTTCAAACAAGCCTTGTCTAAGGGTAGAATTTCTACTTGGAAAGGTTTTTGTGTACAGTTTTACTTACTTGAATATAGTACAGTTTTTAAAATTTGAATATAGGAAAACTTTGATTTCTTTTAAAAGATGCCTTGATTTGAAAACCAAAGGACTAAGAGAGTAAGAAATACCCCAAAATTATTCCAAGAGTGTGCTAGTTAACTTTCTGTCACTGTAACAAATGCCTATGATAATTATAAAGAAAAAAGGTTTATTTATTTTGACTCACAGTTTTGAAGGCCCCACTAATGATCAGTTGGCCTTATTGCTTTTGGGCCCATGATGAAGCACCATGTTATGTTGGGAACCTCTGGCAGAGCAAAACTGCTTATGTCACGAGCCAGGGAGCAAAGGGAAAGAGGGAAAGGCCAGAGTCCCAGGATCTCCTCTCAGGGCATCCCTTTAAGGACTCCCGCTAGGCGCCCCCTCCTGCAGGTTCAGCTGCCTTCCAGTAGCACCACCCTGGAATCCGAGCCTTTAACACATGGGCCTTTGGGGGACATTGAAGATACAGTGGTAGCACAGAGGTAGGATGATTGATGATTTTCTCTTCTGACAACCAAAATTCAGAAGAATTTTGTGGCATCAGTGGTGATTGTGTGGTATGTTGGTGTGGTGAAGTGGTTAGCACAAGACTCTGGGGCTGGACAGCCTGGGCTGGACCATGCGCTCTGCTGCTGGCCAGAGATAAAGGAATGACCTCCGCATGCTTCTCCCTTCTGGGAGGGTTGGAGCAGGCGGAGCGCTGGGAGCCGGCCTGCCTCACGGCACTGTGTGACTGTTGGCTGGTACCACTGTACCCCTTTCATAATAAGAGAACATAAAGATTTAAAACAAAATAACAAAAATGAAGACTCACACTCTTACAATTCAGAGATCTCATTGTTCATGGCAGTTTTCCACGGTTGGCTGAACTGGTCTGGTTTACTGTTGGTACCATTCTCACCCAAAAGGATGTAGAATTTGGGTTCTTTGGGAGATGTATGTCTTGAAAATACCAGGAGTGCTTTATGTTAATTACTGGAATTCTGTCTGTACAGAAGGATTTTATAGAGAAAGATGTATTTCACGTCTTCTCACACTTGGGAAAAATACAGCATCCACTCTCTTGACATACTGCCTTCCCCAGCCTGTGTTTGGACTTGCATGGTTGTGCTCAGCTTCTGGCCTCAATTCTCCTCTCTCTAGCATTTCCTGGCAGGAGCAGGAATACGAGCCATGCCTGGGAGAAGTGGCTATGGCCAGGACAGGCCTTTCCCCATTTGACTCCTCTGCACCGCCCTGGCAGGTGGGCCGAGTCTGGCCTTTACAGTAGTTACACCTTCACGTGTATTGGGGTCAATGACCCCAGAAAGAAAACCCAGCTCAGTCAAACCAGAAGGTCGGCTCACGCACGGACAGAGACTGTGAAGCCTGGGTTGCACGGACAAGCCAGATCTGACTACAGAGTGGTGTTCTTTCTGCACGCTGGTGCTGGACGCCCTTGTGTTCTTTTGTAGCCATTGTCTTTGCTTTGCGTAGGAGGTGAGAGCCTGAGGAAAGTGGAGTTCCTGATGACAGCCGGCTTGCCGGATAGTACTGTACTGAAGAGGAGACTGCTCACGAGGCCTGCTCAGCGCAGGTGAGTTTCTCTTTATGTGCTCAGTGTTTGGTGAACGCCGCACAGAGGATGGGGTGTAGCACTTGTGGTTTGACATGTGGGAGAAACCTCTTCATCAAGGTAACTTGTTGTCTGTGGGGGCTGGTCAGTGCCAGCTGGCCCCCTCTCATCTGGTAGCAGTTGCACACATGGGACCCATTCTCTGACACTCATTTTCAGCTGGCCATCCCTCCAGTGCCTCAGAGAAAAGAGGATCCAGAGGGCGAACCCCTCAGGTTCTTGAACTCAGTATGGTTTGTCGGCAGCTGCCTGATTTTCCTTGCTGTTGTTGTGTTTATGTGTGTGTTGGGGGGGGGGGTCCTTCCTCATCTCAAGACTCTGGACCCCATCCCCGTCTGCATCCCCTCTCACCTTCTCAGATTTTTTCTCTGATTGTACCCCACTCATCCCCATTGACTTTTTCCTTTGAGCACTGAAACAACCTCCAGTCTTCTCCATTTTTAGAAATTTTTAGCCTGTATCACCCTGCTTTTTATTTACCTCTTCATTTACTTCTGCCAGGCCCCCACTTTGGGAAGAGCCATCTCATTTTTTTTGTAGTTGTAGATGGACACAATATTTTTATTTTCTTTATTTACTTTCACATCGTGCTGAGGATTGAACCTAGTGCCCCACACGTGCCAGGCAGGTGCTCTACCACTGAGCCACAACCCCAGCCCAGAACCATCTCTCTTGCTATGTCCATTTCTGAGCTTTTGTCCAACACTCAGGCTCTCTGGCTTCTACACTTGTGACCAAATGGATCCTGCTCTAGCCAACCTGGTAAGCTTGCTAAAGTGCTTCCTGTTGTCAGATATATTAGGATCCTTATCTTCCATCACCTCTTTATAATACTCAGTGTTGGATATTTTCTCCTCCCTGGCCTTCCATGATCCTGTCCCAGTGCTCTGGCTTTTTCTGCTCGCTGCTCTTTGTAGGTTCTCTCTGTCCCTTCTAAGCTCCATGCTTCTTTTTAGATGCCATCTAGGCATCTCCACTATGATACCTTACATGGCAGCTCATATTCAACAGGTTCTAAACTGAGGCAAGTTGGTGATAACGATTGCTCTTTTTTTTAAGATTTTTTTTGTAGTTGTAGATGGACAGAATGCCTTTATTCTTAATTTTTTTTAATGTGGTTCTAAGGATCGAAATGCCAGGCAAGCACTCTGCCACTGAGCTATAGTCCCAGCCCCATGATTGCTCTTATTATTGAAACATCACCACTTACAGGTTTCCATCCTCCGTCTATCTGACCAGATTAGAGCCACTTACTTGTGTCAGCAGCACCCTGTACTTCCTTTAATCTGCAGCTGCCCGTTTGCCAAGGGAAGGATGGCGGCATCTTAGGCACCATCCAGCACCTAGCTTAGTGTCTGGGTGTAAACATACTGTGAACTCAGTAGACTTTTTTTTGAACAAAATTAAGCAAGTGACTTGTAGAAAGAACATTCCAATCAATTATGCCATGTTTCTTACCTTTAAAATGTTACCCGCTTAAGAGAAAACAGGAAAACATGACTAATCCTCCAGGGTGTGTCTGAATGTTACGGAGCCACCTTGGGCAGCCTCTCTGGGTGTTAAATCCTGAAACCTCTCTACCTAGGACCTTTGTCCAGCTCCAACATCCTTTAATTCTTTGAGAATAGTGTGGGCTGGGTATAGATTATGTTCTTGGGATACTCAGAGTTTCCCTCCTGCTTCTGTTTTTTCCTGTTAGCTGATGACGTTGCTTGGATTTGTAGGTTCTTTCCTAGTTGCGGGGAGTTTTTTAAGCTGGCTGTAATGAGAGGGTCTCATAAAACCACAGAGAACTATGGTATATTCTCAAGTTAAACACAGCGTTCCTTCTTATTTTCACTTTTGATCTGTGTTTCTGAGCTGACTTTTATAATTACATTTTTAAAATTGAGCATCAGAAATGGTACCTGTTTTGATGCCTGTGCCATTGACATTCTTCAAACTTTCATTTGTGCCAAATCAGGAACCTCCTGCAAGACTTATATTCTTCCAGATATGTACATACATATGCACATATATGCATACCCGTGCACACCGTGCACACACCCACTTTTTAGACTGTATCTTCATGTAAATATATGTACACTTTTCATATTATTTTTAACTTTAGTGATAAAATTCACAACATAAAATTTACCATTTTAACCATTTCTATGTGTGCAGTTCAGTGGTATTAAATGCATTCACATTACCGCACAACCATCACCACTATCCATCTCCAGAATTTTTTTCATCTTGCAAAGCTGAAAGTCCATGTTTATTAAAATACAAACTCCATTCCCTCGTGGAAGAAAGAAGAAAACCCCATTCTTCTTTCTTTATTTATGAATTTGACTAGACTAGGTACCTCATGTGAGTAGAATCACACAGTATTTGTCATTGTGTGACTGGCTTCTTTCCCTTAGCATAAGGTCTCCAAGGTTCATCCTTGTAGCATTGACAGACTGGGTGATATTCCATTGTATGTTTGCTTGTCCACATCTCTGGTGAACACTCAGGTTGCTCTACCTTTTGGCTACATAAATAGTATCACTGTGAGTGGGGCTCTACAAATTGAGTTCCTGTCTTCAAATTCTTTTGGATTTTTTCATTTTAATCTCTTGATGCTTCAATTGCTTTCATGGACTCCTACCTTCCTCTTTTGGCCATTTACTACTTTTTGCCTATGACCTTTGGGTCATTTTCCCAGTACAGATGCTCCTCCATTTATGGTGGTGCTATGTCCAGATACACCCATCAAAAGCCGAAAGTAGTGTAAGTAAAAAATGCATTTAATACCCCTAAACTGCAGAACATTGTAGTTTAGCAACACAGTACACTGGAGAGTATAGGTCCTCCCGTGATCACATGACTGACAGGGAGCTGCAGTGTCCAGCATCACCAGAGCCTGGGAAAAGATCAGAATGCAAAAAGTATGGTTTCTACTGAATGCGTTTTGTTTTCACAGCATCATGAAGTCAAAAAATGATAAGTTGAGTCATCGTAAGTTGGGGGGCATCTGATGTTTCAACTGTCAAGATTCTCATGTTTCAGTAAGACTTTTACTGAACTGCTACATGGAGAAAACAGTTTGACAGCTAAGAAATATGATTTGTTCCCACCTCCTACACACCCACCAATTCCTACTCTTTTCTGAAGGTGTGTCATGGGCTCCTCTAAGTTGAAGAAAAAATCTCTCGGCAGTAGGGCAGATTTTTGTGTCTACTGATATTCTGTATTTTGAAATTTAACTCTGAGTAGTAATAACTTCTTTATTCAGCAGTCCTATAATTGTGATTTTGTTTTTTTCTTGTTGTAAAAACAATTATGACTATTATAGATAACTTGTAAGGATAGAAAAATAATGTATACAATAACACTGCATAAAGGCAACCACTGTTACTACTTTGATTCATATTCTTCTGTTTTTAAATGTGAATCTTACATATTAAGGATCATATAAGCATACCTTGTCGCAAAAAAAAAAAAAAAAAAAAAAAAAAGAAAGAAAAGAAAAGAAAAGAAAAAGAAAAACCTGTGTAAAAAAATCTTAACTTTATGGAGCTGAGAAATATTTATAGGGTATTCATTAGCTCACATATACTTTTTCCAATTATAAAAAGAATGTTTCTTATAGAAATATCAAATATCTCAAGATTATAAAAGTTAATGAAAAACGTAAATTCTCTTTTCTGCCCCTTCATAAACTTTGTTCTTTTTAGTTATACATGACAGTAGAATGTATTTTGACATACAGACATGGCCTTCATAAATTTTTTTTTTTTTTTTTGGTACCGGGGATTGAACTCCGGGGCACTCGGCCACTGAGCCACATCCCCAGCCCTATTTTGTATTTTATTTAGAGACAGGGTCTCCTTGCTGTTGCTGAGGCTGGCTTTGAACTTGTGATCCTCCTGCCTCAGCCTCCCAAGCTGCTGGGATTACAGGCGTGTGCCACCATGCCCAGCTTCATAAACTTTTTAGTGTATTATTTTTCATTCTCATTTCAAAATCAGCTTCTCCTCTTCTTGTATGTGCTCCTTCCTTCCCAGCCTCTTCCCTCCTTAGCACCTTCTCCCTTCCCCTTTCTCCCTAATAATATTGACATTACATTTATGTGAGATTTTATATTCAGCATTTCACCTGTTTTGTGATTTCTGATGTCATTAGGTGTTCCTGGAAAACGGTTACCTAAGCACATGGGTTTATCTGATGTCTTTCGTTCTGTGTGTCCCTCCACTTTAGGATATTCAGGGATTCTCAGTTTCATGTTGAAGTACATTCTTGTTACCTCCCTGTGTGGCTATGGGTGTTTCCTTAGGTGATATTTATTGACATGTTATGAGTCAAAGCTGTTTGGGGCCTTGGTGGTCTTTCTTTCCTTCAGTAGCTTGCTCTTTCTGGCGTTCATCTTTGTGAATTTAATTGATGAAAAATATCTTGGTGTTTGCTAGTGTATTTCAAAGTTTTTCCCCACGAATTGACTTTTAGTGTGAATTTTTGTTAGTATATTTTACCTTTGCAAACACTATATATTGTCTGTTACAGGTATGTTATTGTTTGCTCTCCTTTTGATTGTGTTTGCTGGATTTTAACATCTGACGTTTGTAGTAGGTGACTTAGTTCACCTTGCCTTGTGCTACCTTTTCCACTGCAGTTTATAAAGCTGAGTCTTACTTTCCCATTCAAAATTCAGAAATGTTTCCTTATATTTAAATAGTTTCCTTACTGTTCTTTTATATTTAACTTTCTAAAAAAATATATTGGGGATTGAACACAGGGACGCTTAACCACTGAGCCACATCCCCAACCCTTTTTGTTTTATTTTGAGACAGGGTCTCACTAAGTTACTGAGGCTGGCTTGGAACTTGGGATCCTCTTGCCTCAGCTTTCACAGCCACTTGGATTACAGGCATGTACCAATACACCCAGTTTTCATTTAACTCCTTGATCTCAGAATTGGTTTTGGTGAATATTACAAAGTGGTAATTTCTTTAATATTATTTGGTTCTTGTGTTTACCCATATTGCCTGTACAGCTGTGGTACAAACTAAAATATGTGCTTTTTCCTTATTTTAGTACTTTGGTTGTTCCATTGGGGAAAATGAGGTGGCTTTGGGGGGGGGGTGAGAGCCACACAGAGGGACTGGAACCCTCCCAGCAGCTTCCCCTTCCCCAGAACTTTCCCTGCTCCTCCTGGCCACAAGGCTCAGCATGGGCGGCCAGGCCAGAGGGTAAAGGCAGGAAGGAGGGTCAGTGGGCCTGTAAGAGCTGGGGACTAGGTGGGAGGTGGCCCAAAGTGAAGCTTTCTGTCTTGACTCCACTTCAGTTATTCATGAGAGAGATGTGTCCAGGGCTTGGCTCACTGGAAGTTACTTGCATCTCAGATCCAAGGTGTAAGGCAGCATGTGGTGAAAAGAGTACCAGCCCAGAAATTGAGAGATCTTTTTTTTTTTTTTTAATATTTATTTATTTGCTTTTAGTTGTACACAATGCGTTTATTTGTACGTGGTGCTGAGGATCGAACCCAGGCCGCGCACGTGCTAGGCGAGCGCTCTACCGCTGAGCCACAATCCCAGCCCTTGAGAGATCTTGAGTCTGATTTCAGCTATCAGTCAGCTATCTGTGTAACACAGTGGAGTATCCTAACTTTGCCAGTTTCTTGACTCAGGGAATGAGGGGGTTGAGAAGAATACTCTTTCAGACACATTCTGAATTAACATCTAGGCAAGTGGCAGAGCTAGGTTTGTCATGATTTTGGGGACTTTTTTTGGTGATCAGTTCATCTTTCTTTAATGAGGTCAGCAAGTATGATACCAAGTTTAGTAAGATGATGATGGATGTTATTTAATACCCTACTTTAGAAGAATCTGTGCTCCTTACCTTCCTTGTAACTTGAATTCTGAAAGATTTCTGTCTTTGCCAATAACTTCTTTTCTCCAGCCACTGCTGTGTATAAGAATTAAAGAAAGATGAGCTAATAATCAAGAAAATTCAGAATGGATTCATGTCTCTGACCTCACCCTGCCACTTGCCCAAAGCTGTTGTAATTTTTTTTAAAGGCTTAAATAAAACTAAACAAACACTACTTTGAAGCATTAAAGTGATAACAATAATGACTAGAAGATACAAATACTTGTTAAATTTTTATTGGTATTAATAAATTATTACTTATTAACATGTTAGTAACAGAAATTTCATTGATAAAACAGCCAGAGGCCAAAACTTTTTAATTTCAATATATTTTATTAATATATTCTGTTTTAGAAAAGTATCCCAAAATATATCTTAAGTAGTTTTTGCAATATAAAATTGCCCGTCAGCCAGTCAGTCTATTACATTTGCAGAGTTTTAACCTTCATCTCCCACCTTTTTGGTTTCTAGCATAGGTTAACATACATGGTCTGATATCTGCACCACAACTTATATAACACACAAGGATAATTGAGACTGTTCAGTGGTGGTCTGTCACAAGCTTAGATACCTCAGATGAAAATTTCTATGGCTTTTACATTTTCTTCTTGAGAACGTATTTGCTAAACCTTTTGAAATCTGTAGAACTTAATATGTAGTCCGGATAAAACTAAGCAGTTTTTATGCTCCAGGAACTAATAGCACTATATGCTAAATAAAGCAAAAGTGTTTATATGTAGTTGCAACCTGTGTTTTATTTAATGACGTTATGTATCACATGATCTGCAGATAGCACTGAAAAGTAGCATTTAACATAAGCCTTGAATGGATGTGATCTTCAAAGAAACAATTCCTTTGATAATTAAGCTTTAATTTCTCACTGTGCACTTCTTTGATCTTGTAATATTTTCAAAACAGTCCTGAGGATTTATTTTCAAGGCTTCCAAACAAATTATTGTTTATAAAAAGCCATAATATATTCATGGGTTGATATTTCTTTTTAAAAATCCTATTTTTAAATTCCTGTTAAGTTTATTTTTTCTTAGTGTACTTATCTAGGGCATAATTTTCATTGCTGCAGGTCACGTGATTCCTCCCGTCCATAACACACGCACTTAAAATTTTCACTTCCTGATTGAGCCATCAAGATTACGTAAACTGTAAATCAGCCTAAATACCTCAGAGCAGGAATTTTAAGGGGGAAAATGGTGTTTCTTTTTTTCTTCACTGTTAACCCCTAAGCATCAGAGTGAGTGTGTGCTTGTCCATTTGCACTTGGAGATGAGAGGCTATTAGGGGATTTTTTTTTTTTTTTTTTTGGTTCCTTCCCTTTCAGATTGAGTTGGACTTTGCTTTCATTATAAAAAATAATGTGCTGGCTAGATAGACCACGGGGCGCTACAGTCACAGGACTTCATTTACTTGCTATTCTTTTCACAAGCCGAGTGAAGAGTACAGCAGCTCCCAAAAGGTAACTGTCTGATATTTTAGACCCACAGTGGCCGTTGAGCCTTCTTCTGTCTGGTACTAGTGACAGTAACTTGTAGCAAGCAGGATGATTCATTTTATCACAGATCTTACAATCCTATCACGTGTACTCAAAGCAGTTTGAAGTTGTCATAGTAACAGCATGACATTTGGAGGGTCTTGTTAGTAGTTCTTTAGCCCGAATTAATTAATTTTATTAACCCTGGTGTTTTTCCTCCTCTCTGACAAGGGTTATACTTGCTCAAAGGTGGATTTCATGTTCTTTATGTCTTGATGATTGTAGTTCAAGGACTTATAGTTTTGTAAGTGGTTTCAGTAAAGGAACAAGATTGCTATCAGTTGATATCAGATAGTTAACATAGGTTTTTAATTATTCTATGAAATTAGACTATCTCTGTAGGACCAAGATTTTGTTTTACATAAAGAGGAGAGTTACAGGAGATGTTGCCAAGATGTAATTGTGACTTAATTCCAGTGGCTACAACTATTCTTTGCTTTGATTTGGACATATTTAGATTAAGAATTGGGGACGGCAAAAGAGAGAGGTGTCCAACTTACAGGAGAAAATTATTTCTTTTAAAATGCAACAAAGATACAGCTCCAAAAACATGTTCCATAAAAGGAAAAATATCAATAAATTTGGCTTTATCAAACTGAGAAATGCAATCCTCTTTCGAGCTCTAAAATGTAATAAAACAAATTCTCCTTTAGAAAAGTTTGAAGGAATTCTTTATTGTTGAAAAGTAGGTCGAGATCCTCTGTGAGGAAGGCTGTGTGGCAGGAATTCTTGCCAGTCATGGTGAGTGGTGAACAAGGAAGCCTGTCTCTTGGGTAGGGGGAGGGTCAAGAGAAAGAATGGCCCGGACTAGGTCTGGATGCTGGGGCTTAAAAAGTATCAGCTGTACAGTGCTTTTGTTTTCCTGTAAGAGTGGCCAGGGAGATGAGTTTTGTGGGCTCGTGGCTCACGCTACCATCCTTACTGTTGTGTGGGTGTTCACCGTGGGCATGGAGAGCCGGGTAGCAGCATGTGCAGCCAGCAGCCCGAAAGGTGCTAATGCACGGCCAGTGATGTCAGGAGTTACGAGACAGCGGTTTCAAAACACTGCAGTAAACAAGGTCAAAGTGTCCCGTTTTGCTGGAAGAAGGTTTGTTTTTATGAGCTGGACAGTACGTGGATGAAGTAATTTTTCAAAACAAACTTCACATTTATAAGTGTGTGTGTGTGTGTGTGTGTGTGTGTGTGTGTTTTAAGATTTAAAAAAAAAAATAGCCAGAAGAGATTTAGTAGTGTTTAACATTTTTAATCAGAACTATCTTGGTTTTGTTTTTCTGTCGTTAGTTGATTTTTATGTTTTTGTTTTGTTTTTGTTTTTTACCCCCACATAGGAAATAAGAATACTGCTGATCTAAAATTCTTAAAAAGTACCTTCAGGGCAAGATGGGACCCAGTCCTTTCAAAGCACAGCACATAGCAGTCACAACCAGGAGTGAGATAGTCCCTCCAGTTTTGTACCTTTGGTTCTTATTTGGACAGCGTAAACAAGAAAGTTAATGGCGCAGAATACTGCTGACTGCGTGGCTCTTGTCTTAATGCATTTTCCAACCTTGAACCTGAGAATGCCAGAGGCTTGAGTCTCTGGGCATTTGTGATAGCAGTCATCTGCTGGCCGCAGGGTTCCCGAGGTAACAAGTGGGTGTCCTGGGTGTGTGTGTTGGTGTAGTAACAACAACAGTGGTGCCACGTGGCGCCCAGAGGTCAACTCAGTCTGCCCTGGGGATTCTTGGTCCCCAGAAGTATCTGTGGTGTCTCTGAGATGAACTGTGAACTTGGGGCATCTGCAGAAGCGCAGGCGCTGTGGGTTCCAGGGCAAACCTGGGTGTGAGCACACACTCAGCTTTTAAAACGAAAGCAGGGGCCTTGAGGAAGGAATCGCCGTCATCTCATGCCCAACCTGCTCACGGTGCTGGAACGCAAAGTAAGTTTTGTTTGTTTCTTTGTTAATCAGTCTTCTGCATGTTTTTTCTTGCTAACATTGTTAGACACTTAATATCTGGCAAATGCCAAGTTTTGCCCTCTTCATTGGAAAGTGGGACATGGAGTTTGTTAAATAGCTAATTGCTTCTTTTATCTTTTCTATCTCTTTTCCCATATCTAGCGTGCTGGCTTGCTTTTTAGAGATAGCAAGAGACTGAAATGTATCATCAAAGAAAAAACAGAAAGTTCTTTTTTCTTTCTTTTCTTTTCTTTTTTTAAATTAACCCAAGAACTGTGTCATTAGGTAAATGACAGTGACACTGACAAAGCTGTGTACGTGGTATGGCCAGGGACTCCTTAGCAAGACAGCCTCAGCTCGCCACTCTAATTTCCATTTGGAATCAGCAAGGGTACCTGTTCCTGGGGCAGGTGTGAAGGCAGAGGGTCCCCAAGTAGAAACTGTGCTGAAGCCGGTACGAAGGGGTCATGGGCAGGAGGCTGGGATCAAATGACCTGTTGGGAAATGGAAAGGAGCTGAGGGTATATGTGTCATGTAATAATGTTGGGGTAAGACACTTAACATGAAGGTGGGACAAAATGCACAGAGACCTAGGTCAGCAGAAACTGAGCTTTTCCTTTATGTCAGAAAGTTTTGTGAATTGTAGGTTGATGGAAAGCGTTCATTGGCCTTCAGAACATAAATAAGAGGCTTTATCACCTATACAGATGTTCATTAGCCCCAGCCTAAATATGACACTCGGCCGGCTTCCATTCTCTTTTTGTTTTGTGTGCTGATCCTGTCTGGAGATGTTACGTGGCTTTTTAATTTTTAATACAAAGTTCTGTGGCTTTGAAAATGCAAAACAAATAGAAATGCAGAGTCTTTGTGATTTACAATTAAATTATCTTTCATTATGAAGCAGACTGATTTTGCCACAGACTGTTCTTGAATTTTTTCCTGTTTGAATAATAGTGCTTTGAAGGTAGGAGGAGCGGCGCATGACTTGGTGCAGAAGCAGAAGCAGGGGTCTTCTAAATCCAGTGTGGAATGCTGTGTGGATTTAAGTTAGACATCAGTGTCAGAGGGATTCACCTCTAATCTCAAAGTCGTGGTAATAGGACCTGGAGTAGCTGTGTCTCATTTGAAGTACTCCAGGCTCCTCATATGAATGTCCCTGAATTATTAATCCAGGAAACATCTTTAAGTATTTTCTTTATTATAATATACCAATGTGGCCAAAGCTATGATTTTTTTTTTCACAATTAAATGTACAGAGATTCAGTTTGCAAATTAAAGATCAAGAGCAGTTCGAGGCAAGGGTGAGTGAGCAGAGCATTACTATCGAAACGGTCTTGTTAAAGATGGTGCCAAGCACGCAGGGCTGTTCCCTTGTGAGCTGCCCCTCCTAATTAAAGGGGAAGGTGGCCGCCATCTGTCTTCTTTCATTCAAGGCAGTAGGGGGTCTGGGGTGGAAGGAAGCACCCCCCTCCTTATTTTTCTCCCACTCTTTTTTATAGCCAGCTTTCTCCCTAGTCAGTGACCCAGAAGGTCATTGAAGATCTGTCTGTCTCAGAATGAATAGTAACATAAGCATGCATGGCACTTGTGACAAAAAGTTTATAACGTGCATTTATCCATTTAGAATTCCACTTGAATTAGGTCTGAGAGTATTGTAATCTCTGTGTTGCTGTCTCTGTCCCTTTTGTTACTGAGGACACTATTGGCAGGGAAAGTGGGGAGTTTTACTTTTATTGATTTTACTTTTACATGGAAAAATTTTCACATTCCACTGGGCACGACTGGAAGATGGCAGCATGTGGCTGTGTACAGGCTGTGTGGGGGTGTACAGAAATACTATTCTTACAAAATCAAGGGTACCTGTTAATTTACAATGCATACTGCCATCTCAGGGGAGAACGTGGGCAAGGATGTTAACAGATGTCCAAGTTGTTCCGTGCTATGCTGCAGCTTCTCGGACCAATCACCGGAATAATTCACATTGTTTATCCTTCAGTTAAGCAATAAGCCTTTTAGCCCCTGTCTCATGAGAATATGTTACAGGAGAATTTAGCCAGCTTAGGGCCATGGCTTAATTGCTTTTGAGAAGTAGAATACTCTTAACAAAATGAAAAAAGTTTTCTTTCCTCAGTTTCCCCCTCCGTCAGTGGAATAAATATGTGCTGTTTTTAGAACTAATTAAGAGAATATGAAATAATGCTTTGTCTTCCATAAAAACCATATTGGAACTAAAAAATTCTAAAGCTTTTGGTTATTTTTATTTTCAGTTTTATGTACTTATGTAAAATATGGAGTCATCTAAAATGATTGAGTCTCTCCATACTCTGCTTACCTCCCAGGCAATAGTATGAACTTGTATGACGTGGAAATGTGATGTTACTTAAACTCATCACACTGTATGTGAAACACAAACATGAGAGTTCTGTCTGTCATTTCATTTAGAGCTCTTTTTCCCAAATTTTCACCAACTTGTAATGAAATTTCTCGGAAACGTAGATGCACTTGTTTTGAGTTTGGGACAGGCGTGTGCAGGTTTCTGAGGACGCTGGCATCCCATTTGTGTGACTGACGACTGGAGACGAGGGTTTCCCTTGGTGAAGGGCACAGTGTTGAACAGGAGGGTCTTCTTCTTGGCATTTTTATTTCCTTTCATGCAATAATGTTAGATATTTAAGTAGATTTTTAACTGTCTTTTAAAAAGATATGATTTAAGATAATTCGGTTTTCCTTTTGTATTTATTTCAAGAGTACTAAATAAACTAAAGTGTGATTCTGAAGTAATGTGATTAGTACTTTTAACTCACATGGCAAGAGACAGACATGCCAGTGAGTGTTGGCTGGGAAGAATTTGAGCTTCACCACCACGATGCCCCCTCTGCCAGGAACTCCTTGAGAACTTTACATCTGCTGTTGCTTTAGGAGTCTTCCATCTTCTCTCACAGTCCACAGTAGTGGGAAACTCGGTCCTCCAGGCAGGAAGGAGGAAGGAGCCAACAGTAAGCTCTGATGGATAAGATCCAACCACAGATTTAAGTCACTGATGATGATTATTATTTTTTGCACTGGTGATTGAACCCAGGGTTGCTTAACCACTGAGTTACATCCTCAGCTATTTTTTTATTTTTTACTTTGAGACAGGGTCTCCCTAAAACCTTAGGGCCTCACTAAGTTGCTGAGGTTGGTCTCAAACTTGGAGTCCTCCTGCCTCAGCCTCCTGAGTTGCTGGGATCACGTGTGCCACTGTGCTTGGCAAGTCACTGATTGTTGTCAGCTTTCAGTGGGTCATCTGCTCCCTCCAGGAGTAAGTACTGTGGGCTTAGGCGTGTGCAGGGAGGGCATGGACATGGCATTCCAGGAGCATGCTGTGCAGTGGGTGAGTGAGTGACATGGGGGAGTACACTGCTCCAGCAGAGGTGGCTACCAGGGTGTTTCTAGAGTCTAGTCGGGGTGAAAGTGAAATTTTAAGCTTTGGTAGGAAAGTAAGAATTGTATTTGTGATTTCTAAAGTAGTTTATGTAATAGAATTTTGGAAATGAATGCCCTTGAAAATTTCTTTATTTTAAGGTTGAGGAGACTAGGATTTATTTAGGAAATTCTAATTCTCAATCCATTGAAAGGCTTTCATTCTATAGAAAGAAATCATGGCTACATGAAATGTAAGGTCCAAAAAGGTTTTGGACATTATTAGAATAACTTTATATTCTCCAAGGGAGATTTTTTTTTTTTAATTTTTTCAATACTGGGAATTGAACCCATGGGTATTCTTAACCACTGAATTATATCCTCAGCCCTTTTTATTTTTTCCTTTAAGACAGAGTTTTGCTAAATTGCCAAGGTTGGCCTCGAACTTGAGATCCTCCTGCCTCAGCCTCCCACGTTGCTGGGATTAAAGATTTGTGCCACTGCACCTGGAAAGAGTGATTACTTTTTACATGTTAAAATTGGGTACTCATTTTGGGCCTGGTGGTTCCTGCCTGCAATCTCAGCAACTCAGGAGGCTAAGGCAGGAGGATCACAAGTTGAAGGTCAGCCTCAGCACTTTAGTGAGGTCCTGTCTTAAAGTAAAAAAAAGGAGACGGAGCTAGGTAGAGTGCCCCTGGATTCAAACACCAGTACCACCACACACCGAAAAGAAAAGAGGGTACTTGTATCACACTGAATACATCAAAGCTTTACATATCAAAATGTATAGCGCTTGGGGAGACAGTGAGCTTGAAGGTGTCTCGCACCTCTGGGTGTAAGGGAGAAGGCATCTTCTCATCCCCATTTGTTACATTTGACAGAAT
The DNA here is from genome assembly GCA_025594165.1 of Tamias sibiricus. Lineage (NCBI taxonomy): Eukaryota > Metazoa > Chordata > Mammalia > Rodentia > Sciuridae > Tamias > Tamias sibiricus. The sequence continues at coordinate 154,325,856 of CM046664.1, forward strand.
TTCTATCCTATGGCTATTGTTGGCATTCCTTGTGGATGACCTCACTTGAGTGTCGCTCAGTGCTGGGCGCTGCTGGAAGTGCTGCTCGACAGGGAAGGCTGGTGCTCCGCAGGACTCCGGGCTACCTAGGCGAAGCCTGCTCGCTTTTCCACAGCATGACCTGTGGACCAGGACCTGGCCTGGCCCTTGAAGAGCCCGGAGCTAAGGTTCTGTGCACAGATGAAATAATTAGGATAAGGGCAGAGGAAAGCGGGGGGTGGGGGGGAAGGGAGAAATGTATAAAAGGCAGAGGAAAAAGTTAGTGCCTGCCACAAGTTTTAGAAAAGAAATCTAATCTGTGGCAGGAGGATGTAGAAATGCCACATGGAGAAGGAGCATTTGAGGCAGGCATGGGCAGAAAGGTAGTTGGACCTGAGAACCTGGGGGAGAGTGTCCCTGTGCAGGGAAACATGAGCAGAGGCATCCATAGGGACAGGAAGCGCTGGCGTACAGAATGGGCAGCACTAGCCGGGCGCAGTGGCGCATGCCTGTAATCCCAGCACTTGGGAGGCTGAGGCAGGAGGACCACGAGTTCAAAGCCAGCCTCAGGCAGCAATGGCGAGGCACTTAGCAACTCGGTGAGACCCTGTCTCTAATAAAATACAAAAAGGAGCTTAGGATGTGGCCCAGTGGTCGGTCACTGACCTGGGGTTGCTGGGCAGCAATATGAAGAAGTGACTAAGGAGACGATCAGATGGCAGAGGTGTGCAGAGGGAGCTCTGGGAGGGCCTTAAATGTCATGTGACTGAATGGTCTCAGCCTAATGCTGAACCCTGGGGGAGCAGTTAAAGAGTGTGGTTCAGGAGAGTGGCAGTGAGCTTTCCCTGGAGAAGCCTAGCCTGCTGTCCCCGTGTGGGTAGCATGGTCAGTGAATGCCAGAGGTGGGGAGCCTGCAGAGTGTCCTGATAGTCCAGGTAGGAGGGGAGCCACATCTGGATGAGCGGACACCATGGGCGTGGGGAAGCCAGACAGACGCAAGAGGTGGGGTGCTGGAACTGCCTGGATAGTCGGGGTTGGCTGGTAGGGAGAAAAACGGAACAAAAATAGCTCCAGATATTTGGACCCAGGTGCCATTAATTCTGTGCCATCTGCCAGCCACTTCATAGAGGTTATTTCATTTCTCTGTCCTTATTTCAGAGAGAGAGAACTGTGGCTTGGATAACTTAAGTAGTTGGTGCAAAAGTTACGGCTGGTGGGGGTTAGGACAGGCTTCGTGGGCGGCGTCCCTGCCCCAAGCCATGCTCTTTCTGCTGCACTTGGTTGTGAAGGGAGCAGAGGTGCAGATGTCCATTCTGCAGGTAACTTGTTCGGGTGTTGGTAGATGTCCCTGTTTTGGTGTGCATCAAGCCACTGGAGACATGGAGCTGTCTAAGGACTAGGTTAGGACTGAAGACAGGAGTCCAGAAGTTAGCTGTTCATTTGTTCAGCAGTTATTTGTTGAGTGTCCTTAGGGAGAGGCATAGTCTGTTCTTCATGGAGCTTACATGCTGGTGTGGGTGACTCGGTACTGTGGGTTAAGAGTAATGCAGGTGGGCCATAGGGACACCTGCCAGGGGGAACCTAACCTGGCCTGGGGTCAGGAAACCTTGGAGGCAGTCATCACACTAAGCACTAGAGTCATGCTGAGAGCCAAGTTAGAAAGTGAGAAAAAGGCATTTATTCCAGGCAGGGGAGAGAGTATCTACTAAGACCCAGAAGCTGTGTTAGGAAATTCAAGTTTTGTTTTGTTTTTTTTTCTTGAAAGAATATAAGGAAGTATGAATTTTAGGTCCTGGGGTGACATGATCAGATTTGTGTTTCAGAAGAATCATCCTGTCTGCTGGAGAATAAGTTTTAGGAAAGCAAGTACTAGAAGGGGAAAAACTGGGTAGGAGAGGAGAGCTTTGGTGAGTGGGGTCTGATGAGAGATGGTGATTCAGATGGGGGGGGACTCCGTCTGAATCACATAAGCAGGTACTCACATAAGTACTCACATTACTTATGTGAGGTGGATGTGTGGGGATTTGGGCGTTCGCTGGATATGAAGATGAGGGAGGGAGAGGAATGTAAGGCAGCACACAGGGTTCTGACTGAAGCAGCTGGGTTTTTACTGCGGGGAGAGTGAGATGTAGAGCCTAGGTATCAGGCCTGGTTATACACGTGCCAGGATCAGAGAGTGCTTGGCATCCTAAGTGATTGGTGAAGGAACCTGAAGAACCAGGTGTGGTCAGAGAGAGGATGTCACCTATGACTAGTGCAGAAGTGATGCAGTTCTAGTGACGAGCATGAAGTCATTAGAGTGGGTGGCAGGAGTGGAGAGGCTGAGGAATTAGGAAGCTCAGAGACTGGCATCTGGTGGGTCTTCTTGTGGAGTCTGAAGCCACACACATGTTGGTGGGACTTGGGACAGCACAGGCGGTGGCTTCTTGGCAGCCTGCAGAGTGGTGTGGAGGCCAGGCCCCCGCGTGTGCACTGTGGGTGTGCTGTCCAGGGACGGGTGCACAGTGCTGGAGAGGAGAGGGGGGAGCGGAGAATCAGGGAAAGGGCTCACGTGGTAGAGGACAGAACCTTTGAGAAAGGTGATGAGGTGGGAGGAGAGCAGGAGGAGTTCTCAGAGGAAAGCAGAAAAGAACAGGAAGTGGAGCATCCTGGAAGGCCACAGGGGGCGTGCAGGAGGAGGAATTCAGCAGTGTCCTCTGAAGGAAGGCTCAGGGGTGGGAGCTGGCGAGAGGGCCTGGATGTGTGCGCAGAGGCTTAGTGCCCCACCGAGATCAGTTCCTTGGAGTGGCAGAGGTGGACAGGCACTCGAGAAGTTATGGAATGAATGGAAATTGGTATGCACAGGCAGCCATTGCTTCCTACACTGCAAGAAATTGTAGATTGAAAGAGAGGAAACAGAGGCTGCTGCGGTAGCTTGCACAATGACTCTGTTGTAGCACCTAATAATGCATCTTGATGTTTGGTATTTCATTGACAGTCTTCTAGAATTATCTGCTGTGTGTCCTTGGACTAATTATTTACAGTCTCTATTTCATTTGTAAAATGAGTACCTGCTTATAGGGTTATTCAGATGATCAAATGAGTGATAAAAAAACAGAGCCCAGAACAGAGTAAGTGCTATATGCATGATTGTTAATAAAATCAAAGAACAATGTTCTATTTACATACATTATGTATACCATATAATATGTAGTATTCTACATAGTATATATACTGTGTATTAGCTATATATACTACGTATTATATGTATACAATTTTTTTTTGTGTGTATGAGTATATGTAGGTATATATAGGTACATAGACACACATATATACACACATGTATATATGGCAGTCACACTTTAGGTACTTTTCCCTTAGTATTCACAATTCTGCACCAGAAGTAGTGACCTAATTCTGTAAATAAGAGTGACCTAGAAAGTTTTAAGTAACTGTTTCCAGGTCTTGCTGCTAAGAACGGGTACAGCTGGAAGACAGGGGGCCTCTGGCCTGGCATTATGTCAGGGCTTCCCCCACAGAACCTTGCTGCATTCTACAGCTGTGGCAGGACAGTGGGCTGGGCAGCCCTTTTAGCTGGGGGTGCTGACCTGGCTTTACAGCCTGCCCTTCCTGGTATCTGCCTGGCACATGTGGCACTGTGCATGGACCCTTGTCCTTCCTGGGGACTCTATGCATCCTCCCAGCAGCTCATCCTACTGCCCAGATTCAGCATCCTCTGGATGTTGGGGTGAGGCTTTCCTGCAGACTTCGGGTTCACCTCTAAGGAAAGTGCACTTCACCAGACTCTCTGGCCCCAAGTATTATCTGAAACAGGAAGTGAAGTTTCTTTGTGGTCCAAAGTCTTTGCCCTCAGCACCCCTTCCACAGTGTGATGGCTGATTGTGCGTCAACCCAGCTTGATCATGCTACCCAGATATTTGGCTAGATGTCCCTATGCAGGTGTGTTTTTCTCTTTTTAATTTGAAGTTGTTGTATATATAACAGTAGCATGCATTACAATTCATAATACACATATGGAGCATCTTTTTACATATCACTGTTTGTATACAAAGTATATCCATACTATTCATGTCTTCAAACATGCATTTATTTAGGGTCATGATTATCTGTCTCATTCTACCATCTTTTTTCCCCCCTTTATACCTCCTTGCCCCCTCCCTCCCCATTGGGCTTTCTAGTGTTCCTCTATTCCTCCTGTGCTCCCTCACCTAACCCCACTGTGAACTAGCCTCCTTATATCAGAGAAAACATTCGGCATTTGGATTTTTGAGATTGGCTAACTTTACTTAACATTATATTCTCCAGCTTCATCCATTTACCTGCTAATGCCATTATTTTATTCTCTTATTGTTGAGTTATATTCCATTGTGTATACATACCACATTTTCTTTATCCACTCATCTACTGAGAGGCATCTAGGTTGGTGCCACAACCTAGCTATTGTGAATTGTTATACAGGTGTTTTAAAAATGAGATTAACATGTAATAGACTTTGAGTAAAGCAGATTACCTTCCCTAATCAGTTGAAGACCTTAGGAGAATACAGAAGTCCTATGAGGGAGAAGGAATTCTGCCTCCGGACTCATGATTGCAATGTCCGCTCTCCTGGGTCGCTGCTGGCATGCCCTTTCTAGTCCCCATAATCAGATGAGCCAAGTGGATTCCTTATAAGATAAATCTTATCTTCCCACCTTCCTACGTAGACACACACACACACACACACACACACACACACACACACCATTGGTTCCATTCTGGAGAACCTTGACTGATACAGATAGGAAGATACAGAAACTTGCATTATGAAGCAGCTCTTGGTACAGTAGACTATCCCTCATCTGAAATGCCTATGACAAGAAGTGTTTCAGGTTTCAGAGTTTCTTCAGTTTTGGGATTCTTGTATAGACTTGACCCCTGTTGAGTATCCCTAATTTGAAACTCCAACATGGTGCTCAAAAAATTGAGATATTAGATTTTTAGATTAGAGATGCCTAACTTGTATTAGCAGAAGTCTGTATCAGCTTCGCTGGGCGTTCTTGGTGACCTGTATGTTGCTTGTTGTGTAGATGAAAAAAGTGAAATTATAGAAGGGACATGGTGTGCCCATAATGCTACAGAAAGTTGGCAGGAGACCCAAGAGAAAATATAGGGGTCCACTGGCATAGCCCAGTTGCTTTCTTGCTATTTGGTTCTCATGTTTTTATTAGAAAGGTAATAAAGTTACTGGGTTTGCCATGCATCATTATCACTAATAGAGAATTTTTGCTATCTTTCAGAGACTGTTGTAATTACCTTTAGAGGTGTTAGTGATTTTAATTCTTAGGACTACCCAATAAGATAGGGAATAACATAATAACATAATCCCATTTTATATTTTAAACACTGATGCCCAACAGGCAGTATGGTCTTCACTGCACAGCTAATGAGTATTAACAGAGCAGGGACTGGGTCGGGAGGGGACCCAGTCAGCTTGGCTCCAGAGGTTCTGCTCCTAACTATGCCGTTCTGCTATTGCTCAGCTTAGGGTGTCCATCTCTCCCTTTGGAGCTATGTCCAGAACATTCATCATGGTACCATAATGTGTTAAAGGGATGAAAATGCTATGCTATCTTTTTTTAATTAAAAAAAATTATAGTTGTAGGTGGACAGAATGCCTTTATTTATTTGCTTATTTTTATGTAGTGCTGAGGATCAAACCCAGTGCCTCAGGCATGCTAGGCAAGCGCTCTGCCACTGAGCTACAGCCCCAGTCCCACTGTAAGTTATTTTTGAAGAGGCTGTCCACTGCTGCTTCTGTCCCCAAAAAACAAAACATTCTCATTACAGCAACCTTGTAGGCCTCCTGCTGAGGTGTGTTCTAGTCACTGGACTTTCCTGTGGCTGACACTAGTGGCCGTCTAATGCCCAGAGCCAGGTAGTAATAGGACAAAGTGGTGATGTGGGTTGGCTTCTTGTCCCACATTTTTTGGGGGAGGAAGATAGCAAAGTTCATTCGTGTCCCTTGGTTCTCTGACATTTCTTGGGTCTGTTGTGTGCCAGGTACCATTATAAGTGCTTTGTAAACATCTCCTTGAGTCTTCTCAACAGCCCAAAGAAGGTAGTCTGAGCCCTCCCCATTTTATGTATAAAGCCAGCAGTGATGGGGGAGTTACATGACATTTCCAGGTTAAGTAGCAGAACAAGGAGTTTAAATCTCGTGGGAATGAGTCTAAGCCAGTGCTCTCGGACACTCTGTGCCCATGGTGCCCCTCCTGGAGCCCACTGCTCTTCCTGATAGAGCCAGGCTCCATGAGGGCAGGGACTTTGCCCACTGGGTTCACGTGTATCAGATGCAGTGCCGGGTGTAGAGTGACTAATGGGCTCGTTGTGTACTCTGCGGTCATGTCCAAATGGCTGTGTGTCGGAACACCACATCCCTTCTGTAACTCACTGCAGGGCCAAGGAAAGGGCACAGACCCGTGAGGACACTGTGGACTCGTGGGGAGTTAGCCCTCAGGCTACAGTTGAGGATATTTTTCTATCCATTCTTGAAGTTGAGCGCGCCTGCCTGGGCTGAAGTCGGGGAGTTCTGTGCCCTGTCAGTAGCTCTCCTTCCCAGGAGAAGTCCAGGTGAGGTCTCCTACAGCTCTGTCCCGCAACCAGAAACCATGTTTTATCACCCTGTATTCCACAGTGGTCTAGGATAACACCTGAGCAATCCTTTGAGGAAATCCTCAAGTTATATATTTTTTAAAGCATTCCTAAAGTTCTCTCTTATTTTGTTATTCCAGAATCCTCTCACTACCTCTCTTCACACATCCACCCTCCTACTTTAGTTTGTCACCAATTTCATAAATATATCTCCTTGCTTTTAAAGTGAAATACATGGTAACACACAGGGAGCCATGTAAACTCAAACTGTATTGTTTATATTTTGTTCCATTATTTTTTACCCTCAGTTATTTCCTTTGATTCTCATAACTGGAGATCAGTGATAACTCTGTTCAGTACTTATTTTTTGTCCGGGAAATGGTAAATTATGATTAAAGTTTGACCCCCCCCCCCAAAAAAAAAATGTAAATCAGAATTCGGCAGCATTCAATGTTTAGTCTCTACTTTCCTCATATTCTTATCTTTAATTGTGCGAGTATATGATGATGATTTCTAGCAGAACTACAGGAAATAATATGAATTTCTTTTCCCTGTAAAAAAGATGGCATGGTCTAGAAGAATAGTTGCTAGGCTTATGAGTTTCATTAAATACATGAATACATGGGTCTGTGTACATAATTATTCTGTTTCATTTATGCTACCTTTTATAAGTTGTTTTTATCTTAAAAAAAAAAATCAAAATGGGGGTTGGCGTGGGGCTCGGTGGTAGAGCATGCATAAGGCACTGGGTTCAATCCTCAGAACCCGTAAAAGTAAAACAAAGGTATTGTGTTCACCTATTTAAAAAAATAGCTATAAACTCCATCATTGCCCATGTGAAACACTGTGGAATTGATATCCAAACCAAGGCCTTGCAAAAAACCTTAGTAAGAACTCATTACCAGCCTGTTTTATGCCCGATGGCCACCTTTGTGGGCTTTGAGAAGCCTCAGAGCAGGGCCGCTGATGATTGGTAATTACCAGTCAAAATAATAAAACTGACACAATTGAAATGTAATTTGTAAACATTTAAATGAGAGGTGGTAGTATATACAGCCAAATGGAAGGCAGTCTTATTTCATGGAGCTATAAAATCAATACATTGGAAAACATTCCCTCCTAACTTTCCCAAACTCAGAATATTTGCTGGTGCCCCTCTTTTTGAATTTTATTCTGAATTTTTAAATTTATTTATAAGGAGGGTGAGATATTTCTCTTTAAGAATTCATTATAAATTAACTTCGCCATTTTATGTTCATCTGGATATGGTGAAGACAGACTTGAAAAGACGGTGCTTGATTCCGACAAACTTGGAGGAGGGAGCTAGTTGCTTTGTGGCTCTCCCAGGAAGCACGTCTCTGCCATGATGGAGATGGTGTTGCTTTAATTGTAATCTTTCATTCCCTGCCTTGCCAAGCCCAGTTGCTTCTGTTTTAACATGTGGCAACTTCTCCCTTGGAGACTAACTCAGTCCAAGTTACCATAATATTTAGGACCAGCTACAAAGACATTTCTTCTCCAAAACCGCATGCCAAATCTAAACCAATCTGTCTCCTCCTCCCTGGCCATTCAAATAGATCCAGCTCTTACATAAAAAGGACAAGAAATATACAGCCCCCCCTCCCTTTTTTGTTAATGCCTGTTCAAACAGATCAATAAACAAGGCACATCATGCCTAGTGTTGTTTTGAGCTTGGCCACTTCCTTTTAAAATTACCTCAGATACTGTATTCATTTTAAGAATTGCAACTGAGATGTTCTAGAAGGAGGAAAGCATTGAGACTAGCTGCAGCAGACAGAGGTCTGCAGTCAGTGCTGGTGGAAGGAAGAACAGTAGCTTAGTTACTGGCTTATAACAGGGCACCAAGACTTCTGGGTGGCCTTGGCCTCCAGAGGCCCAAGACCAGCAGGGAAGTGGTGGTCCTATTACAAGTGGCCACAGATAGTCCACCTGCTGAATAATACTGAGCAAGTAGCACCAGTTCATTTTGCTATTAAGAAAGAAAGCCTCGCAAAATAGGGAAAAGATTCTGAATTAAATACACTTGTTCTGATCTGTGAACCTGGTCATTTTCTTGTTGGCATTTGATCCACTTATTATATGTATGTTTTAGTCATCCTTGCTGAAGTAATGATATTCTGTCATAAATATTATTAGTGTAATTAATTTTCTCATTTTTAAGCAAGAGTAAACTTTTTTTCTTTTCTCAGTTTATTGTTTTCAAATATGAGTTACTTTCAGCACAATTTTTGTGGGTGGCAATTCTTTGTAATTTGTATTTGGTATATACAAAAGATCATAGGTAACATGTAAGTAGACTCTAACGGTAACATAAACACAATTCAACAGTGTGTGTCAGCAAACCACTGCCCATCTAAAAATGTGAACATTACAGATTCTTTGTAGTGTATCATTCTGTCATTCTCCTGCTTCCCTACTATGTAGAAATTTTAATTTCATTTATAATTTTCTTGATTTTTAAGGCAAGTATTTTTATCATATAAATGTGCATTGCTAAAGATACTTTGAGATACGTAAAAATAGTTTTACTCTGTATGTGGGCTTTTAGCAGCTTGAGATTTGTTCTCCCCATTACATTTGTGAGATTCCTCTGTGTTGTTGGTATAGGTGCAGTTCCTTCACCTACATGGCTGTAATTTTCTAGTATGTGACAGTGTCCCCATCTATTCACTATCTTGTTTATGGGAAGAGGGGGAGAAAAGCGACATGCTCTGCTTTAGACACGCTGAGCCTGGGATGTCTGAGAAATCCAGGGGTCTTGTTGAGTAGCAGGTGGGTGCTCAGTCTGATTCTGGGAAGAGTTCTAGGGTGGCAGGATCAGCACGTGGACAGTATCTGAGGCATTCCCTCTCCAGCTGTTTCTTGACTGCTGTTTAACCCATTCGTTGTTTTTTTTTTTTTTTTTTTTTTTTTTAATGTTAACAGGGATTACATTTTATTTCTTAAATGTGTTTGTTTGCCTATCTACATGGTCACTTTGCTGAAATGTGACATACATGGGAAGAAATGAGAATAGGAGCTTCTAAGAAAATGGAGAAAAGTATTTTACAAGCCCTAAACGGTGGTGTGAAGGTTAAGTATTTAGATTAGTATCTCTCTCGGAGTTTTGTGAGATCCAAATGAAACCATGTAGATAAATTTGCTTTGTCAAATGAAATGCATAAGGCATATAATTATAATATTTTATTATAGTACTTCTGTAGCTTTTAGCTATTAGGTGATGTTTACTGAGTACCTACTTTGCCTGTGTTAACTGTCCTAATCTTCAGCCAATCTGTGAGAAGTATGTTCTGTTTATTCATGCTTTACAGATGAGGAAACCATAGCTCATAAAGGCGGACCTGGGATTTGAATCCATGGGGTCAGCTTCTAAAAGCTGTGTCCTTGCTGCTGTGTGGCATTGCCCTTCTTTAAATTCTTGGCTTCTCCCAGCTCCTTCAGCTTTAATTTAAAAGTTCAGACATTTGAGATCACATTTTAAGTGTGTCTGCCTTGAACCCAGCTACCCAAAGTCTCCTCAGACCTTGATCCCCAGCAGAGGGCTTTGTTTCCATGACACGGTACCTACTCTTGCCTGTGAGCCCAGCCTCAGTCCTCAAGGGGCAGATCCTACCTGCCTTGTGCCCACTCTGCACTCATTGAAAATGATGTCTGCCAGTTTATGTTCTTTGCCTGCAGCCACCCAGTGAGCAGGCAGTGGCCAGGGTCTAGAATCCGAGTCTCCTGCCTTTCAAGTGTCACATTTGTTTTGTGTTAATAAACTATATCTCCAGGGGATCTGGCATAAATTTGAAAGTACTTAATTTTACTGCAGTAAATACTAAAGAATCCTTTTTAAAGCAAGGAAGCCAAGCCCCAGCCAGAGAAAACATGATTTTTCTCTGAGGGCCTGTAACAAATTCATGTGGGCACTAGGATTGGGTCATGGACTGCTGGCCCCTGATCCTGTCTCCCACCAGGGTGTGCCTATGCTGTGGCTGCAAGGCTGCAGCTGCAGCTGGGCCTGCAGGTCTCTTGCAGATGAAGCTGGAATGCTTGCTGTCCTACCCTGAGTCTGCAGCTCTAAGCTAACTGCCACTGGGGGTGGGGGGGGGGGTGATGGGGAAGTGACATTTTGGTGACACTGTGGTGATTCAGGTCAGGACCCAAACGAACTAGCCCAGCCACCTGAATTGGCACCTCCCTGTCCTTCTTGCTGTATGATGGGTGCCGTGGAATTAGCTTCCTGCATTTATGAAAAAGCCACATTGGTCAAGGAAAAGTACATGTAAATAACCAGGAGAAAAAACAAGAATGCCTGCGTTATAAATTGCTTGAGGACAGAGAGTGTGGGCAGTGGTTTATCACCTTTGTCACCAGAAGATTGCCAGACAGACTTGTCCCTCAGCTAATGATACATTCTGATGGGTTGATAGAGAAACATAATGAGAGAAGAGTCTCAGCAAAATGGAAGCGGGGTGACCTGGTGGGTTTGGATCTCTGAGGGAAGGTCATCATAGTCTCGCCTAGTGTCAGGATTCTAGAGAGCATGCGTTCTTGCTGTTGATTCTTGTGATTCCCAGGGCAGCCACAGGTGGTAGAAGTTTATGTTCCACTGCCTTGACAGAGGGCCATTAGGCAGTTGTGCCCCAAAAATGCACTGTGACAAGACGGGTGACATTGATGCCATTTCATTGATGATAGTTGCTGAGACTTGCTAAACTATGTGGCCTTGGCCTGGCCCAGGAGTGTGTGCAGCCTTCAAGTTTGAGCCTTTTTTTCTTTGTTTCTCCTTTAAGTTTTTATTTTGAGACAGGTCTCACTAAATTATCCAGGCTGGCTTTGAACTTGGGTTCCTCCTGCTTCAGCCTCCCGAGTTGCTGGGATTACAGTTGTGCACCACCACTGTGCCTGGCTGAGTGATGAGCTGTGTCAGCTTGGGCCAGCCAAGTCACCGGTTTCCACCTCCATTTCCTTCCGGGAAATACAGTGATGGATTGTCTGTTGCTAGGATTAATAATTTCTGTGATGCGAAGTGCAGTTGGTTTTGCTGGGGAAAGAACACAAGACAAGAAGCCAGGAGGCCTAGGCAGGTGCCTTGAGCTCTCTGATCTGGCTCTGAAATCTGGGTAGGCAGGACATGGGACTCATTGACCTCTGAGGTCTTTTTGGCTCAGTTGCCCTGTCTCTGACGTTATAGCATATGTTGTTTGACGAAGAACCCTTGGCATGTTGTGTTTCCCCCAGAACCTGGAATCCGGGGTTTCATGAGCATTCTTCCTCAGTGCCATGACCTGTCTTAGTGACCCTGCTCACTGCTAATGAAATGACTTCCAATTGAAAAGTGTCATATTGCCAGAAACTTCAAGTATATATACATGGTAAAAAATGAGAAGAATTGCTTAAGAAGAAATCCTTCCTCTGCAAAATATATCCAAAGTTAAGTCTGAGATTTGTGCTTACAAGACATGTTGAATGAATAAAAATGGAAAAATGCTGAACATGTACCAGTTCCTACACACGGCCCTGTGTCCACATGCGGAGAACTTGATGGGGCAGTGCAGAACCTGCTGCAGAACCTGGTGGGCGCTGGGCAAGTAAAACAAGAAAGGCCTAGGAGTGGGTCATTCATCATTTCTATGCCTCTCTGCCATAAGTAAGGATTTTATTTTAATGTTACAGGGTCACAGGTTCTGACACGTTATGATGAGTGAGAAATTTAAACTGTGTGGATGAAAAACAGATGAAACTGCAGAAATCCTCCTGTTTACTAAAACCAGTGGAATGGCTGCTCTACCTTTCTTTCCCTCCCTCCTTCCCTTCTTCTCTCTTCTTTCTGTCCCCTGCCTCCTACCTTGCCTTTCCCCTGCTTCTCCTTCCTTCCGTCACCCACAGTGTTCTTGTAAATCCTGCCTTCATGGTGCACACAGAGGAGCGAAGAGGCAGGCCGCAGACAGCAGCAGCAGTGATGGTGGGTCTTGAGTGGAAGGCGCGCCCACCGCAGGGCTGGCGTCTCGGTGAGCCTGGCACCTGTCAGCTATGTGCACATTCAAAAGCCTGGGGCAGTAGTAGTGTTTCCATTGTTACCTACTAGGAGTAATATTACAAGCAGAGAGACTTGGTTTTGTAAGGTTGTCTAGTATGGAGACCCTTGGAAATTGGTACTATAGCGGGTTTTGTTTTATTTTTGCCAAATACATAAAGGATAGACAAGTAGACAGGTAGTTTCCCTAACACACTCAAGTGACAGACTCTGAAAACTAATTTCTCATGTGTGAATTATAGGATTGGGTGGGGTATGAGAAAGTGAAGGGGAAAACTTTCTAAAAATTAATTTTTTTTTTTTTTTTTTTTGGTACCGGGGATTGAACTCAGGGGCACTCGACCACTGGGCCACATCCCCAGCCCTTTTTTTTGTATTTTTATTAGAGACAGGGTCTCACTGAGTTACTAAGTGCCTCGCCATTGCTGAGGCTGGCTTTGAACTCGCGATCCTCCTGCCTCAGCCTCCCAAAGTGCTGGGATTACAGGCGTGCGCCACCGCGCCCGGCTTAATTTTTTTTTTTTTACAAGTAAGTTGATCTAGAATATAGTTGCTCCCTGCCGTGTACAGCAGAGGACTTGGTACAGGGAGAGCTTGTTTATGTGGTATTTACAATGGCTGTCAGTTCTGAAAGAAAATTCATGGGAAAATCCCCTCAAGGTCCTCAGCCTGAAGATGGGTTTGAGCCTGTGTTCATGCAGGACCAGCAGCAAGAGAGCACGTGATGTAAGGAAAGCCACCAGGCTGCCTCGCTGAGGGGCCCTGGATGGCAGGTCGGCTGGCTCAAGCCCGCCATGTGTGCTGGAAGTGGCTTGGCACAGCACATTTCCTATTTCCTGTCACTGGAAAGGAGGATTATGGAACTCAGGTTCTTCTCAGTCCCCAGGAAAACAAGAAAAAACAGTGCTTTCAGTTCAGGTCGCATGTCCAGGGTATAAATTCTCAGGGTCTGATTTTGGGTCCCCTAGGAACAAATCTCATCTTTTTTTTGGTTCTTCTGACTAAAAGCAGCTAGCGCTAAGATCCAAAAAGAGTTGCAAATGAAGAGGAAATTAGAGCAGAAACTTGTTAAAGCTGAAAATGATCTTTGCAGCATTTTTTACGAGGGGTAGAACACTCGAGCATTATGTGTTGAGGTTTGTAATCAATCAGTGTGTTTATTTATTCATTTATTTATTTATTTATTTATAATTTTTTAGTTGCTGATGGACCTTTTTTTTTAAAAAATTTATTTATATTGAACCCAATGCCTCACACATGTGAGGCAAGCACTCTGCCACTGAGCCACAACCCCAACACTTGATCAGCATGTTTAAATAATTTTAAAATGAACCCTTCATTTTAATATTACCAGCATACTTCACCATACTTCATCATTTCTATGGAGTTCTAGGTGTTCTGATCTTTGCACTTTAAATATGGTGCTTGCTTTATGACATAAATCAAATCTAGATCCCAACCATGGTGGGCACCTTCTGAACACCCAGATGGCCACAGTGTTTGCCTTGGAGTAAAGACGTGTGTAGGGTTTTAATCACATCATGTTCTTTTTTTTTACCCCTCTTGGAAATATAGCCTTTTCAGGAGTTGCTTCTTAATGAATGTCTGCTTGTTTACTGCAGTTTATAACTAGGAATTTGAACATTAAAAAATTCGAATCAGAAAACAGACTGAAAAAAATTTCCCCACTTATTCTCTTATCCCTTATACTAGAACAATAAAAACAAGTTTTCCCCGCTCTGGAAAGATAATAGTTGGAGAAATCCCATCATTCTCTTCTTGAAAACTTAGGTTTAATAAATCGGTTCAGAGGAAACTTAATTATAGTTCTTAAACTATAAAAAGCTCTTATAAAATAAAAACAGGGGTAGGGCTACAGTAACTTGCCTCTTGAATATAACAGCCAAATAGGGCTAGAATAAGTTTAACCTCTTGAGTATTTAGGGGGAAAAAAAAAGTCATTCTTGCCTTACCTTCTCTGTTGTTTAATCACTGAACATACTCAGATCTTTTTAGATAGCAGGAACAAGACAGTGAGTTTGTTATCTACCTAGGTAAAATCATGTGAATCCAAAGGCCGGGTTCCAAAACAGGCCCAAGACACCTGTAGAGGACATGGGTTGGCAGGAGCACCTGGAAGCCACAGAAGGGTACACTCTGTTGTAGGCCTTGTTAAGAAAAGAGTCTTGGATCAGAACTTTATCTTCTTTGTTTTGAAAGTGTGTAAGTCTTAATAGCAGGTTATTCTCATAAAGCAAGATTGACATGATGACCCTAGGAAAGAGTGATTTTGGGAGTGCTCATTTAAGATAGGAAAGGGCTGATAAAAGGGGCCAAGTAGCTCAGAAGCCTTGTTCCTTTCACTGAACTTCTTGAACAAGCACAGAAGTGAGAGCAGGTGCTTCCACTGCCTCTGGGTACGTTGTGCTCCGTCCCTGCTCCTCCAGCACATGCACACATGAGCCCTCACAGACATCCCTTCCAACCTCTGGTTTTCCAGTAGGAGTTGTCCCAAAGAACCCTGAGCACTGTGGGTTTGGGTTTTGTGAAAGTTTCTAATGCCCCAAAGACAGGGGCTTGAACTTAGAGCACATATGTGGCAACAGAAAGTTCTTCTCTGTTCATGTGAAACTTTCAGATCCAGTCTGCAGAGTGCCAGGATGCCTAGAGTTAGCATTGCACTTGTAATGGAGATAAATTATCCAACACTAATGTAGCCAAAAATAATTTGTAATTTTGATACAAACCTGAAACACAAAAGATCATACTTTTCGAGCTGCTCTGCTGACTTGCACAGGCAACTCCACTGCAGACAAGGGTGCGGGGACCTACCAGCACCCGGCACTGCTCACCCATTGGTTCAGACACCTGCAGTTGGGTGCGAATGCACATGCTCACGTGCTCAAACTTAAATTATAGAACCTCTAAAAAGATATTTCTATCCTAGTCCTGCAAAGACTGCCTACTTTCATGAGCTCCTGTGTTTCTAGGATGCTTATGTGCCAACGCTCTTAAAAGAGATCTGCTTTTAAATACAGGAAGTTTAGCCCTTCAGGGAAAGTGCCAATGACTGAACCATCAGCAAAATCCCACAGGCATTCCCTGGGAAGTCTCTGCTGTCTGAAACAAGTTTAATTCAGGAACTGTCATTGATCCAGGTTTCGAAGGCAATTAGGACTGGCCAAAGGTCTATTTCATCAGCCCAGAGACCGCCTTTATGTTTAATTTCCAGTCCTTCATCTCCACTCATGCCGACACTGCAGCTACAGAAGGTATCAGTACGAAATTAAAATGGCCCTGCCACTGCAACAAGAGCGAGGCCCTTTTGGCTTGTGCCTTGTCATTCGTCCCTCCAGTAGTTCCTAGCTGTTGTGACGTCAAGGCTGCCATTCAAAGCAGAGAAAAAGGAAACCATGGCCTCTCTTCGCATCAGTAGCCCAGACAAGCTGTTGTTTCTCAGGCATCCACAACGCTGCCTGTCTGGCAGAGCTGTGCATTCCATGCCTGGGTGACCTGGTTAAATGGAGGAAACCCAATGCTATCCACTGAATGGTCTCCAAAACAAGCATTCCACCCAGAGCGTCTCAAGCACAGGCTTCACTGCTTCTAGGGACTAAATGGAATAGCAGCCCCGCTCTGTCCTAGCTGCATGCACATTCAGCGGCTGTTCAGTCTGCAAAGGGAGAATACCATTACCAGTGGCCTTGATTAATAGACACTTCAACAACATCATTATGCTGCCTTTGGGTCAGGGCTACAAAGTCCTTTTTTGGAAAACCAGTGCTGTGTTAAAAATCTTTTGGAATCATGGTTAAAAGTTCCAAATTGCCAAACAGCCACCTCTTCCTCGGCATCTCACTTCTGCTCCCCCAGGCTCCAGTTTCAGATTTCTGAACTCTGGAAAGGCTTTCATATATGTTTACATACGAATTTTGCACTGATTGAGCTGTACAAAGGACATGAAAAGGACTCAGAACTATAGTGTGTGGATCACAGCTCTGGATTTTTCTTAGTGAAGAGTAACATATTACTTTGCTTTTCAAAGGGGTCACAGAAGTGTCTCTTGAGGAGTGAGTCTTTCAAAGCCAAAGGCTCACTAACAGTGTTCTGATCACTTACAGTGAGTGCCTCAGAATTTACTAACTTAAGACTGAGGCTCCTCAAGGCATGCCTCCTTGGGTTTCTTCCTGGCATGGGAGACAAATTTATTTTATTAGATTAGATTGTAGTCACTAGAAAAAGCAAGCTTTCAACAATCACACTTTCTATTCCAGAGTTGTCTTTAGCTAAGTCAATATTCATTTGAGGTTTTGCATTACAAATCCCATTAAATCTTCCTCAAAGTAGCCCTTCTTGAACCTTTGACTGAAGGATATTTGTAGAAAACAAAACCATTTAATATATATACAAGTGTGTATATGCATGTTATGTCAGCAAGGATTTTGACACAGTGGGGCCTTTTTAAAGTGGATAATTATTATAAAATAAACTTCTTCCTGATTCTTCAAATGACAGGGTGGAGACAGAGTGGGTACAGAGAATCATGTAAAATGAGGATTATGCTGAGGGTAGAAAACTGAGGGTTAGAAAACTGCAGTTTAGTTTTGCCTCCAGAGTCAGACTTCCCCAAGATGTGGCCTAAAGCCATACAAACGTTATTTAGGAATAGCAATGGGACGGGTGTGGAGCTGATGAGCCTGGCTTCTTCATGGGCTTTGGACTGGGGGACCCTGTGGATACTGAAATAAGAGAGAAACTTGGACATGACTTTCCATTTGCATGCTGGAAGATTAATCCTTATTTTGCTGACTGCCATTCGCATATCACTGTTTTTCTCCTTCCTTTCTGTTACTACCATTCCAGAGTCCTCATTATCTGAAGAAATCTGGTACCACAGAACTACTACACCTTTAAGACAATTGACTTAAAACTGAATCAGACATTTAAAATGGTATTTTTTTTCTTCTTTTTAGATATACATGACAGTAGAATGTATTTTGACATATCACACATAACTTCCCATTCTTGTGGTTGTACATGATGTGGAGTTTCACTGGTCATGTATTCATATTTTGGGGATTCGAGTCTTGGAAAGTAAAAACAAAAGTTGAACCTTTGTTTTCCATTATATTACAGAAATTTGAGAAATGACGAACAATGCTGTGTGCAACAAAGATTGAGTGTTGATTTCTAAGGCAGAATCCTAGAGGGTGACTTTTGTAGAAGCACTTGAATTTTCAGAAGGCCCTCTCGAGTTTTTTCTTTTCTTTCTTTCTTTTTTTTTTTTTTAAACTGGGAATTGACTCTCAGGAGTGCTTAACTACTGAGCCACATCCTCAGCTTTTTATTTAATTTTTAAATTTTTTTTTTTTTTTTTTTAATTTTGAGACAGGGTCTCGCTAAGTTGCTGAGGCTAGCTTTGAATTTGTGATCCTCCTGTCTCAGCCTCCCTAGTGACTGGGATTACAGATACACTGTGCCTGGCTCGATTTTTTAATATGAAAACCATTCTCTTAAAAAGTCTACCTCTTTTGGGCTGAGGATATTGCTCAGTTGGTAGAGTGCTTGCCTCACATGCACAAGGCCCTGGGTTCAATCCCCAGCACAAAAAAAAAAAAAAAAAAAAAAAAAAAAAAAAAAAAAAAAAAAACGAAAAAAAAAAAAAAAAAAAACTCCCTCTCTTGTAATCACTTCTGTTGACTTTTTCTCTTCCTTGGTATTAACTGTTCAAACTCTGTTTGATCCTTATTTGTCAATGACTGTGTGACTCATACAGTATAATATACTGTCACCTTTATCAACTTTATGAAGATCTGCAGTTTCACATTATAAGTGGATTACATTGTATTTGCCTTGTATTCTGTGATATTAACCAACTGAGAAAGTAAGCAAGAATAGATGCTAATGTCATTGGGGTCTGAATGTCCAGTGAGCATATTTGTCAGTGTTTTCTATTATGATGACCTTTGCGTTCTAATGCAACTTAGTAACAAAAGGGATTCAGATGGAGATTACTCAAGTGATGAGGGCCCCCATTCCCAAATGTTGTTATGTTGTAAAGGAGTCAGTATGGTTTAATGAGCCACATGACTCACCACATGCAGATTTGCATGTCATCCCTGACACTTCCAAGGTAATACAACCTGGGGTGTGTTATTCACAGAAGCCCACATTCTTGACCTATAATTTTAGAGTAATAACACTGAACTTGCGTAGTGACCATTAGAATGCGAGCCCATGTATACAAAGCACTAGGCTGTACACAGTACATGTGGTTCAGGACTGGTCTCTATTTGGTCTGTTACTGCTCTCCGGTGGTGTCTTACATTTTATGTAAGACTTTCACCTTTGGTTTTTTAATTCCTTATAAAATCCCAGAAGCTGAAGAGTTTAATCTCCTCTTGTAGATGTAGCAAAATCACTAAAATTTTTGAGAAGGAAATTTAAGTTTCGGGAGAGTATAGTAGGTGACTGTGTACCTCATAGGTGAGCTGACAGGATTCGACAGCTGTTGTCTTCATGCTGTGGGTGAGAACACGGAGGCCCATGGGAATGATGGAACCATCTTGGAGTCACGTGGTTTCTGGCAGAGCTGGGCCTAGAACCAGTCTCCTCCCACCTACTGTGTCTTCTACCACACTCATTGTCACAGCTGTCCAGGAACAAAGTGACAAAGGTCTGAAGTGATTGTAGAAAGTAGGAATGAAGTGCCAGCTAGACTTGGTGGCAGGTGGCTTGGCTCAATGAAGGCAGTGTCCAGGGTTTGGACTCTCTCAAGCCTGGTTGGATGGCTGTGCAGTAAAGGTAAAATAAATAGAATGTATATGTTTTCTTATTTCTTGATGAGCTTAAAGGGACTATCCTAGTCAGGTAGAAATGTGTTAAAGATGGAGAAGAGTGCTGCAGACATAACTTTGAGATTAATGCCAAAGAGGAAGGAGAGTGGAAACCATTATACCATAAACAAGTGTATGGCCATGTGTGTGTATTTTAAACTGGAATTTGTGGCATATTCCCAGTGCAAGCCTGAGCCACATGATTGTGTTGTAGCACACTGCCCAGGTGAACCACACTCTTTTGTCAGAAGGAAGAGCTGCTCCCTGGGCTCCTGTGTGTTTGTGTGTTTGTTTTGCTGGATGGATCCTGCTGTGGCACTAAGAGACAGACTTTGCTGGGCCCTGTTTTGTAAACAAATCTGTTCAAGCACGTTTTCTTCTATCATTGGTTGTGTACACTGGCTCAGCTTTTCTCACTGACACAGAGAGAAGCCTAGGAATTCAAAAGCTTGTTTTCTTTAAAAAGTAGGCAGGCATCAGAGAAAAATGTGCATGTGCATTTTAAATGTGCACATCGACACTACGGAAATCTTTAGATCTTCATGATATTAACTCTGGGCCATGAACTCTGCAAGTATATTGCAGCTCAGTCCACACACCACCCTGGGAGGCATCCTTGAAAGGCTCCACAAAACCATGGACTGAGCTCAGGGTCAAGTGCATTCTGTGGGCCATATGTGGAATTAGTCAGCTACAGTGATAAAAGCATTAATGCTGGTTTTCCCAAGGGTGAGTGATTAACCTCTTATTTAGATTGGATTATGAACTTAATATATATTAAGTCACCTCTTACCTGCAGTTTTTGAATGTTTTATTTAGTATTCCAGCCAGGTTCAAGTTTTTATGACAGGAAGTGTGTGAATGGTTATGATAGGAGTAAATAACATTTGATTTTATGATTATAGTACAGGAAGTAACTTTTCACACAAAATAAATAAATCTTTGGGGGAAAAGTGTCAGCTTATAAATTTAACGTACATAAATTTTCCTAGAATCTTGCATACAACTGCTTTGCTCTCTTAAACAATATTTTCTTTTCCTGGGTTT
The DNA here is from genome assembly GCA_025594165.1 of Tamias sibiricus. Classification (NCBI taxonomy): domain Eukaryota; kingdom Metazoa; phylum Chordata; class Mammalia; order Rodentia; family Sciuridae; genus Tamias; species Tamias sibiricus. The sequence continues at coordinate 154,346,430 of CM046664.1, forward strand.
TATTGTTAACAAATACCTTTGGGTTTAAGGAATACATTTACAGGTGTTTTGGTGTGACCCAACATGATATAGAACATTAAAAAGCATTTTCTCTTTCTATTTTTTATTATTATCATTATTTTATTTGTGGTGCTGCGGATTGAACCGAAGGTCTTGCTCATGCTAGGCAAGTGTTCTACCAAAAATTCTAATTGAAAATAATAAGGCTAAACCCAAGAAGATCCTATAAGAAATGACTTTTTTTCTAGAAGATTGAATGGCCAGTGAGTCCAGGAGGTCCCCAAGATCTGAGGTAGATTTCTTCCTATGACTCTACAAGTGCTTGGGAAGGACAGTTTGCTTTAACATTTAAGGGATGTGTATGAGCAAGTTAAGAGAGAAAGAGAATTATGTAGAACTTCAGTTATATTCACCATAGGCAGAACTTAACTGAGGCTTTGTTTTTCCTTGAATAAAAAATAACTACAGGGGAAGAAAAGACTTTTTCTTCATCTTTTTCATCATAAAGCCTAAAAAACTTGTAGTGGAGAAAAACTGGTAACTCTAACACACTTCTGAGGATTAGTATTACACATGCATCACATGAGTGATGGATCCCTGAGCTACTGACCTCCTCAGATGTCCGCAGGGTGCCCCATGTGTTCATAACCACTGGGCTGTGGTGCAGCAGCACTTCACTGGGCAGGGAGTTGGACTTCACCTCTGCGACCACCAGGAGCCTCTGTGCCCTCCTTAATTGAAAACAGAATCTCAGAATCTCTTTTACCTCACATATTGTGCAAATAAGTACTTTGCAAATTAGTTGAAACTGTTTTCAGAGGACAAACTAATGTGGTAATTTTAGAGTTATTAGTACTTAGTTGTTAGGAATTATCTTGAAATTCTGCAGAAAGTGAGTATATTTGCATGACCTGTTTAAAAATCTGCCTCACTTGTAGCAGTTTTGCAGCTTTAATAAGTCATTCCCTAAGTGCTGTTACACTTACTAGGCACCCTTGCTGGGTATAACTGGCAGTCCTGCAGATGGCAGGCTCTGGAGCACACTGGTCAAGGTCAAATTTGCTGGCTTTGAATCCTGGCTCCACCACCTACTGATTGTGTAACCCTGGGCAAGTCCTTAAGCTCCCTAGGCCTCCTTTCCTTATCTGTAGGATGGGGATAATAATAGAACTTACCTGTAGGGTTGCTGTGAAGCTTAGCTGGGCAGTGCCCAAGCCAGCCCTGTCTCAGCTCCCTGTTATCACCCATGATTAAGCAGGCCTGCAGAGGTTGGACGATTTTCCCAAGGGCAAATCAGCAAAAGAAAGGAGGCGAAACTTGAACACAGGGCCTTGGGACTTCCCTGAGGTCTGGTGCCCTTCTGGTGTGAGGCCGCTCTTCCTCCCGTCTATTAAAGTGCCACACAAGAGTACATTCCTTTTTGTTGTTTAAAAGAAAACTTTGAGTAAATGTTAAACATGAAGAACTTTTGTCTAAGGGTTTTATTTTATTTGGGGAAGGCGGATTCTGTACACTTGAACAGTGTACACAGCACATAGCAAAGGACAGCAAGGCCTGGGTTCTCAGAAGTGGCCCCCAAAATGAACAGGCATGACTAAAGGACAGCAGCATCTTTGCAGCTGAGTGTTAAGTCTGAGCCCTGTGCTTCCCCCAAGCGTCTATTTTATGATCTTCAGGGTTTCTCTCTTCTTTTCCTTTCTCTTTGTGGCACCTCTGCATTGGCACCCAGGGCTGAAGAGGAACTTTATCCTGTGAATCAGTCTGAAGTGGGCACAGAGCTTGCAGAGGTGGCATTGAGAGCTGTGAGCATGGTGCACGTGACTCAGTGGGAGAGGGGAGCTTCCTTTTAGTAAGAGAGGAAATGAGATATTTCAGCAGTTGAGCAGTTGTCAGGCCTCTAATCAGTGCTATTTCTTCCACCAAATTCAGTATCAATAGGATTCTTAAAAGTTGTAGATATTTAAAGTTACTCTCCATGTGGAGTTCCTGTTTGTTGAGGACTACATGGAATATTCCCTTCTGTTGAGATTCATAAGGTCTCAAGGGTGAGGGCAGAGGGGATGACTGTGATAGACGTGCAGTTGGTTTGATTAAATTCTTACCTCCAGTTATAGATGCTAAAATGCTAGTTTTACTCATCCTCAATTTGAAAATTATATTTATATCTCACAAATGATTTCTATAACTCTATTTTTTCCTGTGGTATAAAAATAGCAGTTTGGTAAAGACTAAAAAAAAAAAAAAAAAAAAAAACACATTAGTGAAAATTTTCTTCTAGAGTATAAAACATGGATAGTTTATTATATTTTATATATGTTTTCATATATATACATCTTTAATATCCAAATATGAGAAATGAGGGAGTCTGGGTGTAGGTGGCCATGTGTTACCGTGTTGTAAATTCAGAGCCTAATAATATGTGGATCAAATGCAGGAGGAAGTTTTCTTTCTTCTTCTGCAGCTCCCCTTAAGGTCAAGGATGTCTTTTCCCTGCCCTCCCTTCCTGAGCTCCCTCTCCCCACCATTCCACCCAGGAGGGAAGCACCTCATAGCCTGGAAGTAAAGAGCAGGCTTTAAAGACTGCCCTGTTAGCTGTACATGTGCTACTCTGCTTCGAAAATGAGCTTTCATCCTTGATACTCTTTAGGGTGAAATAAAAGCAATTTTTCATATTCATTTTGCCCAGTAGTCAAAAAGTTCTATTTTCTGTAGCATAAAATTAATGAGTTTGGCTAAAGCCAAGAGAAATACAAAATGTCATATCTTGGCCCTTAGTGGACAGTTTTGAAGGGAGCCTTGGTGTGGACACCACGTGGGCCGCTGTCTATAAATGTGATTGTGTTTTACAAATACGTATTTTCCTGTTCCTGTTACAGACAAATCTGAAAAATGCTTTCTTTTCACAAACCCTGGGATGGCAGTAGAGGCTGTGTTCTATGGTGTTTGATAGGGAAGATGATTTCCTTATTTGAAATTTGGGTACAAAAAAAAAAAAAAAAAAAGTCTCTCTTTCCTGGAAGGGTTAATGCTCTAACCAGCTTCGGATTGGTTCACTTGAATCTTAAAATTACTTTTCTGGTCACGCTCACAGAAGGTCTAAGCATTTGTGAGATACACCCCCCCCCCCCCCCAGATGCTGTTCTCTTTGGCTGTCTTAATTACACAGGGGTTGAGAAACCAAATTAAAACTAGGCGTGTCTGGTAAATAGCGATCTCCTTGCATGCTTTCAGCTTTGCTCGTCATAGTTGCTTCTCCTCTCTGAGTAGTTGTCTTCCCTACTTTTTTCTTTTAAAGGAAATATCATAAAGTCTTTTGGAAATACTCACAGGAAGTGGGTCCCCATATGCTAGTTACTCACCAGCCACTGAATGCTGACAGGTGGAGAACGCTGCTACTGCCCTCTAGATTTATGTGAAAATGATCCCCAGAGCAGAGGGCTGGGGTGGGGGGCACAGAGACCAAAGGGTTTTTTTTTTTTTTTTTTTTTTTTTTTCTGCCAAGGGAGTTACAAAAGGAAGCTGGTCATCGCGAGTCATGTCGAGGGTGGGTGACTGAGGAAGCCGTATGGGGTCAGCACGGCACGTGGCGGCCCTGCCAGCTCTGAGGTTTCTGCTCACTTCTCAGAGAGCGGGCTGGCTCCTAAAAGTTAACGCTCCCTCCACCCCCAACAACGATTCTTCTGTAGTGAATCACTTCCAGAAATGAATAGCCACGGTTTTTTGGAATGAGCATTGTGAAATCCCTCGCTTATAATGGCAGGTTTTCAGTTGGTGGTTTGATCAGACAGAATTTCTCAAGATCAAAACGAAACCTTGTCTTTAAAAAGAAAGTACTGTGGATACAGAAAGCAAAAGTGTCTCCGGTCTCCTACTGAAGAACTGTCATAGCAGATCTCTCGACTCTTATTTAGAGCTGTATGTCCCTGTATTCGCCTGCATGGGTGAGTTCTTGGAATTATGGATCCATTGCCAGTAGCTGGTGATTTCCTATACAGAAGGTCGCTAACTACAAGAAATGTTATCCTCGGTGAGTAGGTGGTAGTTTCCGAAGATGATTGCTAAAACAGTGTTCATCATCTTGAATCATGAATATAAAGACTGCTAGCAAGCTTGTACACACTTCAGCTTCATATAACACAGTGCGTGGAACCGCAGGACCACAGAGGACCCTGAGGGGTTTTTAAGAACCCGGATTAATTGAATAATTATTAAATCTTTTGGCAACTGGATCTTTTAAGGAGGAAGGGGTATGTTATAGAAGGAAGTGGTTTGTGGGGGACTTTTAGAGGTATGGGTACTGCTTTTCTATATTATTTTTAAACATGATACCATCCTCTTGTGTGAAGGAAATAGATGACTGCATGGTCTCAATGGAGAAGTTACTGCTGACTCGTTCTGAGTGAAGAAACTTCATCCACACGTCCCTCCTAACTGGATCTTCTGCCTCCTAAGGAGGAGAAAAACTATCCCAGATTCCTGACGATCTCCTTGATGGGTCTCCTTTTGGACCCAGTGGTCCAAAATATTGTTGAGTGCTTTTATCCAGACACAGAGAAAGGGAACGGGCTACTAAAAACAGGGAGTGTAGTTGGAGGGATTGTTCTCTCCACAGAGTGGGTAAGTTGTTTGACCTACTGACTCATTTCATAGGAATTAGGAAAACAACCTAGTGTGGTTTTTATTGTTAGTGCTATAGGATTCCAAAATCAGTGTGCTTGCAATTAAGATGGGCTGAGAAGGGTAGCGCTGGCCCTTGACTCTCCTACTGGCCTGCTCTTCTAATGGAATTCAACCCTCTACTTCCAGGACAAGTCCAGCCTGTGCTTGGGGATCCTCAGGTGACTGCTCAACTGTGAGTACAGATGACAGCAATTTCCGACATTCACTAGTGCTTGATTCTAAATTCCTAAATGGCGTTTCAAATAAGGAAAAGCTTTAAGGAGCATCTTTTTTTATTTGCCTGTAGAAAACACTTGGGGTATGATAATAAATGTATAAAGTAACAACCCATAGATAATCATGAAAGTTTTGATTTTTTTTTTGTAGCATATTGATATGAAGACAGTTTGGGTTTTGATATATTAAATGATTTTTTGTGATATTATGGAAGATACCAGTATATTATAGCAAAAATACTATGATTATTAACAGTGAACAGTATATATTTGGGACTAATAATATTATGTGAGGAGAAACTTGTAATTCATGATGTTTTCTACCAGTGTTACTAAATACACTTCAGAAGAGGACAAGACAGCATATTGAGCTTAGATAAAAGCAGAAACTGAGAACTGTTATCAATACCACTTGATATTTGAAGTGTTAGATTATTGCCTCTGTATAATGTCATATGTGCCATTACACTCTCAAGTTATGTTCTTAATTAATGCAAATAGTGCTTGATGTGTAATTATCATAGACTTTCTCATTCTCTTGGGAGGTGGTTAAGTAAAAGGTTGAGCCTGTTACTCTGCTGCTATTTATTCAGCTTACTACTTTTTTTTTTCTTTCTTTTTTTTTTTTTTTTTTTTTTTTTTTTTGAATGCCTTAGAGTTGGAGTTCTTAACCTGCACAGGGTGCTAGGCCCCTTTGAGGTTATGATGGAAATGTGAATTCTTTTACCACACCTGTACAAAAACGTTTCCCTCCATTATCAAGGCATTCACAGACCTGGTGAAGCTCATCCACATGCCCCAGGTGAAGGAGGTTGACCTGGACAGCGAACTTCACATGATTAAAGCACTGTTTGTAAAAAGGGGAAGCAGCCAGGTCAAAAGAAATCATTCTCTTTGGTTGCTAGGTGGGGGTGCACAGCTAGAGAACGGGACAAAGGGTGGAGAAAATACATGACTAATGCTGACTAAATAAAGAGAATGGTTAATATTATCAGAAGCTCCAAACGGAGAACCCAGAATCCCTAAGCATTTAATCACGCATGTTTGTTAAAGCAATTGTGATTCAGGTAGGGAGTTACAGACCCAACAGTAAGCCACCAGGGAGAATTTTCCTCAGACCTGTTTTTGCCTATACTTTTTGCACAATATGAAACTGAAATCTGTCTCCTTTCTTTTTCTGTTGTGCATATTACCTTAATTAGATAGGACTGGAAATCATCTGAACTTCTGAAATGCAATTCCTAACAATGATAACAAACTGAAAAAAAAAAAGATTCTCTATTAGCAGAAGAAATGTGGCAGGGATAGGCACAACAGAAGGTTATTGAGTGCAAAAGAAACACCGTTTTTTTTGTTTGTTTGTTTGAAATAAAAGCCTTTACTTGCTCATCAACTAAATTTAAATTAATACTGGAGACCATTGTAGGGGGTGGGTAAGACATGATTCTTGGTGTATTGAAAGCATGATATAAAAGGGTAAGAAAAATAAGACTTTACGTTAGTCAGACTCATTGTGTCAAATTTGAGTCACACTTGAAAAAAGATATTGGGCAATTGTGAGGAGCTGATACACAAGCAACAGAAATTCCACACCCTTCTAGGAAAAGATAATGTAACTGAGATATTTAGTCCAAAAAAGGCTGGGGGATTTCTTGCTCATGGTCCTAGAGTAGTAACCGGCTTTGTCCTGACAGCCCTGGGGCCTACCACATTGCCTGAAGCAACCTCCTGTACTTTGAATGGCCTCTGTGTTTAGGGATGTCAGCAACACTTTTGTGATAGACTTACCAGGAGTAGATTCAGATAAAACCAAAAGATACTGTTAAGACAGAAGGAATACAATTAATAAATTTGCTGACTCACTGATAGATAAGATAGACTCTGTCGATTGCCAGGATGATAAAATAGTTGAGCGGCTAGCTGAGGGAAGTTTCGAAACCTTTGCTAGCTCTTTCAGGATGAGAGTAGGGCACTCTGTTTTGGATGGTTGAAACATCTATTAATCTTTCAACAAACACTGAGGGCCTACTCCACCAGGCCCTGGTAGAGGAAGCAAAGATGTAAACCTGGATCATAAGGTGTGATTAGTGCTATAGGGGCATAAAAGCTTCATGCTATGTGGACTTGCCTGGTCGGCCTCCTGAAGGACAGCCCTTGAGGTTAGCTACACAAGAGAGTGGGGAATAGTGTCCAGGCAGAAGGGCCTGAGTGTGCAGAGGTGTGGCCTGGGAGGTGTGGTGGGCCCTGGGGAGGGATGATGAGTGGAAGCTAGAGGAGCCATTGCTGACACAGGTCTAATGTGCACTGCTGTGGCTGCCTGAGGATTTTTAGCCAGGAGAATGACAGGCATATGTGGGCTTTAGAAAGGTCACTTGGGCTACAGTGAAGAGAATGACTCCTTGTGGGCCAGGGAGAAGGGGGACAGGTCAGGCCAGAGGAGGAGACCAGATGGAAAGCTTCAGCCATAATCCAGAGGACTCTGGTGAGGACACCCTGGTGATAGAGGATTCAAGAATAGTGAGGTAAAAAGGCAAAGTCAGGATGGGGCCCTGGGTTCTCACCGGTACTATTCACCACAGAATGAAATGCCAGAGCAAGTTCAGGTCCAAGGGGAAGACCATTTGGGGGTGCTAGAGTACTTAGAAGTGGAGGAAGTGGAGGTGTGAGAGGCAGAACAAGCAGGAAGTCGGTTTACGTGGATGTTGACCTCAAAATTTGATTAGCAACAACAATTGAGAGGGCAGTCCTGGCTTGAGTGAAATCTTCTTTCCAAACCAATGGATTACTCTTTCAATTTTTTTGTATAGCATTTTAAATTTTATTATATTTGTCATACAACATTTATTTTTATTGCATGTATTTAAGGTACAAAATATATTTTATATACACACACACACATATACACATTCACCACAGGCAAGCCAATTAATATATCCATATCATATAACTAGCCTTTTGTGTGTTAGAGCACCTAGAATCCACTGTCTTAGAGAATTCTCAGTACAGAGCACAATATTAATTGTCATCCTCATGCTATACTTTTGATTTATTCATTCCACATAACTGAAACTTAGTACCATTTGACCTACATTTCCCCATCCCCCCAACCACCATACTACTCTGTTTTTAAGTATTTTACTTTTTTGTTAATTTTACTTCTTTCTCTGACTCCCAAAGCTGTTATTGCTGATGTCATATGTTAATGTTTGGGGTATTTCTTTCCAGTAGTTCCCTACATAAACACTCAGTTCATGGAAGAAGCATCATTCTGTATAGTAACCATTCTATATTCTACTTTTTAAATAAGCATTTTCTTTTTATTTTTTTAATAGCAAAAGCTTTCTTGGTGACAGTTAGTACCTAAGTCAATAAATATTAATAACATAGAAAAAACTCAGTTATTAACCACATCGCTGATCATAGAGACTGAAAGGCACTGAGCCAGATGAGTGCTGGGATGACTGAAGGCAGTCAGGACTTTTTGGGAGATGAAGACATAGCCAGCTGATGTAGGGCACATGCTGTTATCCCAAGTGTAAGAACCACAGGACTGTCTGTTCAGGAGGGCACCAGCACCCGCCCTTGAGATGCGCTGGAATCCCAATATCCTCCCGAAACAGCTTTTGTTTCAAAATGCCTGTGTGAAGCAGGCTGATGGTCCTCTGGGCAGTCTGATGAAGAGCCAGCGGATTCCAGCATCTTGGCTCAGTTGCTGCCCACCAACCACGACAACTAAACACCAGGCTGTTTTCATTTTTATAAAAACCTTTTTTAAAATATGATTTTTTATTCCAATAATTATTTTAAATACATGAATCTTAGGCATTTGTTTTATGATTTCCTTAGGGTAAAATTTTTATAGTGAACTTCTTGAGTCGAAGGAGATAAACTTTAAGATTCTTAATACATTTTAGTAAATTGTTTTCTAGAAAGCTTTTGTACCAAAGTGTACACATTTTATCAAGTTATGAAATGTTCTTCTCACCATCTCTCCATTATCTTTATTAGCATTCAGTATTATCATTTTTTAATCTTTAGACAAACATGTTAAATAATTTTTTTTTTACTAATTTATTCAATAGCCATATAATGAATGCCTACTCCATGTAAGGCTCAGGGCATATAGATATCGGTCAATTTTTCTTTATCTCTTTCTTTTCTGTGCTGGGTATTGAACCCAGGAACACTTTACCACTGAGCTACATCCCCAGTCCTTTTATTTTATTTTATTTTATTTTATTTTATTTTATTTTAAAGAGAGGGTCTCACTAAGTTGTTGAGGCTGGCCTAGGACTTATGATCCTCCTGCCCTCAGCCCCCCAAGTCTCTAGGATTACAGGTATACACCACCATGCCCTGCAAATTTTTTAATTTCTAACCAGTGAAGTTAACTTTTTCCATGTGTTTGAGTCCATTTTTTTCTTTTGTGAACATTTTCTTTTGTCCATGTTTGTTTTAATTTTTCTATGGGAATATGAAGGTTGCTCTGTTTATAAGGTTGTATATAAGATACTTGGGAAACAGTCTTTCTAGATTCTTTGACTTTTAATTTTAATGAGTTTTTTTATGATATAGAACCTTTAGATTTTCTTTGTTGAGTAAGTACCATCCCCCGCTCATCCCGTGGTCCAAGCCTATTACCCTGGACTTGGGAAATTTCTTCCTACTCAGAAATTTGATAATATTAATCAAATTTTTAAATGTTGAACATACCAATTTTTTTTTTTTGGTCATTTAACTTTTTGATTTGATCTTTAAGGATCACGATTAAATAGAAGGTGTGAAACAAAAATTCAAAGGGTTTTTTCACATAGTAAATCCCCCAGCCTTGCACATTGAGTCACTGGTCTTTCCCCAGGTAATTTTTGATGTTTCCTCTATTTTTTATTCTACCTCTTTGACCTGTTATATCCAGCTATAGGCCATGAATCATTTTGGATATCATTTCCTGAGTGGGGAATTAATAATAATTTTTGCTAACATGTTATTATGAAAAGTTTCAAGCATACAGTAGCATTGAAAGAATTTTACAGTGAACCCCATATACACACCAGCTGGACTCCACAAGTAATATTGTATCATTTTTCCTTGACCATCTATTTATTTATGTAATAATTTCTAAACCTCTTGAATCATCATTTGTATTACAAAGTATAATATCAAAACCATTTTCTCTAATCCTTTTTTTTTTTAAGTTTATAGGTTGATTTCCAGGAACCTGTAGGTATTTATGTTATTGGTAGAGTATGATAGTGGCCTATGCGATACATACCAAGAAAAATTGCTTTCCAAAATATATTTTGGTCATTTAACTTTCTGGTTTGATTTTTTTTTAAATATTTTATTTTTTAGTTGTAGTTGGACATAATACCTTTATTTTATTTATTTATTTTTACGTGGTGCTGAGGATCAAACCCAGGGCCTTGCATGTGCTAGGCAAGCACTCTACCACTGAGCCACAACCCCAGCCCTCTGGTTTGATTTTTTTAAAGAGTTATGATTATTACACAAGATTAATTTGTTCTTCAGCATAATCAGGAACTCCATCCTGATTTTTGTTCTTGTGGCAAAAAGAGGACCTTTAATAAAGGTTTAGAAAGGTGACAGGAGGTACTGAGATGCTGCAGCTGGCTGCCTGGGCCACAGTGTGGGGGCAAGGCAGCCCCAGGAGTGGGCTTTCAAAGACTTTTGGTACTTGGGTCACTTTCCCAAGTGGCTGCTGCTGTCAGGCTCTGCCAGGAACCCCTTAGCAGGAAGGCTGCTTTGCTAGGTCAGTCATCACTCCAGACTGTCCTACTGATGCCTTTCTTTGAGTGTCCCTGGTTCACAAACAACCTGCACAGTGAGAGAGAGACCAGACAGACATTAGATGGAGGAGCTTTACCACCACTTTCCAGCCTAAATTATGAGCACCCTAATTTGGGGTGGGGGTAGGAACTAGGGATAGAGCCCAGGACCTCACTGCATGCTAGGCAAGTGCTCTATCACTGAGCTACCTCCTGGTCCTTTTAAATTTTATTTTGAGAAATGCCCATCTAAGCTGCTCGGGCAGGCCTTCAACTCATGATCTTCCTGCTTCAGTCTCAAGTAGCTGGGATTTGTAGGTATGTGCCACCATGCCTGGTTCCCATGGGTTTTTGAGGCCTGATAGCATCCCAGTGTGGAGATAAGTTTGCAGCTGTACCTTAACAGTTAACTGGCCCCTGAATCAGCTTTAGTGCAGCACACACCTAGCCAAGTGGAAAATTCACAAACTGCATTGAAAGACTTGCTTTTTGCCACCTTAAGAAATTAAGGCTGGTTTAATTTTTATACTTGGTTTTCTTCACACATCCAAGTCTCAATTTCCTATCTGTAAAATGTATTAGTTCTATTGGATGACATAGAAGATTCTTGTCTTTATCCAAAATCTGTGATTTTAATCTAGAACACTGAATGTAGGTCAGTATCCACCCCTTTCTCAGAAATATGGGAAGGTGATTTTTTTTTTTTTTTTTTAATAACCAGGCTATTACAAACACTGATGAGGCTCACCAGACTGGAGATCTAGGGTTTGAATTCTAAATCCATTAGATACAGCTCCAGTAAAAGGAATTGGGGGGAGGGGGGGTCATGTGTGAGGTCACTCAAGGAGGAGCCTTACTGGCAGGAAGCTGGGTGGCTGACCGACTTCTTCCTGATCACATTCCTGCCTTGACCTCTGGGACACTCTGTGGTCCAGTGTCGCCTAGATTCTAAATTCCCTGCTTCTTAGCCAATGATGCTATCACATTTTAAAAGTCTAGCCAACAAGTACTTTGAAATTTAAGGATGACTATACTGAAGAAAAGTTTGATATAACCTAAACTGATGTTCTGGTAGCATCAGTACTCAGAAAAGGCATTCTGTTTGAGTGAATGGTTCCCAGAAATAAATAAATAAATAACTCTGGTCTTTCTTCTTCCACTGTCTCTCCTGCCTCTGTGCTCTAAGAAGAACCAGTGTGGTGCTTGGCACACCCTCTGTGCTGTTGCCTGCCTTTGAGAAGACAGCTCCCTGCACCTCACCCTGTCATCCACTTCTCAGTTGGGTCCCCATCATGTTTATCTCTCTCTGCCCAGGGCTGCCTGCCTGCAACTTTACAGAGATGCAGATATTAAAGTATTGCATTTATTTGGCTTTTATTAAGTGTGCCAGGAGCAAGGGCGGGTAGATACAGCACACCTGTCTAGCCTATCATTTTCCTTACTGTTAAAATGTAAAGAAGACTGCCTAAGAATCCCCGCCTTCTGCCGGTCATCACCATGGTATGCATAGTATATATGAATCATATTCAGTCCACAGCTAGTTTTCAGTTTCCAGGCTAGATCTGCAGGAAGAAAGATTGTGAGATCATAAATGCCATGGAGTGAAGATGATCCCAAAACGTTAGCATGGGGAACCCTGAGGAGTGCGTTAGGAACGCAGTTTTTCCCGCTGAGTCAGACCTACGTGGAATGTCTCTCTCCAGTGTTAAACATGTGAAAATATAAAGAGCCTCAAAATGAGTTTAGATTTCAAACAAAGTTTGGATTTATTCACTGATGGTGGGGTTATGTAACAGATTAGTAAGGCAAGTAAGATACTTCAGGTACAGCCTTAACATGCATATGAACCTTGAAGAGAAAGCTCTAGTGGAGTGTTCTCCCTGCGATTGAACCAGTAGAGGGCCCTGAAGGGTGTTGTAGGCATATGGAGGACGTTTTGCAGCGTGGCATTTTCAGTGTGCTAGTTTGACTGCCAGTGCTCCCATGTGAAACTCTAGTGTCACCACCATGTGATAAGGCATTGACTCACTGTGACCCACCATGTGCTAATCATGACTCACCCGGAGCTCAGGTCCTTGTGGTTGTGTTTCCTGTGGCCTCTTTGTTCTGGCATTGGGGTTAACATGGATAATTCACTCTGTTCAGGTCTCTCCTCCTTCAGCCATGTAACACTATAAGAGAGAGTGGACGTGAGTCAACACAGGTGCAAGAGATTAGTAACAGCAGCCACAGTGTGCAAGGCACCGTGCCCAAGTACTTCATGTTGATTGTCCTCTTCAGAAGTAAAACCATACCTCAGGTACAATTTTAAGATACCCATTTTGCAGATAGAAAACTAAGGCTTCAAGAAGTTAAGCCATTCCCCTGAAGGTCACACAGCTAGTAAGTGGAGGAGCCAGGATTCGAATCACAAAGGTCTGCCTACTATGCCCAAGCTTGAATTTGCATTTGTTTCAGCTTTAGGACTCATGTTTTAGAGGTATTTTTATACTTTGGGGCCATTCAGTCTGATTTAGTTATGTATATCTTGTGATGGACTTAATGTTTTAGGGAAGAATGGACGTGCTCCCTCAGTGCTGGGCATTTTCATGCTGTACCTTATTCTAGACCACCGGATGACAGCTTATTATTAATGGTGCATATTACTACCACCTGCTCACGTGACTCCAGCAAATATCCTGTGATCACAAGAGAATATTTTCAAACAGGCAGTTAACAAAGCAACTATGCCAACCACCAAGGGGAAGAAACTGAGTGTGGCCCAAGGTGAAGTCCCCTTTTTTCATTGTTAGAAATGAATGTGCCTTGCCATAAGTTCAGGTCCCATAATTTAAATGTACTGTCAAGACCCAGAAATCTGTTGTCTTGTGATATTATTGTTGGCTTGGATAACTACATAATGCCTCAATCAGGGAGAGCTGGTTTCACACTGATAGGGCACAAGAGGCCGTTGGTGCTCTGGTCTCATAGCTGGTGACTCCCCACCCCCCACACCCCTGCTGCCCCCATCCCTACCCCTCTTTGATGATCTCTGGTCCAGCTCGATGAACCTGGTCTTGCTCACCCTTTGCCTGGAAGCTCTACCCTTCCCTCTTCCTGACCAGCCACTGCTGTCCCCACAGATCATCACTTCAGTGAAACATTCTCCAGGCTGTCTCCCGACTCTCAGGACTGGGTCAGGGGCCCTGGGGGCTGATGCAGCACAGCACCCTTCTATGCACCCAGCATACTACATTTGACTTCCTGCTTTTTGTCTTTCTTCCCTGACTTGCACTGCACTCTTAAGAACCAGGAATTGGAACTTGTTTGCTCTTGGATAAACACCCAATACCCATTACACACTAAATAAATGTTTGAGAGAAATTATATACTTGGTGACAGTAGAAACTAATTTTATATTGCCTGGTCCTTAAGAGTTTATGAGATGATTTCATGTATGTGACTTCTTTTAACTCGCACAACAACTCTGGGAAGTAGATTTCTTGACCCCTGTCATGCTGAAGGGAGCGTCAGCTTGCCCCATGAGGACACATGGCTAGCCAGTGATGAAGTCAGGACCAGTGCACTACACTCCTGACCCCAGTGTCTGTGCTGTGGCTATTACAAGGCAGATTTGTACATAACTTTCACAAAACATGGTTCATCCTTGTCCTCATCAGCTGGCGCAGGGAAAATGGATAGATTTCCATTCTTCTCCTTCTCCCTTTCCTCCTTCCTGTTGACAGCCTCCTACCCATGTTCATTTCCAACAAAGTCTTAACTCACTTCTTCTCATGGTCCCAGATGTGGAATGCCTATAAAAACTTAAATTGAGCAACAAGTATGAATCTATTTTAATGCACCTGTGTCCCTGAAATACCGGCAGAATTGAGCACTGGGGACTCGATGAGTTAATTGACACCCAGTGGATCCTTTCCAAGTTTCAAGGTGTCAACAGTGAACCTTTTGTACTGAGCCAGGTTGGTTGCTTCCTTTCTTTTCTTGTGGGGAGAGCTTTTGCGAAAGTAGAGCACCAGGCTGCAGGGAGGGTTTCAGGTAAGGTACTTGACCAGTTGAATAAGCAAGCGCCAGTTGTTAGTGAGCAGTGAATCGGGCGGGAGGTACGTGGGCCTGGGCAGTGAGAAAGTGAGCAGGAGAATGTGCGTGGGCGGCCGGTGTGGTTGGCGCGGGGAGGCCATGGCAAGGTTGCTGGCTGGGCTGGGCATGGTAATTAAGCAGCTGAACAGATCTTATTAACAGAGCAGGGTGTGCTCACCACAGGCCTGTAGGGAGCAGGGTGGAAACAAGTGAGCTGGAAGCATCTTTGGACACGTGGAACTGGGTATAAATTTTCACAACTTGGTGATCTGGAGAATATACAGTATAATAGGAGATTCCAGGCAACATTTCCTAAATGTTAAAAAAAAAAAAAAAATCAGAACCTAGTAACTTGTTTTGTTGTATTTTAGGGCTCTGTGGCAGTATTGGTAAAAGAATAAATTTTTATTTTCATAGAAGAATGAATCTTGCCCCCACAGTACAACACAAGACCAAAGTCATCTGCCTCTTTAGCCCCACTAGCGACTCTTTGCAGTGTCAGTCTGAACTTATCCTTTTGCACGTGGACCCTTGCAGTAAGAGGCCCTCCTGCATTTACTTTGGTTCTGTTGGATGGGAAGCTGCGGTCAGGGGGGCAGAGAGGGAGATGCAGTCAGATGTCCCTGTTCCAGGAGGTTCAAAGATCAGAGCAATTCAAGAAGGTCAAGGTGGGCTGACATTGTTCTTCGTTCATTGAGCACCTTCTGCGTGCCTGACACTGGTTAGCACTAAGGTGATGATCGTCACCAGGAAACATGGTCTCTGTCATCATAGAACCTAAGTGAGCACACATAAAAGTGGCCCAGTGAAAATCACACTAGGGGGTGAGAGAGGCACTAGTGAAGGGGCCTCTCTGAGGAGATGATTTCTGCTGTCAAGAGCTGAAGGTTGGGAAGGGATGTGGTGGTGGAGGAGTAGGCGGGCAGGCTCCAAGTGTAAATGTGAACCCCACGTTGAGAAAGTCCTGGAGGTGGGGATGAGTTTGGCCAAGCCAAAGGCAAGAGTGGCTGGGTGGGCATGGCCTCCATTACAGAATCTCCTGCAAAATCCCTGGGGAGTTTCTGGGCTCTTAGGAGAGCCCTGCCCCACGCAACCTGCTACTTCCTCTCCTATGAATGTCATTTGTTGAGGGGAATAACCAAGATAAGACAGCGGAAGCAAATATAGGGAATTTGAAAACAGTCTCATTTCAGTTGCTCCAAAGTGTGACGGTTCGCCCAGGGGACTCGCAGCCTGTTTCATCAGAGATGGCCTGGCTTGCTCTACTGTGGTTCACCCAGGCAAGTGTGCAGAGGGCAAAGAAATGTCTTGAATGAGAAGAGCCAGGCCGATGGCACAAATACTGGTTATTCCTGAAACTGGGAACCTGCATCCCTGAAGCCCAATCTTTTGGGGAATGTCGTCCACCAAGTTTAGGGGAGCTTCTTTGGGCTGTCATCAGGCCTCAGTTTTCATTCAACCTCCCTGAGTTTGGAGCCCCTCTGAGAACCCCAAGGTGGCTTCCTGCAGTGGCCTGCTGTTACAGCCTCCTCACAAGGGATCCCCCAAGGAGCTCCCTGCCACTGGGCCTCTTCGTGAAAGCCCCACAGTGAGCACCCCCAGGCCCTTTCTTCTCTGCGTGCCCTCGGATGTTTCTCTCCTTCCACTTGAGCCGCAGTGAACTTCAACCTTGTGGGGTAGGGCCAGGACTAGAAGGAAGAGAGGCTCAGAAGTGTTGTGTCAACACTGTGGTTCTGAGTGTCTAATCTTTTACTACCTGTAGGGACAGGTGGATGCAGAGGAGCTGCTGGCAGGGAAAGCCCAGTGTTTTCAAGGTTACGTGTTGTGCAACAGTGTAAGATATCTTTGAAGCTGCGGGAGGAGGTTAGAGCACCTTGTTCACAGGCACAGAAGTTTCCCTTTACATGGCCTCATCTGCTTTAGTTGAGGGGTTTCTGTGCCGGCGTTTCGGTGGGTCTGGGGAGCGAGTTGTTGTTATTGCCAATCTCTAGTTAAAATAAGCAATTCTTTTTAAAAAAAGGACTCTTCTTTTTCAGTTTTCCTGAGGTCCAGTCTAAAGTAGTTACCTTCAGTGGCCTTTTGGAATAATCTTCTGGTCTGTAACCTTGTACTAATGTCTCAGGGAGAGAAAAATAAGAACGAGAATATTCTCTCATTATCCAATTAAGACATGAAGGTAAACAGCAATTCAGCAGGTGATATGGATGGGGCTGTGCTGAGCTTGCGTCTGGGACAGTGACCAGACAGATGAAAGAAGCAAGGGATATTTTTTAGCATATCAGGACTGTTTTGAAACATTGATTTTTCCCCTGTCTCATAATTCCAGTGGGAACTTCAGCAGCAAGTGCTTTTACTCTAATTCAGTGTGTAAAACACCTTACTTCTGTGTTACACTTTAAAATATTCATGAGGAACAGTGAATTGTAAAGTGAAGAAGCAGCAGCTTTGAAACCCACATCTCTAGGCATGGTGTCCAGTGTCCCTTCATTCAGTCTGAATGTGTGATGTGACCGGAAGTCCCCCAGGAGGGCTGCGGTGTCTTCCCAGGACCAGGGGCCAGTCCCTTCCTCAGAGTTGTTGTTGCCCAGGAGCCGGGGGCTGGAGGACATCTCTGCCCTACTTCAGTTGGTCCCCAGTTATTTTCTTGGGCTGAGGTGATTCAGGCATGCCTTGAGGCTCTGAGGTCCAAAACATGTGACCTCTGTAGAACTTTGGTGTGTCAGCTTAAGCCACTAGTAACGCTGATTAAAAACTTCAGTGATGTTTTATAACGAGTACAACTTTGATAAATTTAAGGGATCCTGCCTGGGATCTTTAAGCAGATTCTAGAATCACTTTTGAGGGTGAAAAGCTTTTGCATGTGCCAGGAAAAGTGTAAACTAATTTCCACACAGGCATTTCCCCTCTCCTCTTTCACCTTCTGTGTGGTGGCTGGTCAGGCTGTCCCTCCTGGTCCCTAGGAAGCAGCACTAATGTGAGCACAGGAGGACCCGCATGGGGTGGGGAGGAGCCAGCAGCAGTGGGGTTCCCTCCAGCTCCCCCACTGCCTCCTGAAAGTGGATGTGATCTGTGCAGGCTACTGGACCCCTCTCTCCATGTCCTCAGGCCCAGTGGCCTGGGCCTGGATCCCAGTTCTGCCACCCAGGAGCTGTGGGATTCTGAGCACATTAAAATTAAATAATGCCTTTGTGTCGCTGTGAAGCAGGGATGGTGATGGTGCCCTCTGGACAGGGCTGTTGTGGGGTGAAGGCTGTATGTGTGCAGTGCCTGCCTGGTGGTTTGCTTCTCTTAGGGTGAGTCCCAGATGCCCGGTGCCAGGTGATGGAATCTCTTACCCTCCCTTCACTCTTAAGGCAGCTTTGCCTCTGAGTGGTGAAGGGTAATGCCTGGCCTGCTTACTAGAGAGCCCGGAGAGAGGATAGCCAGGGAAGCCAGCGGGGGCAGGTGGGCTGTGGAACCAGGCCCCGGTGGTCGCGTGTGATGGCACCCCCTGCATCCTTCCCCTCTATGTGTAGACTGCAGCACTTGCCTCACCAGAAATAGTGCCCCTTTCTACCTCAGTGGCACACAGCCCAGCATCTCCCTTGGATGGCCTGTGTGGCAGCATGGGCACAGGGTCCTCAGGGAGGCAGCCTCTGCCACCTGGAGAGCCGCCGGCTGTGCAGCACTCCCAGGGCAAAGGTGCTCATTCGTCAGCCAGGCCCTTCACTGGTTTTCCTGGCTGGTTTTCCTCGGTGGTGATTTTTCACTGGAGCTTCTCATGCTCAGCCTGTGTTGTTTCAGAGTCTGCAAGCTGAGGAGGCTCAGGAATGCTGCTCGTGTTTGTGCTCCTTGCCCAGATATGCTGACTTTTCGTTGCTTCTGCAGGGGCTTAGAGTGGGAGAAAAGTGTGTTTATGGGGCAGGCTTAGAGAGCTTATGTCTCCGTTGGAATCCCTTGGAATTTATGTAGTGGCTTTGCTCTGTGTGCTGGCCAGCCCCATTCTCAAATTTGAATGGCCCCAATCTTTCTCTGCAATGGCTATGTGAGGCTGCCACCCTGTGGCCAGCTTCATGCAGTGCATATGTAACTTGCTCCATCCTCCGTGTGAAAATATTAATTTTAAAGGGCTTTTAACAGAGATCTCCGTGACTGTATCATTACACATGTTGTTCCAGCTCCAGGGCTTAGCATTTCTGTGTTGGCATCTCTCTAGTCACTTCCTTCCCTTAAGCTGTTGCACTCTGCCTCTGGAGTGAATCGGATTACCTTTCCCCTCCTTTAAAACTTTTTCATGGTTTCTCATGTCCCAGGCTCCAGCTCAGCAGTCAGGAGCCCCTGAGCAGGCTCCTCTGCCCCAGACCACGCGTGCGCATCTGCTCTCCTGCCTTTTCCTGTTTTACCTGGCTAGCAGCTGCTCACCTGAGAGTTCTCTCTGGTGCCACCGCTTCCAGGAGTCCCTCTGCGTTATCTCACTTCCCTCTTACCCAACCTTGGCTTGCTTCCCTTCATGCACCTCAGACCCTTTTTTGGAAGAAAAACAAAGACATGGAAAACTGAATGACTAGGAGGAAGAGAGGGAGAGAGGAAGGAAATATGAGAGAATTTAACACTGCATTATAAGCAGATACTTTTCTTCCTCTTGCTCAGGAGTCGAGACTGTCTTTTTTATCTCTTTGGCCACTGTGTGACAGCACCATGTCCGTGACATGTTCCTCTCTGCTGTCTTGTGCTTTACCTGCTCCTGCGTTGCTGTCCTCGTCCCAGCGGGGCTGTCAGCCCTTCACAAGCAGAGGTAGCTCAGAGAGGAGCTGAGGTGAGCTCACGGGGCCCTGGAGGAAAAGTGCTGCATGTCCCTGCACATCTAGAGACTGTCACCTGGGTGACAGTGTACAGGTCTCCTCTCTGTTCTGCCACAGCAACTGACTCCATCCGGCCTTCCGTGCTGCCAGGTTCCGCCCGTGTAAGCATGGCTTCACTCACTTCCTTATCAAAGCTCTTCTGGGAGAAGAGTTCTAGATTTAGTCCAGGGCCTCCACAGAATGATTCAAACCCACGGGTGTTTTGCACCTGTCTTTGTATGTGTCCTAAATACCATGCATATCTTGGTACTCAGTATTTGCTGATGAATTTAATTCCTTATTTGACAGGCAGTTTGGCAAAAGTACATCCTAAAATCTCAATTAAAGTGTCATGTTGAACTGCTTTGAGTACAAGGTGCTGTGTTTGTCACCAGGGGAGCCCTTGAGAAGGAGCTTTCTCTGCTTGTGAAGGGCTGATAGCCCCGCTTGGACGAGGACAGCAACGCAGGAGCAGTTAAAGCACAAGACAGCAGAGAGGAACATGTCACAAGGCAACGTGTGATTAATTGCCGAGCAAATGGCTGGTGGAGGCGGCGCCATTAAACCAGACAGCGCTGTGCACGTGCCTCCTGGTCCAGAGCGCTCCTGCAGTCCACCCCTCACAGGGCGCCACTCTGCTGCTGTGTGCCAGACACCAGTTCCTCAGCCTTTCGTGCAAAGCCCTTTGTGACAAGGCCCTGGTCCCCCTTCTCAGCCTCAGAGGACCCTGCAAGCTCTGAACCTTAAGCTGCAGAGATGGCGAAGAGAAGGCACTGTGCACGCAGGCCCCAGACACGCTCCTCCCCTCCTGCTTCCTTGTCTGATGTGTTCTTCCTACAGGACGCGGCCCAGAGCTGCACCGCGTGAGGCCTTCTCTGATGCTGTGGGTAGAATGAGCCACCTTCCTGGGAGCCTCCCTCTGCCTGTCAGATGCACAGTCCTTGCTTGGGAGGGTGATGCCTGTCCTCTGTGTGGCTGACGTCTGCCGTGAGGAACATCTCCTTTTCCTCTGTAGCCCCAGCCCTTGGATGTCAGACGTGTGGTGCCTGTCTTGTAAATGGTTGTCAGGGATGGAAAGCACTTAACACATCATAAGGCCAGGGACCATCACTTACTTGAAAACACTAACATGTTGGGACTCATAGGTCCAGGGATTTTTCATAGAGCAAGTAGGAATTATTAGAACCGGATGGGAGAGGTTTATACTTTTAAAATGGATCAGACAATAAAAAGAATTCGAGTGGAACAGCCCAGCGTTGGTAACTGCTAGCAGCTTGACCAGTCTCTCCAGACAGACCAGAACGGGGAAGGGAAGCCCGGGGCGCAGGCCTCGGAGGTGGGTTGTCTCCAGGGGAGCAGAAGGTTCATCTGAAGGAAGGCAGGGCACACGCTGAAGGTGGCTGGGCTTCAGTGGTGAAAGGGCCTCACTTGAATGCACCCAGGTTCTTGATGGCAGTGAGTGGCATTTGTTACTTTAGAAAACTATGGTGATTTACCAAAGTAGTGTTTTAGAAGTGTTATCCAGGGTCCTCTCTTCCCCTTGAAGCAGGAGGTGCCCTGTGGCCCTGCCTCCCCTTCCTCCCATGGCACTAGCGGCCCTTTCCTGCCGCGGCCTGTGCTCCTGGGGTGAAGCGAGAAGCTTGGGATCCAGGTGCACATCCCCTCTGCTCTCATGCCGCACCCTCGGGGCCAGCGCTTTCCTTTGGTAAACAAAGGCTTTCCTTCTGGCACTGCCCTTGACCTGGCTCTGAGCTGTTCTCTGATCCACTGGGTCCCTCTGCCCTCGTGACTGTAATGACCCGGAAGGCGGCGACACCCATGCGGCAGGTGGTCCTCGTGAGCTGAGTCACTGCCCTGGGAACAGTGCCCTGATGAGGCTGTCCCAGGCAAACTGGGACTGGGCAGAAGAGAGGGGACCTCTCCACTCGGCCTCTGGGTCTCTGAGGGCACTTTCAGTGTGACAGAGCAAAAGAAGCATGGATTTTGGCAAAGCACAAAGAAGTTTTTTCCCACAGCTAGAGTTACAGCCCATGGTTATCATTCCATGGCAATAACACCAAAATTATCCATCTTTTAAAAATGGGAACAGGGATTTTAAAATGATGTTTTATGGTTGAATTTGTAGATTAAGAGAGTTTTAAGAGTAACATGACATGGAGATGTCTAAGTCATGGATATTCTAGGTTTGGGTTATTCTTCAAATCTTATTCACAGGCGAAAAAATGTAGTGTTACTTTTGAGTAACAAAAGGAGATGGTGGTGTTTTTTTTTTTTTTTTTTTTTTTTTTTTTTTTAATTCATCTAGCTTATTCACCACACCAGTGAATAGAGATGACCTCAGTCTAAAATAGCAAGCTGACGGCAACATTTCTTTTTGCCTGGGAAAATGAGCCTTTATCAAACAGCAAAAGAAAACGTGCAGGGCTGGCCACCCGGTCACTTTCAGCTGATTGGGGTTTCCAGAAAACCAAACGGGCAGCTCTCTCTGCACTTCCACAGCTCAACAGTAACTCTTAGGAAAGACTACCAGCTTACTCATTTCTAATAAAGCCTTAAAAAAAAAAAAAAGTCTGGTGACAATTAATCAGTTGCCTGAATGCAAATGTTAAATGTGATTAACTACATCATCACCACTGGGAGCTTTCAAAAATGGGAGAAGGTCGTACCTCGTTCCTTGCTTTTTGAGTATGGGGCTTTTTAACCTAAAAAAGCAAGCTGAAGTTTTTGACTCCACACATCATAAACACAGTTCATTCTACACGGAGGAAGTATCTCCAGGGGGAGGGGGAAGAAACCTGTCATTTTCAGGAGCAGCTTTCCTCGAGGTCTGGGGTACTCAGGGGCCAGCCCTGCCACTCAGTACTTAGTTGCCAACTAGGCTGTAGATTGTGACCCAGAAGTTGAGGTTTACTCCTTTATTTTTGTTTACTTTGCATGAGTACTGTTACATATAAAAAAGATAGCTTAAAGGTTTCCTAATTTTTATAAAATTCTAGAATCCAGAACCACATCCTGATTCTTACAATTATGATTTCAGATCTATAAAAACTAAATCAAAACATATTTGAAATTTAGAGATCAGTTAATTCTAGAATCCATTCCAGTTGAAAGATCTCTAGGCTCACTGGGTTGGGGAGTATGGTTTTGGGGAAGAGGACAGTAAAAGGAGAGAAGTTTTATTATTTACTTTGTAGCCTGTGGGGGCAGGTGAACCTGCCTGCTTTTGGACAGAGGTTGCAAAAAAGCTGGTCTTGGTGACCATGCAGAAAGATTAATGAGCATTTGGCGCTGAATGAAATATGCTGGGCCTTTGAGAAAGCTGTGGTAACAGGCCCGATGGGACAGCATTGCCCACTGAGGCCTGGCAGGTCCTGGGGGTGCACTCAGGCGCTGACGAGTTAAAAGGCAGAGACGTCCAGTAAGCGAGTTCCCGCTGGGCACGGGTTTGTTTATCCTGCCTTTCTGAAGTTGGAGCCAACATTCTTAATGGTTTTGAATGATTCAGAATGTTCCTTTTTTTGGCAGAGCTGCCTTCCACACATGGGCTTATGACTAAAGCTCCTTAGGTGAGGTCCAAAGCCAGAAACCAGCCTTGCCCTTAATGTCGTATTTTAGAATCACCTTTTTTTAGAGCAGAAGGAGAACTATCAAGTCCAGCTTGCTCATTTCAAACCTGACAGGACAGCATCAGGGTGGCCTGGGCCTGCCAGAGGTCACAGAGCTGGAAAGAGAGGCTGGCCGAGCCAGGCCTGTGGGTCCCGGGCCCAGGACTCCTCCTCCATCTCACAGCTCTGGTCCAAACCTCAGGCGGAGGAAGTTCCAGCATGTCCTTGGCCTCCCAACTGGAAGAGGCAGCTAGCCCTTTGAGGAATGTTTAGAAAATTACTGAGGCCATAAAGGAGAATGTCAATTTTACAAAATAAAATAAGTCAGTTAAGATGCCATCGGCATCTTTTCCAAAACCTCCTTCATCAGTGTGTTGTGAACTTGTTAGCTTCTGGATAGGAACAAGAATAAGGACGTTTCTATCTGGATGCCAAAATAAGAGACTTGATGTACCTTTTGTTTTTAAACTGGATGAGAATTGACTTATGCCACACTAGTTCTTAATAAAACAAACTTTGAATCCTTAACCACAGGAGAAAGAGTTGAGCAATGTTCTAAGAACATCTTGTACTCTTTGGGACACAAAGCAAATGTAGCCTTGAGAAGATGCTCTGGATGCTTGGAAGTGCCTCTTGGGAATAGAGCAAAGGGGGAACCATGGAAAGACCTAGAGAGGAACTGGAGCAACTGGAAGAGGAGGGCCTGGGAAGGGCACTCGACCGGCCCCTTCCTACTGTCTGAGGACTCGGGGGGAGTCATGACCTCCACAGGGCAGGGGTAATTTCCTCATAAACCAGGAAGAGGACAGCACCTCCACTGTACAGTATTTGCCAGCCAGGATGGATTCTCCCCAGACCATAGGACATGTCCACAGAGCCAGAGTCCAGCCATGCATGGCACCACCTGAAAGGGACTTGAGCAAGTATTTAGCACCCACTGCGTGCTGGCACCATGTGGTGATGGTACAGCCTTTTTGTATAAGAACAACAACCTGAGACAAGATTAAGGAATTTGTCTAAGGAGAAAAAAACAAGTCAAAGAAATGGGATTTGCACCTAGATCCCTCTGCCCACGGAGCCCACCTGTGGAGTCAATCCTGTGTCTGCTGCTGCAGGCAGCATTTAAGCAACTGTCATTCATCACTTTGTTGTTTAACAGCATGATTATTTTAAAGCCTGTCTGCTCCCCTCAACCTCCCCCTGCCCCAGAATGTAAACCAACTGTGTCATAAGTACCAAGGGAGGGCTGGGGTTGTGGCTCAGAGGTAGAGCACACACCTAGCACGTGTGAGGCCCTGGGTTCGAGCCTCAGCTCGAATAAAAATAAATAAATAAAATAAAGGTATTAAAATAAGTACCGAGGGAAGCATTTCCAAGAGATTCTTTGATGGGGGGAACTGGTCCTGGTAAGAGCTGGTACCGCTTCCACCTCTCCTCCAGGCCCACATAAACACTGTAGGACCGCAGTTGTCGTCTTCAGCTTTTGGCAGTCCTTTTGGAGGTGAATAACAGGACCACTCCACCCTGTACCTGTATTGTCTTCTTTCTGAGGCGGGCAGTCTATTTTAAAAAGCACTGCTAAAGTGAAGAGTGTGGCTGTGCTAGGGCCACTCCTGTCCATCATGGCCTTTCCTGGGGTCCCCCTCCTGGGAGGCGAGGCATCTCTTGGGGCTCCTTTTCTAGGCTGCAGTGAAATGGAGAGTCATGGCAGAGGTTGTTGAACTGAAACCTTGAATTTTCTTTTCTTCTTCCTTTGTTTTATTTACGTGTACTTAAAAAATTATAATTTAGGAAATGTCTAAATTCAAGCCATGGGTAAAAATTTCCTAACAGAAAAATCACACACTAAGCTGAGAAAATGGAATAAAGGCAGGACGGATGGTTTTCTTCTTAGGACTTTCATGCTCGTGTTGGGTCAGGATGCCCCAGCCCGCCCTGCTGGCTGTCTCCTGGGGTGGGGGGGCCTTTGTGTGCTTCGGGTCCCTGCCTCCCCCTCCACTGCTGTTCCTTGCTGGTCATGCCCAGTCTTCTGTGCACTTGAGTCCTAATGAAACTTTGCGTTTGACTGTCTCTCCAGTGGCCCACTTCATTGAGTGTGATCCAGGGTCCTGTGACATGAGCATCCTGGATCTGCCTTCTTCACTAAGGGAGTCAGGAAAGGGGAAAGGGACTCATGCTGAGCTGAGGAATCCTCTTCCCCATCCGCAGCCAAAACCATGTTCCAGACAAATGGCTACCTGTGCCCTGTTCATGAAGGAGCCCAGAGCAAGGCGCTCCCCGCCCCTCTGGGATACTCAGGAGGAGCTGAGCCACCCCCATTTCCTGTGGCTCTTGACCCTGGGGAGATAGAAAACGGCAAGCACTTGGGAAAGCTCATCCTGATCCCCAAGTCTGGTCCCTTGTGCCCCCATCCCAGTGTTTACACCACTGTACCAATAATCGTCCACTTCTCTGTGGGCCCCTCTGGCTTATAAACCCCGGAGCACACGCTCCCATGCCTCAGATCCTAACTAACTTCTGTTTTTTCTACTCCTCGTAGAAGTTGTGTTTCTTCTCACCTCCTGCCACACCTGTGCCGGCACACCTGGAGGCAGGGTGTGCACAAACGTGGACTGTCACTCACACACCTTCTGCTGTCCTGTGTCATCTCCAGTCCCTGCAGCTGACTTCCTGGAGGTGGTGGCTTTTCCCTATTCTCCACTGTCTTCATCACCTGTACTTCTGACAGTTTTGCCATTGCCTCCCTGAAGTTCTTACTTCTCCCCAGGTAGGCTCTTGTCCTCTGTGTAGCATCTCCCGACTAATCTACCGCCCACACCCGGCCCCCTAGCCCCCCAGCCCCCAGAGACTATTGTACTCGCCACTCATGGGACACACTCTGGCACTTCTTTTTTCTTTTTTGTACCAGGGATTGAACTCAGGGGCACTCCACCACTGGGCCACATCCCCAGCGCTTTTTTGTATTTTATTAGAGACAGGGTCTCACTGAGTTGCTAAGTGCCTCGCCATTGCTCGCCATGGCTTTGAACTCGCGATCCTCCTGCCTCAGCCTCCCAAGTGCTGGGATTACAGGCGTGCGCCACCACGCCTGGCTCTAGCACTTCTTATATAGTAAGAAGTAGTAGACTGTATGAGGTAGACTTCATCCCACAGTTCCATTACAAGGTCACGTACAAACACATCACTTAGGTATTTTCTAGCAGCCCAGTACAGCTGTGGTCTCTTAGGAGATAATAAGTGGATTACCCCCTGGTGGATTGTAGGAAATCTCTCTTTGATCATGTTGAGAAGTAGCTTGTGGCTTTACCAGTGACTGTTGACCAATCTGTCCAGGAAAGCTGTGGCCCATTTCATTCCTCCCATGCATGTGGCTCACAGGGCCTCGGGGCCTCCTGCGTCTGCACCTGTTGTACCTGTGTTTTCACTTGACACCTGTTCCTCTGCCTGCCTACGTGTTTACTCACACTGGACTCACCTCTCCCGTTTGTCCTCATGTCTTCTGAGCCTCGTGTGGCCCTCAGTGTGTCGTGAATACAGTGAATGAGTGGTGACTGAGTGGGCAGATGGAGGTGTTTGGGGTGTCCTGATCCCAGTTTCAGATCTTCTCTCCTTCCCCCACTCTTGACTCCTTCCTTTGACATCCCTTAGCCTGCCCTTTTCCTCCAGAGAACCCCCTCCCCATGCCCACCCACAGACTCTCTGTACTGATGCCCAGTGTTATTTCAGTCTTTCATACCAGTTACAGTCTGTTGACGTATCGATCTTCTGGAAATTTCATCCAAAATGTTTGATGTATCACCCTGCACAGGGGCCGGGGCCGGGCAAGGGTAGTACACATTGAGAACCTACTGCTTACCGTGTGCTTTTTTAGTTATGTTTTCACAGCAACTCTGGAGAGCTAACATGTGTTCTTTCTGCTCTCTACATAAAAAACTAAAGTACCAAAAGGGTTACGTGGCTTTCCCCAAGGCTGTGTAACAAGTCACAGAGGAGAAATTTAAATCTGGTTCTTTGTGATCCCAAAGCTTATGCTGCTTGTCTTTCTAATCCCTGTTTAAAGGGGCCATTAATTGGGAGATCATTTAATAGCACTCGACATTAAAAGGGCAGCATATAAGTACATTCACTAGATAAGCTGGCGCTTGTGCGGAAGAGTGAAAACGAGGAAAGATTCTTATTGCTAGATTTGATTCTGAGCAGAGATTGGCAGAGGTAAGCATCCAAGTGAACGTTCCAAAGTTTGACTCTTACTTGCCCAAGAGGATGTGCCTCAGGAGGCCTGTGACCGAGGGCTGTCACCTCAGTGTGTGTGTTGGCCCCAGGCTCCTTGCCCGAGGAAGCAGAAATGCCATTAGAGGGGCGTGCTGCTGTCACTGCCCTCTCTGGTGGCAGGTTGGGTACATGCCGCTGTCAAAGGTGCCGTCTCCAGCCCTTGGGGGTGGCAGGATGCCAGTGGGGGGCTGGCAGTGCGTTTGTCAAGTCAGATCCTCCGGATCGAGGGACCTTGTTGCTCGTATGTTTCTTCTCCACCAAACCTACCCTATGCTTTTCCACCCTGTGAGCGACACACAGACGCCCAGCGGTCACTGCACTGCCGCATTCTCTGGGGCAGTGGCAGAAGGGATGGAGGCATGCTCTGTGGTCAGGTTTTGTTCCAGGCTTCTTGAAGAACAGGTTTGTCCAGGACCTTCCAGTAGCTTGAATGGAACGAGCCACTTTTCCAAAGACTCTTAGGCTTCCCGATGGCAGCAGACCGGTGTACCTCAATCTGACAGAGCCTAGCTCCTGCCACTGCTGGTCCCTTTTCTCATTTTTATCACTGATTTCGGAAACAAGCTATTCTCTGATGGTGTTGCATATTCCGGGGTCCCTTGTGATATAATTGATGCATGTGCTTTGCCTTCACGTTGACCCTGGTGCATCTTCCTTCCTGTCTGTACTTCTGGATCTGATTTTTTAAAAATAATTTTTCTGTTAGAAGGTAGAATTGAATATAATTGTGGCTTTTCCTAACCATTTCTTACACTGGCCCAAATCCTCATAGGTTTTAATTTCAACTCTCAAAAATCTTCCCTGCAAACCACATTGCTGTTCGGGTAGCTTCTCGAAGGCATGAGCTTCCCAGTCACAAGATCACATGGCTTACAGGTGACATCGGTGAATCACCATTGATCTTCTTCACCATGCAGCTCCAACCCATACATCTGGAACTTGTCATCCCCCTTTGCAGATGGTGGGGCATGCTCTGTGACCTTGGCTGTGTTCCGGCTCTGCAGTGACGCTGTAATCATTAACTTAGGAACTACAGTAGGTGGTAACTTGACAGGACAGAGCTTTCTTGACCAGGTTGCTGAGTCACTCAGCGTCTTGTTTGGTAAAATGTGAGTTTTGTGAGATCGAAGCCCCTTGTCAGGTGCCCTCCTCAGAGCTACCATAAAAGCATCCCAAGTTGGTGAGGCAGCTCACACCACCAAGACAACTGAAGTATGAACTTGAATAGTTTCAGATAAATGAAGACGTTTAATGGCATTGGCTTTCTGTCATGTGACATGGTGAAAGATGTGTTCCAGCTTCAAAGTTAGACCATGTAGGACAGAGTATAATGTGGTTTCAGTTCCAAATTGCCTGATGCCTGATGCTGAAGCAAACGAGGAAGATGGAATCTGCACGTGGACCCCCTGTAGTCTGTGCTGCTGCAACTCAAGGCTGCAGTCAGTTTTTTTTTTTTTTATTCCCATTTTTTAAAAAATTTTTATTTATGGTAGTAGCATGTAATACAGTTGGGTTGATTCGGCTGATCTGGCTGGCTAGGCGGGTGTCCCCTTCCTCCCTCACCGCTCCATGTGTGTCCCTCCCGAAGCTGCGCGCTCAGTCAAGAGGACAACCTTCCCCGATAGAGGAGGACCGTTCTTCGGCCAAGGGTATACGAGTAGCTGCGCTCCCCTGCTAGAACCTCCAAACAAGCTCTCAAGAGTCAGTTTTTAAAGTAGATATCACCTCTCCTCTGCGCAAGATGCCGCCCTGCATTTCTGCTACAATTGGATCTATAGGGTTATAGCAGCCTTTATTTAATAAGACAACTTGCTGAGTGAACCTTGCTGATCTGCAAAACACACACCTCGTGTTGGCAGGCTGCTTCCTTAGCAACGGCCACACCTTGTGTTGTCTCCACTACAGAGCGAACACTGGTTCGAGGCGTGTAGGCGTACGTTGCTCGTTGTGCAGGAACTTTCACGACTTCTGTGTCTTAAGCAAGAAGGAGAAGATCCCTTATATCTCTTGTTTTTAAAAGTGCATTGGTCACTGACTCTGGTGGGGTAGCATGGTAAAGAGAAAACCTGACTTGACTTCCATTGTTGCTTTGGATTCATGCTGTCATTTAAATTTCCAGGTGCTGCTCTTTGGAACAGATGCCTCCTGAGGATTTCCCTGCCTGGAAAACACCTCCTAGCAGATGGCCTTTATACCCCTGCGTGAGTAAAACCTTGTACTTGCAGGTCACCTCAAAGAAATTTTGTTGTATTTTGTTGCTGGAGACTCCTCTAGTGAATTTTTGAAAAATTATCATAGGTGTTTGATTTCTATTCCTCTTCAATTCCCAACTCCCAATTCACTATCAGGGAAAAAAATGTATATAACATGCACTTCTTAAAAGTAATGGTACAGGTTACACATGCAGGTCTTTGGATGGGAAGAGATGAAGGCCAAAAATATTAAAGGTCCTCATTTCAGTAAATGCAGATGGAGGTGCCCCTCAGAGACCCAGGGCATCGTTTCAGTTGGTCAAGCACCTTGACAGCTGCCTCAGAAGGTGTCCACGTACGGCAGAGAGACCTTTCCAAGCAGTGGCAGATATCTTAGCCACATCTTCCTTTATCTTGGCTGTTTTTCTCTGCTATCACTTTATCTCATTTACCTGATTTAATCCTCGCAGCAGCTTTATGTGGTGGATACCGTCATTATCTTCATTTCACAGATGAGGAGACCAAGGCACAAAGAATCAATGTAACTTACCCAAGGTGGTGTGGGCAACTGGTGGCAGAGCCTGGCACCCTGGCTCCAGGACTCCGCATTTTACCCTCTTTTTACACTGCCTCAAGAGCAAGTCATGTGACTTCCTTACTCTCCTCACCTGGACACATCAGCCCTACTGGGTGTGGTGTTTAAGAAAATGCATATAAAACATGCAGCACAGCGTCTGGTCAGAGTAAGCCTTCCAAAGACGCAAGCTGTGATGATCTGGCAGCGTGCCCTTCCCGTCCACTTCTTCACCTGACCCTCACCCTGAGAAGACACTCCAGAGTTCAGCCCATCTGGTAAAATACCAAGCATCCATGTAATGCTTTAAAAGTCACTGACTGTTTCCATGTACGACATTGCGTTTGACCCGAACAGTCACTGTAGTGCAGGACTTTCCGTCTCCATTCTCTGGATCAGGACACTGAGGTTCAGAGAAATGAAATGATTTGCCCAAGATCACTTAGCTAGCAAGCAGCACAGCGAGATCCCATAGGACCTGATCTCTTCCTTGCAAAAAATATCCACTAAAGGCATACAGGTCGTCAGAGCATGACTTAAAAACGTGTGAGCCCTCACCATAGCAGTGACAGTTGCATCCATAGTCTGGCCAGGATACTCAAGTTAGTGTCCCAGTGTCCATAACATTTGGAAGCTGTGTTCTTAAAGAGGTGTCAGAGCTAGATATAGTCCTCCTTGTGAAATCCCCAAACCCTGAGGGAAGTTGTCTTAATCCAGTTTGCTCACGCAAGAACAGACTAGCCTCTCACGTCAGGGGAGACGATGCACGTCCAGTGTTCTGCCTTGCCACACAGGAGTGTCTGCTGGGTTATTGACTCACATCCCAGGCTCCAGCTTCCCTATCAGATTTGGAAGAAAAAGTACCAAGAAGGGCAACTTGCTGAAAAACAGCATGAAGCGTGGCAGTGCCAACTGGATTTTGAAATGGCGACACGTTCTCATGGCTCGTGGCTGACAAGGATTCTGTTCTTGGATAACAATGATTTTAGTACTGGACGTGAAGTGTGTGTTCTGCATGTAAGAAAGAGATAGTTTTTTTCCCCTCTAAAGTATTGTAATACCTTAAAATTGTTGGCTGGTTAATAACACAAGCATCCTGGATAACAGAAAGTCAGCCCTACTGTATGCTAGCCTGAAAACATAGAAGAATCCAGTTGGTTGTTACTAAGTAGAGAATAGAGCGGAAGAGAGACATGCTAACTTTCCCTGAGTCAGGGCCTTCCCCCATGGTAGGGTTGTCCTTGCAGTTGAATGTGCTGAAAGACTCAGCCAGTAAGGCCCTATGGTGGCTTGCCACCACTCTGTTCCCTCATGCATGTCCTGGAAAGAGAATGGATGAGTGCCTCTTAATTTATCCACTGGTTTTTCCATCTCCCTGTTAGTGAACTGTAGAGATCTTCTTTGTTAACTTGGCAGCCAGTCTCCTCACACACACCTCTTTTATTTACCAAGCTGGCCCCTTGCTTTGAAAACAGGGACCCAAACTCAAGATCCCTGTCTCAGTGCATTTTTTTTTTTTTTTTTAAGTAACCTCACATCCACTAAGCTCAGTACTTCATGTTCTTTCCAAGGACTTGAAAAATGTGGGAAAGCATATGGATGGACCTGTCTTTGTGCTTCTGCTTTGCTGAAAATGTCTTGTCAACTGGGCTAATGTGAAGAGACATAGATACAAAAGAATGTGTCTGCCTTTGTTGTTCTACTAAATTTAGAGAAGCATAATTAATAAGATCGTTTAGAAAACAGTTGCCTCTGTGAAGGGCACAGATGTATAGGGGGTATACTTAGGTGCATATCTGTACATATGTGAGCAAATGTATATTTGATGTATAAGGTATATTTGATCTTGTGAGATATAAGTACAGGGAAGAAATTGATTCTTCAGAAAAAAATTTCCCCATAACTAAAGTGTCAGTCATTGACAAAAACTTCTAAATGGCAGTAGACAATAGCTGTGACTAGTAATTTGTAAAAAAAAAAAAAAAAAAAAAAAAAAAAAAACAGACCTTTGTGTTCTGGATTTTGAATTTTTTTTTAATTAACAAGAATAATCTGACTGCTTCTTGTATACTTCAGTCACTGATGCTGTGAATTACAGTTGCATGTTCAGAAGGATGCAGTGGACCACTAAATGAATCACAAACCTAGTGAAATGATTATTTGAGAATTCCAGTGATTCTTCTGTCCTGGCATTTTTTTCAGGTTTAACTGCTTAAATTTACAATCCAGTTGAAAGACTCCACAGCCCATTACTTTACAAAGTGTTTACGATTCTTCACAGCCTGTGAACTCTTGGATCTTTGATGAAGTGAGCACTACCCATCTCTCTCTCTCTCTCTTTTTTTTTTTTTTTTTTTTTTTTTTGGTACCAGGGATTGAACTCAGGGGCACTCGACCACTGGGTCACATCCCCAGCCCTTTTTTGTATTTTATTTAGAGACAGGGTCTCACTGAGTTGCTAAGTGCCTAGCCATTGCTGAGGCTGGTTTTGAACTCGCGATCCTCCTGCCTCAGCCTCCCAAAGTGCTGGGATTACAGGCGTGCGCCACCGCGCCCGGCATTACCCATCTCTTGTAGCCTCTGGTGTTCCCTTCCGTCCCTCTATAGGGATGAAGAAGCCAGCCTCGCAGCAGGAGGTGTGTGCTGTGGATGCTCTTCTGTGATAAAGGTTGAGTTTGTATTGGGATCGCCTTAGAAAGAGAGACCTGGCCGGGCCTAGGAGGAGTCAGGCAGCCTGTACCCCCAGGCTGGTTAGCATCTGAACCCACTTGAAATCATCAACCACAGGCACGTTGTGATAGGAAGATTGCCCAGTGCTGCTGGTGACATTGTAAAATGAGGATGATGTAGGAGGACAGTTAAAAAGAGAGGCCAAAGTTCAGTAAGTGTACTTACACCAAGAGAATGTGGTAAGTGAATGATCATCAATTTACTTTCAAACAGTTCTACAAAAAACATCTGTTACATATAGATTACATACAGTTAGCATAACTAAAACAAAACATGGTAGGAATGAACACTTGTTGAATTTTGATGGCATGAATTTAGAAAATTCATTTTATTGTCAAAGTTAACATGTATTTGAAATTTTTCCTTAACAGTTTTTAAAAAAGAACATGCGTCCCTTTAGTTAGGCAGTCTAAAAACATTAAGTATCTTCTTGGATCCCTAGAACACTAAAGGGAATGACAGTGAGCTGCTTATTAAGATAATATCAAGAACTGTGGCAAAAAAAAAAATAATTTCTCAAGGAGAACTAAGACACAAAGCCCTACTTCTAGAGAGCAGGGGAGGGGACTCTACAGCTAACAAAACTTCCTCTCAGAGAAAGCACTGGGCTCTCACTAGTGTCGGTATGTGACTTTTCCTCTGATCTGATCCATGTCCCCCTTGAACCCCCAAGTTACAATAATCCTTCAAATCAAAATTATCTTGAAGAAAAAGTACTGGGTGGAGAAAAGTGTTTCCTTCAGCTTCTATCAGAGCACTTGCTGACTTGGGGCCATTTGAATGTCACTTATCAGTTTCTTCAGCACCACCTTCTAGTTTTCCTTCACCTGCCTGTGTACTTGGAACCCAAGATGAGCTCTGGGTCTCCTGCTATGACATCTTTACTCAAGTAAAGGATCTTCCTTGAGTTCCTACCCAGAAGTAATGTGGTTGACATAGGCCATTGCCTCTAAACGATAAAATAGCCTTTGGGCAACTCAAGAATAGAGTCATGGGCATGCCCTCTGCCCCTAATACCAGATTTGGTGATGTTAGTATCTAAATGTTTGACATTTGCAAAAACTTTGTTTAGACTGCTAAATGAATAACTCACAACCAAGTTTCAACTTTTTCCTTTCCAGGTTGTCTTTTGTTTATTGTAAGAGCATTTTGAAAGAAAAAAGAAAGATCCTAAAGCTTCTTCAGGAAGCTGGTTTCATATGGTGGTTTAGATTTAAATAGTGATTGTCTAGCACCATTTGAAATCAGTGTTCTTGGGGGAGACCAACTGCACTGCCAACAGCAAAAGAGATGAATGGGACAGCATTGAACTTTTTTATCTTTAATTTTAAGTTTGAATTTACATTTTGAAATGAAAATGCAAAATAAATAATTTTTTATAAAATTGCATGCAAGAATACACATTAAGATAACATTACATGCTACATTCACTTAGAAAATGTAAATCAATCTAGTCAAAACAATTAGCCATCACTTTAAAGGTGAGTTCCTTTCTTCTGAACAAAAAGAAAGCTCATGTGAAATGAGCTCATTGAGAGCCAGTGAGACCTGCCTCTGCTGTCAGTAATGGCTCAGTATCTCCATGAGCAAGGAAACAGAGATTCCAGGCTCCCTGGCTGGGACAGTTTTTCTGTGTGCACAGGACAGCCCTAACTAGATTCTTCTGAAGTCCTGAGTGCAGAGTTCTTTTATTTCGGGTAATTTTGTAAAATGTTACCATTATTTTCCCATGATTGTAAACTGCAACAGAAAATAACATGCTTGCAAATTTTATTACAAGGGAGTACCATGATTTTTATTATGACTCTCACCACCTTTGGAAAATCTCCACTTCAGAAGTTTCTGATTCGGTTCAAGTTCTTACGTGGCGATTCATGCCTGGAGGCATTCAGCACACACACCTGTACCCATATGAAATAAGCAGCTGGCAGTGCTTTTCTGCCCTATACAAAATAGGCTGCGCCACATCCCAGGCTCTTGAATTAGGAGTGCCCAGCTGGCCATTTACTCTTCTTTTCTTTTATGTCACTGTTTATTGTACAGATGGTATTTTAATACGTTCCTGTAGCATTTCTGCACCTCATGTCATGGGTACCCATTCCTTGTCCCTGCCAGCAGCGGTGTCAGATACAGCACATTAATTATATGGGATGTTTCATTGCTAGAATTCTGTAACGTAGATTGCACTGTGCCTGGGCTAAAGGGCCAAACATGATGGAGCTGTTAAGGTTCGGTCCTTTCGGACCCTTGCGACTCCCTGTGACCCCTTAGAGGATGACTGATTTCTTTTGGTGTTCAGAGTCAATATAATTTTCTAGCACCATCTGAAATCGGTTATAATGATTGGGGAAGAGCACCATGCAGCCGCCTGACAAGAGAAAATATACTGGTGACCTTTGGGCCATGAATTAAGAACTAAGAAGACTGAGACACAAAACAAAACACTAAGGTGATTTTCCTTTCTATTTTTAAGTTAAATGTCATTGCCCTGAATCACGTGTGTTAAGATATTAACAGATGGCTATTTGCATGTTGCTGATGGTTGTATTTTAGAGAAATGGATATTTTTGTTTTGGTGGTAGATATCTAGGGGAAAGGCAAAATTGGTGATTGCCTGGGATGATTTGAAAGGAGCACTGAGGAGGTTCTGTTTAACTTGAGAGGCTCACATCTGCCTGGCCACAGAGCCCGTTCTGTGGTTAACCACCAGACTCAAATGGTACAGATACCTGGGTTCCAGTGTCTAGGACAGAAGTTAACAGGTTTCAGTTCAGTTGAGGAAGCAGGAAGTTCTACCTGAACTGCTGTCCTAAACACCCCTTCTTACTAGAGGTGAAGTTGGGAAATAATGCTGACTTCTGAGTCCGTGAGGAAGAAACGGCAGAAGAGTGAGCCATGGCTGCTCTGCCTCTGGGGTGGCTTCTGCCACAGGTGCTTATGTACTGACAGGTCCACCTGCTGCCACCTGCTGTCCCCACATGGTGTTCTGGAGAACTGAAGGGCACCTGAGGCAATTCAGGCCTTGCCCAGTTCTCTCTGGCCTGGTAAAGCCGGTGGCCTAACTATCCAGAGGTATCGTCTACCTGCTCACCAAAGCTTTCCTGCCCTTCTCACACCCACTCCCTGCCTTTTGACCCTCCTGCTGGAACTTTCTCTGGGAAAGCTCTTTTCACCACAGGGCCAAGACAGACACTTAGCCACCTCACAGGTCAAATGAGAATCGGTTTCATTTCACCAGTTCTTGTTCCGGCCTGTGGTTATTTCCCCAGAACTCTGTTTGTTTGTTTGTTTTCCTACCCACTGTTTCCCCTGGGTTACTCCCCTGGTTTCAGAGACATCGTCCATGTGCTGATTTCCCTCATGATGGAGTTCCAGCCTCAGTGTGTTCCAGAACTTTTGATTTCCATATTTTTAGTGGCTCCTAGATGTTTTATCTAGCTTTTCTAAACCTATATCAGTATAATATTCCAAAGTCAGACCCATGACCTTGTCCCCAGTGCTGAGTGTCCTGCTGTGCCCATGGCTAAAGCAGGACACCTTAGGGTGGTGTGCCTTTCCCCCTCTTCCATATCCACACTCAGCAGGTTTTACCCCTGTTCTCTCAGACAGCTCTTCCAAATCCATCCCTTTCTCTGCATCTTCCCTAGCCTCCCAGGGCTTCCTGGCCCCTTCTCCCACCTTTAGCCCAGCTTTGAAATTCTGCCAGCTATCTTGGTAAAGTTCACATGTGACCTTGTTTTTCTCCCAGGCCTTTCAGTGAACTCTGTCCTGACCAGGTACAGGATGCTTCAGACTTCCACCCTGCCTGCTCAGCACCCTCATCTGGCCACTCCCTCATCTGGCCACACCCCTCTGTTTCCTGAGCTCATCCAGTGGCTCACTGCTGGGAACATTCCAGGTCCCACCGAGCCTGTATGTATGCTGCTTGCTTTGCCCACATGTGCGCCCACCACCAGACCTCCTTGGCCTGGGAACCCGAGCTCGCCCTTCAACCCCTGGCTCAAATGTGCTCACCTGGGAAGGCTTCACACCTGGAGAGCAGCAGGTAGCTTTCTTCTCCCCACTCTTGAGAGCCTGATTGAGTGCATGTTGGGCTGTGATTCCTGTAACTTCCCAGCCTTCTCTGCTAGGCTGTGAGCTCTGGGCCTTTCAGAGGGAGGCACATACTCTGTACCAGAATTTATAACAAACTTACGTACTATACTACTTAATAGTTGTAAACACTTCACAGTACTGAACTCTGTATAAAATACTTACTCCCTAATTGCTTAAGCATTTCACTGAAGTATTTTATAGTATTTCCAAGTGATACTTAAAGAACAATCCATGTACAAGTAAAATTCTCAGGAAAGCAGGGAGTGGTATTGCTTAAAAGAGAAAGGGCTTCCAATTTTCTACATATACTCTTCTGATGGAACTTCAAATCATCTGTTTAACTGAGAAAATCAAGTGGGTAGCTATCCCTGGATAGATCCTAAAAACCTTCATGCAAGACAGGATTTTGAAACCTTTTGGTGACCAACACCAAAACACACACACAAAAAAAACAAAATCAAATTTGAACTCTGAATACACCAAGTGTGATGGCAGAGGTTTGCTTCTTGGTTGACTCTAAAAGGTCAAGCTCTTCTTTGTAGCCAGCTCTCCTGATTGTCCATAACTGAATAATAAAAAAGACTATCGCAGATTTTGCAGAAGGAGGGATTGATTGCCAAAGGACAGAGAAATGAAATTTAATTGGAAAAATGGGAGCAAAATACAGTGTAAGTCATTCACGAGATATTAGTGTCCAGAACCCTGAATTCAAGTTTTGTGCTCTTCTGTTTTGAAATGAAATTATCAAATGACCAAAAAGCAACCTGTTAGGTTTATTTAGGAACTGCATACTTAAATACTAATACTATGCTAACTTTTGAGGTTAGTTCATAATTCATTTCTTTTGTATCTAAAATATAATCTTGACTGTTTGTAACAGTGACAGACCCTCAATTAATATGGAAATTATAAATTGTTAAAGACTTATTTTACTTATCATCCTGTGCTTAACTAAAGCAGAAGAATGTGTAGTGTAGGTCTATTGCTGAGACCTCTGAACAACTCTCATTTAAGAGAAACTAAAATAGAATCTGTAGACTTTTATGTAGAGACTGCATTACACAGTGGCATTTATGTTTTTATTATTGAGGTAAAATTCAGTTAAAGTTCACCATTTTAAACCATTTTAAAGTATACAGTTCACTGTCTTTTAGGCAATTCACAATGTTGTTGCAACCAGAACATTTTCATCACCCCAG
Source organism: Tamias sibiricus (assembly GCA_025594165.1). NCBI lineage: Eukaryota > Metazoa > Chordata > Mammalia > Rodentia > Sciuridae > Tamias > Tamias sibiricus. Next base: position 154,384,675 of record CM046664.1, read on the forward strand.
AAAGAAACCCTGGACCTATTACACAGACACTCCTCGTTCCCTTCTTCCTAGCTCCTGGCAAAATCTGCTTTCTGAAGATTTTTGTGTTCTGGACATCTCATGTAAACAGGGCAGCCTTTGTGTCTGGCTTCCTTCCCTCAGCATGAGGTTTTTGAGGTTCGTCTGCATTATGGCATGTATTAGCACTTCATTTCTTTTTATAGCCAAATAATACTCAGTTGTATGGCCCAACCACATTTTGGTTTATCCACTCATCAGTTTGATTGGCATTTTAGTTGTCTTGTTCTTTAAATCGATTATTTCTGTGGACATAACATAGTTCGATGGCCCTGAGCCTTACAATATCCAGCAGCGCTCCTCAGCCCTACCCCACGCTCCCGTCGCTGTGCCTGTAGGCTCACTTCGCTGTCTCTTCTGATACCTCCGCTTTTAAATGCTTGTTTTGCTGTTCCTCCATCTGTACTATTTTTTAAAAAATATTTATTTATTTACTTTTAGTTGTATACAATGAAATAATGCATCTATGTTTACGTGGTGCTGAGGATCGAACCCAGGCCGCGCACGTGCGAGGCGAGCGCTCTGCCGCTGAGCCACAACCCCAGCCCTGTACTATTTTTTGACTTTTAACTGTAGGAGGTGAGAGTTTAGCTCTCACCACCACCTGTAAACATAACTACACCATTTACCTTCACAATTTAGTCATAGCCCAGTTTTGGATTAAATCAAGAATTCCTGTTGATAATTTTTTAGATAGTTTAAAACTCTGAAATGAACACAGTTTTTGAGTTTAATTTCCTGTGTATTTAACAATTTTTTTCCTAGTCATGGCTGCAAGAACTGTATAGCATCCCTTCTAGCATGTTCCAACCCAGCATGGGTTGCAGGAGTCTGGATGGGTGGCGCTCTCTGCCTGGATCCAGCCATCTCCCTGGGGCTTTCCTTCATTACCATCCCAGAAATTCCCTTGCTCACTCTCCTGAGTTGGATCCGTCCCTGGATCCTGGGCTCCTTCTTGCTGTAACCCCCTCAATCCCCAACCACCACTGTAGGTGTGTGCCTGCCAGGGGTACCTCCACACCCGTCCTGTGGTGATTTCCAGAGAAAGGGTGACTGGGAGGTATTTCCTTTAGGTTTTTCATTTTACTACATTAAAACAATTTTCATTTGTTGTGGAATTCTTTTTTTTTTTTGGTACCGTGGATTGAACTCAGGGGCACTCGACCACTGGATCACATCCCCAGCCCTTTTTTTGTATTTTATTAGAGACAGGGTCTCACTGAGTTGCTAAGTGCCTCGCCATTGCTGAGGCTGGCTTTGAACTCGCGATCCTCCTGCCTCAGCCTCCCAAAGTGCTGGGATTACAGGCGTGCGCCACCGCGCCCGGCTTGTTGTGGAATTCTTGATTGGGAAAAAATTCCCCTGAGACTGTGGTTGTTGTTGTTTTTTTTAATCTCCCAGTGTTGTTGAGACGTCGAATACAATGCAGATCTCTGACCATTTTCCTTTGGATGTTTTTAGGAGATTCTGTTTAGCCTGTTGCATTTGTTATATGTCATGATAGAAGTCTTTTCATTTCTTTGGCCAGACATTTAAGGTCCCTTCCATTCTGGAGATTTATGTCTTTCAACTCCAGATAATATTCCTGTTATTTCTTAGATCATTTTGTTTCCTTGTTTTCATTATTCTTTCCTTATAGAACTAGTATTTTTCATAAATTGGACCTCCTAGATTAATCCTGTAATCCATAACCCAATCCCCATTAGCCCACCCCACCCTCCCTGGCAGTTTTTATTTTTTTTTTTAAACCTTGTTCTACTTTCTTTACCTTTTTCTACCTTTACTTAAAAACTTCAAAATGAATTCTTATTTCCACTGATAAGTTTTGAATATCTAAGAGATTATTTTTAGCATTTTTTTTTCTGTTTCAAGGATTCACAAATTTTTTCTGAAATGTTATTATCTTTTTTTTCTTTTTAAATTTTTCTGCTTCCTGCATGTCTCTGATTCTTCCAGGCTCTGAGTTTCCATATTTTACCTAGTCTTTTATGTTGCAGGTTTGCTCAAATGTCTGGTGGTCTTTGGTTTTCTGTTCATTTTAAAGGTAGGGCTTAAATGTTGGAAGGTGTCTGTAAATTGCCAGGACTTAACAGTTGACGAGCCCAGTCATGGGGGTGTGATTGGCGGAATAGCAGCACATGCACACACACACACACACACACACACGCACACACACACGCACACACACACACACACACACACACACACACACACAGATGTCCACGTTCCAGTCACCAGAAGCCGTGACTTCATATGGACTTTGCAAATGTGATTAAGGTTAAGCACCTTGAGATGGGGAGATTATCCCAGTGGGCCCACTCTAATCACATGAGACCTTAAAAGCAGAGAACTTTTCCTGGCTGTGGTCAGAGGGAGACATGACTATGGGAGAGTGACAGAGAGATGCAACATTGCTAGTGTCAGAGACGGAGGAGGAGGGCCATAGTCTCTTGTCCAAGCTGGGAAAGGCAAGAAAATGTAGATATTCTCCCCCCACAGCCTCCAGAAAGGGTCTCAGCCCTGTCGATGCCTTGGTTTTACCCTACTGAGGACTCTATGTGAGTTCTCACTTCCAGAATTATAGCATAATAAATGTGGTGTTCTAAGTCACTGCATTTATAGCAATTTTTCATAGCACCAGTAGAAAAACAATACAGGGTGATTGAATGGAGATGGAGCTATGTCACTGGAGAACTCCCAGTGTCATTACTTTAAAGTATTGCGTTTTCCTCTTGACCTACCTTGTTTCCCGAGGATTCTTCAGTCTCCTGTTAGGTATTAGATCTGTTAGGGTCAGTCAACCAAAGTCACTACAAATATTATAAGAATGAAGGGTTTGCTGGGGGTTGCTGAGGTCCTGAAAGCTGTAGCCAAAAGGTTAGAGAAATAGTCACTGGAGTCTCGAACCTGCCGTGCTGTAGCAGAAGCAGCTGGAGGTTGCCACAAAGTACAAGAAGCCTCAGTGTCCCTGTGGACCAGTGGTGGGCTGCTGAGCAGGAGCTGGCAGCATTCTGTGAAGCTGCCACGACTGACTGCTGGAATAATGGCATCCACGCCACGTACACATTCTGTATCTGATGTGGGTTCCTCTCAGTGGCAAACTGGAATCTGGAACCATGCAGGTAAGAGGGTGCTGGGAAATGTAGTTCTAGCCTTAGTTGTGCATGGCGATGGTCGTGAGCTGGAATGATCCCAACCTAGGGATAAGCCTGGCTGCTAGATCACGGAGCCACAGAAGGGGCCATGAGTCTCACTGTTTAGAAAGTGGACTTAAATTTACCCCTTTTTAGCATAGCACCCAACACTCCTTGAGTTGCATCTGATGTCTTCAAATGTAGAGGTTCTCTGGTTCAAGCTCTCCAGAAAGTGAAATGCGTGTTGGGGAGGCCCAGGGAGAACACTGGAATTTAATTCACCTTCATGCCTATATCCCAGGGACTCCTATGTCCAGTCGTGACAAGCCTTCCTGCCCTTCTACACAGGTATCAGATTGCTTCTTGGGGACTTTCTTCTCTGGGGTCCCAAGTATCAGCATGTTCTTCTGCCGTGCTAAATTGAATTATCACATGCTGGCCCATTTGCTAAGATTCTGTTCACAGCTCTTATCCACTGATGTCTGTGCTCTTGTTTTCTGTCCCTATTGGTTCATGATCCTTTATCATCATCTAAGTGGAATTTCAAAGAAAAAAGCCATTTGGTTGACTGTCTGGCTACAAGTTTTTTGAGGCACGTCATTATTTAAGTATGACATAATGCAGAAAGTTCAAAGTCACGTACCCCAGGTCTAGTTCCAGCCTTCTGTTATGGAGCCCAGTTTTCCTCATTTCTAAAACAAGTTGGTCCCATTAGACTCATTACACTATTTCCCTTTAAAAAAAAGTACAAATGTATAAAAGTCCAAAATTGAAGACAATTTTTTTGAAGGCTCACAAGCTCTCTCATGGACCCTACCAGTTCAGAACCCCTGTCCTGGAGTATCTCTGAGATCACTTTGGATCTGACATTCTGATTCTCAAAGGCATACAGTTTAAATACAGTAGAGGTATTGCAAGCTGCCCTTTTATAAGATCATGGAGTATTACTCAGCAATAAAAGAGAATAAAATCATGGCATTCGCAGGTAAATTGATGAAGTTGGAGAATATAATGCTAAGTGAATAGCCAATCCCAAAAAGCCAAATGCTGAATGTTTTCTCTGATATAAGGAGGCCGATTCAAAGTGGGGTTGGGACAGGGAGAATAGGAGGATTAGAGGAACACTAGAAGGGCCAATGGGGAGGGATGGGAAGGGAGGGGGCAAAAGAGTGAAGGAAAAAAAAAAACATGGTAGAATGAGATGGATATCATTACCCTAAGTGCCTGTATGAAGACAGGAATGGTGTAAATACACTTTGTATACAACCAGAGATATGTAAAAATGTGCTCTATAAATATAATATGAAATGTAATGCATTCTGCTCTCATTTATAACAACTTAGAATAAAAAAAATTTTTAAAAATCGTTAGAGGAGCTGTACGTAATTCAATAAAGGACTGAAGGCAAAAAAAAAAAAAAAAAAAAAGAAAAGAAAAGAAAACTTCCTCCTGTAGGTGAATGAGGAGCTGTGAAAGAGCTTTTTCTTTAGAGAGTTGAGTCTTCTGAGAAAAAGTTACGTTTGGTTATTTCATAGAACATTTAGTTAAAGTAGCAGCTCCACCTGCTAATCATTCATTTACAGAGACCTTGAGGTGGATTTTTAGCAGAGCTCATCTCCATTTACAGCTGGTAGAGTAGAAGCAGCAGAAGGGAGAGCAGTTCTCAGGACTTAGGGTTGGTACGTGCTGGGAAGAAACTCAAGCAAAAAGTCTAGTCCACTCCGTCTGGGCATGACAGCTGCCCGTTGCAGTAGGCTTTGATTTTCCTTCCTTTTTTTTTTTTTTTTTTTTTTTCCCTAAGAATGGAGCTTAGAACCCTATAGGGATTGTGTCTTGATAGTGAGTTGGCTGAGGGGACATTTTTTGCAATGATGTTTAATTCCCATGATCTTCTCTAGAAGAGCTCCAAATGGACCCTCATGTACTCCCTACTCTTAAGGGCCTAGGAACAAACTCTAGCCAACTATTTGAGAGCCAGCCTGTTTTGAAAAGGCTTTTTCCACCCAAGTAGCCTTAGTGCCCGATGGCCAGCCCTGTGAGCTATGTGGGAACAATAGATGAGTGCCTGGGCAGGGTGTACACTGGCACTACCCTGGTATGTGGGTGCGGCCTGGGAGCTTTGGGCCAAACTCTGCAGACTTGCTGTCTCAGAGTTAGCGCTTGCTAAAGTGAGAGGAGGCAACGGGCACAGGTCTCTTCCTTCTGGGAGGTGAAAAGAGTAGCAGGTGGACAAGGAGCTTGTTCATTAGGAGGAAGTCAAAGAGGTGGAGAGGAGTGATGGATGGTGCATCTACCACTCCTGCAGTTCTGCCCATGAAAATGAAGTCTTTGAAATTGTGGCCCAACACCAATCTGTATCAGCCCTGAACATGTTGGCCACCACCGGCTATGGGTTGGGCAAATGATGGCGCAGGCCTGGCAGAGGTTGAGTAACCACTACTGTGCCAAAGGCTTGATGTGGCAGGAGGCGACAGGACAAAGGCATCAGAGTGTGCCAGTTGGGCACCAGCCTTCTTCGCTGTCAGAACTGGTCTTGGAGAAAAGGACAGCCCTTGGGTATGCTTTTAAGGAGGAGTTTTGACTTCGTGCAAACAGCTGCCTCTCCCGGCGGGCTTTCTTCCTTTGACTGAACAGGCTAGAGGATGGGCCAAGGGCAGGCAGGAGAACAAGGATGAAGCATAGTGTGGGGGGTGGATAGACCTTGTTCTAATTCCCCCTCACTTGCCGACTTTCTGCATACATTAAAGCAGAAACAGCAGAGATGGGAGAAATGTGAATCATAGTAACAGAATGGGCAACAGATATTGAAGTTCTTGGAGAGACCCTACTTCTAAATGACTTTGGGCCTTGCAAAGGGTTCTGCTGCCAGACTGACGGCATGAAGACAATGCTAGCTTGATTTTCCTTTTAGACGGTAGATCAGTAGACCTCCAGGGGTCTGGAAAGTGGAGGGTGGCATCTCTAGATGGGAAAGGGCTCATGAACATGGTGTTGACCTTTTTATCTGAAAGTGCTGTGCTGGTGGGCTGGGATTGTGGCTTGGCGGTAGAGCGCTCGCCTAGCATGTGCGCGGCCCGGGTTCGATCCTCAGCACCATGTACAAATAAACACATTGTGTACAACTAAAGCAAAGAAATAAATATTTAAAAAAAAAAAAAAAGTGCTGTGCTGGTAAAGATGGGCTGGGTTCTGGGTTCCTGGGGGAGCTTTTCCTGAGTACAGCCTCTGCTCCCACAGCAGGGGTTCCTCAGTGCTCTAGAATGTGAGGTCTGCCAAGTCATCCATCTCCCCAAGGACCAGGACCTGTGATCAGCAACTCCTTGCTCTCTGGAGTACAACATCGACTGAGAAAGCAACTGCTACCCTTTCCTTTGGTTGCTCAGCAAGAATTTGGATAAAGATTCATTGAGCATCTGTAGCATGCCAGGCACTTTCTAGGCACTGAGAGGGATTTTCCTTGTCATATGCCCAGACCCTGCTCCTCAGGCCATTCCCATCTCAAGATATGGGGTTCAGCAGAAACTGATGGCAGTGCCACTCTTTCCTGCTATTCAGAGCCATGTCACATGCTGATGCCTGGCCCAGCATGCCATAACTTTGAACATAAATGGGTTCTGATAAAGGGACCCCAAGAAGGGCAGAGGAAAGCTTGGTGTTTAGTTAGATGAAAGACCCTCTGGTCCTTTCTCCCAGGTCAGACAGAGGAAAGGCTCACTGTGTGGCCACTTCCTCCTGAACAGATTCCTGCACGTCCCTTTGTTTGGCTCTCCTCCCATACTAATCTCTCTGCCTGTTTGCACACAGCTGGTGGAAATGGAGCTGCAGTTTGTGTCCATGGGGCATTTTAAATGCTCTCTGCCCCAACCTGCCTGGGATTATCCTCTCAGTGGTTGACAACAGTCCTTGCAGCAACAATAACACAGTCCACCCAGGCTCCCAGCAAGCAGGAGTCCAAAATGCATGAGCAGGCTCTTGTAGCAAAAGTGGAATTCATCTCCAAAACCACACTTGTGGCTGACCAGCCCCATCTACTCAGCTATCTTTGCCTAAAGTGGACGGTCAAACCCAGAGCTCAGAACTCTATTCTTTCCAGTTAGATTTCAGAGCAGAACAGGCCACTGTCTTGATACCGTGGCTCTTGACATGTGGCACCTCTTAAAGCACACAGTTCCTTCTGCTTTGCTTCATAGTCACTGTTTACTTGTGATTTCCCCACCTAACAGACTCTGAGCTTCCTGATGTCAGGATCCTAGACTTTGCACAAAAGTGCTACTTCCAAAAAACCCTGTAGAGCAGGGAGGATTATCCTGTGATCAGGCTCCATGTGAACACAAACATCCCTGGGGTGTCAGCAGTTGCCGCAGCAGCACACTGAAGTTGGGAACACCCGTGCTGAGAAGTGGAGTCTTCCCGTGGTCATTGTCTTAGGAACTGTGACTTTCCTGTTATTCTCCATAGATGAAAAGAGACTGTGCTGGGGCCACCTTCAGTGTACTTGGGAGTCAGGTGGTCTTCTGACTATTCCAAACACTATTCCTATTTAGATGGTGTTTAGGACCTGGGAGCATCCACATCTCTACATTTTAACCAGAAATTCTCCCCAAATCTTGCTTCTCAAAAGGAGCTCAAGAGTAAACACTGCAGCTTAAATACAGGGTTGGTAGAACCTGCAGGAGAGGAGGGGGCACGCACCCTCTGAGGTTGCTTCCAACCCACCCACAACTGTGAGAGTCAGATCTGCAGCCGCTGTAGAGGTTGAATTTTCAAGATCAGAGCATTCAGCACCATGGTCAGAGCCAAAGATACAAGTAAATTTTCTCTGTAGCCAGAAGTTAAAGGGGGAATTTTTAGGAGGCGAGTTTTCCAGCTTTGCCCACTCTGATAGCCTCTAAGCCAATGATCAGGTCAGCCAGAAGGACAGAAATCCTAGATCTCCCCCAATCCCCACATCTCAGTAGGTCCTCTTCTATCTTCAGGTGTTACCTGGACTGGGACCCAGACCCACAGCCATAGGGTTCAGCCTGAACTTTTCCCATCAGGCGTCTTTCTGACTTTGGAGGTAAGTGCTTTCCTCATGCTGACTTTCTGGTTTTGCTAGTTTAGCCTCCTAACCCAAACAAGTGAGCGATCTTACGCTACACAGAAGGCAGGGGCCTGACCTACAGGGCTCTGGAGGAAGGTCTTCTGGTCCACCCCCATGGCTCTTCTAAAAGAAAAGGTTAAACCCACGGAAGTGTAGCACTGGAGGATGAAAGGGCAGGGCTCCAGCCGGTGTGTGCTGAGCGTGCTGTGTGCCAGGCGTGGAGTGATGCCTGTGTCATCCTCACGGCTGCCTGATGGGGACAGTCACTAAAGCTCCCTTTCACAAGTACCTGTGCACAAAGGTGAGGCAGTGCACAGCCCAGGTGAGGAAGGCCCTTCTTGTTAGCAATCGGTCTGCCTCACGTGACATGTGCATTCCGAAAGAGGCATGTGAAGTTGAGCCACAGATGAAATCCTACTAATTTACATTTGATTTTGGATGTGCAGTCTAATGGGAAAAAATTTTTGAACCTGACAATTACAACAGCTGTCTGTCTTTCAAGCACTTAGTGATGCCAGGAGTGGTGTGGAGTACTTTACGGAACCTCGCTTAATTCTCACAGCAGTCTATGCAAAGCACATATGTTATTACCCCCATTTTCCAGGTTCAGAAATGGAGATTTGGAAAGATCGAGTAATTCACTCAGGGTTGCACAACTACTAAGCGGCAGAGCCAGGATTCGAATTGAGATCTGTCTGACTTTGGTAGATCTGTGTCCTCGAGCATAAGGAAAGTTCTCAGTGGAGAAGTTATTTGTTACATATTGGAAGGAAAACTGTAATGAAAATAAAAACAAGCAGGCATGATGTGCACATCTATATTCCTAGCTACTCAGGAAGCTAAGACAGGAGGTTCACAAGTTCTATGCTAACCTGGGCAACTTAGTGAGACCCTGTCTCAAAAGAGAAAACAAGGAGACAAGAGGTGTAGCTCAGTGGGGAAGCACTTGCCTAGCTTGTGGTGGCCTGAGCTTCAATCCCCAGTACTGCAAAAATGAACGAAGGGATGGATGCATGCATGCAGTCAACGTTACTGAATCACGTCACATCAAAATTTCTGTCCCCAGAGAGGCAGTGGGAAAAAGAGGGACAGTCAGTGCTGCGTTTCATTCCTTGGTTTCGCTGCTGTATCCCTGCCAGATGTATGGTTGCACCGTCTTCTTTAAAAGAGAAAAAAAAAAAAAAAACATGGATATAGAGAACATATTGATCCTCTTTTTTTCTTTCTTCAGTCTTAGAATCTAGCAAAGTTAGAAGTGAAATCTGTCTAGGAATCAAAAATGTTAAATGAAGTAGGTAACTAATGGCTTCTCTATTACTAATGGCCTCTATCGGTGGCAATGTAAGATGGCAGCAGTCATCAGTACCACAAGCACTCAGCTGATGTTGACACGTGGCAGGTACGCCCCCAGTGACGGACAGGGTGTTCCTGGGAGGTAGATCAGTGGTGACCTCCGGGGCTCAGGCACTTTGCATAGGACGTCTGAGTCGCCCCGTTATTAACTGGTCCCACATGCCTTGGTGCTTTCTTCAAGGCCGGCCGCCTTCAGATCCTCCCTTTCTCCCTTTTTATTCTACTTGGCAAGTTCCAAAACCAGATGCCGCTTTTATGAAAAGGTCTAATTGCTGTGGAATCTAACGTATGTCCCACTTCCTTATCCAAATCCCCTCCTTCCTGCTCTGCTGACAGCCTTCCTGTGACTCACCTCCAGGTTATGGGTGGTGGAGAACACACCTCTCCTGCTCCTGCCTGCACATACCACTCAGTGTCTCGGCCTCTGGAAGACGGCCTCCGTGAGTTATGTTAACACAGAGACCTGTCTTAGAAACACAGAACAAGAAATGAAGCTTGGGTTTCCTTTCATCCCATGTGCTCGTCCCCCACGTCCCACAGCCTGCTCTTAAACAGTTTTCCGGACTTACGTGGCATGAGACATGCCTGGAAAATTCAGCACACGGTAGCCTGTGCCAGGTTCATTTGTCAGCTCTGCCATAGTAAACTGGTTTTGAATCATCAAAAAGAGACCAAAAGAAGCGAAGCTTAGGTGCTCAACGGGCAGTGGCGAATGAACCAAATGGTGACCTGTAAAGCAGCAAGATATGGGAACTGAGCTTTCTGCGCTTTTGACTGGTAGATACTTGTGAATGAATTCCTAGCGTTATTCATTTTGATGTGACCATGAAAACATAATGCCTATACAATCCACATTCCCAGTAACTCTGAGGCAGATAGCTCCCTTGGCACATTTCCCACCCTAACACGATGCCTTTTCTGTTCAAAGGATGAGAAAATATATCCTGTATAAAATGCCTGCCTCACACACAGGCAGCCTCATGACACAGGTCTGGCCGTTGATGTTAACCAAAGTCTTCTGGGTGTTTATGTGGAAGCTCTTGTGTTCCTGATGTGGGCAGTGCCCCTTCCTGATGACGACAAGCCTAGAGCTGCAGCAGCCATCTTGCAGCCATGAGGCAATGAGCGCAAGCATTGTAGCTTACAGCTAAGGATGGCAGAGAAAGATGGTAGGGACTGCGCCCAGAATGGCCCCGCTGCCTCCTTTACTAGCCCCAGACTTCTTTATCACTTTGACTAAACATCACATTGTTTAAGTGGTTCTTTGTTGCTTGAAGCCAAAGGCAGTATGACCTTAGCTTCTGCTTCTAAATCCCGAAATTAAAGTTATATACTTACTCTTAAGTTTAGAGAAAAGCCAAGTAACCATCTTGCACTAATTTGGGGTATGGATTTTGAGGCTCTTCAATAGCCTATTGTATTCCTTACAGACAACCAAAGTCAGACAAACACTGATGTGATTAAATGTAAGCAAATGAAACAATAAACACGTATGTAATTATACACGAACAGTTCCTGGATCTCAGAATACAGGACAACTATTACATCAATGGAGTTATATTACATCAATGGAATTATACCTTTTCAATTGGCCAAAATTGAGTCTCACAATACCAAGTGTTTGCAAGGTCGTGGGGAAATGGGATCTCTCATGCTGCTGGTGAGTGGGTGAGCTGGTGCAGCAACTTTGGAGACAAGTAAAAGGAGGAACGAGCCCTGTGCTCCAGAAACTTGCACTTGTGCACCAATGGTAAGTAGAAGGAAGCTTGATGTAGCACTGTTTTATAACAGTGAAACTACGGACAGCCTAGGCGTCCAGTAGGGGAATGGATGAAAACACTGTGATGCAGGCAAAAGGTCCTCCAGCCGAACACAAGCAAAACCCAGATCTGCACATTGATACGGAGAGATTTAATGGTGTCCTTGGGCCAGCACATGAGAGCCAAATGCTAAAAGTACAGGAGTTCTGCAAACCGTTGATATTACATCTGTAGCCTGGGATAAGCTGTGTGACAGGTATTTACAATGCGGAAATTGGCAAAGGCTATATGTAGATCATTCTTTTTCTCTCCACAAGAGATGGTGGTTAAATATTTACCAGCACATCACATGGATAGATTTCAAAGAACAGTATGTATTTTAAAAGGCAGGTTTTAGAAGAGGAGGAAATGGAGAGTTGTTGAACTGCTATCAAGTTTCAGTTATGCAAGATGAATGCGCTCTAGGATCCGTTCAGCACGGCACAGTCAACAGTACTCTATTATGCACTCAAAAATCTGTGAAGAGGGTAGATCTCATGTAGTGTTCTACGCTAATAAAATTAAATAAAGGGACACAAGGAAATTTTAGAGGTGATGGATAGAGTTTTATGGGGGTTTTGTTGGTTGGTTGGTTGGTTGGTACTGAGGATTTAGCCCAAGGACACTTAGCCACTAAGCCACGTCCACTTTTTATTTTTTTATTTTGAGATGGGGTCTCACAGAGTTACTTAAGGAAGGCCTCACTAAGTTGCTCAGGCTGGTCTTGAACTTGAGATCCTCCTGCCTCAGGCTCCTGAGTCACTGGGATTACAGGCATGCGCCACTGCACCTGGCTGTGGATATGGTTTTTATCTCGATCGTGGTCATGGCTTCACAGGTGTGGGCAAATGCCCAGTTTTATCAAATTGTATGCATTGCATATACTCCACCAAAAAGCTATTTTTAAAACAAATTGTAGAATAACAACAGTATGATGGCATATGCTTAAAGTTTTAAAATCACGAAGAAATATTTTCTATTGATAATATTAGTGAATATTAATAAAATATGGTCTAAAAGGATAGATGCCAAAGTTGTGATAATCGTTATCTCTGCAGAAAGCGCTGTAATTGGGGTAGTGAAAGGAAGAAGGTGGCTTGAATACTTTGTTATGTTCTATTTATTTTATTTTAAAGTATCTGAAGCTAAGAAAAAGTATTAACACCGGTTGGGTGGTAAGTATGGAATATTTATCCTCTTGACTTATTTCTGCTATTTAAATCTCAAAATTTAAAAAAGGCAAAATAAGGTGAAGAGTCAAAAGAAAATTTGCTCATCATTTTTCATGGATTCTGTTGGTGGGACTGTCACATGGTAAGCCGCCAAAAGAAAGAGTTTGGCCAACTCAAAAGGTCAAGGGTTCCATGTTTTCTCTAATGTGTAGAAGCTAGAGAGGAAAAAGGAAAAGAAAGGTGGTGGGGAATCACATGAAAATTGAAGGGAGTAGAGGAAAGGAACCAGTAGAGGGTAAGGAGAAATACTGGGGAATGACGTTGGCTAAATTATATTGTTATGTCACGTGCATGTACAAGTGTGCAATGACAAATTCCACCATTATATAATGCACCAATAAAAAATAGGGGAAAACATTTTTTAAAAAAAATGAAATGGTTTTGACACATCCTCAAAAAAATGAACAGAATTACCACATGGCCCAGCAAATCAGCTCTAAGTATATACCCGAGAAAATGGAAAAGATGCGTTCAAACAAAAACTTATACATAAATGTTCATAATAGCAAAATTCGTAAGTGAAAGAGTGGAAACAATCCAGATGTCCATCAGCTAGGAATGAGATAAATAATGTGCAGTTTACACCCTCTAGGTTGACTGGAAGGGAAAGTAAGTGTTGGTAAGAATGTGAAGTGTTGCCACCTGAAGCGCTTGGAGCAACGGAGCCGCGGGAAGAAGTTCAGAGGCAAACTGGAGACAAACAGCTTTTTATTCTGATAACTTTTCTCTCTGGTTCTAACAACGACTAACACACGCCACACACACCACCAAAAAATGGCGCTGACCCGATCAGCAATTTCGGCCAAGTCACTCGAGATCCCGGGACAAGTCCCGTGAGACTACGGAAGGCGACAATGCCCAAATCTCCACGGCTCATAGTCAACCGCAATTCAAGCCATCTCCCCAAACAGGGCTCCTGCAGTGAAGAAATTGGAATCCCTAGTGCATTGCTGGTGGGAGTGAATAGGGGGCAGCCACTTTGGAAGATAGTCTGGCAGTTCCTCAAAAAGCTAAGCATAAAGTGGCCATATGATCCAGAAATTCCTCTCTTCAGTATATAGCCCAAGGGAAAGCATACATCTTTAAAATGTTTAAACTTCTACCTGAATTTTCATAGCAGCATTATTAATTATAGACAAATATGGTATGTCCATACAATGGACTATTATTTGGCCATAAAAAAGAGGGAGGGACTGATACATGCTACCATGTGAATGGACCTTGAAAACATTCTGCTAACCAAAAGAAGCCAGTGGCTGAAGATCATGTTGTATGCTCTATGTTCTATGATTCCATTTATATGAAATTTCCAGCATAGGCAAATTCATAGAGCCAAAAAATAGATTAGTGGTTGCCAGGGGCTAGGAAGAGGAGAAAATGGGGAGTGACCACTTGATTAGTATAGGGTTTTCTGTTCTAGAATTAAATAGTGATAATAGTGGAAAAAACATTGTGAATGAACTTAAACTTGCTGAATAGCCGTTTTAATGTCATGTGAGTTTTACTTCAATTTAAAAAACCATTTAAACTATGACACATCATCTATTCTAAGATGATACTACATTGTAGGAAAAATGCGTCTGCAGAGTTGATGAATGTGATACGTATTTCATTACATAGAAATTTTAAGTTTCTGTACAAATAGACTTGTATCAATTTTAAAAAGTAGTTTGCCACATATTGCAGGAAAAAAATCCATAACAGTGATGTAAACAGATTAGGAATTTTATTTCTGTTTCAAGAAAGTCCTGATGTGAACAGGGCTCATGAGCTATCTCCAGGGCTCAGGAACCCAGAATCCTATATATCCTATATTCAGTATTTGGTTTCCATCCTCAGAGTTACTGTATGGTGCAAAGATGGCTACTGGAATGCCAGCCATCACTTCACATTACAGGGATGCAGCAGGAAGAGGAAAAAGGACACAAATGCCTTTCTCTCGGGTAAGTTAACTCTCTTGGATCAGAATAAAGATATGGTTAAATAAAATGAGCACAGGGCTGGGATTGTGGCTTAGCGGCAGAGCGCTCGCCTAGCACGTGCACGGCCCGGGTTCGATCCTCAGCACCACGTACAAATAAACGCATTGTGTACAACTAAAGCAAATAAATAAATATTAAAAAATAAAAATAAAAAAAATAAATGAGGGCTGGGGTCGTGGCTCAGCGGTAAAGCGCTCGCCTAGCGCGAGTGCGGCCCGGGTTCAATCCTCAGCACCACATAAAAATAAGTAAAGGCATTGTGTACAACTAACTAAATAAATAAATATTTAAAAATAAATAAATAAATAAATGAGCACAGATCGCAAATGGGAAAAGCTCTAAGAAAACAGCCTCCTTATTATTATTATTATTTTTTTATCAGAGTACGCACAGGACCTAGCACAGGTAGAGCACATGAAGGCACTAAAAAAAAACAATGTGGGAAATGACTGTTACCTGCAAGGATATGGATAATGTATCACCCAACCATTTAATTGTTTTTTTAAAAAAAATAAACAGGGAAATGTTCATTATAATGTGAGGAAGTAGAATATTAAAGTATCCCTCACGTAGTCCCAATTTTATTTAAAAAGCTACATATGCCTCAAAAAAAAAAGGGGGGGTTGGAAGAAATATAATTTCTTAAGTGATTTTCTAAATATATGGTGAAATTGCTTTGGCATTTAATTATTTCTGCCTACTTGTATACTTTTCCAAATTTCTGCAGTGAGTGGAAGTACTACTTTTTCTGCTTAAAAACAATTCAGCAAGCTTAAAGCCAACTAGAAGAGGAACAGGTCAAAGAGGGGCACCAACAGCCACTTGAGCCATGAGGGGAGTGAGCCCAGCCACCTGCTTTAGGCTTCTTTTCCAGCAGCTGTGTTGTAAGGCTGGGGAAGATGCTGGGCTTGTGAAGCTGTGCTGGCCCCTGCGTTTGGGGGTAGCAAACTGTTTCTCTACTGATAGCAGATTCAGATTTTTTTTTTTTTTACTTCTGCAACCTAATAGATAAGCAAATAGGTCTCATTCTTTCAACATGAAAACAGTGTTCCCACAGGGAAGGTTACCCATCCATCAGAGTAGACCGACCCTCTGTTCCCACAGGCACCTACCTCATCACCTGCACATGATCACATTGAACTCAGCACTTCTCAGCATGGGATGCATCCACCTCCCCCCACACCCCAGAATACCTGTTCCTGCTGCTGTGGGCTAAACTGTGTCCGTCTCTAAAAGTTCAAATGTTGGACGTTTTCATCCCAGTGCCTCAGACTCTATATCTGGAAAACAGGGTCTTTTTATTGAATTTTTCATTTTTAAAAAATATTTTTAGTTGTAGATGGGCACAATACCTTTATTTTGTTTATTTATATGCGGTGCTGGGGATCAAACCTAGTGCCTCATCCGTGCTAGGCAAGTACTGTACTACTGAGCTACAGCCCCAGCCCTTATTTCTAATTTTTACAGTACTGGGAGTTGAACCCAGGGCCTCACACATGCTAAGGCAAGTGCTCTATCACTGAACTTCCTCTCCAGCCCAGAGAGAGGTTCTTTAGAGAGGAAATTAAGAGATCATTAGTGGGGCTGGGGTTGTGGCTCAGTGGTAGAGCACTTGCCTAGCATGTGTGAGGCCCTGGGTTCGATCCTCAGCACCACATATAAATACAGGTACATCAATAACTAATAAAAATATTTTTTAAAAAAGATCATTCATATGGGTCCTAATCCAGCATGGCTAATGTCCTTAAAAGAAGAGGGTTTCGGGAGACAGGCATATGAGAGGAGGACCCTGCGGGGACGGGAAGGGAAGGCGGCTGTCTCAAGCCACAGACAGTCCTCGGAAGAAACTCCTCATCTCCAGAATTGCAAGAAAATAAATGCCTGCTGTTTATACCACCCAGTGGGAAGTTCTTTGTTACGCTAGCCCTGACAAACTAGCATTGATCCATCGTGTTGATGACGTTTGGTGACTGGGTTAACTTGGAGTCACCTTGGCTGGATTCTGGTGCTCAGTTGTTTGGTTAAACACCAGTCTAGATGTTGCTGTGAAGGTATTTCTTAGATGTAATCAATATTTAGATCAACAGAGTTTGAGTAAAACAGAACACCTTCCATAATGTGGATGGCCTCGTCCAGTTGATGGCCTCAAGCCAGAGGACTGAGTTCTCTGAAGAGGAAGAACAATGCTTCCAGTCTGCCTGACTCCAGACCGCAACTCTAGACAGAATCTGCAGCCTGCCAGCCAACCCCAACTCACCAGGCCCCACGATCATGTGAGCCAATTCTAGAAAGATCTTGCTCATGCGTTCTCTCTCTCCCCTCCCCCCTCATATGTATGTATACACATGCCCAGACGTATACATACGTGTATGCATATATGCATGTGTTTGTGTGCATATGTGTAAACCACGTGAAATACCAGCCATTGGTCACTGCAACACATTTCTCCAGTGACTGACTACCGGCTAATATTCCACGTACTTAACTCCTTGCTCTTGCTCTCATTTTATGTAAAATATATATTTACTTATTTCCAGATTTGTGGGTGGAAGAAATGGCCAAATTCTTGCATCCAAGTAAATTAATTCCTCAGCGTGCAATTCTCCTTTAGGTTTTCATGATGGTGTTGGGTTTTGTAGAGGATCTCACGGCTGAATGCAGAGGAACATGGAGAGGGCGCATTCATCCAGAAGCCTCGCCGTCTACAGCACAGCGTGCTCACAGCCAGGAAATTCCAAGAGGATGAACAATTACAGTTATAATTTTAAACTGTCTTTGTTATGAGCATCCTGCCTCTGCCTTTCGGTCCTGCCTCGTCTTGTTTTACCCTGTGCATTTACTGCCTCACTTCCTTCTTCAGAAATGGCAAGTTTTCTTTCTGCTCTGTTAAGTGCATAAATGTCTTTAATGCAGAGAGATGAGGGGTAAGGGAGCCACTGATGTGGAGGGTTTTTCCAGGAGAAAGAAATGCAAAGAGGGGAGACACGAAAAAATAGGGCAGGTCTGGGGAATGTAGAGGCCTGTGAAGTGCCTGTCACCCAGGGAGGAGTAGCAACCATCAGAAATGTCCTTCACTTTCTCCTGTCCAGGGTCACATTTGTGAGCCCAACTGATGGAAGATACCTGTGTCACACAAGAGACCAAATGTTAAATAAAGCTAATGGATTTTAAACAAAGCTACATGGATTTTACTTGAGATATGGCTTCTTGTCCCCTTGCTCTAAAAGTTACTGCCCAAATATTTTCCTTTCTTTCCTAATATGCCTGTGAATTTCTAAATTTGAAGAGGACTTATGTGAAAGTGGGAGAATGTGAGGACACGCAAGGCCAACAGTTGTCCCTGAGGAAGATTCAGGTGTCTGGGAAGAGACAAGGAAGAGCTGGCCAGACACCAGAATGACTCAGAGTCTTGCTCCCCATGACACTAAGCAACCCTGTCCACTAGAAAGCTTTCCCATCTGCACCACCCAGTTATGTGGCTAATGAGCCCTTGAAATGTTAGGGCAACTGAGCAAGTTTGTCCACTGAGTTATGGAGCAAGTGACTGTTCAATCTTATTTTTAATTAAAATTCAGATATTTAGCTGTGGTTGTGGCTGCCATATTGGCCAGCACAGCCACCAGGACTTCGTGACACATTGACCAATGTGTCCCCCAGCATGGTTTGGGGAAGGAGCACTGCAAACCGATGAGCTGGTGACCCTCTTGCCACTGCGTGCTCCTCACCTGCAGTGCTGTCTGTCTTAGCAGTCTGATGAGGTGGGAGTGAGACTCGAACCCTGGCCGAGGAGCTGGGCCAGGGCAAGCGGTGAATCAGCGCAGCCTGTGCAGGAAACACTACCATTCGTATTCACCAAGGGTTATCTCACAAATCCCTGCCTGGGAGTTGCTTGGAACTCCAGAAAGAAAATCAAAGCACCCTACCTCGTCTTTTCCCAAAGGTGGGATTCTTTTGTGTTTACCTCATTTTTTGCAAGAGTTAGAAGAAAATCCCTCCAGCTGTTAAGGAGCTTTAGAAATAGGAAAAATTAACATTTGTCACGCTCATCTTCTGAGAATTTTTTATTCAAGTAATTAGAAGTGAGCTGAACCTTCATTTGATAGGAGATTGACCAAGAACTCATTTGTCATTTGGTCCCCAGCACATGTGTGTACCTTCAAGCTCATTCATGCACGCGAGGAGGGACACGTGCTTTGCTGGGCTAAGCCACAGGCTCAGAATCTCTGAGGCAAAACCCTCTCCTTAATGACAGGAGGGACGTCACTGGGCCTCCACAGGCCTTGCCTGTGTCATCTAGTCAGCTGGGGGAGAGGCTTTCTTGGGGTTTCTTTGAGGAAGAGGATCAGAGCCATTAGAGAACATTTTAACAAGTGAAAAGTTCCTCCAAAATAAATCATAATGAGTTACATATTTGATTTCCACTTTTGGAGGGAGAACAACTCTTTACTAGATGATCTCAAGGTAACAGAAGTGCCATTAGGTTTCACATGTCCGTTTTTAAGAGAATATTACAAATTGAAAAGGAAGTGAGAGGCTGCCACAGACACTGTGACCCCTTTTCAAATAATGACTGTGACTTGAGTCATTTCTGAGAAACAAGTAAACAGATTCTTCCATTTTGACCACCCGGTTATATTGCTCAAGTCCATCTGCTTGTGCCCACTGGAAGACTCCACTGCACATTATTTTGGAGACGGTCACCCTGAGTCAGACTGAGTAATCGCGGTTAAGAAGTTTGGTTTCCCTCTTATTTATTTTTCACTCAACCTTCTGTATCTACCCCAGTTTTTTCTTTTCTTCTCTGAGCCACATAAGCACATGAATAATATTCTTAAAGGACAAAAGGAAATTTCCATATTATGGAAAAAACTCCACTAAGAATAGAGTGCCACATAATTTATTATCCAAACTGAATGGAATGGTTTGGATGTGAAGTGTCTCCCAAAGAGCTCCTGTGTGCATGCAGGCGTGTTTGGAGGTAAAGTGACTAGATTGTGAGACCTGTCACCTCATCTCCCCATCCTAGTTTGAATGGACAGGGTGGTAACTGTAGGTAGGTGGGGCATGGCGGGGAGAGGTAGGTCACTGGGGCTGTGCCTTGGACACCCTCTCCTGACCCTACCATGAGCTGAGAAGCTTTCTTCTGCTGAACCCTGCTCACCACGCTCTGCCACCTCTCCTTGGGCCCAAAGCAATGAAGTTGGCCATTTCTGGACTTGGCAACTCCTAACACCACAAGCCTCAAATAAAATTTGCCTCTTCTAAGTTGTTCTTGCCAGGTATTTTGGTCACAGCAATGAAAAGCTGACTAAAACACTGAGACATGTAAGAGAATGAAAGGAGATCATTTTAAAAATTATACTGGGCCGGGCGCGGTGGCGCACGCCTGTAATCCCAGCACTTTGGGAGGCTGAGGCAGGAGGATCGCGAGTTCAAAAGCCAGCCTCAGCAAGGCGAGGCACTTAGCAACTCAGTGGGACCCTGTCTCTAAATAAAATACAAAAACGGGCTGGGGATGTGGCCCAGTGGTCGAATGCCCTGAGTTCAATCCCTGGTAACCACACAAAAAAAAAAAAAAAAAAAAAAATTATACTGGGGCAAAAAGAGTAAACTAATTACCCTAAATAAAGACATTTTTTAAAATATGTAAAGGTGGGGCTAGGGTTGTGGCTCAGCAGTAGAGCACTAGCCTAGCATGTGCGAGGCCGGGGTTTGATCCTCAGCACCACATAAAAGTGAATAAGTAAAATAAAGCTACTGTGTCCAACTATAACTAAGAATAAATAAATGTTTAAAAAAATATGTGAAGGTGATCAGTCTTATTGGTTACCAAAGCAAATGAGGCAGATGGGCAAAAATTTAAAAATACAACAATGTTGATGTTAACGACTTGGGTTAATTGGAACTCATACTGTTGTAAGTACGTTTTACAACCACTTTCGAAAACACTTTCACATTATCTAGTAAAGATGAACATGAAGGAATTATTACCCTATGATTCAGTAACTTTTCAAGATATGTGCTAGAATACTCAAACATTATTTATGAAAACCTAAAGCTGTAAATAACACATTAAAATGGACACCTTAGGGGATGGGTTGTGGCTCAGCAGTAGAGCACTCGCCTAGCATGTGCGCGGCCCTGGATTCGATCCTTGGCACCACGTACAAATAAATAAAATAAAAGTATTGTGTCCAACTACAACTAAAAGATATTTAAAAAATATAAAATGGACACCTTACAATAATAGCTACATTCGTCAATGTCGATAAGTTTATCAAACAATTTATTGACCGAAGCAAGTCAAAATACACAGCCATTTATCTGCGTACAAAGGCTGAAATAAACAAGATGCACACTTGGGTAGTGAGATGATAAACGCACAGGTGTTTGATCAGCTTTCCATTACTGTAATAAATACCTGAGGTAATCATAGTTTTGGAGGCTTTGGTCCATGGATGGTTGGGCCCCATTTCTTTTGGGCCTGTGGAAAGTTGGCACATCATGATGGGAGCAGATGGCAGAGCAGAACTGTTCATGCCATGGCTGGGAACGAAAGGGCCAGGGGCCCCTTTGGGTCACACCCCCAATGACCTAAAGGCCTCTTGTAGGCCCCACCTCTTAAAATTCCCACCACCTCCCACACTGAGGACCAAGGCTTTTCCACTGGGCCTGTGGGGAACACGTAAGGTCCAAACTACAGCAGCATGATTAATTCTAAAGTTAGGACAGTGGTGGCTCCTTGGGGAGGGAAGATCGCAGTAAAGAGGGCCTTCAAAGGTCTTGAAATCATTCTTTAACCCAAGTATTGGATGAGGATTTATTTATCCCTCAGAGTGGAGAAACACTGTGTGAGTTAAATGAGGAGTAGGATGGCCATTAGAGCTGCTACCCTCTCTGCTCTTTCTGCCTCTGCGATTGAGCAAGGCCTTGTCACCAGTTCTGGCCAAAGACTTCTGAGCATCATGATGTGTGTTATTTCCCGGCCAAGCTCTGGTTGCCACTGCTGGGCCCATCAGAGCCTCCTTTTCCTCTGGCATGGTGACTGGCGTCCCTCCAGATGGCAGCTGCCCCACCAGCCTGCAGTGAGGACAGCATGGATCGGGGTCCTCTGCCAACTGGCAACATGTAGAAGGAGCGAGAAATAAGCCTTGTTGTTTTAAGCCACTTCACCATTTCCCAATGACCTGGAGGATGATGGAGTGGTAGGTTCTCCTCTTCATCACTTTTCAGGTGAGACCTGTTTACTGAAAAAGAATTAATCATGGAAAGAGTGGAAGAAAGAACATTTTTTTCCCCACATTTTCTACTGGTGCATTATTGTTGCACACGTTGGTGGAATCTGTTGTTACGTAGCTATATATGACACAATATAACTACATAATTTGGCCAGTATCACTCCCTCCCCCCTTGGTTCCTTTCCTCTACTGATCTCCCTTTGATTGTTAGGACACCCATCCCCTCCTTTCTTTTCCTTTTTCCTTTCTAGCTTCCACGTGTGAGAGAAAACACACAATCCTTGACCTTCTGATTTTGGCTTATGTGGCTTAACACGATGGTCTCTAGTTCCATTCATAAGAAAGAGCATTTCTGACCAAGGAAACTTCCAGCTACAAGGGCCTTGACGTATGACTAGATTTTGAGGAACAAAAAGAATGCCAGAGGGGAATGTGGCGAGAAGAGGAGAGAGCAGTAAGAAATGTGACTGCAGAGGCTGCAGAACTCAGCCTTGTAGACCATGGTCAAGAACTTGGTGTCTATCCCTAGGCAGCCTGGGTGGGCTTAGGTAGGAGGATGACCTCATACAGACCTCATTTTAGAGGGGTAGTTCTTGCTGTCGTGTGAAAGACATAGACTGAGGGCAAGCACAGAACCACATTGCCCATGTAGCCATCGTAGTGAGAGGTGGATGGTGGTATCTTTTTTTTTTTTTTTTGTACTGGGGATTGAACTCAGGGGCACTTGACCACTGGGCCACATCCAGTGCCTTGCCATTACTGAGGCTGGCTTTGAACTCGCGATCCTCCTGCCTCAGCCTCCCAAGTGCTGGGATTGCAGGCGTGCGCCACCGCACCTGGCGGATGGTGGTATCTTGAACTTTAGTTGTGGCAGGCAGAGCAGAAGAGCGCTTTTTGAAAATGTGTTTTTCAGATGGATCTGACAGAACTTGCAGCAAGATGGAAAATGGAGATTGAAGGAGGGAGAAGACCCACAGTTGACCTTCATGTTCTGGGTTGAGCAACTGTATTTAAGATGGGGCCATTTATTGAAAAGGGAACAAATAAGAACAAATTTGAGGAAATGGAGGTTAGCTTTTGCAGGAGCCCTGTTTGGGGAGATAGCTAAGATTGTGGTTGACTATGGGCCATAGACATTTTTGGGCATTTCCGCCTTCCGTAGTCTCACGGGATCTCACGGGACTTGGTCGAGGCTCTCGAGAGATTTGAACGGTGACTCAGCAGATCGAGCTAGCGCCATTGCTGCTCGGGCGCATGGGAAGAGACCAGAGAGAGAAAAGACAGGGTTATCGCTATTGTATAGATATATTGTAGTTTCTTGTAAGAGTAGGTGCCTTGGTTTCTTGTGAGAGTGTGTATGTGGTGTTAGAAATTACAAGAGACAGAGACAGAAAGATTAAAGAATATTTTCGTCTCCATCCTGTCTCCGGACTCCTTCACGCGGCGCTGCAGTTCCAGGCTACAATCCCTTTCCGGCGACAACAAGCTTTGGATATCTATTGACACCCGTGTGTGTTTGTGTGTGTGTATGTATTTTATTTATTTATTTTTTAACACTAAGTAGAAAAATGCCACCTCTCAAAAGAATGCCCATAGCCAAAGATGTCTATGTTTGGAAGTTAGGAGTATTTATATTTAAGTCAAGCAATTAGATCATCTAGAGAGAGGATATAAATAACAATAAGATGTGGCAATGAGATAAAAACCCAGCCAAATATGGGCACAGGAGCCAAGAGAAGCAAGTGCATTTTGATGCTTTGGAGAGGTCGAGTGAGGCACACGGTGGTGACAGTGTCAGGTACATGGAGGCGGCTGCCACAAGAGAAGCTGCGGTAGAGTTGTGCAATGGAGAGCCAGCCGGAGGGAGCTGAGGAGGGAATGGAAGACAATGAGGACAGAGAATAAAGAGAATTTTCATGTGAAGTGTCACTCTAAAGGGGAACCAGGTGGGCTGGAGGAACTCTGGCAAAAGGCGGTTGTTTCTTTTAACATGAGAGTTGGGCCTGGTGGAGCCCCAGGAGCGAGACGCAGATGGATGACACAGGAGATTCGCACATGCACTCCCAGGGGAAGGCATGGGTCTGATCTGAAGATGAGACAGTCTTCATCCAAGGATGGCAAACACAGGTCCGCGTTGGTTTTGCTGGTCAGAGTGTGCCTGGGCGTGCGGCTTGGGGACAAAAATAAATGGAATAGAATTTGGTGGGATTGAACAAAGGCTTGAAACTGCATGTTGAAAGGAAAATTAATGGAAACCAGCAGTCAAGCCTTATACAGGTCTTGGTGAATATTGAAACTTAAGGATAAAAAGGAATCCTCTCAGCAGGTTAGTAGAAAATAAAGTTTACCAAGGGAAAAGTTAGGGTGCTCTTCTGGTCTACCAGCATGAAAGAGCTATATCAGGTCAATTCTTATGGAAACAGCTATAAAAGATGTGTACAATACCCATTTAAAATATCAGGAGAACGTGTCACCCAGGCCTGAGACGGGAACACTGTGAGGTAGAGCCACATTGACCTGGTTTTTCCCTTCACGGCCCTTGCTGCTTGATAGTACTGCAGGAACAGAGTCTTGTAGAGAGCAGCTGAGAGACTTTGTAACTCTTTCACAGTTCAATATAAGATAATTGCATATGTGGAAAATTCAAAAGAATTAATAGATAAGTTGTTAAAATTAATAAAAAGATATAAAATCAGTGTCAGAAAGTCAAGCTTATTTTTACATACAACAAAAAAAAATTAAACAAGGGGATTTTTTAAAAAGCAGGCTGGCTTCATATCCTATTATGATACATGGTGTTAGAAAATATAAGAACATTGCCTAATAAATTTTGAGGGGAAATGTTTATGACCTGGTGACTTTTCCATGAGACAATAGAAAGACAGATGTGCCGGGTGTAATGGTTTGAATGGCGAACTGCAGGAGTGCTTCTTGATGGTGGCTATTTTCCATTAAAAGTTACCCGATACTGTACCTCAGCCACCCACAAGATGAATCAAGATAAAGAACTCATTGTTAGCCCAGGTGCAGTGGTGCACCACTGTAATGCCAGCTATTCTGAAGGCTAAAACAGGAGACTTTCCAGTGAGAGACCAGCCTGAGCAACTTAGTGAGACTCTGTCTTAAATGAAAAAGGGCTGGACTGGATGATGAAGTTGATCAGATTATGTTATTGGCATGTACAGACATACCACAATGAATTCCACTATTTTGCATAATGCACCAATTTAAAAAAATTTTTTTGTAATTTGTAAGAAAGTTAGAAAAAATTAGTAAGGCCTAGACATGTAGTTCAGTAGTAGAAAGCTCCTGTGTTCAATTCCCAGAAACAAACAAACAAAAATTCATGAATGATGAAGACATAGTTTGAAAGACTGGCAGCAGTTAGCATTGGATTATTTGAAAATGAGTCATCTGTAAGATATTTTTAAGTGTATAACATACACTTTCTAGGCATGTGTGCAAAGTACAACTTTTAAAGTAACAAATGGACCATAATAGGTCACAGAATTGGAGTGTAGAAGATAATTTTCTTAAATGACAGTGTTCCAATGGTTACTAGAGAATTATGGACCTAAATGTTTATTGAGCTTTTTATCAAAGTGTAATATTCATACATAACTAGGCCCATATAGTAATTATACAATTCATCGAATTTTCACAAAGTGAACATACACTTGCAGCTGTCACACAGATAAGGAAATAACGCGCTAGCAGCTGAATAATTTAATTATATTTTTTTAAAATTAAAAGTAATAGCTAGTAGAACAAAATTAAAAGACAGAAACCTAGCCTGTCCAAAAAAAAAAAAAAAAAAAAAAAAAAAAAAGAAAAAGAAAGAAGGAAAGAAAAGAAAGAAAGAAAAAGAAAAAAAAAAGGAAGAAAAAGTATATTTTAAAAGCTGCAGTTCTCTTAAATGAACAGAAGAGGGTGCTCTTGAGCTGTGAAATAAGATCTTTATCCCTGCCTGTTATTGCTGGTCTAGGAAAAGCAGGACATTGCCAAATGAGTGGGACGTGGCAGACAACATCCAGAGTCACTGTGAAAAGGGAAACAAAAGTAAAAGCACATTTCATTTGGCAAAAAAAAAATCCCTCAACTGATAAAAAATTCTGAAGCAGAGAGAAACTGATGCATATTACCAGTCTGACTTAAACTTTTACAAATATGAAAAAACACACCTAGAATCACAAATTCAAAGGTCCAGAAAAGGAATAGATTTAAAAACAGCAAGAAAAAAATCCAAGGAAAATATAAGGTGAGAATCTTGCAGTAACGGTGGGAGAACTTCTTTGGAGCCCTCTTTTTGCAAATAGCAACCTTAAATTTCACTCAAAATATTTTTTAAAACTACTTTTAAAAAGCTATTTGAAGGTACTGGAAATAAAAAAAAAAAAGAGAGAGAGAGAGAGGGGTACAAGGGGAACAGACACTTGGCAGAAGAGAATAATAGCAGTGTGTCAGTTTTCCATTCTGATGGCTTTTAGCCTGAGGTCAGCCCACAGTTGTTCATTCTTCATAGAAGTGACTAAAACTCTTATAGCCTGAAGAATCAAAGGGTAGAGTGAGAGGTAACTACCATGGATATAAAGAGAGGGGTGGTTATGTGCTGGGTCCCCCAAAGGTCAAATGTCCTAACCCCCAGTACCTTGGAATGTGACAGGGTTTGGGAATAAGGTCCCCAGATACACTAGTTAAGGTACAGTGTTACTAGAGCAGAGTGGCCCCTAATCCAAAATGGTGGGAAGTTGACACAGGCACTCACAGGGAGAATGACCTGTGAAGACTGGAAGGCAATATAGGACCACTTTTTCAGAATCTTACACACATGCAAAACAAGTTTTAAAGACCAAAGAAAGCAGACTACACAGCTGGTGTAGTAAGTAAGACACACAGTAAATATAACATTAAGGAATTTATTGAACCAAAGGCATCACTCATTTCCATACTTATAAATAGAAACTCACCTCCTAAAGGAAAAAGACTTCAGGTTGACTCCCAAAGCAAAACCCTTGAATCAGTGGTTCAGAATGGCTAAAACCAGGGCTGGCTGGGGTTGTGGCTTAGCTGTAGAGCACTCGCCTGGGTTTGATCCTCAGCACCATGTAAAAATAAATTAAAAAAAAAAAAATAAAGGCATTGTGTACAACTAAAACATAATTTTTTAAAAAAAAGGAATGGCTAAAAACACATGTAAAAGTGCCGTGGATAACAAGCAATATGAGAGCAGATTGTGAAAATGAGGCCAGAAGATGTTGAATCGAAACAAAAAACTTTAAATGAGATGGCAAAATCCTCATGTCAAGAACCACAATTCAGGATGATAATATATTACAAATATATATGACACCCGTAGCACAGCAACTATCTTTATAAATCAAACTTATGGATATAAATGAAGAAATACACAGAACTACACTAAAACCAGGAGATGTCACATTTAGCTCAACACAGGGCACAAGTTGAAGATTACAGAAATTCTAAGCAAAATCATGCATTGAATATACACATGTTTAATAAGCATAAAGTTTCTCCTTCCCCCCATCCCTATAACAGAGCCCCACATCAAGGGCATGCCAGATATTTCTGCTTTCCTGCCTCAGAGCCCCCCAGAAGCCAGATACTTACTGTCAGGCACTGAATGCACAATTCTGATGTTGAAGCCTGAACGGTGGTATCTGGAGACGGGGACTTTGGCAGATAATTAGGTTCAGATGTGGCCCATGAGTGTTCATGGTGGGATGAGTGCCCTTATAAGAAGAGATACCAGAGCGTGTGCTGAGCGCTGTCTCGCTGCGCCCTGTGAGAACAGGTTAGATTTCAGCAGGCAAAAAAAGGAATCAACGATGTAGATACATTTGTAGATTGTGTAGTCTGGAGAACAAGGAGGAAAAAACATGAAACATGAACAGAGCCTCAGAGGAATGCGGGACACCATTAATCACACCCGTATCACTCTAATGAGAATGGGGCGGGGGGGGGGGATGAGGAGGAATCATGACTGAAAACTTTCCAATCTGCACATCCAATCAGCCCAGCAAGCCCCAAGAAAGAGAGAGACACAGGAGACTTGGCATCACGGCAGCAAGATGGAGGAGTGGGAGTTTCCAGCACACAGGCCACCCTTGCCCACAGATAGCTTCACAAGCGCTAAGGAATCCAGCTAATGCATCTGTGTGGAGCACAGAAATAAGAAAAGATGCACTTGAGAGGGCATCCCCCCTCCCAAGCACAACATGGAGAGAAACACCCTCCCCGTGAGGGAAGAAGGGTAAAATGAGCACCCATCTGCACTGTGGACTCCAGCACCAGGACCACCCAGTGAACCCCGATGGCACTTCAGCTAGACTAACAAAAAAGAAGAAAAAATTATAAATGAAAAACAAGACATTACAACTGCGTCATGATCTAGCAATCCCACTTCTAAGTATGTATCCAAAGGACATCAGCACCTAAAAAGAGGTGTCTGAACTCCATGTTCCTTGCAGTATTCTTCACAGTAGTCAAAATGCAGGTGTGACCCGAGTGTCTGTTCACAGATGAAAAGGTGAAGAAAATGTGGTCTACTGTGGACTATTATTCAGTCATGAAAAAGAAGGAAATCCTGCCAACTGTAACAGGATAAACCTAAAGGACATTATGCTGAGTGCAATAAGCCAAACAGACTAATACTGCATAATTTCACTCATAGGAATCTTACAAAGGTGAATTCATAGAATCAGAGAATAGAATGACAGTTGCCAGGGACTTGAGAGTGTAGGAAATGGAAAGGTGTTGGTCAAAGAATAGAGTTTCATTTATGCAGAATGAATAGGTTCTGGAGAGCTCACAAGCAGCCCAGTGACTACAGTAACTAGCACTAAGGCATTCACAGGAACATCACAGAACTGTTGAGCAGAATTCAAATTTCATGTGAGGTAGGCAATCAGGAAGAAAGAAAAGAAGAAAAAAGTGCCCCTCCAGCCCCCCAGTTAATTTTGCCAGATAAGCCCAGAAATAAGATACAGGGGTAAAGTATTAGAAAGAACATAACTGAAATGATGGGACCCATACCCAAAGTAGAACAAGGAAGAAACAAGGCTGACAGATGAGAACAGTAAATGAGAACAAAATAGAGTAGAAGATCTAATGAAGTTAAAGAATGGTTATAATCAAAGGACTCTCACAAGTAAATCAGGAGAAGGCATGTTATTAGGGGGCCTAAATTAATATTGTGAGGTGCAATAGTTAATAGATCTAAAGTAGAATTGTGGAGTAAATAATTGAATTGATATAGGAAAGCTCATTAGAAAAGAGAAGGGCAAAGATTTGAGTGCCTATAGTGTCATATGGGTCATCGAAGTGGGAATAAAATCACAGAACATGTATAGAGCAGGTTAGAAAACTTCAGATGCATGATTAAGAAAAATGAGGCTCAATTTTATCAATTTTAACTACATTCAGTGAAAACAAACTTTAGAGCACTGGCTTTTATACCATAAGTTGCCAGAACTACAGGTTTCCTTAATGGTGTGTCTCAGAAAACTAGCCCCAGGACATGGAGAGAACCTAAAAGGGTAGGTTTTAAAGGTCTCTCCAATGTCTTAAACCACAGCAGTTCAAGTTAACGATTTCTATACTGTCAATAAGTGTAAGATCACAATTTTTTTTTTTCAGTGTGCTGCCATTTATCAGAAAACTTTGAAAAGCACTTATCTAGTTTCTTTTCCTCTAATTATCTGGAAGACTTACCTTCTCATATGCATTTTCTAGGAATTCAATTGGACTTTTCCCAAATGCTATGGCATGCCCAAGGAACGGAATTGGAGAGAAAATGTATGGTGGACTTTTCTGCAAGAGAAAACAATAAATAATAACTTTTTTTTTTAATGTGATGCTGAGGATCGAACCCAGGGCCCTGCACATGTTGGGCAAGTGCTCTACTACTGAGCCACAACCCCAGCCCCAGTAAATTCTTTTTAAAAATTTTTATATTTATTTATTTGCTTTAGTTGTACACAATGCGTTTATTTTTACATGGTGATGAGGATCGAACCCATGCCACACACATGCTAGGCGAGCGGTCTACTGCTGAGCCACAACCCCAGCCCCAATAATAAGTTCTTATTTTAAGAGAAAAATCCACTTTCTTTTTATGACCAATTAAATGAAATTTGCCATTAATACTTTAAAAAGTTACCAAAAAGTGAAGCATCCAGAGTAACTTAAGAACAGCCAAACCATCAATATCTTAGGACAGTAGCTATAGTTAAAAAGAAGAGAAACTCAAAACATGGTATAAGATAAATGACTAGAGAAACAGAAAGATATCACAATTTTAAATGATGGACACTATCAAGAATGTCCAACATTACTGGTGGCTTCCAGGCAACTTTTCTAATTATTCATAGAAAAAGAAAAAAACAAACAAGCAAGCAAGCAAACAAGGAAATCAAGTCATTGTTTCTTCACTTCAATCATTCACAATTTTAATCCCAGAATCTTGCCTAAGGAAGGAACAGAAAAAACCAAAACAGTAACTTGAGGTATAGAAAGGGAACTATTTAAGTGACATTTACAGTGAAAGGAACATATTTCATGCATTGATCTCTGCAAATGAACTAGATCCACTGACTTTAATTTTTTTAATTTAATGGGGGGGGGGGGGCTGTGGTTGTTACTGGGGGTTGAACCCAGGGTCATCACACATGATAGGCAAGTGCTCTACCACTATGCTACGCGCCCAGCCTCTGATTTTTAAAGTAGATCAATCCTACCAGGAATTTCCTAACATAAAAGGTACTTTAGATGCCACAAAGTGAGACCCACAGATACAACAGTAAGTCTCCTGGAAAACAAACCTGCAATGATGAAAAAGATGATCCTCCTCAAGTATCTGGTGATCTCAAACAGAAAGGAGCACGCCACAACCTCACAGAACTCCTCAGATAACAGAACAATCTTAAACACTAAAGTTACCTGTCTTTCCAAAGACCACTTCCCCCAAAATCGCCTGTGTAAGAAAAATAATAGTAATTCTGCCTCCTGCCTTGTTATGGTAAACCATTTTAAAAGCTGTTTAGAACTTAGTGCTAAATAAAATGTACTTAGTTCGTACAATGCATTTGTCAGAGTAGTTTTTTTTATATTTATTTATTTACTTTAGTTGTAACACAATGCATTTATTTATACATGGTGCTGAGGATCGAACCCAGGCTGCGCAAGTGCTAGGCGAGCAGCTCTACCGCTGAGCCACAACCCCAGCCCTGTCAGAGTAGTTTTTAATTGCTAATGGTGCACTGATCAAAAATATTTGGGAGGAGGGCTGGGGCTGTAGCTCAGTGGCAGAGCGCTTGCCTAGCATTTGTGAAGCACTGGGTTCGATCCTTACCACCGCATTAAAAAAAAAAAAAAAAAAAATCTTCAACTAAAATAAAGGTATGCTGTCCATCTACAACTATGAAAAAATTTTTTTTTTTTTTTTTTTGGGGTACCGGGGATTGAACTCAGGGGCACTTGAAAAGATATTTGGGAGATTTAAAGGTAGTGGTCAAAGAAGTCGCTAAGTTCGAGAAATTGACATTTTAACAGTAAAGGAAAGCTTTTACCACACTCTACTCACCCTGTCATTCCCAGACTTAACACATCCCTCTTGACAGAGATTGCTTTTAGGGGCAATACCATAGCCCACAGGTCATTGAACCACAAAAAGCAGCCTCCTGGAAGAGGGCAGCTAACAATAGCATCTCCATCAAGGCCCTCACCAAGGGCCCCAATGCTGCACTAAAGGCCAGCAGAGCCACAGGACACTCAGGACCACAGCCAGGGCCAGCCGCCAGACCAGCCACCACCATTAAGGCTGCAGCCCACACAGTTATCACCATGACCACAAACGCAGCAAGCAGCAAGTACTGCACGCGGCCGGAGCCGCCACGGACACTGATGGAATCGCTGTGGCCAGCACGGGCCCCAGCACCGAGGCCAAGCAAGGCCACAGCAGCAATGCCGTCACCGCGGCGCCACCAGCGACAGGACCTCGAGACGACAGCCTCCAGATACCCGCCGGCCTGGCCAGGGAGCCGGTCAGCGCCGTGAACGCGATACATGCCAGCCCTCCCGCCGTCGAGGTGGCTGATCGCGCCCAGATCCCCTAGGGTGCACCTACCGCCCCGGCTGGCAGTGGGACCAGGTGGCCGACAGCGAGGCGGAAGAGATGACCAGGCTGAGTGTGAAGGCGCCGGCGACCAGCAGCATGGACAGGAGGTTGCCTCCAGTCACCCGCTCCACCGCCTGTCCCAGCACGGACCCGCCAGCCTGCAGAAAGCCCAGCAACACCGTCCTGGCCGCCGCTTCGCTCCACCGGCGACACTGGAGGCCTAGGTAGCCGCCGCTCCTCCGAGCAGAAGGAGCGAGAGCAGCTAACAGATGAAGCCGACCTCCAGGCCGCCTACTAAACCCACTGCCACCCACACCCACCGCTCGCCCTCGCGCCACAAAACGGGGCGCGGCCTACTGCTGGCCACGCCCTCAGAATTTCTCCACGACTCCGAGGTCTCCTTGCGCCAGAGCCAGGACTTGAGGAGCGGGCTGCGTCTGTGGCACTAGGGGTCCAAGGACTAAAAAGAAGTCGGCTTAAGAGACGATCACTCCCTGAGAACGGCGCGCCGCTCGGGCCTGCGCTCCTGGGGTGCGGCGAGCCGGCAGCCGGCGCGGGCGGGGCTCGGCGGAGGGATCTCGGGGCGGGAGGTGCGGTTGCCGCTTGGAGGCGGAGGCGCGCTCTGGGATTGCACCGCGCACGCCTGAGGCGATCTCAGCTTCTGTCGCGCCCGCAGGCGGAGTGGGCGAGCGCCGCCCCCTGCGGGGGCTCTCGGAACGGTAGCACCTTATCCTCGCTCAGGTACCAGATCCTGGGGGACGCGGAAACAACACCTTATAGGCGCCTGGAACTTGGAGTTGAGAAAAGCTGGAGCGGGAAGAAGCTGACAGCACCTCTAGGGTGGAACCATGAGGTCAACCCCGCCCCGCTCCAATTAAAAACACTTTGACAGATATTAATGTATGGCCATAAAGTTAACAAATGTTATTAGGTATGCTGGACTACAGTAAAACAAGGCTTCAAAATAAACGTAGATGTTATAAAAAAAAAAAAAAGTGGTCTGTTTGAGGACACATTTCCAAGAATGCCTGTCATTCCGAGGGTTTATTATCCAGAAAGGTTTTGAAACGGGACTTCAATCTTGAAGCTGTCATCAAGTTGCTCTCATTCATTCCTGTGATGTTGCATAAGCTCTAAGATGACCACCAAATTGAACTCTTCCAAATTACTAACTCTTGACAAGATTCAATCAAGGTTAAGAGCTAGGTTTTGTGCCAAGAGTAACAAAACTGCAAGGCCCTCAGGGAATGAATAGGAATATCCAATTGCCTACTAAATACCTCTACCTAGAGATCTAACATCCTTCTCAGAGTCAGTAAATCTAAAGCTAAACTCCTTATCTTCTCCCACCCCTCTGCCAACCTGCCCTCCTATGTCTGTGTAGGAAGTGGACCTCTATGCACCCTGCTTTCCTCCTCCTTCAAGTCTCACATCTAATTAGTCATCAAATCCTTTAATTCTCCCACGTTAAAAATTTCTCCATTCCTATGCCACAGCCTTAGGTAAGGCCTTTATCCTCTCTCATCTGCCTTACTGCAATGTATCTGGGCTTCCTACTTCCAGACCTGTCCTCATCCTGACACTTCTTGAGTCACTAAAATGGATTGGGGCCATAACCCCAAGAGACACAATCCTAAACACCATAATGCCAAATGTTGAAAATCCTGAAAGATCTAGAATCCTAAAAGATCTAGATAACATAAGAAGGGGAAAAAAGAAAATGTTTTTCTTAAATCTGTTAAAGAATCAGAAATGTGTCAAACAAAAGGTCATAAAAATTGATTTTGCTTCAGCAGTCCATTCAGTCCCATGTTATTAATTCTTGTTCTACTTGATGTTGGGTTAGCAGTTATGTGAAACAACCAGTTTCTTCATTAGCATTCTGGAAATTCTTGCCTAGTACAAAGATAAGATCTTGAAGTTAGAAATCTGTACTTTTCAGATTCCTTCTATGAATCTACTGAATACTCCATGAAGACAAAACACTTTAGGATTACAATCGCATACAACAGCTTTCAGGACATCAAAATGGTCTGTGGATGATAAAACTTAAAATGGCCATTAAAAATCTTAAAGATTTGATGAGAGTTCATTATAATGTATTTAACAAGGAAATTTTATTATTCCTGTGATGCCAGGGTTACCAGATTCCTGCTTGGAGGTGTGGACCAGCTGGCAAAATAAAAAGTCTGAAAATATTATCAAAAAGGAAAAGAAGACAATAGACAGCAAATAGTTTTAAAGCAGGTTGCCTAGTAGGTCTTCCAGCCCTGATAGGAACTGGAACTGAACAAGGGAAAAGGGTCCAAATCCCGTTTAAGGGGAAATACATCACAAGGTTTCAGTGTGGCAGGCTTCTTGAGGAAAACAGGATAAGAATGGGGAAAACAATTTGTTTGGGGCCCATCTCCAGGTGGCTGCATTAGCTAAGGCAGGGTGCCAGCATGATCTGGGCTTTCTTGAACCAAGGAATTTCATCCAGGAGTTCCCAAAGAGTAGCCTTCCTGCCTTATGATGGCTCAAACAAACCCATAATTTATACATGGCTTCCAATACTGTGACATATAATATTATAACACAACGACAGAAATTATGATTTATAACATTATACCAGGATGTTGGGGACTTAAGAACACATCAGCCAAAAAGGAACTCTTTGGCTGCTTTCCACGCCCTGTTACGGACCTGACCTAAGCAGGAGGCGTTCCTCTTACATATCGTGGGAACCTAAACTGCCCTAAGGATAGGGTAGGGGGCTCCGCCAATGCTATTTACTCATGCTTCCTATGTGTTCCTGTATTCCTTTTGTTTATTAGTCCTTGTCCCCTATAAACGTTGTCCACCTTCCTCAATAAACTTGAGTTCCAGCGCTGAAGTTTTACCTGACTGGGCTCCCTGGTATCTTCCGGGGTCTTCTGAAGACGGGGAGGGAATACCAGCGACCTCTTACCTTCCCATTCTTGCCTTATCGCTGAGGTATGTTTTCCCAGTCTTCTTTCCTGGACAGAGGAGGTCCATCCCGGGTCTAGGGATAGCTATCTACCTCAGCCCCTTTAACTCCCTACACCAGGACATACCAGATTTTTAGGATTCATATAATTTCTGGGAAACTTAATAACATTTTCCCTCATATAAATGCTATCCACCAGAATTCTATACCCAGCAAAAATACCTTCAAAATAAAGGCAAAGCCGGGCGCGGTGGCGCACGCCTGTAATCCCAGCACTTTGGTGTTGCTGCCTGAAGCGCTTGGAGCAACAGAGCCGCGGGAAGAACTTCAGAAGCAAACTGGAGACAAACAGCTTTTTATTCTGATAACTTTTCTCTCTGGTTCTAACAACAACTAACTCACGCCAAACACACCACTAAAATGGCGCTGACCCGATCAGCAATTTCGGCCAAGTCACTCGAGATCCCGCAACAAAATCCCGTGAGACTACGGGTGGCGACAATGGCCAAATCTCCACGGCTCATAGTCAACTGCAATTCAAGCCAATCCCCAAACAGGGCTCCTGCATTTCCCCCTTTTTGTTTTAAAAGAGGTAATGCTCTAGGACGTCTATGTGCAACCAACATTCTTACCCGTCATCGGATAATCAAGGCTGTGCCCTTGACTCCTGTCTTAGGTTGATATGTCGGCCACATGAGACTGTCCCGTGCGACTGTGCCTGTCTTAGGTTGTCCCCCTCTGGGGATCTTACCCGTCATTGGCTAACCAGCCATCCAATGGAGCCCTTTAGGATCGACTATATATGATGACTAACAGCCGTCCAATTGTGAGGAGATGTTGCGGCTTTAAGGCGACAAGCCTTTTGGTGATGAGCCAAATTGCATAGCATATCAAATTGTTTAAACAAATCAGCTGCCCTAAGTTCCATCAAGTAACACACTGAATTCTCTAGACAAATACCCGCAAGGCATTGTCCCGTAAAATCCCAAACAATGAAAGATCAAAATGTCCATTTGTTGTAACATGTTGATGTAGGAGGCCCCATGCATGTAGAGCAGAGGCCACACTGTTGGTGAGGTTGTTTGATGTTTGAGCAGCAGGGATGCTTGCGGCAGCCGTGATCCCTGCAGCTGTAGCAGCAGACGTCTTTTTTATGTTTAGACAATGCCACCGGCAAATCTTCAGGGCCCGCTACCTAGAAACTCAAGCATCAATTATTAAAGGAAAGGCAGTGCTATTGCAGCACTGAGTCAAGAGGCGAGTTGTCAAACTACAAAATAGAATAATTAGATTAGAAAATTAAAGTTGATTTTTGTTCACACACATCGCTGGTTGAGCTTCTACAAACATAAGTTGGAAAAATATCATATTTAGAACAAAACAAAGAAAGACTGAGGGTAATTACTGCATTAAAGATAGATTAAAGAAAAGGTAAAGGCACTTTAGAGAACTAATTTGTTAGCTGGAACCCTTGAGTCTCTGTATACAGAGCAATCTTTTACCTGTTGAGATAATTGAAATTAATGAGCTATTAAACAAATGAAGTTAATAACAAATAAACAATCTTAAGTCAAAACACCAAAATATCAGGTTATATAGCACTAGTCATATTGTTTGCTAAAGAGAAGTCCCAGGGACACCTATAAATCAAAATTGAAAGTACCTTCATTTATAAAATTATTTACCTAAATTGAATACTCTTAACCTAAAATGAATTAAAGTTATTTGGATCCATATATATATATATATTTTCTTTTTCATAAGCGCTTTGTTCTATGTGACGTCACACTGGACAGACAAACAAACATACAAACATATATTTGTGACGTCACATTAACATGAAATGTAGACAAATGTACAGACATAAAGACATGTATAAAAAGAAAAAAAAAATACAGTTGTGTGCACACTAAAGAGAGATCTCCTTGTCCCGGCCGGGAGAAATGACACTTAAGTTGTGAAATATTTTGAAGGACTCTTTTGAGGGAATCATTCTATACCTTCATCTTGGTCCTCTTGATTTTGTACCATTTTTATTTAATCTTGATTCTTCAATAACTTCATCTTGATCATTTCGATGTGGTACCTGTTTTATTAATCTAGATGGTATCCATATTGGAGAGGATTCGTCTTTTGGAAAAACACAAACAGATCCTCTTCCCCAAATTAATACTGGATCTGGACCCTTCCATGTACCTGAAAGAACATCCTTCCAGTAAACCAAAGGTTTATGTTGTTGGTGTGGATTCCAATGTCTGTCTCCAGCAGAATAACCATTAGAGTCTAAAGTTAAAAAATTTAAGGTAAACAGGGCAACTGCCAATCTGTCCTTAGGACTTTTCCAATTTCCTTCTTTTTGTTTTAATAACATAATTTTCAGTGTTCGGTTTGCTCTTTCAATAATGCCCTGACCCTGAGGATTGTATGGGATGCCTGTTTTATGGGATATATTGAATTTTGCGCAAAACTCTTTGAAAGATGAGGACGTATATGCGGGGCCATTATCTGTTTTAAGCATTTTGGGGATGCCCAATGCAGCAAAAGCTTGCAAACAATGAGATGTAACATCTTTAACTTTTTCTCCAGAATGTAAGGAAGCAAAAATCATGCCTGAACATGTATCTATGGTCACATGAATAAATCGCAATTTTCCAAAACGTGGCTCATGAGTAACATCCATCTGCCACAAATGATTGGGCATTAATCCTCTAGGGTTAACTCCGAAATGAGGATTGGGCAAATGTGTCATACAAGATTTACAATCTTTTACAATTGTTCTGGCTTGCTCCTTTGTGATTTTAAACCTACGTTGCAAGGTGGTGCTGTTGACATGAAACTGGGAGTGAAATAAAGTAGCTTGTTGTAGCGCTGAAAGTATAAATACTGTTTTTGTAAGTTCATCAGCCTTTTGATTACCTTCATGGAGGGGACCAGGCAAATTAGTATGTGCTCTAATATGGCCTACGAATAGAGGTTCTTTTCTTGCCCACAAAAGTTTTTGTATTTGATAAAACAATTTAAAGGCTGGAGTATGAGGTGCTATTGGTCCTGCTAACTCTAATTTTGGGACGGCTTGTACAATATAGTGGCTATCTGAAAAAATGTTTACGGGCTGGTCCCTAAAATTTTCCAGAGCTCTTACCACAGCTTCCAGTTCCACTAGTTGAGCTGATTTGTGTGCAGTTATGTAAGTCATATTTTCTTTTTTAGTGACTACTGTAGCAGTACCATTTGAGGACCCATCTGTAAATACATTAAATGCCTTAGGAATAGGTTGATTTTTTATTACCTGTGGAAATATAATAGGATGATTAATACAAAAAGATAATATAGGGGACTTAGGAAGATGATTATCAAAATTTGCAGAAGTAGAGCATTTAGCTATAGCCCAATCATTATCATTGAAGCATAAGTATTCAATCTGTGATGATGAATAGGGAGTAATAATAGTAGCAGGGTGAATGCCAAATATTTTAGTAGAAGTCTTAAGTCCTTGAAGAATAAGTTTAGCCACCATGGAGGTATAAGATTCAATTATACTTTTAGGAGAGACGGGCAAATGTATCCATAATAAAGGCCCTTGTTGCCAAAATACTCCTGTGGGTGTATATTGTGAAGAAATAATAATCAACATCAGCGGTTGAGTTAAATCAAATCTATCACAATGAGCTCCTTCGATGGCTTTTTCTACTAACTTTAAAGCTTTCCTAGCATCAGGATTCAATGTTCACTGTGAAGATGGATCAGGATCTCCACAAAGGATGTCAAATAAAGGTTTTAGTTGGCCAGTAGTGAGATTTAGTGTAGGGCGAAGCCAATTAATGTCTCCCAGTAGTTTTTGGAAATCATTGAGGGTGGTCAAATGTTCTTTATTTATTAAAATTTTTTGGGGTCTAACAAAAGTATCCATGATTTTAAATCCTAAATATAATATGGGAGATCTGGTTTGAACTTTTTCTTCTGCTATATATAATCCATATTTTTTTAAATTTTCTACCACATCACTGAATATATTAAATAAGATTTTTTGATTAGGGTGGGCCAATAAAATATCATCCATGTAATGTAGACACATGAGGTTTGGATATTTATTTTTAATGGGTTGGATAGCCTTGTCCACATATATTTGGCATATGGTGGGGCTATTAGCCATTCCCTGTGGTAAAACCTTCCATTGATATCTCTGATCAGGGCCATTATTGTTCATAGAAGGAACGGAAAAAAGCAAACCTGGGGGCATCCAGAGGATGTAGGGGAATAGAAAAGAAGCAATCCTTTATATCAAGAGTAATAAGATGGAAATTTTTTTGGAATAGCTACGGGACTAGGAAGTCCAGGTTGAGTAGGCCCCATAACTTGCATGGTTTTATTGATTTGTCTAAGATCATGTAACAATCGCCATTTTCCTGACTTTTTCTTGATCACAAATATGGGGGAATTCCAGGGAGAAGTGGAAGGTTCTATATGACCTGCTTCTAATTGTTCCTGAACTAATTGGTGGGCCGCTTGTAATTTCTCTTTAGATAGGGGCCACTGAGGGACCCACACTGGCTTATCAGAAAGCCATGGTATTTTCAAAATTATTTTCTCAGTGGCCCCGAAAAAAAATATCTTTTTCCTTTATGACAATGATTACTTTTAGGGTTGAGATTACTCTGTACTTTTTTTTTTTTTTTTTAATTT